>JASUUH010000211.1:16285000-17607663 GCA_030449925.1 Citropsis articulata | reverse complement strand
CGAATCTTTTCTGCAATTCGTTAGGTGCCTCTTTACATGGAGAGTCTTCATTTGTTACTTCAGCCTCAAGAAGCAATAGCTGTGGACCTTGACACTTATGTCCTGTCGTGAATTTGTCATTGCAGTTAAAACAAAGCCCCTGCGCTCGTCGGCGTTGCATTTCGTCCCATGACAGCTTTTTAACAGGCACGGTTGGTGATGCTTGAGTAGGTGGCAATGTTGGCGGTGCGCGGCTGGAGGTGGGCTGGAATAATCTCCGTTGGCGTGTTATCTGGTCGTCTTTCATACGAGCAAGGCTAATGGCTTCCTTTAACGTACGTGGCCTGAACATCCGTATATCCTCCGCAATCTCTGGTTTCAATCCTCCCATGAAAGTGCCTACCAACGCCTTTTGTGTCCAGCCCTGCACCCTATTCCCAAGCCTTTCGAATTCTTTTTGGTAGTCATAAAGCGAACCCGTTTGTTTCACCCTCGACAGTGCCTCATCATAGTCTTCACAATCTGTAGGACCAAAACGAGCCCATAATTCTTCCACAAATATTTCCCACATAATTGCCTTTCCTTCTTCTCGATAGGCCCGTCGTAACCATTGCCACCACTGATTGGCTTCTCCTTCTAGATGGAATGAAGCGATTGATACCTTCTGCTCATCCGTTGCCTCTTGATATTCAAAGAATTGTGTTATCCGGTTGTACCACTCTGTCGGATCCTCGCCTGAGTACCGCGGACATTCTAGCTTTGTTGCTCGAGACACGAATTGATAGCGACCCTCTTCAGTCACTTAACGATTTGGCCGTGACGATCCCGCCTGATCATGGATGTTGTGGCCTGGCGTTCCCCTGGAAGCTCCAATGGAGTCAGCCAGTTTGCTAAGTGTTTCCTCAAGGTGGTGCAGCTTGTCATTGATCCCTAGCTCCATGCGTTTCATGCTGTCTTGTAAGTTACCAAGCTCCCCTTCTAAGTGCTAATTACGCTCTTTGTTGGTTGTCATAGGTAACCTGCTCTGATACCAATTGGTAGAGGTCTCAGTCAGAGCGTTAATGATAGTTGTTCTATTCAGGGTAAGAACGACCACACAAGTTAATTTGATTACTACTCAATGCCCTTTATTCATGAGTACTGGAGCTTATTTATAGTAAAAGAAATACAGCAAAACAACTCAACTAAACAACCGAGATTGTAGGCTAAGATAACAACCTTGACTCAACAACTAGCTAAATATCCTAACTAGTCAGGTAACAGAATGAAATAAATCAATAACTATTCTCCCCCAAATCGGCAACGATCTCCAGACTTATCCTTTAGCTACTTGCACGTTGCATGCATAATTCCATGCACCGTTTGGTATGCTTTTTGCATGTTGCATGAATAATTCCATTATGCTTCATGTGTAATCTTTGTGCTTGGCTTTAATACTCTTGACGACCTTCGTATCGCATCAGTAGGTAGTGGCCGGCAACCACAATTTGAGGTTCAAGTTAGATTTGAAGTAATAAATGGCGACCCAGGGTCAAATGGACCTTGAAACTATTAATAATAATGAATATGCTCTAAGGAAGAAGATGAATGTATTTTTCAATTAAAAAAATTAGTTACCATTTGGAGAAACCTTTGAGCTTTTGTGAAGTGTGCCTGAGGTTGGTAATTTTAGACACATAATGCTCATAAAGTGGCAAGCCTTTCTTAGGTGAGGACATGTAGGTGATTTCACTTTGTAGACCCTAAAAGATGACATCTATAGACTTGGGAGGCGAAGAAACATCTAGCCATTTTTTATGCCTTCAATATTGTTTACATGGCAGCTTCCCTAACTTGTAGTCTTATTACTTCTTAGGTGCTGCAGAATGTACCTGATGTGGTGTTCTTTTATTGCTCTATCATGGAATCATCATTTCCATTAGCTCCTTAATCTTAGTCGAAAGGTAGACATTTTCACATAATGGCGTGTACTGTTCACATGAACTCTAAACACTAAAACTGACTTTTGATAATGTCCTTTGATATTGTGTATTTTACCAAAACTGCCTTTATCTTCAAAGAGCTTATCTTCTACTTCCTTGTAAGCTCCTAACGTTCTGGTCAAATGAAAAAGCTTTACTTGGTTGACTCTTTTTACCACATTTTGCTGGGCTATTGGTATATGCTTACACCCAGATTTTCCCCTAAACAAGATCCCATCAGTACTTTGTGTTCAAAATTTTAAAGCATAAGAAATCGTAAGGAGAATTATCAGGTATTGACACATGGCGGGACTATTATTCACTTTTTTTTTATCATTATTGAACTTCTTAGTTATTATAGACTTTGTAGCTGAGCTTTCTCAAAGGACTGCCAAAATCTAACAAAACTACATATTGCTCTCATGATGGATAACTAAGTTGCACTTTGCTAACTTTGGCGATTTCAGTACTTGTGTTATACACATCTTTGACAATCTCAATACTGAGTTGTACTTAGCTTTGGCAATTTCAAATACTTGAGCTATACTTAGCTCTTGCAATTTCAAAATTGAGCTGTACTCACTTTTGATGATTTCGGACTTGAGCTATACTCAGAACTAGTGAATTCAATTCTAAGCTATACTCAGCTCTAGCGACTGATAGTTGAGCTACACAGTGCTAGCTCTAGTGTTTTGATAACTGAGCTGCACTAAGTTAGCTCTAGTGATTTACTCAGGAGCTTTCTTAGCTCTTTGATAATAAAGATTCTTTTATGGATTATTTTAACTCTTTAATGTTGGAGATAAAACATGATGGTAACTTTTGGTAATATACACAGATTTTAGAGGAGAGGAGTTCTTAATCCCTTAGGCATGTAACCTCATTGAAGCACTCTCATGTTGATGAATTGTTCACATTTATAGCTCTTGAAGTGTTTACTATTGATCTTGATTACAAGCCCTGAGACATGTGGTATTTCATGTATATGATATCTATGTATACTGAGAAAAAATCAACTATTGCCCAAAGTAATAAAAGTGCTCGCTCCTCATCCTCAAGTGGATTTAAGAAAATATTTCAAGATTTCTCACTTGGTAGTTTTAGAGGAACTTTAATGAAAATCTTCTCCACTGTGAGAAAGTTGATAAGTCCTTTATTTTTCTTGTTTATAAGTGGAGAATTTAATCTATATGGACCAGAGGAGCTCTTAGGGCTTATTAAGATTTATATTTTTGTCACGCTTTACTTTATTAGAGCACTTAGATGTTTTTTAATGACTTTATTACAACTGTTTTCTCTATTGAATATAGATATAGCTTGGCTACAGAACACACAAGACCTTAACTACTCTTCTTAAAAAGATAAGGCTCTAAGAGGGTACATTCTAGTTTAGTTAAGAGCAGAAGCTTCAAGAAGAAAAACTACTCCAAGAGAATACTAAACAAAAGAAGAAGATCAAGGAGTTGATGTTGTGCAAATTTTATTGAACTCGCAAGCGCACGAATCTATTGTATAATAGATTAACGGCGACGAGTGTCGATCCCACGAGGAGGTTGATTTTAATTATGCGCAGAATTAATTTTCTTAAATGGGTTGGTTGGATTTGTAGTGAAATTAATTTAAACTATCGTAGAATTTAAATTACAATGGCAAGAATGAATTGAAATGAAATCTATTGAAATGACGTGCTTGTGTATCTGGATCTGCATCAACATGCTCAATGGGCTAAATATTTCTTATTAATACCAATTAAATCATGAGGGGGGTTTCCACACCTCATGAACCACGCTCAAATAAATATGGTGCTAAGGGCTTATCGTGTCAAATAATAATAATCTTGTACTAGGGTGCCGATTTAACCAGGGCGGTATCTAGACAAGATTATTATTATTTGTCGACGACAAGTCAAAACATCCACAAATATTAGAGGGAAAAAGAAAATAAATTTGCCAAATTAAGGCCATTGAATATGTTGAGACTTTACCTTCAACCCAAGCTTGAAAGAAAATTAGCTACTCATTTTTTAACTAGGGGTAAAATGGAAATTTATTAAAATACGTAAAAAATACAAGTAGGAGAAAAAATTACAGAAAACTAAGCTCAAAAATGAATTCAGCGGTATCAAATTAGAGGGGAAGAGCTCCCTTTTTATAGATGCATTGAGTAAATCATAGCCATCGGATTAAAAACAGTTCGGACGGTCAAGATTGCGCCACGTCATCAGTCAACAGTACGCGTTGCACAGTACACGGTTTGAATAGTAACGCAATTTGCACAGTAACGCGGTTTGAATAGTAAATAATCCCATGTATGTGCATGTACCGTACGCATGATTATTAGTCCACTGAAATGCTGTCACGTCATCCATCAACAATACATAAGAATTTTAGTCCAATAGGATCGTGACACATCATCGGTCAATGCCACATCATCAGTCAATGCCACATAAGCAACCAAATGCCACATCTTTCTCCAATCAAGTGTTGCCACGTCATCGGTCGATGTCACATCATCGGTCAATGCCACGTCATCGGACCATATATGTGAACAGTAACATGAATAGTGCCGTACGTATGAACAGTACCGTATATGTGAACAGTGACATATTTCATTTTATGCTCCTCTTAAGGTTTTTGACTGTCCTGAGTTCAAAAGTGATGTCTGTTTTGCTGTCTGATCACTCGTTCATTGTGAAATAATCATGATGCCCCTAAAATACATAAAATACTTAATTAAAACAAAACACACATAATTAAATTACAAGAAAAATAAATACATAAAAATAGAGATGTTAGTGAGACTTAAAATATAAAATGATGATTTTCTCCTTTATAAATATACACTTTCTAACACTCAACAATTGACTTCTGAGAAATTATGATAGTGGATTCTAAAGAGAAGAGGAGAATCTTTCAGATTGACAATAGCCAAACTAATGATTTGGCCAGGAAGCTTTTGATAAATTTGCTTTTGCTAATTGATAACTTTATGAAATGAGAGTTATCATGACACTTTTAGACTTAAATCGTGAATACTCAGAGAGCAAATGATATGTTTTTATTGCATTTTGGTAATGTTTTGCATAAACATCCATTTTTGTTTACTTTTAATAAGTTTTGTTTGATTTAGAATAATTTGTATATTAGATCATATGCATAATTGTAGGTGACCAGAAGCTCAAATTTCAAGGAAGGAATGTGGCTATAATAGGTTTGTGAAGATAAAGAAAGAACTTGGTTAGAGAATAATTGAAACAACTCTGGAACAATGCAGATGCTGAAGTTGGGATTGTAACAATGTTGTTGTAGCACCATTGCTGTAGCAATCTTAGAGCATTGACAGAGAAGATTTCCTGCGAGATACTTTAAAGTTTGCTATCTGGACTTTTCTAAATTGAAAGATGAGCACCCTAGACTTCCGGTTGCTTAATTCTAAGTTATAAATGAAGCACAAACATAAAGAAAGAAGGGGTCGTCATTAGAGAAAACGAATAGAGAAATAAAACAAGAGTGAACACAGATCAAGAGAGAGAATTGAGGACGTCAACAATTAATTCTAGAAAAACATCAAGCAGATCTCACTCTTATTTCTTCTCATCTTATTTTTATCTCGTTATGATGAATTGTTTGATGGCTGAAACTATTTTGCTTCTTATTTTATAGCAAATTATGAACTAAATTTACTTGTGGTTGAGTAATAAACAAACTTGATGGTTAATTGACTGATATTCTGTGTCGCTGCATGTTTGTTATAATACGTTTTTTATAGTACTTATTTCAATTTACTATTTCGGCTGACCACCCATTTAGTGATACTAGTTAAGAAAGAGCCTAAAAAAAGCATGTCTTAATGGAACATATCTGGGCAATACTTAGTTTTAGATTGAGTTTCTTGAGTTGGGTTTAACTTGATTTGAAAAGGGTCCTACTTAATACAAAATTAGTGATGAACGAGATATATGTATTCGTCTTGTAGGGTAATTAGAATTTAAAACATGTAATGCTATATCTTGCTAACAATTGGTCACTGTTAAGTTTTAGACACAAGAGATGCAACATACGACAGCTGAAGATACATAAGGATTCTACCCAGTGCTGGAGCAGATCTTGTAACAACTGATCCAAAAACTAAAAAAAATAGTCAAAAACCGTTAAGTGAGTTTAATCACCCAACTACTCCATTCTCCTTGGTTACATTCTTGTATTTGCCATGATATTTTACTTTATTACATTTTTTATTGCGTTTTTTTTATTAGTTCATTAGTTTAATAATTTATTTTAATTATGATTTAGAATAAAAATTGCACTGATAAAATTACAGTAGCAATTCCTATAACAACAATCCATGTGGAGACGATCTTGAATATTTATCATTATATTAATTGTTGTGTACACTTGCATATTGATATCAATAGTGTTAGAAAACCTACAATAAGTTTTTGGCGCCGTTGCCAAGGTTTGATGCTTATTGTGATTGGTAAAATCAATTTTAGTTAGTGCAAGATTTTAATTTTTTTTTTGTTTACTATGTTTGCAGAAGTGCTCTAGCAACCTTTGTATGTGCAAATACAAACCTGTTGAATACCAATTTGATCCAGAGATTGAAAGAATTGTAAGGAGATTAAGGAAAGAGAATAGAAATTCAAAAGCTGCTATAGTAATGGACGATTTGAAAGATACAGGAACTTGAATCGTTGCGAAGAAATACAAACAGTTAACGGCTAAGAAGGTCAAAATGAGTAGAATATTCAGGGACAACTAGGGAATAACAATATTATCTACATGGCCAATGACAGAGCCATTAGAGACTCTGCCATGTTGACCCCTCAAGTTATACATCCTGAAATAGTTAGACCTGAAGTGCAAGCTGCCAATTTCGATGTTTCAGATGTTACAAATAGTGGGGCAATTTAATAGATTGCCATCAGAAGATCCTCATCTTCACCTTGAACTATTTTTTGAAGTGATTGATGCTTTTAAAATTATTGGAGCATCATAGGATGCATTAAGACTCATATTTTTCCCGTATTTTTTAAGGGATCAAGCAAGAGCATGGTTGAATTCTTTGCCACTAAACTCTATCACCACATGGAATGATGTGGTTGACAAATATTTAATGAAATATTTCCCACCGACAAAGAATGCAAAGTTTAGGAACAAGATCCTATCTTTCCATCAACTCGAAGATGAAATCTTGTATGATACATGGGAAAGATTCAAGGAGTTACTCAGGAGATGCCCTCATTATAGTATTCCTTGTTGCATACAATTGGAAACTTTCTATAATGGGTTAAACTCAAGCACTAGATTGATGGTAGATCCTTCAGCAAATGGGGCCTTGTTGTCTAAGTCATATAATGAGGCTTCTAAAAATTTGGAAAGGATAGCCAACAATAGCTATCAATGGCCATCAACTAAACAAGCTGCAACAAGAGAAGCAACATGTGTACACAATGTGGAAGCACTGACAACATTATCAGCCCAAGTAACCTCATTGACAAATATGGTAAAAGTAATGACGACTACTCCAGCAACAGTTAACTAAGTTGTGAAGTCTCTTGTATTTATTGTGGAAAGGGGCATCTATATGATAATTGTCCAGGGAATTGAGCTTCAGTCAATTATGTGGGCAATTTCAATAGGCAAACTCAAAGCAACCCATATTTAAACTCCTATAACCCTGGGATGGAGAAAGTACTCAAACCTTTCATGGAGCAATCAGAATCAGCATGCTGCATCATCTAGTGGACAAAACAGACCTGCTCAGCTACCTAATTTTCATCAACAATTTCAAGGATGGAGAAAAACCAATAATGGTCAATTTATTTTCCTTGAAACTCTGATTAAGGAGTATATTGTGAAGAATGAAGCATTGATCCAAAACTAAGTTGTATTTTTAAGAAACTTGGAGAATTAGATTGGACAGCTTGCTACGGCATTGAACAACATACCTCACGGCAGTTTACCAAGCAACACAGAGGATTTAAGGAGAGAAGGAAAATAGCATTTTGAAATACCAGTTATGCAACCCAAGAGAGGGGGTGAATTAGGATTTTTAAAACTTATGCTAAGCAAACCGCACAACAAATCAATCTAACGCCTTAATGAAATCAGAAACAATAAATTCAAACAAGCATAATAATAAAAGAGTAAGGGAAGAGAAAACAAACAAGAGGATTTTTACGTGATTCGGCTATCCCCGCCTATGTCCACGCCTCCAAGCCAACCAAGCTCGAGGATTTCACTATCCAAGCCTCCTAAGGCTTCAAGTTCTTTACAATTGACTTCCAAGGTGTCAATGGACCTTTACAATTAAGAGATTATCTCCCTAAGCAAGGTGTCAATTTCTCACACTTGTAGACTCATAATTTGATGAGAAATGAAAATTACAATAATGAAACTCTCTTTAAGAGTAGTAAATAAATTATACCTCAATGATGATTCAATAAATGATGATTTATGAAATGAAAGCTCAATATATATTTTATGAACTTGTTTTGGCTTGTTAGAGTCTAGAAAATGAAGTTGTAGTTGAGTTTTTATAGCTAAAGCCCGAAAACTAGTCGATATAGGCAAATTCGCACAACCAAGCGATTAGCCGCTTGATTTATTCGGCTAGCCGCTATGAAGAGTGATGTTACCATTAAATTTGAAGTTTGCTACAGTAATAATATTCACAAAATTATAATTTTACCCCAAAACTTTTTCTAATTATACTATGGCCCAAAATGTCATAAAACTTTGCAAGCAGGTCCAATTTCAGAATTTCTAAATAATATTTGTCATTCACAAAAATTTTTGAAATTATGTTATGGCCCAACATATAATAATACTTTTCAAAGAAGTCCTTTTTAAGTTTTAACATAATCAACATAAATTTTAAAGTTCTCAAAACCTTTCACTTAGGCCCTCAATTTTTTATAAGTTACAATATGTCTAAATTCGAATTCAAAATAATATTTATTAAAATCAAAGATTGCAAAACCTTTTCATTTTAATCTAAATTACTCAAATGCACAAAATACTTTTATCTTAAATATAAAACATTTTGGTTTATGAAAAGTAATAATTTATTAAACAAAATATTGAGCTTCTCGAATGATAAACCAATCATAAATTAAATCATACCGGCTTTACAAGAAATTGTCATAATAATTTGTCCGTCGAGCTTTAGACTTCATTCTTGATTTCGCCGTTATCCGTTGAGTGTCTTGAGCTTGATTTCACTTGATTCACTTCTATAAATATTATCCTTTAAAAACTAGTGAACTTGTGAAATATAATATTTATTAAATCATTTAAGACACGTGTTTGTTATCATCATAATTACATAATGTGTAGCCCTTTAGGCTAACAATCTCCCCTTTTTTGATGATGACAAACATCTCATGTATTTTGATATTATACTCCCCCTTAATACAAGACTCAACATATTAAATCAAATTTAAAACAAACTCCTCCTGAATATATAATCTATAACAATTTGTGAGCTCCCCCTTAATGTTTCAAAAACATGCACAAAGACTTCAAGATCAAAATACGGTTACCTTTATCCGAGAATTCAAAATGCATGACTTCTCCCCCTTCATCATCAAAATTACTATAAATTCATACTTATACCAAAATATATATATATATATATCAATAATTAATCAAGAAGCATATAAAAAATAAAGCATGCAATTAATCCAAAGACTCATATTCATTCTAATAATTCGGAAAATATTATCCAAATATAAATTATCCAAAGATCAAATAACAAGCATCCTCAATCCACAATATAAGCAACAATGCACAGGAAGATGTAGGTGTATAATAGAATAGAGAACCAAGGTAAAATCCATAAGAAAAGCAAACTATGAAAGTGGTAATTTAAAATACCCAAAAATGCACAAATTCGGTTTTGTAAAATAATGAGTGAAATGGATGATTTTAAAATAATTATATTGATCCAAGAGATGATTTACGATAATGTATGGTATTGATTGGATAAAAAATGAGCTAAAAAGAGTTTGAATTGAAATAGAAAGAAATGGGTAAGCTTAGGTTTCAATTTTTAGATATGGAGAAATAAGTGATGAAATGATGATTGGGAAGTGTTCCATGAAGGTTAAATGCATGGGTATTGGTTTGAATGATTGATTTTGGCAAGAAAATAAGTTAAAAATGAAGAAATTTTAAATGGAAATAGAGGAGAGATGTTCGGCCTTGAGAGAGAATGAAGAGAGGTTGAAGAAAGCAAGAGAAAGAGTGAGAAAACTCACTAAACTCGTGACCAAGCGGCTAACCGCTTGGGGGCCGCTTGCTCTCGGGTTTGGGTAGATTTCAAGCGGCTAGCCGCCTGGTTTCTGCCTTTCTGCACCAAGTTGCTGTCCAGCTGAAATTTGAGCAATCCCAAGACCATTTTGAAGCCCCAAAACATTTCAAGAGCCATTTTAATACATGAATCATGATTATAAACATTCAAAAGATGATTAATTCAAATATATAGCTCATCCATCATGCATATACTTTACACAATCATGAGACATATAAGCTTTCAAAGATTAATGATTCAAGCATATCACTTATTTATTATGCTTAGGTATTACATAATCATTAAAATCAAACAAATCCATCGTGATAAGTTGACAAGCTATCATCATATAAATATAACCATGCATCATAATAAAGCACTCAATATTATACACAATGATAAATCAATCATGTAAACATACAAGTATACTATCACAAATTCAAACTACTATCCATTTTTCATGATCAACTCAACATAATAAATAGGCAAGATAAACTTATCCACATCATGTTAATGCACTTAATGATATGATGAAATATGAAATACTTACTAAGATTAAAAGACCATCACTTATAACTAATAAGGCAATAATTGTTACCAAAACAATTAAATCATCTTGCCTCATTATTTTTGCTTAGACAATGATCAAGTGATTATCCTCACAAGCTTCATCAAGGAACTCTCCACTATTCCTTGTTTGTGGTACCTACAAAAAAAATTCAAGTTGTGTGCTTTGGTACCCAAATACTCTTGGGTCCTTGAGTGTTAGCAATTATTCCTTTTGGAACCCAAATACATTTTACTCCATAATATGCATTTCTTTTAACTGGACATTTAAAACTCATATGACCATTTCCATTACAATAATGATAAACAATCTTATGATCACTTGTGGAGGTAGCCTTAACAAAATTATTCTTGTAATATTTTTGTTTCAAGTTAGGCTTATACCCAAGTCCTCCTTCATCAAACACATATTTTTTAGTGCTTAGTAATTTTTCTAAGTTCTTTTGACCACTTGTGAATTTTAACACAATTTCATTGAGCTCATTAATCTTTTTCTTAAGCACTTCATTTTCTTTTATCAATTCATCAACATGTGATTTTTCATGCTCTGAAATACTTTGTTTGCCTTTAAAAGATACAATTTTATCATGCAACATTTTATTATCTAACTCTAGTCCTTTAATCATTTCATTTAATGAATCATTACATTTTTGTAAAGCATCATTTTCATTTTTCAAGTCATCTACATATGATTCTAGATGTTTGTATGAAGTGCTAGATTTCTCATTTGATAAGGCAATTTTATCATGTAATGTTTCATTCTCTAATTCTAGGCATGTAATTTTTGCACTTAGAGATTCATTTTCATTTTTGAGCTCTATGATTTTCTTTTTAAGACATGCATTATTTTTACCAATTTTTATCAACTCATCATGAAATTCGTTAAAAGCATTATATAATTCATCATAGGTAGGATCACTTACCTCATCGAATTTGTCATCTCCTATTGCCATAAGTGCTAGGTTTGACATTTCTTGCGAATTTTCTTCATCGCTCGATTCATCATCGCTATCGTCCCAAGTAGCTACCATTGCCTTCTTCTTGAGCTTGTTGAGAAAAGGACACTTCGATCATATGTGGCCACGCCTCTTGCATTCAAAGCAAACAATTGCCCCATTCTTCCCTTTCTCCGCCTTAAGGTTTTCTCTCATGAAATCTTTAAAGTTTCTTCTCTTGATTTGCTTCTTGAAGATCCTTCTAAACTTTCTAGTAATTATTTCAATGCCTTCATCTTCAAAGTCACTTCCATCATCATCACTTTTAACTATGGAAGATTTAAAAGTAAAGCTCTTCTTCTTTTTATCTTCATCAATTCTTTCATTAGCTATATCCTCTTCATATGCAATAAGTGAACCAATAAGATCATCAAGAGATAAAGTATTAAGATTTTTCGCTTCTTCTATAACCGTTCTCTTTGGTCTCCACTTTTTAGGCAATGATCTAATAATTTTCTTCACTTTTTCACAATTACTAAATGTCTTTCCTAGTGCTTCAAGAGAATTCACAATATCAGTAAATCTAGTGTACATGTCATGAACACTCTCATATGATTCCATTAGAAACATTTCATATTGCCTAGTAAATCTACTAATTTTACACTCTTTGACTTGATTTGTTTCCTCATATACAACTTCAAGTTTCTTCCAAATTTCATAAGCACTATCACAACTAGAAACTCTATGAAATTCTTTCTTATCTAAAACACAAAATAGAGTATTCATTATTTTGGAGTTTAAAGACATCTTTTTCTTTTCTAATTCACTCTATTGACTTGAGGGTTTTGGAATATTATCTCCTACTTCATTTTTAATCATAAGCATGAATGGACCATTACAAACAACTTCCTAAATTTCATAACCTAAAGCTTTTAAATAAATTCTCATCATAGTTTTCCAATATGGGTAGTCATTACCGTCAAAGAACGGTGGTCTAATTATGGATTGTCATTCCCTAAAAGTTGAGTCATTATGGGTTGTCATGGATCTTTAACTCTAGACGGTTAAGTCTACACAAGAGCACCTCGCTCTGATACCAATTGAAATATAAGTTATGCAACCCAAGAGGGGGGGTGAATTGGAATTTTTAAAACTTATGCTAAGCAAACCACACAACAAATCAATCTAATGCCTTAATGAAATCGAAAAAAATAAATTCAAACAAACATAATAATAAAAGAGCAAGGGAAGAGAAAACAAACACGAGGATTTTTACGTGTTCGGCTATCCCCGCTTACGTCCACGCATCCAAGCCAACCAAGCTCGAGGATTTCACTATCCAAGCCTCCTAAGGCTTCAAGTTCTTTACAATTGACTTCCAAGGTGTTAATGGACCTTTATAATCAAGAGATTATCTCCCTAATCTCTTTACTCCAAGTGTTTCTCACACTTGTACATTCACAATTGGATGAGAAATGAAAATTACAGTAATGAAACTCTCTTTAAGAGTGGATAAACAAATTATAGCTCAATGATGATTCAATAAATGATGATTTATGAAATGGAAGCTCAATATATTTTTTATGAACTTATTTTGGCTTGCTAGAGTCTAGAAAATGAAGTTGGAGTTGAGTTTTTATAGCTAAAGCCCAAAAACAAACCGTTATAGGTAAATTCCCGCAACCAAGTGGTTAGCCGCTTTATTTATTCGGCTAGCCACTATGAACAGTGATGTTACCGTTAAATTTGAAGTTTGCTACAGTAACAATGTTCACAAAATTATAATTTTACCCCAAAACGTTTTGTAATTATACTATGGCCCAAAATGTCATAAAACATTGCAAGCAGGTCCAATTTCAGAATTTCTAAATAATATTTGTCATTCTTAAAAATTTTTAAAATTATGGTATGGCCAACATATAATAATACTTTTCAAAGAAGTCCTTTTAAAGTTTTAACATAATCAACATAAATTTTAAAGTTCTCAAAACCTTTCACTTAGGCCCTCAATTTTTTATAAGTTACAATATGGCCCAAACGTTTCAAATCTTTGCAAATAGGTCTAAATTTGAATTCAAAATAATATTTATTAAAATCAAATATTGCAAAACTTTTTCATTTTAATCTAAATTACTCAAATCCACAAAATACTTTTATCTTAAATATAAAACATTTTGGTTTATGAAAAGTAATAATTTATTAAACAAAATATTGAGCTTCTCAAATGATAAGCCAATTATAAATTAAATCATACCGGCTTTATAAGAAATTGTCGCAATAATTTATCCGTCGAGCTTTAAACTTCATTCTTGATTTCGCCGTTGTCTGTTGAGTGTCTTGAACTTGATTTCACTTGCATAAATATTATCCTTAAGAAACTAACGAAGTTGTGAAATACAATATTTATTAAATCACTTAAGACACATGTTTGTTATCATCAAAATTACGTAATGTGTAGCCCTTTAGGCTAACACATATCAAGGTGATTAACTTAAGGTCTTGAAGGAATGTTCATATTCCAGTTGGAGTACCAAAAAGAAAAGTGGAACCTAATTCAACCCAAGAGGAAACTCAATTTGAACAAGAGCCACAAAAACCTATTTTCTAGCACACCAATGAGAATAGCCAAGCTATAGCAACTGCAGAAAAACATGATTCAATGCCTGTTAAGAAAGAAGCTGCAACACTAATAACAACATGCCATAATGGAGCACAAGAAAAAAAAGTCTATACAGCATGCTGCAGTACAGTAGTTTAGACAACCACCACCCTTCCCACAAAAATTTCAGAAGTAAAAGTAAGACAAGGAGTTTAGCAAATTCTTGGAAGTATTGAAACAACTACATATTAACATTCATTTTGTGGAAGCATTGGAACAAATGCCAAATTATGTGAAATTTTTTAAAGATATATTAGCAAGGAAAAAGAGGCTTGAAGAATTCCAAATAGTTACTCTAACACAAGAATGCAGCCGTATGCTTCAAAGCAAAATGCCTCAGAAGTTGAAGGATCTAGGAAGTTTCACAATTCCTTAGTTCCATAGGAACTAAATATAGTAGGAAGACACTTTGTAATTTGGGAGCAAGCATTAATCTTATGCCATTATCAGTATTCAAGCAATTAAGAGTTGGAGAAGTTAGACTAACCATAATGACATTCCAACTTGTTGACAGATCTCATACTCACCCTGAGAGCAAGATTCAAGATGTACTGGTTAAAGTGGATAAATTTATTTTTTTCAGTAAATTTCATATTATTGAACTTTAAGGCAGACAAAGAAGTACCAATTATTCTAAGCAGACCTTTTTTAGCCACATGAAAGACTTTAATTGATGTTTAAAAGGGTTAATGATCAGCAAGTTACCTTTAATATGCTAGAACCAATAAAGAGTCCTCTTGAAGTTGAAGATTGCCATTTGGTCAGTGCTGTGGAGCTTGCTGCCACAGATAACTTAAATAATTGCTACAACAATGAAGGGATGAAGGCTACCACATTTGAAGAACTTGAAGATAAAGATGTTGCGGTAGCGCATATAGGATGGTTAAGAGAGAAGCAACCTGTGAGGACTGAAAAATATTTTGAGTTTCTTGATCTTTCAAACAAGGAAGTGAAAATTACTATGCAATCTATTGAGCTGCGTCCTGTTTTAGAATTAAAAGTTCCACACTCACATTTGAAATATGTTTATCTTGGTAATAATGATATATTACTCGTAATCATTTCATCTTCTTTGAATGTAGATCAAGGTCATTGGGTGAATCAGATAGATCGTGGCAGATATCAAACGAATCAACCCTTTCATATTCGTGCACAAGATCATATTGAAGGATTGCTATAGCAACTTAGTAAAACAGCAAAAAAGATTAAATTCTATTATGAAGAAGGTTGTGAAAAAAAAGATTATCAAATGCCTTGATGCTGGAATCATCTAGCCAGTATCTGACAGCTCCTGGGTGAGTCTAATACAATGTTTTCTAAAGAAAAATGGAGTGACTATTGTAGCAAATAAGAAGAATGAGCTTATAGGAAGTTAAAAAAAGCCCCAAGGAAGGATCACTTCTCGTTGCCTTTCATAGATCAAATGCTAGACAAACTACTGGAAAATAGTACTACTGTTTATTGGATGGACAAACTACTAGAAGACCAGGAGAAGACAACATTCATTTGTCTTTATGGAATTTTTACTTCTTGAAGGATGCCCTTCGGTTTGTGCAATGCCCCAACAACATTCCAGAGGTGTATGATGTCTATTTTTTCAGATATGGTAGAGCAACACTTGAGGT
This sequence comes from Citropsis articulata, assembly GCA_030449925.1. Lineage (NCBI taxonomy): Eukaryota > Viridiplantae > Streptophyta > Magnoliopsida > Sapindales > Rutaceae > Citropsis > Citropsis articulata. Next base: position 17,591,642 of record JASUUH010000211.1, on the reverse strand, counting down.
ATTCATGGATGACTTCTCCATTTTTGGGGAGACCTATGATGATTGTTTGTATAACGTAGAAAATATGCTTAAAAGATGTGAGGAGATGAATTTAGTGCTGAATTGAGAAAATGTCATTTTATGGTACAAGAAAGGATCGTCCTTGGCCATAAAGTCTTTAGAAAAGGAACATAAGTGGATAAGGCCAAAACAGAGGTGATTGATAAGCTTTCATCACTTACTTCAGTAAAGGGCATTAGGAGTTTCTTGGGACATTCATGATTCGATAAAAGATTCATTAGGGATTTTTCCAAAATATCAAAACCCTTATGCCAGGTGCTGGAGCATGACAGGCCATTCTATTTTGATGAGTACTATTGAAAGGCTTTTATAGAATTGAAAAAAGCTCATGTTTCAGCACCAGTTGTTGTAGCACCAGATTGGAGCTTACTTTTTGAGTTGATGTGTGATGCCAACGACTACTCTCTTGGAACAGTGTTAGGGCAAAGAAAGATCAAAATTTTTTACTCTATTTATTATGCTAGCAAAACTCTAGCTGATGCTTATATCAATTAGACTACTATTGAAAGGGAGTTACTAGCAGTTGTCTTTGCATTTAACAAACTTAAAGCCTATCTGGTTGGCACCAAAGTGACTGTTTACACAGTTCACTCAGCTATAAAGTATTTGATTTCAAAAAAGGATGCCAAACCAAGGTTGATTAGGTGGATCCTTTTGCTATAAGAATTTAACTTAAAGATTAAAGATAAAAAAAAGGGACCGAAAATTAAATAGTAAATCATCTTTCAAAGCTGGAAGCAGATGAAAGCACTCTGATCAAGCATGAGATCACAGAGACATTTCTTACTGAGTAACTATTAGAGTTACCGTATACACAGATATTGCAGCAATTTGGGTTGCTATGGTATGCAGATTTTGCGAATTACTTGGTAAGTGGAATGTTACCACCCAATCTAAGTTACTAGCAAAAAAAGAAGTTTCTCCATGATGTTAGAAGTTATCAGTGGGATGAACCTTATTTGTATAAGATGTGTGCAGAGCATATGATCAGAAGATGTGTGCCTAGTGAAGAAATTTCAAACATATTACAATAATGTCATGCTGCAACATATGAAGGACATTTTGGAGGCCATAGAACAACAGTCAAAGTTTTATAATTAGGTTATTACTGGCCCTCTATTTTTAAAGATGTCTATGAGTTTGTTAAATATTATGACAGGTGCCAAATAACTGGAAACATATCTCAAAAGCATGAAATGTCGTTAACCAACATTTTAGAAGTTGAGCTTTCTGATGTCTGGGAGATGGATTTTATAGGACCATTCCCACCATCTTTTAGAAATTTATACATTTTAGTTCTTTAGACTCTGTGTCCAAATGGATGGAAGCTATAGCACTACCAACAAATGATGCCAAAACTGTGGTAAGATTTCTTTAGAAGAACATTTTCACAAGATTTGGGACTCCTAGAGCCATCATCAGTGATGAAGGCACTCATTTTTGCAATAGAATGTTTACTACAACACTGGCTACATATTGAATTAAGCACAAGGTTGCTATAACATGTCACTCTTAATTTAATGGTTAGGCAAAAGTGTCCAACAAGGAAATAAAAAGGATTTTAGAAAAGTAGTGAACTATAATAGAAAACATTGGTCTCTTAAACTATGCGATTCCTTATGGGCATATCACACGGCTTACAAGACACCACTTAACATATCTCTATATAGAATTGTATATGGGAAAGCCTGCTATTTGTCACTGGAATTATAGCATAGAGCATATTAGGCACTAAAACAACTGAACATGGACATGTATCCTATAGTAGAGCATAAGAAGTTTCAACTTTGTGAGCTTAAGTAGTTAGATTGTTCTTTTATGAAAATGAAAGAATTTACAAAGAAAAAATAAAACAATGGCATGATAAATGCATCCAGTAAAGGACTCAATTCCATGTCAACAAGTTTTGCTATACAACTTATATTAAAGCTTTTTCCAGGAAAGTTAAAATCTAGATGGTCAGGGCCTTTTAGACTTACTAAAATCCATCCTTATGGTGCTGTGGACCTCAAAGATAAGAGAACTGGTCATGAATTTATGGTAAATGGGCATGGGGTTAAAAATTAATGATGATTTGCACCACTCAAGGGAGGATTTGTGCCTCACAATCCAAGCTTGAGCAATTAAAGGAAGGTTAGGCTAAAAGACCTTAAATCAAGCGCTAATTGGGAGACAAGCCAATGATTAAGGGAGTTATTTCAATTCTTCCTTTAACATTAAATTTAGTTTTCATGTTTTTCTTTATGGTTGTTGACATTTTGAAGTTTTTATCTAATTTCTTACTTTCTTTTATTTTATTGTAGCATGTACAAATAATAATTAATAAAAAAAATTTGGCTAAAACATAGACACTAGTTGTTGCGACATTACACTTCAGATGACAATTGGACATTGGTTCTCATCAAACAGGAGACTTTATCACAGTTGATACAGCACTAGATCACTTGTTGCAACAATGATTCTTACCGTTATAGTGACATAACAATGGAAATACTTTTTTAACCATTGGGAGTAAATTTTTTACAGCTGACTCAGCATTGTTTAATTTAATGCAATTGTTATTGGTGTCAACGTGCAAGTGTACACAACAAGTTATAAAGTGATGAATATTCGAGATCATCTCCATCAGGATTGATGCTACTCCAGATATTACAGCAATCTCAACAGTGCACTACTTCTCCTAATTTAACTTAAAAGGATTAATAAGATTGAGCAACTGATGAAAATAAAACTCAATAAAGTAAAATGCAATAAATGAATTTAACAATAAGTGAAACACAAAAATGAATCAATAAGAACGGAATAGTTGAGTAGTCAAACTTTCTTGATGGGCTGACTGTCTTGTTCATGTTAAATATGGTTCTTTGCGGCATCTAACTACTGACCTGGTAGATTACCATGCATCCTCACCGTCGATGGACATCTCCAAGTGTTATATTGACATAAAATATGGCATTACAAACTAATACTCTTACTGCCCTACAAGGTGAATCCCCATATCTAGTTCATCACTAATCTTAAGTTAAGCATGACCCTTTTGGGATTCAAGTTTAAACTCAATCTAGGAAACTCAACTTAAGACCAAGTATTGCTCTAATATGTTCCACTGAGACAGGCCCTTTTGTGGCTCTCTCTTAACTCATATCATTAAATGGGTGGTCAACCGAAATAATGAATGAAATATACTTTTATTAAAGCAAAATGCTACAGCAAACATGCAGCAACCCATATGTCCAGTCAAGAACTCATCTAGATTATTTGTCACTCAATTACAATAAAATTTTATTCATAACTTGTAACTGAAAAATAAACAACAAGGCTTCAGCCATCAAGTACATCTCTTCGACCAAAGAATAAACAAGAAAATGAGAACAAAAAGAGAAAAGCCGAATCCCAATTTTCTACAGAATCTTCACTGGTGCAGACTTGCGGTCTTCTCCTCAATCCTTCGATTTCTTTGTTTCTTTCTTGGTTTTTCTCATAATCTTGATAGACGACCTCTCTTTTTATGATGTGCGCTCCGTTTTATAGTTGGCAACTAGGGTAAATGGAAACTTATGGCGCGTCTATGCCAGATTAGGATACTGTAAATCGTGATCTGCAAGTATTTCGCACTGAATTTTGCTACTGCTGTTCAGTAACGGTTGCTGCAGCAGTGGCTACAAAACTACTCTGCTCTAGACATGCTTCAATACTTTCGTTGCCAAGCTCTTTTTCATATTTTGCAAGCTTATTTCAGTAGCATTTACTCTTGAAATTCTAGCTTCCGGCTACCTACTATTATACATATGATTAAGCACATAATTTATTCTAAAACAACACAATTTATTAAAATAAACTAACAATGGTTATCCATGTGAATTAAAACTAAAATGCAATCAAAACTCATCATTTACTCTCTAAGTAATATTACTTTAAGTCTAAAAGTGCTATGATAACTCTCATTTCATAGAATTATCACATCCCCAAACTTAAACCATTACTTGTTCTCAAGTAATAAAAACAACACTACACTTCAATCATACAGCCATGCAATAATGAACTTAGCTCTGTCATCAAATTTGCAAGGATTCTTCAGCCCTCAGATCATGCTCTTAATCATGCAAAATTGCCATAGGAATTCAAGTCTTAGACTTAGGCTTCATTCTGTCCAGAGTGTGTGTGCGCCACTTTAATTAAATTTCAAAGGTGCTACAACATTGCACAAATATTGCATATAATTAAGAGGTAGAACATAAATATGTTCACATATGGGGAAGCAGAATTCACAAATAAACTCAAACTGTGCTGCAACAAAAATTAAAGAATTGTTTTTAGTTGCTACAGCAATGCTCATAGCTCTTGTTGCCTTTGGACTCAAGTCAACATATGGGGTGCATACTCTGCCCTGGTTACTCAGCAATTTAAGTTATTGGAACAAAATTTATTTTATAACGAGCACAGTTCAACAAAAATTTTCCCCCCAAACTTGAGATCTTTTCTACCTTTTTTTGGTTTTCCTATCTCTGCTACAACATTCTCATAAAACTCAACCAAAGGCTAAGTGTCGGGACATGATTCCAGCCTTCATCTATAATCTATCTCTACTTGGCAATAACACATACTAAATAACACTCAATTTATGTTCATTAGGTTTTTTAATCCATACACAAATACTAGATAACAACACTTCACACAACACAGACACATGCACTCACAAACGCATTACATAATAACACAACCCCCTCCAAACTGAAAAGGTGTTGTGTCTTCACAAGCATTCAAAAAAAACAAAACATGCATACACTAAGGAAAATGACATGCAAAATGACACAGAAAATTGAAACTAACTCAAAAGAAATGCTTAGAAAAATAAATAAAAGAAACTAACTGAAAAAGAAACTCCCCTGTTGTTGGCAACAATGCTGCAGCACTAAAAGATTCACCGTTTTTTGGAAGATCTCCTCAGAAGGTCCTTAGGGGATCCTTGGGGTAGGACAACTGGTAGCTTCTTTTTCTAGCCTAGTTGGGGGAGTTCCAGTAGGTATTGTACTCTTGGGCTGATGGATCTTGTCTTTTTTTGTTGTCGTTCTTCAGGTATTGTAGCACCTCCAAAAGTGTCCCTTTTTCTCTTGCTGGATTTCTTAGGAGTAGCGAGAGTAGATTTGCTGGGAGCTTGATGGGAGGCAGCTGAAGCTGTTTTTCCAACTGTAGATTCTTCGCCCGTGATTGCAGCAATGATATCGAGCAAGTTCTTCAGCTCTGTGGCGGTGCAAGTAGCCCTGGTTTCTGCAGCTTCTAGTTCTGCATCAATGTCTTCTGCTTCATCCTTGGACTCACCAAGGCTTATCACTTTCTCTTTTCTTTTCTAAGAGATGATTGGAATTAGAGGTTTCTCTGTAAGTTCATCTTCCTCCTCTCTTATGATGTGTTTTGTTCTTGGCTTGGAAGATGTCCTTTGGGTTGGTTCCTCTGTTCCTTTGGCAGTCTCTTTATCAGCCTCTGTTTGGAAACTGTCTATTTCAGACTTAGCCTCTTCTTCAGGTGGATCTGATTGGTCGTCAGCGTCTGATTCTGTTTCTTCTTTTGGTTTTGCTGGAGCTTCTTCCTTAGGTTCATTTGTAGCAGCATCCTCACTGCTTTCTGTTGGGGTCTCGCCTATGGTAGTACCAAAGTCGAATTGCCACAGCAATGAATAAGGGAATTTCTGTGTGTGCCTTTCGTGTAGACCAATAATTGGTGCATGTGGTGCTCCAAATGCTGTAAATAGCTCCAAAACCAATTGTTTTCCCTCCGCTGAGCTTCAGCACACTAAGTGATGCTGTCATGCAATTCTTATATTTTACTCTCCATACCAATAACTAGTCTCGCCCCTACTACAGCAGCTGGTTCTGGTGGTGCTGTAGCAGACTCACCAGCAATTTGTTTGATAGTGCATGTAGTGAGAATACCATCATTCTTAACATGATCATCTGCTGCATCAATGTGGACACCCGATACCACACATATGCCGGAGATAAGGGAGGGAAATAACAAAGCTGTCGTTTTGTGCTTTTTCATAGCACACTTTATGATTTCTTTCTCTAGAATGACTCCTACATCCATGGGCAATCCTTTAATAATAACATACAAAAGTACCAACCTCTCTTATGACACAGTGGTAGTGTAAGTGATTGGTATTAGTCTGGATTTAAAATATTTTACCCACACCTTTGCAATGGGTTTCAAATCTATCCTATTAATCACATGCCCTTCTTCATTAGCCCAGGATGCACCCTCTATGGTGAGGGTTTTTAATATCTTACTCTATTTTTTGCGGGTTAAAATTCCAAACAATTTGGCATATGCACAATCAATATGAGAGGGTAAATTATAGATAGCATTAATAACTTGGGAATCTAAAGACATTAGAGATTTCTTACCCAAATATTGTGCTGGGCTTGGCTTACTAGATTAGCATAAAATTCTTTCACTAGCAGCAACACATGGTCTCGCAGATGCTTGCAGAACTCCAGCCAACCGTGCTTTGCTGTAGTAGTGTACATTGTTTGCATGATTCCTGAGGGTTGAGGTGGGAATTGAAACCCTTTTTCTTCTAGGATTTTGTGTGGCTCGATAAATTCATCAAACTTCTCTTCTGCATGGTAGCTTTGCAATTAAGAGGGGCTTTTTAATCGAATGGCTGTCCTTTTATACCTTGGTATTGTTATAACAGTGGTTATGGATGTGGTGATAATTGTGAGAATAAAATGGGAAGAATAAATTGTGAGTTGTTGTGATTGTGGTTGAGTAGGAGAAAGAAAATAGTGTTAGAAGTCAAGGTAAACAGTGAAACCCTTATATATAGGCGGTAGTAAAATAAAAATGAAAAATAATTTTGGAAAAAAAAAAGATAAAATTTAGGAAAAGATTTGTGGAATTGATAACATATATCCCATAAAAAAAGAAAACATATATTCATGCATTAATTTTGGGATTTGGCAATCTCTCATAATCTCTATCCGAATTCACCCAACCAGCCTTCATAATTTATTTCCAATAGTAACAGAGTAAATTCCAAATTTAAATCACTGTAACAGTAATAATCGTTGCTGCAGCAACAGGTTTGGTGCTCCAGTATTCTACATTAAAATCTTCTTGAATGACTGTTGTAGAGCTATTGGATCTTCTAACCTGTGAATGCTACAGCAACCGTTGTCAGTGTTAAACCAAACTCCAAGAATTATGAACCTTCACTCTCTTTATCTTTTTTTTTATGTGAAAGCAATTGAATATTCAAAATTAACTGAAATTGTAAACAAAACAAAAAAAAAATCAAACATGCATGATCAAATTCAAAGTAATCAAAATGATTCCTTCAACATTGGGTTGCCTCCCAATTAGCGCTTGATTTTAGGTCCTTCAGCCTGACCTATCCTGTGTTCTTATGTTGCTGGCTCACTCAGGAGCAAGTTCTCCTTTAGACAATTCATAACCGAATGCATGTAATGCCCATTAACTTTGAATTCCTGGCCTGTCTTCTCATCTAGGAGTTCAACAACCCCATGAGGATAGATTCTGATTAGCTTGAAGGGTCCTGATCATTGAGACTTCAGCTTTCTTGGAAATAATCATAACCTTGAATTATAGAGCAAAACTACTTGGCCAGGAATTAAGCTTCTTTGCTGGATATGCTTGTCATGCCATTGTTTCGTTTTCTCCTTATAGATCCTTGTATTTTCATAGGAAAATAACCTCAATTCATCAAGTTCACATAGTTGAAATTTCCTCTACTTTGCTGCAACATGTATGTCCCAATTTATTTACTTCAGTGCCCAGTATGCTTTGTGTTCTGGCTCGAGTGGCAAGTGGCATGTTTTCCCATACACAATTCTGTATAGAGACAAGCCTAGTGGTGTCTTGTATACTGTTCTGTAAGCCCATAAGGAGTCATGTAAGAGCAATGACCAATCCTTTCTGGCGGCATTTACCATTTTCTCTAGAATCTTTTTAATTTCCATGTTGGACACTTCTGCTTGACCATTGGATTGTGGGTGATATACTATAATAATTTTATGCTTGATTCCATATTTGGCCAATGCGGCAGCGAATATCTTGTTGTAGAAGTGAGTACCCTCATCACTAATGAGTGCTTGTGGAGTGCCGAATCTGGGAAAAATATTTTTCTGAACAAACTTCACTATTGCTTTGGCATCATTTATGGGCAATGCTGCAGCTTCCACTCATTTAGATACATAGTCCACAACAACTAAGTTATACAAGTTCCTAAAGGATTGTGAGAATGGGCCCATGAAGTCTATCCCCCATACATCGAAGATCTCTACTTCTAAGATGTTTGTTAATGGAATTTCATGTCTTTGAGACATATTTCTTGTTCTTTGGCATCTATCACAAGATTTAGCAAACTCATAAGCATCTCTAAAATTTAAGGGCCAGTAATAACCTAATTGGAGAACTTTGGCAGCTGTTCTGTGACCACCAATGTCCTCTATATGCTGCAGCATGACATGACTATAATATGCTGGGAATTTCTTCATCTAAAACACATCTTTGAATTACATGATCTGAGCATAACTTGTACAACTATGGGTCATCCTACTGATAGCTTCTAACATCATGAATGAATTTTTTTTTTGGCTGGAAATTCAAATCAGGTGGTAGCAATCCACTCACTAAGTAATTAGTAAAGTCTATATATCATGGGAGTCCAGATTATTGCAAATACTGTGCATGTTGTAGCATTAATAGTTGCCCATCAGGAAATGTCTCAGTGATGTCTTACTTGGTCTTTATGCTGGTGTCTGCTTCTAGCATAGAAAAGTGGTCTGCTACTTGATTCTCAGTCCCCTTTCTATCCTTGATCTCCAAATCAAATTCTTATAGCAATAAGATCCATCTTATCAATCTCGGCTTGGCATCTTTTTTTGAAATTATGTACTTTATTACTGCATGGCCTATGTAAATAGTCACCTTGGTGCCCACTAGGTAAGCTCTGAATTTATCAAAGGCAAACACCACTGCTATAAGCACTTTCTCTGGAGTGGTGTAATTTAATTGAGCATGAGCAAGGGTTTTGCTGGCATAATAGATGGAGTGAAAAACTTTATTCTTTCTCCGCCCCAGCACTGCTCCAACAGAATGGTCACTAGCATCGCACATCAGTTCAAAGGGCAGATTCTAATATGGTGCTATCACCACTGGTGTTGTTACCAAAGCTTTCTTGAACTCACTAAAAGCTTGAAGGTAATCTTCATTGAAGTTAAAAGACTTGTCATGCTCCAGTAATGAACATAATGGTTTGGCTATTTTAGAAAAGTTTTTGATGAATCTTCTGTAGAATCTAGTATGCCTCAAGAAGCTTTTAATACCCTTAACTGAAGTTGGAGGTGGCAGCTTCTCTTTCACTTATATTTTTTCCTTATCCACCTTTATGCCCTAACACTATGCCTTCTTGCACCATAAAATGGCATTTTGCCCAATTGAGTACCAAATTAGTTTTCTCACACCTTTTAAGCACATCTTTCAGGTTGTGTGAACAATCATCATATGTTTCTCTGAAAACTGAGAAATCATCCATGAAAACTTCCAATGTTTTTTTAGCCATGTCTGAAAAACTTGACATCATACATCTTTGAAAAGTTACTGGAGCATTGCATAAACCAAAGGGCATTGTCTGAAAGCAAAAGTTCTATAAGGATAGGTAAATGTAGTCTTCTCCTGGTCCTCTGGTGCTATAGCAATCTGATTGTAGCCTGAATACCCATCTAAGAAACAATAGAAATATTTTCCAGTAAGTCTGCCTAGTATCTGATCTATAAATGGCAGTAAGAAGTGATCCTTCCTAGTGGTTTTGTTCAGCTTCCTGTCATCCATGCAAACTCTTTATCCAATTACTGTTCTTGTAGGAAAAAATTCATTCTTCTCATTTTCTGTAACTGTTACTCTTCTTTTCTTTAGAACATACTACACTGGACTCACTTAAGAGCTCTTTGATATCGGGTATATAATTCTAGCATCCAACTATTTGATGATCTCCTTCTTCACAACTTCCTTCATAATAGGATTAAGTCTCCTCTGTTGTTCTACTGAATTGCCGTAACAATTCTCCAATAGGACTTTGTGCATGCATATGGAGGGGCTGATTCCCTTAATATCTGCCATAGTCCATCCAATTTTCTTTTTGTATTTTCCCAGCACTTCTACTAAGCTCCTCTCTTAATCTGCACTCAGAGAAGAATAAATAATTATAGGGGGTATATTATTCTTGCCAAGATAAACATATTTCAAATATAAAGGTAAAAGTTTTAATTCAAGAGGAAAATGAGATTCAATAGATGGAATTTTTTACTGTACTTCCCTGTTTGATAGATCTAAAGATTTGAAATGTCTGCTATGTCTTTCAGCTTGCTTTTCTTTTAACCATCCCATCTGGATTGCTTCAACATCTTCTTCTTTAAGGCTTTCAAAAGTGTCAGCTTTGATTTCTTCTTTATTATAACATCTGTCGATCATTTCTATTACAGCAAGATCTACAACACCAATGAAATTGCAATCTTCTACTTCATCAGGATTCTTCATAGGTTCTAACATATTAAATGTGACTTGCTGATCATGCATTCTCATTGTTAAATCTCCTTTCTGTACATCAATTAGAGTATTTTTTATGGCTAGGAAAGGTCTTCTAATTTTAATTGGCACCTCTTTGTCAGTTTCAAAGTCTAGTATAATGAAGTCTACTGGAAAAATAAATTTGTCTACCTTCACCAATACATCTTCAATTTTTCCTTTAAGGTATGCATGATATCTATCATCAAGTTGTTAAGTAACGGTTGTTGGTCTACAGTCTCCAACTCTCAACTGCTTAAAAGTAGATAATGGTATCAGATTAATGCTTGAAAGCAATTCCAATTAAACATGGTATTGTAAAGCTTCCTAGATCCTTCAGTTTCTGAGAAATCTTACTTTGAAACATATGGCTGCATTCTTGTGTTAGAGCAACAGTTTCAAATTCTCCCAACCTTCTCTTCCTTGCCAAGATATCTTTAAGAAACTTCACATAATTAGGCATTTGTTCTAAAGCTTCCACAAATGGTATATTGATATGTAACTGCTTCAGAACTTCCAAGAATTTATTGAACTATTTGTCTTGTTTTTGTTTCTGGAATCTTTGTGGGAAAGGAGATGGGTGCCTGAATTATTGAACAACAACAGGAGGTACATGTTGCTACTCTTTTGGTTGATTCTAGGTTGTTACTACTGGTGTTATAGTTTTTATTTCAACAGTTGCTGATTGATGTCTTTCTGCAGTTGCTGTAGCGTGGCTACTTTCACCAGTATTCTGATAACTAGTTTGCTTAAACTCTTTTTCAACTTTCGGCTCTTCTTGAGGTAACATAGGCTCCATCATTTTTCTTGACATACCAACAGAGATATTAACATCCTTTCCAGACCTTAAGTTGATCACTTTGCAATGCTCCTTACCATTTCTTCTTGGATCTTCTGTATTACTGGGTAAACTACCTTGAGGTCTGTTGCTTAATGCTATTGCAATCAGTTTAATTTGATTTTTCAAATTTCTCAATGATACAGCTTGACTTTGTACCACTGCTTCATTTTTCACAATGTATTCCTTAATATGTGTTTCAAAGGAACTGAGTTGATCATTGTTGATGTTTCTTTGCCCTTGATTTTGTTGATGAAATCTAGGTGGTTGAGCATTTCTATTTTGTCCACTGGGTGCTGGAGCATGCTGATTCTGATTGCTCCATGAAAAATTTAGGTGTTGCTTCCATCTAGGGTTATACGTATTAGAATATGGATTATTCTGGTTCTGTCAGTTAAAGTTGCCCACATAATTCACTAATGCTGGATTCCTTGGGCAATTGTCAAATAAGTGCTCCTCTCCACAATACACACAAGAAATTTCAGCAACTTGCTTTACTGTTGCTGAAGCAGTGGTCATAGCCTTCACCATATTTGTAAGTAAGGTTACTTGGGCTAATAGTACTGTAAATGCATCTACATTGTGCACTCCTACTGCTCCTTTTACTATATTCTGTCTAGTTGATGGCCATTGATAATTATTATTAGCAATTCTCTCTAAAATTTCATATGCTTCATTGTAGGATTTGGATAGAAAAGCCCCATTTGCTGAAGTATCGACCATCAATCTAGTACATGGATTCAACTTATTATAAAAAGTCTCTAACGGTATGCAGCAAGGAATGCCATGATAAGGACATCTCCTGAGGAACTCTTTAAATCTTTCCCAAGCCTCATACAGGCTTTCATCTTCAAGTTGATGAAAAGTGGTAATTTCATTTCGCAACTTTGCAATCTTGGTTGGTGGGAGGTATTTCATCAGAAATTTATTAGCTAAATCACTCTATGTTGTCATGGAATCTGGTGGCAAAGAGTTCAACCATACTTTAGCTTGATCTCTCAAAGAGTAAGGAAAACGTCTAAGCCTCAATGCATCTTGTGAAGCCCCAACAATTTTAAAAGCATCTCTCACCTCCAAGAACAACTTCAGATGGAGATGAGGATCTTCATATGGTAACCCATTAAATTGCCCCATTGTTTGCAACATCTGAAACATCACTGGTTTGAGTTCAAAGTTAGCAGCCTCCACTTCAGGTCAGACTATTCCAGGGTGTACAACTTGAGGGGTTAATACAGCATAATCTCTAATGGTTCTGTCATCCATGGTTGCAGCAACTTTTGAATTTCTTTGTTCTCTTCTTAATCTCCTTGCGGTCCTTTCAACCTCTGGATCAAATTGAAATTCAGCAAGTCTGTATTTGCGCATGCAAGATTAATCTGCTAATAAAGGAAACAATTCAAATCAAAGTTTGGCACTGTCGAAATTAACTTTAACATTAAAAAATAAACAATCAATCACCGGTAACGGCACCAAAAACTTATTGTTTAATTTAATGCAATTGTTATTGGTGTCAACGTGCAAGTGTACACAATAAGTAATAAAGTGATGAATATTTGAGATCGTCTCCACAGGGATTGATGCTACTCGAGATGCTACAGCAATCTCAACAGTGCACTACTTCTCCTAATTTAACTTAAAAGATTAATAAGATTGAGTAACTGATAAAAAACTCAATAAAGTAAAATGTAATAAATGAATTTAACAGCAAGTAAAACACAAAAATGAATAAATAAGAATGGAGTAGTTGAGTGATCAAACTTTCTTGATGGGCTGACTGTCTTGTTCGTGTTAAATCTGATTGCTGCAGCATCTCCTACAGCACTGGGCGTAATTACCATGCATCCTCAACTGTCTCATGTTGGACATCTTATATGTTTATGCAACCCAACAATGACCAAGTGTTATATTGACATAAAATATGGCATTACAAACTAATAGTCTTACTACCCTACAAGGTGAATGCCTATGTCTAGTTCATCACTAATCTTAAGTTAAGCATGACCTTTTTGGGACTTAAGTTTAAACTCAATCATGGAATCTCAACTTAAGACAAAGTATTGCTCTAATATGTTCTACTAAGACAGGCCCTTTTGTGGCTTTCTCTTAACTCGTATAATCAAATGGGTGGTCAACTGAAATAATGAATGAAATAGACTTTTATTAAAGAAATGCTACAGCAAACATGCAGCAACTCATATGTCCAGTCAAGAACCCATCTATATTATTTGTCACTCAACTATAATTAAATTTAGTTCATAACTTGTAAATGAAAAATAAACAACAAGGGTTCAGCCATCAAGTACGTCTCTTCGACCAAGCAATAAACAAGAAAACGAGAACAAAAAAAGAAAAATTGAATCCTAATTTTTTGTAGATTCTTCACTGGTGTAGACTTGCAGTCTTCTCCTCAATCCTTTGATTTCTTTGTTTCTTTCTTGATTTTTCATTTAATCTTGATCGACGGCCTCTTTTCTTATGATGTGTGCTTCTTTTTATAGTTGAAAACTAAGGTAAACGGAAACTTAGCCTATGCCAAATTAGGAAACTGCAAATCACGATCTGTAAGTATCTCGCACTGAATTTTTTTGCTGATGTTCTAGAATTGCTTTAGCAACCGTTGCTGTAGCTTGGCAATGGAAGTATTAAAGCACGCCTGGAGCAGCAACAGTTGCTACAGTAGTGGCTACAGTAACTACTCTGCTCTAGACGTGCTTCAATACTTCCGTTGCCAACTCTTTTCCATATTTTGCAAGCTTATTTCAGCGGCATTTACTCCTTGAAAATCTAGCCTCCGGCTACCTACCATTATGCATATGATTAAGCACACAATTTATTCTAAAACAACACAATTTATTAAAATAACTAAAATTGGTTATCAATGCGAATTAAAACTAAAATGCAATCAAAACTCATCATTTACTCTTTAAGTAATCTTATTTTAAGTCTAAAAGTGCTATGATAACTCTCGTTTCATATAGTTATCCCTCAGCAAATCAAGATAAAGATAAGGATGGATTACATAATCCCTAAATTCTCGAGCCCGATATCCTTTCCTTTTAAATGTCGATTTGTTTTAAATTTTAAATAAAATTTCTAAATTAATTCCATTAATTATTTTTTTCTATTTTATCGTCACCTATAAATAAGGGTTTTACTGTGCTTCTTTCTATTCTTATCCAATTCTTTCTCTTCTTGTCCACATTTCTCCACATACTTTGGACTCCTTTTCATGATTTGTTTCTCTTTTAGGTACCAAAAAATTCAGTTCTGTTGCTCTAACAATGAGAGGATGTTTGACTAAAGGAACCCTCTTGCTTCTATAGTTACAGAGCCAAGGATAAATTTTAAGAATTTATAGAGCCTGTGAAGATTTTAGAGGAAAAAGGTTTTCAATTCCCTCAACAGCCATTAGGAACAATCAACACAACCTATGCTACAGTAGCAATGAGAGGGTGGTTAGATTTTTGCACTTACCCACAGGACGCTGTTCTTCTAATCATTAAGGAATTTTACTCCAACATGCTGCAGCAGGACCAATGCACAATAATGGTAAAGAATGTTTAAGTCCCTTCAGATCGATGGTAATTAATGCTTTTTATAATTTACCATCTGATATTGATTGTGAGTATTAAAAAATGGTTGAGAATATGACTGCTAAGAAGTGGAGTGATGTTTTAAAACATTTACAGTGAAGGGTAGTTCATGGTTAAATGATAAAGGCAGAGTAGTGAATAGAATTGACTTGAAACTACTAGCCAAAGTGTAGGTAAAATTCCTAAAATCTCAATTGATACTCACCATACACACACCACCACTGCATCTCATGAAAGGCTTCTCCTATTATCTGCCATTCTCAAGTGTCTACCAATTGATGTTGGGAAATTATAGAGAGGAAGATTAGAGAGTGTGCCATGAAAAAATACAAGATTGTCGCTTTGTTGTTTCCCTCACTCATCATCAGCATTTGTTTGGTATCTGGGATGAAAATATTAGCCAAAGATGAAAGCATTAAGAATGAAGGAGAGCTTACTGCCCCAACTGTTTAAGAAATTGCTGGGAAAACTACTGTTACAACAACACCAGAACATGCTATTGTAACCAGAGCAAGGAATGTCACTAGCATTGAGAGGAGGCTACAAGAATTAAATGACACCATCAATGAATATGTACATGTATAGAAAGAAGAAAATCAAAGATTCTGGAATTATTTGATGCACCTTGAAAACTATACACATCAGTTTACAGTTTACATAAAGAAAAAGAATAAAGACTTTCTTGACTCCTTGCTACAGCTGTTTAATTTCCAAGCATCAGCGAGGAATGCTCCAACAGCTAAGGCAGCAGCAGAGAGTGAAGAAGAATCGAAATTTGAGGAAGAACCACCACTAACTAAGGAAGAAAAAGAGGAGACGGAAAAAGAATAAGAAGAAACAAAATAAGAATAGAGTACAGAAAGAGAATCAACAGTGGAGAAGGATGAGGCACCTCTAGTAGTGCCTTCTAAATACAAAAAGAAGCACATCATAAAAGCTGATGAAAAGAAAACAGAGGATAAATAAGATAATGAACCTCTAGTTGCAGTGTTTCCAAGCAAGGGCAAGGAAAACGTTCTGACTGATGAAGAATCAGACGATGATCAAGATGATATTGATGCAAAAAATGAAGCAGCTGCTACTAGGGCTACAAAAATTGCTGAAGAAAAAAATAGTTTACTGGACATTATTGCTGAAATCATATTTCGAGAAACCGCTATAGCAACCCCTCCAACAACCACTACTCAAAAACCTCCCATCAAATCTCCTAGCCAAACTCCAAAAGTATCCAGCAAGCATAAAGGGACATAACTCTCTAGATATGTTGCAGTAATGCAAGCATCAAAAGAACTAGAAACTAAGAGAGCAAATTCTTATAAGCTTGCACCTCAGGAAGCTGCTAATACCTCCCCAACTAGTCCAAGCAAGAAGAAGTAGAAATTGGTTACTACAACACGCATCTCACCAAGGAAGAATGCCCGAAGTAAAGCCCAACCTAGTGATTATGCTTCATTAGTGCTGCAGCGGAGCCCTCCAATAATAGCGAAGTACCCCCTAACAACCAATTTATTTTCCTATTTCTAAGAACTTTTCTTTCATTTCACATGTCCATTTTCTTTCATTTTCTTATTTATTTTGTCTATCTTTATATTTAGTATATGCATGTTTATAGTTATTTGGTTTCATGTTCGTCTAAGAACACACCACCTCTCAAGTTTGGGGGGGTTTTGTTATAATGCAATGATTTGTAAGTACATTTGTTATGTGAAGCTCTGTTATCTAGTATTTGTGTAAGGATTAGAAAATCTAATGAAGATAAATGAAGTGTTATTCAATACTTATGACTATCAAGTAAGGATAGTTTATAGATGGGGGTTGAAATTCTGTCCTAGCACTTAGGCTTTGGTTGAGATTTATGAGAATGTTATAGCAGAGCCAGAAAAAAAAAAAAGGATAGAAAATATCTTGAGTTTGGGGGAAAAAAAGAAATTCTGCTCATAACTCTGTTAAGTTTGTAGCCATGCTTATTATGAAATAAATTCTACTCTAATGGTTTAAGTTGCTGAGTAACAAAGGCTTAGTATGCTCCCCATATGCAGACTTGAGTCCAAAGGCAACAAGAGCTATGATCATTGCTGTAGCATCAATAAGCAAAAAAAAAGTCCTCTGTCTAAGGTATTGAATAGCCAACATGAGCCCTATGTTTAACCTTAAGTTAAAGATGTCTGTAGATAAGACTATATTGTGAGTAGTACTACATCAATTCTGATATTTGCATTGGTTGAGTAATTGGGTGTTATGACCACAAGTTGTAGACATTTACATGAAAAAAATCAATGATATAAGGAAGAGAATAAACAAAAAAAGAAGAAGTTTTAAATTATTTCGTTATTGCATAATTGGAGCTTATTTATGACTTGGCTTCCCCATATACGAATATACTTATGTTGTACCTCTGAATTAGATGTAATGTCTATGCAATGTTGCAGTACCTCTGGACTTGATTAAAGTGCACACACACACTTTGGACAGAGTAAGGCCTAAGTCTATAACTGAACTGCTATGACAATTTTGTATGATTAAAAGTGTGATCTGAGAGTTGAAGAATCCTTACAAATTTAATAACAGAGCTAAGTTATTTGTTAGATGATTATGTGATTGAAGTGTGAGTGTTGTTGTCATTACTTGAGGATAAATAATAGTTCAAGTTTGGGGCTTTAATAACTTTATAAAATGAGAGTTATCATGGCACTTTTAGACTTAAACCATGATTACTTATAGAGTAAATGATACGTTTTTATTGCATTTTAGTAATGTTTTACATAAGCATTCATTTTAGTTTACTTTTAATAAGTTTTGTTTGATTTAGAATAAATTGTGTGCTTAGATCATATGCATAATTATAGGTGACAGGAAGCTTAAATTTTAAAGAAGGAATGCGGCCGCAATAGACTTGTAAAGATAAGGAAAGAACTTGGTTAGAGAAGAATTAAAACAAGTATAGAATAGTGCAGATGCTGAAGTTGTGACTATAGCAATATTGTTGTAGCACCGTTACTGTAGTATCGTTGCTGTAGCAATCCTGGAGCATTGAAAGAGAAGATTTCGCACGAGGCACTTTAAAGTTTACGATCTGTATTTTCCTAAACTGGAAGATGCGCACCCTAGACTTCTAGTTACCCTAATTCTAAGTTATAAAAGGAGCACAAACATAAAGAAAGAAGGGGCCGTCATTAGCGAAAAAGAATAGAGAAACAAAATAAGAGAGAATTGAGGACACCAACAATTAATTCTAGAAGAACATCAAGCGAATCTAACTCTTATTTCTTGTCCTCTTGTTTTTATCTCATTATTATGAATTGTTTGATGGCTGAAACTATTTTGCTTCTTGTTTTATTGTAAATTATGAACTAAATTTACCTGTGGTTGAGTAATAAACAAACTTGATGGTTAATTGACTGATATTTTGTGTTGTTGCATGTTTGGTATAGCATGTTGCTTTAATAATGCTTATTTCAATTCACTATTTCGGCTGACCACCTATTTAGTAAAATTAGTTAAGAAAGAGGCTAAAAAAGGTATGTCTTAGTAGAACATATAAGAGTAATACTTGATTTTAGATTGGGCTTCTTGAGTTGGGTTTAAATTTATTCGAAAAGACTCATGCTTAATTTAAAATTAGTGATGAACATGATATAGGAATTCACTGATGAACATGATATAGGAATTCACCTTACAGGGTAATTAAAATCTAAAATGTGTAATGTTATATCTTATATTAAATAACAATTGGTCATTGTTAAGTTGCATTTAGATATAAGACATCTAACATGCGATATCTAAAGATATATAAGGATTTTGTCTAGTGCTGTAGCAGATGTTACGGCAACCGATCCCAAAACTAGAAAAATAGTGAAAAACCATTAAGTGAGTTTAATCGCTCAACTACTCCATATTCCTTAGTTACATCCTTGTATTTGCCATGATAT
Organism: Citropsis articulata; assembly: GCA_030449925.1. Taxonomy (NCBI): domain Eukaryota; kingdom Viridiplantae; phylum Streptophyta; class Magnoliopsida; order Sapindales; family Rutaceae; genus Citropsis; species Citropsis articulata. Next base: position 17,572,638 of record JASUUH010000211.1, on the reverse strand, counting down.
TTTACTTCATTGCATTTTTTTATTGCGTTTTTTTATTAGTTCATTAGTTTAATAATTTATTTTAATTCTAATTTATAATAAAAATTACACCAAAAAACTTACTGTAGCAATTCCTTTAACAACAATCCATGTGGAGACGATCTTGAAAATTTATCATTATTTTACTTATTTTGTACACTTGCGCATTGACATTAATACAGTTAGAAAACCTACAATACTAATATTATATTCAAGTTAGCTGAGAAGAAATCAGTTGTTTCCCTGGCAAAGGAGCTATTTTCCACCCTTAAGCAGGGTGGCTAGGTCCTAGTGATTCCTGGCAAGCGACTCTAAAGCTCTTTATGGAATTACTCCAGTTTTACCAAGGAAAAGGAAGCATCCAAAGTCGTTTTCCTTAACTCAAAAGGTTGAAGATTAGGATCAGTCTTCTGGTAATAGAGCTCCCTACCGCAGTAGGTTTATTTAGATCACCAGCGAGCATTAACTCCTGATGATGATGCCACAATGAATTGATGGAGCCTTCTGGACAATGTTATTAGAGCCATTCAAGCATGTAAACATGTGAGTTTACCTTCATATTGTTTGTTGGGTATACTCTTATTTTTCCCCATGGTGAATGCTAATCTTTTCTCTTTCTGTAGGCGAGCTTTATGCTAAATAAAAATTACAATTTGGCCAAGGAGTCTTCTACTGCTCTCTCAGCTTATGCCAAATATGAGAAGTAAATAGCTCAACTCTAGAGAGAGTATTAATGAGTAAATAAGCGAGACGAGAAGATGATCTCTTTGTTAGAATCTGAAAGGTGAAAATAAAAAGTGAAGAAGAATAAGTTAGAGAATGAATCGAGCTAAGAAAGTAAGATTACTTAAGAAGCTCGTGAGCAAAGCAATCAGCAAGCTCAGATAGCTATGAATTATGCCATGTCCTATATTTCAACAAGGAGGTTTCCTAAGTGCTAATCCCTTCACTCTAGTAGAGTCTATCTCTCATGATAAAGAAGTTAACCTTGTTGTTTGATAGAATGTAAAAGCTTTTATGATTTTTTAATTTTAACCATAAAATGTCCTTCATGTTAGGCTTTATTTGATGCTTTAGGTTGTTTTTATCTATTTTGGATTTTTAAATTTGTTACTCAATTCGAGACGTTTAACTAAAACTTATTTGAGGCTAAAACGTGTATGTAAAGTAGTGTTTGGCTATTTTGTTGGTAGTGTTTGTGATTTTTTCTAAGTTTGAAAAATATTAGAGTTGTTTTTCTAGAGTAGTTAAGCCAAACATTATGCAAATCTTCTCCCATATACTTGTGGGGACTTCTAATTTTTCATGATGCATCTGCACTTATCAATCAAATAAAGAATAACTGTTGTTGCAAAGGAGTTCTTAACCTATTTCAAGACACTTGATGGAGCTTAACTTTCCTCAAGTATGTGCTTAGGGTGTTTACCCCACACACTTATCCACAAATGTGCTTTTAAATGATAAACTAAATAAATTTTATGGACAGAAATTCTCAATCCATTTATTTGAGGTGATTTTAATCAATAGAATAAACATCAGGAGAGCTTATCTCCTATAGATAACATCTCTTAGAGCATTACTTATCTTTTCAGGCAATTTAAATAAATGGAAATCGGTGTGTAATTTGAATAGCAAAATAGAATTCTTTAAGGAATGCCTTTGGGCATTCTAGAGTAGCTAACTCTTTTAGTTAGGAAAATTTATGTCTTTCATAGTATATAGTGGTCATTCCCTCATTTAGGGCATGGTTTTATAAAGGCAACACAATGATTGTTTGGTTAGCCTACTCGGCAGTTAACTCATATGCATTTTTAGCTAAAATAATTAATCATTCATTCATATTATAAGGAGATATTTGTATTCATAGATAAAAAGTAGACATGCATTTAGAAATAATTTTTCTCTACGTAATGAGAGCTCATATCAATACATGACATGACAGAAGTTAACCTAAGTGAGGCAAAACTCATAGGCCTCTCAATTTAATGTAGTGACTCCTAAGAATTGAAAAGAACAACTAACTATTATGTGAAACTAGTATGGCAGCTACAAGGTGTGCACATAAGATTACAAATTCATACTTAAAGAAAATAAAAGACAAAGGAAATAATGATTACAATGGTTTACTGATAATACTTCTTCAATATAGCTATATTTTCTATATGCTTAATTATAGTTCTGTTAATGTTTGAATAACTTGTAAGCACTTGAACTGATAAGCTTATCTACTCGATAAAGACCTCCTTAATAGCTTGTGGGTGAACCTTTTTGTTAAATAATGCAGGGACACGGTATTAATATGCTACCATTATGAGTTTTGCTTTTACCATTTTTTTTGCAGATAAGTCTAAGGCAGTAGCAACAAGAGAGATATTCTCCTCCTCATTGAAATGTGTTGTCCTATGAGAAGGAATCCTAATCTCAATAAGGATAATTGCCACAACTCCAAAGGCAAAAGTGAAAGTTATTTCTCTTACAGCAATATTCAAAGCAACTTTATAGGCCTATATGATTCTTAGTAGCTTTCTACCTAAGCTTCTTGCTATTCTTAAGCTTCTTCTTAGAGATCCCATTAATAATCGTGTTGAGAGCCTTAACTTCATCGTTAGATTGTGGTTGAGCAAGTGAAGAAAATCTATTAGCTATCCTCAGCTCTGAGCAAAACTCTCGGAAACTCTCATTGTCAAACTATTTCCTATTATCGGTTACTATGGCATCAAAAATGTTATATCTATAACTGATAGACCTCTGATGAATTTTATTAGTTTTTCTCTTGGTGATAATAGAAAAAGGTTCTACTTCAACCTATTTGGTGTACTAATCCACAACCACTATGGCGTACTTAGCTTGTGCTCTTTCAGTTGGTATTGAGCCTTTGAGGTCAACTCCCTATGCAGCAAATAGCCATGATGAAGACATCATTGTTAACCTCTCTGAGGACATGTTTGTTGCTTTAGGAAACCTCTAGGATGTATTACAACTTTTAGTTTTCTCCTTTGCATCGTCATGCATTGGTGGCCTGTAATACCCTTGCCCTAAAGCCTTCTAAGCTAATGATCTCATCCCGTAGTGATTACAATAGATCCCTTAATTTTTCACTCAAAACATACTAGGATTGACCCCTTTTTAAACATCTTAAAATAATATTGTAAGTCTCGAGTCATTTATCACTAGAAAATTGACTATATAGACCACCTCGTGAAAAGCTTTTCCTATTGAATCAGTAGAGTAGTTATCCCTTTTAGTATAACAATCTCACTAGCAAAGCTAACTAAAGGACTGTTATTTGGAATTACCCTGATAGATTCGAAAGTGGGTTGATCCAACACATTCTTGAAGACAATATCCACTGAACTTCCTTTATCGACTAGGGTTTATGTTACTCTATCTACTATAATTTTAAGAAAGATTACTAGAGCATTATCATATGGATAAACCACATTCTCTACATTCTATTTAGTAAATACAATTGGGACCAGATTTAGTATTGTTAAAGGTGTACTTCACTCAAACATGTTAACTTGTTAGTGGCAACAATCCTTTCTTAAGCTTTGATTAATCTTGGAACAACCAACAAGAGTGGGACCTTCTGTTATAATACTCAGATAAGAACCTTTCTTAGAACCTTTAGGCTCTCCTGCTTCAGGGCTTTCCTCCTTAGGTTCTTCCCCTTGTGCTTTTTCCATAGACTTTTTGGCATCTTTAATTTTAGCAACAAACTTATTTAAGTACCTATTAATAATTTCTTTTGTAATTGAAAACACTTGATGGTACTATGACTAAAATCTTCATGAAATTTATAGTACTTCAATCTTCTGTTCATGTTGGGATTTTTTTTCATTTGCCAAAGTGGACTCAAGAGACCACTGTCATGAATATGGTAGAAGATTTGCTCTGAGGATTTGTTCAAAGGGTGATAAGAGTCATACTGTGACTTCTCCAATGGTTCTTCTTTTCTATGGTATCTTCGAGTGATTTTTTTACTTTCTTTATGTTGAGCTTATCTTCTTCGAGTTTAAGCCAATATTTGTCCTTATATTCAATTTGCTTTCAAGCCCTTATCCTAGCCTCCGTATATGTATGTGGTTCAATTTTCTAAATGACCTCTATAACTTCCCTCCTCAAAGGTTTTTTGTAAAGTAAGCAAACGTTTTCTCATGATCAAAGGCACCAATGTGGAGAGCCTTTTGATGTTTCACAACAGAGGCTAGTGATTTAGTCTCATATTGTTTTATGAAGGCTAACTTGGAGAAAGACTTCCCTTGGTGAGAGGCATAGCAAAACTTCTAGATGAATTTTCAAAAAATAACTTATCAATGCTAGCTATAATTCCTAGTTTCAGAGATCGAAACCAAGACTTAGTTAGGCCTGTGAGCATGTGTGTAAACATATGGCACATGGCCTTTTCTCCAATTTCTTTTATGAGCATTTGATCCCAATACAACTCAAAGATACTATTTAAAACATCTTTGAAGTTAATTGCTGCTAGCAAATTTCCATCGTGAATGGTGATTGATAATTGGCACTTGATACAGACCAAGAAACTGAATAAATCCGAATTAGATTGAAATTTATAATATTTAGGAACATTTTAATTAATTTGTATTCTATTTTGATTTGGTTTCCTATTTAGAACTGCATTGGTAAGGCATAACTTATTTAAGTTGTATTCCTAATTTAGGTATGAGTCTTATTAAGGTAGATTTTCCAATCAAATTACGACAAGTCATAATTAGTAGAAATAAATGTCTTTTATAGCCTTACATGGAGACCTTGATTATTTGTTATTGATTATTTTTTTGGAATAAACTCAAGATTTGAGTTCAATAATATTTTCAATTTTCAATTCTCTGTGTGAGTATTTGAGTTCAGTTAATTCTTAGTATTATACAGAATCACTGAGTCTTAACCTCTAAATTCATGGTATTCTTTTGAATCAACGTGAATTTAGTTTATTCTTTTTATTCTGTTATTCCTTGGAATCAATGGACTATTTTGAACACTAAACTTTTATTGCATCAGCTTGGTATTAGAGCTAAAACCCTGTTTTTACCAATCTAACCCCATCTACCACCAAACCTTTTCTTTTCCCCATTTTGATTTTTTCGTTTAGCTTTACTAAAAAAAAAAAATGTCAACCTCACATTGGCCACCATCCAAGGCTGCCGGCTTTTATTTTCAATCGCCGCCTATGCTTTATAAAAATGAAGTTAAGTATCAATTGGATAATAAAACTAAGGACTTGAGAACTAATAGAAGTGGTGAGTAAGTTGCTCTATTTACGTCACTTTGTGAACAATAAGGAATTATACATCATACTACAGCTCCTTATTCAGCTTAATCCAACTAGCTGAAAAAATCATACCCTGAAGGAAATGATATATGTAATATTAATAAGCTCTAGACTACTTCAAAATATGGAGGGAAGTTGTTTTATTAACCAATTACCTTTTAAATAAGGTATCTCCAAACGAAGCAGAGAAAGCCCTTTATAAATTATGGAAAGGAAGAGTACCTTCCTATAAATACTTGTAAGTGTGGGGCTGTCTTGCTAAAACCGTCATTCCTCAACCAAAGAAGGTGAAGATAAGACTTTATTTTCATTGATTATGACATAACCACTACCGCCTTAGATTTCTTGTGTATAAGTTGAGTATTCTAGATATTCATAAAATTATGGTGATGGAATCTATAAATGCATCGTTTCTTGAACGTGTATTTCCCTCTAAATTCACAGAGGATTAGAGTTCAATTAGACAAACACATGAGCCAATCATTGAATATAGTGAAGACTAAAAACAAGAAGAAATTTAAAGTACAGGGCAAGAGGTTCATTTTGAGTCTAGACGTAGCGAAACAGCTAGAATAAAAAAATTATTTGGTCTAAATTTTCTAATCTTTTTCCTGGAGAGTAAACCACAAAAATTTATGGAAGCTGTAAGTTCACCAGAAAGCACTTTGTAGAAAGATGTTATCAATAATGAAATTGAATTCATCCAACAATACCATGCCTGGGAGTTACTGGATCTTTCTCTAGGATGCAAACCTCTAGGATACAAGTAGATTTTCAAGAAGAATATGAAAGTTGATGGATGAATACAGACTAGACTTGTAATTAAAGGATATAAGCAATAAGGCGGATTTAATTACTTTTAGACTTAAATCAGTAATACTTAGAGAATAAATTATGTGCTTTTATTGCATTTTAGTTATATTTTGTATAAACGTCCATTTTAGTTTATTTTTAATAAATTTAGTTTGATTTAGAATAATTTATGTGCTTAGATCATATGCATAATTGTAGGTGACCGAAAGCTCAAATTTCAAGGAAGGAATGCTGCCTCAACAGACTTGTAGAGACAATGAAGAAACTTCGTCATAGAAGAATTGAAACAAGTAAAATGCAGTAGAATCATTGTTGTAGCACTCCTTGAGCAATGACAGAGAAGATTTCACACGCATCAACTAAAAGATTGAGATCTAGAGTTTCCAAAAATGGAAGATAGGCGTCCTAGACTTCTGGTTGCCCTAATTCTAAGTTACAAAAGGAGCAAACTTGTAAAGAAAAAAGGAGAGCTGTCACCTAAAGGGATAAACTGCAAAGAAACAACAAGAAAAATAGAAATCAAGAGAGAGATTGAAAGCTGTCTTAGAGGAAAAATCACAGAGATCAATCGAAAATCAGTTCTTCTTATTCTTTTCTTATTTTCTATTTATTCATACGGATGTATTGGATGGCTAAAATTCTTTTATTTATTTTTCTATTGCAAATCATGAACTAAATTCTATTATGGTTGAGTGATAAACTATCTTAATAGATGTATGACTGGCATATGCATGGTGCTCTGTTTTTGCTATTTCATTTTGTCTTAATTGTATTTATTTTAATTCTCTATTTCGGCTGACCACCCATTTAGGGATACTAGCTAAGGATGAGCCTAAAAAAGGTCTGACTCAGTGGATCTCATTAAAATAATACTTGGTTTTAGATTGAGTTTCTTAAGTTGAGTTAATCTCAATTTGTATAGGGACATGCTAGATCTAAACTTAGCGATGAAGAAATAAAGATTCACTTTGTAGGGTAAAGGGAACGTAGAATGTTTAATTCTATATTTAATTTTGGCGCAACAATTGGTCACTGTTAGGTTGCATTATATATAAGATATCCAACAAGCGACAGTTAAGGATGAATGAGGGATTCTGCCTAATGCTGTAGTAGATGTTATAGCAACGGTACTGTAATTGAAAAAATAGTCAATGCCATTAAGTGAGTTTATTCACTTAAGTACTTTATTCTCATTGGTTATATCCTTGTGTTTGACGTGAGAATTTTCTTAAAGTACTTTATTACTTTTTTATTTTAATTAGTTTATTAGCTTCATAAAGTGTCTTATTTTAATTAGAACAAACTCCAATGTTAAGATTGTTATAGCAAATCTGATAACATCAATCCCAGTGGAGACGATCTCAGTATATTACTTGTTGTGTACACTTGTACATTAACACCCGCAGCATTAGAAATCACACATACCACTTATTCTCTTGCAACAAGGATCATTTCTATTAGGATATTACTAGCAATTACAACATTACACAATTTAGAATACATCAAATGGATGTAAAAACAAGCTTTCTAAATAGATATTTAAATGAAGAAATTTACATAGAATAGCCTAAAGGCTTATAGCTCCAAGGCAATAAAAGAAACTCTATAAATTAGTAAAGTCATTATATGGTATGAAGCAAGCACCCAAACAATGACATGAAAAGTTTGACCGACAATGATGGCAGATGGTCTTAAGATCGACGAGTATGACAAATATATATATGTTAGAAAGATAGAAAATGGTTATCTCATTTTCTATCTTTATGTTGATGACATGCTAATTGTTGGGAGTGATGATAAGATGGTCAGATGTCATTTTGAAATCTAGTTTTCACATGAAAGATATGTGTTTAGTAGATGTCATTTTAGAAATAAAAATCTCAAGGACATCTAACGGACTTACGCAGACACATTAGGTGGATAAAATTCTTGGGAAATTCAACAAAGATAATTATGTTGTAGTCGGAACTTCTTTATATACAAGTTTGCATCTATCTAAAAATAAGGATAAATGTATATTTCATGTAGAATATTGTTGAGTGTTGGAGAATGCATAATAACCAAGGATAAAATCATTATTTTATACTCCAAGCCTCACTAACATTTTTATTTTTTTGTATTTAAATCCTTTAAACTTTAATTGTGTTAGTTTTTTTATAATTTGAGTATTTTATGTATTTTGGTCATTTCATGATTAACGAGAATTCTGGTAGTAAATAGATAGCATTTTTGAGCTTAGAACAGTTGAAATCCTTAGGAAGGACATTAAGGGCGAAATCATAATTTTAAAATTTTGGTAAGGCCCAGCTGATGTGGCATTTACCAAATGACTTGTCAGCATCTTATTGGATAAAAAAATAATGATATGGCATTAACTAATGACATGGCATTGACCAATGATATGACATCAGCCGATGATGTGGCAACATCTTATTAGACCAAAAAATGCTAATGTAGCATTGACTAATGATGTGGCATAAACTAATGATGTGGCATTGAACAATGATGTGATAGATATCATTAGACCTGATGATGTGTCCCAACCAATCAGATCTTGGCACATGGCTACCTGAGCATTCAAATTATTTTCATTTGATGGCCATAATTTACCCATTGTATCTATAAATAGAGGGCTCCCTCCTAATTTGACAGTTTTGAATCCAAATTTAAGCTCCATTTTCTGTAATTCTCACTCTATCTTGTATTTTCTATATATTTTAATCAAATTATTATTTACCCCTAATTTAATTAAGAGCAGCTAATTTAATTTCAAGCTTGGCTTGAAGGTGAACATAATCCATGGGCTTAATTTGGAAAGTTTATTTTCTTATTCCTCTTTGGTTTTTGTGGTTGCTTTGACTCATTGTTGACAGACAGTGTATCTTATCTAGATTTTGCATAAAATACCTGCTCCCAAGTGAAAGATCATTACTGTTTGACACAATCAGCACTTTACACTATATTTAATAGAAATAGACTACCCTTAAGTACTTGTAGGTCGTCTTGACTCAGTGTTGACAGAGAAAGCACCTAAGTAATTTAGTGGATAGTTTTTCCATATTGTCAATAAAAGAATTATTATTGTCTGACACAACGTGTACTTGACACCTCACTTAGTGGAAGATCATTACCTTTTGGCACATTAAGCACTTGATAATATATTTATTAGAGTGAGACATACGATGAGTGGAAATACCCCCTCATAAATTAATTAAAACTAAAAAAGAATATTAAGCTCATGGTGAAATGATAAATGTGAATTCAAAGACTCCATTATTTTATTTGAATTATTTTTATCTTTAATTTATTCTAGCCATTTTTTACTTTGAATCTTAGAATTGCTCAAAAATCATCTCCAGCTAATTTACATATACACTTAAGAAAATTAACCTTGCACATTATTAAATCCACCTCCCTGTGGGATCAACGCTCTTCACATAAATCTATACTACAATAGATTCTTGCATTTGTGAGTACAATAAAATTTGCACAATAATTTTTTTGCGTCGTTGTTGAGGAGGTAAGTTATTTTAATTTGTAGAATCTTTTGTAAATATTATGTAAATATTTTGAGTGTGTTTTTATAGTAAGTGTATAACAACATGATAAGATTAGTACCATAACTTTCCTCTCTTTTTATTTTCTGTAGTTTTGTTTTTAATTTTTACGTGTTCTTGCATACACGGTTGAAAGCACCATCACATGATCTAGAACCTATAAATCTTGAATTGAAAAAGATACTTTGCGCACGAAGACACATTGCATCACAAGTTAAAATTGAGGATAAAATTGAAATGAATTTGGAACAACAACCACAAGCACCATAAAAGAGGCCATTTAAGGAGTACTTCCTTTAGCTAATTTGAGCATATTATGCATAAGATACCCAAATGTAGCTGTTATAAATTTTAAGTTGAAACCTAGTATGCTAAATTATCTCTTATCATTTTATGGCTTATAAAACAAAGATCGTACAACTATTTGAATGATTTTCATGCTGTTTGCCAAACTTTTAAATATGAAATTTTTTTTAAATGAAGATGTTAATCTTATATTGTTTCTATTTTCTCTAAAGAATAGAGCTCGTTCTTCAATCAATATATTACCTACTAATAGTATCATATCATAGGAACAACAGTAATTAAATTTTTAAATAAATACTTCCTAGTGCATAAGAGCGATTCAACATGGAAATCTCAGAGTTTACTTAGAGAGAAGATAAGTAGCTCTTTGAAGTATTAGAGCGATTCAACAAGCTACTGTTAAAGTGTTTTCATCATGGATACGAGAAATGATGCCAATGTCAATACTTCTTGGAAGAATAATTGCCACATGTGCATGAATGGCTAATTTAGGATTTCTTCCAATGATAAATGAATAATTCCTAATAGAAAAGCCGATCATTCAAGAATGTGAGAAAAATAAAAAAGAAGTAAATGAAGTCCACACTGGCGAATCTGAATCAGATATCAAGGAAGTCAAGATAATAGTTGAAGGACTTTCTTACCAAACAGTGTCATTAACAATTGCAAAATAAACAGAGCTATATGCCTATAATCAATTTAACCAAGGTTCATACCCAAATTAAGTCAATGCTATGAATGCAATGAGAAGTAGTCGAATTATAACTTTACTCCAATACTTATAATCATAGATAAAGAGACCATTCCAACTTTTCATGGTCCCATAGATTCCAACATAATGGAACAACATCTCTAGCTTTACAAATACAGTCAGTTCATCAAGCTCTTTAAGTTTCTTAGCCACCATTTAGATAGTACAATCAGAAAAAGAGCTACTCACAGCCCAAACCATGCGAAGAGGCATTCTAAAATTTTAAAAATTTGACCTACTCTGTGCTGGAACAATAAAATCACACCATTGACAAACTGCGAAATGAGATGAGAGCTGGCATCAATTGACAAGCCCAATCGATTTCAAACCTTAAAAAGATATGGGTCAGTGTTCCTCTTTAATTCAAACTTTAGTGATGATTGTTGAGAAAACCAAATTCCCAAGCCAGCCAGTCCTAAAGAAGTACGTGAAGTAAGTATCAGTTCATTCCAGTGGCAAAAAGAGGTCAAGGCCATCATGACCTTGCAAAAAGGCAAAGAAGTGAACAACAAAGTAGAGATACCAGTGAAAAAGACAACTCAAGTTGAGCCCTTAGACTCTGAGGACTCGTTACCAAAGGACATAGAAGAAATCAACCCACAAGAATACATCTCCAAAGCTCATTTTCCCTAAATGTTAGCTAAAGCAAAGAAGGGAAATTCCACATGTGAGATTATGAAAATTTAAATAGGTACATGTTAATAGCCTTGTACTTGACGCTATAAAAAAGTGCCTTCTCATGACAAGTTTCCTAAAGACCTATGCATTAAAAAGAAAAGAATGCATGTTAAAAAGAAGACCTTTCTAACCGAAAACATTAGTTATGTACTCCAACATAAAGTTTCTCCAAAATTCAAAGACCCAGGCTCTCCCATTATGTCATGTATTATTAGCAACCACATAACAAGAGCTAGTGTAAATATTTTACCTTGCACAATATTTGTACAACCTAGATTGGGAGAATTACACCCAATTCAAGTTGTATTGCAGCTCGCAGATCGATCTATGAAAATCACTCATGGAATTGTAGAGAACGTGCTCATTAGTAGACAAGTTTTATTTTCTTATTGACTTTATTGTGATTGACATTTAACCAGTGCATAACTTAAAGAAGCACATCCACAAGGTTGACCTTTCTTGGCAACTGCCGGTACACACATTCAATGCAAAGCTAGAAAAATGCAGTTTTATGTTGGCAACAAAATTATAGAGTTGAATGTCTTTAGTATTGTCAAACAACCTCAAAATTGTGAAGATGGAATTGTTAATGTTGATTTAATTGAAGAATTAATTAATTATACTTTTCTTTCTAGAGGGATGACCCTTACAAAATATTTAACTAATTTAGTTTGGATTTGGATATTGATAGATCAATTGATGAGATTAATTATCCATGGATACCAATAAATGGAAGGGAAGAATAGAGTAACCTACACCAGCTCGCCATCAGAAGCACCACCGAGGCTCGTACTCAAACCATTACCTAACACTTTGGACTATGCATTTTTGGGAGATGAAAACACTTTGCTAATAATCATCTCATCCTCTCTTGATTAAAAGCAAAAGAGTCAGTTGATGTGTATTTTAATAGAGCATAAAGACGCATTGGGGTGGACCATTGCCAATATAAATGTATACACCCATTAGATTACATGCATTATATTCGCCTTGACGAAAATGCTGAACCTACTAGGGAAATGTAACGTTGACTAAATCTTAATATGAAAAGGTTGTTAGAGCATAAGTTTTTAAACTATTAGATACATGTATCATTTACCTTATTTCTAATAGTTCAATGATCAATCCTGTGTAAGTTGTTCCCAAAAAGTCAAGAGTCACAGTATTTAACAGCATCGACAATAAATTAATATCCTCTAGAGTGACTAAAGGGTGGTGCGTACGTATAAATTATAGGAAATTGAATTTTGTCACATGAAAATACCATTTTTCTTTACTATTTATCAATCAAATGCTTGATAGATTAGTAAGTCATGAATTTTATTGCTTTTTAGATGGCTACTCGGGATCTAATTAAATTTCTATAGCACTAAAAACCTAAGAAAAATTTTGGTGTGCCCCAAATGATGTGGCATTGACCAATTGATGTGGCCGCATCTTATTGGATTGAAAAATGCTAATGTGGCATTGACCAATGACATATCATTGACTGATAATGTGGCTTTGACAGATGATGTAGCAACACCTTGTTGAATAGAAAAATGCTGATATAGCATTGACTGATAATATGGCATTGACCAATGATATGACAACATATTATTTGACTTGATGATATGTTCCAACCAATCAGATTTTGCCAAGTGGTGTGGTGGAATATTGAGCATTCGAATTATTTTATCCGATGGCAATTATTTACTTATTATATCTACAAATAAAAGATTATATCCTACTAATTTCCTAGCTCTGAATCCAAATTGAATCTTCATTTTCTGTAATTCTCACTATATCTTGTATTTTCTATATACTTTAATAAAATTACTATTTCACCCCTAGTACAATTATTAATGGCTAATTTAATTTCAAGTTTTGATTGAAGGTGAAGCCTCAACACGATCCATAGGCTTAATTTGGTAAGTTCATTTTCTTTTCCTTTTTGATTTTTGTGGGTGTTCTGACTCATTGCTGACATGCAATGTATCTTGTCTAGATTTTGCACGGCATACCGATTCCTAAGTGAAAGATCATTACTGTCTGGGACAATTAGTACTTTACACCATATTTATTAGAAAGAGACTTTCATCTAGTACTTGCATGCCATCTTGACTCAGTATTGACAGAGAGTTTATCTAAGTTATTATGTGGATGGTCTTGCCACGTTGTCGATATAAAGATTATTATTGTCTAACACAACAAGTACTTGACACCACACTTAGCAAAAGACCACTACCCTCTGGCACACTGAGCACTTGATATCAAATTTATTAGAGTGAGGCTTATGAGCAATGAAAATATCGCCTCATAAATTAATTAGAACTAAAAAATAATATTAAGCCCATGGTGAATTGTTAAGTATGAATCTAAAGACTCAAGTACCGCTCAAAAATCTTAGTACTACTTAAAAATCATCTCCAGTTAATTTACATACATGCTTAATAAAATTAACTCTACATATAATTAAATATACCTTCTCGTGGGATCGACACTTGTTACCATAAATCTATACTATAATAGATTCTAGTAATATCTAGTTTAATATGCCTTGGAAGTTTAACAAGGCTAGACTTAGCTTATATAGGAAGCAAACTTGTTAGATATATTAATAATCCAGGGGCTAATTACTGGAAAACTTTAATAATAAAACTTTTGTACTTATGCTCTACTCATAATTATGGGTTGCACTATACTAGATATCCAATTGTACTAGAAGGGTATACTGATGTAAATTGGATATCTAATGTGAAAAACTCAAATTCTACTAATGGCTACGTGTTTACATTGGCTGATGTTGCCATTTTATGGAAATCATCTAAAAGGAAAGTCAACAATAAAATTTGAATTCATTACATTAGACAAATGTGGTGAAGGGGAAGAATGGCTGTGAAATTTCTTAGAAGGTATTCCAAAATAGCCAAAGCCTATGAGAGCAATTTGCATACATTATGATAGTAAATTTGCAATTGAAAGGGCACAAAGCAATTTGTATATTGAAAAGTCTTGAAATACATGTTGTAGATATAATACTATAAGACAACTACTCTCTATTGGAGTTATTTCTACTGACTATATAATGTTAAAGGATAACAATATGGATCCACTAACCAAAAGGTTAAGCAAAGAATTAGTGAAAAATCATCAAGGGAAAAGAGACTAATGAATATTGAAGAAAAAATTTATTTTATAAAGGAAAACCCAACCTTACTTACTAGAGATACCAAAAACTAGGTTCATAGTGACAATCTAATTGTAAAATACCTTGTTCATCATTGTGGAAGTTACTTTCCTATCCATTTCTATAATAAAAATAGTGATGCCCCATAGGAAGAAAAGAGTAAGTTATGCTTTTAATGATTTCTTGTGCGTTAGGAATGCAAGCAAAATAAAGTGGATTGATTTTGATTAAGAAATTAACTATGTGAGAGAGAAATAGGGCCGCTTCAAATGGAGATGTTAAGGGCTCAATTCTTAAAACTCTTGTAAAACTAAGGAAATGTCTAAGGTCAAAATGAACACAATCATGATTATATATATACATATATATATCTATATATATTGGCATAATATATATAGTCAGTCAATAAAGTAAATAAATTTCACAAGAAAACGTTCAAAGGTTGAGAACTACCGATCCTATGCAGGCTTTGATCCGTTAAATTTTATCACCATAATCAAATGATCTTGATGTTAAAACAATTGTTTTTGTGTTTCCTACCAATTTTCCCTCATGTGGGGGATTGTTAGAAGGATAGCATAAAATAGCTATTTTCAAGCCAATTTTAAGCAAGATGAACATTGGAACTATATACTTATAATGATTTGAAATCTCCTCCATGAGCTCTTCGCAAAGAATCATAGAATGTTGAAATTGGTCCCTTTGGTGAATGACAAATTAGATCTCAAAGAGCACCTATTAATGTGAAAACAAATGAAGAAAAATCCCACATGGGATTTTAATGGACTAATGCCCTTTCTTGAAACTTATTAATTGGCTTTCAAGTTCATTTGCAAAATACATTAAAATCAAGCGATTTTCTATTCTTCACTCTTCAGCAAATACACTGTAAGTTTGCATGAATAGTAAGGTTGTCTTCCTAACACTAATCAAATATGTTGTATCCTAAGAGATAGATAATAATATAATTCTAGCACCACTATGAAGGTGGCAGATTTGTTTTAAGGACACTATATCTTTACAGGGCTCGACTTAGTGCTTTGTTGTCATATTACATATTGTTGAATGATATGTTATAATTTTATCGTTTCAATTTATTTATTCTTATTATTATTATTATAAACTTGTGATAAGTGTGTAAACTTGTGTGCACTAGAAAGGTTCTGTAACAAGACTATATATGTTACCTAAGGAGTTTTTATTTTAAGTGGGACCATTGTGACCCCTCAAGTCTTTCTTAAGAACCTAACTAGTGTATATTTGCATACAACGTTTGTGGCCTTATATCAGTTGCTAATTTACTATAATATGCCAACAAATATTTAGGATCCTAAACTAAAAAAATGTGAAAGAATATCGATTTATATGATTGGCAAAATTTGGACATGCATTCCATACGCTAAAAGACGTAAAATTAATTAGAAAAATACAAAGAACTTTTGACATGTATGTAAAAATTAAAATCGAAGAATCTATATACTTGTCCTTAAAAGATAAAATGCTTGAAACAAGTACCCGAAGTACTAAATAAAATGACTTGCACCTTATAAATTCTTGATAAAGCCATAATCATCCTTGTGTATACTATAGCAAGCTAAAGTATAATCATTTGAGTGAAAATTTATTACAAGTGGGATATTTTATTATCCATTTTACTACATGATTTATTAAAAATTAAAAATTGAATTCTTAATCCTTACAAAATATGTTGATGATATCAAACTAAAAAAGACTCTCAAAGAGCTTAAGATTTTATTTCTTTTAAAAATGAAATTCAAGATAAAAGATCTTGAAATGATAGAATTTCTTTCAATTTTTGTATGAAATTTACTAAATGGAATGTTGATATTATAAAACTACTAGAAGATTTAGTATTCAAATTTGTTCTATTTTAAAATAAGTTGTATGCATCTTGGTCCCAAAGAACTATATTTTATTCTAACTTATGCCTACAATGGCATTGAAAAATTGCATAAATTCAAATTAAATTATGTTCAACATAAACTTGAAAATGTCAAAATAGTGTAAAAAGCATATTGCACTCTCCTTGGATATGGGTGTTAAAGCTTAGTTTTATTTATGAGATAAAAAACATTATAAAGATATATACATGGTGATATTCTTCAATCAAAATGATGGTTTTATGTTAAGAATTTAAGCTTTCAAAAGATGGTGTTGATCTTGCAGATTGTTTGACCAAAGTATTACAACGAAATATGATTGATCATTGAAGGAGCTATGTCTCTTTGAGGGGAAGTGTGCTTATTGAAGGGAGTTATTGATATGGAGGACTAAATATATTTTTCTACTAAGATTTTAATGAGGCAATTAACACCTCTTTAAGAAACAAATGAGTGTTATACTATTTTTTCTTCACTAGTCTTTTTCCCATAGGATTTTTACTAGCAAAAGTTTTAATAAGACATATTCTTTATAGGATAAACATCCAAGGGGTTTGTTATGAATTTTATCATTTATGTGGATATTCATCAAAGCAACCTTTAATCCTTTTATCACTCTCATTATCTCTCTAATCTGAGGATTGTTATTTCTTATAATTACGATGAATTACTTAGTACTTTGTGGCTGTATCACTATAAAAGTAGGCTTTTACGCCTTATTTGTAGGTATTTAAGATGAATAAAATTCCTCCTTAAGCATTGTCTCTTTTATTTGCTTTCTGTCTTTCTCTTGTTATATTATTGTGTTTGATACATAATTTAACATATAATTTATTATTTAACTGTTTATTTTAATATAATGTATTAGTAAAAATGACATTGACACCCTGAAAGTTTTTGGAAATTAGTCATGTAGACTCCAAGTTTTTAATAAGGGACACCAAGACCCCATTTTGACCATAACACAATTTAGCTCCATTAACTTCAAAAATTTTATTCCAATTTTTTTATAATAAATAGGATTATGGTATTTAAATAAATGTAATAATAATATACATTTTAAAATAATTTCAATATTTAAAATTTTATTTCAATACTTTACAATCTAGTAGAGATATTTTATCATATTAAACAAAATTTTATAATAAATAGAAAACTAATATTAAAAAATATATAAAAATTTAAAATATTTTGAATATTATATAAAATAATTTTAGTATTATCAATACGTAAGATAGATTTTATTAATAGTAAAATCTATTTAATCCAAAAATTTATTTAGAATCTTCATGACAAATACAAATATATTATTAAAATAAATATAATAATATATATTTTTTAAAATATTGTACATATTAAAAATATATTAATATTATTAATCCGTGTTTGGGTTACTTAAGCTCTTTTTTGGCTTTTAGAATTAAAAGTCTTTTGGAGGTATTTGGGTGTCAAACAAAAAGTCCTTTTGGAGAAGTAAGGATTTCTAGCCTTTCTCAAAAGATCTTTTGAGAAGATATTTTCTCATTTATTACACTTTTCATAATTCCTAAAACTAACCTTAAATTAACAAAGGAACAAAAAAATTTACATCCGTATCCAAACCCTTAAACCCTATTTCTTATGTATCTTTCTTGTTTTGCCTCTTCATTGTTCAATCCAAAAAAAAAAAAACAGAAGAAGCACAATCACCACACTAATCTTCTTTCAAGTAAGAATTTTTTTTGTAATCTTCTTTCAAGTAAGCATCTTGTGTGTGTGTGTGTGTGTGTGTGTGTATAATACGGCAATCTCATACTTTGATTATATGAGATCATACAAAAATTTCATGCTTTGATTATACGGAATTAAACGAAAATCTCATGCTTTGACTCTTTATCCATTCGGTTATGCTTTATTTAATTATTTTTTGAAGTAAATTTGAAAAGGTGACTTGGAATGAAAAAATAATGTTTTGCGAATTGGTGGAATATGGAGTAGAAGTTAAGTTGCTGAATTAAATTTAATTAAATTTTTATTGTTAATTTATAAAGTTTTTGTTTATTTCACATGGGTTTTTATTCATGTGGGCATATACAAATGTTATTGTTCAGAATGTAAAGTGAGGAATTGCATTTAGTTCGAATTGTTCATAATGAAGAATATTGTTTGATCTGCATATTATATGACATGCATGTGCAATAACAAGTAACTAAAATTAAAATTACAACAATTGATATTTAATATTTTGAAGATATTGGTAGTTGTGGCATCAGTTACAACCGAATTGTTTTGTTGAATTGTCTTATACTCTTTTGTGTTTATTGATTTTCTATTATTCTTGCTCTGATTTGGTGTTGTTGATATGTCTATTGATAAATATCTATTACCCTTAGCTAGAATTAGATGGCAACGGATGATGTCTCCCAAGGTAAACCCAAAGCTATTTGGGATCCAAATCACATGAAATTTTGGTTAATTTTGTTGTGGAGCAAGTGAGACCTGGTAATAGAAGTGGAACACATTTAAGTAAGCAAGGTTGGAAAAATCTTATAAAAAATTTCACAGAGGCAACCAGTAAAAAATATGATCGAAAGCAACATAGGAGCCGTTGGGATATTGTGAAGAAAGAGTGGCAGATATGGGATGCATTAGTGAGGGGAGAAATAGGGCTGGGTTGGAATGTGGAGAGACAAACAATAGAAGCTACAAATGAATGGTGGGAAGCAAAGTTACAAGTAGGTTATTTAAATTCAAGCTATTTTAAGCTTAATTCATGTATTAATTTTTTATGTCGCTAATTCTAAAATTATAATAACAGAAACACCCAGAAGCTGCAAAATTTCGGATTAAGGGCCTAGACCATGCTTTTATGTTAGATGAATTATTTCATGATGTTACAGCAATAGGAGCAAGAGCTTGGGCACCAACTTCTGGTGTAACACCTTTTTTATACAATCATTCTAGTTTTGAAAATATTATTGAGGATGACATTGCTCCCGTGGATAGTGCAAATTCTGGAAAAAGTCAACCATGATGAAATATGATGTAGTGACCGTTTGGAAAAGATTCCACTAAGAAGAAAGCAATTAAAAAAAGCCAACAGGAAAAGATCTATTGCTAGGGAACTTATGCTCAAATAAATTTAATCTAGTTATTTTTGTTCTTTTTTTTTTTATAAAGAAAAACAATACTTTAATTTGTAAAAGTTTAGCTAGATTGATCAAATAATAATTTTGTTCGTCATTGATTTTTAAATTTGAGAAATAAATATTTAAAGGTATTAATGACTTTATAATAATTACAATGCCTTTTTTAGATGGTCATCCAAACACTTCAAAACGAGTTTCTCATTAAAAAAAAAATAGAATTTTTACTATGGTCATCCAAACAGCAAAAATAAACTAGAGTTTTTACTTATCCTTTACTTTTAAGTAGAAGCAAAAACAAAAGCTAACCCAAACAAACCCTTAGTCTACCTGACAAATTAAATTATAATAAATTATATTTGTATTTATTAAATACACAAAAAGCTCTTTCTTTCAGGTGTGTGATCCGTGGAAACCTCCAAATATATATCTAAACATTTCACCTGATAAGTGCATAGCCATCTAAAACTTGTCTAAACAAAGAGCAGAAAAATTACAGAAATAGCTTTTACAACATCCGCAGCTGCTTTCACTGCAGTTAACGGACAAATTGAAACTACTGAGAACCATAGGGCATTTATTATGCATTGGAAAGCTTCAGATGTGCTTCAGCAAGTGCGGTTTGTATTGCTGCCCCAATTGGAAGTACATCCTCGCCAAGAAAGAAGTGAGAGGAGTGTTGGGAGTGAATTGAACCCTTCTCCTCATTTCTAATTCCAATTTGATCATGGCTCCAGCCTCCAGGAACCAATTCTTGATAGAAGGCGAAGTCATCTCCTGCCAAAAGCTGCTCGGCCACCTTCACATTCTCACGACCAAGCAAAGATTTGCCAACCCTCTCTACAAGCAGATACAAGCTTTAGAGCAGCAGGAATTAGAGGGAATTCTTCTTCTTTAAAATCTACATAGGCATTGCATGTGTCTACGGCTGCCTGTTGTTTTACGACCTACAAACGCCAATTGTGTAAATCAGTGACAATGAAGCTCAATGCAGCAAACATGACAGAAATGGAAATTATGCCAATAATAAAGTACTAAGCAACTTATACATACTTGATAAACTCTCAGAAGTATACAACTTTTCATCTCCGGATCCTAAGGAATGCGGTATACGCCAGTATTACTTGTATGCTTTTATTATACAGAACAACTACAATAGGGGTGTTGAAAGGTATTATTCCTACCTAATATATAATGGAGCTAGAGCTTATAAGCGACATCCAGTATGATGCCTCTTGAAAAATGAAAAACAGAGTAATGAAATATTACCTCCTGCAGCCTCTTTTGGAGCCGATACATTCCTTCGGTCGTAAGACTCCGCAAAGTACCTCCAAATTCAGCTTGTGGCGAAATTATGTCCACTGCACTCCCACCCTTGACATAAGTGACAGATAGAACCTTATCCGGAAACAAAGTATCAGAATTAAGTAACATCGGATAATTTGAGCAATTCAATCTTGAATAACTAAATAGCCAAGCAATACAGAAATGACAAATATACGAGCCAAATTTGATGGAAGCTACTACTCATAGAATTTGGTGCTTAAATGAAGTTCTGAGATAAAGGGAGTTTGAATTTAAGTTCCTGGAAGCTTGTCATGAAACCTATTCATCACATAACTGCTATGCATCTCTAGCAAGATGGAGCCACAAGATCATGAATAGATAGAAAACAGGGCATACTTGACTATGCAGAGGATCAACTTCTCTTCAAATGAGTTCTTGCAATGCTAATATTGTTGTTGAAGTAGCTAGTATTGGGTCCACTGTGGAATGGAGTTGGGCAGCGTGCCCAACTTTTCCCTCAATTTTTGCCATGAAGAAGCATACAGCTGCTAAAATGGGGCCCCGAAGGGATGCTGTGCTTCCTGTGGGTAATCCATTATGGAAGTGAATTCAAATATTGCTTCAGTGTCCCCAAGAGCATCTTCTTTTATCATGCATGAAGCACCAGCACCTTCCTCCTCAGCAGGTCGGAAAATAAGTTTCACAGTTCCCTTCCGACACAAAATGAAAGAAACTTAAGCACATTACTGAACCAGAGATTTGTTTTGATTTAAAATACTAAACAGTTTGATTAAATAGAATGGAACTAAGCTATACATTATTAACGCTCTTTCTCGAATCCCAAACGCAAATGACTAGTCAATTGTGTTGAATTATTATTTAAGAACAAAACTCTGTGTTATGAAAATAAATTTGATGACAGCTTGATCAGAAACAATAGTATATAAAAGATTTCTAGCTGCTGCAAATAGAAGAGAGAAAAAACTTCGGCTGATCTCTGCCAAGAAGCATGGTGGTGGGGGCATCATGTCCGCATGCATGTATTTTGCCATCAATTTTGCTCTTAAGCTCCCAGTTCACGAGCTCCTACACATTCAACTGAAGGACAACACTTGTCCATGAGGTCTCTAATCACGCAACTTTTGCGCAGTAAACTTAAAACGGATGGCGGAAGCTCTAGAGACCTCGGATCGGCTTCATTTAAAAACGAAAATCAAGAGGAAAGATTGAAGTTTAATTACCTCACTTGTAGTTTCAAAAATGACTTCGTGAGGTAGGAGAAATTGACAGAAAATAGCAAGCTACGAACACTGTCCAGAAAATAGAGCACTGCAAGAACAGCTTCTGTTTTGCCACAATTTGAGATCCTTAAAGCACCCCAATTGTGATGCCTCTAATCAGTCCACACTAAATTTCGTTTGGTAATGAGAGAGATAATGAAGAAACATGAATGCTAGTTCATGATAATTCATTTCACCAACTAAAGCCACCATTATCTTATCAATAATGGCATTAAACATTATCTTGTCCTTGACCCACCCACTTAGCCATTATTTATTGAATGTGATCTTATCACTTCAATAATTTATTCAATCAAAATATTTTGAATAAATAAATGCCTCAATTAATTAATTTTGTCTTTAATTAATTAAACCAATTTTGATCAAATCAAATGGTTAATTGTGGGCTTCTTTTGTGACATGTTCTTATGCATTCTCCTAATCTATATTAGGTCCAATAAAAGCCCAAAATTCTAAACCCAAAAATTGGTCTAGAAGTTCATAATCATTTATGAATCGGAACATGTCCAAAATGGTCATTTTACGTACTCGATATTATACATAATGTTTAATTTGAAATTTATATTGTTCCTTAAACTATTTATGAAACATCTAAATTTCTATCTTAAATCATATTTAAGATATATAAATATTTATATACATTCATTTTTAATGAATTATAATATAAATACCGATTTTCCTAAAATTAGGAAATTTAACCTCTCATTTCTTTTAGTAACTCCTTTTTCATTTCTATTATGTGTGTGACCTTTTAGGTTCTTTGTTATAAGGTAGTAGAACTATTTTAATGATAACTCTTTATTCATTAAATGATGCTAAACTCTTTAGTCATCAATTAGAACTTTTCTAATGACTTTAAGATACATTGGTAATACTCTTTACCAATAATGATCTTAAGGTTTCTACAAGTCATGAGTGACACCTAAGAGTATTTCACAACCATCCAAATAACAAGAATTGGTGGATTTATAGAACCTATTCCATTGTATCTTTATGTCTTGCTCTCTTCATCATCTATGTCCAGAGTAAAGCATGGCTTATGGTTTAGTGTGTTAAGCATTTATGCTTTATCTCAATATAAATCTAAATGAACTTGGCATGAAAATATAATTTGAACTCCTTCAAACATATTTCACCTCGGCCAAGATTTCTCATGCCAATTCATATTATCTCACTGGGACATCCTTTTTTGTATATTATAAAGTGATGAATTCCATCTTGGCCATACACTTATCTCCATACATAGCCAACCATGACAGCTATTGCTAGATCTCTTCCTTGATTAGGAATCAATCTTTATACTTTCACATATCAGAGATGTCTATGTACAAGATATCTCATGGATGCCTCGTGTCTAAAGACCATTACTAAACATAGTGTCTATTACAATGTATAATAAGTCATTAACACTCAAAACCATATGACTTATTATATTTGGTCAAGTTCAAGAACTGCTCGCAACAAGTACCTATGTGTTGGACTTAACATCTCATGTCAATGATATGAAACTCACCATCCAATTTAGTATCACATACCATAAATGAGTCATAACACATACTAGTGTTTATAGGAATTTATGAAGTCCAATTACAAATCCACCACTAGGAACTATTTATTGTAAGATAAGACAACGATACACATTTCATATTTTCGACAAATTCGAGAATGTGTTCCTTAACTATTTTACTTCTTGGACTATATTCATTAAATTAATATATGAATGTTGATAACTTTACCATTTTATAAATATCAAAATGCTAATCAAATACAATAATTCCTTAAAAGCAAATACCATTCGATTGGCTTTTAGGGCATATGACTAACATCAACATCATCCATAGGCAACAACATACACAACTATTAAATATGCTCAGATTATTTCTTAAAAGAAACCAATGAAATCCATGTCGGCTCGAAGAGCTACAACGGGATGAGAACCAGAACCAATTTTTGCTACGATACCAGTTTTGACAAGGGGGCATGAATAAGTGATGCCAAGTCTGTCGAGTTCACTGCAAATGAGAGCATTTGTGTTGTGCTCTTCGAATCGAAGTTCTGGGTTTTCATGAATTTGTCTCCTTCTAGAGATCAACCAATCTTTATCTCGTTCAGCCCCTATTAAAAGTTGATCTGCAAAAGCTTCATCCAAACTGTATGGACCTCTGTGCTATGATATGTAAGTGAAAGAAGCAAAATAAACAGCAAAGGGGAGATTAAAGGAAAACTCATTTTCCATTTTTAAGTAGTCGAAAATGAAGCAAGGATTGGATTTCTGCTAATGTTGCTGCTAAAGGAAAAAAGTTGTCTGTTGACTTGCCAAGAAGTAGTTGAGATTATCTTTTGTGGATCAACTGTAAAAAGAAAGAAACGAGAAAGGGAGATGCTTAAAAAACAACTAAAAAATCCTTGCACTTGTTTCAAAATAGAGGAGAAAGTGATTATCAGAGCACAAGCAGTACCTACAATTTTAGTCCTCCCCCAAGTTTAAAATACAAGATGTCTTGATGCTCATGTTACGAGTCTTATCCATCTCCAACACATGTGAACTTTGTTTTTGCGGGCAAGTTAAAAATCTACGCCTCCATGCATTTACAATAGTACAAAGTTAAAAAAGATTTGAGAACAGGGATTAAAATTTGCCATTTCTTGCAAACTTTACTGTACATTGAAGTGTTGGTGCTCATTCAGATATGTTTCTGCAAGATTAGTGTATAATGCCGATCCAATTGGGAGGACATCCTCATCAAGAAAGAAGTATGGGGAGTGCAGAGGGTGAATTGAACCCTTTTCCTCATTTCTAATTCCAATGCTAAGCAAGACTCCAGGGATCAGTTGCTGATAAAAGGCAAAGTCCTCCCCGGCCATAACCTTCTTGGCCCCACCGACATTCTCGGGACCAAGCAAAGATTTGCCAACCCTCTCGACAAGCAGATGCAAGCTATCATCATTCACAGTAGCAGGATATGGTGGGTGCTCTTCCTCTTTCAGGTCAATAAATGCATTACATCTGTGTACAGCTGCCTGCTGCTTCACAACCTATCAAACAACCTACAGTTATTAAGGACTGCCAAAATAACTTCCTCTTTCAGTTCAATATTATTCATGAAATATGACTATTCAAAGAGTTCAATTTAGGATGATGAACTTTTATGAAATGAAAATGACAGCGGAGACGATGAAGCACCAAGAATTTTCAAAAGTACTATCTGAACTGAAGAGTTAACTGATAATTGAATTGTGAACTCCTAATAATTTTACTTCAGAAAATAGCATGACACCACAACGAGCAAAATTACTAGCATGTTTCTATTCAACATGAAGAACAAAGTGAGTACTGTGATTCCTTTTTCGAAACCAAAATGAGAAATTAAGTAATGCTGTCTACCTCCTTCAGCCTTTTTTGGAGTTGATACAAGCCCTCAGTGGTAAGACTTCTCAAAGTGCCTCCAAATTCAACAAATGGTGGAATTATATTAAATGCAGTGCCCCCTCTAACATAAGTAACAGACAACACCTTCAGCCAAAAACAAACTAGTATTAAGTCACACAATGATATATTCACTCCAAGTCTTTCTATGCATTCATTCTTGCAGTTAAAATTCCAGTAAAAATTATGAAGAGTGAAATGGAGAATTCTTAATGCTTTCAATGGAAAAAGTTCGGAATAAATTGATAAAAGGAGACTGAGACATACTATACTTTGGAGGGGATCTGCTTCTCTTGAAATAAGTTGCTGCAATGCCAATATCATAGATGAAGCAGTAAGTATAGGATCGATTGTTGAATGGGGCATTGCAGCATGTCCGCCTCTTCCCTCTACTTTAACATTAAAAACGCATGTAGCAGCCAAGTGTGGCCCAGAAATTGATGCTATACTTCCTGTAGGTATTCCTTGATCAATATGCATTCCAAATATTGCTTCAGAGTGGCCAAGAGCACCTTCTTTTATCATGTGAAAAGCACCTGCACCTCCCTCCTCAGCAGGTTGGAAAAGAATTCTCACAGTTCCCTTTCAACGCAAATCAAGTAAAATTGTGCAAATTTGGTCAGATTTAAAATAAAGTTCCAAATCAATATGACTGAAAACATTAAGGGGAGGATGAACCCAGACACAAAATAGCTTGAAAAGGATGGGGAAGCACATCATCAAACATATGCATAATAGATGCAATTTATTCATGGGTACAGGAAGATGAATGGATTAACTTAAACATACAACTTAAACCCCACAACTCAATCATGTATGCAAAATCATCATCAAAGTAAAAAGGTAAATATAAATAAACTTAAGATGACCTTCCTTAGATGTTATCAATAACAGATAATTAATCAAACTTAGCTACATTTGGGACAAAAATTTGCCCCATTAAGAAATTCTGTTCTACTGTTTTAATAAATGGCTTTTGCCCAGTCTGTCCTTGTTGTTTCCATTATAAACAAAGCTAGGGGCATTCCAGAATTATCAAGCAGTCTTTGAAACTATTACTCATAGTAGATTCCTTAAACTACCACAGAGTTAGTGATAACAGCTGAAGGAATCATCTGGCACCCAATAAGTTCAAAGATGTGTCTATCCATGGTACTTAGTACTATCCCATTCTTCGAATAAAATGGAACTAAATCATATAAGTACTCATCAGAACAAAATTCTTGGGAAAAAAAACTTATCAGCACCAGTCAAATAAACACTCAACTAACCTTAAGTTTATCTTTACGTTGATGAAGCAACTTGGCAGCACCAAGAAGCATGGTGGTGTGGGCGTCATGTCCACATGCGTGCATTTTACCATCAATTTTGCTCTTATGCTCCCATTCCACGAGCTCCTAAACATCAGCAACAACATAGTTGCTTTCCATATATTCATTGATATTAATTCAGTAAATCAGAGATGGTAGCTTACCTACTTGCAATGGGAGAGCGTCCATGTCAGCTCTCAACACGACGACAGGGCGAGAACCAGAGCCAATCTGTGCTACAATGCCTGTTTTGGCGACTGGGTGTGTATAAGAGATTCCAAGTTTATCAAGTTCCCTGCGAATGAGGGCACTTGTGTCGTGTTCTTCGAATAGCAGTTCTGGGTTTTCATGGATTTGTCTTCTTACAGAGACTAGCCAATCTTTATCTTGTTGAGCTGATATCATAACTTGATTTGTAAGACTTTCATCGATTGCTGTGGCCATGCTGAGATAAGTGATCGGCACAAGAAGAAGCAAATAGGCAATCGTCATCTCAATACCAATCCGTTGACTGAGGATCCCGAAATTATTTATGAGGTGCATATGGAATGGCCGCTTTTGTTTAAATTTAGTTATTTTTCGTATCATTTGCCCATGACCGGCCATGGTTATTTTTCGTAAGTACACAAAAACGTATCATTTACCTTTACCAAATTTTCTTTTCCTAAAGGGAAAAAAATGGTAATAATAACTAAATCTTATCCTTATCAGTTTATTGTTTCATCACCAAACAAGTTCCGGTCGATGAGGTAGTTTTCTCTTTTATTTTTGTTTTGTTTGTTCTAAGCGAAGGATTTTTACTGGTTTTCTTTACTTTTTTTTTTTTTTAAATATGAAAATATAGCTTTCATTGAATAATTTAGAAAATAACAACATGACTTGAGGCGAGAAATTTCCCATCCAGATTAAAGATTTTGAAATTTTAGAGTTTTTTTTTTTGTTTGAAAAATAATTATTGGTGAAAACCATCATTTAAAATTCAAGGACATTCATATTATTAAGAATCAATAATTGAATATGCAAAAATATATCTAAATCAATAACGATAAATTACTTTCTAGAGTTGCATGGTTTGCTTATAGATTAACATGTTTTCTTAGATAATTTTTTAAATTTCCCTCAGCACTTTCTTTAATGATGAGATATCATAAAAGAATAGAATGTTACTATAATATAACATCATAACCATTTATATATATACTTTTCTATTGTCTTTTAATATTCTTATTTTAACCCATCATAAAACTATAAATTACCCTTAAATCTCTAGACATTACAAGCCCACACTATTGGATACATTAAAGACTAAATTACTGAAAACCTTAATAGATTACTTTTAATTGGGCTTAACCTTATATAATAGTTCACAACACATAATCATTCACATACAAGCCAAATATTAGATTAAGATCTAACAATCTCCCACTTGGACTATATGTATAATCTTATATTCACGCTTTGCAAAAATAACTATATGAGCTCAACCTTACTATTATTACTTAAATGTATTCATAACAAATCCGGTCTATCCATCATATCAACATAGGATCTAAGTGGCCTTTGTTACAAATGTCGTAACTCGACCCATCTAGGGTCACTATGCTAATACAACTGAATAATATGGATCATGATGTGAATGTATACTATAAAAATTTCATGTAATGTGATCTTAATATACCTATTTATAACTGGTCCACCTTAAACCTTAATGAAATTAAACCATACCTAAAACAAATATTGTACATAAATCAAAACTTTATTTCTGCAGGAAATAACCTTAAATATCCACAAACTGAAAAATATCTATATCATGAAAACATCTAAAATTACATTCTCCCACTAAAATTAAATATTCTCTAATGACAAACGCGTATATAAGCAATTGTGCTTATGAAATACTATCCTTGTCAGATCTTATGCTTTTGATTCTTTTACTGAGTTAGTTCTCAACTTTAGTCTTAAATTTTTTGAGATTGTAACTTTTCATGAAGGAGATATACTCAAATTCAGCCTTAAATTTTTTTAATATATTTAATGATTGTGACTTTTTATGGAAGAGATATATGTAGCCAAATCAAGAAAAATCATCTATGAACATAAGTTTCTCTACTTTTTGTTTGGAGATAAGACCCTAATCTTTTGTGCCAAAATGTAACCAAATTCTCATTAGTTAATTTACTCTTTATATCTCATGTACTTAGTTATAGGATTTATTAAATGAAGCAGTTGTATCAAATAAATAAATACTATCATAACCCAACAAAGAACCAAAACAAACTAAATTTGAATTATGAAACAAACTGAATTTTCATTCTAAATGAACAAGAAAAATCATATTTGCCCAAAGTAGAAATAGAAATAAAGATTCATCTAAAAGATGGTATAATAAATGTTTCATCAAAATCCAAATAAATTTCAGTCTTTAATAATAATCTAAGTTTTTATATTGTTTCAATTTTAGTTGTCTTGCCATTGCACACATATTTATATCTTTCACCATCACTTGGCTTTTAGTAACTCAATCAACTCTACATAGACACAATGATGTAAGTTATTGCACCAAAACCTATCCACCACTTATGTCAAGTATTAAAGCTAAATTAACCTAAAAACAAACCAAATTAGGAAGCACAACATTTTTAGCACGCCATACAAGATGGTTGGTACAATGCTTCTTCTTATTCCCTTCTGCTCCACATAAGAAACAATCAGTATCTTTCAGATCATTTTTTTTTGTTTCTTTTAAGATGTTATATCTATAGCTTCCATTTCCTACTTTTTTTTCCCGCTGTCCTTATCCTAAGAGGTCAAGGCCAAGTGAGCACTTTTTGCCTTATCTTTCGTCATTTTTTTCTTTTTGTTTTTTTGAACATAGTGTAATATGAGTTCATTAAGAGACCAAGTCTCTTTTTGATAGTTGATGCACTTGTAAATCCTTAAAGAGTTCTAGCTTAAGTACTCTCAGCTTAGCAATATGATGAGACATCTCTATAATGTACCCCTTGATATTGCCTTTGTCTTTATAACTCATTGAAATTAGATTGTTAAGAGCATACCTATTTAAGCTTTTTCGTTCTTGACAAATCTCTCTTCATGTTCGCAAGGAACACCTTAGCCATAGTTATTATTTTAGACATTGAGCCCCTGAATGCTTCGAAAATGGCCTTCTTCGTGATCATTATACACATGCGATTTGGTTTCTCCTACCTATTCATATCCTTCTTGTCATCAGAAGTACTTTATCCATAAGAGGTGAGGGACAATCACCTTTAAAGTAAGGTTGAGATCCATAACTACGAGAACTATTAATATGTTCTCTAACCATAACTTGAAGGTAGAACCATTTAGCATAAGAGTAGAATTGATATTGGCAATAACATTAGCATGAATCATAGCTATACAGAGAACACCAACCATACAAAACAAGCTCAAAGTCTCAAACAAAAAATAAATTTAAATAAAGGTAAATCTCATCTCAAGATACCAAATACTACATTAATATTTCATATTTGGATAAAATATTAACTTGTATATGACATCTTAATGTAGCAATCAAACGTTAATAATAAGAACATAACAAAGAACAAATCTTCCATTGGCCCGATTTATTATTTATATGTAAAACTATCATTACGCGTTCAATATCATAGATGCACATGCAATTCTATTAAATATAGACCTTTCTTCAAGCCGATCGATATCTACAAAAATTACATATACATAATCATTTATATTCCAAAACAAATTAATTTTCACAAAAGAGGTTATTTTGGTGACATGTTACTTCAATTAATTCATCTTAATATAAACATACATACATACACACACTATATATATATATATAACAAACCAATATTTGAATTTAAAGATTGCAGCAAAAATTACCCTTAAAAAAATTGATCAAAGTCAAACTCAATAATCAATATTCAATGGTCACTATTGACCGATCAACTGTTGACCAGGTCAGGATTAGACCGAGTCAGGTCAACCTAATCTGAATCCTTGCCTGACCTAAATTGAGGCCACGACCACTACAAAAATATTGGTCTTTAGCAACGAGTTTATTTTTGTTGCAAAAAGTGCTTTTTTACGAGGAAACAAAAAATTTTATTGCCAAATGTGTAGTACAAAAAATAATTTTTAATTCTCATTTTTAGCGATGAAGGGTTCGTCATTGAAGTGGACATTTTAAGACATTTTATGACCAAAAACTTTTCCTCGCCAACATATTTTAGCGACAAAAAAGATTTGGTGCTCAAACCTTTAGCGAAAAAATTTTAATATATTGCGACAAAAATTTTCATCGCAAAAGGTATGGATCGAGTGATGAAGACCGACAATATAGAATCGTTAAATTGCAAAAAAAGTCACTGTAGAAGCATACTATCTGAAACAACTTTTTACAACGAAAATTTCCGTCATAAAAAGTATTTTGAAATGGATCATTTTAGGAATAAAACTTAAATCATCATAAAATATTTTGTTTTAGCAACAAAAAGTATTTCGTCTTCAAAATAAGTTTTTGCTGACAAAAATGTTTTGTCACAAAAAGGCCATTTTAGTAAGGAAAACTATTTCGTTCCAAAAGATGGCTTTAGTGATGAGCCTTTTCATTGCTAGTAACAGATTTGAATTAAATTTTATGACGACAAAAGACATTCTTCGCAGAAGCACACAATGGTGATGGAAAAGGGTTTGGAAATGGAACATTTTATTGACGAATTAATTCATTGCAAAAAGGCCGTTTTAGCAATAAAACAATTTTGTCACAAAAAGGCCATTTTAGCGACAAAATTTTTTTACTGCAAAAAGGTCATTTTAGCATGAAATATTTCATTGCAAAAAGGCTATTTTAGCCAAAAAAAAAAAAAAGGATGTTTTAGCTGTTTTAGTGGCAAAAAAGGTGTTTTAGCAACGAATTTTTTTTCATTCTAAAAACGCTTTTTAGTGATGATATGCATTACGTAAGATAGTTCTAGCAATGGATTGTATTTGGCCGCGACAAATCATGATTCAGCGATGATATCTCTTTCGTCGCAAAAAAGTCTTTTAGTAATGAAATTATTTCGCCGCTAAATATGTTTCGCATGCTGATTGTCAATGGCGATGAACAAGTTTTCATTACTAATTGCTTTAGTCGGAATAGGTATAATGGCGCCTTATATTAAAATAAAATATTCGAAAAGTTTTTAGCGCCAATAACTTCATTGTTAATGTGCGTTTTTTGCCACCAATTTAGGTATTGTTTATTTTTTGGTCTGAAATTTAAATAGGTCTGAATTTTTCTAAAGTCTGAATAGGTCTGAATACAAAAATCTAAATGATATATTTGTTTTTTTCTTTTTTAATATCTGAATATAAGTGGCATCTTGTTTGTTTTTATAATAAAAAACATCTTAAACTTGGTTATTTGACATTTATATCCTTGTAAATTAAAACAAAAAAAGAAGATTAGATTTTATAGTTTAGGAAATAAGTTATTTTACAGAGATATTTTTGGAATATAATATTTACTTGTCATTCAGACATTTTCCCCATTCAGATAAAAGCCACAAAAGTTTACTTTTTCTATTCAGATGTAAATGTCTGAAAATCATATATAAGTTCCAAAAAACAAACAAGTAAATTTTTAAAAAGGTATGAAATTAATAAAATTTCAAACTTCAGACATTTAACAAACAAACTCTTAGTATCTTGTCGCTAAAAATGTAGTAAATAAATTCAATTTTATAAATTTAGAGTGTATTTTCAATTATCTCAATTAGTATTCATGATTAATATTTTTATTAACTAACTAGTAATATAATTTTTATTGTAATAAAAAAATAATATTATGAAAAATTAAGAAAAATAAAATTTGTTAGTTGTTTATTCTTTGTGGGAATAATGATAAGTTCATATACAATAGGAAAATTTGACTGATTTTCTAAAATTTAAGTAAATTGATTTATTATTGCTATCATTTTTTTTAATTGACACTTACAAATATTTTTGATAAGGGATTATGATTACTCGTTTTAGCAGGATTTTAACTCTAAGTGCCAAATAGCTAATTCAATTGCACACGTCTTAATTTTAATATGATGATCGAATGATAGGGAGTTCAATTTAGCTTAAAGTTGGAATACTTGCATATGTTATGATTAAAATTATGAGTTAATATACAATATTGTATATTCTTTAAAGGTTGAAATTAAAATTGACTTGTAAGGTCAATACAATATATAGTTAAAATTATGAGCAAGTATAATGCCATTAATTTTCTTTTTAAAAGAAATTATCATCTAAACTAAAAATAAAAATATATTTTACATAAGATCCATATAAAATATAACTTATTACATGAAGTTATGTAATTATAATTACCAATTCAATTTAATTTTAACTTATTACATGAAGTTAGATTAAGAACTGATAACAACCAAACAAAATGAACTATAATGAGTTTTACATTACAAAAAATAAGAAACTAGGAATCTAAGGGCCCGTTCGGTACCCTTTTTCAACAGTTGTTTTTGTTCTTTTTTTCATAATTCAAATATAATACTTGTTCGGCAAGATAAATTCAAAAAACAAACTACAAAATAACAAATCCAAATTCAGAGTTATAACTATAAATGTGGAAACATGTTTAACATGTTTCCTAAATATTACAAACTGAACTAAAAATAGATTAAAAAAACAAAACCCTCATTATCTCATCGTCCTTTTCTCTTCGGCATCAACCTTCTTTTCCCCCTCATCTTCCTCGATCTAGTCACTGCAACAACGCTTTCTCTCCTTTTCTTCCACCAACAACACTTTCTTTCTCGTTATCTCTCCCGATCTACTCTCTATTGGTGTGCCAGCCGCTGTTCTTCATCTTTGCTGCCACTGCAACTTAATCTTAACTATTGTACTTCGTGCACCATTCTCTCTCCACCCTGTCTGCTGCTGCTCCATCTGTGGATAGCCACTGCTGTCCATCTTTGTGTAGCCACCGCTACTCCATCTTGATCGGCTGGACTGCTACATATCTCTCGGCTCTGATTCTTGCTGGTATTTTTTTTATTTCAGCAAATTTTGAATAATTATTT
Source organism: Citropsis articulata (assembly GCA_030449925.1). Taxonomy (NCBI): domain Eukaryota; kingdom Viridiplantae; phylum Streptophyta; class Magnoliopsida; order Sapindales; family Rutaceae; genus Citropsis; species Citropsis articulata. The sequence continues at coordinate 17,538,626 of JASUUH010000211.1, read as the reverse complement.
CAGTAATTATTGAAATAATTTTGAGTGATTGTTTTTTGAAGCATGTTAGATTGTGGATTCCCTTTATTCAAGCCAAAATTTTGAGTAATTGTTTATGTTTAGATTGTGGATTCTCTCGGGTATTGGCCTATGTATTTTGGACCATTTTGAAAACATATATGAGATATTGTTTAATTTGATTTGAAAGCAAAATTGTACTGAATTGGAAACCCATGTTATCTCATGAAAAATTGAGACATGTTGTGTACTTGAACTTAAAAGTTTCATTTGAGAGAGAAAGAGATATGAGATGCAATTACAGGGGTGGGGAATCCTTTGTCACGGACTGACTTTCACAGCCCTGCTACCCTCTTTATGCCATTACGAAATGCTAATTTCATGCCAAAATTTTGAGTAATTATTTTTTAAAGCATGTTATATTGTGGATGCACTTAGTTGATGCCAAAATTTTCAATAATTGTCTTTTAAAGCATGTTTAGATTGTGGATTCACTTAGTTCGTGTCAAAATTATGGAATTAATTTATTTGTTCATACTTTTGTTGCATGAACCAGGACATTGAAGTTGTTATCTTGGTTTGTTAAATTTTTAATCTATGACATATTGCAGACATAGCTTTCATACTATGTTGAATTTGATTAATTTCAAAGTTTAATTCCAATTGCATGTTGCGTTTTACATAATTTTATTTGATGAGAAAATGCAAGTGATAGGTTGTTTGAGGACTTTGATGTGCAAGATATGATTACTAGTGAAGAAAGAGATACTAGTAGGCTACTTACTAGTATTGATTTATTTCCAGCAAGTGTAGCAGAGATGAATGCTACAAGAGATAAAATTGGAACTTTTATGTGGCATGAATACACAAGCAATGGATGATATCTACCTTGGAAATTTTTATAATTATTTTGTTTAAATTATGTGTTGTAATATATATCTTAATTATAGTGTAACAATAATGACAATGTAAGACTTTTTTTTTATTAATGCTAATACTAAAGCTTTATCTTCAAGTAATTTTTTGTATTATTTTGTTTAAATTATTTATGGTATGTTTGTATATGTATTAGTTAAACAATTATTTTCTAACAATAAATATGGCTTAAACAATTAGTAAAAATTGCTTTTGAAAATCTTACTACCGAATGCATATTCTTTGTTTTTATTATTTTCAATTGCATCTACCAAACAAATATTACTGTTTTTCAGTTTCAAAATACAGGATACAAAAAATAATACCAGACGTATACTTAAATTTGAAATACAGCAACTGTAAAATATAATTTTATTTTTATTTTTATTTTGGGAAAATATAATTTTAAAAATAATACCGAATGAGCCCTAAAGTACCCTTCCGATTGTGATCCCCAAAATTAAACCCTAACCTCTCTCTTATAACTCATCTCTTTGATAACTTTCCCAACTGTCGTCAGCCCCCATCCGCGTCACGTTATGCCATGCCACCAGTCCACCACTGGTCGTCTCTCTCAGCAGTGAGCCACTCACATTCTACTTATGGGTGAGCATTCGGATCGAATTAAACCAAATCAAACAGAGCCTAAATTATTTTTCAGTTCGGCTTGGTTTAACTCTGAAAACCTCAATTGAATTTAAATTTAAGAACCCATCAATTTTTATTTCAATTCAAGTTGAACTCAGACAGAATTGAAAAACCGAGCCATTGTATAAATGAGTTCAGAGGTAGTCATCCAGCCTCCCAGCGTCATGATAATTCAAAATCCTTAACCCCTTAATCACAACCGTCCAACCCTGTGGTCGTTGCTTACTCACTCTGATAGTGCATACTCATACAAACCCACACTCCATCAATGCCAACGGCAGTCTTTAGCTGTGGTTTCCGATACTATTGCCATCTTTACCATGGACCATGAATTCTAATCAAGGATATGATCCATCCCTTTTTTTTATTTTATTGTTGATAATTATTATAAACAATTGATTTTAAAATATTTTTATGTAATGATAATTTGGATTAAGGAAATCTATCACATAAACTAGCTCAAATTTGGGGTATGGGGTATTGTCATATTAACATTATGTTTTTTGAATGATCTATGGAAGAAGTAAAAAGAGAAAAATTCGTGCAAATAGATGAAGGCTTTAGGTGTTTTATTATTTTTATTATTTTTATTTTTTGCATATAATGATTGTGTTTAAGGCTGAAATTGTTTGCTTTAAAATCAAGCATTAAAGCAATAATTAAACAGTTGATTATTATTATTATAAAGGATTGATTTTAAATTATTTGTATGTAATAATCATTTGTGATTGGCACGTGCAGATTGTAGCTTTGGCAAATTTGATGCCAACTCTGAATTTGTAGAAAATGCTTTTCACTGAAACTTTTAAATTTAACTATTCTAACTTGAACTTAACCTTACCAAACTTTGAACCCAAACTATCAAACCAAACGAAACCAAATCACATTTATTTCAGTTCGATTCGGTTCAAGTTCGCAAACAACCTAAACCAAAGCTCAAATTGCCGACCTTTACTTGTGGGTTGTTTTTTGGATAAAATGGGTGATTTGGGTTGTTTTTAATTTTTAGTTTAGAGGTGGGATTTTGTTATTTTGGATCTAGTTGAGTTCTGCTACACTAATGTGTGGCTAGGTATTGTCTAAACTTTAGTTAATTACTTGTTTATTTAGAAATGCTTGATCTCAGGTTGCTTCAAATGATATTTTGAGTCCTAGTGGTGATGGTATATTTTCACTTCACTACACCAGAGTATTGATTTTATTGATTATAGTGATCATACTTGTTGATTTGGATATTAATATTATCATGATCAAGCTTTTGATGCATGTGTTTGTTAGGTGAGAGAAATGCGTCCTCAAGTATCCTTGGATAATGAACATCAATTGATCATTGGCATTTGGGCATGATCTCAAAGTATATAACTATTTGAGTTGTAACATCAATGGTATATGTTTTCTTATAAATAAAAAGGATGACCGTCTTACAACCCAAAATACTGGAGTACTTGTAGTTGGTTTGTATAATGATAACACTACCGATTTCTTTGGAGCTTTAATTAATGTCATTGAGTTAGTATATTTTTTAGGGCATCAGGTGGTTTTATTTGAATATAAATCGTCTTTCTCTGAGTAAGAGGCAAAATACAATCAACTTGAATTCAGAACATCTATGCGAAATCTTAGTGAAAGACTGGATTTGTTATCTCATGTTTGGTTTTCGTGAAAAAATACCAATTGAAATGGGGGGTTTCCTTAAACAACAAAGGGTTGGGTCAACTATTCAATCAAATATATATTGAGTGTTTTTCCCATCTCTTCCTGACAAACAAATTGGCTATTTCTTTGCAAAGTTGTGCTCAATTTCATATGTGGCAATTCCGCCAAGATCTCTTCGTTAGTTAGGGGGAGAATCCGCAATATCAAATTTTTTGAGGAGCATAGCGAGAAAGAATTGGATTTGGTTAGACAATGTGTGGTTGGTAAATAAGGATCGAAATGTATCGTTAAATATTCAATATGTTTCCATGAGATCTAGTTTCGTTCAAGTAATGGATTCTAGCAAATTGAAAGGATCTTCTGATTAATCTAGAAATCATTTCGATTCCAATATTAATGAGGATTCGAAATATCACACATTGACCAATCAAAGAGAGATTCAACAACTAAAAGAAAGATTGATTCTTTGGGATCCTTTTTTTTCTTCAAGCGGAACGAAGAGAGATAGAATCAGACCAATTCCCTAAATGTCTTTCTGAATATTCCTCAATGTCCTCAATGTCTTTCTGAATATTCCTCAAGACAGACAAATAAGCATCTACTTCCGGAAGAAATCAAAGAATTTTTTGGGAATCTTATAAGATCCATTCGTTCTTTTTTCTCTGACAGATGGTTAGAACTTCATATGGGTTTGAATCCTATTGAGAGGTCCACTAGAGATCAGAAATTGTTGAAGAAAGAAAAGGATGTTTCTTTTGTCCCTTTCAGGTGATTAGAAAATAAAGAAATAGTTAATATATTCAAGATAATTACGTATTTACAAAATACCGTCTCAATTCATCCTATTTCATCAGATCCGGGATGTGATATGGTTCCGAAGGATGAACTGGATATGGACAGTTCCAATAAGATTTCATTCTTAAACAAAAATCCATTTTTTGATTTATTTCATCTATTCCATGACCGGAACAGGGGGGGATCCACGTTACACCACGATTTTGAATCAGAAGAGAGATTTCAAGAAATGGTAGATCTATTTACTCTATTAATAACTGTGTTGGATCTGGTGTATCATAAGGGATTTGCCTTTTATATTTTTACCTATGGATTGGAGCAAAAACCATTCTTGAATAAGCTATACAACTCCAGGAATGAATCGAAAAAGAAATCTTTACTGGTTCTACCTCTTATTTTTTATTAAGACAATGAATCTTTTTATTGAAGGATAAAAAAACAATGGGTTCGGATCTCCTGCGGGAATGATTTGGAAGATCCAAAACAAAAAATAGTGGTATTTGCTAGCAACCACATAATAGAGGCAATCAATCAACCTAGATTGATCTCAAATCATATTCAAATCCAATATAGCACCTATGGGTACATAAGAAATGTATTGAATCGATTCTTTTTAACGAATAGATTCGACTGCAACTTTGAATATTGAATTCACAGGGATCAAATAGGAAATGATACTCTGAATCATAGAACTATAATGAAATATAAGATCAACCAACATTTGTCGAATTTGAAAAAGAGTCAGAAAAAATGGTTTACTCATCTGATTTTGATTTCTCGAACCTAGAAATTCATGAATAGGGTCCTAATGCATATAGATACAAATGGTCCAAAGGGAGCAAGAATTTCCAGGAGCATTTGAAACATTTCGTTTTTTAGCAGAAGAGCCATTTTCAAGTAATGTTTGATCGATTATCTATTAACTATTTATTTGATTAGTCTAAAGTCTTGTCGAAATTAGAAAAGTTTTATTTTCTTTCTTGGATATTTATAAAAGTGAGAATATCATTTGCCACTTTTATTTTTTTTACTATTTTATTATTTTATTTATTATTTTTATTTTATTTATTTATTTATTTCATTATTTATGTATTTATTTTATTATATATGTTTATTTATGTATTTTATGTATCTCACAAAATCAGACGCCACATTTAAACTCAAAAAGTCGAAAACCTTATAAGGAAAAATGTCAAAACTACATATAGGAAAATGTGATGGTAATCGCTGATCGACGACGGCGCAACTCGAGCGTCCGAACTGCTTTTTAATCCGATGGTCACGATTCACTCAACGTATCTATAAAAAGGGGCTCTCTAATTGTACTCGAATTCATTTCTAAGCTTAGATTTCAGAATTCTTCTCCTTCAGTATTTTCTACGTATTTTAATAAATTTCCATTTTACCCTAATTCAAAATGAGTAGCTAATTTTCTTTAAGCTTGAATGAAGTCTCAACATGTTCCATGGGCTTAATTTGGTAAATTTACTTTCTCTTCCCCTTTAATATTTGTGGTTGTTTTGACTTTTCGTCGACAAATAATAATAGTCTTGTCTAGATATCGCCCTGGTTAAACTGGCACCTTAGTACAAGGTTATTATTATTTAGCACGATAAGCCCTTAGCACCATATTTATTTGAGCGTGGTTCATGAGGTGTGGAAACCCCCTCATGATTTAATTGGTATTAATATGAAATATTTAGCCCAGGGAGCATGTTGATGCAGATCCAGATGCCCAAGCTTTTTATCTCAATAGTTTCTAGTTTCAATTTATTCCTGCCATTTTAATTTAAATTCTAGCATATTTTAAATTCCTTTCACCATAAATTCATCCACCCAATTAAGAAAATTAATTCTACACATAATTAAAATCAACCTTCTCGTGGGATCGACACTCGTCACCATTAATCTATTCTACAATAGATTCGTGCGCTTGCGAGTTCAATAAAATTTGCACAACAAGTTTTTTGCGTTGTTACAGGGGAGGTAAGTATTTTAATTCATAGAATTAATTTTTTTTAATATATATTTATTTTTAGTTGTTTTCTTGTAATTTTATTTTTCTCCTTTTCTCATTTAAACAAAAAAAAAATTAAGGTTAGAATTTCATTTTTTTTTCTCTTCTTTAAATTTGTGTAATTTAATTTTCCTATCATTTTTCTTTGTAATTTAATTTTGTTTATCTTGTTATCTTTCTTTATAATTTTAGTTAATATTTGTTTCACATAATTTCTTTTTCTTATAGCAATTGAGTGTGTTTTTATAATAAGATTGTAACAGCGTGATAAGGTTAGTATTGTAATTTCTCCCTCTTCTTTATTTTTATTTGTTTTTCTTTTATTTATTTTATTTTATTTATTTATTTATATTTTTTTTGCATGCATGGTCGAAGGTCATTATCACCTAATCTTGAGCCTTTAAACCTTGAATTAGAAAAAACACTTCGCACACACAAACACGTTGCATTTAAAAATAAAATTGACATGGATTTGCAAAACCAACCAGAACCACAAGAGAGGCCATTTAAGGACTATTTTAGTCCCTTTGCTAATTTGAGCTCATCATTCATAAGGTACCCAAATGTAGCTGCTAGGAGTTTTGAATTAAAACCTAGTGTGCTAAATTGTCTCCCCACATTCTATGGCCTAGAAAATGAGGACCCATATAATCATCTGAATGATTTTCATGCTATTTGTCAAACTTTTAAATACGAGAATTTTTCAGATGATGATGTTAAACTTATATTATTCCCATTTTCTTTAAAGGATAGAGCTCGTTCATGGTTTAATACATTGCCAGCTAATAACATTACATCATGGGAACAAATGGTAACAAAATTTTTAAATAAATATTTCCTAGTTCATAAAACAAATGTTATTCGCAGGGAAATTTCAGAATTTACCCAAAGAGACGACGAGCAATTTTTTGAAGCATGGGAGCGATTCAATGGGCTACTCTTGAAGTGTCCACATTATGGGTACGAGAAATGGCACCAATGCCAATACTTTTTGGAGAGATTATTACCACATGTGCAAGAATGGCTAATGGCGACCAGTGGAGGAGAGCTAATGTCAAAAAACGCTTCAGAGATTTGGAAATTCTTCCAGCGCCAATCGGATAATTCCCAACAACGGAGTCGATCACTCAGAAATACCAGGAGAATTAAGGGAGTGAATGAGGTTCATGTTGGCGAGTCAAGTTCGGGAATTAAAGAAGTCAAAGAGATGGTTGAAGGCCTTTCTCGACAAATAGCATCATTAACGACTGCCAACTCAACAGAACCACATGACCATGACTCATATTCAGATCAAGTCAATGCCATAGAAGTCATGAGAAAACCATCAAACTACAACCCTTACTCCAACACATATAACCCTGGATGGAGAGACCACCCTAATTTTTCATGGTCTCAAGGATTCCAACAAAATAAACTAACAGCTTCACCTCAACCAATTCCTCCAATGCAACCAATTCCTCAAATTTCTCAAGCCTCTCAGCCACCATTTAGACCATACAATCAAAACCCAAACCACTCTCAACTCAGACCATGGGAGGATATGTTCCAGAATATGAAGAATCTCACTAATTCCATAATCGAGCAGCAGAACCGCACCATTGATAAACTGGGAAATGAGATGAGAGTGGGCTTCAACTCACAAGCCCAATCAATTTCAAACCTCGAGAAAATTGTGGGACAACTTGCTTCTTCAGTTCAAACCTTGGCAATGACCGTTGAGAAAGGCAAATTCCCAAGTCAACTAGTGCCTAACCCTAAAGCAGTGCATGAAGCAAGTACCAGTTCACCACAGCAGCATGGAGAGGTCAAAGCCGTCATGACCTTACGAAAAGGAAAAGAAGTTGACAACAAAGTGGAGATGCCAGTGATGAAATCAACTCAGATTGTACCTATGAATACTGAGGACCCATCACCAGAGGAGAAAGAAGTAACCAACTCACGAGAATACATTCCTAAAGCTCCATTTCCTCAGAGGTTAGCTAAAGGGAAGAAAGGAAAACCCATAGGTGAGATTTTTGAAATCTTCAAACAGATAAGTGTTAACATCCCTTCACTTGATGCGATAAAACAAGTGCCATCTTATGCCAAGTTTCTTAAAGATCTTTGCACTAAAAAGAGAAATATTCATGTTCAGAAAAAGGCCTTTTTAACAGAAAATGTTAGTTCTATACTCCAACATAAAATGCCTTTAAAATACAAAGATCCAGGCTCCCCCACTATCTCATGTAGTATAGGGAACCACACAATTGAGAATGCTTTGTTGGATTTAGGAGCTAATGTAAATTTGCTGCCTTACTCTGTATTTGTGAAACTTGGACTGAGCGAATTGCACCCAACTCCAGTGGTGTTACAGCTTACAGATCGGTCCACGAAAATACCTCGTGGTATTGTGGAGGACGTGCTTATTCAGATAGACAAGTTTTATTTTCCTATTGATTTCATTGTAATTGACACTCAACCAGTGCAGGATTCAAAGAAGCACATTCCCATTATTTTGGGCTGACCTTTTTTAGCAACTGCTGATGCTCACATTCAATGCAGGACTGGAAATATGCAGTTGTCATTTGGCAATATGACCATGGAGCTCAACATCTTCAACATTGCCAAACAACCTCACAAATGCAGATGATGAAATTGTTGATGTGGATTTAATAGAAACATTAGTTGATAATAATTGTCTTTCAAACCTTAGTGATGACCCTTTACAAACATGTTTAACTCACTTTGGTATGGATTTTGATATTGACAGATCAGTCGATGAAGTCAATGCACTACTTGAGTCAGCACCATCCATGGACACAAATAAATGGAAGTCAAGAGTTGAACAACTAGTGCCATCAGAAAAGAAACTCAGCCTATCATCAGAATTACCACCAAAACTCGAGCATCGTGCGTACTGGGCCATCAAGAAATTCAATTTTGATATGCAGCAAGCTGGTTCAAAAAGACAATTACAGCTGGCAAAACTTGAAGAAATTCGCAATAACGCGTACGAAAATGCCAAAATTTACAAGCAACGAATGAAAGTCTTTCACAACAAGCAAATTATGAGAAAATCTTTCACTCCAGGTCAGAAAGTGCTTTTATTCAATTCTCGCTTGCACCTATTCCCAGGTAAGTTACGTTCTCGATGGTCTGGCCAATTTATTGTTCACACTGTTTTTCCATATGGGGCAATTAAAATTAAAGATCCAAAGAATGGTGCAACTTTTAAAGTAAATGGTCAAAGATTAAAGCCATATATAGAGTACCAACCATATGGAGAGGACAGGGAAATAAATCTGAGTGACCCACCAAGTTTGAATTGAGATTTTTCTTTTCTTTTCGCTGATTTGATTTGATTTATTTCTTTTCTTTCTTTTTATTTTTCTTTTGCTGATTGAAATTATTTTTGCGTAAGTGTGCTTGTTCACCCATTACAGTTCTCTCTTATCATTTTAATGATGAGACAGTACCTCTTATACATGCTTAGAACATTTCAACCTATCCGAACTCATCTCAGAAAGCAGATACGATTTTTTAAAACACATCGTATTTGGGCTTTGCAACCACCAGAGTTAGTCGCTCATATTGAGGATTTAGAAAGCCAACTCAGAGATATTGAGAGAAGTATCTACAACACCCAGTTGGAGCTTGAGGTAAATTCAATAAGAGGACGATTTTAATTTGCTTTGTGTGTTTTAATTTGTTTCTCTGTTTGTGTGTTTAAGTTTGTCACCCCGGTGAAGTGGCGGATAACGGTACTCCGTGACAATCAAGATGGTTACTTCAGTTTCCCATAATAACTGATATTCTGAGACGAAGGTATGGACAGAGACGAGATTTTAGGAAAGCTTCACCAACGATTCCCTTCGCTTCCTCAAAATGCCTTACTTTCAATTTATAAAGCCCGATCTGAATGCATGCGATTGCTTATGAAGAATGACATACCTGCTGACATCCGCTGGTTAATCGAGGCCAAAGTACGCTTGGCAGGTGAGATACCTCCTAAATTTATTGCATATATGCCTGGTTGTGGTAAAGGAAATTATGCGAGAAAACGATGAACTCGAAGACTTTCTGTTGCTTGTCATAAGTGTGCGAGAACGATATGCAATAAAAAACCATGTTCTTTAGGAATGGTGTCTGATAACAGGGAAGATAAGATTAAATTCATTAGGGATGGCTTGAATAAAGAGTCATTGGATAATATTCTTTTGTCTCTTGAAACGCATCCCAGTGGATACATACAAAGAGCGATTCTTTAGTTATAACCATTATTCGAGAAAGAACGTGCACGATACAGTCTCAGGAATCTGACTATAAACGACCCTGTTTGTCAGTTTGTAATAAAACTGGATGGGAAGCCTATCTTCGACCCATAGAGGGCGTTCAAGCCGTTTCTGGAAGTAAAACCAGAGGAAGATGTGACCCACAATCACAACTACCTGTAGATATCCTTTTACTTTAATGTTGTTTTACCATTCACATTATTGCCTTTAATAATTTTTTTTGTTATCATTGTTTGCTTTTTCCTTTTTACTGTTTTTTCTTTGACTCTCGAGCCATGTGCCTTACGCGTTAATTGACACTGACATAATGCCTCATATACAGCTGTGACTCGTTGTCACCAAGGTTCTTAAATATGATCTTTTGTTATGCACACACAAATTATTTTTTAGCAGTATTCTAATGACAGCTACTCCCAGCAAACAATTCAAAAATATTTGTGTGCTCTCTGGGTTTAATTATGGCAAACATAAAGAGTTCGTTGAGGCAGCCATAGATCTTGGTCGAAGAATAGCAAAGAGAAAACTGCACTTGGTGTATGGAGGAGGTGACCGAGGGTTATCCAAAATGGTCTCAGAAGCTGCTTATGTCAGAGGGAGCCAAGTGTTAGGCATCGTCCCAACAATCCTAAAACCTTTGGGCTGTTTGTCTAACTCATCAACTAGAGAAGAATTAGTCGTCTCAGGTATGCAAGAAAGAATAACTGAAATGTTAAATCATGCCGATGCTTTTATTTTTCTTCCCGGAGATCTTGCAACTCTAGAGGCACTAATCACATTAGCATCTTGGGCCCATCTGAACATCCACCAGAAACCCATCGGTTTGTTAAATGTCAATAATTTTTATGATGGCTTTATCGCATTTCTTAACCATGCAATAAAAAATTATTTCATTCCTTCCTCAATAAAAAAAAGTCTTTATTTGTGCACATACTGCTAATGAGCTACTTGATCCATGTTTATCAATCGAGATGATCCTGTGATCCTGTTGGAGTGTTCAAATAATGATGGTAACAGTAGCCACAGTAAGAAGTACAAATTAGATTTAACTCTCCGCTTGTAAATATTTTCTTCTGTGTTGCACTACCCAGGTGATGTCTTCTAAACTCTACTTCTTTCCTTTCAAACATTGAGGATAATGTTTCATTCTGGTTGGGGGGAGGGAATAGTTGACAATTGTGGTATGTTGGTTAAGTTTATACTAATTTTTTTTGTAGAGCTAACCGTGGCTAACCCTTTAAGTAGAAGATGGCTGAATATAGAGTGTAGTTACTTTAGAAACGCATCTTCTTAGTTTGAAAGTTAAAACAAAAAAAAAATGTCTTATTTTAATTGTGCTTTTCTAGCTTTTTCTTTTTGACTTCTCCTTTATAAATATACATTTTTAAGTTTTTGAGTCGAAGATGGCTGAATATGGAGTGTAGTGACTCTAGAAACACATCTTCTTAGTAAAAAAAAAAAAAAAATTTCAGACATTTTTCTTTCCTATCATTTAATTAATTTTTCTGCATCGTTTTTTTCATTTTTCTACATGTATGTTTAGAATAGGTTGGGGGGTAGAATTTCGTTAAAAAAAAATTTTTTGGTAATTTTGTGTGAGTTTTCGATATTGGATGATATGATGACTTTCGAATTTTAGTATTTATATTATCTTTGGTCTTGAGTGATGTTACACCATGTTTGCTATTCTATATGTTGATGTTGGGGACAAATATGAGTTGCTTGAAGGAATGCACATGTCATAATAAATTCCAAGTGAGTTTTTGAGCCTATTAAATTTTCTTGGAGAGTAACCCTTTTTGCCAATTCTTTATACAGCTTAGCAGTTTATTATTTTATACATGATCTCTAGATTTCCTTTGAGTCAATCCTTTAAAAAAAAAAAAGAAAGAAAAATGTGTGTTGCTGCATCTAAAGACCCACCTAACTAGTAGATATGGAAGATTATTTAGAGCTCTAAGAGACGATGGAAGGCCATCTTTGATTCGTTTGAGCCTTTCTAGCCATCCCTATTGTAAAATATCGATAGTTAGCCATTATGAGCCTTAAAAAAAAAAAGCATTTTCTTTGTTAACTTATCATCCTGACCCACTCCAATTTGGAGTATTGCCCGATATCATACAAGTTCCATCACCTATTCATGTTTGAGAAAAAGGATAAATAATTATTTTGTTCAACAAAGTTGTGCCATATAAAAAAAAATCAAAAAGAGAAAAAAAAATAAAAGATATACAATAGCAATAAATAAGCAAAATGCATCTTGTAATTTTCAAAAGTTCTTGAACGTTTTCTCAAACATATATATTTTGTTTCCCTATTTTCCTTTCTTTGTTAGCCATGTCCCTAGCCTACTTTACGTCATAATAAAAGTCATTCTTGATTTTAGGGAACTATAGTCTGAAGTAAAAGTTAGTTATATGGGCTATTAAGATGTAGTGATGAATATTAAAAAAAAAAAGAATACATTGGGTTGACTAGTACTTTGTTTGAGATCGTATTATTTCTAAGCTATGGGCATATGTCTTTCATCTTGGTGAGAGTGTGTGATATTTCTATGTTATTTTCTCTCAATTTACCATTCATTGTAGTGACAATTTTTATTGGGTTTAATTTCTTTGTGAGAGTGTCACTACTACCGGTGAGATTTTGGGGTTTGACATGTCATTCTTGAAAGTGGCCTGATTACTATTGCTACGACAAAGTCTGCTGGACTAATGTATGTGGATGGTTGATGTGGGTGTGATATTTCTTTAGACTGGAGATAATGCTTGTACTTTTATTTGATTGCTATCATTAATCTGATTGAATAAACACGTGTGTTTAAAAAAAAAAAGTTTGGTTTTGAATTTTATCTTCGCTTTATTTGTTAGGGACTAGCAATAAGCTGGTTGGGGGGTGTGTTGAGCGTTAGAAAGTGCATATTTATAAAGGAGAAAATCGTCATTTTACACTTCAAGTCTCACTAACATTACCACTTTTATTTATTTAAGTATTTTGTTATTTAATTATAAGTGTTTCATTATAATTAGGTATTTTATGTATTTTAGGGGCATCACGATCGTTTCACAATGAACAACCCAGGAGGAGCATAAAAGGAAAAATGTCATCGTCACATATACGCATCGTATATACGCATTTATCGCTCATGGTATTGTTTACACATCGCTCATAGACGGTCCAATGACATGGCGTTTACCGATGACGTGGCATTAACCGATGATGTGGCATCGACCTGTGACGTGGTAGCATTTGATTGGACAAATTATGTGGCATTGACTACTTATGTGGCGTTGACCGATGACGTGGTATGGACCGATGATGTGTCACGATCTTATTGGGTTAAATTTCTTATATACTGTGGATCGATGATGTGGCAACATTTCATTGGAGCAAACATCGTGTGTACGGTACATGCACATACATGGGATTATTTACTATTCAAACCGCGTTACTGTCCAAACCGTGGTCAAACCGTATTACTATGCAAACTGTGGTCAAACGTGTTACTATACAAATAGTGTATCGCTTAAACGCTGACGTTGATCGTTGATTGTTGACCGCCGATCGCTGATCGCTGATCATGACGGGTGCAACTCGAGGCCTCAACTATTTTTAATCCGATGGTCACTATTCACTCAATGTATTTATAAAAAGGGGGCTCCCCCCCTAATTTGATACCCCTGAATTCATTTCTAAGGTTAGATTTCTGTAATTCCTCTTCCTTCTTGTATTTTCTATGTATTTTAATAAATTCCCATTTTACCCCTAGTTCAAAAATGAGTAGCTAATTTTCTTTTAAGCTTGGGTTGAAGGTGAAGTCTCAACATATTCCATGGTCTTTATTTGGTAAATTTACTTTCTCTTCCCCTCTAATATTTGTGGTTGTTTTAACTTTTCGTCGACAAATAATAATAGTCTTGTCTAGATACCGCCTTGGTTAAATCGACACCCTAGTACAAGGTTATTATTATTTGGCACGATAAGCCCTTAGCACCATATTTATTTGAGCGTGGTTCATGAGGTGTGGAAACCCCCCTAATGATTGAATTGGTATTAATATGGAATATTTAGCCCATGGAGCATGTTGATGCAGATCCAGATACCCAAGCGCTTTATCTCAATAGTTTCCAGTTTCAATTTATTCCTGCCATTTTAATTTAAATTCTAGCATATTTTAAATTCCTTTCACCATAAATTCATCCACCCAATTAAGAAAATTAATTCTACACATAATTAAAATCAACCTTCTAGTAGGATCGACACTCGTCACCATTAATCTATTCTACAATAGATTCGTGCGCTTGCGAGTTCAATAAAATTTGCAGAACACCAAGTTTCTTTTCCTTTTGTCTAATTCACTTCTTTTTTTCCTTGTGAGTTTTAGTAATATTCCCATTCATAGGTCTGATATCCACATCTATGAATTGAAAGTTCGAAATGATCAACTTTGCAATCAGTTGTTAGAATCAATAGGTCTTTAACTCTGTAATCGTTCATTTAAAAAAATTGAGCCCCTTCTTATTGGATGATCAAAATACTTTCCAAAAATCGAAAATCTTGATCAATGAAGGAAGAATATCACCATTTTTGTTCAATAATATATCAAAGTGGATGATTGACGCATTCCAGTACTCATTCCATACTAGAAATAATCATAAGAAATCTTTTGATAACATGAGTTCCTATTTCTCAATGATATTACACAATCAAGAAAATTGGTTTAATCCTGTGAAACCATTTCATAGAAGTTCATTGATATCTTTTTTTTATAAAGCAAATAGACTTCGATTCTTGAATAATCCATATCGCTTCCGCTTTTATTGTAACGAAAGATTCACTTTTTATGTGGAAAAGGTCCATATCAATAATTATGATTTTACGTATAGACAATTCCTCAATATCTTGTTCATTTGTAACAAAATATTTTCTTTATACGGCATAAAAAAAAAGCTTTTTTAGAGAGAGCCACTATTTTCCCAGTTGAGTTACAGGCATTTAACATATTCATACCTAATGATTTTCACAAAGCGATGACGAAAGGTATAACTTCTACAAATTTTTTCCTTTTTTAATTCGATTCGATTTATTAGTTCATAGAGCTATTTACTCAATCGCAACCATTTCTAGAACACTCTAACAGAGGAACAAATAGTCAATTTTGAAAAATTTATTTTCAACCTCTTTCAGATATGAATCGATCTTATTCAAAAGAGAAGAACTTGCATTAGTATCTCAATTTCAATTCAAACATGGGTTTGATTCATACTCCATGTTCTGAGAGATATTTACCATCCTAAAGGAGAAAGAGAAAAAACAGAGTCTTTGTCTGAAGAAATATGTTGAGAAAGGGCAGATGTTTAGAACCTTTCAATGAGACAGTGCTTTTTCAACTCTCTCAAAATGGAATCGATTGCAAACACATATGCCATGGTTTCTTACTTCGACAGGGTACAAATATCTAAATTTGATATTTTTAGATACTTTTTAAGACCTATTGTCGGTATTAAGTAGCAATAAAAAATTTGTATCTATTTTTCATGATATTATGCATGGATCAGATAGAGCATGGCGAATTCTTCAGAAAAAATGGTGTCTTCCACAATGGAATCTGATAAGTGAGATTTCGAGTAAGTGTTTCCATAATCTTCTTCTGTCCGAAGAAATGATTCATCGAAATAATGAGTCACCATTGATATCGACACATCTGAGATCGCCAAATGCTCGGGAGTTCCTCTATTCAATCCTTTTCCTTCTTCTTGTTGCTGGATATCTCGTTCATACACATCTTCTCTTTGTTTCCCGAGCCTATAGTGAGTTAGAGACAGAGTTCGAAAGGGTCAAATCTTTGATGATTCCACCATACATGATTGAGTTGCGAAAACTTCTGGATAGGTATCCCACATCTGAACTGAATTCTTTCTGATTAAAGCATCTCTTTCTTGTTGCTCTGGAACAATTAGGAGATTCTTTAGAAGAAATATAGGGTTTTGCTTTTGATGGAAACATATTATGGGGTGGTGGTCCCGCGGATGGGTTTAAATCAATACGTTCTAAGAAGAAAGATTTGAATATCAATCTCGTTGATATCACCGATCTCATAAGTATCATACCAAATCCTATCAACTGAATCACTTTTTTGAGAAATACATGACATCTTAGCCATATAAGTAAAAAGATCTATTCATTGATAAGAAAAAAAGAAACGGAACAATGATTGGATTGATGATAAAATAGAATCTTGGGTCGTGAACAGTGATTTGATTGATGATAAAAAATAAGAGATTTCTTGGTTCAGTCCTCCACCTTAACCTTAATAATAAAATAATAATAATTGATCAAATTCTATCGAGTCTGACTCATAGAGATCATTTATTAAAGAATGACTCTAGTTATCAAATGATTGGATAATCGAGAACAATTTACTTACAATACTTAGTTGACATTCATGAAAAGCATTTCATGAATTATGAGTTCAATACATTCTGTTTAGTAGAAAGACGGATATTCTTTGCTCATTATTAGACAATCACTTATTCACAAACTGTATTGGGAAAACCCATAAAATGATTATAAAATTGGGTAAATTCCAGAAATTAATCATAAAATAGAACCTAGAGCAACAACATGATGAACCAAAAAGTCTCTAGAGCCTATTATTAAGAATAGAGAATTACTATTCTCATTAACAGCACTTAACTAGCCAGGCAACCTTATGTTTCGACCCGCATTGAATGCAGGGCTATTCTTTGAAGATAAAAGTACATTAAATCCATATGAAGTTTTACCATGAGTAGATTGAATCAATTGGTCAAATTCCAACATCAGATAGCGCTGGGTAGGTTGTTCCGGAACCGGATAACGATTACGATCATCAGACTCTCCATCTCGTTCACGAACTGGATCTCGTGTTCACGAACCCGGCTTTGCTGCTGTCTCTCCCTCCTGCTGCTTATCTCAAGCTTATAGAGTTTGGCACTTACTACTTATGCATTAACCATCACTTACTCATCGTTGAGAACCAGGTGTCTTTGAGACGAAAACCAAATTCATCTTTGTGGATATGCCTACTCATTCATGACTAAACAAAGACCTCCCTTGATTTTTTAATAGCACGTCTTTGCACCAGCAGAGCAGTAGTTTGGTTCGATTCAGCCACGAAAGACAACATCAAGGACATAAATATCTTTGTAGTTAACCAATGAGTATTGGTTCAACCTTTTAAATAGCGTTAGTGACACCATAAAGGAAAGAGAAAGGTGACTCAATCATTTGTTAATCATAAGTTATACTAAACCAAACATCTTTCACAGGGATCCACTAATGAGTATAAAGCGAAGCTATCTTTGAAAAGTTCCACATCGTCCTCCTCGTTCAAAAATTGATTGTTCAATATAGATAGGTTGAACTATGATCAGTTGCTGGAGTGAAAGAACAGAGGCCTAATTCCATAGGGATTAGAAAGACCATCGAGCTGAAGTCAGCTAGCCTTCTAAACTTTTCTTCTTCTGCCCAGAGGAAATAGGAAATCCCGCATTTGAGAAAGTTTAGCTATGCCCACAGCTCTTTCAAAGGAAAGCAGTCTTCTCAATAAGAAAGTCACAGTCACACCGCTAATAGGCGGAAGAAGAGATTCCCAGCTGCTGACTCTAATAAGATTAATAGCCGTACCGCAGAAAGAAGGTCAACCTCACCCCAGGGAAGCTCTTCGAGCTTTCTTCCCCTCAGGTCAAAGAGTAAGAACTCGCTTTCGAGCTAACCTTACATGGAGCTACCGGCCAACAAGCAACAAGAGTTCTCATTCACGGCTAACTAAGCATTCGTTCGGAGTTGACAAGGGAGAGGGCGTACTTTCCTATATTATGTTATGATGGATAGGCTGGCTGCACTCCCGTATGAACAGTTCCTTTTGATTCAATTGCAAGAAAACAACCTCTTTTTAGAGTTTGATACGAACACTAAGCCAAACAGTCTATTTATACGGATTCCTAAAAAATGAAAAAATAGACTATCATAATATATGACAGAAGCATCACTCTGTCTGTTGGATGCCCTACTTGGAATAACAAATATAGCTCTTAACTCTTAAAAAGAAGAGGGTTCATGAGTTGATACAGAGAAGTTCTGACTAATCAAGTAAGAGTTTTCCCGCGAAAGTAAGAGGCAGTATCAGCACTGAAGAAAGCAAGGATAAGTGCAGGCTCATTCAATCGAGAACCGGACCAGCTGCAGAGCTAACCCTTGTTCTATTGGGGTAGCTACCAAGACAATTTCTTTATGCCCATCAAAAGACCTCGAGATGCCGAAAAACGATACGAGAAATTCGAAAGAACTCATATACGGAACGAGGGCGACCCGTGAAAATACATCGGTTTCTTACTCGTGCAAAGGCACTTTTTCTTGGCAACTTGGACAACTTATAACGATGTTTGTCCCGCATCTCACTAGGAAGATCGGGATCTTTATAAAAGAAAAGGCTTTATAAAGCTTTCGTCTCAATTCATATTTAGCCGTAAGCAATCTACGTTTATGATCTCGTATATTTCGCTTCTTTAATATCTTATTGAGTTTCCATCCTAGTTGATGGCATTCCTCTCTGCGGCTGGCACTCGAGGAACCACGGGGCACTCCATACAGAGCAAGCAAGTCTTAGGGATGAGACGCCCGCGCAAGGACCTCAATTCTCATTAAGAGGTCGAACCAAGGACCTATGGAAGTCGGGGCTACCCCGTCCCCATGGGCAAGGCAACCGTGTCCTGAGGGAGGAGTTTAGAAGCCTTATAGTAGCACGGACTTCTTTTTCTTTCTAGGCCGTGCGAAGGGGGCCAGCCCAAGATCGTACAGATGGGACGAGATCCATTCAAGAAGTGAAGATCGATCGCACCTGATCGATTGATGGGGGAGCCGTGGCAATTATTTCTTTTTGGAAGCTTCTAGGTGTTATCAACACCTAATTTTCATGCTGATTATTCTCATGTCTTTGACCGATGGGATGGCCGGTTTAAAGTTTGAAGTAGGGGCGCAGGCACGGGATGCTAGCTTCAGGTTGCTTTTCCTTCGCACAGAAGAAGAAGTTCCATCCTCCTCTCTCCGCTCCAGCCAGTGATCCACTTCGAATAGAACGCAATGTTGTGCGCTAGGTTTCAAGGTCAGATAGGGCTTTGAAGATAGGGGTTGGCAGAAGAAGTAAAGGTTGCTTCCCGATCTCCTATGTAACCGCCTGCGGAACAGAACTATGTCTACAATTTTATGAGGGAAGCATCGAGTTACATTGCTTGATGCTCTGATAAAAAACAAATCTGTGGGGCCATGCCAGTACAACTAAATATGCATTAGAAATAGTTTCATTGATTGTCTTATTTTAATTTAGAACAAAATTGCACTATTAAGATTGCTATAGCAAATCTAATAATATCAATCCCTGTAGAGACGATTTGAATACTCATCAGTATTACTTGTTGTGTACATTTGCACATTGACACCCATAGCAATAGAAAACACCCAACACTCATTAAACAATATAACATTCTATTAGCTTTGAGAATTGTCTAAGCTATAAAGGTTATCTAAAAACATTTAACTTTAGTACAAGTTATCCATTGTTAACAAAGTATTGCCTATGTTTATCATAATGCCATAAATATTGATCTTGTTGCAAAGTCCTTAAGTTAAAATTGGAAGATCTTGTTAGCATCTTATTTAGCAAAATGTTATAAATCTCTACTTCCTGCTAATGCTAATTTTCATTAATTAATTCAGCAACCATTACATAAGGATCCATTATTAGAGGTGAGAAAGGTTTTAAACGTTTGAAGTCTTGGTGACTGGCTGCTCTTGTAGATGTAAAATTGATTTCTAGAGCCTATTCTCCACCGAACTCCCTTATGCAGAATCTATCTTTTCATAGAATGCTTTTCTATACAGAGGATGGATTTGATCCTAGTTTTACTTCTATGAAATTAGAATGCTTAATGATTGACAATAAAAGGCATACATTTAGTAAAGATAAAATTATTATATTTTCATTTATAGTGTTGATTATACTCATTATTCCTAAATTATCTTAACACTCACCGAATAATTTTTTTATGTTAAATTAATTTGCAGTGTGTTAATTTTTATATTGTAAATATTTTAGGAATAAGGAAGAAATTAGAACTGAAAGTAAAAAACAAAAAAGAATTGTTGGAGTCATTTGCAATGTATTATTGAGTAGATGTAATTAATTAATAAAATAAAATAAAATAATAAACAAGGAAAGTGAGCAAACAGGCTCGTGATAGTTAGGTGGCCATTTTACCACTTGAAATGAGGCATCAGTTGCCTATAAAAGGAAAGACTATAAAGAGAAAGGGGGCGCAGAGAAGAAGAGGAGCTGAGACTGAAACTAGTAAAAAATTTCTTATTTTGTAGTTAATTCTCTTGTAATATATTTCAGAAGTTTCTTAAATAAAATGAGTATTTTGTTTATCAATATGAGTGGCTAATTTTCTAATTTGAGGTAAAAGTTAAAGTTAAAGTTCAAGGATTTAAAATTATTGATTAATTACTCTTTCAAGTAAGTCTTAAAAGTTATTTTATTTGCTGTATTTTTCTTTCTTACCAATTTCTTTTATGTCATGCTAATTTATAAATTTAGATCTCTTCAAATTTTTATGGTATTTTGACATAATGTTGACACTTTAATATAATTGTGACACATTAGATACTTGGTCTCATATGTATCTAAATTAATGGTTAATTAAGAATTAAATGACACAACAATTAACTGGCAAAATTGATGGTTGTCGAAGCCAGCAAAAATAAATACCTACTCTAATTAAATTGTTTATAGTGATTGAGCAGGGTTGTGTCCACAAACATCGGTAATTATTTAAATCCTTTCAAAATGTAAAATGCAAAATGGGGGGGGGGTTGTTGACAATAATCAAAATCAAATTAAAATAATAAGAATGCAAATTAAAATCGTAATTCAAATTAGGAAAAGCTCTGGTTGAAGGAATTAACTCAGCTTGATTCGACTACTGATCATTGATCTAAATATAAATCATTACTACTTATGAATAGACTGGTTATAGCTACTGAGACCCTCTAATAGCCAATCTCTCCTTAACTAGTCGATAAACCAAGGTACGACCATTGGTTATTTCCCTAATCAATAGACAACCCTAGATACGATCATAAGATTTAATCAATTGACAGCCTGAAAAGCCAGAGAGACCCAAATCCTAATCAACAAACGCATACGATGGTTCATTTAAATTAGATTGTTTATTTTCATAACACAACGCACTGCTATGCTATTTGTCACAAACATTAAAATCTTCATACAATGAATCTTTTAATTGACAATAGATTAAGTTGGTAATTAAATAGTGGTCAATTATCTAACTAACAAACATAATCATGACAATAATTCAGAGAATAAACAAATACCCAAAAAGCAATAAAACAATTAAAGCATAAGAAAGATCTCACAGTAATGATGAATCAAAGCTTCATTAACCTCCAACCAGAATAATAAGTTTAGTTGCTCATAGAGAGAAGAGAAAAGTTTAGATCTAGGGTTTTTCTTTTTCCACTCCTTGATGATCCCCCCTGTCTTTTGTGTTTCAATCCCCTCTCTCTTCTAGAGTTTTCCCAAAAATAGAATACTAAAATCTAAAATATTCTCTAAATTCGGAATTACAAAACTAACCCAAAAAGGTGAAACAAGTTAAAATAAAAATTGCAAGTTCTTCGTTGACAGCACGCGCCCACGCCTTATCAACAAAGTTCTTCTGAAATTCATAATTTCTCCAAGAAAAAATCATCCTCAAACATCATCTTATAGCTCAATTTTAGAACCAATCAATAGAATTGCACCTACAAAATAAAACACAAGTAAATCACTATTATTAAGTGCAAAACATCGATATTAAAGGAAGTAAACAATGCAAAACTAGTACATAAATTGCACTCTAACAAAAATAAATGTAAAATACAAATATGAAAAATAACTATAATTTGAAATCCGAGAAAGGATCTCATAAACGTAGTATATTTTTTAAATTGATTCCTATTAATTTCTATTAATTTCTTTTCATCCAATTAATTTTCTTTATTAATAATTAATCACTAGATTTTAAAATTCCTTGTGGTTCAACTTCAGACTCACCGGGTTATATTGTAACAAAATACTTTTACACTCGAAGTAAATAACATTTTTGAGTCGTGTCAAATTTTTAACGTCGTTACCGAAGAGTTTCTTAAGCTTGGTGTCAATTTCATTTTTATTTTGTTTATTCTCTTTTGTCAATTATTATCTGTGCTTTGCATCCTCCTATATGTCACTCTTTTGCTTGTGTCTAATTTTATTGCGTAAAATTTTAGTTAGCTCCCTCCTCTCTCTTATAATCATAGAATTACTATAAAACTTGTGAAGAATTTAATTTTAAATAGAAACTATTGTAATTCTATTCCTGGAAATTGAATCTTTGGATTATGACTTATTCTTTGGACTTTTAAACTGGAAGACCATGTGAACTTAGACTTTTGGACTTTATGGACATAATGGACATGAATTTGGACTTTTAAAATTATCGTTGAGGCCCAAAACCTAATATAATTTGCTGGTAATTCTTAAAAATTATTAAAAAGAGGAAGGGAAAGTTTCACTTCTTGAGGTAAGTATTTATTTTCTTTCTTTCCTATAATTTCAGCACTTTTCTTTTATTTTTATTTTCCTTTATATATATTTTTAATTTATATGGTCAACTCAATGGCCTAAATTGTTATTTAAATTTCAATTAATCTATTTTTATGCTTGTACATTAAATTATGTAACTTTATTCCATAATTAATTTATGTTTTATTATATGGCTGGTTTTAAAATATCGCCTATATCGTTAATATTTTGTTAATGTGTTATTTTATTGCTGCCTTTAATTATTTTATTTTTATGGTTGGTTTAACCGCCTAATATTTTAATTTCAGTTTATTTATTTTCATTTTGTGAATTTATGTACATTTAAATTATTTGCTTATTTAATTTTCATTTGGTGTCCTATGAATTATCCATTTGTTTGTGCATCATCTTCTTATTTTAACACACATCATTAGCATTGCATGCAACATTAGTCTTGTTCATATAGTAGCATATTGATTAGGAAATCACATTCCCCACCCTTAGACATGGCCGATAGCAAAGCTAATAACTTTTCAGACCACGGAGATAACTAAGTCTTAAAAATTTTCATGATCAGCCTAGGAAACTCAGGGATTTCATGCATCCTACTAGAACAGGTTACCATTATGCATAATTTTTTTCTCCTGATGCATCTCTTTTTAATTTAAACCTGATATCTTTCAACTTCAACCTACTTTTCATAGTTTTGAGTCTAAAAGTCCATACCTGCACTTGAGGAAATTTGACAAAGTTTGTAACACCTGTACTCATTAAAATTATAAACATAATCAGACTTAAGTTTTTCCCCTTCTCATTAAAGAAAAAAAGCTAAAACTTCACTGCAAAATCTTAAGTCAAGATCTATCAGAACTTGGGATGAAATGCAAGCACAATTTTTGAAAAAAAAAATTCCACCTTACAAAAAAAATTCTTTCAAAAAAAAAATCACCACTTTTATGCAAAAGATAGGAGAAACTTCTTACCAATGTTAGGATAGGTACAAAGAGCTACTTAACATTTGCCCACATCATAGTTTTGAAACATGGAGGTTAGTGTTTTATTTATATGAGGGACAAAAATCCCAAAGTAGACAGGTCATTAAAATGATGTGCAATGGTAAATTTAAGGACAAAAGTCTTGAAGATGCATTAGATTACCTTGACTTGATAGCAGAGAGTGCACAACATTGGAATATAGTTAGTTCGTTTGAGTCATCGATAAACCCTAGTCATCTCCATCTAGTAGAGGCATGTACAATCTTTAGGAAGACCATGACCTTTAACCCAAATTTGCATCCTTAGCTATAAAAGCCAAAGCATTAAAGTTGAAAAAGAATGATCATCTAAAGTCTATTTAAGATATTTCATGTTATTTTTGTGATTCTACTGATCATTCTATGCAGAACTGTCTGATATTGCATGCTTTGAGAGAAAGTTCTCACGAATAGGTAAAATGTCGTCAATGATTTCAAATCCCAGTTTATACGGCCAAACTTACAACTCTAGCTAGAGAAAATACCAAAATTCGATTGGAAAAATGACAATCATGCACAACCTTCACAACCAGCTCCTCCTTATCAGAATTTCCAAAACTCCCAGAGTTACCCATCATATGTCCCACCACCAAGAAAAACTCTGGAAGCTGCATTGCATTCATTCATTAAAAAACAAGAGTTGATCAATAACCAAATCATGCAAACCTTCACCAATTTGATAAAAATTGTCTCTAAACTTACATCAGCTCTCACCATGTATGAAAATGATAAGTTTCCTTCTCAACCTAAACCAAATCATAATAGTCAACAACATCTTCAAATAGGTGATATAGGAAACCAAAATGTGAGCGAAGTCAAATCAGTTATAACTCTTTATAGTGGTAACGTTGTCGAAAAACATGTTCTGGACCCTCGTGAAATAGTAAAGATTCAAGTTTAAAGAATAGGAAAGAGTCTGTCGAACCTTTAATCCATGAAAAAATAACCAACTCTCCTTATGTACCCCTTATTTCTTCAAGCACTAATCAAACCAGAGTTCAAAGATTTATGAAGTTTCTAAATAAATGAAGATCAACATTCCTCTGCTGGACGTCACTAAATAAGTATTATCTAATACTAAATTTTTAAAAGATTTGTGCACTGTGAAAAGGAAACATAAGGTGCAAAAGAAAGGTTTTCTAAGCAAAACAAGTAAGTTCTATTCTCTCAACCAATAATGCTTTGAAATATAAGGGTCCTAGTTGTCTAACTATTTCTTGCATTATTGGGGATCATAAAATTGGACATGCTTTACTTGATCTTGGTGCTAGTGTTATTTGCTTCTTTACTTAATGTATTGAAAACTTAATCTCAATGAGTTAAAACCAACGTCTACCACTCTTTTACTTGCCAATAGGTCGATTAAGGTACCAAAAGGGACAATTGAAGATGTATTAGTCCGACTTGATAAATTTATATATCCTATGAATTTTATTGTTTGGGAAATAGAACCAATTACTACTGAATGTAAGCAAATTCCTGTTATATTAGGTCAACCATTTCTAGCTATTGCTAATGCATTGATTAATTGTAGGAATGGAGTTATGAAATTATCTATTGGCAACATGATGTTGGAACTCAGTGTGTTCAACATGTGTAAATGACCTTAGGACATAGAAGATGAATATGGTGAAAATGAGGATATTGAACTCATTGAACCAATCATTAAGGAACAAATTTAGGATACGAAATTTAGAAACTCTACGGAAATTTACTTTGCTGATTCTTTTGAAGCAAGTAAGGAATTAAAATGTAATACTGTTAACATATGCTCAGTACTTGATTCTATGCAGGTACGTGAAGATGATACTAAGAAAACAATAATTTAATAAAAACTCCAATTAATAGAGAAAGAAATGATAATTGAATTGGAAATAAAAGAGTTAATAAAACCAGACATAAAGATTAATTCAAGCGGCTACCTCCTATGTTTTTTTCTTCTCTTCTTGCCGTTGATCTTTCTTCAATTCCTCTTGGCTGTCGATTGTTGCATATGTGTGGCTGTCGATTCCCTAAATCAAAAGCCAAAAGTTGGCTTTTATAATGCCCAAAATTGGTGGAATCCTTATTGGATTTTATTTCTAATTTAAAGCAATCAATTTGCTTCCCTTAATTGCCATGCACATGTCGTCCGCTTTGATTTCCTTTTTCTTCAATTTGCTTTCCATAAATAATGCCATGCATATTAAACAAGTTCCTATTTTATGCATGCTTGTTCCTAAAGTCTTTATTAATCTCCATGAAATCGCATAAGCTTCCGAATGCGCATCTATTAATTAATTGGCTTCCAAAAATCTTCAGTTATTTCCTTTTCTAATTCCTTCAAGAAGATTTCTTCTTAAATGCTCCGATTTAATATCTCTTTAATCCAGAATATACCTAAAATAACAAAATAAGAAAACTAAGATAAAAATTAACACTATAAAATATATTTTACTAAATTAAAAATTAACTAAAATAACTAGAATATTTAAGACCAATAACAAAAAAAAGATGGACAAATTAGTTAGTAAAATATAAAGAAAATATGCACTTATTAAATTCCCCCACACTTAACCTTTGCTTGTCCTCGAGCAAAGCTAAAATAAAAAATAAAATAAAAAGAAAATCTAAACTAGTCCACTTTCATAGGAAATCATGATTGCATTTACCGTATGCAACAAGCCTTTAAACCACTAGGCGGCCCTAATGGACGAGTTATAGTCTCGTGAGGGCTTCAGCGATGATACCCACAAACTTCATTTCATTTTTTTTTAATAGCATAAAAAAACAAAAGACTTTAAAATAAAACTAGCCTCAAAGATTGCATAAGTCATATAGCTCAAAGAAAAATTCAAATATTATCGAAGTTCCAGCTTTAATTCAGTAGTCAATCCCATCTCTCTTTTGATTCTTATAGTGTGTGTGTGTGTGAATTAATTTAATCAAAATTCATTTCAAAATCTTTAATATTAACAGCCTTTGCCTTGAACAAAGAAAAAAGTAGGTCAAACTAATCTTATCATCTTGATCTCTATTTTTTTTTCTCACAGGCATTTGTGTGCATTTTCTTTTGATTTTTTTTCTTCTTTTTCTTTTTTTTTACCACATTCACTTGATTGATTTTTTTAATTTTTTTTTGTCCATAGTCAGGAGCTTTTACTCTACCCCTTAAGGTAGTCTTCTTCTCATGGTAGATTATCCTTTACATACTGGTGGTATATAGGCCCAAATTACTCAATGATAGCTTCACTCTTAAAGGTTATAAGTAGTTATTTCTAACTATGATACCTGTGTAAACTACACTGTATTGTGGAGATAAGAATCAAGATAAACTGTGATTTACTCAACCTAAAATTCTCAACTGAGGCTACATCAATCTCAAATTTTAAGTCAAAATTATAAAAGAATTAATATTAGTGCTCATAGTTTAAAGAATCTCAATTATGAGGAAATCAACACAAGAATCAAGTATAAACTAAGATAATATTCAACTCTTTCTATGAACTATATTCATTGTTAATCAAATTCTTATCATTGGCTAATATTAAAAAAAATTTATTTTTCTTTATTTTTTTTTGGGAAAAAGAAAACGGCAAAACAACAAAAACTAAGTTCGAAACCCTCCCCCTACACTTAATTCTTACATTGTCCTCAATGTAAACCTAAGCTAACAAAAGAAGGAATTAAACATGGGGAAATGAGATGAGACACACAAATAGAAAGAACCAAAATTCAACATAGGGTGGATAAAGTAAATAAGAATAAGAGAGGGAAAGATCAAATTTGATATGGCATGCTGTCAAATTTTTTTCTCTAACCATTGGGTTGCCTTCTAATAAGCGCTTAGTTTATTGTCCTGAACCTAACATGATTCTCAAGTTTCACTCATCAACATATGCAGGTTCATAAAGTGGAGCCTCCTCTACATTGAATATCTAAAAGTTTTCATAATAAGGCTCCAACCTATGACCATTAAACTTGAACTCTTTACGTGTCTTTAAGCTCCTAATCTCAACTGCACCATGAGGAAAAATATTAATATCAACAAAAGGCCTCACCCTTTGAGAACGTAACTTACCTGGAAACAACTTAAGGCGAGAATGAAATAACAAAACTCTCTCTCTAACTTTAAAGTTCTTTCTCAAGATCTACTTATCATGAAAAGCCTTTGTATTTTCTTTATAGATTCTTGAATTCTCATATGCATCATTTCGAATGTCCTCTAATTCTTACAATTGGAGCTTTCTGTGTTGGCCAGCAGCATCCATTTTCATGTTACATTGTTTCAGAGCCCATCATGCTTTATGTTCAAGTTCCACTGGAAGATGACAAGGCTTACCATATACTCACTTGTAGGGTGACAAATCGATAGACGTTTTGTATACAGTCCTATATGCCCAAAGTGCATCATCAAGCCGTAGACTCCAGTCTTTTCTATCCAAATTAACTGTCTTTTCAAGGATTGATTTCACTTCCCTATTAAACACCTTGTTTGCCCATTAGTTTATGGATAATAGGACGTAGACACCTTATAAGTGATGTTATACTTTCGAAATAGGGCTTATACTGGCCTGTTACAAAAGTGAGTGCCTTTGTTGTTGATAATTTTCTTCGGTGTTTCGAACCTTGCAAAGCTGTTACACTTAATAAAATCTACCCCAACGTTAGAATCGTCAATTTGGGTGGCTGTTGATTTCATCCATTTTGAAACATAATCAATCATAAGAACAATATAGAGATTACCAAATGCTAAAAAAAATGCTCCCATGAAATCGATACCCCAAATATAAAAAATCTCAACTATAAGAGTGGGAGACCGTGGCATCTCATTTCTAGGTCCCAAATTACCTATTCTCTTACAACGATAACACGATTTGCAAAATAAATATGCATGATTAAATAGTAATGGCCAATAAAAATTGCTCGCAAGTACCTTAAAGGTTGTTCTCTTTGGTCCAAAATGTCCTCCACAAGCTGGAGTATGACAAAAGGTGAGAATAGAAGTAAAGTCAGTTTCGGGTATGCACCTTCTAATAACTTGATCGGAACAATGCTTCCACAAGTATAGCTCATCCCACATATAGTACTTGCCATCACTTTTGATATTGTTCTTTTATGCAAGGGTTAGCT
Source organism: Citropsis articulata (assembly GCA_030449925.1). Taxonomy (NCBI): domain Eukaryota; kingdom Viridiplantae; phylum Streptophyta; class Magnoliopsida; order Sapindales; family Rutaceae; genus Citropsis; species Citropsis articulata. The sequence continues at coordinate 17,509,521 of JASUUH010000211.1, read as the reverse complement.
CTTCTAGAACTGTCTTGGTAACTAAGTAATTTACAATATCTGCATACCAAGGAGGAACTGTACCTACCTGTAGTAACAGCTCATCTGGAAAGTTTGCATGAATTAGAAGTGTATTTTCACTATAGATAAGTTGACTTAAATGATCTGCCACCAAATTCTCAGAGTCTCTCTTATCTAGAATCTCCAAGTTAAATTCTCGCAATAGAAGTATCCAACGAATAAGGCGCGATTTGGAATCTTTTTTGGTGAGGAAGTAGCTAATAGCTACATGGTCAAAGTAAACAATTACCTTGGATCCAATCAAATAAGAACGGAATTTCTCTAAGGCAAAGATAACTGCTAAAAGTTCTTTCTCGGTGGTGGAGTAGTTGAGTTATACATCATTTAGTACAGAAGAGGCATAGTAGAAAACATGAGGAAGCTTGCCCTCATATTGGCTTAACACAACTCTAATGGCATAGTCACTGTGTCATGACCCAACCCAGATATTGTTCACTTTAGGCCTTAATAAAGCCCGCTTTGTTTCTGGAGCGCCCATATACCACAAAACGCGCCTTGTCAATTAAGGTGTTATAAACCCTGCATCTCTCTCACGATTTGCCGATGTGGGATTCCCTAGGGTGTTACATACACCCCCTCTTGGGCACTCAGCATCCTCATTGAGGTTTGCCCTAGCATTGCTCAAAAGGACATGCGAAGCCACTCTGATACCATCTGTCATGACCAAACATAGACCTGGTAAGATATTGTCTGCTTAGGCCTTAACAAAGCCCGCACGATTTTGTTCCCAGGGCGCCCGTACACCCCAAAACGTGTCATGCCAATTAAGATGTAGATCACTATTTATAAACCCAACATCTCTCTTGTGCTTTGCGAATGTGGGATTTGCTTAGGGTGCTATATATACCCCCCTTGGGGACTCAGTGTTGTCGTTGAGGTTTGCCTCATCATCGCACAAGAGATACACGGGGCCCCTCTAATACCATAATGTCATGACCCAACCCAGACCTGACAAGATATTGTCAGATTTACGCCTTAACAAAGCCCACACGATTTTGTTTCTAGAGTGCCAATACTCCCAAAACATGCCTTGCCAATTAAAGTATGGATCACCCTTAATAAATCTAGCATCTCTCCAATGCTTTACCGATGTGAGATTTACCAAGGGTGCTGCATATACACCCTTTTAGGGACTTAGAGTCCTCGTTGAGGTTTGCCCCACTACCGCTCAAGAGGACACGCAGAGCCGCTCTGATATCATAATGTCATGATCCAACCTAAACCTGGTCAGATATTGTCCGCTTTAGGCCTTAACAAGGCCTGCGTAGTTTTGTTTCTGTGCTGCTCATACACCCTAAAATGCGTCTTTCCAATTAAGGTGTAGATAACCCCTTACAAACCCAACATCTCTCTCGTATTTTGTCGATGTGGAATTCATCAAGGGTGTTAAACAATGTCATGACCTAACCCAGACCTGTCACGGCTTTGTTTTTGCGGCGCCCATACACCCCAAAATGCGTCTTGGCAATGAAGATATGAATGATCACCCTTTATAAACCTAACATCTCTCCTGTGATTTGCCGATGTGGGATTTACCTAGGGTGTTACGCACACCCTTCTTTAGGGACTCAACGACCTCGCTTAGGTTTGCCCCACTATCACTCAAGAGGACATGTGGAGTCGCTCTGATACTATAATATCATGGCCCAACCCAGACCTTGCAAGATAATTTTCACTTTGTGCCTTAACAAAGCCCGCACTGTCTTATTTCTGGGGTGACTATACACCCTAAAACGTATCTTATCAATTAAGGTGTGGATCACTGTTGAGTGTTAGAAAGTGTATATTTATCAAGGAGAAAATCGTCATTTTACACTTCAAGTCTCACTAACATTGCTACTTTCATATATTTAAGTCTTTTGTTATTTAATTATGTGTCTTTTGTTATAATTAAGTATTTTATATATTTTAGGGGCATCATGATCGTTTCACAATGAACGCATGATCAGACAACAAAACGGACATCACTTTTGACTCAGGACGGTCAAAAACCTTAGGAGGAGCATAAAAGGAAAAATGACACTGTCACATATAAGGTACTGTTCATACGTACAAAACTATTCTTGCCTAAATACCGCCCTAGTTAATCCGACACTTTAGTACAAGGTTATTATTATTTGGCACGATAAACCCTTAACACCATATTTATTTGAGCGTGGTTCATGAGGTGCGGAAACCCCCCTCATGATTTAATTGGTATTAATAAGGAATATTTAGCCCATAGAGCATGTTGATGCAGATCAAGATACCCAAGTGCCTTATCTCAATAGTTTCCAATTTAATTTATTCCTGTCATTCCAATTTAAATTTTAGCATAATTCAAATTATTTCCACCACAAATCAAATCACCCATTTAAAAAATTAATTCTACACATAATTAAAATCCACCTCCTCGCGGGATTGACACTCGTCACCATTAATATATTCTACAATAGATTCGGGCGCTTGCAAGTTCAATAAAAATTTGCACTACAAGTTTTTGGCACCGTTGCCGGGGAGATAACTGTTTTAATTCGTAGAATTAGGTTTTTTTTTAAATATTTATTTTTTTAGTTGTTTCCTTGTAATTTTTTTCTATATAGGGCAATTGAAATTAAAGATCCAAAGAACGGTGCCACTTGTAAAGTGAATGGTCAAAGATTAAAACCATATCGAGAGTACCAACCACACGGAGAGGACACCAAAATAAATTTGAGTAACCCACCAAATTTGAATTGAAAATTTTCTTTCTTTTTGTTGATTTGATTTGATTTTTTTTCTCCTTTTTATTATTCTTTTGCTGATTGAAATTATTATTTGCATAAGTGTATTTGTTTAACCATTACGTTTTCTCTTATCATTTTTAATCATGAGACAGCTCCTCTTGAACATTCTTAGACAACCTCAACGTATCCAAATTCATCTCAGAAAGAAAATACGATTTTGTAAAACATCTAATATTTGGGCTTTGTAAGCACCAGAGTTAGTTTCCCATGTTGAGGATTTAGAAAGCCAACTCAGACATATTGAGAGAAGTGTCTACAACACCCAGTTGGAGCTTGAGGTAAATTGAATAAGAGGACGATTTTAGTTTGCTTTATGTGTTTTAATTTGTTTCTCTGTTTGTGTGCTTGCTTTGTGTGCTTAAGTTTGTCACCCCAGTTAAGTGGTGGAAACGGTACTCCGTGACAATATAGTCGGTTACTTTAGTTTCCCAAAATAACTGATATTTTGAGACGAAGGTATGGACAGAGATGAGATTTTAGCAAAGCTTCACAAACGATTCCCTTCGCTTCCTCAGAATGCCCTCATTTCATTCTATAAAGCTCGGTCAGAACGCATACGATTATTAATGAAGAATAACCTCCCTACTGACATCCATTGGTTAATCGAGACCAAAGTACGCTTGGCAAGTGAGTTACCTCCCAAATTTATTGCCTACATGCCTGGTTGTGGTAAAGGAAATTATGTGAGAAAACGACGAGCTCGAAGACTTTCTGTGGCTTGTCATAAGTGTGCCAGAATAAGATGTAATAAAAAACCATGTTCTTTAGGAATGGTATCTGATAATAGGGAAGATAAGATTAAATTCATTAGGGATGGCTTGAAAAAAGGGCCATTGGATAATATCCTTTTGTTTCTTGAAACGCATCCCAGTGGATACGTACAAAGAGCAATTCTCTAGTTATGGCCATTATTCCAGAAAGAGCATGCACGATACAGTCTCAGGAATCTGACTATAAACAACCATGTTTACCAGTTTGTAAGAAAACTGGATGGGAAGCCTATCCTCGACCCATTTAGGGTGTTCAAGCCGTTTCTGGACTTAAAACCAGAGGACGATGTGAGCCACAGTCACAACTATTTGTAGATATCCTTTTACTTTACTGTTGTTTATTTCACTGTTGTTTATTTCACTGTTGTTTTACCATTTGCATTATTGTCTTTAATAATTTTATTTGCTTTTTCCTTTTCACTGTGCCTTACGTGTTAATTGACTCTGACATGATGCCTCATACACAACTATGACCCACTATCACCAAGGTCCTTAAATATGGTTTTTTTTAGCACTCACAAATTATTTTTGAGCAGTATTTTAATGGCAGCTACTCCCAGTAAACAATTCAAGAACATTTGTGTGCTCTCTGCGTTTAACTACGGCAAACATAAAGAATTCGTTGAGGCTGCCATAGATCTTGCTCGAAGAATAGCAGAGAGAAAATTACACTTGGTGTATGGAGGAGGTGACCAAGGGTTATCTAAAATGATCTCAAAAGCTACTTATGTCAGAGGGAGCCAAGTGTTAGGCATCATCCCTACAATCCTAAAACCTTTGGACTGTTTGTCTAATTCACCAACTGGAGAAGAGTTAGTCGTCTCAGGTATGCAAGAATGAATAACTGAAATACTAAATCATGTCGATGCTTTTATTTTCCTTCCAGGAGATCTTACAACTCTTGAGGCACTAATCACATTAGTATCTTGCGCCCATCTGAACATCCATCAGAAACCCATCGGTTTGTTAAATGTCAATAACTTTTACAATGGCTTTATCGCATTTCTTAACCATGCAATAAAAAATTATTTCATTCTTCCTCAGTGAAAAACGTTTTTATTTGTGCACATACTACTACTGAGCTACTTGATCTATTACAAGCTTATCAACCAGAGCTAGATCCCAGAACCTTGGTGTTGGAGTGTTCAAATAATGATGGTAACAGTAGCCGCAGTAAGAAATATAAATTAGATTTAACTCTTCGCTTGTAAATATTTTCTTTTGTATTGCACTGCCCAGGTGATGTCTTCTAAACTCTACTTCTTTCCTTTCAAACATTGAGGACAATGTTTCGTTCTGATTGGGGGGAGGGAATAGTTGACAATTGTAGAATGTTGGTTAAGTTTTTACTAATTTTGTTTTGTAGAACTAACCGTGACTAACTTTTTTAGTAGAAGATGGCTGAATATAGAGTGTAGCTACTCTAGAAACACATCTTCTTAGTTTGAAAGTAAAAAAAAAAACAACAAAATAAAAAAAAAATTCTTATTTTAAGTGTGTTATTTCTAGCCTTTTCTTTTTGACTTCTCGTTTATAAATATACATTTTCAAGTTTTTGAGTCGAAGATGGCTGAATATGGAGTGTAGTGACTCTAGAAACGCATCTTCTTAAAAAAAAAATTTAGACATTTTCTTTTTCTATCATTTTAAGTGTAACTTTTCTAATTAGTTTTTCTACATCATTTTCATATTTCTGCATGTATGTTTCTTTTTCATGTTTAGAATAGGTTGGGGGGTAGAATTTCGTTTTAAAAAAAACAAAAAAAAATTGTGATATTTTAACAATGGATGACATGATGACTTTTGAATCTTAGTATTTGTATTATCTTTAGTCTTGAGTAATGTTACGACATATTTGCTATTCTACATGTTGATGTTGGAGACAAATATGAGTTGCTTGAAGGAGTGCACATGTTATAATAAATTGCAAGTGAGTTTTTTAGCCTATCATTTTTTCTTGGAGAGTAACCCATTTTGCCCATTTTTTTATACAGCAGTAGTTTATTATTTTATACATGATCTCTAGATTTCTTTTAAGTCAACCCTCTGAAAGAAAAAATGGAAAAAAAAAAGAAAAAAAAAGAGAAAAAAATGTGTTGTTGCGTCTGAAGGTCCACCTAACTAACAGATATGTAAGATTATTTAGAGCCCTAAAAGACGATGGAAGGCAATCTTTGTTCCGTTTGAGCCTTTCTAACCATTCCTATTGTGAAATATCCATATTTAGCCCTTTTGAGCCTTTTATTAAATTAAAAAAAAAGTATTTTCTTTGTTTACTTATCATCTTGACCCACTCCGATTTGGAGTATTAACCAATATCTTACAAGTTCCATCACCTATTCATGTTTGAGAAAAAATATAAATAATTATTTTGTTCAGCAAAGTTGTGCCATATCAAAAAAAAATTAAAAAAAAAGAAAAAAAAAGAAAAAAAGAAAAAAAAAGAGATATACAATAATAAATAAGCGAAATGCACTTTATAATTTCCAAAAGATCTCTATTTTTTCTCAAAACAGGTATTTTTTGTTTTTCCTATTTCCCCTTCTTTGTTAGCCATGTCCTTAACCTACGTTATGTCCTAATAAAAGTCCTTCTTGATTTTAGGGAACTATAGTATGAAGTAGAAGCTAGTTGTGTGGACTAAAAAGATGTAGTGATGCATAAAAAAAATAAAATTAAATAAATAAATAAAAAAATTATAAATACATTGGGTTGACTAATATTTTGTTGGAGATCATATTATTTCTAAGCTGTGGGCAAATTTCTTTTATCTTGGTGAGAGTGTGTGATATTTCTTTATTATTTTCTCTCAATTTATCATTCATTGTAGTGACAATTTTTTAGGAGGTTTAATTTCTTTGTGAGAGTGTCACTCCTACCAGTGAGATTTTGGGGTTTGACATATCATTCTTGAAAGTGGCTTAATTACTATAGTTATGACAAAGTCTGTTGGACTGATGTATGTGGATGGTTGATGTGGGTGTGATGTTTCTTTAGACTGGAGATAATGCTTATATTTTTATCTGATTGCTATCATTAATCTGATTGAATAAACATAATTGTGTCTAAAAAAAAAAATTATTTTGGGTTTGAATTTTGTCTTCGCTTTGTTTGTTAAGGACCAACAATAAACTGGTTGGGGGTTGTGTTGAGTGTTAGAAAGTGTATATTTATAAAGAAGAAAATCGTCATTTTACACTTCAAATCTCACTAACATTGCTACTTTTATGTATTTAAGTCTTTTGTTATTTAATTAAGTATTTTATGTATTTTAGGGGCATCATGATTGTTTCACAATGAACGAGTGATCAGACAGCAAAACGGACATTACTTTTGAACTCAGGACGGTCTAAAACCTTAGGAGGAGCATAAAAGGAAAAATGGCACTGTTCCCGTATACGGACCGATGACGTGGCATTGGCCGATGATGTGGCATTGACGAATGATGTGTCACGATCCTATTGGACTAAAATTCTTATGTACTGTTGATGGATGACGTGGCAGCATTTTAGTGGACCAAAAATCTTGCGTACGGTACATGAACACACATGGGATTATTCACTATTCAAATCCCGTTACTGTGCAAACCGTGGTCAAACCGCTTACTGTTCAAACCGAGTACTGTTGACTGATGACGTGGCGCAATTCTGAGCGTCCAAACTATTTTTAATCCGATGGCCATGATTTATTCAATGTATCTATAAAAAAAGGGCTCTACCCCCTAATTTGAGACCTCTGAATCCATTTTTTAACTTAAGTTTTTTGTAATTCCTTCTCCCTATTGTATTTTCTACGTATTTTAATAAATTTCTATTTTACCCCTAGTTCAAATATGAGTAGCTAATTTTCTTTCAAACTTGGGTTGAAGGTGAAGTCTCAACATGTTCCATGGGCTTAATTTGATAAATTTATTTTCTCTTCCTCTCTAATATTTGTGGATGTTTTGACTTTTCATCAACAAACAGTAATAATTTTGTCTAGATACCGCCCTGGTTAAACCGGCACCCTAGTACAAGGTTATTATTATGTGGCACGATAAGCCATTACCACCATATTTATTTGAGTGTGGTTCATGAGGTGTGGCAACCCCCCTCATGATTTAATTGGTATTAATAAGAAATATTTAGCCCATGGAGCATGTTGATACAGATCCAGATACCCAAGTGCTTTATCTCAATAGTTTCCAGTTTAATTTATTCCTATCATTCCAATTTAAATTTTAACATAATCGAAATTATTTCAACCACAAATCCAACCACCAATTTAAAAAATTATTTCTACACACAATTAAAATCCATCTCCTCGTGGGATCGACAGTCGTCACCATTAATCTATTCTACAATAGATTCGTGTGCTTGCGACTTCAATAAAATTTGCACAACAGTCACCCCTTATAAATCTAGCATCTCTCCCGTACTTTGCCGATGTGGGATTCGCTTAGGGTGTTACGTACACCCTCGCTGGAGAATCAGCGTCCTCATTGAGAGTTGCCCCATCGTCGCTCAAGAGGACACGCGGAGTCGCTCTGATACCATCTGTCATGACCCAAACCAAACCTGACAATTTATTGTCTGCTTTGGGCCTTAACAAGGCCTGTACAGTTTTGTTTCTGGAGTGCCCATGCACCCTAAACGCATCTTGCCAATTAAAGTGTGGATCACCCCTTATAAATGTTGTGCAAATTTTATTGAACTCACAAGTACACGAATCTATTGTAGAATAGATAAATGGTGACGAGTGTGGATCCCACGATGAGGTAGATTTTAATTACAGGTAAAGTTAGTTTTCTAAACGGGTGGTCGGATTTATTGTCAAAGTGATCTAGAATATCCTAAATATTGAATTAGAATGGTAGGAATAAATTTTAGTGAGAACTATAAAATAAAGCGCTTCGGTCTCTCGATCTAGATCAACATGCACAATAGGCTTAATATTCTTTATTAGTGCCAATTAAATCATGAGGGTGTTTCCACTCTTCATGAACCACACTCAATTAAATATGGTGCTAAGGGCTTTCTTGCCAAATAGCAATAGCCTTGCACTAGGTCTGGACATGATTATTACGATATGTTGAAGAAAAGTCAAAACACCCACAGATATTAAAAGGGAAGAGAATATAAATTTACCAAATTAAGCCAATGGAACATGTTGAGACTTCACTTTCACCCCAAGCTTGAAAGAAAATTAGCTACTCATAATTAAATTAGGGGTAAAATAGAAATTTATTAAATGGTAAAATACATATAAAATACAAGATATAGAAGAAATTACAAAAAATTGAGCTCAAAAATAAATTTAGGGGTGTTAAATTAGGGGGGAGGAGCCCTCATTTTAATGATACAATAAGTAAATCATGGCCATCAGATTAAAACAATTTGGACACTTAAGATTGCGCCACGTGGCAAGTTCTGATTAGATAGAAGACATAATCAGGGCTATCATTCCGTGTATATGCATGTACCATACGCATTTTTTTTGTTCCACTAACATCTTGCCACATCACCGGTCAACTCTACATCAACATTTTAGTCCAATAGGATCGTGACACATCATCAGTCAATACCACATCATCAGCTAACGCCACATAAGCAGTCAATGCTACATTATTCGTCCAATCGAATGTTGCCACATCATCAGTCAATGTTACGTCATTGGTCAATGCCACATTATTGTACCGTATATATAAACGTTGTCATGAACAGTATTATGAACAGTGCCGTTTATCCTTTTATGCTTCTCCTAAGGTTTTCGACTATCTTCAGTTTAGAATTGTTGTCTGTTTTGCTTTCTGATCTCTCATTCGTTTTGAAATAACCATGATGCCCTTAAAATAAATAAAATACTTATTAAAATAAAAACACATAATTAAATCACAAGCGACTTAAATATATAAAAGTAAGGATGTTAGTGAGACTTGGAGTGTAAAATGATGATTTTCTCCTTTACAAATATATACTTTCTAGTACTCAACACATCCCCCCAACCAGCTTATTACCAGTCCCTAGCAAATTAAGCAAAAAAAAAATTCAAACCCAAATTTTTTTTAAAACAGTTATGTTTATTCAATCAGACTAATGATAGCGATCAAATAAAAGTATAAGCATAATATCCAGTTTTAAGAAACATCACCCCGACATCAACTATCCACATGCACTAATCCATCAGACTTTTTCACAGTTGTAATAATGAAACCACTTTCAAGAATGACATGTCAAACCCCAAAATCTCACCAGTAGTAGTCACTCCAATTGGAGACGGATCCCGGGTTCAGCCTTTCACCGCAAGCTCGTGTTTGGGCCGTAGTGCTTGCATAGCTACTTCATCGGATGGGATCGCCATTATGATTGATGCCCCTTCACCTCCCCCGCCACTGCGGATTACCCTTTAGTTGCATCAGCACTAGTCTCCCGAGGAGAGAGAGCTAACCCTTAGCTAATTGGAACCCCTACGGGAGGTCCCTACTCCCCTAGAAGACAAGTACAACCACTAAATTGAGAAAAAATAATAAAGAAGTAATATCACACACTCTCACCAAGATGAAAGGAATATGCCCACAGCTTAAAAATAATATGATCTTAAGTCAAACAAAATGCCAGTCAACCCAATGTATTCATTTTTTTTAATGCATCACAACATCTTTTTAGCCCATATAACTAGCTTCTACTTCAGATTATAATTTCCTAAAATTAAGAAGGACTTTATTAGGACGTAACGTAAGCTAGGGACATGCCTAACAAAGAAGAGAAATAGGAAAAATAAAATATATGTTTGAGAAAAAGTATAAATCTTTTGGAGATCACAAAGTACATTTTGCTTATTTATTATTATTGTTATTTTGCTCTCTTTCTTTAATTCTTCCTTTTTTCGAAATAATAATTTTTTTGTGTATGGCACCACCTTAGTGAACAAAATAATTATCTCCTTTTTTCTCAAGCATGAATAGGTGATGAAATTTATAAGATATCGGATAATATTCTAAATCTGAGTGGGTCAAGATGATAGGCTGACGAAGAAAAGTAATTTTTTTTTTAATAAAAGACTCAAAAAGGGTTAACTATGAATATTTTACAAAATGAATAGATAGAAAGGCTCAAGCAGATCAAAGATGGTTTTTCCATTGTCTTTTAAGACTCTAAATAATCTTCCATACCTACGAGTTAGATGGACCTTCAGATGTAGCAACACACATTTTTTTAATTTTTTTTCTTTTTTTTTAAAGGGTTGACATAAAGGAAATCTAGAGATCATAAAATAATAAATTGCTAAGTTGTATGAAGAATGGGCAAAAAGGGTTACTCTTCAAGAAAAATGACAGGCTCAAAAACTCACTTGGAATTTGTTATAACATGTGCACTCTTTCAAACAACTCATATTTGTCTCCAACATCATCATGTAGAATAACAAACATGGTGTAGCATAACTCAAGGCCAAAGATAATACAAATACTAAAATTTAAAAGTCATCATATCATCTAATGTTAAAAAATCAATCTACCCCTAACCTATTCTAAACATAAAAAACAAATATTCATGCAGAAAGGTGAAAATCATGCAGAAAAACTAATTAGAAAGGTTACACTTAAAATGATTGTAGAAAAAGAAAATGTCTGAAAATTGTTTTTAAAACTAAAAAGATGCATTTCTAAAGTCACTACACTCCATATTCAGCCATCTTCAACTCAAAAAATTAACCACGGTTAGTCTCTACAATAAAAAATCAGTAAAAACTTAACCAAGATTGAAGCATTCCATAATTATCAACTATTTCTCCCCTCCAACTAGAATGAAACATTGTTCTCAATGTTTTAAAGGAAAGAAGTAGAGTTTAGAAGACATCACCTGGGTGGTGCAACATAGAAGAAAAGATTTACTAGCGGTGAGTTAAATTAATTTGTACTTCTTATGCAGCTACTGTTACCATCATTAGTTGGACACTCTAACACAAAGGTCTTGGGGTCTGGCTTTGGTCTATAAGCTTGTAACAAATCAAATAGCTTATTAGCAGTATGAGCACAAATAAAAATTTTTTTCGCTGTGCAAAGAATCAAGTAGTTTTTTATTGCATGGTTACGAAATGCGATAAAGTCATCATAAAAGTTATTGACATTTAACAAACCGATGGGTTTCTGATGAATGTTCAGATGGGCCCAAGATGCTAATGTGTTTAGTGTCTCCAGAGTTGCAAGTTCTCCTAGTAAGAAAATAAAAGCATCAGCATGATTTAGCCTTTCAGTTATTCTCTCTTGCATACTTGAGACAACTAACTCTTCTTTCGTTAGTGAGTCAGACAAACAGCCCAAATGTTTTAAGGTTTTTAGGATGATGCGTAACACTTAGCTCCTTCTTAGATAAGCAACTTCTTAGACCAGTTTTGATAACCCTCGGTCACCTCCTCCATATACCAAGTGTAATTTTCTTGCTAGTATGCTTCGACCAAGATCTATGGCTGTCTCAACGAACACTTTATATTTGCCATATTTAAACCTAGAGAGTACACAAATGTTCTTGAATTATTTATTAGGAGTAGTTGCCATTAGAATACTTCTTTAAAATAATTTGTGAGTTCTAAACAAAACATATTTAACGATCTTGGCTACAATGGTTCACAGCTGTGTATGAGGTAGCATGTCTATATCAATTAACGCGTAAAACATATGGCTCGAAAGTAAAAAAAGAAACAGTAAAAAGGAAAAAAGCAAACAATGATAAAAATAAAATTATTAAAGACAAGAATGCAAATGGTAAAGCAACAGTGAAATAAAACAATAGTGAAATAAAAGGATCTTTACAGTTAGTTGTGACTGTGGCTCACATCATCCTCTAGTTCTACGTCCAAGAATGGCTTGAATGCCCTTTATAGGTCAAGGATAGGCTTTCCATCCAATTTTCTTATAAACTTGCAAACAGAGTTGTTTATAGTTAGATTCCCAAGACTATGTCATGCACACTCTTTCTGAAATAATGGCCATAACTGAAAAATTGCTCCATATACGTATCCACTGGGATGCGTTTCAAGAGACAAAAGGATATCATCAAATTACTCTTTATTCATGTCGTCTCTAATGAATTGAATCTTGTCTTCTCTATTATCAGACACCATTTTTAAAGAACATGATTTTTTATCGCATCTCATTCTAGCACATTTATGGCTAGCAAAAGAAAGTTTTTGAGCTTTTCGTTTCCTTACATAATTTCCTTTACCACAACCAAGCATGTATGTAATAAATTTGGGAGGCAACTCACCTGCCAATCCTACTTTGGTCTCGATTAACTAATTGATGTCAACAAGGATGTTATTCGTCATCAGTAATAGCATGCATTCGGACTGAGCTTTATAGACTACGAGGAAGGCATTCTGAGTAAGTGAAGGAAATCGATTGTGAAGCTTTGCTAGAATCACGTCTTGGCCCATACCTTCGCCTCAGAATATTAGTTATTATGGGAAACTAAAGTAACCGACTTTGATTGTCACGGAGTACTATTGTCCGCCATTTAACCGACGTAACAAACTAAAGCACACAAAGAAAATTAATTTCATAATCATTCTCTTACTGAATTTACCTCAAGCTTCAATTGGATGTCATAGATACCTCCCTCAATTTCTCTGAGTTGCCTTTCTAAATCCTCAACATGAGATACTAACTCTGGTGGTTATAGATCTCAAATATGATATATTTTACAAAATCGTATCTAGCTTTTGATATGAGATTGTACAAGTTGAAGTTGTTGAAGAATGTTCAAGAGGATCTGTCTGCTCATGATTAAAAGTGATAAAAGAAAACTTAATCGTTAAATAAACACACTTATACAAAAATAATTTCAACTAGCAAAAGAATAATAAAACGAAAAAAAATCACCGAAAAGAAAGAAAAGAAGAAAAAATCTTAGTTCAAATTTAGTGGGTCCCTCAAATTTATTTCGGTGTCCTCTCTATGTGGTTAGTACTCTAGATATGGCTTTAACATTTTACCATTAACTTTAAGGTGACATTATTCTTTGGATTATTAATTTCAATTGCTCAATGGGGAAAAATAGTGTGAACAATAAACGGGCCAGACCATCGAGAGCGTAACTTACCTGGGAATAGCTGCAAGTGAGAATTGAATAAAAGCACTTTCTGACCGGGGGTGAAAGATTTTCTCAAAATTTACTTGTCACGTAGGACTTGTCACCTTAGGAAGAGATTGAATAAAGACATGCTTGAGAGAGCTATTATTGAAACCATTGAGCTTGTAGTACAGGGATGACATTCGTCTGTAGTGCAGATCAAGATCTTTAATCTTTAAAGAACAACACTTCATCTGATGAAACTCTTTTCTACTAGATTCTTTTGCTAGATTAAGATCGCCCAAAAAGTGATCATAGATGAGCTCTAGAACTTGAGGGATTGGCCCTTGATACAGTTATAGTTGTCTGTACTCAAGTAAGCTTACAAACCAATCACGAAGAGAGCCTAAGAACCAAGAGCAGAATTCTTTGAGAACATCGTATGAGGTTGCTCCAGGTCTAAGCATTTGAACATCAATCCAAGCAGCCATTTCTTGGAACTTGAGGAGCCATTTAGCTTTGGGAACTTCATCAAATGAGAACCATGGCCCATTGGATGGCTTAGGACTTGGACTTGGACTTGGATTAGGCCGTGCCGATGGCACATCTTAAGCCGGAGCATGTCATCATCTGGTTCATCAACAAAAGGAGGTCTCCTAATTGAACTAGGAGGAGGATCTTCAGGAAGAGGATGAGGATCACTGAATGTGGATGGCTGAGCCATAAGTTGAGTAGGGATTTTCACATAGTTTTCCTCTGAATCTGTTGCAGAGTGGGAGGCAACTGATTCTGTTGGAGAAGAAGACTCATCTGAAGAAAGATTGACATCTGGATCAGATGGAGTATCATCTTCTGAAAGGATAGAACTAGAATAAAGCTGATGCATTGGCTCTTTATCCTTTGATGGTTGAGATGGTTGAGAAGGAGGTTGAAAGTATTCAGGAATTTGCTGAGGAGAAGGAGTATGAATTGTTTCAGCATAGATAGGAGGCGGTTGAGGTTGAGGTTGAGGTTATGGTGGTGGCCTAGGTTGAGGCCTTGAAGGCGAAGGTTTATGAGGAGATGGCATTGTGAAAGGCATCGGTGTTGGTTCCTCTTTTAGGTTGGTCATATGGTGGATGTTCATATGGAGGTTTACAATTGCATCGTTGTGCACTTTTCTTCTTCCTGCGCCTTCAGCGCCTGTGGACGACTTCCCAGTCGTCGTCAGACTCATCATCATCCTGGCATGGACAGCCTGGATCACACATATGAGAGCCTGGAACATCCCAAATAAAATGGCCTTGTACCTTATCAGGGTACACAGGATAGCCTTTGGAAGAAAAAGTGTGGATGGGAAGATCTTCTTGAACTGTCTGAACAGCAGTAATCATAGCAGTGTATGAAAAGGAGGTTCTGGGAGGTTGACTTTCTAGAGGTTGAAAGGTCATTCAGACAGTACCGTTTGGCCTTTTTTCATATTGGGCTTCAGAAATCTTAACTGGTTGGGAGTTCTGATGGAACTTTTCATAGTTGGAGAGCCATTCTAATGGCATCAACTTGAGAAGTTCGGCTTTTTGGATTTGTTTAGGGATTTGGACAATGGTAGGGATGGTTTCATTATAGGCTAAGATCATAAGGGTATCTGATGAGGTTTGAGGTGTAGGAAGATCAAGAGCATGGTTTTGAAGTCTATAAACCAGCTGGTGATGTAAAGTAGCCATTTTTTAGGTGACCACTTATTCAGCACCTTGGATCTGGATTTGGATTTTTAAAGTGGTTGAAAGATTAGATCTTGAGGATAGTCAAGTTCGCAAAAGTGGTAAGAGCACCACCCGCACGTAGTGAGAACAGCATCAATGACAATGATGCATGTTAGTAGTGAACTGCATCCATGAGAGTTATTCTTGTCGTGACCGGTAAGCTTTTTCTGCCATGAAGAGTAAGGATTATACGTACTCCCCCAAGATGGAGGTGAGTATAACCTTCTCGTTTCCAATTTACAATAAGCTCTGTTAGAATTTCCAGAGTAATATACTGCTCTGCTTGAGTTGCTTGTAAAGCATACTGATCCAGTCTAGAAGACTGAATATATTCTTTTGGAGCAGGACGTCTAGTAGAGATTAGGGTTCTGAGGGTTCTAGTTACAGAGATGAGACGATTGTACAGTTTATACGAATTTATAAGGGTAAAAAAGACTCAGAAATTTGTACAAAATCTAGGACATAGGAATATTCTACAAGGTTTTCTATTTTAGAGGATAGATGTTTTGTACATGATCTAGGTAGGGATAGAGGAAAGGATAATGAAATCGGAGTTTTAGAAGCTTGAGAGTTTGAAGTTGAAGCCATGAGTGATAGAATTTTTCTATTCTTCTTTTTCAAATCACAGACCTTCTACAATATACCACCTTCAGCAAGAAAGGGACAATGTTACTCTTTTGTTGCCTATCGAACAAATCGTTACACTTTGGTTTGTGGATCTGTTTGTTTTCCTAAGAAAGGAAATTAACTTTGGTAAGAGCTAGATCCAAACATCATACATGATTGTGGAGAGGATTGAGATAGAAGTAGGTTGTTGACTTCTTGTCTACAGCCTGTGGGGATAGATGTTTGAGGCGTGAAAACAACAGGATGTGTTGTTTCAACTGGGCTTGGAGTGTACTCAGGTTCAACTGACCATGGAGTATTGTCTGGTTCATCATTGGGAATCAAGACTGGTGAGGATTCAGGTTGGTCATCTGGTTGAACCTAAGTATCATTATTACCATCTGTCGATGTAAAATCAAAATATCCATAGATATTAGAGGGGGAGAGAAAGTAAATTTATGAAATTAAGCCCATGGAGCATGTTGAGACTTCACATCCAACCTAAGCTTGAAAGAAAATTAGCTACTCATAATTGAACTAAGGTAAAATGAAAATTTATTAAATGATAAAACACGTAGAAAATATAAGATAGAGAAAGAATTACAGAAAATGGAGCTCAAAAATGAATTCAGGGGTGTCAAATTATGGGGGGAAACCCCCATTTTTATAGATATAATGAGTAAATCATGGTCATCGGATTAAAACAATTTGGACGCTCAAGGTTGCGCCACGTGGCAAGTTCTGATTCGATAGAACATATCATCAGGGCTATCATTTTGTGTATATGCATGTACCGTACGCACTTTTTTTGGTCCACTAACATGCTGTCATGTCATCGGTTAACTCTACATCAACATTTTAGTCTAATAAGATCGTGACACATTATCGGTCAATGTCACATCATCAGTCAATGCCATATTATTCATCCAATCGAATGTTGCCACGTCATCGGCCGTTGCCACGTCATCGATCAATGCCACGTCATCATACCGTATATGTAAACAGTGTCATGAACAATATCATGAACAGTACCGTGCATGTTAACAATACTGTTTATTCTTTTATACTTCTCTTAAGGTTTTCGACTGTCTTGAATTCAGAATTGTTGTCTGTTTTACTCTCTGATCTCTCATTTTGTGAAATGACAATGATGCCCGTAAAGTATATAAAATTTTTAATTAAAATAAAACACACATAATTAAATCACAAGGGACTTAAATATATAAAAGTAGGGATGTTAGTGAGATTTGAAGTATAAAATGACGATTTTCTCCTTTATATATATACACTTTCTAGTACCTATGCAATAAACTCAGCATCTTTCTCATGCTTCGATAGTGTAGGATTCGCCTAGGGTGTTACACACTAGCATCGCACGTGATCTCAAATGGTAAATCTCAATTTAATGGTTGAATCACAGGGGCTGATGTCAAAACCTCTTTTAACTTCTCAAAAGCTAGTTGGCACTTTTCATTGAAGTCAAAAGTTGTATCCTTTTGAAGTACGTTGCAGAGGGGTAATGCTATCCTGGAGAAGTCCTTGATAAACCTAGGATAGAAACCTGCATGCCAAGAAAAGAATGAACCTCTCTCACACTAGTGGTGGTGGTAAGGAGCGAATAAGATCTATCTTAAATTTATCAACTTCAATCCCCCTTTCATAAATAACATGTCCGAAGACAATACCTTGATTAGCAATAAAATGACATTTTTTCCAATTAAGCACAAGGTTAGTGTCAATGCATGGTTTAAACACAAGTATAAGGTTATCTAAACATTTATCGAAAGAATCACGATGAACCATAAAATCATCCATAAATACCTCAATAATGCTCTCCACGTAATCAGAAGAAATACTCATCATAGACCTATGGAAAGTGATAGGAGCGTTACAGAGACTAAACAACATGTGTCGGTAAGCAAATATGGCAAAAAGGCATGTGAATGTCGTTTTCTCTTAGTCTTTCGGAGCGATAATGTTCTGATTATAACCAAAGTAACCATCAAGAAAACAATAATGAGAGTGATCACCTAACCTTTCAAGCATTTGATCAATAAATGTAAAAAAAATGATCCTTGCGAGTGGCTGCATTTAGTTTACTATAGTAAATGCAAACTCTCCACCCAGTTTGAACTTTGGTGGCACAAGCTCGTTTTCTTCATTCTTGACCACTGTGATGTCCAGTTGTTTTTTTAACTACCTGCACAAGACTCACCCATTTACTATAAAAAATGGGATATATAATCCCCAAATTAAGGAGTTTCAATATCTCTTTTTTTACGACTTCTATCATTAGTAGATTAAGGCGGCATTATGTATCTATCGCTGGTTTAGACCTCTAGTAAAATGCGATGCATACACATGGAAGGACTAATTCTCTTAATGTCGGCAATGGTCCAGCCAATCACCATCTTATGATCCTGAAGCACCCTAATTAGCTTTTCTTGTTGAAATGGAGTGAAAGTTTTAGCAATAATGATAGGAAGTTTTTCATTCTCACCCAAGTAAATATATTGTAGGTGCTTTGGGAGTGGCTTAAATTCTAAGGTAGGTGCCTGCATAGCTAAAGGTAAAAGTTTCTCGTTCGACAAAGGTAATTCAAGGTAAGAAACATTATACTTGTTGGTATGTAAAGGGGCTGGTCTATTTAAGATCACCATAGCTTCCTCTACCTTATCATCCAAATTTATCAAATTTGCCTATTTTTTAAATCCTTTTTCGTAAGATTTTTGCTTATGGCAATTTCAAAACTGTCGTTACCGGATAACTCAAAGAAATCTTGCACCAAGGTATTAATATCATCTGTGGCAAAGATAGAATGTACATCATTGGGATACCTCATTGCCTTAAAGATATTAAAATGAATCACTTTACCATTGAATTCCATTGTGAGGGTTCCATCATGAACATCAATCTTAGTTCGAGCTGTCTTAACGATTGGTCGTCTCAACAGAATAGGCGTGGATTAGGTGATGACTCATACTCTATTTCAAGGATATTAAAAAATTAGTTGGGAAGACCAATTCATTGACTTGCACAAGAACATATTCCACAACCCTTTTCGAGTAAGCATTAGATCTATCAGCTAATTGAATAATTATACTAGTTACTTCCATTGGACCTAAATTTAAAGTGTTATAAATCGAATATGGAATAACATTAATTGAGGCCTCGAGATCTGGCATACATCTTTCGAATCGAGTATTGTCGATAGTGCAAGGGATAGTGAAAGTGTTTGGATCCTTGCATTTAGGATGGAGTTTTCTTTGAAGTACAGCAGAGACATTCTCCCATACGCTTATCTTTTCGTTACCATTCAACTTTCGTTTGTTAGTGCATAATTCCTTTAAAATTTTTGCATAACGCGACACCTATTTAATAGCATCAATTAGAGGAATATTTACCTCTACTTTATAAAAAAGATCTCTTTTTTTCACTCCTCTTTTTTAGATTGTCTAAACCTGTTAGGAAATAGTAGAAAAATAGAAAAAGTCTTAATTCGAGGTAAGGAGATACTTACCTAACCAGATAGGTCGACTAGTAATACAGAGTAGGAATCGTCCTTCTTTGTTAAAGGAATAGCCTTAGGGGAAGGATTGGTTATAGAGTACGATAATGTTGTGGACACTTTTGATGGTTTACTAATAATAGTTCCAACTGCTTTCTGCTTTTAAGAGACATAGCACTAGCATTCTCGTTCGGACTAATTTCTAGTTAAAAAGGTAACTTTCCCAAAGTTCTAGCCTCTATCCTACTTATAGATGTGGCCAGTCAGTTAATTTGATTCTCTAAATGTTGGAGTTGTATCTAGGTGGTCTGTTGGAACTTCATAGAGTTAGTAGCGAGAGCTTATATATGATCTTCCAAAGACATACCTTGATTTTGAGGAGGTGGAGATGGTCAAACTTGGTAAGGCTGTTGCATTCGCTGTTGGGAGTAGCCTGGTGATCGAGATGGTGCCACATTAGGAATGCCTTACTGTTGGTTCTCATACTTAAGATTAAGGTGATCCATTCACCCTTCATTGTAAAAATTAGAGTAGGGACCATACCTTTGTCTTAGTTGGCTTAAGAACCCCTCAACTACATTGACCTGCTCATGTGAGCCCTCTTGGAGAGCAGGACACATATTAGTCACATGCCCAACCATGGAACATACGCCGCACGGTCTCACCTATTGCCCTAGGGCTAATTATTGTACTAAAGAAATTATATTTGAAACTTTATGTTTTAGGGAAGTAGTACCTATCTCATTGACTCGCTTAAGTGGCTATAGTAGATCGTTCCTAGTATTGAACTGTTAGGAATTAGCAGTCATGTTAGCAATGAGAATTCGTGCTGCTTCTGATGTCTTATCTGTGAGTGCTCCTCCACTAGCGGCATTAATTATACTCATATCAATAGGCACTAGACCCTTATAAAAGTATTGAATAAGAAGTTTATCACTTTTCTGATGATAAGAGCAACTAGCATATAGCTTTTTGAATCGTTCCTAGTAGTTATAGAGCGACTCTCTATTATATTGTTAAATTCCACAAATTTCTTTTCGAATGCTGCTAGCTTTTGATGTTGGGAAGTATTTCTCTAAAAATACTCAATGCGTCTTATCCTGTGTAGTGACAGTACCAAATGGAAGATAGTACGTCCATTCATTGGTTGAATCCGCCAAAGAGAATAAGAAGTCCATTAGCTTAACTTGCTCATCAAAAACTCCGACTAGTTTCATTATGGAGCATACCACATGGAACTCCTTCAAGTGCTTATTTGGGTCCTCACCTGTAAGACCATGGAAAATAAGAAGAATATGAATCATCCTAAACTTGAGTTCAAAGTTTACCTGAGGATTCGGATTCTTAATGCATAATGGCTGCTGATCCAAGTTAGGAGATGCCAACGCTTTTAAGTGTGTGTTTGTTGTTCTAAGCTATTGTTTCAGGTTCTAGGCTGCCTGGCTCCATCTTCAGGAGTGGAATGTTGATGGCAAAATCGAGTTCTGAATGTGATGAGGTTGCTCTAAATTGTTTGAGTTTCAGTCAAATGTCCTCTATGCTAATGAAAATCTAAATATAGAAAGAAAATAACCAATTAAAATAAATTAATAAAATGACAAAAAAAAAGTAAAAATAATAAAATAAAATAAGTGATAATGAATAAACTAGATACTAGTCCTCGACAACAGCGCAAAAAATTTTACAGTGTCGTTAGGGTGCACCAAATTTAAAACCTTACTACTAGTATAAACAACTAGTATAGAGTAAGTAAGGATTGATCCCATGAAGACTATGCTAGTTATATTTATTATAAACTCCAAAGCAAGATTTAAAACAAAATTATAGTAGAAATAATAATAGTAATAATAATATAAATTAATCTAACTAAAGAAAATACCAATTATAAATAAAAAAGGGGTTTATGGATTTTTTCTAACTAAATAGTAAGAAATAAAAAAAGTAAAACTAATAAAACAATAATTTAAAAAAAACTTTAATCAATCGAGAAAGAAATGATAATGATAAAACCTTTGGTTAAAGGATCATGCGCTACTACCAAACATGCAGATAATATATCAATTTTATCATCAGTTTTCTATTGAAACTATCAACCGTAGACAACAATAAGTTATGTTAGTCTCAATCTTTCCTTAGTGTATCGTTAGGCAAAACAAGCTCTTCACCTAATCTCTAACCATTAAATAATTTAAAACAAACTCTTTAAATTTAAGATAATGGTAGCATTAAGTAGAGAAAGATACGTTCTCAAAAAAAGAAGGTGAGAAAGATATTAGATTGATCAAGGCAATAAACACACAAGCTCAGAATATTTAACCTAGGTTATTTCTCCAATTGAAATCATTGATTTCAACCTATTAATAATGATTAAAATATCAAGATAATTATGGATCAAGAATTTTAATCTAGCAATAGAATTTATTCAAGTCCTATCTAATTGACCATTCAAATAAAACAACAATAAAATCATAAACATTCATTATAGAAGAATATAAACAATCTCAATTAAATAATTTGAATGATAGAATTAAAAATTAATTTCATAGAATGTTTAGGGTTTTGAATTCACCCTCAACCAAATAGAAAACTAGTCTAACATAATTGAATTGGGAATAAAAGAGTTAATAAAACTAGATATAGAGATTAATTCAAACGGTTGACTCCTTTATTTTTTTTCTTCTCTCCTTGCCGCTGCTCTCTCTTCAACTCCTCTTGGCTACCGATTGTTGCATATGTGTGGCTACTGATTCCCTAAATCAAAAGCCAAAAGTTGGCTTTTATAATGCCCAAGATTGGCGAATCCTCATTGGATTTTATTTATAATTTAAAGCAATCAATTTGCTTCCCTTAATTGCCATGCGCATGCCGTCCACTTTGATTTCCTTTTTCTTCAATTTGCTTTCCATATATAATGCCATGCACATTAAACAAGTTCCTATTTTATGCATGCTTGTTCCCAAAGTCTTTATCAATCTCCACGAAATCACATAAGCTTCCGAATGCGCATCAATTAATTAATTGGCTTTCAAAGATCTTCAATTATTTCCTTTTTCTAATTTCCTCAAGCGGATTTCTTCTTAAATGCTCCAATTTAGTTTATTTTTAATCCCAGAATATACCTAAAATAAGAAAATAAGAAAACTAAGATAAAAATTAACACAATAAAAAATAATTTACTAAATTAAAAATTAACTAATAATTAGAATATTTAAGACCAATAACAAGAAACAGATGGAGAAATTAATTAGTAAAATATAAAGAAAATATGAACTTATCAAAATACCAAAATCAATTTGAGTGTCCCACCAAATCTAGATTAAGTCTTTTACCTTATGTTTTGGTCATCTCATTTTACTATTGATTCATCATTTGAGTTGTTTGATTTTTATTTTTTTTGTTTTCTTCTTTTCTTCTACTTGTTGAATGAAGTGCATTATATTGTTTCTCGTTTAAGTTTGTTTTTTGAAAATTGTGTTTCATTTCACTGTTTTTGATACATGTCATGAGTACCTCGATGAGAAGGGTCTTTTTAAAACATCTTAGAGAACTTTTGCATGTAAAATTTCACCTAAGAAGCTTGCTCCAAGTTTGTAATTCACATCCTATTTGGGATATATGACCATCAGTGCTAGTAGCCCACATTAAACATCTAGAAAGACAACTCGGGAAATAGAGGATGGTATTTATGCACTCTAATTGGAACTTAAGGTAAATTCAATAAAAGAACGAAGGTGAGTTACACGTTTGGTTATATTCATTGTGTGTTTTTATATTATTGTTTTGTTCTCCATCACTTTTGACTTGATTTTGCAAACTTGATTCGTTTGTTTGATATGTTTTAATTCACTTTCCCGTATAAATAGTGGATAACGGTACTCCGTGACCTTTTAGGTTATTATTAACTAAAACAATAAAGAATGGAAGAAATACAACATAAATTGCATAAGTGTTTTTCTTATCTTCTTCAAAATTCTTAAGAAGATTTACAAAGCTCGTTGTGAACAACTGCATTTTTTAATAATTAATAGGATTCCTGCTGACATCCATTGGATAATTAAAACAAAGGTCCAATTGGCAAGTGAGTTTTTTAATCCATTTGTTTCTTACATGTCTGCTTTCAATAAAAGCACATTTGCTAAGAAAGAATAGCTAAGAGCTTTGCTCTAAATGTCCTAACTGTGTAAGGCTTGCTTGCACATTGTAAAACTCTAGGAATGGTTTTTGTAAATCGTGAAAATTAAATTAAATTCATTAAGGATGGCATGAGTAAAGAATCATTAGATGATATCTTACGATCTCTTGAGTCACATCCGAGTGGATATGTGCAATGTGAGATTCATAATTTACCGAAGCTGGTCTAAAAGGAAATTGCATAGCTTAGTCTTGGGAATCTGACTCTAAAGGATTGGATAGGAAGTTTATCCTTGACCCATAGAGGGCGTTCAAGCCATTATTCGACATAAAAGCAAAGGAAGATATGAGTCATAATCACAACCACCAATAAATATCTTTTTATTTTAATATTCTTTTGCCGTTTGCATTATTGTTTTTAATAATGTGATCATTGTTTACTTTTTCTTTTACTTCTTTCTTTTCCTATTTGCTTTAGAATTATTGAGCCATAAGCTTCATGTGTTATTTGACAAACCTACCACCCATAAACAGTTATGTATCAGTACATTCATCATCGAAATCTTTAAATAGGTTTTCCTTTTCAAGCACTCACAAATTTTTTGTGGGTTTATATGTTTTTTAAATTTCCCTATGGAAAGTACAAAGAGTTTATTTAGGCAGCTGTAGATCTTGGTCGTGTTATAGTAGAGAGAAAACTACATCTTTATATGGCAAAGGTGACCGAGGGTTATCAAAGCTTATCTCAGAAGTTATTTTCGTTCGAGATAGCCAAGTGTTAGGTATCACTCCAAAAGCCTTAAAACCTTTAGGATGTCTTTCCAGCTCACCAATTGGAGAAGAATTTATTGTCTCAAATATGCAAGAAAGAATATATGAAATGTTAAATCATGCTGATTCTTTCATTTTCTTACCTGGAGATCTTGTAACTTTAGAGGCACTAATTACGTTTGCTTCTTGGGCTCATTTGAATATCCATAAAAAAAACTCATTGGTTTGTTAAATGTTAATAATTTTTATAATGGATTAATAGCATTTCTTAATCATACAATTAAGAATCATTTCATTCCACTCTCAGTGAAAAGCCTCTTCATTTGTGCTCATATTGGTAACGAGTTAATTGATCTTTTGCAAGCTTATAAACTAGAGCAAGATCCTATGAATTCGGTGTTGGATTGGCTGACTATAGAAGATGGCAGTAACTCTCGTAAGAAGTGTAAACTAGATTTAATTTTTTATTTGTAAATATTTTCTATGATCGGCCAAGTAATGTCTTATAAACTCTACTTCTTTCTTTTGGGACATTCAGGACAATATCTCATTTAAGTTGGGGGGGAATGAGTAGTTCACAGTTGTGGAATGTCTCAATTCTGATGATTTTTTACTAATTTTTCTTGTCAGGACTAACTTTAGATAAATTTGAGTCGAAAATGGAAAAATAAGGAATGTAGTGACTTTAGAAACGCATTTTCTTAGTCTGAGAGTTTTGTTTCTAAAAAAATAAAAGAATTTGTTTCTAACTTTTTTTCTTCTTTTTTTCTCTTAATCGTTTCCTTTAAGTTTCTGCAATCAATTCAGATTTGATCACTCCAACTTTTTCTTTTATTATGTTTTTGTTAACATTTAAAAAAAAGCAAAAAAAAATTTGTGTGATCTTTTAACATCGGATAATATGATGACTTTCAAATATTAGTATTTGCATTATCTTTTGCTTTGAGTTATGTCATACCATGTTTTCCACTTTGCATTTTGAAATGTAAATTAAGAAATTTGATGAGTGAAACTGATTTAGCCACTTGAAGGAATGTACATGTTATGATAAGTCTAAACAGGTTTTTGAGCCTATTATCCTTGGAGAGTATGCCTGTTTGCCTATACAGCTTTATAGTTTATTAAACAAGATCTCTACAATTTCTTTAAAGTCAACCAAAAAAAATGAAGAGCGAAAAAATTGAAATGAAAAAAAATATGCGCAACTACATCTAAAAGTCCATTGAACTAGTAAATATGAAAGATTATTTAGAGTACTAAAAGATGATAGAAAGGTCATCTTTAATCCATTTGCATGATTTTACTTGACTAATTTGTATGGGTGTGATATTCTTTATACCGAAGAGAATGCTTATATTTTTATTTGATTGTTGTCATTAATCTGATTAAAGAAGTAACCACAATTTTTGTTTTTTTTAAAAAAAAAGACATTTCAATTTGGGTTCAAATTTGCTAGATTTTTATCGCTTAAATTACTAGGGCCTAACAATAAGCTAGTTGGGGGGAAGTGATTGACACTAAAAAGTGTACATTTAATAAAGATAAAATTATTAATTTTTCACTTATAGTGTTGATTAATGCACTTATTATTCCTAAATTATCTTAATACTCCTCCAATAAATTTTTATGTTAAATTAGTTTGCATTATGTTAATTTTTTTTGTTGTAAACATTTTAGGAATAAAGAAGGAATTAGAACAAAAAGAGGAAAATAAAGAATAATTGCTGGAGCCATTTAGAATGCATTATTGAGAAGATATAATTAATGAAATAAAATAAAATAGAAAAAATTTATAAAGAAAAAGAAAAGAAAAGTGACCAAACAAGCTCGTGATAGTCACATGGCCATTTTGCCACTTGATTATCATGCATTTCTATGTATATATATTATAAAAATAATAAAATAAAATAAATGATAAATAAAAAAGAGAAAGGAGGCCTCAGTTACCTACAAAAGGCAAGACTACGAAGACAAGAGGGGGGTGCAAAGAAGAGCAAGAGCTGAGACTGAAACTAGAAAAAAAATTCTTATTTTGTAGTTAATTCTCTTATAATATATTTCAGAAGTTTGTTAAATAAAATGAGTATTTTGTTTATAAATATGAGTGGCTAATTTTCTAAGTTGAAGTAAAAGGTGAAGCTCAAGGATTCAAATTATTGATTAATTACTCTCTCAAGTGATTCTTAAAATCTATTTTATTTGTTGTATTTTTCTTTCTTACCAATTTTTATGTTTTATTAATTTATAGATTTAGACCTGTTCAGATTTATATGTATTTTTGACATAATATTAACACTTTAATATGATTGTGGCACATTAGATACTTAGTCCCATATTTATCCCCATTAATGATTAGTTAAGAATTAAATGGCATAATAATTAACTAGCAAAATAAATACAAAATACAAATATGAGAGAGTGTTATAACCATAATTTGAAATACAAGAGTGGACTTCGTAATCTTAGGATACTTTTAGATTGTTTCCTATTAATTTCTTTTCCTCCACTTAAATTTTTTCTCTATTTAATAATTGACTACTAGATTTTAAATTTCTTCTGGTTCGAGGCCGAACTCATGGGATTATATTATAGCAAGACATTCTTCTACTTGGGAGTAAACAGCACTTTTGAGTCATGTCACTTAAATTACTTTACCTTAAAATCTCTTGAAATTAATGATTTTGGATGCTCGATAATTCTTCACCCTTGATTTGCAAACAAGTTAAAACCAGAAAAATCTCAAAATCTCAGCCTTCCTCGTCTTTACATGATGAAGTTTTGCCCATTAGGCCCAATGAATACTTCTACAACCTATTTTTTACCATCAACATTTGGGTATAGCCTTTTGAATGTCTTTACAGAGGTTAAAGGAAGCTTGAAGGCAGTCTTTACATATACCCAAACAGCTTGTGCCACTCTATTGATAAGAACTTCCCTAACCCCACTTGAGAAGAGCTTGCTTTGCCAACTTGAGATCTTGTTCAAAGTTCTCAAGTTGACATCATTATAGAGGTTGATGTTTTTCCTTCCTATCACAGATGCTAAGTCAAGGTATTTCTCATGCTTTGAAACTTTATTCATCATCCTATGGGTGATGAATTATTGATTTTGATTGTTTAGATGATGTGGGCATGATTATACCTCTTATATCTGGTTGTTGCTTATTCATTTTATTGTTTGTCCATAATAGACCTTGGAAGAGACCTCACGGGGCCTCCTCATTTGGCAACTTATATTTTGTGATCTCCTTTTCATTTTGAATATTTTGAATATTTTGAATATTTTGAATTCTAACAGATTATGGAGTTTCATGTATACTTGGTAAACATAAGAAAATTATTAATGTGATGAATTATGTTGGAACCCCTCTTACTTTAACAAATATCAACAAACAACAAAAATATTGAAATTTTAAAATTGCATCTCAAATCTTTTATATCTATGGAGTGTCTCTAAAGAATGACATCCTTTCAACCTTTTAAAATTCTATTCATCCCTAAATCTTTCAAAGATCATTCAAGAACACACATGCTAATGGAGGTTTCTTTTCTTTTTAGAAAATATAATTATTAAACTATCTTTTATGCTTCATACAACAGAAAAATCTCTTGATATACCCTCAAACTTTATTCATTGAATTCTAAGGGATGCAAGACAAGATTACATCTATCAAATAAAAAAAATGAAAAATCTACATTTGCATTGGAATTTTCTATTAGTAACAGTGTTGCAACAAGGGTACATTTAGAGAGGGTCCTTGAACGTCTAGTTTCTTTCAAAAATTCTAGTTTCTTTCAAAAATTATTAGGCTTTCACAGGTGCAGCTCTAGGCATCTATAGTCCTAGCCTATATTTATGGGTGTGTTTTAGTATCAACTTCATCTGCCAAGCAAAGTTAAACATTTAATAAAAGGAATTATAGAAATAAGGACAATAGAAGTTTAATATTCACCAATCATCGACCAATGATAATTTGGCCAGCATCATTATAGTTGAAATCCAGTAGGCATATGATTTATGGTATGATTCTACCTCTTACAATGTCTCTACATGTAACAGACTAATAGCTGCACAAATCTAATTCATGATAAACAACAAACTTCAATGAGGTACTAATAATAATTGTGTGGAACAATATCACTTATCAGCTGATGTATATGATGATATTCATAACATAGTGACATTTATCAAATCTTACCAACAATACACTTAATCTTTCTTTTCCCTAAACAAACAACAAGACATCTATAACATAAAAAGAATATTTTGTTAGACTTGTTGTTATTTTATACCTGTTATTTTATACATCAAAAAGCATATGACAAATAACAATTATTGAATTTAATAAATTTATTTATTGGCCCTATTTATAATGTGATTTATGCATTGTTGGTAAGATGATCACTCTTCTAATTCTGTCCCAATTTCCTGCTGATT
Organism: Citropsis articulata; assembly: GCA_030449925.1. Taxonomy (NCBI): domain Eukaryota; kingdom Viridiplantae; phylum Streptophyta; class Magnoliopsida; order Sapindales; family Rutaceae; genus Citropsis; species Citropsis articulata. Next base: position 17,480,685 of record JASUUH010000211.1, on the reverse strand, counting down.
TTTATGTACTTGATATGAAAGATGATCACTCTTCTAATTCTGTCCCAATTTTGCTAGGAAGACCTTTTCTTAAGACTGCTAGAACTAAATTGGATATACATAAAAGGATTCTCACTATGGAATTTGATGGAGAGGTTATAGAGTTCAATATGAATGATGCCATGAAATATCTTAGTGAGGAACATTCGGTATTTTCTGTGGATGCTATTAACCCTATAGTGCAGGAAGTTTTTTATATGGATGAAGAGGGAAAGCAAAGGAAGTTGCAGCTGCAAGAGTTAAAGGAGATTATAAATGAATCTTATGAGAGTTCGCGATTTTATAAGGAAAAGACGAAGACATTTCATGACAAAATGGTTTTGAGAAAAGAGTTCTCTATTGGTCAAAAAGTTCTTCTTTTTCATTCTAAGCTTAAACTTTTTCCTGGTAAATTACGTTCTCGCTGGATTGGACCCTTTATTGTTACTAATGTTTTTCCTCATGGTGCAGTTGAGATTCGGAGTCCGACCTCTGAGAAAGTTTTGAAGGTTAATGGTCACCGCTTAAAACCTTTTTATGAAGGTTTTTCGGTGAATATTGTGGAGGAAGTGGCTCTCGAGAGTCCCATGTATGGAGATTGATGCATGAATGTGTCTAGCCAAAGACATAAAACAAACGCGCTTTTTGGGAGGCAACCCAAAGGATTTATTTATATTGATTTTTGTTATATCGATTGCTTTTAATTTTGATTTAGAGTGTTTAAATAATGCTTTTGTTTATTTTGGCCAGAAGTAAATTTTTGGTAAGGCGTGCCCACGCCTTAACTAATAAGTACTTCTGTGATTTTAAAGCAAAATGGTTTTAAGGCGTGCCCACTCTTTAACTAAGAAGTACTTCTGTGATTTTGAAGTGAAATGATTTTAAGGCGTGCCCACATACTTATTCAAAAAGTACTTCTGTAATTTTTGGTGTTTCAAGTGTCTCTTTTAGTTTTTAGTTTGTAAAAAAAAAAGTTTTTATTTATTTATTTATTTATTTTTCCATTTTCATTTTTATTTTTTTTTATTTTTTTATTGTAAAAAAAATAATAAAATATAAAAATAATAAAATATAAAAATAATAAAAATTAAAAAAAACAAAACAAAAATGATTTTACTGTTCCAAAATCCCTAATTTTATTTCCCTCTCCAGTAGCATCCACAGCCGCGCGCAGCTCTTCTCCAGCCGAGCCACACGCCGGTGCCTCAGATCTCCATCTCGTCGCATCTCGCGTCGTCCGATCTCACGACTCCAAGTGCATCTCGGTCCACGTGCTTCTTTACGAGAAACCAACCATTCCAAAGAACCGTTCTCCTCGTCCGGAGTCTCCTCACACCACCGCTAAAGCGATCTGCGGCCATTATGTGGATCAAAGCTCACAATTCAAGGACGTTTTTTCTTTTTGCCTTCAATCTTTTATCCTTACGCATTATTTTCTTTTCTGTGAGCTTTGATTATCATACATTGGGGACAATGTAAACTCTTGGTGTGGGGGAGATATTTTTGCAATATTGATGTCTGGAAGTGTTATTTCCACTCTACTCATCCTTAAATGATTTTGGAGTTAGTATGCTTCATATATTAAGTTCAATTTTTCTTTTCTTTTCTTTTCTTTCTCAATTTTTTTTCTTTTCCTATCTATCTCAAATCATTTACCCTTTTTACCTTTCCCTTAATATATCACCCATACCTTCTTCTCATTCTACACCACTTTTGATAGTTGATTCATTTGAAGAGTGCACATGATTTGATGGCAAATTTACCAACTTTGTGAGGATTTGAGCCTATGAGCAACCACTTTGCTCTAATTATTTTTGTTGTGTGAATATCAATCTTAGTTTGTTTATTCTAGAACTTGCTTTGTTATGCATGTTGAAGCCACATTACGGGATTTTATGCATTAAAATGATAAGGGCAAACCACTTTTCATTTCTCTATTTCTGCATTTTTCTTCTTTTTTTTCTCCACCCGAAGACCTTTATTTGTTATCTTTGTTTAAGCCTTAACCGTTCTCTTCGAATTCTCTCCATCTACTAACCCATTTTTCTTCTATTTGAGCCTAAATTTAATGAGATTTTTGGACTCATTGTTTGGATATATTTTGTTTATATTTTGTTGCTTTTGCTACCTTGAATTAAAGTTTCTCAATTAGATCAAAAAGCATTATGCTTGAATTAAATTGTGCAAGTTCATTTCTTTTGTAAAATAAAAAATAAAAAAATTTCAATCAAAATCAAAAACAAAAAAAAAAGAAAAAAAAAGAAATACAAAAAAAAATCAAAAAAAAAAGAAGAAGAAGAAAAAAAAAGTCTACATTCTTGGCGACTTGAGTATAAATAAGCATTTGATATCATAAGGTTCATTTAATGAGTTCATTCTTCTCATTTTGGTCCTTTTTTGTTTCATAGACCTTTCTTTTTCATTTAACCCATTTAGCCCCGTTACAACCTTTCTAAGACCCTTAGATTTTTGCATTTAATTCATGTTTTGTGGATTGAGATGTGATATATGAGCAAGCTTATGGTAATAGCATTCTTTGATTTGATTTGAGTGCATAAATGATACCCTAAACACTTTGAGTGTATGGCGTGAAGTCAATGAGAGGGCTATTAAATCTTGTTGCACTTGAATTTTGAATGGACTTTCTTGGTGATTGAATGTGCCTATTCTAGTTTCTAAGATCCTATGCTTTAAAATCCTTATCTCTCGAATATTGCTTGACTTAATTTCTTGAGGTGTGCTTGCTTAAGATTGCTTTTGGATGAGTTGATATGAGAATTGGGTGGAGAGTTAGGATTAGTCTTGAGTTATATGCTTGAGGACAAGCATCATCTTGGTGTGGGGGAATTTGTTAGAGTGCAATTTATGCACTAATTTTGTATTGTTTACTCCCTTTAATATCAATGTTTTGCACTTAATAATAGTGATTTATTTGTGTTTTATTTTGTAGGTGCAATTCTATTGATTGGTGCTAAAATTGAGCTAGAAGATGATGGTTGAGGATCACTATTTGCATGGAAGAATTATGAATTTCAGAAGAACTTTGTTGATAAGGCGTGGGCGGGTGTTGTCAACGAAGAACTTGCAGTTTTTATTTTAACGTGTTTCACCTTTTTGGGTTATTTTTGTAATTCCGAATTTAAGAATATTTTAGATTTTAGTATTCTATTTTTAAAAAAACTCTACAATAGAAAAGAGATTGAAACACAAAGAGAGGAAGATCATCAAGGAAGAAAAGAAGAAACCCTAGATCTAAATTTTTCTCTTCTCTCTATGAGGAACTAAATTTATTTTTCTGGTTGGAGGTTAATAAAGCTTTGATTCATCATTACTGTGCAATCTTTCTTATGCTTTAATTGTTTTATTGCTTGTTGGGTATTTGTTTATTCTCTGAATTATTGTCATGATTATGTTTGTTAATTAGATAATTGGCCACTATTTAATTACCAACTTAATCTATTGTCAATTAAAGGATTCATCGTATGAAGATTTTAATGTTTGTGACAAATAGCATAGCAGTGAGTTGTGTTATGAGAATAAACAATCTAATTTAAATGAACCATCGTATGCGTTTGTTGATTAGGATTTGGGTCTCTCTGGTTTTTCAGGCTGTCAATTGATTAAATCGTATGATCGTATCTAGGGTTGTCTATTGATTAGGGAAATAACTAATGGTCGTACCTTGGTTATCGACTAGTTAAGGAGAGATTGGCTATTAGAGCGTCTCAGTAGCTATAACCAGTCTATTCATAAGCAATAATGATTTATATTTAGATCAATGATCAGTAGTCGAATCAAGCTGAGTTAATTCCTTCAACCAGAGCTTTTCCGAATTTGAATTACAATTTTACTTTGCATTCTTGTTATCTTTAATTTGATTTGAATTTTGTCAACAATCCCCCCATTTTGCATTTTATATTTTGAAAGGATTTAAATAACCAATCTCTGTGGACACGACCCTGCTCAATCACTATACACAATTTATTTAGAGTATGTATTTATTTTTGCTGGCTTCGACAACCATCAATAACTTTATTTAGAGGGGAATATAATAAATTTGAATTTGGCTTTTTTTAAAAAAAATTTGCACGCCATATTTTAAATTTTTGCGCAACATGTTTTGAATTTTTGGAGGGAAAATTAAATTTGGCGCGAAATAAAAATTATAATTAAATGATTTTTTTCAATTAAATCGAAAATTGAAGTTATAATTAATAAAAAATGGGTATTTTGTTTGCACCATGAAATTATTATCGTTTTATTAAAAATCCTACAATTGATTTATTAGAAATTAATATTTCATAAATTAGCTAATTAATTAGATTATTAAAATTAATATTACAATTAAAAATTCAATGACAAAGAGAATGAAATGGATAACATTGACTAATTATTCATAATTGTTAGCAAACATAATTTAATCAAATACAAGTGACAAGTCCAACATAAATAGAAGAGTATTGTAACAACATAATAACAAAATTCCAACAACGTGTACAACACCCATGAACCATGATAAGTTCAATTCCAATAGCATTTCATTTCAATTCTAGTAGCACAAGGAAGCCAACAACAGAGTCATTTCTACCAGCATGAAGAAAGGCAACAACATAGTTCATTTCCAGCAACATTTCCAGCAATACAAGAGGAAGCCAACAATACTGATCAGACAAGGCCAGCAGCTCTCAAACATGAAAATCCAACCTAAGAAGAACCAAAATGTGTAAAATTACATCAATATCCAGGACCTATTTTCCAAACAAAGAAAAAAGTTATCCAACTCTATCAATACCCACCATCTTCATCATATTCCAACATAGAAGTATAATAAGCTAGATAACTGCCCAAGTAAAATATACCTTCCTCAAATTCAAAGTTCATGACCGCATATAGATTAGAATATTAAGCAATAGAATAATAGCCAGTAAATTAATTTATTTCATCAATAAACTCACAATAACAAAATAATAGGTAAGGGTTACCTCACATAACAGCAAGTACTCCAGAAAAATGGTTTGCCTACTTAATACGGACTTCATCTAATTTAGCATCAGAATATGATGTCTTTCAGTTGAACTGTTTCTAAAAAATAAAAATTATGTAGTGAAACTTTGACACAGGACGTGTTCTTTTTTTTTAAGCAACTTATGATCAAGGAACTCACATTGTTCATTAATAAAGAGAAGTCATTAATCAAGTATTTCATGAATTTCATGACGTAAAATCTGCACATGACTGAACTTGCTAGTTGTTGTGGAACCTATTCACAATCAACAATTGCACAATTCATTATAATAACAATTAAGCATGGTAATATATAATTATAGTTAACGAACAATTCATACCTTTACATATCTGACCATCTTATTATAATTCCATTTCTCCTTACCCTCTTGTGTTATAAACTGTTGAGTGTTAGAAAGTGTATATTTATAAAGGAAAAAATCGTCATTTTACACTTCAAGCCTCAATAACATTACTACTTTTATGTATTTACGTCTTTTGTTATTTAATTATGTGTGTTTTGTTATAATTAAGTATTTTATGTATTTTAGGGGCATTATGATTGTTTCACAATGAAAGAGTGATCAGACAGCAAAACGGACATCACTTTTGAACTCAGGATGGTCGAAAACCTTAGGAGGAGCATAAAAGGAAAAATGACACTGTTCACATGTACGACATTGTTCATACATACGGTACTGTTCATGTTACTATTCATGATACTATTCACATATACGGTCCGATGATGTGGCGTTGACCGATGACGTGACATTGACCGATGATGTGGTAGGATTTGATTGGAGAATGATGTGGCATTTGGTTGCTTATGTGGCGTTGACTGATGATGTGGCATTGACCGATGATGTGTCACGATCCTATTGGACTAAAATTCTTATGTATTGTTGATGGATGACGTGGCAGCATTTTAGTGGACCAAAATTATGCGTACGGTACATGCACACACATGAGATTATTTACTATTCAAACCACGTCATTATTCAAACCGCCACTATTCAAACCGCATTACTGTGCAAGCCGTGTGCAAACCGCGTACTGTTGACTGATGACATGGCGCAATCCTGAGCGTCCGAACTATTTTTAATCTGATGGCTATGATTCACTCAATGTATCTATAAAAAGGGGGCTCTCCCCCCTAATTCTATACCCCTGAATCCATTTTTTAGCTTAGTTTTTTGTAATTCCTTCTCCATCTTGTATTTTCTATGTATTTTAATAAATTTTCATTTTACACCTAATTCAATTATGAGTAGCTAATTTTCTTTCAAGCTTGGGTTGAAGGTGAAGTCTCAACATGTTCTATGGGCTTAATTTGGTAAATTTATTTTCTCTTCCCCTCTAATATTTTTGGATGTTTTGACTTTTCGTCGATAAATAGTAATAATCTATTCTAGTTACCGCCCTGGTTAAACTAGCACCCTAGTACAATGTTATTATTATTTGGCACGATAAGCCCTTAGCACCATATTTATTTGAACGTGGTTCATGAGGTGTGTAAACCCCCCTCATTATTTAATTGGTATTAATAAAGAATATTTAGCCCATGAAGCATGTTGATGCAGATCCAGATACCCAAGTGTTTTATTTCAATAGATTTTGTTTCAGTTTATTCCTACCATTTTAATTTAAATTCTAGATCACTTCCACCACAAATCCAACCACCCATTTAAAAAATTAATTCTACACATAATTAAAATCCACTTCCTCGTGGGATCGACACTCGTCACCATTAATCTATTTTACAATAGATTCATGCGCTTGCGGGTTCAATAAAATTTGCACAACAAGTTTTTAGCGCCATTGCCAGGGGGGGTAAGTATTTTAATTCATAGAATTAATTTTCTTTTAATATTTATTTTTTTAGTTGTTTTCTTCTAATATTTTTCTCTCAATTAAAAAAAAATAAAAAAAAAGATAAATCTGTATTTTAAGGTTAGAATTTTATTTCTTTTTCTAAATTTGTGTAATTTAATTTTCATATTATTTTTTAAATTTTTTTGTCTTGTTATCTTTCTTTGTAATTTATTTTTATTTTAGTTAATATTTGTTTCACGTAATTTCTTTTTCTTATAGCAATTGAGTGTGTTTTCATAGTAAGATTGTAACAACGTAATAAGGTTAGTATTGTAATTTCTCTCTCTTCTTTATTTTTATTTGTTTTGTTTTCATTTATTTTGCTCTTTGCATGCATGGTCGAAGGTCATTATCACCTAATCTTGATCCTTTAAACCTTGAATTGGAAAAAAACACTTCGCACACACAAACAAATTGCATTTAAAAAAAAATTTGAAATGGATTTGCAGTACCAACAACAAGAACCACAGGAGAGGCCATTTAAGGATTATTTTAGTCCCTTAGCTAACTTGAGCACATCATGCATAAGGTATCCAAATGTAGCTGCGAGGAGTTTCGAGCTAAAACCTAGCGTACTAAATTGTCTCCCAACATTCTATGGCCTAGAAAATGAGGACCCATATAATCATTTGAATGATTTTCATGCTATTTGTCAACCTTTTAGATACGAGAATTTTTCAGATGATGATGTTAAACTTAGATTATTCTCATTTTCTTTAAAGGATAGAGCTCGTTCATGACTTAATACATTACTTGCTAATAGCATTACATCATGGGAACAAATGGTAACAAAATTTTTGAATAAATATTTCCTAGTTCATAAAACCAATGCTATTCGCAAGGAAATTTCAGAGTTTACCCAAAAAGAAGATGAGCAGTTTTTCGAGACATGGGAGCGATTCAATGGGCTACTCTTAAAGTGTCCACATCATGGGTACGAGAAATGGCACCAATGCGAATACTTTTTTGAGGGATTATTACCACATGTGCAAGAATGGCTAATGGCGACCAGTGGAGGAGAGCTAATGTCAAAAAGCGCATCAGAGATTTGGGATTTCTTCCAGCGATAATCAGATAATTCCCAACAACGGAGTCGATCACTCAGGAATACTAGAAGAATTAAGGGAGTAAATGAGGTTTACGTTGGCGAGTCAAGTTCGGGATTAAAGAAGTCAAAGAGATGGCTGAAGGTCTTTCCCGACAAATAGCATCATTAACGACTGCCAAATCAACAGAGCCACATGACCATGACTCATATTCATATCAAGCCAATGCCATAGGTGTCATGGGGAAACCATCAAATTACAACCCATACTCCAACACATATAACCCTAGATGGAGAGACCACCCCAATTTTTCATGGTCTCAAGGATTCCAACAAAATGAACCAACAACTCCACCTCCACCAATTCCTCCAATTCCTCAAATTCCTCAAGCCTCTCAGCCACCATTTAGACCTTACAATCAAAACCCAAACCACTCTCAACCCAGACCATGGGAGGATACGTTCCAGAATCTGAAGAATCTCACTAATTTCAGAATGGAGCAACTGAACCGCACCATTGATGAACTGCGAAATGTGATGAGGGCGGGCTTCAACTCACAAGCCCAGTCAGTTTCAAACCTCGAGAAAATGGTGGGACAACTTGCTTCTTTTGTTCAAACCTTAGCAATGACCATTGAGAGAGGTAAATTTCTAAGTCAACCAGTGCCTAACCCTAAAGCAGTGCATAAAGGAAGTACCAGTTCACCACAGCAGCATGGAGAGGTCAAATCTGTCATGACCTTACGAAAAGAGAAAGAAGTCGACAACAAAGTGGAGATGCCAGTGACAAAATCAACTCAGATTGTACCTGTGAATGTTGAAGACTCATCATGAGAGGAGAAAGAAGAAACCAACCCCTGAGAGTACATTCCTAAAGCTCCATTTCCTCATAGGTTAGCTAATGGGAAGAAGGGAAAATCCACAGGTGAGATTTTTGAAATCTTCAAACAGGTAAGTGTTAACATCCCTTTAATTGATGCTATAAAACAAGTGCCCTCTTATGCTAAGTTTCTTAAAGACCTTTGCACTAAAAAGAGAAATATTCATGTTTAGAAAAAGGCTTTTTTAACATAAAATGTTAGCTCTATACTCCAACACAAAATACCTCTAAAATACAAAGACCCAGGTAGGGATGGCAATTATACCCACAAACCCGCAAACCCGCCCAAACCCGCCCGCCAAAACCCGCCCGCTGCGGGTAATTTTACCCGTTGCGGGCGGGTTTAGTATTATAAACTAAAACCCGCACATGGATGCGGGTGGGTTTGGTATTAGTCTTATATCCGGTGGATACCCGCATGGATATCCACCAAACCCGCAATATTTTTTTTAACCATTTTTAATTTAATTTTAATCTAAAAAATATATTAGGAAAATAATATAATTATTTAAATTACCAAATAACCAAAGGCCAAAAGTTGTGTATGTATGTACGTGGCTCATCTCTCATTCTAAAGTCATGACCTAAAGAAAACTAAAGATATTTTTTCTTTGACTTAGCCGCATGCCCATCTACCTATTATAATTTTGTATGTACTATTTTTCTTTAACTTAATACATGAATTATTTTATTATTATAATATTTTTCTTCGAATTAGTATTTGAAAATATTAATCTTAATTATTATTGTAGACATCGTGTTGGATGGATGCTTGTGGTGGTGAATGAAATGAATATTTTGTCTTGGAGCTTATTTTAAATGATAAAATGACATATAATTATTTTTTTTGTATATTAGTTTGTGTTTTTTAAATGGATTTGTGTAATTTATATTTGAATTCGTGAATTTGTGTTGGATTGATGTTGAAATTTTAATTTTTCATTTATATTGTTTAAATATAAAATTGAGTATGTTATATGGAATTTGAGATTATTATTACAAATTTATATATTAAACATTTATAATTTTAAATGCAGAATTTGTGTTGGATTGATGTTGAAATTTTAATTTTTCATTTATATTGTGTAAATATAAAATTGAGTATGTTATATGGAATTTGAGATTATTATTATAAATTTATATATTAAACATTTATAATTTTAAATGCAGAAACCCGCAAAAAATCCGCTGGGTACCATTGCGGGTTTGGTAATTATCAAAACCCGCTGCGGGTGGGTTTTCTTAAAAAAATTAAAACCCGCTGCGGGTTGCGGGTGGGTTTGGTAATTTAAATTTTGTGCGGGTTTGGGTTTGGTAATGGCAAACCCGCTGCGGGTGGTGCCCATTGCCATCCCTAGACCCAGGCTCCCCCACTATCTCATGTAGTATAAGGAACCACACAATTGAGAATGCTTTGTTGGATTTAGGAGCTATTGTAAATATGTTGCCTTACTCTGTATTTGTGAAACTTGGACTGGGCGAATTACACCCAACTCCAGTGGTGTTACAGCTTGCAGATCGGTTCACGAAAATACCTCGTGGTATTGTGGAGGATGTGCTTATCCAGGTAGACAAGTTTTATTTTCTTGTTGATTTCATTGTAATTGACACTCAACGGTCTGAGGAGGAAGCACATCCCTATTATCTAGGCACTTTTTTGGCTACGATACATTCAATGCGGACAAAAATATCTGATTGTCATTTGGCAATGACCATGCAATACTTCAACATTGCAATTGATGGATGATGGAATTGTTGATGTGGATTTAATAGAAACACTAGTTAATAATAATTTTCTTTCAAACTTTACTGATGACCCTTTACAAATATATTTAACTCACTTTGGTTTGGATTTTGATATTGGCAGATCAGTCGATGAAGTCAATGCCCTACTTGACGCAGCACCATCCATGGACACAAATAAATGGAAGTCAAGAGTTGAACAACTAGTGCCATTAGAAAAGAAAATCAGCCCATCATCAGAATCACCACCAAAACGTGTGCTCAAACCATTACCCAACACTTTGGAATATGTGTTCTTGGGAGATGAAAGCACTCTACCTGTAATCATTTCTTCCTCCCTCAATGACGAACAAAGAGGTAAGTTGTTAGAAGTTTTAAAAGAGCACAAAGGAGCGTTAGGATGGACCATAGCAGACATAAAAGGTATAAACCCAGTAGACTGTATGCATTACATTTACCTTGATGAAAATGCTAAACCTACTAGGGAAATGCAACGTTGGTTAAATCCTAACATGAAAGCGGTTGTTAGAACTGAAGTCCTTAACCTATTAGATGCAGGTATCATTTACCCCATTTCTGATAGTTCATGGGTCAGTCATGTGCAAGTTGTCCCCAAAAGGTCAGGAGTCACAGTAGTTACCAATGCTGATAATGAATTAGTACCCACTAAAGTGACTACAGGGTGGCGTGTACGCATTGATTAGAGGAAGTTGAATTCTATCACACGTAAAGACCATTTTCCTTTACCATTTATCGATCAAATGCTTGATAGATTAGCAGGACATGAATTTTATTACTTTTTATATGGCTACTCAGGATACAATCAAATTCCCATAGCACTAAAAGATCAAGAGAAGACCACCTTCACTTGCCCTTTTAGTTCTTTTCATATAAGAGAATGCCATTTGGATTATGTAATGCACCTACTACATTTCAACGATGCATGTTGAGCATTTTTTCTGATATGGTTGAACGATTCCTTGAGGTCTTTATGGATAATTTTTCTGTTTTTGGTGATTCATTTGATCAACGTTTACATTATCTAACACTAGTTTTACAGAGATGTATCGAAAAGAATTTAGTATTGAATTGGGAGAAATACCATTTTATGGAAAAACAAGGTATTGTTCTCAGTCACATCATTTCGAGCAAAGGTATTGAGGTTGATAAAGCCAAGGTGGATCTCATTTCCAATCTTCCTCCACCTAAAACAGTCAGAGAAGTAAGATCTTTCCTTGGGCATGTTGGTTTTTATAGACGTTTCATTAAAGATTTTAGCAAAGTTTCTAGACCCTTATGCAATCTACTTGCTAAGGATGTACTTTTTGTCTTTGATGATTCATGTCTTGTGGCATTTGAAAAACTAAAGCAGTTGTTGACATCATCACCCATCATTCAACCCCCAAATTGGAACTTACCATTTAAACTCATGTGTGATGTATTTGATTATGTAGTAGGAGCAGTATTAGGACAAAGAGTTGATCGAATTCCCCATGCTATTTACTATGCTAGTATAACATTGAATGATGCACAGTTGAACTATTCAACTACTGAAAAAGAAATGCTAGCAGTAGTGTTTGCACTAGAGAAATTTCAATTTTATCTCATTGGTTGTAAAATAATTATATTCACAAATCATGCTGCTCTTAAATATCTTCTCACAAAGAAAGATGCAAAAGCTAGACTAATTCATTGGGTGTTACTTTTGCATGAATTTGACTTAGAATTCAAAGATAAAAAGGGAACAGAAAATGTTGTGGCTGATCATCTCTCTCGTCTCCATTTTAACACAACTATGAAACTATTACCTTTGAATGAGTCATTTCCAAATGAACAATTGATGAGTGTGGAAGTAGTACCCTGGTATGCTGATATTGTTAATTATCTTGTTACAGGTCAGCTTCCAGAGCATTGGACTAAGCAGGACAAGGCCAAATTCTTTGCAGAAATAAAGAATTTCTTTTAGGATGATCCTGATCTATTCAAGTATTGTGCATATCAAATTTTCAGATGATGTGTCCCAGAAAATGAATTTCAAAACAATCTTTCATTCTGCCATGAACAGCTTGTGGAGGCCATTTCAGCGTTAAGAAAATGGCCACTAAAATTTTATAATGTGGTTTCTATTGGCCAACTATATTTCGAGATGCTTACACTTTTTGTTCTTCATGTGATAGATGTCAACGAATGGGGAGCATAACATGAAGGAATATGATGCCACTAAACCCAATTTTAGTGGTTGAAATTTTTTATGTATGGTGTATCGATTTCATAGGACCCTTTCCCCCATCTTTTGGCCATCAATACATACTGGTTGCTGTTGACTATGTTTCAAAATTGGTAGAGGCAATTCTATGTAAAACCAATGATCACAAAGTGGTGATAGGATTTTTAAAAAGCAATATTATTTCACACTTTGGATTTCCTCGAGCAATAATCAGTGATGGTGGTACCCACTTTTGCAACAAATCATTCAAAACACTTTTGACAAAGCATTCCACCACTAATAAAGTGGCGACCCCATATCATTTGCAAACTAGTGGCCAAGTTGAGATCTTCAATCGAGAAATAAAGCACATATTAGAAAAGACGGTGAGACCCAACAGAAAAGATTGGTCGTTGAGGCTCGATGATGCATTATAGGCATATAGAACAACTTTCAAAACTACAATTGGGATGTCACCCTACAGGCTATTGTATGGAAAAGCTTGCCATCTACCTGTGAAACTCGAGCATCGTGCGTACTTGGCCATTAAGAAATTCAATTTTGACATGCAGCAAGCTGGCTCAGAAAGAAGATTACAGCTGGCAGAACTTGAGGAAATTCGCAATGACGCGTACGAAAATGCTAAGATTTACAAGCAACGAATGAAAGTCTTTCACGACAAGTAAATTATGAGAAAATCTTTCACTCCAAGTCAGAAAGTACTTTTATTCAATTCTTGCTTGCACCTATTCCCAGGTAAGTTACGTTCTCGATGGTCTGGCCTTTTTATTGTTCACACTGTTTTTCCATATGGGGCAATTGAAATTAAAGATCCAAAGAACGGTGTCACTTTTAAAGTTAATGGTCAAAGATTCAAGCCATATCTAGAGTACCAACCATATGGAGAGGATATCGAAATAAATTTGAGTGATCCACCAAGTTTGATTTGAGATTTTTCTTTTCTTTTCGGTGAATTGATTTGATTTCTTTTCATTTTTTTCTTCGTTTTTATTATTCTTTCACTGATTGAAATTATTTTTGCATAACTGTGTTTGTTTAACCATTAAGTTTTCTTTTATTATTTTTAATCATGAGACAACTCTTCTTGTACATTCTTAGACAACTTCAACGTAGCCAAACTCATCTCAGAAAGCAGATACAATTTTGTAAAACATATCGTATTTGGGCTTTGCAACCACCAGAGTTAGTCGCTCATGTTGAGGATTTAGAAAGCCAACTCAAAGATATTGAGAGAAGTGTCTACAACACCCAGTTGGAGCTTGAGGCAAATTCAATAAGAGGACGATTTTAGTTTGCTTTGTGTATTTTAATTTGTTACTCTGTTTGTGTGTTTTAGTTTGCCTTGTGTGTTTAAGTTTGTCACCCCGGTGAAGTGGCGGATAACGGTACTCTGTGGCAATCAAGTCAGTTACTTCAGTTTCCCATAATAACTGATATTTTGAGACAAAGGTATGGACAGAGATGAGATTTTAGCAAAGCTTCATAAACAATTCCCTTCGCTTCCTTATAATGCCCTCCTTTCAATTTAGAAAGCTCGGTCCGAAAGTATGCGATTACTATGAGGAATAATATACCTACTGACATCCACTGGTTAATCGAGGCCAAAGTACGCTTAGCAAGTGAGTTGCCTCCTAAATTTATTACATACATGCCTGGTTGTGGTAAAGGAAATTATACGAGAAAACGACGAGCTCGAAGACTTTCTGTTGCTTGTGATAAGTGTGCCAGAACGATATGCAATAAAAAACCATGTTCCTTAGGAATGGTATCTGATAACAGGGAAGATAAGATTCAATTCATTAGGGATGGCTTGAATAAAGAGTCATTGGATAATATTCTTTTGTCTCTTAAAACGCATCCCAGTGGATACGTGCAAAGAGCGATTCTCCAGTTGTGACCATTATTCCAGAAAGAACATGCACAATACAGTCTCGGGAATCTAACTATAAACGACCATGTTTGCCAGTTTGTAAGAAAACTAGATGGGAAGCCTATCCCCGACCCATAGAGGGCGTTCAAGCCGTTTCTAGACGTAAAACCAGAGGAAGACGTGAGTCACAGTCACAACTACTGTGAATATCCTTTTACTTTACTATTGTTTTATTTCACTATTGTTTTACCATTCGAATTATTGCCTTTAATAATTTTCTATTATCATTGTTTGCTTTTTCTTTTTTAATGTTTCCTTTTTTACTATCGAGCCATGTGCCTTACGCGTTAATTAACACTGACATGATGCCTCGTACACAGTTGTGACCCACTGTCACCAAGGTCTTTAAATATGATTTTTTGTTGAGCACTCACAAATTATATTTTAGCAGTATCTGGCAGCTACTCCTAGTAAACAATTCAAGAACATTTGTGTGCTCTCTGGGTTTAACTATGGCAAACATAAAGAGTTCGTTGAGGCAGCCATAGACCTTGGTCGAAGAATAGCAGAGAGAAAATTACACTTGGTGTATGTAGGAGGTGACCGAGGGTTATCCAAAATGGTCTCAGAAGCTGCTTATGTCAGAGGGAGCCAAGTGTTAGGCATCATCCCAATAATCCTAAAACCTTTAGGCTGTTTGCCTAACTCATCAACTGGAGAAGAGTTAGTCGTCTCAGGTATGCAAGAAAGAATAACTGAAATGTTAAATCATGCCGATACTTTTATTTTCCTTCCAGGAGATCTTGCAACTCTAGAGGCACTAATCACATTAGCATCTTGGGCCCATCTGAACATCCACCAGAAACCCATCGGTTTGTTAAATGTCAATAATTTTTATGATGGCTTTATCGCATTTCTTAACTATGCAATAAAAAATTATTTCGTTCTTTCCTCAGTGAAAAAAGTCTTTATTTATGCACATCTTGCTAATGAGCTACTTGATCTGTTACAAGCTTATCGACCAGAGTCAGATCCTAGGACCATTGTGTTGGAGTGTTCAAATAATGATGGTAACAGTAGCCGCAGTAAGAAGTACAAATTAGATTTAACTCTCTGCTTGTAAATATTTTCTTCTGTGTTGCACTACCCAAGTGATGTCTTCTAAACTCTACTTCTTTCCTTTCAAACATTGAGGACAATGTTTTGCTCTGGTTGGGGGGAGGGAATAGTTGATAATTGTAGAATGTTGGTTAAGTTTTTACTAATTTTTTGTTGTAGAACTAACTGTGGCTAACTTTTTAAGTAGAAGATGGCTGAATATATAGTGTAGTTACTCTAGAAATGCATCTTCTTAGTTTGAAAGTTTTAAAAAAAAAATTCAGACATTTTCTTTTCTATCATCTAATTAATTTTTCTGCATCATTTTTCATCTTTCTGCATGTATGTTTTCTTTTTAGAATAGGTTGGGGGAAAGAATGTCATTAAAAAAAAAATTGTAATTTTGTGTGAGTTTATTGGATGACATGATGACATTTGAATTTTAGTATTTGTATTATCTTTGGTCTTGAGTAATGTTACACCATGTTTACTATTTTAAATGTTGATGTTGGAGATAAATATGAGTTGCTTGAAGGAATGCACATGTCATAATAAATTCCAAGTGAGTTTTCGAGCCTATCATTTTTTTCTTAGAGAGTAACCCTTTTTGCTAATTTTTCATACAGCTTAGCAGTTTATTATTTTATACATGATCTCTAGATTTCTTTTAAGTCGACCTTCAAAAAAAAAAGAGAAACAAAATGTGTTACTACATCTAAATGTCCACCTAACTAGTAGATATGGAAGATTATTTAGAGCCCTAAAAGACGATAGAAGGCCATTTTTTACTCGTTTGAGCCTTTCAAGCCATCCCTGTTATACAATATCCATACTTAGCCCTTTTGAGCCTTTTATTTAAAAAAAAATATTTTCTTTATTAACTTATCATCTTGACCCACTCCGATTTGAAGTATTAACCAATGTCTTACAAGTTCCATCACCTATTCATGTTTGAGAAAAAATCTAAATAATTATTTTGTTCAGCAAAGTTGTGCCAAAAAAAACATTATTCAAAAATAATAATAAAAAGAAAGATAAAAAAATAAAAAAAAGAGATACAATAATAATAAATAAGCGAAATGCACCTTTTAATTTCCAAAAGATCTCTATTTTTTCTCAAACATGTATTTTTGTTTTCCCTATTTCCCATTCTTTGTTAGCCATGTCCCTAGCCTACGTTACGTCCTAATAGAAATCCTTCTTGATTTTAGGGAACTATAATCTGAAGTAAAAGCTAGTTATATGGGCTATTAAGATGTAGTGATGCATAAAGAAAAAAAAAAGAAAAAATGATGAATACATTGGGTTGACTAGTACTTTGTTTGAGATCGTATTATTTCTAAGCTGTGGGCATATTTCTTTCATCTTGGTGAGAGTGTGTGATATTTCTTTATTATTTTCTCTCAATTTACCATTCATTGTAGTGACAATTTTTATTGGGTTTAATTTCTTTGTGAGAGTGTTACTACTATCGGTGAGATTTTGGCGTTTGACATGTCGTTCTTGAGAGTGGCTTGATTCCTATAGTTATGATAAAATCTACTCGATTGATGCATGTGGATGGTTAATATAAATGTGATGTTTCTTTAGACTGGAGATAATGCTTATACTTTTATTTGACTGTTGTCATTAATCTGATTGAATAAACACAATTGTAAAAAAAAATAAAATCATTTTTAGGTTTGAATTTTTTTTTCGCTTTATTTGCTAGGGACTAGCAATAAGCTGGTTGGGGGAGTGTGTTGAGCGTTAGAAAGTGTATATTTATAAAGGAGAAAATCGTCATTTTACACTTCTAGTCTCACTAACATTACTACTTTATGTATTTGCGTCTTTTGTTATTTAATTATGTATATTTTATTATAATTAAGTATTTTATGTATTTTAGAGGCATCATGATCGTTTCACAATGAACGAGTGAACAGACAGCGAAACGGACATCACTTTTGAACTCAGGACGGTCTAAAACCTTAAGACGAGCATAAAAGGAAAAATGACATTGTTCACATGTACGGTACTGTTCATACATACGGTATTGTTCATGTTACTATTCACGACAATGTTCACATATACGGTCCGATGACGTAGTGTTGACTAATGACGTGGCATTTACCAATGATGTGGCATCGACTGATGATGTTTAGAATTTGATTAGAGAAGGATGTGGCATTTGGTTGCTTATGTGGCGTTGACTGATGATGTGGCATTGACTGATAATGTGTCACGATCCTATTGGACTAAAAGTCTTATGTACTATTGACGGATGACGTGGCAGCATTTCAGTGGACCAAAATTATGCGTACGGTACATGCACACACATGAGATTATTTACTATTCAAACCGCATCACTATTCAAGCCACCACTATTCAAACCGTGTTACTGAACAAACCGCGTTACTGTACAAACCGCGTTACTGTGCAAACCGTGTGCAAACCGCGTACTGTTGACTGATGACGTGGCGAAATCTTAAGCGTCCGATCTGTTTTTAATCCAATGGCTATGATTCACTTAATGTATCTTTAAAAAAGGGCTCTCCCCCCCTAATTCGATACCCCTGAATCTATTTTTTAGCTTAGTTTTCTATAATTCCTTCTCCATCTTGTGTTTTCTATGTATTTTAATAAATTTTCATTTTACCCCTAATTCAATTATGAGTAGCTAATTTTCTTTCAAGCTTGAGTTGAAGGTGAAGTCTCAACATATTCCATGGGCTTAATTTGGTAAATTTATTTTCTCTTCCCCTCTAATATTTGTGGATGTTTTGACTTTTCGTCGATAAATAGTAATAATCTTGTCTAGTTACCGCCCTGGTTAAACCGGCACCCTAGTACAAGGTTATTATTATTTAGCACGATAAGCCCTTAGCACCATGTTTATTTGAGCATGGTTCATGAGGTGTGGAAACCTCCCTCATGATTTAATTGGTATTAATAAAGAATATTTAGCTCACGTAGCATGTTGATGCAGATCCAGATACCCAAGTGCTTTATTTCAATAGATTTCGTTTCAGTTTGTTCCTGCCATTTTAATTTAAATTCTAGATCACTTCCACCACAAATCGAACCACCCATTTAAAAAAGTAATTCTACACATAATTAAAATCCACCTCCTCGTGGGATCGACACTCGTCACCATTAATCTATTCTACAATAGATTAGCGCGCTTGCGAGTTCAATAAAATTTGCACAACATAAACATTGTCATAGAGTTGTATACAAAAATAAATTATAACAAAGTATCTGTAAACTATGTAAAAGTAATTTTCCATTGGCAATGGTAATCAAAGAAATTGAACATACACTTTAATGAGCTCTTTTAAATCATCATCAGGATCTCCCCCATAAGAATCGAGATAATAAACTTCCTTTTTCAACACATCAAAGATGACCAGCACCCAATGATAACTATAATAAAAAAAAGAACATTAAGATAGCAATTTAAGTAAATTAAAGCAAGAAAGGAAATTAATATGAGTTGAAAAGTATTAAAGGAGCATACTGGGGATTATAAGGCATAAAGATGAATTGTCTCTTCTTCGCTTTTTTCAATCGATCACAAACTCCACGTGCCCTAAGGTCAAATGATGCAGCAGGATTACATTTTTTGCCTAGTGAAAGCAGACCTGGACGAACGAATCCAAATGGTTTGACTCCTCTTTTCCTAGGGAGAATTGAAGCATAGAACATCCTGATAAACAATAGACAAACAATGTTAAAGTCCATTAAATAGAACTCCCATAAAAAGTACACATAAAACTAGAATGATTATACATCACTTACGCAATATAGACTTCGATTATGTTTACTTATATAACATCCATTGATAGAACTGCACTGCAATTACACAGCCCAATATGAGCTCTAATCTCTTCTATTTGGAAAACACCATCATCCATTAGATATGCAATCCATTCTTGGTCTGACATCTTAGCTTCACACATTGTACCAAACAACTGCAGCAACGGAATCTAGTTCCACTGTACCCCTCCTGCATGCCTTGTGTTCCGCCTTGTTAGCAAAGGCTTCACTACAACTTTTCTGCCCTCGTCCTTAGTTTGTTTTATAGTTTCTATATGTTCTATCTCTATTATATCATTATGTTGTTCTACGGATTCAAAATTCAAATTTTTTTTGTGCCTTGATGTTTAGGGTTGCCTTTTTTTTTCCTTGTAACAAATCATCAAGCATCTCCACTAGGATTTCAGTTGGGTTCACTCTTAGACTCTTTCTTACAATGACAAAGTTTTTTGCCAGGTGTATCCTTATTTTTGTGTGCTATGTCTGTCTCTTTCTTACAATTTAGTATTAGCATGTTCCTACCTACTGTGTTTTTAGGTGTCCCTTGCTTGTTCTTTTTTTTCAAATGATCAGGTTGCTACTAACATAATTGTTCAGTGTGATTGGCATAAATAGTTTCTAAATACTCTAAATTTATCTTAAGTTAATAATATCAAAGAACATCCAGAAATAACATATGTAGATTGATTGTAAACTTACAGTAAACTAAATCCACAAACAATGGGTAAGAATAATAATTATAGCAACCCTTATTCAGCAACAACAAGTATATATAATTAAGTAGAAGAAGTAAAATTGCAACAAACTAAATCTAGAAATAGTAATTAAAAATAGTAAACAAACTGACCTTTGGTGTTTCAACAGGTGCTTCAGCTTTAACTGAGTCTATGCCATCATCTCCAGCAACATTATTGTTTTCAACAAGTAAGCGAGGGTAGCTAGAACTTGTTATATCTGAATGACGAGGTGTTTTTGTCAGTTCATTTCTCATTTCTTCCAATTGTCGGTTAATTGATTCCCCCCATAGACGATCCTCGCTTTCCCTTTCTCTATCAGCAGGCCTCTGGAAAGTTTGAAAATATATAAACAGGGTTACAAACTTGCCCACTCCTTGCATATGACCACATCTTGGAGCTTTTCCTAAAGATTGTGAGAGAATATCATTTTTTCTGGATGACCGCATCTTCCTTTTCTTAACTTCCATCTCTAGTTTATCTTGCCACACAAACGAATTAAATAAACTAATGTTATCAAAGTGTAAGTAACCACAACTAGAATTATTATAGTAGTAAGCAAAAATTTTCTTATGATTTTTTTAATAACTGGTTCAACATCTAGATGGTATCCTCCGTTTTTCATTTGCCGAGCTCTCTTCCAACAAATGCTCCTGTCCACTTCTTCTTCAATAAGGCTTGTTTCTGAGCACTGTCAAAACGTGAATAAAAATATAAAATGTTAGTAACAATTATTATTTTCATTAAACAAATAACAGTAAAATGTAAGCAACTAACTCATAATGCATACCACTTCTTGCATTAACCTAGCATAACCTTTTCTACTTTGGTGATGATTAAACTTGTTTTGTGCCCGCCTAAGTTTATTCACACCACTAACTTTCTACTTAGAACAACCAAACAAACAATGAATAAACATATAAGGAAAAATGTCTTAAGCATTGATAGTCTTTCTTTCAAATACTTAACCCAGCTTTCCTTATCAATCATGTTGTACCGTGCTGGTGGCTTGAAAAGCCTTTTACGTTCATTAACGAATGGTAAAACATAGTTCCTCATTAGAGTGTACTTAAAGTTTCGAAATACAGATTCGATGGCCTGTAGTACTTGCTTCTTACATCAAGGATGAACAACGAAGTACACCTTCAAGTTTCATTTTCAAAATGTGAGAATGAGGATATATGCAATCATGAAATAAAGTTTATTTCTAATTTTAGATTTTTTCCAGTAATAATAAAACTATACATATCATCTTAATTTCTTATTTTATACCTTAACACTTCCATAGACGCTCCTTCGTATCATCTAGAACTCTACGCCAATCGTTGTAGAGGATTGGAATTAATGCACAAGCCAAAACACCAGTATACGTAACCAGCTCAATGGCTTCTTCACCAACTGGAAAACCAAGGTTGTTGTATTTAACCAAAAACTTTCCACTTCTTTTCCTCTTCTTCTTTTGTTCTGACCCAACAATGCCACCTCTGCTTCGCTTACTACTCTCAGGTTCATCCTCATTACCATCTCCAAACTCATCAAGATCAGGGACAGGATCGGCCAGGGGCGTTTCAGGATCATATCCTTCGCGGATAAGTGCCTCATGGTACTCTAATTCCTTACCAATAGATTCATCATTTTGTTCATCTAAAAACTCATCGAAATGGGAATCAGATTGCTCAGGCGAAGAAATCTCAGGGACATTTTTTCCTTTATCCATGACGAATACTACAACTGTAGAACAAAATCAAATAATGAGAATATATTACCATATAAAAATTGCCAAACAATTAAAAATAAAATAATAACAGACAACATAAAATACTTCTTGTATTAACCTTAAGTGCCTCATGGTACTCTAATTCCTTACCAATAGATTCATCATTTTGTTCATCTAAAAACTCATCGAAATGGGCATCAGATTGCTCAGGCGAAGAAATCTCAGGGACAATTTTTCCTTTATCCATGACGAATACTACAACTGAAGAACAAAATCAAATAATGAGAATATATTACCATATAAAAACTGCCAAAAAATTAAAAATAAAATAATAACAGATAACATAAAATACTTCTTGTATTAACCTTAACATATATCATTTTCTCCCACTCAACAGACTGCGCATACAAACAAACAGAAATGATATTCAAGGTCCAATCCAAACACAGAAATGATATTCAAGGTCCAATCTAAATTGCCTCTTTGTTGTCTCGTGCATGCATTGTAGCATCATTGTCAATGGAGTTTATGTTATCAGCACTTGGAAATTCAGTGGTCAACGAAAGGTATTGCACTGCATCTCCACTTCTTTGTGTGGGTTTACCTCTTCTAGGTATTTGGCATACAACTGACCACTTCTTATCAAGCTGATCAGGTACATAAAAAACTTGGATGGCTTGAGAAGCTAAAATAGATGGATCATATTTATGGCCCAATCGTTGCAAGTCTACCAAAGTAAATCCGAGTCTACCCTTCATAACTCTACCTCTGGTATATACTCAGTCACACTTCATTACTGGAATTCTGAAGATAACATAATCTAGATCCCAGATCTCTCTAATCACTCCACAGTATGTGATGTTAGAAGTGATAGGATTTTTATCTTTTGAACTTGCGACTGAAATTGTTTGTGCAACCAATGACACTCCAATGTTTTGAGTAATTCTATTTAAGTCTCGATCTCTTGTAACAAAGTGAAAACCATTTATGTCATAATCAAGATGTTAGAAAACATATGGACGAGGCCCTTGGGATAACCAACGGATTGTTTGAGTAACATCGTGACCGTTCTCAATCAACACATTTACTTATTATTAATTGACAGCAATATAATTTTAAACAAGCACAAACCGAAACTGAAACGAAAAATTGAATTAATTATACTTTAGTTCCTTCAAAACCTTATATGTTAGCCAATCCACAAATGTTCGGTTGTGTTCATCTTACAACAACTTCTCTTTTTTCTTTTTTTTTTGTGGATGGCAAAGTTGTAACTAATCTATATGTTCTCTAAAAATCAGTTACAAAGAAAAATTTTTCAGGTTCCTAAACTACCAAAACTTGACATCAATAAAGTTAAAATAACACAAGTTAGATAACATCACCGTATATAAGGCTGAACTTCCTCAGTATTATGCAAAACAAAGAATTGTGCTTGATCTAATGAAATTCGATCAACTTCCACCATTTGTCCACCACTCATGGGCTTGTAAATTTCTAAATTCTGCACATGTCTAGGTGGAACCCCAATTGTAGGCATGTTTTCCATGTATTCTGCGAAAAATTCTAATGTTTCCTTGGCAATATAACTCTCCGCTATGCAATCCTCAGGATAATTACGGTTTCGAACATAGCCTTTTAGAGTTTTCATGTATCGCTCAAAAGGATGCATCCACCAAAGATATACAGGGCCACATTGTCTAACTTCACTAAGTGAATAGGAAGATGGACCATTATGTTCAAAAAATAGAGGGAAACATTTTTCAAGCAAGCACAGAGTCTTTATAAGGTTTTTCTCTAATTCATCTGGTGTTGTCACATTAATCACAGTCTCACACAACAAATTAAAGAAGAAATAAAACCTTATGATAGCTTCATTGACATGTTTGGGCAGTACACACCTTACGGCAATTGACAAAAGTTGTTGTATAAGAACATGACAGTCATAAGACTTAAGACCCTGGAGTTTAAAGTCTTTTTTTGATATAAAATTTCTAATATTTGAAGAGTATCCAGTACGAACCCTAATTCTTTTCAAAGCTGCACAGAATCTTGCTCTTTCCTTCTTAGTTAAGGTATGGCAAGCAGTAGAAAGCCATGTACGATTGTTGTTTCCTTTAATTTGTGGTGCTAATTTGGGCTTAATTTTCATTTCCAATAGATCCATCCTTGACTTCAGTCCATCTTTGGACTTTTCAAAAATATGCAGCAGTGTACCGTAGATGTTCTTGCACACATTCTTTTCAATGTGCATAACATCTAATTGATGCCGCACAAGCAAGTGCTTCTAATACTCTAAATTATAATATATGAATTTCTTCTTCCACTACACGAGAACATCATTGTTCTCACTTTTTCACTTTTTATTATTACTTTTCCCTCATCTATTATCAATAGAGTCGACCAGTTGGAAAATTTCTTCCCTGTTTAACAGTTTTGGAGGGGTTTCATCACATACACTTTTGTCAAAGGCTTTTGCTTGGAACCGAAATTCATGACCATTAGGAAGCCAAAGTCGATGCCCAATGTATACATTTTTTCCATTTTATTTACGTCTATATTTTGGTGTCTCGACACCACAATATGGGCAGGCATAATATCCTTTAACAGTACATCCCTCTAAATTTCCATATGCTGGGAAGACATTTATTATCTATAGTAATACAGTCCGCAAATTAAAGTACTCATTTTTGTAGGCATCATATGCCTCTGTTGTGCAAATTTTATTCAACTCGCAAGCGCACGAATCTATTATAGAACAGATTGATGGTGACGAGTGTCGATCCCACGAGGAGGTGGATTTTAATTATATGTAGAATTAATTTTTTTAAATGGGTAGTTGGATTTATGGTGAAAGTAATTTAGACTATCCTAGAATTTAAATTGGAATTGCGAGAATAAATTAAACTGGAAACTATTGAAATTCAAGCGCTTGGATATCTAGATCTGCATCAACATGCACCATGGGCTAAATATTCCTTATTAATACCAATTAAATCATGAGGGGGGTTTCCACACCTCATGAACCACGCTCAAATAAATATGGTGCTAAGGGCTTATCATGCCAAATAATAATAATCTTGTACTAGGGTGCCGGTTTAACCAAGGCGGTATCTAGACAAGATTATTACTATTTATCGACGAAAATTCAAAACATCCACAAATATTAGAGGGGAAGAGAAAATAAATTTACCAAATTAAGCCCATGGAACATGTTGAGACTTCACCTTCAACTCAAGCTTGAAAGAAAATTAGCTACTTATTTTTTAACTAGGGGTAAAATGAGAATTTATTAAAATACATAGAAAATACAAGATAGAGAAGGAATTACATAAAACTAAGCTCAAAAATGGATTCAAGGGTATCAAATTAGGGGGGGAGCCCCCCTCTTTATAGATACATTGAGTGAATTATAGCCATCAGATTAAAACAGGACGCCGTGATCGCCATCATCAACAACAAGATGCTGCTGTATAGTACACTTTGAACAAAGAACGGTTTGCATAGTAACGCTATTTGAATAGTAAATAATCCCATGTATGTGCATGTACCGTACAATGATTTTTGGTCCACTGAAATGCTACCACGTCATCCATCAACAGTACATAAGAATTTTAGTCCAATAGGATCGTGACACATCATCAGTCAATGCCACATCATCAGTCAACGCCACAAAATCAACCAAATGCCACATCTTTCTCCAATCAAGTGCTACCACGTCATCGGTCAATGCCATATCATCGGTCGATGCCATATCATCGGTCGATGAACAGTACCATATATGTGAACAGTGACATTTTTCATTTTATGCTCCTCCTAAGATTTTTCACCGTCCTGAGTTCAAAAGTGATGTCCATTTTGCTGTCTGATCACTCGTTCATTGTGAAACAATCATGATGCCCCTAAAATACATAGAATACTTAATTATAACAAAACACACATAATTAAATCACAAGAGAAATAAATACAAAAAAATAGAGATGTTAGTGAGACTTAAAATATAAAATGACGATTTGCTTCTTTATAAATATACACTTTCTAACACTCAACACACCCCCCAACCAGCTTATTGCTAGTCTCTAGCAAATAAAGCGAAAACAAAATTCAAACCAAAAAATGATTTTTTTTTTTAAACAATTCTGTTTATTCAATCAGATTAATGACAGCAATCAAATAAAAGTATAAGCATTATCTCCAGTCTAAAGAAATATCACAATCACATCAACCATCCACATGCATCAGTCCAACAGACTATAGTAATCAGGCCACTTTCAAGAATGATATGTCAAACCCCAAAATCTCACCGGTAGTGACACTCTCACAAAGAAATTAAACCCAATAAAAATTGTCACTACAATGAATGGTAAATTGAGAGAAAATAATAAAGAAATATCACACACTCTCACCAAGATGAAAAGAATATGCCCACAGCTTAGAAATAATACGATCTCAAACAAAATACTAGTCAACCCAATTTATTCTATTTTTTTCTTTTCTTTTTTTAATGCATCACTACATCTTAATAGCCCATATAACTAGCTTTTACTTCAGACTATAGTTCCCTAAAATCAAGAAGGACTTTTATTAGGACGTAACGTAGGCTAGGGAAATGGCTAAAAAAGAAGGGGAAATAGAGAAAACAAAAAATACATGTTTGAGAAAAAATAGAGATCTTTTGAAAATTAAAAGGTGCATTTCGCTTATTTATTATTATTGTATTTGTCTTTTTTTTCTTTTGTTTTCTTTTTTTTCTCTTTTTTTTTTTTTTGGTATGGCACAACTTTGCTAAACAAAATAATTATTTTTTTTTCTCAAACATGAACAGGTGATGGAACTTGTAAATCATCGGGTAATATTCCAAATTGGAGTGGGTCAGGATGATAAGTTAACAAAGAAAATACTTTTTTTTTTAAAATAAAATAAAAGGCTCAAAAGGGCTAACTATGGATATTTTATAATAAGGATGGCCTGAAAGGCTCAAACGAGTCAAAGATGGCCTTCTATCATCTTTTAAGGCTCTAAATAATCATCCATATCTACTAGTTAGGTGGACCTTCAGATGTAGCAACACATTTTTTTTTAGAGGGTTGACTTAAAGGAAATCTAGAGATCATATATAAAATAATAATCTGCTAAGCTATATAAAGAATGGGCAAAAAGGGTTACTTTCCAAGAAAAATAGTAGGCTCAAAAACTCACTTGGAATTTATTATGACATGTGCATTCCTTCAAGCAACTCATATTGGTCTCCAACATCAACATGTAGAATAGCAAACATGGTGTAACATTACTCAAGACCAAAGATAATACAAATACTAAAATTCAAAAGTCATCATGTCATCCAGTAAACTCACACAAAGTTCAATATATTTTTTTTTTGTTTTTTGTTTTTTTTTTTTGTTTTTTTTTAATGACATTCTTCCCCCCAACCTATTCTAAACATGAAAAGAAAACATACATGCAGAAAGATGAAAAATGATGCAGAAAAATTAATTAGATGATAGAAAAGAAAAATGTCTGATTTTTTTTTTTTACTGAGAAGATGTGTTTCTAGAGTTACTACACTCCATATTCAGCCATTTTCGACTCAAAAACTTTAAAATGTATATTTATAAAGGAGAAGCCAAAAAGAAAAAGTTAGAAAGAACACACTGAAAAGAAGATAATTTTTTTTGTTTTTTTTTGTTTTTAACTTTCAAACTAAGAAGATGCGTTTCTAGAGTAACTACATTCTATATTCAGTCATCTTCTACTCAAAAAGTTAGCCACGATTAGTTCTACAACAAAAATTAGTAAAAACTTAACCAATATTCAACAACTGTCAACTATTTCCTCCCCCCAACCAGAACGAAACATTGTCCTCAATGTTTAAAAGGAAAAGTGTAGGGTTTAGAAGACATCACCTGGATAGTGTAACATAGAAGAAAATATTTACAAGCGGAGAGTTAAATCTAATTTGTACTTCATCAGCATATCATACCATCATTAATTGAATACTCCCACACAACCCCGGATCCGCTCTCTGATTGATAAGCTTGTAACAGATCAAGTAGCTCATTAGCAGTATGTGCACAAATAAAGATTTTTTTTTACTGAGGAATGAATGAAATAATTTTTTATTGCATGGTTAAAAAATGCGATAAAGCCATCATAAAAATTATTGACATTTAACAAATCGATGGGTTTCTGATGGATGTTCAGATAGACCTAAGATGTTAATGTGATTAGTGCCTCAAGAGTTGCAAGATCTCCTGGAAGGAAAATAAATGCATCGGCATGATTTAACATTTCAGTTATTCTTTCTTGCATACCTGAGACGACTAATTCTTCTCTAGTTGATGAGTTAGACAAACAGCCCAAAGGTTTGAGAATTGTTGGGATGATGCCTAACACTTGGCTCCCTCTGACATAAGCAGCTTCTGAGACCATTTTAGATAACCCTCGGTCACCTCCTCCATACACCAAGTGCAGCTTTCTCTCTGCTATTCTTCGACCAAGATCTATGGCTGGTTCAACGAACTCTTTATGCTTGCCATAGTTAACCCAGAGAGCACACAAATATTCTTGAATTGTTTGTTGGGAGTAGCTGCCATTAGGATACTGCTAAAAAATAATATGTGAGTGCTTAACAAAAATCATATTTAAAGACCTTGGTGACAACGGGTCACAACTGTGTATGAGGCATTATGTCAATTAAAGCGTAAGGCACATGGCTCAAGAGTCAAAAAGAAAAGAGTAAAAAGGAAAAAGCAAACAATGATAAAATAGAATTATTAAAGACAATAATGCAAATGGTAAAACAACAATGAAATAAAATAACAGTAAAGTAAAAGGATATCTACAGGTAGTTGTGATTGTGGCTCACATCTTCCTCTGTTTTACGTCCAGAAACGGCTTGAACGCCCTCTATGGGTCGAGGATAGGCTTCCCATCCAGTTTTCTTACAAACTGGCAAACAGGGTCGTTTATAGTCAGATTTCCGAGACTGTATCGTGCACGTTCTTTCTCGAATAATGGCCATAACTAGAGAATCGCTCTTTGTACGTATCCACTGGGATGCGTTTCAAGAGACAAAAGGATATTATCCAATGACTCTTTATTCAAGCTATCCCTAATGAATTTAATCTTATCTTCCCTGTTATCAGACACCAATCCTAAAGAACACGGTTTGTTATTACATATCGTTCTGGCACACTTATAACAAACAACAGAAAGACTTCGAGCTCGTCATTTTCTCGCATAATTTCCTTTTCCACAACCAGGCATGTATGCAATAAATTTAGGAGGCAACTCACCTGCCAAGCGTACTTTGGCCTCGATTAACCAGCGGATGTTAGCAGGTATGTCATTTTTCATAAGCAATCACATGCGTTCATACCGGGCTTTATAGATTGAAAGGAGAGCATTCTGAGGAAGCGAAGGGAATCTTTTGTGAAGCTTTGCTAAAATCTCGTCTCTTTCCATGCCTTCATATCAGAATATCAGTTATTATGGGAAACGGAAGTAACCGACTTGATTGTCACGGAGTACCGTTATCCACCACTTCACCGGGGTGACAAACTTAAACACACAAACAGAGAAACAAATTAAAACACACAAAAAAAACTAAAATTGTCCTCTTATTTAATTTACCTCAAGCTCCAACTGGGTGTTGTAGATACTTCTCTCAATATCTCTGAGTTGGCTTTCTAAATCCTCAACATGAGTGACTAACTCTGGTGGTTGCAAAGCCCAAATACGATGTGTTTTACAAAATCGTGTCTGCTTTCTGAGATTAGTTTGGATAGGTTGAAATGTTCTAA
This sequence comes from Citropsis articulata, assembly GCA_030449925.1. Lineage (NCBI taxonomy): Eukaryota > Viridiplantae > Streptophyta > Magnoliopsida > Sapindales > Rutaceae > Citropsis > Citropsis articulata. The sequence goes on along the minus strand of JASUUH010000211.1, from coordinate 17,450,877 downwards.
GCATGTACAAGAGGTACTGTCTCGTGATTAAAATGATAAGAGAGAACTGTAATTGGTGAACAAGCACACTTACGCAAAAATAATTTCAATTACCAAAAGAATAATAAAAACAAAAAAAAGAAATAAATCAAATCAAATCACCGAAAAGAAAAGAAAATCCTCAATTTAAACTTGGTGGGTCACTCATATTTATTTCGTTATCCTCTCCATGTGGTTGGTACTCTAAATATAGCTTTAATCTTTGACCATTAACTTTAAAAGTGACGCCGTTCTTTGGATCCTTAATTTCAATTACCCCATGTGGAAAAACAGTGTGAACAATAAATGGGCGGACCGTGAGCGTAACTTACACAGGAATAGGTGCAGCGAGAATTGAATAAAAGCACTTTCTTTACACAGGTGAAGATTTTCATAATTTGCTTGTCGTGAAAGACTTTCATTCGTTGCTTGTAAATCTTGGCATTTTCTGCAGCGTCATTCTGAATTTCTTCAAGATTACGCCATTGTAATCTTCTTTCTGAGCCAGCTTGCTGCATATCAAAATTGAATTTCTTGATGGCCCAGTACGCATGATGCTCGAGTTCTACAGTTAGGTGGCAAGCTTTTCCATACACTAGCCTGTTGGGTGACATCCCAATTGGGGTCTTAAAAGCCGTTATATATGCCCATAATGCATCATCGAGCCTCAACGACCAATGTTTTCTGTCAGGCCTCACCGTCTTTTCTAAAATGTACTTTATTTCTCGATTGAAGATCTCAACTTGGCCACTGGTTTGCGAATAATATGGGGTCGCCACTTTATGAGTGATGGAATACTTTGTCAAAAGTGCTTTGAAATATTTATTGCAAAAGTGGGCACCACCATCACTGATTATTGCTCGAGGGAATCCAAAGCGTGAAACTACGTTGCTTTTCAAAAATCCTATTACTAGCTTGTGATCATTGGTCCTACATGGAATTGCCTCTATCCATTTCGAAACATAGTCAACAGCAACCAGTATGTATTGATGGCCAAAAGATGGGAGAAAAGGTCCCATGAAATCGATACCCCATACATCAAAAATTTCAACCACTAAAATTGGGTTTATTGGCATCATATTCCTTCGTGTAATGCTCCCCATTCGTTGACACCTATCACATGAAGAACAAAAAGTGTAAGCATCTCAAAATATAGTTGGTCAATAGAAACCACATTGTAAAATTTTAGTGGCTGTTTTCTTAGCGCTGAAATTGCCTCCACAAGCTTGTTCATGGCAGAATGAAAGAATGTTTTGAAATTTATTTTCTGAGGCACATCGCCTAACAATTTGATCTGCACAACACTTGAATAGATAAGGATCATCCCAAAAGAAATTCTTTATTTCTGCAAAGAATTTGGCCTTGTCCTGCTTAGTCTAATGCTTTGGAAGTTGACTTGTAACAAGAGAATTAACAATATCAGCATACCATGGTACTACTTCCACACTCATTAGTTGTTCATCAGGAAATGACTCATTCAAAGGTAATGGTTCCATAGTTGTATCAAAATGAAGACGAGAAAGATAGTCAGCCACAACATTTTCTGTTCCTTTCTTATCTTTGAATTTTAAGTCAAATTCCTGCAAAAGTAACACCCAACGAATTAGTCTAGCTTTTGCATCTTTCTTTGTGAGAAGATATTTAAGAGCAGCATGATCTGTGAATACAATTATTTTACAACCAATGAGATAAGATCGAAATTTCTCTAGTGCAAACACCACTGCTAGCATTTATTTTTCAGTAGTTGAATAATTCAACTGTGCGTCATTCAATGTCATACTAGCATAGTAAATCACACGAGGAATTCGATCAACTCCTTGTCCTAATACTGCTCCCACTGCATAATCAGATGCATCACATATAAGCTCAAATGGTAAGTTCCAATTTGGGGGCTGAATGATGGGTGATGATGTCAACAGCTGCTTTAATTTTTCAAATGCCACATGACATGAATCATCAAAGACAAAAGGTACATCCTTAGTAAGTAGATTGCATAAGGGTCTAGAAAATTTACTAAAATCTTTAATGAAACGTCTATAAAAACTAGCACGCCCAAGGAAAGATCTTACTTCTCTGACTGTTTTAGGTGGACAAAGATTGGAAATGAGGTCCACCTTGGCTTTATCAACCTCAATGCCTTTACTCGAAATGATGTGACCGAGAATAATACATTGTTTTACCATAAAATGGCATTTTTCCCAATTCAAGACTAAATTCTTCTCGATACATCTCTGCAGAACTAGTGTTAGATGATGTAAACATTGATCAAATGAATCACCAAAAACAGAAAAGTCATCAATAAAGACCTCAAGAAATTGTTCAACCATATCAGAAAAAATGTTCAACATGCATCGTTGAAATGTAGTAGGTGCATTACATAATCCAAATGGCATTCTCCTATATACAAAAGTGCCAAAAGGGCAAGTGAATGTGGTCTTCTCTTGATCTTTTGGTGTTATGGGAATTCAAGACTAAATTCTTCTCGATACATCTCTGCAGAACTAGTGTTAGATGATGTAAACATTGATCAAATGAATCACCAAAAACAGAAAAGTCATCAATAAAGACCTCAAGAAATCATTCAATTATATCAGAAAAAATGCTCAACATGCATCGTTGAAATGTAGTATGTGCATTACATAATCCAAATGGCATTCTCCTATATACAAAAGTGCCAAAAGGGCAAGTGAATGTGGTCTTCTCTTGATCTTTTGGTGCTATGGGAATCTGATTGTATCCTGAGTAGCCATCTAGAAAGCAATAAAATTCATGACCTGCTAATCTATCAAGCATTTGATCGATAAATGGTAAATGAAAATGGTCTTTATGTGTAATAGAATTTAACTTCCTATAATCAATACATACACATCATCCTGTATTTACTCTAGTGGGCACTAATTCATTATAAGCATTGGTAACTACTGTGACTCCTGACTTTTTGGGGACAACTTGCACAGGACTGACCCATGAACTATCAGAAATGGGGTAAATGATACCTGCATCTAATAGCTTAAGGATTTCAGTTCTAACAACCTATTTCATGTTAGGATTTAACCGACGTTGCATTTCCCTAGTAGGTCTCGCATTTTCATCAAGCTGAATGTAATGCATACAGTCTACTGGGTTTATACCTTTTATGTCTGCTATGGTCCATCCTAATGCTCATTTGTGCTCTTTTAAAACTTCCAACAACTTACCTTTTTGTTCGTCATTGAGGGAGGAAGAAATGATTACTGGCAGTGTGCTTTCTTCTCCCAAAAATGCATATTCCAAAGTGTTGGGTAATGGCTTGAGGTCGAGTTTTGGTGGTGATTCTGATGATGGGCTGAGTTTCTTTTCTGATGGCACTAGTAGTTCAACTCTTGACTTCCATTTATTTGTGTCCATGGATGGTGCTGAGTCAAGTAGGGCGTTGACTTCATCAATTGATCTATCAATATCAAAATTCAAACCAAAGTGAGTTAAACATGTTTGTAAAGGGTCATCGCTAAGATTTGACAGAAAATTATTATCAACTAATGTTTCTATTAAATCCACATCAACAATTCCATCATCTACATTGCGAGGTTGTTTGGCAATGTTGAAGATATTGAGCTCCATGGTCACATTGCCAAATGACAACTGCATATTTCTAGTCCTGTATTGAATGTGAGCATCGGCAGTTGCCAAGAAAGGTCGGCCCAAAATAATGGAATGTGCTTCTTTGAATCCTGCACTAGTTGAGTGTCAATTACAATGAAATCAACAGGAAAATAAAACTTGTCTACCTGAATAAGCACGTCCTCTACAATACCACAGAGGTATTTTCATGGACCGATCTGCAAGCTGTAACACCACTAGAGTTGGGTGTAATTCTCCCAGTCCAAGTTTCACAAATACAGAGTAAGGCAACAGATTTACACTAGCTCTTAAATCCAAAAAAGCATTCTCAATTGTGTGGTTCCCTATACTACATGAGATAATGGAGGAGCCTAGATCTTTGTATTTTAGAGGCATCTTATATTGGAGTATAGAACTAACATTTTCTGTTAAAAATGCCTTTTTCTGAACATGAATATTTCTCTTTTTAGTGCAAAGGTCTTTAAGAAACTCGGCATACGATGGCACTTGTTTTATAGCATCAAGCAAAGGGATGTTAACACGTACCTGTTTGAAGATTTCAAAAATCTCACCTGTAGATTTTCCATTCTTTCCTTTAGCTAACCTCTGAGGAAATGGAGCTTTAGGAACATACTCTCGGGGGTTTGTTTCTTCTTTCTCCTCTGATGATGAGTCCTCAGCATTCACAGGTACAATCGAAGTTGATTTTGTTGCTGGCATGTCCACTTTGTTGTCGACTTCTTTCCCTTTTCGCAAGGTCGTGACAGCTTTGACCTCTCCATGCTGCTGTGGTGAACTGGTACTTGCTTCATGTACTCCTTTAAGATTAGGCACTGGTTGACTTGGAAATTTGCCTTTTTCAATGGTCATTGCCAAGGTTTGAACTGAAAAAGCAAGTTGTCCCAACATTTTCTCGAGGTTTGAAACTGATTGGGCTTGTGAGTTGAAGCCCACTCTCATCTCATTTCGCAGTTCATCAATGGTGCGATTCTGTTGCTCGATTCTGGAATGAGTAGAATTCTTGAAATTCTGGAACATATCCTCCCATGGTTTGGGTTGAGAGTGGCTTGGGTTTTGATTGTATGGTCTAAATGGTAGCTGAGAGGCTTGAGAAATTTGAGGAATTGGAGGAATTGGTTGCATTGGTGGAGGTGGAGCTGTTGGTCTATTTTGTTGGAATCCTTGAGACCATGAAAAATTGGAGTGGTCTCTCCATCCATGGTTATATGTGTTGGAGTAAGGGTTGTAGCTTGATGGTTTTCTCATGATTCCTATAGCATTGACTTGATCTGAATATGAGTTATGGTCATGTGGTTCTGTTGAGTTGGCAGTCATTAACGATGCTATTTGTCGAGAAAGGCCTTCAACCATCTCTTTGACTTCTTTAATTCCCGAGCTTGACTCGCCAATGTGAACCTCCTTTACTCCCTTAATTCTCCTAATATTTCTGAGTGATCGACTCCGTTGTTGAGAATTATCTGATTGGTGCTGGAAGAAATCCCAAATCTCTTATGCACTTTTTGACATTAGCTCTCCTCCACTAGTCGCCATTAGCCATTCTTGCACATGTGGTAATAATCCCTCCAAAAAGTATTGCATTGGTGCCATTTCTCGTACCCATGATGTGGACACTTCAAGAGTAGCCCATTGAATCGCTCCCATGTCTCGAAAAACTGCTCATCATCTTTCTGGGTAAACTCTGAAATTTCCCTGCGAATAGCATTGGTTTTATGAACTGGAAAATATTTATTCAAAAATTTTGTTACCATTTGTTCCCATGGTGAAATGCTATTAGCAAGCAATGTATTAAGCCATGAACGAGCTCTATCCTTTAAAGAAAATGGGAATAATCTGAGTTTAACATCATCATCTGAAAAATTCTCGTATCTAAAAGTTTGACAAATAGCATGAAAATCGTTTAGATGATTATATAGGTCCTCATTTTCTAGGCCATAGAATGTGGGAAGACAATTTAGCACACTAGATTTTAATTCAAAACTCCTAGCAGCTACATTTGGGTACCTTATGCATGATGTGCTCAAATTAGCTAAGGGACTAAAATAATCCTTGAATGGCCTCTGCTGTGGTTCTAGTTGTTGATTTTGCAAATCCATTTCACTTTTCTTTTTAAATGCAATGTGTTTGCGTGTGCGAAGTGTTTTTTCCAATTCAAGGTCTAAAGGCTCAAGATTTGGTGATAATGACCTTCGACCATGCATGCAAAGAAAAAGAAAAAAAATGAATGAAAACAAAATAAATAAAGATAAGGAAAAGGGAGAAATTACGATATTAACCTTGTCACATTGTTATAATCTTACTATGAAAACACACTCAATTGCTATAAGAAAAAAAATTATGTGAAACAAATATTAACTAAAATTAAAATAAATTACACAAAAAAATAACATAAGAATTAAATTACACAAAATTAAAGAAGAAAAAGAAATGAAATTCTAACCTTAAAATATAGATTCACTTTTTTTTTTATTTGAGAAAAACAAAATTACAAGAAAACAACTAAAAAAAATTAATATTAAAAAAAATTAATTTTATGAATTAAAATACTTACCTCCCCGACAACGGCGCCAAAAACTTGTGTGCAAATTTTATTGAACTCGCAAGCGCACGAATCTATTGTAGAATAGATTAACGGTGACGAGTGTCGATCCCACGAGGAGGTTGATTTTAATTATGCACAGAATTAATTTTCTTAAATGGGTTGGTTGGATTTGTAGTGAAATTAATTTAAACTATCGTAGAATTTAAATTACAATGGCAAGAATGAATTGAACTGGAAACTATTGAAATTCAAGCGCTTGGGTATCTGGATCTGCATCAACATACTCCATGGGCTAAATATTCCTTATTAATACTAATTAAATCATGAGGGGGGTTTCCACACCTCATGAACTATGCTCAAATAAATATGGTGCTAAACGCTTATCGTGCCAAATAATAATAATCTTGTACTAGGGTGCCGGTTTCACCAGGGCGGTATCTAGACAAGATTATCACTATTTGTCGACGAAAATTCAAAACATCCACAAATATTAGAGGGGAAGAGAAAATAAATTTACCAAATTAAGCCCATGGAAAATGTTGATGAGACTTCACCTTCAACCCAAGCTTGAAAGAAAATTAGCTACTCATTTTTTAACTAGGGGTAAAATAGGAATTTATTAAAATACATAGAAAATACAAGATAGAGAAGGAATTACAGAAAACTAAGCTCAAAAATAGATTCAGGGGTATCAAATTAGGGGGGGAGACCCTTTTTTATAGATACATTGAGTGAATCATAGCCATCGGATTAAAAACAGTTCGGACGCTCAGGATTGCGCCACGTCATCAGTCAACAGTACGCGTTGCACAGTACACGGTTTGCACATGGTTTGAACAGTAATGCAGTTTGAATAGTAAATAATCCCATGTATGTGCATGTACCGTACGCATGATTTTAGTCCAATAAGATCGTGACACATCATCAATCAACGCCACATCATCAATCAACGCCACATAAGCAACCAAATGCCATCTTTCTCTAATCAAGTGCTGCCATGTCATCGATCGATGCCATATCATCGGTCAATGCCACGTTATCAGACTGTATATGTGAACATTGTCGTGAACAGTAACATGAACAGTGCCGTACGTATGTAACATGAACAGTGCCGTACGTATGATCAATTCCGTATATGTGAACAGTGACATTTTTCCTTTTATGCTCCTCCTAAGGTTTTTGACCGTCCTGAGTTCAAAAGTGATGTCCGTTTTACTGTCTGATCACTCGTTCATTGTGAAACAATCATGATGCCCCTAAAATACATACAATACTTAATTATAACAAAACACACATAATTAAATCACAACAGAAATAAATACATAAAAATAGAGATGTTAGTGAGACTTAAAATATAAAATGACGATTTTCTCCTTTATAAATATACACTTTCTAACACTCAACAGCCTCCACCCCAACATCCCATAAAGTTTGCAAATCCTCAATAAGAGGTTGCAAATACACATCAATGTCATTACCTGGTTGTTGCGGACTAGAAATCAAGAGGGACAATATCATGAATTTTCATTTTATGCACAACCATGGTGAAAGATTGTAAGTAATAAGAATTATTGGCTAGCAGCTATATGTACTACTAAGATAGGTATGTGAATTGATTCCATCAGCTGATAGAGCTAGGCAAAGGTTTCTAGGATCATATGCAAAGATCGCCATTTTTCATCTACTAACTTCCAAGATAGTGAGTTAATGGGATGTCAGAGTTTACCATCAACCATTCTCTCATTTGCATGCCAAGTCAAGTCTCTATCAGTTTTTTATTACTGAAACATGCGCTTAAACCTAGGTATAATGGGAAAATATCATAAAACTTTTGCATGAACCCCTTTCCTATATTGGCCTACAGTACCATCCTTTTTCTTTCATCTACATAACCCATAAGTAGGACACTCAAAATGACCTTAATACTCTTTTCTATAGAGTATGCAATCATTTAAGCAAGCATGAATTTTAATATATTCTAAGCGCAAAACTAACATTGTCTTTTTGGCCTCATATATAGAAGTTGGAATTTTATTATTTTCAGGGAAAGCATCTGCTAAAACACTTAACAATGGAGAAAAGCTACTGTCAGACCACCCAAATCTACCCTTCACATTGAACAATTTCACTAAAAAAGATAACTTAATAAATTTTGTGCATCCTAAGTATAAGGGTTTCTCAAATTGTTCTAGCAACTCTTTAAATGTCTTAAGGTCCCCACAACAACCCTTATAAGCATTATTAACCATTTCTAACTCATTACCATTGTTAAACTCTATATTTTGTTGCTGAAAATGGTTTTCTCTTTGAGAAAGACTCTTACGAATCTCTTCCCCGTGCCAAAACCAATTGTCGTATTTCACATCAAAACCATGCATATATAAATGATCTTTTATAATTGTAGGTGTTTCAAATGATAAATTCCCACAATCAAGGCATAGACACCTAATGACACTAATCCCTCCAACATTTTTTATAGCAAAATTTATAAATTTCTCAACGCCCTCTTCATATTCTGTCGATAGTCGATTACATTGAATCCAAGATTTATCCATTTCTGGCTTAACAATTAATGTTCCTAACATATACATAAAACAAAGAAAGAATATACATACTTAGAATATTTGTCTAATGTTACAGCAACATGTGAAATAAACAAAGTTAAACCTACATGAGGCCATTCAAATTAAACACAATGTATGATAAACTTAAAAATAAACAAAGTATGGTCATGGTCCAGAAACAAATTTAAAAATTGCAAATATAGCAGCCAAGAAAGTTGATAAATTGAAATTCATACTTTTCAAAAGTTCACTCTCCTATTATACTATAAATATAATAAATAAGCCAAGCCTCACCACAAACACATTACATAGTATCATAATTTTTAAATTTAAAGATATGTAAATTTTAAGCAAGTGTATGACAACTTCAAAAAGTCAAATAATAGAGAATAAGAAATGGAACTTACCAAATTAAACACAATAATCTATTGCTATATCCAATTCTAGGTACAAATCCAGCAACAATATTTATTATTGAAATATATTTTGAATGATCAGTTGATAGAATTCCAAAACTTAGATTCAAGAGGGCTAAAAATGTACCAAAAAATTACATTAATCATATGAGTAAGCCTAAGAAGAAATAATAAACTATAACCTCAAATAATATACATCAGTAGAACAAAAATGAAAACAAACACAAAGAAAAGCTTCAAGTACCCTAATACAATGGCTTCAACAAATCAAGAACATGAAACTGTCAAGTTTATGCAGCAATCACAACTATTTATATTTGACAAGCAAATGTTACGACTGAAGACAACAATAGTAACAACAACAGCACCAGGAGATGCAAAATAGCTCCAACACCACATGCATAGGTAGATGACAATGAGAGATGAGAATCCTTCAATTTTACATAACATAATCATTTACTACGAATCCCTCCTCAAGCTTTGTTATAGACAATTCAGGCCAATATTTAAAGAATCATCTATCAGCACATAAAGATATATAAGTTGCAAATTATCTCTAAAATTCATACAGTAACACTCATTTAACTTAACGAAGTTTCAATATCATAATTAGATAGGAAAAAAAAAATCACACATAGAAACATGAATATAAATCAGAATTACCTAGAATAAAAAAAATTAACAACATTATGCAATGCATGATTACAACTCAAAACAAAACTCAAAACAAAACTCAAAATATTTTTAAAGAATAATTCCTAGGAAATTATTTAGTAAATTGATTACCGAAATATATGCAATACATGCAAATACATTTTAATTTTTTAAAAATTATTTACTACTTTATATAGAAGTTGAATGAATAGTCAAAATTAAATACATGCAAATGCATCAATGACTCACTAGTTGGTGTGAAGCTTCAATTCACCGTCAAGGCTAGGGTTTTAACTTCAGCAACAACGATTTAGGTCTTCTTTTATGGTAAGTGATTAGGTTTCTTGCAATCAATAAAGATACCGTGGCTGTTGTTCTCATTCCAATTTGGGTTTCAATTAACACTGACTTTGTGCCAATAAAGAGAGATAGTTCAGTGACAATTGCAGCAAAGAGAGATGATTGAGTGAAACAACCAGAACAATTTTGAAACGATGGGTGTTTAAGTGCCATTAGTTTGCTATGGTCAGCCTTTGGGGTTTGCTGCAAGTGTGTTAAACGATGGGTGTTTGGCTTGAAAATTTTCTAAACACTTAGCAAAAATTTTGCCTCTTTTCTCACAAAAAATGTTCCCCCCCTACAAAATGCAACATTTTATCAATTTATGTTTCTGGTTTTCTAAACACTTGCAAAGTTTTAATTTAAATTTGTTACTTTAACAGAAACAACATCGTTTCACTTCTTTTTTCAGTAATAAAATATTTTTAAAAATTAAGACAAACCTGCGCAATTAAAGTCAACATAAAAAATCAGTCTTCATTCTTGATAATCAAATAATTTATCACTAGTCTATCATAGTTTCTTGATATATGATATTTATATCACCAATATATCATGATCTGTTGATAAACGATATTTCTATCACAGATATGTTATAAGCGTATGATAAAAATAAATTTATCACGATCCTATTGTTGTAGGCCTCCAAACTAAAATCCGTCACACAAAGAACTGTCATGGTAGGTACTTTTTCTTGCAGAGATGTATGTTGGGGTAAAAGAAAGCCTTTGGTGAAATCTATCACCTATAAACCCATAAACCCAGGAACATTCATGTTGTATCACCAAGAATCAATAACAGAATTATGCGGAAGCGTACCTGAATCCATATCGCTTAATTCCTCTCTAGAGTAGTGTGGTTGGCCTTCCAGATCTACACGTTCTGCTAGAGAGTTCTTTAGTTCTCTCTCTGACGATGGGATATCAGAAAGAATGGAAAGAATACGTGTGACCTGGGGACCATAACCACTTATATAGACAATTGTTTCCTGTTGTCACTGGGTATTCCTAATTCTGCCCATCATAGAATTAGAATACTATTGGGTCTCTACACATTAAAAGCTCACACCCTATCAGATACATTAAAGCCCATAATACCGAAAATTAAATAGATCACTTTTAATTGGGCTTAACTTTATATGACAGATCGCAACACATAATTATTCACATATAAGCCCAACGTTGGATTAAGGATCCAACAATGCTGGATTAAAAAATCCAACAATCTCCCACTTGGGCTATATGTGTAACCTTATAATTATGTTTTGCGAAAATAACCAAATGAGTTCAACCTTACTGTCATTGCCGAAATGTATCTATAACCAATCCGGTCCATCAATCATACCAACATAGGATCAAAGCGACCTTCGTTACAATTATCGTAACTCGACCCATCAATGGTCACTATGCCAATACAACTAAATGACATGGATCATGATGTGGATGTGTAGCATGAAAATTTCATGCAATGTGATCTTAACATGCCTATTTCCAACTTATCCACCTTAAACCTTAGTGAGATCTAACCGTACAAAATTCAGAGTGTGAATAAATCAAAACTTTATTTCTGCAGAAAATAACCTGAAATATCCATAACTGTAATAACTGAAAATGTCTATATTATAGGAGCATCTAAAATCACAAATTCCCACTAAAACTGAATATCTTTAAACGACATGACACCCATACGAGCAGTGTGCTCATGAAACATTTTGGGTGGCAATCCCTTAGTAAGTGGATCCGCAATCATGGAGTTTGTACCAATGTGCTCTATAAACAACTGTCCACTTTGAACTCTTTCTTTAACAACTAAGAACTTGATGTCTATATACTTCGACTTCGTCGAGCTCCTGTTGTTGTTGGAATACAGCACTACTGACTTTTTGTCACAAAATAACTTGAGTGGTCTATCAACACCATCTACTATACGCAGCCCAATGACAAAATTTCGTAGCCATATTCCATGATTTGATGCCTCATAACATGCTATGAACCCTGCTGCCATCGTAGAAGAGGCTATAAGAGATTGTTTAGTACTCTTCTAAGAGACAGCACCCCCAGCTAGTAGATAGATGTAACCCGAAGTAGATTTCATACTATCTTAACATCCAGCAAAATCGGAGTCAGTATACCCAACGATCTCAAGATTATTCGACCTCCGATATGTGAGCATATAGTCTTTTGTTCTCTGTAAGTACCGCAAGACCCGTTTGGCTGCTTTCCAATGGTCTACTCCTAGGTTACTTAAATATCTGACCAACATCCCAAAGAACGACGCAATATCCGGGTCACAGCATAAACTTGAGCATACATTAGACTTCCATCACCGACGACAAGGAATCTTCTGCATTTCTTTTTCCTCAAAATCATTCTTGGGGCACTGATTGAGACTAAACTTGTCTCCTTTGGCCACGGGGTTATCACCTGGTTTGCAATTTTGCAAGCCATATGTCTTGAGAACTGTTTCGATATAGCTCTTTTGTGATAAACCAAGAATACCCTGAGAGTGATCCCAGTGTATCTGTATACCTAATACAAAAGAGGCATCACCAAGATCTTTCATCTCAAAATTCTTAGCTAGAAATCTCTTGGTGTTGTACATTAAGTCTATATCGCTACTGGCAAGCAAAATGTCATCGACATATAAAACCAGAAAAATATACTTACTCCCACAGAACTTATGGTATTTGCAATCATCGACTAAATTTATCTCGAAACCGAATGAGATGATCACTTGATGAAACTTGCAATACCATTGTCGAGATGCCTGTTTGAGCCCATAGATGGATTTCTTAAGTTTGCAAACCATATTCTTTGGTTCTCCGGACACAAAGTTTTCTGGTTGCACCATATAGATTGTCTCATCAATGTCGCCATTGAGAAACGCCGTCTTTACATCCATCTGATGTAACTCAAGATCAAAACACGCCACTAATGCCATTATAATCCTGAAAGAGTCTTTCGAAGAAACTGGAGAGAAAGTCTCTTTATAGTCAATGTCTTCTTCTGTGTAAAGCCTTTTGCGACAAAACGCGCCTTGTACATCTCCACATTGTCTTTTGAATCCCTTTTGGTCTTAAATATCCATTTGCAACCAATAGGTTTCGCACCTTCTGTCAGCGGGACAAGATCTCATATGTTCTTATCATTCATGGACTTCATCTCCCCATTCATGGCATCAATCCACTTTTGAGAGCTGGAACTTTCCATGGCTTGACAGAAATTGATTGGATCATCTTCCATCATTCCAATGTCTACCTCATGTTCTTGGAGAAATACAATGTAATCATATGGCAATACATTTCTCCTTTCTTTAATAGATCTTCTTAATGGCATAGGTTCTTGAGGTGATAGAGTTTGTTCTTCTGGAACAACTTCTTGTATCGGGGGTTCTCCAATATTGTCTTGATCTGTTGTGTCTTGAACAAAGTCATGAATAAGACCTTAATCAATGCCAATAGCACCTATGGGAATATCAACACATTCCTCTTCAAAGACAAAGTCTCTTGCCGTATCTCCCCCCATAAACTCAACATCCTCAAAGAACCGAGCATTTCTCGACTCGAACATCAACTTAGTCGTGGGATTATAAAACTTATACCCCCTGGATCGTTCTGAATATCTAATAAAATAACAACTTATCGTCCTTAAGTCCAGTTTCTTCTCATTAGGCCTATAAGGTCTTGCCTCAACTGGACAACCCCAAACATACAAGTGCTTTAGACTAGGCTTCTTGCCTGTCCAAAGCTCATAAGGGGTTTTGACAATTGCTTTAGTTGGAACTCTATTAAGGATATATGCTGCAGTCTTAAGTGCTTCTCCCCAGAGTGATTCTAGTAAGGTAGAATGGCAAATCATACTCCTTACCATGTCCTTAAGCGTTCTGTTTCGTCTTTCAGCAACACCATTCTTAGTGGGTGAACCTAGCATAGTGTATTGTAGAATGATACCGCATTCCTCTAGGAATTTAGCAAAAGGTCCCGGACGTTGTTCACCTGAACCGTCATATTTGCCATAATATTTGCCACCACGGTTAGATCTAACGCTTTTGATTCTTTTGCCAAGTTGGTTCTCAACTTCGGCCTTAAAAATTTTGAACATATCCAAAGACTGTGATTTTTCATGGAGGAGATATATATAGCCATATTGAGAAAAATCATCTATGAACGTCATAAAATATTGTTGACCATTCTAAGTAGCTGCAGGTAATGGCCCACAAATATCTGTATGTGTGAGTTCTAAGACATCCGAAGTCCTATTGGCTTCAAATCTCCTTTTATTGGTTTGTTTTCCTTTGATACATTTGACACAGATATCAAAATCTGTGAAATCTAAGGGATCGAGAATTTCTTCTGACACAAGTCTCTCTATTCTCCGTCTAGAGATATGACCTAATCTCTTATGCCATAATGCAGCTGAATTCTCATTGATAAATTTTCTCTTTACACCTCGTGTACTTAGTTACGAGAATTCATTAAATGAAGCAATTGTATCAAGCATATAAAGATTATCATCGTCTGACAAAGAACCAGAACCAACCAATTTTGAATCATGAAACAAACTAAATTTTCCATTCCCAAATGAACAAGAAAAACCAAATTTGTCCAAAGCAGGAATAGAAATCAAATTCCATCTAAAAGATGGAACAATAAATGTTTCATCAAGATCCAAATAAAATCTGGTCTTTAATAATAATCTAAATTTTCCAATTGCTTCAACTTTAACCTTCTTACCATCACCCACATAGATGTATCTTTCACCATCATTGGGCTTTCGGCAAGTCAAGCAACTCTGCATAGACACACTGATTTGAGTGGTTACACCAGAATCTATCCACCACGTGTGTCTAGGTACCGAAGTTAGATTAGCCTCAGAACAAACCAAACCATGCCTTTTAGCACCATAAAAGAAACAACTAGTGCCTACTGAATCATTCAATTTCTTTTGTTGTTTCTTTTTAGGTGCTGTATCTGCAGCGTCCTTATCCTTCTTCCTTTTCTTGCCCTTATACTTTACTGAAATCAGATTTGTCAAAAACGTATTCGTTTTTGACAAATTCCTTTTCAATTTCTGCAATAAACTCTATAGCAGTAGTTATCCTTGCAGACATAGAGTCCCTGAATGGTTCCGAAATGGCCTTCTTCATGATCATAATACACATGCAATTTGATCTCTCCCACCATTCCATTCCCTTTTATCATCAGGGGTACTTTCATTCGTAAGAGGTGGGGAAGAATCAACCCTTAACGCAAGATCAAGATCTATGACTGTAAGAACTATTGAAAGGTTCTCGTGCCATGATTTGAAGTTAGAGCCATTTAGCATAGGAATAAAATTGATGTAGGCAGTAATATTAACAGCAGACATAACTGAATCCAGAACAACAAACAAACAAAACAAGCTCATATTAGTTTTAAAACCAAAATTAAATTCAAATAAAGGTAAACCTCATCTCAAGATATCGGGCACTCCATTAATATTTCATCTTTGGACAAAATATTAACTTGTAAGTGATATCTTGGCGCAGTAATCAAACACTGATAATAAGAACATGTCAAATAATAAATCTTCTTTTGGGTTGATTTATTGCTCACATATAAAAAATCGAATAATCATCAAATGTTTATTACCACAAGTGCATATGTAATTCTATTAAATATGGACCTTCCTTTGGGCCGATCGATATTTACAGAAATTACATATACAAAAAACTGTTTATATTTCAAAATAAATTAATTTTCACAAGTGAGGTCGCTTTGGCGACATGTTACTTCAATTAATTTATCTCAAAATACATATAAACCAACCAATATTCAAATTTAAAATTGCACAAAAATTCACCAAAAAAAAAAAATTCAAGTCAAAATTTAATCAACGGTCAACGGTCAAAGTTGACCGTTAATCAACATTCACCAGTGTGGACCGATTCGAATGACGAATTATCTCGAACCAACCCACAAATCAAACCAACCTTTTTTTTTTTTTGAATAATGGGCCAAACCCAACTTTAACTTTAATGGATTAATACAAAATAACCCATTTAATCAATCAAGCCCAAAATATTACGCCCAAACTTAATTTTATTAAGCCCAACTAAATTTTGGATTTAATTGCAAAGGGGCTTTATTATTCTGCTGAAAAGAAATTTTGTAATGCCTTAGGGACCTTCACGATATTAACCATAAAAACCCCTTTTGTTTCTTTCTTCTTCCATGCGGCTACCATGCCGTCACTTTTTTTTTTTTTATTCCTTAATTCTTAACCCTTTTTTTTAATCCGATTTTCTTTTTACTTTAAATCCAAATTTAAAAAAAAAAAGGAGGAAAAATAGTCACATATTTGTTCTCAAAACAATAATTTTGATAATTCTATTATTATTAATTTTGAGAACACCCAAAAATTTAATCATTAATCAAAATAAATTTGATTCTCAATGATTCAACATGAAGTGGCTCTCATACCACTTGTTGGGGTAAAAGAAAGCCTTTGGTAAAATCTATCACCTATAAACCCATAAACCCATAAACCCAGGAACATTCATGTTGTATCACTAAGAATCAATAACAGAATTATGCAGAAGCGTACCTGAATCCATATCGCTTAATTCCTCTCTAGACTAATGTGGTTGGCCTTCCAGATCTACACGTTCTTCTAGAAAGTCCTTTAGTTCTCTCTTCCTGACGATAGGATATCAAAAAGAATGAAAAGAATACGTGTAACCTGGGAACCATAACCACTTATATAGACAACTGTTTCCTGTTGTCACTGGGTATTCCTAATTCTACCCATCATAGAATTATAATACTATTGGGTCTCTACACATTAAAAGCCAACACCCTATCAGATACATTAAAGCCCATAATACCGAAAATTAAATAGATCACTTTTAATTGGGCTTAACTTTATATGACAGATTGCAACACATAATTATTCACATATAAGCTCAACGTTGGATTAAGGATCTAACAATGCAGGATTAAAAAATCCAACAATGTATACATAATTAAAAAAAAAAAAGGCTTGCTTCCACTTATTTTATTATGTAAAAAATTATTTTTTTAAGCGCAATTTACTAACAACAAGTATAGGGAGATCTTGATTTACGATACATGCATAGTTTAATTTTATGCACGATTGTGATGGAAAACTGTGTTGCCATATTAATCTTTATGCTGTTATTTATTTTCAATTATAGCATGTAATTTTACATCAAAAACAAAATATATATATATATATATATATATATAGCATGTAATTTGCCCCATTCCGTGGTTACTTTATGCAATTATGCTGGTATCAGTTCTTGTTTTGTTCTTTGTATCTGTTTAAAAAATCATGTAAGCTGGTTTTGACATACTGTTTTCAATAATTTTTCTGGCAATTGGTCTTATAAAAAGCGATCGATTTTGATATATATAAATATATATAAAAGAGAAAAAAAGAAGAAGACAGTGCGCGTTGGCCGCACGAAACAGTCCATGCTCGCAAGCAAGCAGCATACGGCTGCGTTTCACGTGGCAGAGTGTGCGGCAAGACTCGCTAGCAGCACGAATTGAACGTGGATTGGTGTCGCGGCTGCTGGCCTACTGGTGAGTTTGACAGCATGGACGGCGCGGATGGCTTCATGGGTTGCTGCATTTTAGGCGTGCCTCGTGGTGGAGGTGGCTGTTG
The DNA here is from genome assembly GCA_030449925.1 of Citropsis articulata. Classification (NCBI taxonomy): domain Eukaryota; kingdom Viridiplantae; phylum Streptophyta; class Magnoliopsida; order Sapindales; family Rutaceae; genus Citropsis; species Citropsis articulata. Next base: position 17,433,056 of record JASUUH010000211.1, on the reverse strand, counting down.
GCGAATGATGCTGGTCACCGGATGCTGTTCCTGAAAGATGGCGGCTACGCCTACATTTGATCGGATAGCAGTGCACGGGAAATTTTGGTGTTGGGGGCTGGGGTTTATATCATTAAGGACCCTAAGGTTTCATTATTGTCGATATAATTAGAAATTTTAACGATTTTCATTTAAGTCCATAGATGAATTTTAAAGATTGTGATTTAATCAATAAGGTCCCTAGGGTTTCATATTTATATGTGTACATAATTTCAGCAGTAAGATTTCTGTATTTTTGTATAATTGTCTGAAATTCATTTTGGGTTTAATGAAACCTAGTTTTAGGTCCAATTGAGATTGGGTTTTGTAGATTAAAATGGACTGTTAAAGTTTAACTTATTAAATTTTATTTTGATCCAAAAATTTTATTTAAATTATTTCATTAAAATTGCCCTAACAAATTATTCCAAATAGTAAATTTATAAGTCTAAATTGCCCTAACAAATTAACAAAGACAAGCATTTAAAAGATGGACATTTACAAGCCAACGAAAATTAGACTTAAAGTTAATGTATTTTTAAAAAAAAATCATGGATTAAGAGTTGTTTAATTGTATGGCTAATTGATTGGTTGAATAACATGTCATTTAAATTACGAGGGTGCCACATTCACATATTCATGCATGTACATAAATTTTGGTGTTAAATTCTAGTTAGATTAGAATAAGATGTTGACATCATGTTTTAAAATTAAATTGATTTTACTAATGACATGACCCAATTAATTATTTTATTTTTATAAAATTAGATATTAATTGAAGGAATGTCAATTAATTAATCAATTAAGAATATTAAAAGAAAAACTCTGAGTCATAAAACTTAAATGGAAGAGGACTTTAGGCATAAAGCCTAGGTCACTATTGTTGTCCTATAGTAAGATAGATTAATATTATAACCTCAAATTAGATGACCTCCCTATATTAATAACTTCTTAGTAACAATAGAAGTTATTACTAAGAACTAAGTACTAAATATGACTTTTCTAAAAGAAAAATCTTGAGTATCATTAAAACTGATTCCCCTATGATAGCTCTTTATTTGAGAAATATAAAAAGATGGAAATAATGGTTATAAACTTAACTTAAATTTGTTAATATCCAACCCACTATGTTCAAACTTAAGTGACTGAATTAATGGATAGCTTATTATTATTTAATATGAGATATCTAGATGAAGATAGTAAATATGAAAGTAAACTTATCTAATTACACTACAAGAAAAAAACACTTTCTATGACAGTTCTCTTTATAAGAGTTTTTGGTCTAGAGACGCAAAATAATAGGCACATGATAGATTTTTTTTCACATTCTTATAATATAAATATCGTCTATTAAGAATTTATGATAGACTGCTAATAGATTATTTGGCTATCAAGAATATATAACTGATTTTTTATTTTGACTTTAGTTGCACGGATTAGACTTTATTTTTAAAATATTCTATTACCAAAAAATAAAGTGAAACATTGCAGTTTCTTACATTCTTCTATAGATGAATTTATAATCGGTCGGTGATAGAGCAAAACCAAACACTCTTCTCTTACTCTCATGGACCCTACCGCAATGTTTTCAAACCCTTTAGTTATTAAAATTGGCAAACCCTCTCTGAGAACCATATAGAGGACCCATCGATCGTGTGCTGCCACACTTAAATTTCAAAACCTAAACTAGGAGCCCACCATCGATTGAGCACATTAGAAACGATTGTTCGACAGACACATTTAATTATTGTTCAAACCCTAGAAGAGAAGTTAAAAAACCTGGAGATGTAGTTCTCAAATTTGTTCACTGTGATGGAAAGCTTTTTTTTTCAATTGTTAAATTTACTAACTCATCCAAATTACAGAGCCTTAGAACTGCAAAAATGACAGGGGCTTTGATCTTGAGTGTGGCAAATCACATGCATGTAGCCGTATGTTCACTATCTTCGAATTGGGGATATAGTTACTATTTTTCAATTCCGTCCAAGTGTTTGATAAAAAGTCTGCATGAATCTTGGCATTTTAATTGTTGCAGGCCATTTCTACCTATGAGGAGCGAAGGATTGTGAAGCTTATTATATTGATTCAGAAAGCAAAGCTGATACAAATCATACAATTCATGGGAAAGCTTGATGAGGTGTTGTATTTAATCTTGCTCATGCTTAGTCTAGATGTACAACACGTCTATCACATATTGTTCAATTTATGTTGACATAATGTTGCTTTGCTTTTTGAAGGGCTGGTTTGTGTTAACTTACAAGAGATTAAGGGATTGTGAGAATCTAAATCTATATTTTATATTTTATATGAATTTGACTTATTGAAATTATATTGCAATTGAATGATAAATGAATAATAAAATTTACTTTTGTGATTTTAAAAAATGGATAGAGTAAAATGACGTCAAAGACTTACACATATTTCTTCCCAATTACAATTTGGAACTTTGTGCTTTGAAGAAGAATTGTGAACTTAATTATAATTTCAAGAATTCAACACGCCTCATTGCTTTTTATCTACAAATTATGCACTTGAGCAGTAGTTGCAGAATATTAATTAGCAGTATATCTTGATCTTTGGCAGTAGCTACAGAGCTAATGCTAGTGAAGCTCCAATAATATTACTGCCTTCAAATATTACTATTTTCACTCTTGATTTTTCAGGATCTGGGCTCTATGCGGGAAAGCATGTTACTCTAGGATGGAACGAAGTAATTGGACAGTTAACTGGCAGGAAGAAATTACACACCTAGGATTTTTTTATTTTTAATTTTTAAAAGGAAAAAATCATTTATGGGACCAATTTGTTGAACTTTATTCCTGTAATTAAGGTCCCTCTTATGTTGATGGCTTTTTTTTTAAAAGGGAAATTATCTCTACCCACCTTTCTTTTATCAAATGTATATTGAACCACTACAAAATTTTAACATGTATTTTGCACCACCTTTGTTTTTAAGTTTGTATCAATCAACTACTTTAACATTAAAAGATGATCATTTTATCCCTAAATGAATTAAAAGACTATTTTATTATATAAAATTTTAAAAAATAAAAAACTATAACTGTAAGAATGTCCTTGAATTTAATCAAAGAAATAAATCTTAAATCTAATATGTTAATTTTTTATGATTATAATTTCATTTAAAAATTATCCTACTAATTTTTTATAATCATAATTTTATTTAATTTGTATGGGGAAGTTTCTTAATATTATTTATTGGGAAGTTTACAATAATTACAGGGAGATTTTTTTCTTCATGTTAATTTTTGTAAACTTCCTTATACTTAATTTAATTACAAAAATTAAATAAAACTATAATTACAAAAAATTATAATTACAAGATGTCTTTAAAATTATAATTTCATTTAAAAATTATCATCTTAAATTTTGAGATTTATTTGTTTTATTGAATTTAGGGGTATCCTTATAATTATATTTTTTTATTTTTTAAAATTTTGTAGAATAAAATAGTCTTTTAATTCATTTAGGGATAAAATGGTCATCTTTTTATGTTAAAGTCGTCGATTGATATAAACTTCGAAACAAAGGTGGTGTAAAGTACATGTCAAAATTTTATGGTGGTTCAATGTACATATGATAAAAGAAAGGTGGTGGAAAGATAATTTTCCTTTTTAAAAAGATGATCTTATTAGGAAAATGTGCTCTTTAAAAGCATATGTGTTTATTTAATTGTAATAAATAATTTTTCTGATTAATAAAATAAATAAGGTATTTTATTCAAGTATCTTAATTGCATTAATATTTTAAGTAAAGTCTATTTAATCATATTATATATATTTATGTGATTACCATGTAGATCACAGAAGACATAAATACAAGTTATCTTATGATTAAATAAATTAAGTTCGCAGTTGATAAATAAAATTGGGTACTTTATTTAGGTATAAACTGTAATAGATTCATTGAATGATTTGTCTTGATCATGTATGAATTTATTGATGTAGTACGACTACATTGAACAGGATCACATATGAGATTTAATTAACTTTGTAATAACTTTAAACTTATTCAATCTCATAGGCATTGATTTTATCATAATCTTAATCTTGAATTAGTTATGATTTTATGATTGTAATTGTTATTCCATTTGAGTTACCAATTAGCACGACACACTCTTGTAGTCAAGATTATTCGGTATCTTGGTAGGAGCAATTATGAATATTGGAGCTATAGATTAACAATATAGAATTTGTACAACACATCTCTTAATTGGTTTTCGGTACTTGATCATAGAATTCTCTGGCCAGAGTGTGTCAACATATTTAGTATATTGAAAATAATCATTAGAGAAAACTAGTAAATATAGAGAAACAAGATGTAATTAAATTGATTAGACAGTTGAGATATCAATTTAATTAACGATGTGGTACAAAAGATTGTGCAGTAAAGAAATCAATGTGGCATGAATTGAATTATTATTTGAAAACACTATCCTAGATAACATACAATTATAAAGGTCAATTTCAATCTTTTAGTGGAGTAGATTTGAAATTAAATAATTGGACTAGTTTAATTACAGGCCTAATTATTGTAGCTACTATTGTATGTACCCAAATGATCCCCGGGTTAGCTCATTTAATTGACTGCATCGCTACTGGATTAATAAGAAAGATAACTAGCTATTTGGGTTAAAAGCCTAAATATATTATTTAGTGAGAGACACCATATAATATGCTTGTGTGTAAGGGACCTTGTGTTATTTTACAAGGTTGGCTCCTATAACACAAGAACAAGTAATGTTACTTGTGGTTTTATTATTTTTTTAATTTAAATCAAAATTGATTTAATAGAATTAAAAAATATAAAAACATGGAGCCTAGGGTTTCCACTAGATGAAGATATAAAAGGGTTTATTTTCTCCCAAAAAAAAAGAGAAGTCACATTATACAAATAGATAAAAAGATTTTTTTTCTCTCTAATTTTGAGAGAAAAATGTTCTCCTGCTAGTTGCTTTTAGTGATGATAAAGGCACCCATACGTCAAGTGCAGATTAAACCTGAGACATAACCTAGAAGATCATTGGTGACAAATCATGAACTAAAAAGCGTGTTAGTAACGGATCGTAATCTAACAGGCATGATGGTGACGGATTGAGATCTAACCAGCATGTGGTAACAGATCGTGATCTAAGAGTCTAGAATTAATTTAATTGTTCATCTTCTCAGATTGTCAAGATATGATTTTTTATATTATGTATTCTTATATATTATATGAGATCGATACTAAAATTATTTTTATAAAAATAAAAATAAAAACTGATTTTTCTCTAATAGATCCGAAGGCTATGATTGATTACTTGTGGGCCGATGGAAATGTCTCTATGATTGGCTTATAGAGTCATTCAATTAGCTCTGTCACTAGGTACATTTATTTGTTATGAGCCTTGTCTATTAGTTATGATGAATAATGAAGTTCAATAAACTTTTAATTGATGGTCTTTGCTATAACAACTTTCTTGGGTTTGCAACTTTTAAGACTTAGAACTGTTGAACTTTGTATTTAGTTATTTGCTTATATTGGGGACTTGAATAAATTGATATGATGGTTTTATTATTAGTATTAGTAGCAGTAGCAGTAGCAGTAGCAGCAGCAGCAACTAGAAGAAATTAAAGGAAATTAAAGGTGTGGCTTGTGGCTTTCTTGTTGTTTGGGCTTAACTACTGCCTCACCTATTATTGATGCTAATCTGGTGTGACACTTCCATTTCAGTGTAATTACATAAGCTATTATACTTGATTAATTAATTAATTAATTAGTTCTTGGATTGAATAGCCGAATTGATGAATTTTCATGTCTTGGCTCTGGGGCTGCTAGATTTTGCTACTAGAACAGGACTACATTTTGCATAGGTTTGGTGCTGGATGTTGCGGAATACTGAGTACTTTGCTTGGTTTTGGATTGGTCTTTGTTGGCTATTGGCTTGACTTTGGAATATTGATTAACTAATGCAATGCAAAGTTTGAATTGCATGTTTTCGGAACTTAGACGTACTTTGGATATTTTTATGGATAATGAAGTTTAGTAATTTAGTTCATTGGTTTTGGATTTAATGGCATTTAGTTATTTGTTTTCTTTCTTATAACTTTTATAATTTAAATTTTAAATTGAGGAAGCTAAAATTGCATAATTGTATATTTTTAAATTAATAAATAAAATAAGTAGTCGATTTTTTTCAAAATAATTGTTGTAGAAAATGCTATTTATACACACAACTATTATAAAAAAAAATAATTACAATCCAAAAATTTCTAAAAAACTAAAAATTTAAAACAAAAAATTAATTTCTCTCATATAAGTAGTATGACATAATTATGACAAGTAAAAGTTATCACAAGTCGTGAGGGGTTTTCATCTATTGTCTTTTCTTGATGCTGGTTATAATGACGGTAATGATAATTGTCATCTACCCCTAAGATGATAATTTTTACTTGTCATAATAGATCCTTTTTCTTATAGTATTAGCAACAACTATGACTACCCTACAAAGGCTTATTTAATGTAACATTAGATTGTCACTGCATAATAAAAATAGTTAAAAAGTTTAATAATGCATTTCATCCATTTATATTTATTATGCTAAACTTCTATGTTTTTAAATGTATGTATACTCACATGAATTTATCTATTTTATCTTGTATTTAGAAAGCGTCTTTCAATTCACTTTCTCAATCCTGAATTAGTTAATTGAATATAACTTTCCATTTTTGAAAAGATTTCAATATTGTCCTCATAGCTAAAATGCACGTATTATCATATTGAGTAAAAATACCCTTTTCTCTTATTGAATTACACCCTAAACTGAAATTGATGCTACGCGCGTAGCTTAGTTCTGATGAGATGGCAAGGTGGTATATTCTGGTCCCACCTTCTATTACCTTGTCTAGTTAGCATCGAATTATAAACAAGGATGCTAAGATAAAGTGTAGTTTATCCAAGATACTCTTTATAAGGACAATACTTAGAAGATAATTATAATAATAACTGGATACTCTATTATTCGAAGGAACATATGTTTAAGATCACATGTTGATATTGATTGTATTGTTACAGAGGGTTAATAAATGATATTAGACCCATGATGGGGAAGCCCAGGCTACGATGGTCTTAGCAACCCTAGCTCTCCTATTTTAAAAATTGAAGGATTCAACGAATAAGTCAACTTATTTACTTATTGAACTTTTTTTTTTTTGATACACTGATATATTACAATAAGAGTTCTACTGATATTTACAATCAAACATCGATCGGGACTCTCCTAGATAATCCTATTATAGCACAGCCCGAATATCAACCCTTCACTTGAAGGGAGATCTGTCCTCACTATTAATACCGGAGGAAGATCAATTCTACCCCAATGTGGGGAGCCAATTCAGCCCCTATTTACTTATTGAACTAATAAATAAGATAAGGGTTAACATAAGCAATTCTAAAGCCCAAATGAGAGTTTATTTAATTTAGGATCCGTTTGGGAGAGCTGCGCTGCCACAGCGCAGCTGCTCCCCACCCTATATATCCCCTGAAAAATAGGGTGGGGAGAATATCCCCTGGAAAATAAGGTGGGGAGCAGCTCCGCTGTGGCAGCGCAGCTCTCCCAAATGGATGCTTAGAGCCTTTATTCTTTCTCTTTACCAATTCCTAACACAAACGAAAAGAGAGATGAAAAAAGTGTCATGGATGACGTAAATTAAAGAAATAAAAAATAATAGAAAATGTTTCTATTATGGCATAATGGGAAATTGAAGAGAAACTATGTAATCTACTTAGGTAAATTATCATTAGCTAAAAGCGGTTTCAGCTTTAAGTAATAAGTCAATTTGGGGTTGCGCACTTATACAATTGTTGCATACATGCAATGGGAGTTATCAAATAGTTTGATGGCTTTAGGAATTTAGTATTAGATGACTGTTTATTTTTTCCGGTACTTCAATTGTTTTGATATCCGTTTATTTATTGAATAAATTGGTGTATTCAATTACATGGACCCAACTAAAGTTATCAAAAGAAATAAGTAATACAATGGTTAAACAGTTTATATACAAATCTATTTGTTTCATAAAATTTACTACATAATAAAGAATTGAAAAATGAATCTTTCATCATGTGAACTTTTAGTTATATCCTACTAATAAAATATGTCTGTGGCATTCACATCTAGTTTATATAAATTTTAGAAATGATTCCAAAGGCTGGTTAGAAATGGACATCAAACCATTACTAGTTTGTGAATCATGTCTATAATTTAAATTGATCAAGAAAGCATTTAATGTTAAAAGCAATAGAGCAAAAAAGTTGTGGGAATTAGTATATTATGACACATGTAGGCTCATAAATACATGAGCTAAAGGAGGCTATGTATATCATCTTTATTAATGATTATTCAAGGTATGAGTATGTGCATCTAATGCTTCTACAAGTTTGAGATCAAGGAGGTCTAAACAAAGTGGAAATCAATTAGAAGAACACAAAAAGACACTTTGATATGATTGAGGTGGCAAGTATCCCTTTAGTGAGTTTAAGGCTTCTTTGTCAGAACATGGGAATCTTTCTTACTTGATTGCACCTGGGTTGCACCTGGAACAGCTAGTAATATATTGCAATAGAAAGTGGAAACAAGACACTTCTTGAAATGGTGATGTCTATGATAAGTTATGCAACTCTTGCATATCGTTTTTGGTTTTGCTTTAGAAACAACAATATATCTTCTTAACTTAGTTCTACTTAAGTCAGTTCTCAGAATATCCCTGGAAATGTGAAATAGATGTAAACTCAATTTACACTATAAACACATTTGGGGATGTCCACCACATAAGATGAGCTACAAGGAAAGACAGACTTTGGAATTTACTGTTGAAGTTTATTTGTTTATCAGTTGTCTTAGAGAAATGAGAGGTAATATTTTCTAGTCTTGCAAAAATGAAGGTGTTTGTTAGCACAAATGAAATCTTTCTTAAAAGAGAACTATAAGAACTTCAAATATAAAAGTAAGATAGTTCTTAATGAATTGTCTAGGAACTCCAATGCGTGCTTAAGTAGAATGGTGAGATGATTTCTAACTTAAAATCTAATAACCTACCTAAACCATTCTGTATATCAACAAAAACTAGTACTCTATCATAGTGGGAGGATTGTTAATGGTCCTGCTAGGTATATGTTAACTGGAGAATATTTTCAAATGGTATCTAATGAACATGATCTAGCTATGTGAATTGATGACAGTTGTAGATATGGATAATTAGTATAAAGCTATGAAGTCAAAGATAGTTTCAATGTACTTCAACAAAGTCTGGGAGAAAAAAAAAAAAAGATAAAAAGATGAAAAATCTTTAAAGTGAAGATTATAGCAAAAGTCTTTCGCTGGTATTGATTTAATAATCTATCAAGATTCTCTTACCATACATAGATTTTGGAACATCAGATTTGATCTAGTAATAAATCGTTTAATTTTGATCAAAAATCTTGATAAACATTGTATCTATAAGATGATAGAAAGATGGTTGATAGTGAATCTTGTCCTGCTTATAGATGATGTCATACTCATAAAGAATGACGTAAGGAAGATTGCTAGCATATCATGTTACACTTATCGCTAGGTATATAAATTGACAAAATTTTGGTAAAATTTACTGTGCATTAATCCATGAAAGGATTATTACCTTTCGGACATAGAATTCTTCTGTTTAATGATTAGTCACCTAAGACTTCTCAAAAGATAAATTGTATCGGATAGTTTCCTTATGCATATGCAATAGGAAGTCTCATATATGTTATGCTATACATTAGACAAGATATTTGTAATGTAGGCATGGTCAGCAAATAAGACCAAAATACAAGATTGTAATGATGCATATACTTGAGTATTATTTTAGAACAAAAGATTATATGCCCGTACATTCTAGTAAAGATCTTATAAGTTATACAGGTTTGGTAATTTATAGAGATGTTGATGTTTAATTAATTATTAACTTATAGGTTTTGTGTTGACTTTAAATGGTAAAGCTATAAGTTGGGGGAGTATTAATCAATCTTGTACTATAAACTCCACCATAGAAACCATACATATAGCTACTTCAATAGTACGTTTACTTAATTAGAGAGCCCAAGGCTTATAAGCTAGTTCAGGAACTCCCTTACTAGCAATGTGAGATGTTACAATGGAGAGGATCAACTTCCCCTGAAATGAATTGTTGCAATGCTAATATTGTCGTTGAAGAGTTAGTATTGGGTCCACTGTGGAATGGGGTGGGCCAGCTTGCCCACCTTTTCCCTCAATTTTTGCCTAGAAGAAGCATACAGTTGCCAAAAAAGGCACCGGAAGAGATGCTATGCTTCCTTTGGGTAATCCAGTATGGATGTGCATTCCAAGTATTGCTTCAGTGCCCCAAGAGCACCTTCTTTTATCATGTATGAGGCACCAGCACCTCCCTCCTCAGCGGGTTGGACTCAGCGGGTTGGAAAATAAGTTTCACAGTTCCCTTCCAACACATGAACGAAACTTGTGCACGTTACTGAATAAAGATTAGTTTGGATTTAAAATTCTAAATCAGTATGGTGTTCCAAAAAAAAAAAAATTCTAAATCAGTATGAATAAATAAATGGAACTAAGCTATACATTTTTAATGCTCATTCTTGAATCCCAAACACAAATGATTAGGCAATCATGTTGATTTGTTATTTAAGAACAAAACTCGTGTCTTATGAAAATAAATTTCATTACAGCTCGATCATAAACATCAGTGTATAAAAGATTTCTAGATCCTGCAAATGGAGAGAGGAGGGGAAGAAAAAGAAAAAAGAAACTTCACCTCATCTTTATATTGATGAAGCAACTTGGCTATGCCAAGAAGCATGGTGGTGTGGGGCATCATGTCCACATGCATGCATTTTGCCAGTAATTTTGCTCTCATGCTCCCAGTTCACAAGCTCCTACACAATCAACATCATCAATAGGCAATACAATACATAACTATTCTCGATATATTAAAATTAATTCTTAAAAGAGACCAATGAAAGAGGTGAGAAAATACTTACTTGAAAGGGAGGGCATCCATCTCAGCTCAAAGAGCTACAACGGGAGGAGAACCAGAACCAGTTTTTGCTACGATACCAGTTTTGACAGGTAGGTATGAATAAGGAGATGCCAAGTTTCTCGAGTTCACTGTGAATGAGAGCACTTCTGTTGTGCTCTTCGAATCGAAGTTCCGGGTTTTCATGAATTTGTCTCCGTACAGAGATAAACCAATCTTTCTCTTGTTCAGCTTCTACTAAAAGTTAATCAGCAAAAGCTTCATCAAAACTGTAAAGTCCTGCTGTGCTGTGATATGTGAGTGAGTGAAGCAAGGATTGGATTTCTGCTAATGCTGCTGGCAAAGGAAAAAATTTGTATATCTGTTGACTTGCCAATAAGTAGTTGAGATTATCTTTCATGGACCAACTATAAAACTAAAGAAACGAAAAAGGGAGATGCTTAAAAAACTATTAAAAAAATTCTTGCACTTGTACTCCTAATAAAGAAGAAAGTGTCATCAGAAAAGAAGCACAACTTATAAATTTTAGTCCTCCTTCAACAGATGCTTTGATGCTCATGATACAAATCTTATCCATCTCCAACACTTACGAACTTTGTTATTGTGGGCATGTTAAAAATCTCTGCTTCCATACATTTACAATACTACAAAGGTAAAATGCTTTGAGAATAGGGATTAAAATTTGCCATTTCTTACAAGCTTTACTGTAGAATGAAACCCTGGTGCTCATTCAGATATGTTTCTGCAAGATTAGCGTGCAATGCCGCTCCAATTGGCAGGACATCCTCATCAAGAAAGAAGTGAGGGGAGTGCGGATAGTGAATTGAATCCTTTTCCTCATTTCTAATTCCAATCCTAAGCATGACTCCAGGGATCAGTTGCTGATAAAAGGCAAAGTCCTCCCCAGTCATAACCTTCTTGGCCACCCCGACATTCTCAGGACCAATCAAAGATTTGCCAACCCTCTCGACAAGCAGATGCAAGCCATCATCATTCACAGTAGCAGGATACGGCGGGTGCTCTTCCTCTTTCAGGTCAATAAATGCATTACATCTGTGCACAGCTGCCTGCTGCTTCACAACCTATAAGAACAAACTACGTACAGTTATTAAGGACTGCTAAAATAACTTCGTCTTTCAGTTCAACATTATTTATGAAATATGGCTATTCAAAGAGTTCAATTTAGGATGATGAACTTTTATGAAATGAAAATGACAGCGGAGACAATGAAGCACCAAGAATTTTCAAAAGTACTACCTGAATTGAAGACTAACTGATAATTGAATTGTGAACTCCTAATAATTTTACTTTAGAAAATAGCATGATGACAAACCCAGCAAAATTACTAGCATGTTTCTATTCGACATGAAGAACAAAGTGAGCACCGTTGATTCCTTCTTTCAAGCCAAAATGAGAAGTTAAGTAATGTTGTATACCTCCTTCAACCTTTTTTGGAGTTGATACAAGCCTTCAGTTGTAAGACTCCTCAAAGTACCTCCAAATTCAACAAAAGGTGGAATAATATTAAATGCAGTGCCCCCTCTAACATAAGTAACAGACAACACCTGCAGCCAAACACAAAATACTAGTATTAAGTCATACAGGATGATATATTCACTTCAAGTCTTTCTATGCATTCATTCTTGCAGTTAAAATTCCTGTAAAAATTATTAAGAGTGAAATGGAGAATTCTTCATGCTTTCAATGACAAAGTTCAAGGTTTCCAAATAAATTGATAAAAGGAGACTGACACATACTAGACTTTGGAGGGGATTCACTTCTCTTGAAATAAGTTGTTGCAATGCCAATATTATAAATGAAGCAGTAAGAATAGGATCAATTGTTGAATGAGGCATTGCAGCATGTCCACCACTTCCTTCTAATTTAACATGAAAAATGCATGCAGCAGCCGAGAGTGGCCCAGAAATGGATGCTATACTTCCTGTAGATACTCCTGCATCAATATGCATTCCAAATATTGCTTCAGAATCACCAAGAGCACCTTCTTTTATCATGTGAAAAGCACCTGCACCTCCCTCCTCAGCTGGTTGGAAAAGAATTCTCACAGTTCCCTTTCAACGCCAAGTTAAGTAAAAAATTGTGCAAATTAGATCAGATCGACAATAAAATTCCGAATCAATATGACTGAAAACATTAAGGAGAGAATCAAGTCAGACAGAAAATAGCTTGAAAGGGAGGGGCAAGCATATCATCAAACAAATGCACAATATACGAAATTTATTCATGGGTAGAGGGAGATGAATAGATTAACTATATACCACTTAAATAAACCCCACAACTCAGTCATGTGTGCAAAATCATCATCAAAGTAGAAAGTAAATATACATAAACTCAAGATGACCTTCCTTAAATGTTATCAATAACAGATAATTAATCAAACTCAGCAACATGTAGGACAAAAATAGATTTGTCACATTAAGAAATTCTGTTCCGCTGTTGTAATACATGGTTTTTGCCAAATCTGTCCTTGTTGCTTCCATTATAAACAAAGCTACGAGCATTCTGGAATTATCAAGCAGTCTTTGAAAATATTACTCGTAGTAGATTCTTTTAAGTACCACAGAGTTAGTGATGACAGCCGAAGGAATCATCTAGCACCCAATCAATTCAAAGATGCGTCTATCCATGGTACTTGACACTATCCCATTCTTCCAATAAAATGGAACCAAATCATACAAGTACTCATCAGCAACAGTCATATTAATTAACTATATGAGAACAAAATTCTTGGGAAAAAAACTCCATAATTAGAAAATATCAGCAACAGTCAGATAAACACTCAACTGAAAAAAACTCCATAATTAGAAAATATCAGCAAGAGTCAAATAACCACTCAACTAACCTTCAGTTTATATTTACGTTGATGAATCAACTTGGCAGCACCAAGAAGCATGGTGGTGTGGGCGTCATGTCCACATGCGTGCATTTTGCCATCAATTTTGCTCTTATGCTCCCATTCCACGAGCTCCTAAGCATCAGCAACAACATAGTTTCTCTCCATATATTCATTCATTGATATTAATTCAGTAAATTAGAGATAGTAGCATACTTACTTGCAAAGGGAGAGCATCCATGTCAGCTCTCAACGCGACAACAGGGCGAGAACCAGAACCAATCTGTGCTAAAATGCCAGTTTTGGCGACTGGGTATGTATAAGAGATTCCAAGTTTATCAAGTTCTCTGCGAATGAGGGCACTTGTGTTGTGTTCTTCGAATAGCAGTTCTGGGTTTTCATGGATTTGTCTTCTTACAGAGATTAGCCAACCTTTATCTTGTTGAGCTGATATCATAACTTGATTTGTAAGTATTTCATCAACTGCTGTGGTCGTAGTGAGATAAGTGATCGGTACTAGAAGAAGCCAAAAGCCAATCGCCATCTCAAAAACAATCCGTTGGCTCAGGATCCCGTAATTATTTATGGGGCGTATATGGATAGGGCGGTTTTATATGAATCTCACCTATTGTAGGCATCATATTTGGGATAAGAACGATCCGATCATATTTGAGTAAATACATTGTTAATAAATAAAAATTAAAAATTAAATTTTATCAATACACTGCAATTAAAAAATATATATATAACAGAAGGTATTTAAAAATTCGGTAGAGCTCCAATTGAGAAAAGTTCCTATTTCAATAAGGATCATCATCCTTTTACACGTTTAAGGTTGAGGAGGTGTGTTATACGATCTTTTATAAACGGGGGCTTGTTTTGCAAAATTGGGGAGGGGTACATTACACTTAGCAGTAGCAAAAATCTCTGTAGGAATGATTTTTTTTTTTTTTCAATTTCTAATTTATGAAAGAGATGAGATGAGGTGGACCCCTCCCCATTTTTTCATTTATCTATTTTAATTTTTTTATTTGAAATTTCTAGAATAAATAATAAAATTTAAATTATAAAATATCAAATATTACTGTAAATAACAAATATCAAATATTTATATAAATAATATAAAGACTTTAATATAACTTAACTGCAGCACAAAGCTTATCATCCCACAATCAACAAATCAAATTCTTATAATACATTTACTCATTGGAACGAAAACGAATGGAATGAGAATCAGATAAGTGAATTACTGGAATTTTAACGAGATTCTAATATTTACTCAGAAAATAAATAATAATACGAACATAATATCATCGATACGCTATTTCAGAAATAAATAAACTATGAACGAAAACGTAAATTAATTTACCAAAATACTCATAGTATTAAATAATGTAATTTTTATTAACTAGATATATGTATAAATATTATTATAAAAATGATATTAATAAAAAATAAAATTAATAATAATAATAATAAATGTTAATAATTATTATAAATATTATTATTATTATTATTAAATTTTATTAATTTTATTATTTTAGTTACTATTAATTATTGTTATTATTATTTTTATTAATATTATCATTATTAATATTTATTATTATTTTTATTAACTTTATTATTTTATTTATTATTAATTATTGTTAATAGTATTTTCATTAATATTATCATTATTAACATTTATTATTATTATTAAAAAAATTTATTAACTTTATTATTTTATTTATTATTAATTATTGTTAATATTACTTTCATTAATATTATCATTATTAAAATTTTTTATTATTATTATTATTATTATTATTATTATTATTTTATTATTTTATTTATTATTAATTATTGTTAATATTATTTTCATTAATATTTTCATTATTAACATTTATTATTATTATTATTATTATTATTATTATTATTATTATTATTATTATTATTAACTTTATTGTTTTAGTTATTATTAATTATTGTTATTATTATTTTTATTAATATTATCATTATTAACATTTATTATTATTATTATTAAAAAAATTTATTAACTTTATTTATTATTTATTATTAATTATTGTTAATATTATTTTCATTAATATTATCATTATTAACATTTATTATTATTATTATTATTAAATTTTATTAACTTTATTGTTTTAGTTATTATTAATTATTGTTATCATTATTTTTATTAATATTATCATTATTAACATTTATTATTATTAAATTTTATTAACTTTATTATTTTAATTATTATTAATTTTTATAACTAAAATAATAATTATTATTTTTATTATTTTTATTAATGATTATTTTTATTGTTAATAATGATAATATTAATAAATTAATAATTAGAAGGGTACAAAAATAAATTCATCTTTCATTCTCATTCTCACATTTTTATTCCCTACCCCCCATGGGAATGAGATTCTCATTCTTTATTCTCAAATTATGTGAGACCCACACAATTTATTCTCATTCTCAAATTTAATTTTGTCAAATAAATACAATTTTAATTCTCATTCCTTCATTTTTATTTTTTATTCCAAAAAATAAACACACCCTTAATTACTATTTCACAATTAGCCATCACCCATCTCGTCCTTGTATCATCATAGCGCACTAACACGTTGCGTCTCTGGTGGCCAAGCAACCTAGTTGTCACTTCGTCAACCAGCAACACGACAAATACTCACATAACTCAGTAGCATTTCGCATCACTGGTAGCCGAGCAGCCCAAATGGTCTCATCGTCAACCAACAGCTCTGTTCACTATGTGAGTCATATCATAGGGAAAGCCTACGATACAGACTCTGTAACGTACGCACCCAATGGGAAGCAACACACGTGTCCTAAAGAGAGAGAGAACTAGTGCAAATGCACGCGATGGGGGTTGGCTACAGTTGGATCTGTAAGTTACATAATCTGTAACTTAGCCAGCTCCCACATCATAATATGTGGGCAAGATATATGATTGCTCATAGACAGCACGCACATCAATATTGTAGAAAAGTCATATTATTCGAATTTTGTTTTGAAAGGCATTATTTGATGTTAATGTTAGCATTTATGTATCCACAATGTTGATTTTGATGATAACAAACTAGATTAAGAATGATTAAGTTTTTAAAAGCTTCAATTATTTTTTATACATTTTAAATAAATCCTTATTTTCACATTATAAAGGTTTTATATTTAATGGAAAAATGATTTTATGAAATTGGTTGTCTTTCAAGTTTATGGTTTAATTGAAAGTGTTTTGAAAACTTGAAAATCAACAAGTATTGTTTGAAATTATGGAGAAGGACTTATTTGAAAAGTGTTATAGTATTTTGGGCTATTTCATAATTTCATAAAGTTTTGGGATTCACAAAATATTATTTAGAATTCAAATCCATATATTCATGCTTTTATAACGCTTTCATAAGATATATAAAGTTTTGGGACAAAACTATAATTTTTGGTAAATAGTTCACGTAGAAAGCCATCGTAGAAACTACCTAACTGCTTATCGAAACGCAGTGAACCGCTTAATAAGAAGTTAAGCCAAATCTATTTTGCGTCTCTCGAAATTACCGAACTGCTTATGCGAAAACAAGAAACTGCTTATTTTTCATATTGTTAACCTCGAACCGCTTAGTAAGAACGGTTAAGCCAAATTTATTTTGTGTCTCGAAATTACCCTTGAACCGCTTACGTGAAAATGGTGAACCGCTTATTTCAGATTGCTAATCTTGAACCGCTTTAGTAAGAATCTAAGCCAAAATTATTTTGCGTCTCAAAATTAACCTCAACTGTTACGGAAAACGGAACCGTTTATTTGAAATTCAGCCCAACGGTAACTTTGACCAACGCAAACGGTTAACCGTTAATGGATTAACCTTGATCCGTTTTCTGGAAAAAAGTGCATAACGGCTAGTTTTTGAGCTCCAACTATAAAAACTCAAATCCAACTCATTTTCAAGCTCTCTAGCACGCACCAACAAAAGGCATACAACATATCTTGAGCTCTCAATTCGTGAATCACAAATCCTTGAGCCATCTTTGTTCTTCATTTTGTATAACTACTCTTTGAGAGAGTTTTTGTTGTACTTTTTAATTTCTCATCAAATTTGTGAGTGATTAAGTGTGTGATACACTTAGGGTTAAGAGATTGGGAAATAATCCCTTTGTTGTAAAAGTTCATTGACAGCTTGAAGTCAATTGTAAGTATTTGAAGCCTTGAAAAGGCTTGGATAGTGAAATTCTCAAGCTTGGGTTGCTTGGAGGCGTGGACGTAGGCGAGGATAGCCGAACCACGTAAAAATCCTTGAGTTTGTTTTTCTCTTCCCTTACTTATTTATTATTATGCTTTTATTGAACTTATTGCTTTCAATTTTATTAAGGCATTAGATTGGATTGTTGTGTGGTTTGATTAAGATAATTTTTAAAAACACCAATTCACCCCCCCTCTTGGGTTGCACACTTGTATTTCATTTGGTATCAGAGCAAGGTGCTCTTGTGTGGACTTAACCGTCTAGAGTTAAAGATCCATGGCAACCCATAATGACTCAACCTTTAGGGAAGGACAATCTACAATTAGACCACCGTTCTTTGACGGTAATGACTACCCATATTGGAAAACTATGATGAGAATTTATTTACAAGCTTTAGATTATGAAATTTGGGAAGTTGTTTGTGATGGTCTATTCATACCTATGACTAAAAATGAAGTAGGAGATGATATTCTAAAACCCTCAAGTCAATGGAGTCTATTAGAAAAGAAAAAGATGTCTTTAAACTCCAAAGCAATGAATGCTTTATTTTGTACTTTAGATAAGAAAGAATTTCATAGAGTTTCTAGTTGTAATAGTGCTTATGAAATTTGGAAGAAACTTGAAGTTGTATATGAGGGAACAAATCAAGTCAAAGAGTGTAAAATTAGTAGATTCACTAGGCAATATGAGATATTTCAAATGGAATCATATGAGAGTGTTCATGATATGTACACTAGATTTACCGATATTGTGAATTCTCTTGAAGCACTAGGAAGGACATTTAGTAATTGTGAAAAAGTGAAGAAAATTATTAGATCATTGCCTAAAGAATGGAGACCAAAGAGAACGGCCATAGAAGAAGCGAAAAATCTTAATACTTTATCTCTTGATGATCTTATTGGTTCACTTATTTCATATGAAGAGGATATAGCTAATGAAAGAATTGATGAAGGTAAAAAGAAGAAGAGCTTTGCTCTTAAATCTTCCATAGTTGAAAGTGATGATGATTGAAGTGACTTTAAAGATGAAGGCGTTGAAATGATTGCTAGAAAGTTTAGAAGGATCTTCAAGAAGCAAATCAAGAGAAGAAACCTTAAAGATTTCATGAGAGAAAACCTTAAGGCGGAGAAATGGAAGAATGAGGCAATTGTTTGCTTTGAATGCAAGACTCGTGGCCACATACGATCGGAGTGTCCTCTTCTCAACAAGGTCAAGAAGAAGGCAATGGTGGCTACTTGAGACGATAGCGATGAAGAATCGAGTGATGAAGAGAATATGCAAGAAGTGTCAAATCTAGCTCTCATGGCAATTGGAGATGAATCGGATGATAAACTTGATGAGGTAAGTGATCTTCCTACTTATGATAAATTGCATGATGCTTTTAAAGAATTGCATGATGAATTGATGAAAATTGGTAAAAAGAATGTTTGCCTTAAAAAGAAGATGGTAGAGCTTAAAAATGAGAATGAATCATTTAGTGCTAAGGTTACATGTCTTGAGTTAGAAAATAAGACATTGCATGATAAGATTGCATTATTTGAAAATTCTAGTACTTCACATGAGCATTTAGAATCATAAATGAATGACTTGAAAAACGAAAATGAAATGCTTAAAAAGAAGAGCAATGATCTAAATGAAATTGTGCTAAAATTTACAAATGGGCAAAAGATATTAGATAACTTGCTTAATACACAAAAATGTGTGTTTGACAAAGGAGGACTTGGATATAACCCTAACTTGAAACAAAAATATTATAAGAATTATTTTGTTAAGGCTACCTCCACAAATGATCATAAAATTGCTTGTCATTATTGCAATCAAGATGGTCATATGAAGAATAGATGTCCGGTTAAAAGAAATGTATATTATGGAGCAAAATATATTTTGGTTCCAAAAGGAACTATTGCTAACATTCAAGGACCCAAGAATATTTGGTTACCAAAGCACACAACTTGAATTTTTCTTTGTAGGTACCATAAATCAAGGAATGGTGGAGAGTTCCTTGATAAAAGCTTGTGAGAATAATCACTTGATCATGATCTAGGAGAAAAAGATGAGGCAAGATGATTTAATTGTTTTGGTAACAAGTCTTGCCATGTTGATTTTGTTGAATGGATCATGATAAATGGATAATAGCTTAAATTTGTGAAAGTATGCTTATATGTTTACATGATAGAATTATCATTGTGTATAACATTGAGTGATTTATCATGATGCCTTTGTTTGATTTTGATTGTATGGTTTTTGATTTCATCTTTTTAATTATCTATCATCATTGTCCATCTCTTAAGTATGTGTGAATTCATATGTCATTAATTGTGTCATATCATTATTCATTTATAAAATCGCACACATGACTTATTGCATTTATGAATTTGATTACTTATTCTTTTAACTTATAATGATGGCTTATCTTAATAGCTATGTTGATTTTGATGATCTATATGTTGCATTATATACTTATGCTTTGCTTAACTTTTGAGATAAAGAATATGCTTTGATGATTACATGTATTGGATGAAGTTTGATCTTATTCAATCTATGAGTGGTGAATGGATGCATTGTTTGTACTCTATCGATGAATTGTTGAATATGCATTGTTGCTTTCATTATGGATTAAGGATGATTATTGTTTGATAATTGAATGTTTTATAATGTGGAATTAATTTCTTGATGATTTTGATGATTTTGATGATTGATGATTATATTTGTGTGGCTTGATGAATTGATGGAATTGTTGATTTGTTATAATTGCTTAAGCTTATATGGAAGTATTTTTAACCATGTTGTATATTTGAGAATTTCTTCATTTCTAAGGGGAGACTTTGCCGAAATTGTTACTCGCACAAAATGGGTAATATCTTCGTCAAATTATTTTTATGATCTTATTTCGAGTGCATCTATTTATTTTTTATTTTTCATGATGAAAGGAGAGATAAATATGATATGGTTTTGGATAAAATCTTTTTTGTTAAAATTTTTAAATTGACCATATATTTAGGGGGAGCATACAATATGTTTTTAGATAATATGCATTTTGAACTTTTTGGTTGTCAAAATGGGGAGACAAAATAATATATCTTTTTGATGTTTTCAAAAGGAGGAGAATAACATGCACTTTGAGCATTTTTGTTTTTATGATTGATATGTGCTTATAGTGATGATTTTGAGATATGGTGATGTTTTGATTACATGGTTTTTATATGATGATTTTATGTTTTGAGTTTTATATTTGAAAATTGATGGAATCATGATTCATGATTATTTTATGGTTGATGGATTATGTGATGATGATAATTTAGGGGTTATATTACTAAACTTGTATTTGAGGTGATGCTTGTTGTTAGGGGGAGAACGTATTAAGATTTTTACTTTGACAACATGGGTAACAAATTTACTCCTCTCTTTCTTTTCCTTTAAGTTTTCTTTTTTATGTTAAAGGGAGAGAAAAATACATGTTTTTAATTTTATACAAAAATTTGTTATTTGTTTTCTTTTCCACTAAGTTTTTCTTTTTGATGATGAGGGGGAGAAGAATACATGTATTTAAATTTGTCAATTTAGCTAAATTGTAAGAGAAGCTTACATTTAGGGGGAGTAATTTGTGGAATCATTTTTTAAATACATTCAAGGTTTGTCATCATTAAAAAGGGGGAGATTGTTAGCATTTATGTGTCCACAATGTTGATTTTGATGATAACAAACTAGATTAAGAATGATTAAGTTTTTAAAAGCTTCAATTACTTTTTATACATTTTAAATAAATCATTATTTTCACATTATAAAGGTTTTATATTTAATGGAAAAATGATTTTATGAAATTGGTTGTCTTTCAAGTTTATGGTTTAATTAAAAGTGTTTTGAAAACTTGAAAATCAACAAGTATTGTTTGAAATTATGGAGAAGGACTTATTTGAAAAGTATTATAGTATTTTAGGTCATTTCATAATTTCATAAAGTTTTAGGATTCACAAAGTATTATTTAGAAATTCTGAAATTGGACCTATTTGTAAAGTTTTATAACGTTTTGCGTCATAGTACAGTTATAGAAAGTTTTGGGACAAAACTGTAATTTTTGGTAAATAGTCCCATCGAAGAAACATCGTAGAAACCAACTGCTTACTAAAATGGTGAACTGCTTATTTCCGGATTGTTAATCTTGAGCCGCTTAGTAAAGAATTAAGCCAAATCTATTTTGCGCCTCCTGAAATTACCCTCGAACTGCTTAAAAAACTGAACCGTTTATTTCCAGATTGTTAACCTTGAACTGTTTAGTAAGAACGGTTAAGCCAAATTTATTTTGCAGGTCTCTGGAAATTACCGTTGAACCATTTACAGGAAAACGGTGAACCGTTTATTTCCAGATTCCTAATTCGAACTGTTTAGAAGAATCTAAGGCAAAATTATTTTGCAGGTCTCTCAAAATTAACCTTGAACCGGTTACGGAAAACGGTGAACCGTTTATTTGAAATTCAGCCCAACGGTAACTTTGACCAACGCAAACAGTTAACCGTTAATGGATTAACCTTGATCCGTTTTCTGGAAAAAAAGTGCATAACGGCTAGTTTTTGAGCTCCAACTATAAAAACTCAAATCCAACTCATTTTCAAGCTCTGTAGCACGCACCAACAAAAGGCATACAACATATCTTGAGCCCTCAATTCGTGAATCACAAATCCTTGAGTCATCTTTGTCCTTCATTTTGTATAACCACTCTTTGAGAGAGTTTTTGTTGTACTTTTCAATTTCTCATCAAATTTGTGAGTGATTAAGTGTGTGATACACTTGGGGTTAAGAGATTGGGAAATAATCTCTTTGTTATAAAGGTTCATTGACACCTTGAAGTCAATTGTAAGTATTTGAAACCTTGGATAGTAAAATCCTCAAGCTTGGGTTGCTTGGAGGCGTGGACGTAGGCGAGGATAGTCGAACCACGTAAAATTCCTTGAGTTTGTTTTTCTCTTCCCTTATTTATTATTGTGCTTTTATTGAACTTATTGCTTTCAATTTTATTAAGGCATTAGATTGGATTGTTGTGTGGTTTGATTAGGATAATTTTTAAAAACACCAATTCACCCCCCCCTCTTGGGTTGCACACTTGTATTTCAGTTAAGTATGCCAAAAGTTTAAGGGAGTAGAGTGAAATAAGATTCATTCATTTATTTTATTATTGATATAAAAATATATTTTTTTAATTATAAGATTATGAAGATTGACGAAAATAATTATTTTAATAATTTTTTTTGTGATTTTTGTAATGAGTTAATGTTAATGTAAAATATATTATCAAACTTTACTTTTATTTAAATTTTTTTATTTTAATATGATTAAATCAAATTTAAAAACTAAAAACGTATTAGTTATTTGGGAATTGAAGAACTTCGGGTATCCCCTGTTATTACTTGAGGATCCTTATACCCTTGCCTCAAGTAATTTTGATAAGAATAAAGACATATGTAGAATATTAGGAATGGGATGTCGATCTCCTCCCTTCCCCTCCTATTGCCAACCCTAATTACACCTTAGGGTTCCTACACTAGAGATTAAGGGTATGTCTGGGATTTCATGCAAATCTATTTTAATATAGAATTTAAAATAATTGTGTTTGTACATAATTTGGTAACATATTGAATAACTTCTTATTACTATAAAATAGTACTATTAAATAATTAACCATAAAATTGCATATGTACATTGAAAATTTGAAATGAGTCAAATGGACAAATTATGCCTTTGGCTACAATTGTAAAAATTAAATATTTATTTTGAGGCAAACTATTTCACAAACTTAAAATTGGTTCACTTTAACTTTCTATGTATATTCCCTGTTCCCGAAGTATCAATAATAATAAATGTTAGTTAATAAATAATACTAATGCACTGAATTCTATTAAAACTACACAATTAAGCATGTTTGAATGAAAGAAGTACTGAGCAACCTCTTGGGAAATACTCATGTTGCACCCTTTTTAAAAAATAAATAAATAAATTTTCAAGACCCCATTCGTGGGTTAGTCTTTGAAACACGCGCGCACATGTATAAGAAGGGTATTTTGGTACCGTACAAAAACTGAGTTTCAAATAATCTGATTTTTAAAGTGAAAACTCAGACCTTTACAGTCCATCTAAGACTACATTGTACGTAAGACAACATTGTATTATTTGAAAATCGCTTCTGATGTAAGTTTATCAAACACTACTAAATCACTTATTTGAAAATCTAATAATCTCAAATATGTACTAAACACTAAATAAGGTGCAGTGCATGACTTTCGAAGTATACCTTCATTTTATATAGAATCTAATTTTAGGCTATAGAAACTAGAAACAGGAAGCTTCACATGAATTTGCCAATAAAGCTGATATTCCTAGTCAATAGAAGAAAGAAGAGAGCATTGCGTTTCTATCTTTGCCCACTGGTAGGGCGAAAGTTTGCAACAAGTTTGCTCTTGATACTTTTCAGTGTTTTAGTCAGTGGATTTAGATAGGAAGTATAATAGAAATAATACAAGTCTAGCTATAATATTAAAATTATAGGAGCAAAATACAAAGTTAGGTTCAGGCATATCCTGCACTACCTACATACATATGTACAAAAAGATAACATCTGAGAAAATAAATAACTATCTCGTAGGCGAAGTTAGTCATCTCATAGGAAGAAAGAGAAACAAGATGGGAAGATTATACAAACAAAAGGATAAGAAATCTAAGCAAGCTTCAAAAATTAAGGCAAAGACATTTCCATGTGCCGACCAAGATTGCAAACATTACTACAACTGCAGCTACCCTAAACAAAACAGCAAATGACCGATTTGAGCGACCAGCTCGAAAAGTCTTTGAGGTATCATTATCCACCAAAATGGTGCTCTTTAATCTTCCTTTTGTCAGTTCATCTGTAGTCTGTTCTTCAGAAATATTACTGTTTTCATTTGATGCTAGATGGGAATCTCCCTTTAGTTCATACATCGCACCAGTAGCAGCATTAACAGGCAGTTCCTTTTCTGCATCTGCTACACCCTGCACATCGAAATTTAATCAAAATTCATAAACCACACGTAAAGATATCGTCAGAGCTTCAAGACGATCTCCATTTAAAAACTTCTAACCTCTGCAACGATAGGTTTTGATTCATATTCCTCTGGCATGCAGCCCTGAAGTCTAACTGGTCCAACTTGAAGTTTACACAGCAGCCGTAATCTTCTTGGAGCATCACCCTGCTTCACAAAGCCCTCTCTGTATGGAAGACTTTGTGGATCGCGCTTCCTAGTTCTAATACCAGTTGCAACAATATTTCTGCTGGCAACTCCAACTGTGTGATTGTTTGAATCACCATAACCACCAAATGCATCATGGAACTGGCCAGTTGTAGAAATAGAAGAGAAAACATCCTGCTCGCAAGATTCAACATCTGCGTAGCAGAAGTCATCTAAGTACCATGAGTTTCTTAAATTTATCGGCGGCTCATTATCACTATTTTGAGAGGTCACAGTTCTGAAGTCTTCTGGAGTTCTTAACATCTTTAAAGGACTTGCTCTTGCAATGTTATCCTTAAAACACAAAGAACTGGTAATGTCTGGGTTGGGCTGCTGCATGTAGAACAACTATGTCAAGCAAACACAAAACTTCCCATTATAGTAACACAGCAAACTAATAATTTTATCAGCATTATTTGCAAGAATATACCATAAACTTGATAAAATTATGAAAGTCCTGAAGCAACACTTACGCGAGCTTGGGCTACTTCTGCATCTGACTCACTGCATGATCCACTGTCCTTAACAAAAGTCATGTTACTTGGTGTCTCACTCACAAAGAATGAATTCCACTGACAGTCACTCTCATCAAACAAATTCTCATCCGAAGTATTAAGAATAGAATCCAAGAACTCTGTAATATAGGCATCTGACTCGGATGGTAACTGCCCCTTCTCATCATTGGTGCTCAAATCATTGCGGACAGGATGAGACATGGAAGAAGATCCTTTGTCCACTGGAGAAGGCGAATGCAATGGAGGAAACAGGGTGCAATCTAGTGGCTCCGACATCACTTTAGTAAACACATCACCAAAGTTTTCTTGCATGGCTTGATCAATCTGAAGTAGAAAATATAGATTATATTATTCCATTACATTTCTCATTGTGCAAAATACAGAAGGAAAAAAAATGGAGATTAAGCACATGGTTATCACCTCAGTAGCTGTAAACTCCGAGCTTTTGGTCTGACACTCTTGCAAATTAGATGTTACTTTCTCCGCCAAATGAGAAACAGAAGGTTTGCAGTCCAGCAATGTTTGATCTAACGCAAACTCAGATTTGGCCGAAGTAGGAGATGATTCACTGGGTTCAACTTCGACACAAATTTCAACACTCTCATCTTGTTTCTTAAACAGACGACAAAGTACAAAAGCGCTCTGCAATACATAATTTTTTTTTTCCATAGTCAGCCTAAAAACGAGCAATTCGGCAATAACATTTAACAAAATCAAACAACAAAGTGAGCGTTGTTCTTACTTGGCCGGGTTTGGTGCCATCAAGATCGTCAGCAGTAGCTCGATACTCGTGCATGACCCAATTGGTCCTTTTACCTTTAGGAGCACGACCCATATGAAATACAAGCGTTTTCTTCATACCAATTAAGTGATTACCAGACTTAATTTTGCGATCTTTACCAGTTGCTTTCCAGTACCCAGCTGCTGTTGCTCTGTTCAATCTGTGCCCATTTGGGTACTTTCTATCCTGTGGGCAGAAAAAGAACCATTCTCGATCTTTTGTTTTTATAACCGATAAATCTACAAAAATAAATCAGACTCAAACTGTTAGTGAGTGGGTTAATTATGACTGTCACCGTTAATCAAGAATATATGAAGAAAAAAGTTAATTACCAGGCAAATCCCAGGGCTCCCGTTTGCAGATATCAATTTCGCTAATAACACTGACTTCATCGTTATGTCCGTTGATCTTCATCCTCAAATAGAAATCAACTAGTTCCTCGTCCGTTGGTCTAAATCTGAACCCCAGTGGCAGTGAATTCAGTGACAACACTGCCATCGCTAAGAAACCCTATTATCAAATTATCAGAGATATTCACTACTAGTATCAACCTTTTTTATTTTTATTTTTATTTTTTTCAGCTGTTAAAATGGCCCTTAAAAGAAAAAGAAAGGAAAAGCAACCAAACTCTTATCAAATTAGACGAGGACTTGGTTTTCTTCGTCTTCTTTATAATCCCCGCGTTTTAAATTAAACCCCTCGTATATTCCGCGTTTACTCGTTTTCTTTCTTTCCTTATTCCATTTCTACCCCTAATCTTTGTCCGTCTATACTCGAAATTACAGGGTAGAATCGACAAATGGATGAAGCTTTTCGAACAAGTTTTGAAAAGTTGGGAGCTTGCGTCGTCAGGAAATGAGATTTTGACACGTCAACTGCAATACGTCATATCATGACTTGGGAAGAGAGAAGGGTATGTACTAGGAAGTTGCCTTGGTCTCAGTTTCGTCCCATTTGCCGTTGTTTTCAGTTTTAATGACAATTACTAAAATTATGTTGCGGTTGTGGTTTTTGAAATTATTAAAATGACACAACGAGAGAAATCGATGAAGTTGAGTTTCAAGATAATAGTAAATTTGGTTGTGTCCACACTCACTTTCTGTTCACCAAAATCAACAATTAGGAATTGATTAGTATCCGCGGGAGATTTATATTAGATAAACTAAATCGTTGATTCGGGACCGTGTATAAATTTAATTAGTAAAATTATTTGTGTCCATCAAATTAAGAATTTTGATTATTATCCAAGTGACATTTTATATTATCTTTATTAGACTTGTAAATTTTGGATGTCTGTGCCAAATAAATAACGTTGATTAGTATTCACATGGGATCTGTATTGGACAAATCCTGATCGTTAATCGTTGCTGGACACAGCTTCTCCTCAGCCTCATGTGTCACTTTTTCATCCAGTTGTGTTTGCTGGTATAGACTGTAGTGTGAACGCAAAAAAAAAAATGATATTAGTAAAAAAAAAAAAAAAAAAAAAAAAGAAAGAGAAGTGAGCCATCGTCGCTCACCAAGATGTCGCACGATGGTTTTTCTTTGGACGAGCTGTGTAATAAAGATCCACAGCTCGTCCAATTAAAGGTTGCCACGTGATGTGTGCACTCACTTGATCAAACTTCGAAAAACTAATATCAATAACATCCGAAGAATCTTCTGCCAATGTACCCAATACCAGCGTGAGACTATAAAAACGTAGAAATCTAGAGAAGACATGCCTCAATCGGACCCTCCTGCACTTCACTTTAGCACTAGATGAATTAGACAATCGCAGCTCTATATTTTGGAAGGTCCTAAGTTTAGTTATCTATTTATTAATTAGTGTAATTAATAATTTTTTTTTTTTAAAAAAAATTAGTTATGTATATATGACAGGAAAGCCTAATCTCTCTGCAATTAATTCCATTCATGATTGTCTCTTTAGATTTGATAATTTTGACCTTAAAAATAAAATATATTTTACCGTATAGAAATGATTATAAGTGTTACTTCTTTATTTTGTTAATATTTAAAAAAAAAATTCAACGCGTCCACTTTCTAAAATTACTCTATTAACATTGTTAATCTCAAAATAAATAGATATTGAATCAGTGATATTCTCAATAAAAAAATTTCCTACTCTCTGTTGCCCAAAAAAAAAAAAATCCATTCTCTACAAAATTTATTACCATCATCTAACCATTATATTCATTTCGACTAGTCAGCTTCCACATGCTATAATTCTAATTATTCTATTATTAATTATTATTATTGTTATCTTTTTAAAATTTAATTTTTTTTATATACGGCTTGAATAATCTAAAAACAACGTGTTTGTTTATTTATATGTTATTTAGATTTGAAAAACATTTCAACTCAAAAATATGCATTACGATATGAAAAATTACCCCAAAAAAAGGGAGATTAGAAAAATTAGTCCAATAAAAAAAAAAGCTCTTGATAAATTTTTTACAAGTAGTAAAAAAAAATATATATATATAGCTTATATTACAAAATCTACGTAAATAAAAAAAACAAGAGCTCTATATACATTACCATTTATATTATACCAAACATGATACCATATCGAATATAATATATTAAGAAGATTGTCTCTCTCTCTCTCTCTCTCTTTCTCTCTCTCTCTCTCTATATATATATATATATAAACTTACTCCTTACTATTTTTAATTTTTCATAATAGCCAATATCCCCTTGACATAAAAAATTTAAAGGAAAAAAGGGATAAATAGGTTATTTGTTCATTATTTTATTTTGAGAATATAAAATATATTTTTTTTATTAGAAAAAAGTTTAAAACTAACAAAATGTATAAAAAAAAGTCTCATCATTATTTTTTTCACCCAAACCTATATTTCTTTTTTTTAGTATTTAATTTTTTTATTTTAATATCTATTCTTATGATTTATTTAATTAATAATAAATATGAACAACAATATATTTGAAAATATAAATAATACAGTAAAATTATTGTGTCATGAGAGTTATTAGCTGTTACAAAAATAGTAAAGAGTAACTTGTATACATTAATTTTAGTTGGGAGAAACTAACTATCTCCCTAATATATTATAATCTATACTAATTGATTAAATTTTATGGAATAAATGTGATTTTCTTTTCTATGTTTAGGGGTCTTTTCTCATTCTAAAACGTGGGAGGCACAAATAATTAATACAACTAAGAGATAAGCTTTTTAAAGTTAAAAGCTTTCTTTATCAGTTTATCTTAGATAAAAAGATTAGACTTTACGAATATGCGTAGTGCTTTGATTCCAACTTGAATGCTATGGCCAAGCAATAGCTTAAAAGTCATCATGCTAAACAATTTTTACTTTTTCTCTCTTTTTGAAAGTCATCTTGGTTGCTAATGCCGAGCAACCTTTTAAAAGCCATCATGCTAAAGAATTCAGAGGTGAGAGATTTATTGGCGCTATTGTGTTTCTGTAATAGATTATTCTTTAATTTGGAATTTTTTTTCGCAATTTTTATTTCTTAAATTAAGGTACTGCTTAATTCTCATGATGCTCTCTTCTACACAAAACAGAACCGACAATGCAAGAAGTAATGTAGGCTCCTTAAATGCACAGTCGATGTAACCAGCTAAAGAGTCTCTCCTTAACATCCTATGTGCACTTTAAATTTCCTAATTTTTTAATTTTTTTTTAAAAGGTAGAGGAGTGAGCATTGCCCAAATCATTTTGATATCACCAATTTAATGATGGTTGTGCTAAACTACAATTGGAATTTTGCAGTTCACGCACAATAAGTTACAGAGTGGGTGCTTCAACTGTACTTACAAAAAGTGTTTGCTTCAAGACCACTTGTGTCAACCACTGAATAAATCTCTATCTTCTTTCGCTCGCCCCCATGGCTATAAAGAGAAAGTGCAATTTGCATGGGTTGAAATCAGTTATCATCTTAAATATCGTCCTCTGGGCTACCCTCCCCAGTAAGAGAATCGGAGCAGTTCTGTAGGGCAGCACACACACTGCATGAGTCATTAAGCACAGCACCATTTCGTGGAATCTCAATCTCCCCCAAGAAGAATCCGATGAGCTATTTGAGCATCCCATCAAATGAGTCATGCACCCTTCCTCTGTACTTATGATCTTCCTGTACGGATGTGTCATTTGAAGAATCAAGAAGCAGTTATGTGGCTTCTAAACTATTTGCTCTCGGTTAGTCAAGATAACCGAGAGCATGGCATTCTAATTGGTGAGAAGACCACAGTGAGACGGGCATGATCAGAAAGAGAATAGTTTTCAGGCCACCTTCCCTTCTCTACTTCAGGAGGGAAGAGAACTGCATTCTTTACGCTGAAACCAATTGTTTGCTCCAGACTACTTTTCACAAAACCATCTTCGTCTTCATCATTGAGGTCATTTCTTTGATCTGACCATGTGGTCTTCCAAATTCGCAGCTGCAGTTCCATCATGTAGAAGCATTACCATTATAATTAGAAATCACAGACAAAACTAAAAGCATTGACATCAATGCAAGTAATCGCTATTCAGAACCCACTAGATTCAAAGTAGAGAGATGAAACACAAATTTAAGTTGCAGAAAATCTAAAATAGCTAGGATTCAAAAAAGATCACATAGTTTTATCTGCATGTGCTTAAGGAACGTTCTGATAATACACGTAATTGAGAGCTATATAAAGATAGCTTCATTGAATCTACCTGAAATTCTTTATAATCAACGACACCGTTCCCATCAATATCAGCTTGGACCCACAAGTCCTTTGTCTCTTCATCAGTGAGACCATGTTTGTGGCCAGTTAAATTAAGCTGAAGAATGACAGAACATTGAGAGAAATAAAGAGAAAATGAGCTGAGATCATATAACAATACACAATACCTGTTCAAGAGCTTCACAGAAACCTGAGTAGGTAATGTAATCACCATCATTGTCAGCTTTCAGAAACGCAAATGCATCAGTTTCTGTAAGGGAAGCTCTCCGCAGATGACACTGAAAGTAAGAAGGTTTCATGTTCAGAGAAGAAAACTCACGACGTTGCTTGGTACAGTTACATCTTATGTAGTAAGTTACAAACCTCTTCGAGGACCTAAGTAGACAGCTAAACTAGGAATGTAATATTATCATATGCAAGGAGATCAAAAAGTCCCGCATTTTAAAGGGAACAAATAGTCGTTTGAATCAACCACAAACCAGTGGCGGAACCACTCATACATCCGGGGTTGCCCAGGCAACCACCAAAATTTTGAAATTTTTTTAATATTATAGGAATTTTAAAATATTAAATAAAAACTAAAAGGTTGAGAAAAACAGCAATAACCAACAACTCCTAAACAATCAAAATATATTAATACTCCTTCTACTTTGCTGTCATTATTTTACTTTTTATTTATACACCAACTTTTTTTTACCCCCATCAAAGGGTCATAACTGTACCTCAAGTCCCCAAGGCTCAAAATTCCCAACTTCTTCTTCCATTTCCTTTTCTAAGTTTATTTCACATAACAAAACTAAACGAACCATTCAGCTTCCTTTTTAAGTTCTTTGATTCTGTCCCACAAGGGCCAAGGATCCAAAGTTTGCTTTCTTCTCCCTTTTTTTTTTTTCAAGGGTTTATATTCTTTGTACTTATTCTTCAAATTCTTATTATTTAATAAGGAATTTTGCATTATGAACTTTTAATTTATATTTTTAGGCACAATCTGTTTTGTATTAATTTATGAATTATGTGTATTACTATAGTATTAAGATTTGTGCATTGTTAATTTATTAATTATAATTATTAATTTTTATTCGTAAGTTCATTTTTGATATATGAGTGAATCATATGGTGGAATATATAATTATTTGTACTTTCATTAATTTAAGATTTGGAATAGCATTTATTTTATTTTTGTTGCAATATTTTTTTATATGTATTTTGGCAACCCCTAAATCAAAATCCTCTTTCCGCCCTACACAAATCTATAAATCACTTTTAGGTAGCGGACAGCATGGGAGTAATTGTGCAGTCTTGTTATTTGCATAAGCTCAGAGAAAAAGCCATACAATGGGTAAGACTGCCAGCAAAGAGGTGTTCAGAGGCATAAGAAATACGGCACTTATGCCAGCCTGCTTTAAGAGACAATAGTATATCTACGGTTCTACAAGAAATTGAAGACACTGCATAGAGAATTCAGGACAGACTCGACGATTGCCACTATTATCGGATATTGTTAGATTGGAGGACTCTTGTCAAAAGTAGATTAAGACCAGAGATTCATTTTAACTCATTGACACCATCATTCGAAAAAAAGAAATGGGGAATTAATCTGAAGTTGAGAGAAACTAGTAAACTGAGACATCTCAACCAGTTTTCTAGCCCTTTTACCAATATCAACACATTTTAAAAGCCTAAAAGTCAAAAAAGAGAGCCAAAGAGAGAGGAAGCAATGCCGCATAAGTCGACCAAAATAATCTGCTTCTTGCTGTGGCAGGAATGTATATGGAATCCCAGGCATGAGAATTTTCAGAGAAGGTATATCCAACTCGAAAATTTTCAATCCCTACTTCAATATTGTTCTTTCAATAGTTCTCTGCAAGCTACTTTTGAACAGTAATTTACTAAGGACAGTCATATCCAGTTCGTAGAGAAGAAATGTCGAGTTAGTTAATTAAAATCACTTCTCTAAGCATTGAAACTTGTAGCCAAAATTAGCCAACAATAAGCTACTTACTGAATGAGTTAGTTAATGCAGGTAAGAAACAGATGCATCTCATCGAAAACCATATGACTAGGTACAACTACCGAAAGTTGATAGGTTTGTCAGATAGGGAGATCTAACCTTGAACATCCCAAATACTGCTTCACTCCAGCTTGCTTTCAATAATTTTCGGTATTTATTGGGATTAAGAAGCCATATGAAATCTACGCCACATACGTTACCTCGATGATTGCGGTGACTAACCCACTGTGAAGATTATATAAAAGATATGAGAAACATAATCAACACCTATATGCTTTGACCAGGTTTTTAGATGAAATGGAATAAAACTTGTTGCATGAACATTAAAATGACCTTGTGTGCATCCGCATCTGTATACTGATGAGCAGTATCATATGATGACACAAATCCCTGTGATCTGAGGAATTTGTAAACATGCCCACGTTTGCTCCCATTCCAGTCACTATAGTCAAATATAAAACACAAGTCAGAGAAAGTAAATAGGATAATAATCATACTAAAGCAAGATACCTTCCAAATGGAAAGAAAAGCAATCGTAAATGTACCCGCATAGTATGATAGGAATGGGCTTGAGATTGTGTTCTTTCTGATAAGACTCCACATGTTGCAGAATTTTATATACCTAAATGAAACATGATGTAATTGAGATCAAAATGAGAAATTATGTCAAAAAATAAAAATGAAAAGGCAAAAACAAATTCACCTGATGTAATCGGACTAAACAGAGACTAGAATCATGAGGAAATAACAAATGGGTATTCACAATGAGAATTTCCTGCCGGAGATCACCATTTCGACACTGTGAAAAAGGGTCTATTAATTCAACATGTAACAACTGAGCAACACGATCTCCAAAATCATTGAAGAGCAAATCCCGGTAGTTGACAACTCTAAAGAAATCCTTATGCACCGCAGTCAGCAGACCTAGAATAATGACTTCATCAGTTTCTTTTGTTCCCCCAAGCTACAACATTCTAATCATAATTCTTTCATCTATTTCATTTGCATTCATTTACACTTCGGAAACTAATATTTGTAAAATGTTATTAACAAAAAAAAAAAAAGGAAAAGAAATATACACACCATCGCCACGGTTGTTGGTACGGGCAAGCTTGAAATTGACATAACCAGCATCACTCAATCTCTTTTCATACATGTCTACGAGCTCTTCGTTACCAACCCAAAACTCCTGCCATTAGAAATATATTTCAAATTTATAAGCAAATAAATTGCATAGAAGTTCAAAATCAATGTAAATTTTAATGAAAGTAAAGTTAAAACAAAAACCTGAAGACAAATAATGGAAGATCGTTCATACAACAGCCAATCTAATATCCTCTGGTTTCTACCGAACCAATACGCTCTGCAATCACTTTCCCGGCAATTCTGATCCTACATATGATTTCAAATTCTGAATTAAACCCAAAACAAAATAAAAATACACGAAAATAAAAACAAAAACAAAAAAAGCAAAACAATATAAAAAGAAACCTCATTGGAGAGGCGTTTGTAGATGGGAGCAAGAATGTTGAAGGTGGTACAAGTAATGCAAGGCTGTTGTTGATGATCTCTAATCGAAGATGATATCGCATAACTCCCTATTCTTGATATTCGTCCCTTCATTTTTGTTCTCATGGTTTTTGCAAATTTTGATATTTGCTTCTGTTACTTTTAATGCTAATGAAACCCAGCAGTTTTTTTAAAAATCTATATATATATTTTTGTTTTTGTGTTAATTTAGTTAGCAAAATGGAATAAAGCCACCATCACGGATGTTTTTGTCTCCTCCCTCAATTTTTTAAAAATTTTTTCCACTTTCTTTGTATTGCTGAATGCTAATTGCTGTTATTATTGCTGTTTATTTATAGGTTGTTCTAATAACGACCGCTTCATATTCATTCGCCCTCCCTCTCTCTCTCCGTTTTCACCGTTTCTTTTTCTTCAGTTTATTTTTATTTATGGATAATTTCCGCCCACAGTGAGTCCTAACCCCTAGTTTTGATAAATGTCAATGCAGACTCACGAAGTCCGACATGTCATCAAATCATACCCATCCAGTGTCCATCCAAGTTTACTTACATAATTTGAAAGAACTATAGGTGTGGTTGATATTTTGTGAAAACTTAAGGGGTGTAGGCAGAAATTAACCATTTTGCCACCAGGGTGGGGATATTTATGGGGGCGGACAGAAAATCGGAGAATCAAACCGAATCGATTTGGTTTGATTTTATCCATTTCGGTTTGATTTTGTCTAATAACCTGAACTCAACTATTCCATTTCGGTTGGGACTAATGAACATCAAAACCGAACTGACAATCAAGTCAACAAGCAAACAAACAAAACCCCAAAACAGGAAAAACACAACATACAGCTCGCCTCTTTCTTACTAATTTTACTGCTACGACATGTTCAGCCGTCACGTCACATATAACCAGCCATCACCGTCCATCAACTGTTGTCGAGCTTGCGTCTAATGTCAATTTCTCTCCCTTTCCCTGCCGCTCTCTCTGATATTATTTTTGTTTAATTTGTGGTAATAGCTTTTGTTGATGCGAGATTTTATTTGCTCGTCAACAATCAGAATTTTTCTTTACCGATTGTGCTCGTGATCACCATGTGGTCTCCTCTCGTGATTCTCTTCTACTATACTAGACTAGAAAAATGTATCTCTCTTCTCCCCAACGATATCCTGCGTACACAAACAACAGTCAGAGTACGCTGAATGCTCAAGTCAGCGATCCGGGTTATTTCGAGAAACCTTAACCATTAATCCTGTGGCTCTCCCTGAATCAATAGGGTAACCTAGCAAATGTTAATTTATTCCCCTTTCCAAAGAAAACCCCCCATTTCCCATTCTCTCTTTTTTCTCTCTATTTTGTCTAACCTTTTACCTCTTTTGATTGCGTCTTTTATAACCTTCCTGCGAATTCAGCTCCCATTATTCACGTTTTCCACTCCCCCCTCAATATGCGCCATGGGTGTGTGAACGGTTGGTGGTTGACGTTGCGGTTGAGAGCCTCGTGCCTGGATTTTTGGAAAGCGGAAGTGGAGAGCGAGCCTCGTGCCTTGGTCTTCGTGGAGTGATACACGTTCTGATGACTATCGTTGGCTGAATCTACCAACCTCTGCTCCCGCAAAAGACCCTTTTTTAGACTGAGCAGGTGATTCTTATTTGCGACGGCGTTCACAGGGAGAGTCTTTCTGGGAGCGAGCTGAGATTTATACTCCATTGGGCCGAGCAAAGACTTCTGATCCTTGGCGGGGACGAGCAGGGATCCTTGGCGATGACGAGTAGGGACTTTTGATCCTTGGCGGTGACAAGCAGAGATCCTTAGCGATGACGAGCAGGGACTTCTGATCCTTGGTGGCAAGGAGAGACTTCTGCTTATGGGTGGCATCATGCTCCTCGTGTCCGAGCAGAAGGGGTATCGTCTTGTGTGGCTGGTCTGGTCGTTATTTATCCCCAAACACCAGTCCTCCAGTTTTTGGTATTTGTAATGTAATGGATTAATACTAGAAACTTTGTAGTTTTAGTCTGTTCGAAAAGTATTTTTGCCTCTTGGCGAAGTGATACATAGCTCACTCTGTCCCTTCAGTAGCCTACTGTCTCCTCGAAGAGTTGTGTCACAATTAAATGCTGGTGAGGTGGCAGAGATCTATCCATCCGTTTGAATTCAAACTGACGGTTATGGAACCCTAGGGGCGCGTGCCGTATAAATGGTAATAATCTAAGAGTATTCTCACTCTTTGGGGAACCTTGACCATTCTAAGGCAACTTCCCTTTTTTCTTCTCTTCCTGGAGTGTTATCATTCCTGTATCGCCGCTTCAAGTATTGCTTCCCCGTCTTCAAACTTAGATTTTTGTTGTTGTGTTCTTCTTTCTCTTTTCTTTTCTTTTTGGTGGCGTTATTCTAGGTAGAGTTTAGGGAATGTCAAAAGGTAAAGGAAAGTGATTGAGGTTGACGATGATGAATCGGATTTTCTGCCGAAATTATTATCTAAGCCTATTTTCGTCCCTGGGGTTCCCTTAGAATTAGCAGACCCTTCTTATGCCAGGAGTAGTGCTAGGAGAGTGTCTCCCGAGGTAATCTCCTTATCCAATAATGATAACCATGAGGGATCTTCTGGCTCAGAGGATACCTTAAGTGAAGATCCAAGTAGAGAGTCTGACGAAGCATTTTCACCAGAAGTGGAAAGACCAGAAAAGAGGAGGAAACTAGGTGATAGAGCCCTAGCAGAACATTATGCTATCGACCATATAGTTTGCACGACCACAATAGATGACCTCGAGGAGCTTCGAACTACTTATGATATTCCTAACGATATACTCCTTCGAGTTCCTGAAAAAAAGGATACCTTCAGTCGACCTCCAAGGGGGTACGTTACTTTGCTATTAGAAAGCTTTAAGTTCGGAATGAGGCTTCCGCTGCAGCCATATTTTGTCCTACTGCTCGATGGATTACGCCTTACTCCTGGTCAACTTAACCCTAATGGATGGAGGGTACTTTTTGGTCTGTTCATTCTGTGGAGCACATGTGCTTAGAGTGAGCCCACAGTTGATGAGGTTAAACATTTGTACCAGCTGAAGAGCAATCCAAAAAACGCGGGCTGGTATTACTTCATGTCAAGTACGAAGACTAAGAAACCTTTAACCGACCTTTCAACTGGCGGTGGTGGGAACTGGAAGAAGAAATTCTTTTTCGCTAGGGGTCTTTGGGGTCAAGTGGCACAAATTGATGGGAGGAGGGTTTACGTCCCCTTTCGTTTCGTAGTTCCAGGTTGCCTGCTTGTTTTAGATGTTTTGTGTCCCTGGTTTTTCTGATGATTGAATCAAATCATTTATAACATGATCTTTGCTTGAACTGCAGATTCTTGGGGTGTGCACTACGACCTCGAGCCGGAACCACCCAAGCGGATTGAGACTGCGTTGGCCAGATCCTGCCCGTATTGAGATCTGTTATCCCTTTATAACTTGACCGAGTCTCATCTGATACCAGCTGCTTTCGTTATGGAGGACGACGTGATTGGGGCTCTGAACAGAAAGCGTCGTCGCCCCACCACTGCTAAGGGAGGCCAAAGTAAGGAAGCATCCCCTGGAAAGTGAGTCAATGTAGTGGAGAAGGCTTCTCCTTTAAAGACTCTGCCACCTCCTGTCCTTCAGCTGGTGAGGTTAGCGGAACTACAAGTGGAGCTGGTCCTTCTACCTCCTCTCCTCGAGCAGGATCCAAGCAGAAAATATCAGATGACCGACCAGAGTTGACGCCTTACTTCAGCGAGTTTGCCAGGTTGGTGAGTAAGAAAGATTTGGATGATTTTGATGGCAATACTCTTGGCGAGTTAATTGCGGGTATGCAATTTGGTGCCTTCCATTTGGGTTGTTTGGCCACTCACTACAAGGCCAAGGTTGGTCGCTATGATCGCAAGATGAAAAAGAATATTCAATCAGCGAAAAACCGAGCTGATGTGGCTGAGAAAAAAGCTGGAGATCTCAACCTCGATAATTTGAAGTTATGAAGCAGACCTCCCTTGCACAAGCTAAAGCTGCCACCCTTGAAGATGAGGTGAAAAATCTTAGAGAGGATTTAGAGACTCAACCGACTACCTACGAGGCCCAGTTGGAGTCGTTCTGTACTGCCTACCAAGCCGAGGTAGAGAATTGGGAGAAGGAGGTCGACAGTCAGTACGACTAGAGACTCCGACACTCCTATCGGTGCATCATGGCCGTTATCGAAAGACAGCATCCTGGACTGAAGATAGACCAATTGGCTGCTGGCGTTACTCAGTAAATGAATGAGGAGATAGCCAAAAAGGACGCGGAAGAGCCAGAGTAAAATACCACCATTGAAGCGACCTCTCCTCCCTGTGCTAGTCTTACTGAAGTGACCGAGGTCAACACCCCACCAGGAGCAACTGGTGAGACTCCTCCTGCTCCCCAAGTCATCCAACCAGAAGAAGCGGCTTTGCATACCAACCCTCCATCTTCTTGAATGTTCCATAGGCTTCCCCTAGGATCGTTACATGTTCAGACTACTATTGCTGGTAATTAATAAAAACTTTCCAATTTATTTGTTATGCTTTTTTTTTTTTTTTAATATTGGTAATTTGCTGGCCTTCATACAGTCGAGCAGATCTTGGCAAGCTTGGCCTCTGTTGAGCATTTTGCTTGCCTTAGAAAATTTTTAGATAACGTGAGAATCTGCTCACCTTCGCGCGGCTGAGCAGATCCGGGTGAGCTTGACTTTGTGTCTCGCTATCGAGGAGGCTTTGAGGCATTGAGCCTTTTACTTGCCTTAGAAAATGTTTCGATAACTTGGGAGTCTGCTCGCCTTCGTGCGGTCGAGCGGCTACGGGAAAGTTTGGTTTTGTGTCTCGCCATCGAGCAGGCTTTGAGACATTGAGTCTTTTGCTTGCCTTAGAAAATATTTCGATAATTTGAAAGTATGCTCGCCTTCACATGGTCGAGCAAGTCCTGGCAAGCTTGACTTCGTGTCTCACCATCGAGCAAGCTTTGAGACATTGAGCCTTTTGCTTGGCTTTGAGACATTGAATCCTTTTTTTTTTTTTGGTAATTAGATGAAATTCATCGCATCTTCATTTATCATCGAGTTCATCATACATAAAATTAATCAACACAAAACATAAAGATCAACCGAAAATAAATAGAAATTGACTTAGCTCACTACCACTGGTCCCTACTGGAAATACTTCTTGAGGTGTGCTGCGTTCCACGGTCGTTTTACCTCAAATCCGTCTGCACGCACGAGCTTATAGGCTCCTGGTCCAAATAGGACCGAGCACCCCTTGGGTCGAATCTTTTGTGCTCTGATTTACTTTTCTAAGCACCCAATCGCCCACTCTGAACTGTCGGACATGCACTTTCTGGTTGTTGTAGCGGGCCACCCTCTACTGGTAGGTGGCTGACCTCCTCGAAGCAAGCTCCCTTTTCTTGGTCAGTAAATCAAGGTTCAGGCATATCTGATCGTTATTCTCCTGCTCATTAAAATGCTCTATTCTGTGCGTGGGTGCTCCAATCTCTACAGGCACAACTGCCTTATGCCCGAAGGCCAGGGCGAATGGGGTTTCTCCAGTTGAAGTTTTAGGCGTCGTCCTGTACGCCCATATTACTCCTGGCAGCTCATCCACCCATGCACCTTTCTTCTCACCCAGCCTAGTCTTCAAGAGCTTTTTGAAGACTTTGTTAGTTGCTTCCACCTGCTCATTGGACTGGGGGTGAGCAGGCGAGCGAGCAGAATTTCAGCTCAATTCCGAGGTTTTGGCAAAACTCTCTGAAATTGTGGTTGTCGAATTGTCTGTCATTGTCTGCTATCAAGGCGTAGGGAATTCCATATCGGCAGACTAGATTCTTCCACACAAAATCCGTTGTCTTCTTTTCTGTAATGCTGTTGAGGGCTTCTACCTTGACCCACTTCGTAAATTAGTCTACTGCCACCACAGCGTGAGTGGCCGCCCCTCTTCCTTTTGGCAAAGGCCCGATCAAATCGATTCCTCATTGAGCGAACAGCCATTGTGAGATCATGGTGGTAAGCTTTTTGGGTGGCTGTGTGGGGACGTTCGCGAAGTTCTGGCAGCTTTTAGAACTCTTGGTTTTCTCTTGTGCGTCCTGATGCATAGTCGGCCAAAAATACCCTTGTCTAAGGGCCTTGTAGGCGAGTGATCTGGCGCCTGAATGATTTCCACGAACTCCCTCTTGCACCTCTCTTAGCACGTAATCCGCATCATCCCCGTCCAGACACCGCAAAAGCGGTAGAATATACCCTCGTCGATATAACACCCCATCAATTATGGTGTACCTCGATGCCTGGCACTTAACCCTTCTTCCTCCCACTTTGTTTGCTGGTAACATCTCGTCTCTTATGTACGAGATTATTGGGTCCATCCGCGATGTTTTCTGCTCGATTTGCATTATCTCCAGGTTCTGCTCAATGCTGGGAGTGGCCTTGATCCGCAGCGGACCGATTTCGATTTTGGGTCTCACATACCGCACTCGCCGTGATATCTGCTCAATAATTCTCACTCCTTGGGACTTGCACTATGTCCACCGATTTAAACATCTCGATCATCTGTCTGGCTTTCTTCAGATACTGCCCCATCTTATTATCTTTAGGCTGGAACGCTTTACTGATATGATTAGCGACCAGCTGAGAATCGGTTCGTATTTTCACCCTATCTCCCTTCACTGCCTTAGCCAATTCTTACCCCGCTATTAAAGCTTCGTATTCTGCTTGGTTGTTTGTGGTCGTGAACCTCAATCTAACAGCATAAGAGATCTCCTCTCCATCTGGGCTTTTCAGAACAATCCCTACTTCGGAACCTTGCTCGCCTGAGGACCCATCAACTGAAATCTTCCAGATTCGCTCCCCTTTGTTGTCAGTAGCAACACTTAGTTGGTCACAGATTACTTCAAGCTCTATGAAATCTGCCACAAAGTCTACCATTGCTTGGGCCTTTATTGCTGCTCGGGGCTTGTAGCTTATCTCTAACTCATTTAGCTCTACCGCCCATTTAACAAGCCGACCAGAGGCATCCGGTTTGTGCAGCGTTTGCCGCAGTGGTTTGTTTGTTATCACCGAAACGGGGAATGCTTGAAAATAAGGTCTCAACTTACGAGCAACCACTACTAGGGCCAATGCCCATTTCTTTAATGGCGGGTACCTTGTCTCTGCATCGACTAGAGCATTGCTCGTGTAGTATATCGGATGCTGAACTCCGTCTTCTTCTCTCACTAGAACCGAGCTGGTGGCATGATCTGAAACTGCCAAATACAGAAAGAGCTCATCTCCGTCTCATGGTGTGGTCAATAACGGTGCTTGTTGCAAGTATTGTTTCAGCTTCTTAAAGGTCTCTTCACACTCGGGGATCCATTCTGCTTTTCTCCCTTTCCTCATCACTTGGAAAAAGGCGTGACACCTGTCTGTGGCCTTGGATATGAACCGAGCGAGTGCTGCTAACTTCCCCGTGAGATTCTGTATCTCTTTCAGATTACGAGGAGACCTCATCCCCATGATTGCTTGGATCTTCTCAGGATTTATTCAATCCCCCGATGGCTTACCAGGAATCTAATGAATTTTCCTGATCCAAGTCCAAAAGCACACTTCTCCGGGTTGAGCTTTATCTTATATCTTCGCAAAAGTTCAAATGTCTCCTGGAGGTACTTGATGTGCTCAGTTGGATTTTTTGACTTGGTAATCATATCATCCACATAAACTTCCATTGTTCGCCCCATCAACGGCTTTAAAATTTTGTTCACCAGTCTCTGGTATGTTGCCCCTGCATTTTTCAGGCCAAACGGCATTACCCTGTAACAGAACAAACCCTGGTTAGTAATAAACGCCATGTGCTCTTCATCCTGCTTGTTCATCGGGATTTGATTGTATCCCGAGAAGGCGTCCATGAAGCTGAGCAAGTCATGGCCTGCTGTGGAATTGACGAGCTGGTCAATATTAAAGAACACTACCTTTCTGGATTTGTTCGAGTCTCCGGCTAACGTTGGGTCTCCCGCGATAACTCTGACAACAGGCTGCTCATTACCCACACTTCTACCATCCTGGTTGGCTCCGCGCGACGAGTCTGTAATCGGCAGAGCTCCATCTATAAACTCATCCAGGTACTGATTCCTCACTAGATCTTCCACCTGATTTTTCAAGTCTCTACACAGCGCCATTGTATGGCCATGGGTGTCATTGAATTCACAAAATCATCCCATGTCTCTTCTGTCGGGTAATTTTGTTATTGGAGCAGGAAGATATAACAGACCACGATTCTTTATCTCTTGGTACACTTCGTCCAACGGTGCTTTCAATAATGTATACCGCCCATAACTCTGGTTCTGGTTGATCATGTGCATTGCTGTTTCTCTTGGCGCATTATTTCGATCAGGAGGTGGGACTGGTGCGTCAGGTCTGCTCGTTCTACCATTGTGTATGAGGTGGCTTATCAGTGGATGATGGTATGATTGTTCGAACGCCTGGTCCGTCCTTCCTTAAGAATCTCTAGCTGGAGGGTAAGGAGACCGCGCTCTGCTGCGTTAGAATTGGGGCGGCCTTTGGTGGGGTTGGTATATAGTAGCGCGGTTGCCCGTGTTTCCATCTAGAACCTGGTGCTCCCTCCGTTTAATTGGCCCGGTCCCTCCTGAGACTTTCTTATCCTTCCTCTTCAACCCCTCCAGCTGCTCGCTTTTAATTCTTGCTGCTTTTTCCTCCTCGATCTCCATATCTCTCTTCGTCTGCTCATAAGCTGCTGAGTATGACTGTATCTCGGGACTTCTTAGGTTGTACCATAGACGCCATATTCTCACTCCTCATTTCAATCCCTTGAAAGCTTGGGGATGGTTGAAAGTTTCAAGGTCGAGTACTGCACGGTGGTACCTCTTAATGAACTCCCGAAGAGTCTCATCCTCTCCATACTTCATGCTCACCAGCTCCATCATATCATATTCCAGTGTCATTGCCCCTCGAAAGTGTTCAGCAAACTCTTAGCACATCTAATCGAACGCCTTTATGCTCCATCGGGTGAGCTGCCGATACCATTCCCGTGCTCGTCCCTCCAAAGTCAATGGGAACACCAGGCATCTTTGGGCCTGGGAGAGTCCCTGCACCCCAGTTGTATCATTGAATCGTTCTATATGTACCAACGGATCGGTCCGCCCAGCGTATTTGAGGTCGAGGAGATGGAAATCTCTCAGGATGGCGGCACCCATAATTTTTACCGAGAGGAGTGATTCGTTGTCCAGCATTATCCTCTAACTAGGTGCTTTATTGCAACCCCTCATGTCGTCTATGATCTGTGCTAATCTCTGCAATTCTTCCTCCAGCTGTATGGCTCAACCAGGATCATGTGCTGCTACCTGGTCACGCTCTCGCTCAACATCATGCAGGTGTTGCTGAAGCTCTATTTCTTCCTCGTTCACCACCCGGTCATTGTTACCGGTGTCTTGCCTGTCAGGGAATTGGTCCCCTCTCGCCTGATTTTCCCTCCAGAGGGTGGGATCATTAACCCCATGACCTGGCCTTCATGTGGTCCAATCTCTCATCTACGTAACTCTCTCATCACCATTCCTTCTGTCCACATGATCCTGCGTTCCCACACTGCTTCTCATTCGCTCTTCTTGAGCTTCCCTTTGTCCATTTCTCAGCTCATGCAAAATGGTTGTCAAAGTTTCCATATACCTTTCCATTCACTCCATCCGTTCATGCATTGCTCTTTCTCGTGCCTCGTTAACTATTTCTCTCAGCGTCATGGATTCATTGAGCCCCAAGTCTACCCCCTGGGCACTACTCCCACCCACGTCCATAATCTGCTCACTCCTTTTGTTCTTCTTCTTTCAATTGACGGAAGCTTTTTGTTCAGCTCCCACAAACGGCGTCAAAATGTTGATGCGAGATTTTATCTGCTCGTGATCACCCTGTGGTCTTCTCT
This sequence comes from Citropsis articulata, assembly GCA_030449925.1. Taxonomy (NCBI): domain Eukaryota; kingdom Viridiplantae; phylum Streptophyta; class Magnoliopsida; order Sapindales; family Rutaceae; genus Citropsis; species Citropsis articulata. The sequence goes on along the minus strand of JASUUH010000211.1, from coordinate 17,388,200 downwards.
CGTGATTCTCTTCTACTGCACCAGACCAGGAAAATCTGTCTCTCTTCTCCCCAACGATACCCTGCGTACACAAACAATAGTTAGAGTGCGCCGGGTGATTTTCTAGCGTAAACCCTCCGACGCTCAAGTCAGCGATCCGGATTATTTTGAGAAACCTTAACCATTAATCCTGTGGCTCTCCCTGAATCAATAGGGTAACCTAGCAAATGTTAATGTATTTCCCTTTTCAAAGAAAACCCCTCTTTCCCATTCTCTCTTTTTTCTCTCTATTTTGTCTAACCCCTTTACCTCTTTTGATTGCGTCTTTTATAACCTTCTTGAGAATTCGGCTCCCATTATCCACGTTTTCCACTCCCTCTCAATATGCGCCATGGGTGCGTGAACAGTTGGTGGTTGACGTTGCGGTTGAGAGCCTCGTGCCTGAATTTTCGGAAAGCGGAAGTGGAGAGCGGGCCTCTTGCCTTGGTCTTCGTGGAGTGATACACGTTCTGATGACTATCGTTAGCTGAATCTGCCAACCTCTGCTCCCGCAAAAGACCCCTTTTTGGGACTGAGCTGGAGATACTTGTTTGGGACAGCGTTCACATGGAGAGTCTTTTTGAGAGCGAGCTGAGATTTATGCTCCATTGGACTGAGCAGGGACTTTTGATCCTTGGCGGTGATGAGCAGGGATCCTTGGCGATGACGAGTAGGGACTTTTGATCCTTGGCGGCGAAGAGAGACTTCTGCTTATGGGTGGCATCATGCTCCTCGTGTCCGAGCAGAAGGGGTATTGTCTTGCGTGGCTGGTCTGGTCGTTATTTATTCCCAAACAGCTTTTGTTTTAATAGCATTAAAACCCATGTTTTTTTATCAGATGGAGGAATTGGAGTGGGATTCTTTTAACCGATTCTATTTTTTTAGGATCTGGGCTCTTGTAGGATCTTTGAAATTTTGATTTTTATCTCTTTGAAAACTTGATCCTGCATTTTGAGGAGCTCGGTTTTTGTGGGATCTTGACTCCAGTAGCTGATTTTTTCGGGTCGATTTGGTTCGGTTCGTAATTGATGCTCGTTGTTTTAAAAAAGTATCCATCATAATGAAACCGAACTGGTGGATTACGTCTGCTTTTGCATAAAACCAAACTTAATTGAAATTTGCCCACTTGGATATTTCAGTAAATCTACCCATTGCAAATTTTATTTCTAAAAAATTCACATTATTTTTTAGAATTTAAAATAAAGAAAAAGTTGAAAATATTAATCATTTGATCATTTTCTTTACATATAAGTCTTTTAACCATTGTTAATCACTAATTTTGTCTTAACATAACTTTAATTTAATTATTTTATTCTTATAACATAAATTATCAAATTATCCAAAACATATTCTTTGTGCCATAAGTTTTGAATAATTAATGACGGTTTAATTAGTTAATCGTTCAAATTTTTTTATTTGAAATTATTAAAAATAATGTGAGCATTTTATTATTTTCATTTGAATTTTTATTTAGTGGGTCCTTCTGTGATGCTCTTTAAAATCCCAACATCAATAGTGGGATTAATGTGAACTATTAGGTGAAATCTACCATTTATAATAATTAAATAGGATAAAATTAAAAAATAAAGTTAAAGTGTTTATCGTGTATATAAGTTTTTACTGGTTAAATAATTTAGATTCAATAAAGAATAAGAAATCATACAAGTTAAATGGGAAAGAGACGAGATTTACAACCTAAAAAGAAGAAGAAACTAATTCAAACACAACAATCAAAGGCTACAAAAAATCTGATTATTGAATGGTTTATATGTACAAAATATAATTAATTTACTATTTATTTATGAATGGTATACAAATTACATTATATAATTTCTTTTGTATAAGTCACTTGTTAAGTAAATTTCATTATTTATACACAAATTGTGTTTTATCTTATATCACTAAATTATAATTACATTACTTGATTGATATAAACTTTGCAATGCATTAATGTTGATTTTGATAATTTACAAATATAGTGAAAAGTTACAAAAATAATCTTCATATACAATGATTTCTCTTATAATTGATGAAAAACACAAACTCATGAAATTCATTTTAATAAGCATAAGTGCTGAATTTCTATAATGAATGAATTCTTTCAAAAAAAATCTATAATTAATGAATAAATAAAGATAGAAATGATGCAATTGTTATAGTATTTGGGAATTAGATTGATTAACTAAGGATGAAGCCATCTTTAAGTTGAATGGCAATCAATCTTTGTATTGATTAATAAAGACAACAACAATCAATTGTTTTGTTTCCATTATTATTTTATTCCCATCAAATCTAGTAAGGATTTTAAAAATTTTCAATCTTTTTTAATGGACAATTATATAATTTTCTAAACATATTTACCATTACATAACCCTCTAAATTTCATTGCATGTGATTTTATAATTTTCATCATATTTTATTATTTTGTATCATATCATTCACTAAGTACTATGTCTAACATTATCAAAATAACTAACAATAAAAACTATCTATTTATGGGCAGTATTAACAACTTTATGATTCAATTCATAAACCATTTATTTTAAGTTGATGATTTTTTTTTTGAAGTACTGTATAATTCATATAAAATTTACATTTTAATATTTTACATTTTCAAAACTAGTAAACAACAAAATAAAATGTACATCTAAATAATGTGCATAAAATGCATCTAATTTAAAGTCTTTTTCGAAAAGAAAAGATCTAATTTGAACTCTTATGGTATGCTTTTATAGTGATTTTGTTTATTACATATCCCCTTTTTAAAAAAAGTTCAATTGTATTTTTATTTTTTTTATCTTTTATCGTGAAAAAGTGATTAAAAAATTATTTATTAGTTATGTATTAAAAAATATTTTGTACTAATATGATATAAGATAGATCTAAATTAAATTAAGATTTAAGGAATTACCGATAATTAAGGTGATTAGTAACTATCTATTATAGATAAATCAAAGGTAGAGGTGTTTCATTTTAAATTAAATGGTTCATAATAATTGTACTATTGATATTGAAATTGTTTTAACAGCATCATGTAGAAGTCCTTATTTAATTTAATAATGGAATTTATCTTTATATCCTTCTCATTCTTATTATAATGGTTACGACGAAATTTGATAAATAGATATAACTTGATGGCAAGTTTAAATTACTAGGTGCCCGCAGGAAATTTAGGAGTGTGGGTAAAAACTAACCATTTTATTTATTCCTTTAAATAATTAGTTTTGGGCCTGAACATTGTCCCTCATCACTCTTACAATACTCGGACACAATCATAAATTTTTAATTTTTAATTCCTTGTTTAATAGAATTAATTAGGATTTTCTCTTATGTTGTACTCGATACAGATCGACTGATAAAAGATTAAAGTCTAAGGATGCAGCGGGCGGCATTTAAAGTGATCCCCACGCACGCTCAGCGAAAAATCGACTTTTTCAGCCGAAAGTTGGAGAATCCGCTGCAATCTGCTTTTATAACGTGTCCCATTGTTTTGATATTTATGTAATTTTAATTTAATATTAAAATATTGATAACTTTTAATTTTATTTTAATATTATTTTAATATTATTATCTTTATGCTGAACTAATTAACCTAATATCCTCATCCTCTCCCTCTCTCCCAAGTGTTTTTCTTCTTTTTCGCTTATACCCACTGCAACTTCTTCTTGATTTTTTTCATCAATTTCTTTTTTGAAAGCTTAAAAAAAATTCTGATATGGAATTTTTTTTTGTGTACACGGTCATAACTACATGATTAAGATACTTTTGTTTATTTATTTTTTGAAATAGAATATTTTAAAATTTTTTATTTTTAAAATAGAAGGCGATTCACCCAACTGAAAATTGAATTTCTAGTGAGCCGAATGTAAAATCCTCTACTAAATCATCCATTACTATCCTCATTTCCGTAGGCAAGAAAAGAAATTGATGAAAAAAGTGAAGAAGAAGTTGCAGTGGGCAGAGGAGAAAAAGAAGAAAAACACTTGGAGAGAAGGAGAGGATGAGGATATTATCGTAAATTGGTTCAGTATAAAAATAATAATATTAAAATAAAATTAAAAGTTATTGTTATTTTAATATTAAATTAAAATTACACAAATATCAAAACAACGGGACACATGGCAAAAGAAAAGTGGAAAATGTTATTTATCCCGGTCAAACCCCGAACTAAACGCACCATTTTATTAAGTCAAAAACGCAATGTTTGCCTCCTGTAAAAAACGCACCGTTTGCAAAGTTTTTCTCCTTTCCATCATTGATGGGGATCTCCAGCCAAAATTTTCCACACAAATCAGTCGTTATCGATGTTTGGTATGACTTATTTAAGAGATATAAATATTTATTTAATCTTATAAATATTTTTAAATTTTTTATAGTATTTAGTTATTTTTTTAGTAGAGTTTTTTTAGTTTAAATAAGCTAATTTACCTATACTAGCAAAAGCCCAAAATTTGAGCTTTTGAGAGTAGAGGTTAGAGAACTTTTTCAAAAAGTATATAATATAAAAAATATCCTTAACATATTTCATTAATTACATAATACTCTTTGTATAAAACCTACCCAACGAAAATTGTTGCCGCTATATAAACATATTGCCGCCGCCACTTCACTTTATCTTTTTCTCTTTTTTTTTTTTAAATAACCAGCACTTTAATTTTACAATCCTTACACATACCCAACACTTAAAAGAGTATATATCAATGATACAATTTAATTTGGATAGTATTATTTATTTAGGAGAATATATCAATGATGCAATTTTTTATTTTGAAAATTAAAGAAGTGATTGAATTAATTTTTTCTTATTAATTGATAACTTAGATGCATTTTATTACACGTTATATAATTATGAATACATATCTTTTTTGGTAATTTAATTATACAAAAGCACTTTTAGTTTTATACAATCAAACAGTTTAATGGTGAAAAAATACTTTTTTAATTGACAACCAAACACCCAATGACTTTTTGTCCAAAAGCTCTATTGGTATAAGCTCTACTGCTATAAGCTCTATTTAATAAGCTGTACCAAACGGAGCCTAAGATCTCCTGCCACAATTCTTCTGAAATCGCCCACAAATCAGCCATCATGCATACCCTCAGCTGTCGTCACTGCCACCAACAGCCATTACGTGATAGCCACAACCACTCACAAAGCGGCGGCCACTTCTGCACCTGAGGTAATGCTTCAATCTTTGGCTAATTTAGGTTTTGTCTTTTTTATTCATTCATTAGCCTTCTTGTTCGTGTCTATCCTTCTCAACTAGGTTTCTGGTTTTGCCTTCTTTGATTATTTGGTTAGAGATTCTTTTTTTAATTTTTATTGTTTTTATTTATTGAATTAAAGCATCAAGTTTCTATCTTGGCCTTATTCATGTTTTCTTCGCTTTCATCCTATTGGATGAGGTTAAAACCAAAAATTGGTCCTCCAAACGGCATTGTTGCTGAAGAAAGTAGCTCATCAAACTTAACAAAAATTTATCCTTAAAACGACGTCGTTTTCTCAAGTTCAGGGTTTAATCCAGGGTTTGACTCGGGGCAAACATCAGCACTTAAGAAAAGTTAACGACTGACACAATCGCCCTTATAGCACTCCTCTTCCTTTCTATTTGCATCCCTATTTGTATCCTAAGGTTTCGGGATTACCCACACTCTTAATATTTTTTTTTTTTGAAACGGTATTAAAAACCTTCCATTAATCTAAACTTTGAGAAGACACATAACAAAAACTGGGAGGGGAGCCACCCAGATTACATCGTCTTCACACACCAGGGCTAGTTTAGCTAGCTGATGAGCCTGCATGTTACAATTTCTAGGAGTAAACTGAACTATGCACTCACTAAACTCACTTACAAGCTTTTGAATCTCAGAAATAACCCAGATAATAGGAGTTTTACTGATCTTCCTCTTGTTAACTAACTCGGCTGTCCCTTGAGAATCGGTGTTTAAGAGTATTGATGATTGACCAATTTCCTTTGCTACCTGACATGCCCAAGCAATAGCTTCTGCTTCAGCTTGCTGAACATCCCCAAAGAAAGGGACTTTCTTCACTGCAGCAGCTACAAAGTCTCCTCTGCAATCTCGCACCACAACTCCTAACCCAGCTGTCTGCTTTTCCAGGTTAGTTGCTGCATCCACATTTATCTTCACAAAGCCCTCTATTGGGGGACACCAGATTGGTTGACTTGTTTGCTCCCTTGTCAGTAGATGGTTTGAGCTGGGATTCTTAAACCTCTGGTAAGAGTCTATAAGAGCTTCTGCCTTAGCCAAAGTAGTTAATGGATCCACTTGCTTTGCTTCAAAAATGAATAAATTTCTGGTATGCCACATAGCCCAGCATATTGCGATTAACAACTCCATCTCTGCTCTCCTTAGACTCTCTGTCATGTCTTGCATAACACATATCATTGGTTGTTCTGTAACTTTCCAAATTTTTTCCGCAAACGGAACCAAATTCCAGGTTTTCCTTGCTATCTTGCATGAAAAAAGAGCATGATAAATACTTTCAGTTTGTCTTCTGCACATTTGACAAGTAGGCTCAGCAACAATCTTCTTATGCCACAGCTTCTCTGTTGTAGGGAGCAGATTCTGGACAGCCCTCCACATGAAGTTCTTCACCTTGGCTGGTAAGGTGAAATTCCATAAAGCTTTCCATATCTCTGAATTAGCCCTTGAACCACTAGGAGGGGATGGGAATCTAATTTTTTGGGCTATCTGAAAACCGCTTTTCACAGTGTAATTTCCTTGCTTGTCATAATGCCAGAACAATTGATCTTCAGCAGGCTCTTTTGGGAGAGGAATACTTATGATCAGCTCAGCATCATCCTTACCAAAATTCTGGTAAATCTTTGTCATATCCCACTTGTTATCAGACCCAATTAGCTCAGATACATAACTGTCAGTAGGCAAAGATGGCATTGATATTGGTCTGAAAGTTTCACCTCTTGGGATCCAGTTACTCTAATAGATCTGAATATTATTTCCCCTGCCAATCCTCCACCTACAGCCCTTGTGAATAACCTGCTTCCCCCATAGAATGCTCCTCCATATATAAGATGGATTTGACCCTAGTTTTGCATGCAAGAAATCTGTTTGTTTGAAATATCTTGCTTGCAAAACTTTTGTCACTAGTGAATCGGGAAATTGCAGAATTCTCCAAGCTTGTTTTGCTATCAGTGCCTGGTTAAAACAAACAAAATCTCGGAACCCCATACCTCCTCTTATCTTCGCTTTGCACATCTTTTCCCACTTTGCCCAATGGATACCCCTTTTATCATCTTTGGATCCCCACCAGAACTTTGCTATAGCCTTTTGTATATCCTCACACAAACTAATTGGGATTTTGAACACACTCATAGCATAGCAAGGGACTGCTTGAGCTACAGCCTTAATCAGGACTTCTTTCCCCCCACTTGAGAAAAGTTTATTCTGCCAGCTTGATATTTTGCTGAGGACCTTTAGCTTTACATCATTGAAGAAGCTCCTTTTGTTTCTGCCCACCATAGATGGTAACCCCAAATATCTCTCATGTCTAGAAACCACATTGAGGTTAAATATTCCTTTAATTGCCGACACCTCCTCCTCTTTAGTGTTTCCACTAAAAAACATCGATGATTTCTCTATATTAAAGAGCTGCCCTGATGCTTTAGTATAACAATCGAAGATTGTTTTTAAATGTTGACAGTCCGCCACAGCTGCTCTTGTAAAAATCAAACTGTCATCTGCAAATAACAGGTGTGATATGGTGGTAGACCTCCCAAATCTTAAGCCATGAATTAGATTTTGAGCTTCCGCCTGTAACAGTAAGTTGGAGAACACCTCCGCACAAATGAGAAATAAATAAGGAGACAACGGACAGCCCTGCCTTAACCCCCTTTGAGGTGTAATTAGTCCCTTAGGCACTCCATTGATAAGCACCGAGAAAGTGGTTGACGTGATACACCTCATTATCAAATCCACCCAACTATTAGAAAAGCCTAATTTCCGCATTGATGCTTCAACAAAACTCCATTCCACCCTATCATAGGCTTTACTAATATCTAATTTCAGAGCAACCCAGCCTTGCTTCTTACCCTTACTATGCCTAATTTTGTGGAGACATTCATAACCAATAATAATATTGTCAGTTATTAGCCTATTGGGAATGAATGCACTTTGGGTGGGAGATATAATCTGGTGGAGTATAGTTTTTAGTCTATTTGCTATGGTCTTTGCCATAATTCGATATATGACATTACATAAGCTTATAGGCCTAAAATCTGATACTTTCTTAGGCTTCTCTACTTTAGGAATTAAAGCAATGTATGTGTGATTTAAAGGGGCAGGGGTACCTTTTCCATTAAGCACATGAAGGCAAGTGGAAATTACACCGTTGTTGACGAGCTTCCAGTGTTTCTGAAAAAAAGCAGCAGGAAGACCATCAGGGCCAAGGGCTTTTGTAGGGCACATTTGGGCAAGGGCTGCTGAGATTTCATCCTCTGTGAAGGGTTGCTCCAAAACTTCATTCATCTCATTTGATACTTTGGGATGTAATCCAGCAAGGGCAGCTTCCATATGTTCTTGAGACCCACACTCTTAATATTTGCTTCAACTATCTTCAATTTTAATTAATGTTTGCTTCCATTATCTTCAATTTTAAAAATTGGATAGTCAGACCTTCATACCGTTAAATACACATCCAGACTCGTTTTTTTGGGATAAAAATAAAAAGATATATTAGGACACCATTTAGCAGTTAATTTTATTAGGATACCATCGGGTGCTAGATTGAGAATCTAAGATCCAACAGTTCAGCCATAATACAATTAAAAATTAGTTATAGGCTGCAGCGGGTCAAAGGGCATTTGAGGAAATGGCAGCCAGCCGGAGGCAATGGTTAACATATGTGTGTGGGGCCATGTTATTCTGAACGGGCGCCATAACCGTTTGCCAAAATTATTAAGGATCGGTTTGAGGTTATTTTTGTGATGCTAAAATGTAATTTTAAAAATTTTAAAATTGATTTTGATATTTAGTAAATTTGTTTTGAAATTTTTTTAAAATTTGATTTTGAAAATAATTTTTATAAGAAAAATTATTACTGTACCACCTATGTTTTGTCTTATGTTCATCTAACTATCACAAAATTTAAATATGTTCTTTGCACTATATTTTTTTTTAAATTTGTATCAATTAACCACTTTTACACTAACACCGTTAAATAATTTAAACAAAATAACAATTTTACTTCTAAATAAATTAAAAGATCATTTTATCTTATTAAAGTTTTGAAAAATAAAAAAATTATAATTATAAAAATACTCCTAAATTTAATAAAAAAATCCCAAATAGAGGTGCTCAGCTGATTTTTATTAAATTTAGATTTTAAAAAATTTTAATAATTATTTTTATTAAAACTTATAATTTTGAAAAAATTTTATTAAAATAATTGAATTTATTTATTAAATAAATAAATGCCAAAATTTTAATAGTTTAAGGGATTTTTATTAAATCTCAAAATTTTGTAATTATTTTTATAATTATAATTTTTTTATTTTTCAAAATTTTTTGAAAATAAAATGCTCTTTTAATTTATTTAAGGGTAAAATTATCATTTCATTTAAATTATTTAATGGTGTTAGGGCAAAAGTGGCTAATTGATACAAATTTAAAAAGAAAGATAGTGCAAAGAATATGTTAGAATTTTGTGGTGGTTGGATGAATATAAAGTAAAACAGAGGTGGTGCAATGATAATTTTTCTTTTTATTTCAACCGGTAAGTAAATAAGCATTTATTAAAACTCAAGTATTCTTTTGATAATGAGTTATAAATTCGAGGTTGAAAAAAAAGCACAACTATCCCAAACGTATCCTTAATAGGATCTTTAAAAAAAAAAAAATTGGCATTCATTATTTAGGCTCAGTTTGGTAATGCTGTAGTTTTAAAAATTTTTGTAAGTTGTACGATAGAAATAATCAGCTGTGAAGCGAATTAATTATTGAAATTTGTTTTTAAAAGTGTTGTGAGTTTTAAAAGTTGTCGTATATATTTAGTAAACTTACTGTTAAATTGTTGTAAAAATGTAAATGACTGAAAAATAATATTAAATAAAATATATTTACACACTTATAAATATGTATATAAAATATTTTTATTTTGTATATATAATAATTGATACTAAAATAAATGTTTTATATTATTAATTTTATTTTTGTATTTTGTTATCTCAATATAATTGGAAATAATATAATCTCTTTGAAGTTAATGATTTTATTTTCTAATTAATAAAGATAATTTTAGATTTTCATAATATGTATGAGAATATATATGAAATTATATTAATTATAAAAGGAAAAATTATCATTGCACTACCTCCCTTTTCTGTTTTGTTCATCCAACCACCACAAAATTTTAACATATTCTCTACATCACCTTTCTTTTTTAATTTGTATCAGTTAGCCACTTTTACTTGTATCAGTTAGCCACTTTTGCACTAACACCGTTAAATAATTTGAACGAAATAATAATTTTACCGCTTAAAAAATTAAAAAATCATTTTATTTTATAAAAACTTTGAAAAAATTATAATTATAAAAATGCACCTAAATTTAATGAATAAATCTCAAAATTCAAATTTTATATTTTAATAAAAATTATTTTAATAAAAAATATAATTATAAAAATAATTACAAAGTTTTTCGATATAATAAAAATCTCGTAAATTATTAAAATTTTGGGATTTATTTTTAATAAATAAATTCAGTTATTTTAATATAATTTTGTGATATTATTTTTTTAATAAATAAATTCAGTTGTTTTTTTATTAAAATTTTACAAAATTATAATTTTTTAATAAAAATAATTATTAAAATTTTGTAAAATATAAATTTAATAAAAATCAGCTGAGCCCTTCTATTTGGGATTTTTTAAATTAACATTAGGGGTATTTTTATAATTATAATTTTTTTATTTTTTAAAGCTTTTATAAGATAAAATGGTCCTTTAATTTATTTAGGGGTAAAATTATCATTTTGCTTAAATTATTTTACGATATTAGTGTAAAAGTGGCTAATTGATACAAATTTAAAAAGAAAGGTGGTGCAGAGAATATGCTAAAATTTTGTGGTGGTTGAATGAATATAAAATAAAATATAGATGGTGTAATGATAATTTTCCTTTTTATAATAAAAATTAATATATAAAAAACTAATATAAAATAATATTATTTTTCATAATACAATTCATACTGCACTAAATATAATACTACATTACAACTCAATGAAATACATCGTAATATGTAATACACCAAAATATAATATAATTAACATAGAATAATGTAATATTACATGACAAATGCACCCTTCATCCTACTGAATATTCTGTATATAGACAGACTTTTGAGCTATTAGTAAACACTAAACACTAATAGTGTGTTTACTTGTAGGAATAAGGAATGGGAATGGATGAATGGGAATCAAAACTATGTTTACTTGTCAAAATTGAATTTGGGAATGAGAATAAATTGTGTGGGTCCCATATAATAAAAATAATAATAACAATAATTAATAGTAACTAAAATAATAAAGTTAATAAAATTTATTAATAATAATTATTAACATTTATTATTATTATTATTATTAATTTTATTTTTAATTAATATCATTTTTATAATAATATTTATACATGAATCTAGTTAATGAAAATTATATTATTTAATACTGTGAATAAATTTTGGTAAATTAAGTCTCATTCACATTCTTCGTTTCTATTTATTTTGTCAAGTAAACACATCAATGGTATTCCAGCACATTTCTATTCCCATTTATTTTTGCCAAGTAAATATTAGAATCACATTCCTATTCCAGCCAATTTCTATTCCCAACTCATTCTTATTCCAACTCATTTCCCATTCCCTAAAAATAAACACACCATAAAAATCATGCTAAGACTTTTAAGCATTTTAAGCAGCTATTGGTAAACAGTAAGAGTGATCCTACCGTTAATCTTTCATAGCCCACAAGCTTCCTTTGCTCCAATACCAACTTCCCTTGCCTGGGCGCTTTGCCGGTACCAACTTTGGGTACTACCTCACACACGTCTCGCCACAACAGCTTCACACAAGTCGGAGTTAGCGTATTCAATGACTAAGGTTGTGACAGGTGTTGTCTTTGACTATTAGTGACTGCATGCAGCTTACCATGAGCCCCGGAAACACTGGTCGAAAGTATTCAATATTCAATCGTCTGGGTTTAACAGTTCAATATATTTTAAATTTATATAAAAAAAAACTTCTAGCTTATTCCAAAAGAATAATTAACACGCAATCTTGTAATTAATTGACTTTTATTTATCCCAAAGATAAGAGAGGCTGCGGCCAGATTTCAAGACGATAAGACCAGATTAAGATTCCGGTGACGTAAGTCCGTGACAAAGACCAAGACGATACAAGACGCTTTAAGAAAGACGCTAAGACTAAGACTAAGACGACGCATCATACGGCTTATGCTTTTATGCATCGCAGTGCTTTTAAAGACGGACATTGTAGTATGATCAAAAGATCACATTAATAAAAAAGATTTAATAAGACGTTTCATTTTTAACGAAAGAATTTAAAAATTTTATTTATTTTATAAATAACTTAAAATTAAATCTTTTAATATATTTTATTATTTCAAGTTTTTTTAATTTATTTAATTCTTAGTTTTAAAAAAATTATAATTGATTTATATTTTTAATTTATTAAATAAATAATTGATATCATGATTTTAATAAATAAAATTATAAATATGATGATTTTATAAATATGTATTAATATTATTATAAGCTATAATATATAACTCTATGTAATTCCAAGTTAACAATTAAGTTAACCCTTAAAAAAATTATTAATGTTGTTGTTAAGTACTAAAAAGAAATTTTAATACCATAAAGTCAAACTTAGCAACTAATATTACATTCTCTTATTATTATTAATTTATTATTATTGAATATGAACTTGAGTTTTAAATTTTTTACTCTATTAAATTTAAATAAAGGCACATGAATTGGGTAAGAGAGAGAAACAAAAAATAAGATAAACAACTTAAGACGCTTTTAAAAAATAAAAGTTTAAAAAATTTAGTGGACTATTTTTTCTAGCACTAAGACATCATTTTTAAGAAAGACGACACGAGTATTTATGACGAACATCGCCATGGACACTATTATCGATTATAATTTGCGATTTTAAGACGAAGTCAAATAAGAATATCGCAGACTAAGATTTAAGACAAACACTGTTATTATCTTTTGTACCTTCTTTTATCTTTGGCCTCAACCGGACACTTTTTTAAGACCATCTGTTTACCATAGATAAGAGTATGGTCGTGGGACCCTCTTCCGCATCTCAATTCTCAAGACTGTGGGATAATAATATATATTAAATGGTGGGTTATATACTTATATACGGACGGGCTCAAAATTAAAACATAATCGAATGTAACCCGAATACTAAAGTACTAATTTTGAGTGGACACGGACAAAAGATAACAACTCTCATACACTAAAAGATTAAAAATTTATATTAAAATTTATATTTTTTTTTTAATCTTTTATCTACACTCGCACCAAATTCATATTTTAGCATTTACACATGAGAACTTCTTATTACTAATAATAATAATAATAATAATAATAATAATTTTTAAATTAAGAATTCAGACTATATTAAAATCAAGAATGAGCGAGAGAATAAAAAACAAACAAACTTAATATAATATATTTTATTTTGTGACTCTAATGCAACGTATTTTATCTTGTAACATAATGAAATTTGTATTTTTTCTTTTGTTTTTTAGTTTATCCCCGACTTTAATATAATTAGAGATCCCTATTAGAAACTTATTATATATATAAAATTTCTATCTAATAAAGGATTCTTTAACTGCATTTGACACACTGTATTATATTGCATTATTGTACTTGTAATCCAATATAATTTTTGATGCAATATACATTGTAGTAATTTTATATCATTATTTATTTACTATTAATTTTAGATTAATATTGTTCAAATTTATTAATATCTAAGTTTTTTTATTGGTTATATTAAATTATCTAAAAATAATTGATTTTTATATATTAATTGTTGTAATATAATTAAATAATTTAATATTATATGATATTTTTTACTTTTATATGTTATTTAAGTATTTATTATTAGTCATATTAAATTTTTAAATAATAATCAATTTTTATGTATTAACTATGATAATATAATTAAATAATGTAACATTGTATTATATTTTTAATTTTTATGAATTATTTAAATATTTATTATTAGTTATATTATCTAATTAAATAATAATTAATTTTATATACTAATTATTATAGTATAATAAAAATAAAAATAAATAACTATTATTGAATAGTAAATTATTAATTTATTAATTTATAATACTCATTATAATATGAAAATAAAAGAAAAAGAAAAATTTATATCATATCATACTATATTAAACTACAAAGCTAATGACCAGTAGGGGTTAACTAATGTGGCAATTTGCTGCAGGCAAGCTAATGATTTTATAAAGGGTATTAAACACATCCTTAGATTGTTAAAGTAAGAAATAAATTAGAGGATAAGTGAAATATATATTTTAATACAGTATATTATGTGGTAGAGTTTAATAAAATGTGTTTTTTTTTTTTTTTTTTTTTTTATCTCTTGTCTTATTTTAATACTTTAAAGGATTTTTATCTGAAACAAACATATATATATATAGACACACATTCTATAAATAAATATGTGTCTCTGCACACAAAACAGTACCTTCTTCAATCACTTGGTAACTGAATCTCTTCGAGAAAAAGAATGTCGAGCGATGAGGCTGTGGAGGAGACAAATGGGGATTCATTTGGAAAAGTGAAGCAGAGGTTCAAGGATCCGTCTCAGGTAGGTAATCTTATTAAGTTTGAGATTTTGCTCTGTTTTTTCTTTATTAATTTTTTTTTTTTAATTTTAAGCTTCTTTTGTATCTGGGTATCTTTTGTTTTGTGTAGAAAGTAGTTCAAACGAAGGAGATTATGTCCAAAAAAGCTGTTCAGACAAAAGAGATGCTGTCCAAACAAGCCATTAAGATCGCTAAACAAGCCGAGGAACATGAAAGATTCATTAACAAGGTGACTATTACATAGCCAATATCATGTTTTATAATTTGTTGTCGATTTGAATTTGTAATTCTATTTGTATTTTAGGTGACACATCTTCTCGGGGTCCTCGGGTTTGGAGGTTGTTGTTTCCTATTGGGAGCAAGTGAGTGCAACTGTTTGAATATTTTTTCAAATTAATAAAAAAATGATCAAGAGAAGGGTAATTTTCGCGAGCAAGCGAGTGATTACAACTGTTTGTTTGATTGAATTATCTGTTAAAACCATTGCTCCCCTTCACAGGTTTATTCATAATTTGTTTGCTAATTTTCGATTCCCAGGACCCCAAGATATTCATTATGTATATTGTTTGTTCTTTGTCACCTTTGTTCCTCTTCGGTGGATTTATTACCGCTTCAAGAAATGGCATTACTATCTTCTGGTAAGTTCTAGCTCTATTATTTCACATAATTTGTAATAAACATAATTTCTCTATAACAACATGCAACTTTAGATTATAGCATCTGTTATCTTCTTAAGCACGTGATTTTTCATTTATTTATTCATTGTTTCTTTTTTGTGTGAGAGAGGGGAGTAAGGGACAGTGTTGCTATTAGTAGTTCGTTCGCAGCTTCCCCACTCTTATAAAAGAAATTTTCTCCTCAAATATAGTGGTGGGACACAGTGCAACTGTCCTAAGTGGGGACCTAGGAATAGGATCATTCGTCTTAGTATTAGTTATAAAATAACGGTTTCATTTTTTGTTATAAAATTGAAAAAAAAAAAGGTGTTAACAGCATAGCCTTCCCAATGGGGTCTAAGAATAAGATTATTTGTCTTAATATGGGTCGCATTTTTTGTTAGAAAATGGAAAAAATATGTCAGTGCCAGCCTTTGATTCCCAATGGACAAAAAGATAACTTGATTTTTTTAATTTTGACTCCATGGATTTCGAATGGAGATTGGAGAATAATAGAGGATAGATATGAAAAGGAATTGTATTTGCTCATAAGTCGTAATGAATGCCAAAGATGTTGGAGTAGGCAGTCCTAAATTAGCATAATGCTTAAATCTTGTTCTTTTGGATCAAAATCAACATGCTCTTGGTGACGAGAAGAACACTAGTACATATATAACCTTAAGCAATTGTTTGCTGTGTTTACTTTATTGAAGTTTCTGCCGACTGATGAAAAGATTAGAAGTGTGAAAATTGACGGTTATGTTCTTGTTTGGCAGGATTTTTGCTATTATGCCAATACTATCTTTTTGGTTGACCTTCTTCTGTATCCAAAAAATGAGAAGCTTTTCATGGTGTGCTTCTCATTTGCAGAGGTAAGAGAGGAGTCTTTTGTTGCCTGTGCCCTTTCTGGTGATGAAAAGTTCATTTTCTCACTTTTTGCATCCTATGAATGCTTCTATAGGGGCCATTAGCCTGGGCAATAATTGTTTGGCGTTGTAGCTTGGTTTTCAATTCTGTTGACAAAATTGTTAGTGTCCTAATACATCTTTTACCAGGTGAGTTGGATCTTATGCGTTCTTCCCTCTTGTCTCTGGCAACTTTTTTCTTTTCTTTTCCCAATAAGAGGGGTTTAAGACAAAAATCAATTAGTAATTGCCCATACAGTTAAATTGTGCAGGCATCATATCTATGGCATGACTTGGGGGGGGCGAGGGGGGGCTGTGTGTTGATCAGTATGATCATAATTAGTATCTCATTTAGCACACTTGATAAATGTACAAGACAATCATTTATGAATTAAACAGATTTTTTTTGTCATCTGGCTATCTCGGGTAATGACTGCTTGTAGCGAAAGTAGATCTCGTAGCTTGATCTAATGACGTGCAATTTAGTTTGCTACAAATGGAAGAACATTATACTTGTGATTGGACTGGGTGTAACTAGAGATTGACATTGATTATTGTTGCGAGTTCTGTTTCATTGAAAAAGATGGTTTACTGCTAGCAGCTAGTCAATAGAACCCGCTAGAAGAGAAGCTAAGATTGTTTCTATATGGTATAATCTTGAGAATATTCTTTTTTCACATTTCTAATGCAATGATTTTCTTCTCAGGGTTAGTTTTTTTCACCATTCGTTGGTGGAATCCAGAAACCTTTGCAGCCATGCATCCTGAAGGGACTTATCAAAGAGCTTCATGGCCTTATGTGGAAGACAAAACCTACCTTTTGACTTGGCTGTTTCTGGTTCCCTTAGGAGCTTACACTCTATGGCAGGTTCTCTATTTCTTCATTGTCAATGTACTGCGTCGACAAAGGCTGTTAAAGGATCCTGAAGTCATGACCTCATACAGGTTTTCAATTCCCTTTCTCTAAACTTTTCTACTAATAGAAGATCCGTTGCATTGATACAGCTGCATTCACAGTTTTTTTTTTTTTTTTGGTTTCTCTTGAGCACATGCCCAATTCTGTTTCATTCTAATAGTGACTCGATTTGGCAGGGAGCTCTCCAAAAAGGCGCAGAAAGCTAACAATTTGTGGTGGCGTTTAAGTGGTTTGCTTGGAGACCAGAATCGCATGTTCATGTACATTACATTGCAAGCCATATTCACAGTCGCAACCATGGCACTCACCGTCCCCATTTTTCTGTCATATGAGTTGCATGTTCTTTTTCAAATACTGAAGGTTTCTGCAGCTGTGTGGAATGGAGGAAGCTTTTTGCTGGAAGTAATGCCGAAGCAGGTGATTCTGAAAGAGAAGAAGAAAGCAGAGATGCAGCCAGCACAAACTCCACATGATCAGTCATCAGTTGAGACAGAAAACAAAATCGAAACCAACAATTTTACCGGAGTGGGTTAGTCTTAACGGTTTTTCCTTTGAATCCTTCTTGTCTCTTTCAAGCAATGAGCTGGTTCACAACAAAATTATTTCATTTCTGTTTGTCATGGACAGTTTTTTTGAACTTTTGTTGTATGCTCAAAGTTAAACTCATATTCATGTATAATTGCAATAATCTGCTCATCCGATGATTGAAAATGACATGGTTGAATAATGAATTGGAGTCTCCGATTAAGACTCATCATAATCTAAGGACAATGATCTGTGTGTAATGCGCTGTTTTTGCCTGCATCCTGCAAATGCCAGTGCGCGGTGGACCCTGTACAAGCAAGTCAAGTTTCTTCTTTTCTGAAACAAGCTGTTACACCTATTCCTTGGTATTGACTCATCAATTGGAAGTCTTCCTTTTTTCTATTTCTTAAAATAATCTGGTTGGCAAAAGTTCAACAAGAGGAGGTATTGTGGAAAATGAAAATAAATGAATATTTAAATAAAGGTTTTTCACTCAAACTTGAATACATAAATCAAGCACGGCAGATATTTCTTACATCAAGATTGTCTCTTATCATTTCATATACTTTCTCCTATTTCAACATTTAGAAAAGAGGTTAAGGTTTAGCTCCAGTCGTAAAGAGCGAGCTTTCTAAGAGTAACTCGTGTGTGGTAAATCCAAAAAAATAAAATCCCATATTCTTTTCAAGGAAGCCACTAAAATTTGTTCGATAGAGAAGGAAATATGAAGCTCAAGAGTTAAGAAAAATTTACAAAACCACGCAAGGGTTTCTTTACAAAACCAGGAAATGGCGTAAAGGAGAAAGCAGCTGCTTCTTACTTGAGACATCCTTTCGAAAAGATTATGTTGTTCTATGCCATTATGCTGATGAGTAAGATAGTTTACACCTGACTTCAGATGCAATGCAATTTGGAGTTGACGGATGTAACCGCATAACGAACTGCAAAGGCCACAGGAGAGCTCACCTGGAAGGCTGAAGCTGTTGTCTGGATGGCCCAGTCAAATAGTCCTTTCAACTTCAAATGACTGCAAGTGAAGAAGACTCCTGTTTTTGGAAGAAGCGGCAACCGCTTTGCCACCCGAAAATCCCAGATTCTGTGACACAAACTTGATCAGGAGATCCTGTTTGTCCGAATCCAAAGGAGAGCATGTGACCAATTTAGATCAAGAAAATTAAACATGGGAGTGGTGGAATGAAACAACTAAAGCAAATGCCGAATAAGATATAAAGCATGCATTATGGTGCTGATGCATTTCATCCAGAATTTGAACACATTGTTTCATGAATGTCATGGCCTACCAACCTGCTGATTATTAGGAGATTTTTGAGAACCTGCAGAATTTGAACACATTGTTGCAAGCTTCATGTCCTGCAACACATAGCAGAGAGTAAGCGGAAGAAAAAAATAAGAATTTACATTCCTCATACATCCATTGGCCGCACTTATTAGAAATTCAGAAGACAGTGCCTCCTTACTGGCGCAACCATCATTTTTCTGTTTTGAACATTGCAGTTACACGGAGTCCTCTCAAAATTGAGGAGTTTTCAGTTTTATAAGCTAGTATGTTATAATGCAAAGGATTATAATGACCTAATATTTCACATTTATTATGCAAATAACCACTGTCTTTAGTAGTCTGACAAAGATTTACCTATTGGTGACCTTACTAATGCCTGATGAAGAAGTACTTGATTCTCTTACTCTGAATTGGAAAGTTTCTCTTCTAACCTCATGACAGAATGAAACAATGCAAAATGACATAAAAGCACACCAAAAGCTTCCATTTACAGAGACGAGTATACTTCTACTTGCAGCCACATATGAAGCAAAGAAATGATGATAACGAATGACGAAGGTAACGTATTTGCATGAATTATACAGCCTAAGACAATTGCTTTCACAAACATCAACAGAACCCCGCACAGATTCTGGAAATTGGTCCAATTACTGTATCTTCAAGTTTCTTAACCAGTTCTGCATTTCTGACATGTGCAAGTCTTTCTGCCCTCTTCTACTGACTGTCTTTCTGCTAGTGGCAAAGCCCGTGCAAATATGAATGTTCATCAGCCACTTATTTCACATGTTCTATCTCTAGGTCACAAGTCAATATTATCAGCAAATCCATTCATCAACATAAGTTAAAATAGTATGTACTTCCAGATAAGCCTAATACCTATAAAAAGGTATCAGCTTAACTAGTCAAAAGACACATAAACCCCTGATGCATCAGAATTTAAGATTTTCTTTCAAGCAAACATCTTAATACTTATTCACTCATATTGGAAATAAAAATTAAACCTACCTTCTCGGTTAAATCCAACACATATTGGTTATCAACAAATTCTATGTAATTCCAATTGATTTCATCTTTCATATACTCTTCCTTCCAGTTCCATATCAAGAATACCATAAATCCAACTTAAGAATTTGTCATTTTCTGATAACTATGCTTACAAAGTGGATACAGTCCAAAAAGAGGCAAGGAAGTTTCCCTACGAATCAAATGATCAAGAATATACAGTTTTAGCCAAGGCATCCCTGCTACCCACTGCAGCAACAGGATTGACAGAACTTGTAATGACCTCTTCTTGTGTTACCATTACATGCTTTATCGCTGCATTTTCCATGCTCCCAGTATCACACCCACAGTACAACATAGACTAATAAAAGGAAATTAAAGCCAACAGAAAAAATGGACAGACGATCAGAAAGACTGTCCCACACACAAAGAAAGGCCATATGGAACGTGCCCGAGAAGTTCAGCTGTCAAACTAAGAAACCAAGATTTCCCATCATTAATGCAGAAGAGTCAAAATCCTCTTTCTTTGAAATTTCAGTGCTTCCAAGAGGAAGAACTGCAGCTACAACCCTAAATTATCTGTTATCAAAAAATATGAAAGTAACAGCAACTAACACACTAATTGATGAGAATAATGTAAACACTAACCTTTTCTTCCTCACTGATTCCAACAATACTCATGGCTGTTCCGGTTGCAAGATATTCCTGGGTATCATCTACTCCATCCAGTCGGACTGAAGTAATGGAATGATTTGGGGTCTCCCAACTTAAAACATTTCCCAGATCAGGAAATCTAGAGGGCCAATAATCAACTATAGCTTATAACCAGAATGAGCAATCCTAACTCTAAAAATGATAACGAACAGAGCACATGTCAAAATAGACATCAGCATCAATGCCTCAGAAGGTGATGCACAAAAATGGTAAAAGCGACGATAAATTCTTCCAGGAACTAAAATTACAAGACCATTCAAGCAAATATAAGTTTGTACAGTTGCAACAGATGTCCTCCCATTCTTGCCACAAAAATGGTAAAAGCGACGATAAATTCTTCCGGGATCTAAAATTACAAGGCCATTCAAGCAAATATAAGTTTGTACAGTTGCAAGGGATGTCCTCCCATTCTTGTCAAATTGAAGCTCAACAAACTTATCAAATCAGATCCTCAAAGTAAAAACTGAAGTAATTTGTAATTCTGTCTCTGTTTCTATTGAGTTTGTATGAGAATTATAATAAGTTGAAAAAAATAACACATATATATATATATAAAAGTCAGTTGGAGTAAGGTAAAAATCATTTGGCATAACAAATTTTCTTCATCTACATCAAGAGACAGGTTAATGCCCAAGCAATTTTAAATTCTCTTAAACAAACAGAATCACTACATTGATTTTGTAGTGAAACAATAATTTGACATTAAAACAAAACATAAGTTACAAACACATGCATAATTACAAGACATTTAGATGCACAAACTAACAACAAATATAAAACAAACCATTAGTATTTTTACCTTGTATTGCATGGAAAAACATTGGTTGACCATAATTAAAAAAGAAAAAAGAGAAAAGCCACATGCAGAAAAGGGTATGAACATATTTCTGTCTGAAGGGCCATTTGCAATCTTAGTGCAGCGCATTAGCAAACCCATCTCACAACTTTGGCAACCTCACTGTTTAAAATAATTCACTCAGAACCACAGCAATCTTCAATCAGCATATTTATGTCCTTGAGGATTGATACCCTTTCATACAGATTCAAGAGCATACACAAGTCACTTCAATCTAATTGTTTCATTCGGAAATATTACATTGGGGTTTCGAATGTGGGGATTGAGTGCTGCCAATTCCTTCCACTTGGCTCCAGTACCATGAATACGGGATGAGATACTCCAAAAAGTATCACCAGGTTGCACTGTTGTTGTCAAAGGGGTTGCTGCAGATTTTGAAACAGCCTTTGACTTCATTACTGGATGCTTATTGCTCTTCCCCATTCCATTAGCCAGCAACCAGCGAGAACCAGACTGTTGTTGAGTTTTGGTACCCCAAAGCTTCTTCTTACTAGGCTCAGTCTTCAGACCTGCAACATGGACGTCAGTGATTCTGTATTGCGGAATCCCTTCGTCTTCAGAAATTTTTTCTTCTTTCACCTCCTCAGGTACCTCTTTCACCACTGACTCTGACTCATCATCTTCTTCATTGTTATTCCTTAGCTCTGAGACTGTGCTATATATTTTGGGTTTTGGTGGGACAAAAACTCTCTCTACCTGAATAAGGGAAAGCATTGGTGCACCAACTGGCTCATAGTTTCTCAAAGGATCACGAAGTTGCACCATTAGTGCTACGGTGAAGTTATTCCCCAACAAACCACACTTTCTACCAGATCCTTTTCCCCGCTTTCTCTCCCCCTTCGACCCCCCACGAATCAAGTCCAAAGAGGTAGCATGATGTGCTGCAAGGATCTTAGAAGTCCGCTCGCTAATTTGATCTTCATCATAAATGTCACCTGAATCTAGCCTCATCCATTCATCAAGAGTTAGAGAGAGACCCATTAATCCATCAATTTCATCACCAGTGTCTTTTATATCTAACAATTGCAACCCAGCAGTTCCCTCCAAACCAAGGGACCCAGTAATGTTAACCGCCTTGCCCTGAAGAGCTGAAATTTGCCCAATGGACTGTGAGCTGATGTTTGAAGGTGCATCCTCATCCGACATGCCAGATTGTATTCTTAACCCCTCAATTGAAAGGGCCTCAATCTTATCCATAGCCAAAGGAGCAAGATCTTCTAGGGATACATATTCCGAGCCCATCCCATTTCCAAATGACGTAGAACTGAACTCACTGGATCTGGCTCCAGATGATCTCCCTTTAAATCTCTTTTGCACATTGGATATGTCTTGCCCAAACTCTGATTCATGTTGCAAAATGTACTGACTATGCCAATGAAAAAAAAAAAAAATTGATAAGAAAGGTTAATTTAGCAGAACTCGTTTAAGAGAAACAAATTGTGAATCCAAATGCCTAATAATCAGATAAAATTAGCTAACAAACCTCTCAGGTCCCTCTAAAGTTGGTGCAGCTTCCCATGCTACTTGTTGCATTGTCTTCCCAGTTATATCTTCCAAAGGCATCAGCTTATTTGCTTGCATAGAAAGCTTTTCAATACCAACAGATGCTAATCCCTGTAGTATCTCCATTATACCGGACCCCATTTCTGCAGGCACCACAACCGGGCTAGAAACCTGCATAATCAAGCTTCCACCGTTTTTAGCATTGCTAAAATTTAAAGGATTCATCGACCGCACAAATCCTCCATTCTTTGTCTGAAGAAATGGACCCAATCCTTGTCCAAGCGGAGGCAGTTCCAGCGGCTCTCCTGGAGGCATATCAATTGGACTGTCAAAGCCAGTAGAGTTTTTATGTGGAGAACCCTGAAAAGCCTTCTCATCCAGCCCCCACTCACGCATTAAAGCTTCTGTCTCCAAATCTTCTAACAGCGTTGCCCTCAGTTTGCTCTTTGCATCCTGAGTTGTCATCCGATGCTCCTCCTCAGCAGCTTGAATGGCAGAAGAAAGTTCAAACTCATCAGATAAAACCACCAAATCAGGAGCTGTTGGACCATTGTAGCCACATTCGGCTTGGTCCTCATCACCTATACCAAAATCAAATAGAGAACAGCCACTAGTTAGTGTATCCTTCTCAAATTGCCTTAACAAACGCTCCCTTGGGGACTCAGCCTCACTCTCAGAACTCAAGCCAAATGGACTATGCTCAATTCCCAGCATGTTCAAGAACTCACTTGCCACAGACTCAGTGACATCATCCAAGCTACGTGACCTTCCCAACCTGTTTGCTGTAAGATCCATTTTTACTCCCATATAATTCTCTTGGGCATCAGGAGAACCTAGAGCTTCTCTCTCCAAATTGGACACACTAATCAAAGCTGACTCTAATTCTTTCACCAGTGAATCTTTGGAGCATATGTCATCCACTTTGGCACCACAATCAAGCACCACCTGCTCAATGCAGCCTTGTCCATCTTGGAGAAGCTCATTTCCCTCTTCAAAAGCTACTTGGGAAGAAGTGTCAGCTTCAGCACTTTCTGCTACAGAATCAGCAGCAGCTTTTACAGCATCTTCCTCTAACTTCACTCGTTTGTCCAATAACAATTCTATCCCTTGATCAACCACAGAAAACTCACTCTCTTCGCATTCATTTTCAACATTATTATTTCCAGACTTGGAAATGAAATGAGAATCACGTTTGAGGGGCTCAACATGTTCAGTGAAGACATCATATTCAGAGGAATCCAATTTTTCTTCAGCAAATTTTTGATATAGTGTACTCACCGAAGTGGCAAGTTCTGATTTTGATATTGGCAAAACCTCATGAAGAACTTTTATGTCCTCTACGGATTGAGATGAGGCATGAGACCGCTTGTTAAACTTACCAGGAATGCTTCCAACATGCTGTGTTGCGTGTTTTCCATAATGTGGACCAAATTTTGTAGCTGGCTTCAACATAGTCAAGTTGTTCTGCTTCATATTCAACACCTGGTAATCACTTGGATTATTTTTGCTGGGATGATTGTCTCCAATTACTGTATACCCAAAGCTAACATTCATCACAGCACCTTTAGCTTTTCCAGATAACTTAAAACTTGTAGTCCACTTACCAGAGCTCTTCTCCTCCTCCAGTTCTTCCAATGTAAGAGGAAGCAACCTCGTGAGGTCAACCCGATGCTTACCCAAATCAAGTTCTGGCGCTTCAAACACGGAAGCATAGAGCAAGAAATGCTTGGCCTCATACTTGGCTGAATGGTGGGGTCCACTCCTACTACCATAAACCAAGCACGTGTGCGTCAGCTTCTCTTCAAATTCAACAGCTCCATTGCAAACCTTGGCCGGACAAGTCTCCAAACCCCCATCCCGCCTCTTCCAGTGCACAACAAGACTAATATCATTAAATCCCAGAGGCAACCCTTCAATAGAATGCACATGAAGTGAGAAACAACAGCTAAATCTACGGTTTTTGACACTAGAAAAGGCCTTCAAAGGCTTCCAATTCCATATGGACCTCTTATCCTTGTGAGAAGAGTCCTCATTAGTATTGTATTTGAACTTTCCTTTGGCATCAGGCAACGGAAATTTTCCAGTGGATTTGGACCTGGACCGATTATTGGATATAGAACTCGAACTCGTGCTTTTATTTTCTAGATAAAGAGCTTTGCTTATAGCTTCAATTTCATCTACCAACTTCACATTACTTGAACCATCGCCTATGTTCTTCCCACCTTCAACTTTCGACAACATGATCTTTACTCAAACAAATTACAATCCACAAGGTAATTAACGTTTTTGCTTCTACAGGATTAAAATACAATACCCAGGAGTCCAATTCAAAAATTATATTAAAAAACATAGAAAAAATTTGAAATTCTAAATTATTGGATCAGAGACATCGTCTCTCTTTCTAATATCAACTTACAACGAAAGATTTTGATATATTCAACTCTTAATGACAGAAATTAAAAAAAAAGGAATATAGGGTTTACTTACAGAAAGAGTTAAGGTTTCTGGATTGCCGCTGCCCAATCTGACTCTTAATTTCAAAATCAAAATTATATTTTCTGTTTTAGACTAGTACTGTAGATTTACGGATGTACTTGGTATTTAACAATGGCACCCTTATCTTTTGTGAAATGTTGTTTCCAACAATGAAATATTTCCATTTTTTTTATTTGAGTAATGATAGATATTCAATTTTTTTGTTTTAAATTCTATCTCGAATGGTTTGTCATTCATTAATTAGTTGATAATTCTTTATAAGATTAAAGTAAGTTAATTGAATTATCTTCACTAACTAACTGATTAATATTACATTACTTGGGATAGTTTTTTAGAAAAAAAAAAAATTTAGGATGTACAACAATACTCTTTTTATTTTCCCAACATCTGTCATCTGACATTTTTCTCCTTTACTTGCTTATAACCCACAAAAATTAATAATATTGGTAACAATAAAATCAATAAAGTAGTTGCTATGTTGGAGCAAATGTAGCTCCAACGAAGAGTAGCCTTCAAAACTGTTAGATATCTGTAGCTAAAATCTAAAATAATTGTAACAACGTACATCTAATGGTTCTAGAGGCTGCTATACCTAGAGTTGCTCTAAGGTAGCTGAACCCAATCAATAATGATAGAGTTATAAATATCTTGTATAAATAAGTCTATACAGATTGATGTAACATAAGAAGATTAGATATGTAAAAATTATTATGTAGCTGCATAATAAAAAAAAATAACTATTATCACTTTTCAGTTTCTCTTTACATCACATTAATTTATACTGACTTATTTATACAGATATTTATAATTTTATCATAATTAGATGATTAGTTATATAAAACTATTATGAGGCCAAACAATTGAAAAAAAAATTACTGATATCATTTTCAATTTCTCCATATACGAAACCATATGGAATTCTATTATTATTGAAAATCAATATCTAAAATGTTAAGATAAATCTCTATTGTTCTTCCTTATATTTTATTTTATGTAATAATCTGTTATAGTAGAAAATATGTTGCATGAATTTTAAAAAAATAATCGAAAAGCGAAGCGAATGTGGATCATAACCATTGACTATGCCTTATAAGGTACCAGAGTTACCGACCATGCCACATGGGGGTGTACCTAGATTACTTGCGGCTCGTCGACAGTACCAGGACGACTTATTTTATAACTCGTAGGGCGCCAGATCACTTGTTACGCCTCATAAAGCGCTGCGATTACATGTTACACCACATTGGGCACCAGAATTACTTGCTACTCCTCTTACACAAAAGGCATGGAAATGTCTAAAGGACTTTGATTAGTTTAAGACGATGGTCTGGGGTCCACATATCAAAGTCCACAAAGGAGGGTCTCTAGTGAAACAAAATGTTAGACCACCTGCCCGGCATCTGCGACATATCAGGAGTGCTTAATTTATATTTCTTTCAACGCCATTCACCTGCATTATCAACTATCAAACACAGCCCGTAATGCGCGGCACTACCACCATTGTCCACATTTATTTTAATTGCCCCCAGACGCTCCACGGCACGAGCCCGCCTGCCTGGCCACCAATTTTTTAAAGCCCATGGTCTAGCTGCCTAAAACAAGTGCTGGTCTGGACGCCATGATTCAAACCTACGTGCCTAGACCCAGTTTAATGCTAAGCCCAATTAACATTATAATAATAATAATAATAATTTATGATTATGAATTTATTAATAATAATAATAATAAATTCATAATCATAATTATATTAATTTTTATTATGTAATCATAATTATATTAATTTTTATTATGAGAGCAATTGATATTTTATTAATAGTTTATCACAATTTCACAACTATATATTTTATTTCACAATAAATCAATAACCAATCATAACACAATAATCCATAAATCTAATTTCATAGATCATAATAATAATTAATTAAAATTAAAAATACAATCCTCGAATAACAATTAAAATAAGTCATAACTACGATCTACGAAGTATTAATATAACAAATCATATCATAGGTCACAACTCACAACTTACAAATAAAACATATCTCTATTAAATATTAATTAAGTTATGGTTTAATATTAAAATGTAAAATATTTCATAAATTTATGATATTTATAATTTTATTTATTAAAATCATGATATTTACTTATTCATTTAATAAATTATAAACATATAAAATTAATTAAATAAATATCATAAATAAAATTATTCATTTAATAAATATCATAAATAAAATTATAACATTTATAATTTTATTTATTAAAATCATGATATTTACTTGTTCATCTAATAAATTATAGACATAAAGTAAATTAGAATATTTATTTAAAACTAAGATTTAAATTAATTTTTAAAAGTCTATGCTAAAAAATATATTAAAATTTTAATTTCAAGATATTTTACTTTAATTTTATAACATTTTATATTTACTTTTTATTAAAAAAAATTTACTTAAATACGACATGGCGCGTCTTACGATCTGCAAATCTAATCGTCGTCTACCGTCCGTGCTTTCTTCGTGCGCATATTAAATTGCAGACGTCGTCGCAAATCGTACATCTGTCATACCTTGGCATCCATCTATTTCTTCCTCGAGTCTCTACCAGTGAGGTAGCTTTTCTCGATATGGGAGTTTGGCGTCTTGAATATTTGAGAGGTTTAAAATCCGGCGATCGCTATCGTAATTGATGTAAGCAGATTAGACTTATAAATAAGTTGTAAATTTATAATACGAAATAGTAATCAAGACAATGTAATTAAAAAAAATATATTATAATTCACAAATAATGAAGTCGGAGGAAAATTGTTGATACGACAAGAATAAATGTGGCTCCTGAGTCCTGTACGAGTCTCCTAGTTGGTACGACAAGAATGAAATCATTATTCTTTTTCTCGCAATGATATGGATTAACTGCTGAATCATGTAAATTTAGTGTTAATTATTTTTGAACTATTATTTATTTTTATACTATCTGAAGTATTTAAATATCTAGTGACTGGATTTCTACATCTAACAATAAGTTTTACAAAAATTTAAATGCCGTTGAATTATGTTCTTATTAAAATAGCGAACATTAATATTCTACTTTAATGAAAATATGTGTAGAGCACCCGTTTCCTTAGAATATCCGTTAATTTCATTTTTTGGGGCCAAATGAAAAATGGACTATATCTAGATTTATGTTAGGGATGGCAAGGGGAGGAGTACGGTACCCATCCCCAATAATGTATTTATATCTCTATGCCTCTTTGTCCTCATTAAAATTGCTTGAGGGGGAGAGGATGGCAATTCTTTAATAATAAAAGGAGATTTCTAAGGGTACTCAATCTCTAAATAACTGATATTTTTATTTTTTAAACTTAACTTAATCATATTAAAGTATAAAATCGTATTACCAACACAAAGACATCAAAATAAACAAATTAAAGTAATTAAAATTATTTCCATTAAACTAAGTCAGTGTCATCACTATTATAAGATAATCTATGAAATTAAACAAAAGTAGATCTTCAAAGTTGAATACATACATAAAAATCACACAATATAAATCATAAATAAAAGCGTTTTCGTCAAATTTCAAGTGTTTATATTAGTTATTATTTATATCATTTTTATACATATTATGATACTTCTTATTTACATCCATACTATTACAACTTAAATTTAAATTTCTTTACTAAAACTTTTAGAAGAAATAAAATAAAAATTAAAAAAATAGAAATGGGGAAATAGGGAAGGGGATTTCACCGAATCTTCACTCATCCCTTCCTCAAATAAGATGTTGGATATAAAATTATTTCTTCTCATCTCCAAATAAGAAATTAAATATAAATTTGTCTCTATACCAACAACCTCCTCATATCCAAAGCAGCAAGATCCCTCCAACCCCTCATCAACGTAACAGTGCATAAATGCTCTCTAAATTATAGTTAAAACTCTAAATTTTCCCTTAATTTAAAAAATCTAAGGGCCTGTTTGGTATTGTTTCTGAATTTGTATTTTCTGAGAATAAAAATAAAAATAAAAATAGCATTTTGCAGTTGCTGTATTTCGAATTTAAATATGCGTTTGGTATCATTTTTTGTATCATGTATTTTAAAATTGAAAACAGTAATATGCGTTTGGTAGATAAAGTTAAAAATGATCAAAACAGAGAATACGCGTTTGGTAATATTTTTTTCAAAAACAGTTTTTACTAAGCATTTACATTATACTTATAAAATAATTATTTGATTAATACATACACAAATACAATAAAATAACATAAACAAATTTATTATTAAAAAAAAGGGTTTTGAAAGTGATTTTAAGTATAAAACTGGATGGGGAACAATTTTTGTGACTTGATTTTCATCAAAAAGTGAGTGAAAAATGGTGGATTATGGAGTCAAATTTGAAGGCAGGCCACTTGGTTCACTTGGAACGACCCTGTGTCTACAACAGGTGTCTCAAACAATTCCTTGCTTCTCTCCACGCAGATGGACAATTCACGCCATCCTGAAAGAAAACAAAAAATCCTCTCCCTCTTTCTTTATCAACATTCATTATCACATTATCTGTATTATGTACCACTGCTTTAAGTTGTCAAGTGAAATAAATAACTCCTTTTTCTTTTTTGAATTTATATGAATAACTCTTTTTTTCCACAAAACTGGAGATAATTATTTACTATTACATAAGTTTCCAGTGAAAAAGAGTAATTTATCCATTGTTCTTTCCTTTTCCCCCTCAACAACACCACAAAGCGACTGTCGTAGACCACCCCTACAGATGATACAATGAACTATGGAGCAACGACAGAACCAATTCGCACAAATAAAAGCGCATTGACATATACTTGAGAAGGATTAGGACACAAGGGTGGAGAAAGCTCTTTATTACAAGTGCAAGCCAACAATTTTATCTGAAGGAAAACTGAATTTCTTCCAGACTTCTTCCTTTGGTTTAAGGAACCCAGAGAGACACAAAAGCAACAGTGAAAGCACATACTATCCTGTAAATCAAGAAGGTGCCTGTTGACAATGAAGACACCGCGCTCATCAAAAACTAAAGATTGTCCCATCCACCACACTTAACAAATATCAAACCCGTAAGCAGTATATAAATAGAGAGAGTGTGAGGGATACCTCCATTGCTCCAATCTAACAGAAAATTTGCAGTCATTGTGACAATCCATGATACCAGGCAGTTTGACAACATTGCAACACTGCCAGCAAGGCTCTTGATATTCACCGGAAGTATCTGAAATTTGAAACGAGTATAGAATATTGTAAAGCAGCCCCAATTTAGTAGCATTCAGAAAATAAAATATTAACAAATATCTAGGTTAGCTAAATCTTAGTCTTTGTTAAAGGTCAACCCATGTTTGAGCACGAGACTTCAGGTTATTCCATTTCAATTTTTTGTTCCCTCTACCCATCAAGAAAGGAATAGGTTCACCAAAAGCAGTCATTCCAGCTCTGCACCAAAAGCAGTCATTCCAGCTCTGCACTAAGTAGATCTATGTGCTGAATAGGGTGGCAGAGAGTTACCAAAAGCGGGTATATAATTTCAAATGCTAACAGCTATCACTGATTCGGTTTTCCAAGTTCAGAGACCGATGAAAACCACCAGCCACAACTCATCACCATCAATGGCTCAGTGCAATAAATCTCGTGCCCCGAAAATATACATAATAAATCTCAAGAACAAAAACGTGAAAAAAATTTTGATATTCAATTTTTTTTCATACCTCAGACATTATAACCCAAGGAATAGCTCCAACTCCCAAAGAGAATGAAATCACTACAGTCTGGAAGTATTAAAAGGCAAAAAAAAAAAAGAACAAAAGAAAAAGTTTGTCAATGACTTAGAAATCCTTAATAAACAAGCATTATTCCCAAACAATATAGTTATAATCTGCATATAGAAGATATCATACCACAACACCGACAAGCGACAATATCCCCAATATGCTATAAAAGCGAGAATCTTTTGACACAAAACCCTGGTAGTGGTGAAGAAGAACAATAGGAAGAACAGAGCATGAAAAAGCCAATCCTCAATAAATAGAGGAAAACTGGAAAAATCTATCAAGTAGGACATGTAAGATCTAAAAACTGACGATTAACATATTTTGCACATTCAAGCTAATGAAGAACAAATGGAACCTATTTGCATGACCGACCTCCAAAAAGAATGCAACTGAAACAAGGAAAAAACTGGTAGCCATTCCAGATGATGATATCTGCAAAAATATATTTCAGATTCAAAATTATTTTCATTTTATCCGCTTACATGTGATTACTGATTCAAAATTGAAAATAAAACAAATGAAGAATTTGTTCAAACGCATTAAAGCAAGAAGCTGCGCCGCCTTTGTCCATCAACCATGTATTGACCCCAGTGGCAACAACCTCCAAACATTGTCAGGATCTTATTAGAATATTCTGATCAAATTTCATTTGCTGTGTTTGGTCGCAGATACCATATCGTTTGGATTAATTGATATCGGCATCATCGAAATCGTCCTCGAACTTGTAGAAAAAGTCGGCGTCGGCGAGCTTGTTGTCGATGGAGATGACGCCCTCGCCGAAGATCTCGAGTAGGTCGACGTCATCAACGTCCATCGCTACCGTGGCCCCCTGATCCTCCATATCTCGGAAGAATTCCATCTGCATCGGCCTCATTTTTTTTTCTTTTCCCCCCCTCTCTCTCCCCGCTGGCAGAATCGAAAGACCTCGAGAATAAAGAGAGAGAAAGATGTTGGATGAAGATAAGGGAGGAGAGTGCAGTTCTTTGTTGGATGAAGAAAGTTGCGGGGAAGAGAGAGCACAGTGAAGAGATAAGGAGGTCACGATTTTTCTTCTGTTTTTTAATTCATTTTTAGGTATAGTTTGTAAAATTTGGAGAACATGTTTAACTTGTTTTCAATTGTGTAGTTATAATAATGGATCCGAATTTTGTCTTTTGTAATCTGTTTTGTGAAAAAAATCCACCAAACATGTTTTATGTGTGTATTACGAAAATGAAAACAAAAATATGGCTTGGAAAAGGGTACCAAACGGGCCCTAATTTATCTTTACAAAATTACATAATCAAACTTAATCTACAAATAACTCTAAAACCTAATTCATAAACATCCAATCAATTAAAATTCTTAAATTTGGTTTCATATAATCTCAATCAAACCCAATTTACAGTGTCATAGCCACTATAGCCGCTAATCTTTGTTGTTGTTGCCGCTTTCACCAACCTCACGGTTAGCTGAACCACCACAAGACTCCTCCACGGCTGTCTTGCATGTTTTTATCCATTACACCAGATAATTGAAGGATTTGATACAAATTCTGTGTTGATTTTATGGACCCTACAAGTTTAGAGAGAGCGAATATAAGAAAGAAGAGAGGGAAGATAAGAAAGAAGATAGTGGAATGTATTTTTATTTATTTTTGGTTTCAGTGGCTAATGAAGTATTAGATACAAATTGTGGTTAGGGTCAAAATTAGGGTTGGCAATTTATAGGGTCGGTGAGACCGAGCTTAAAACCCTATATGTACAAGTAAAGACTGCTCTAAAGCCTAATGTTACCTTGGTTGGATGGTGGTTGACCCTAAAAAAAGGGGTGAACTTTTAATTTTTTAGCCGAATTTTTATTTTGTTAATGCTACATTTACTCATTTTTTATATTTAAATAATTTAAATTTAAATCCTCTAATATATTAAAATTTAAAAAATTTTAAAATTAGTTTAAAGTAACATAAATATAAAGATTGTTCTACTCAACATCTTAACCATAAATTATATAAATAACTAAATATAAATAAAAAGTTCATCAATTAACACACAATTTAATTTCATAATCTAATTAAAGAGTTCATCAATTTAACAAATAAAATAAAAACGCACAACTCAATACCATAAGTCCATAATTTAAACAATGAGTTCATTCGTTCATTGGTTTAATAAGCTACAATTCATAACCCAACATTAAAAATAAAATTTGCGGACCACATTCTTCTTCATTCGTAAATTCTTCTCCGGTAACAATTTCACTTTCAAGAATTTTACCTTTTAAAAAAAGAAAAAAGTGTTAAAACAATTTAAGTATATAAAATTGTTACTAAACTAATTATTTAAATATATTGTATATTATTTGTATTTAAATATATTACATAAAATTATATAATAGTTAAGGTCGGGTCGGGTCGGGTAGGGTCATATAAAGCACTGCGACCAATTTAATAGGGTTTTCGTTTTAAGTCCTGTAACTATTTTTGACTTAAATTTTATCAAAGTCGGGTTGAAATTGGGCCAATCAAATTAATTGAGATTCTTTTTGCAAATAAATCAAAAATGTGGATTTTGTTTTGAAGTAAAGAATTTATTAGGTTTATTGAGTTTTGATTTTTTTAAATTTTATTTTATTATTTACAATAATGTTAGAATTTCAACATTTTCTAATGCTACATTTTACTCATTTATTCAATGATAGATTTCATATGTTGTAAAATCACTTAATCACCATATAATAAAGGAATGTCACATCAGTTGGAATTCAAATTAGAACTTAGATGTTAGGATGCTTATCATTACTTTTATTATTTATAGTGCAAAGTCAAAAATATCCTTTGAATTTAAAGCTAAAATGATACACTTAAATTATGTTAAATATTATGACAGTATTAAAATTTTAGTGGAGGATTAATACAAATTACAAACTTAGAGAAAATTTGAACAAATTCAAATTTTTTTACTAACTTTGATAAAAATTAAACTTGGGGTGCATGCGTAATAATTTTTTCATTTTTTTAATATTATGGGCCCAGTTTTGAGATGATTTCAATGAGAGGCTTCGATGGCATTATGCCTTATGGCATGACATGCATGTTAATATGTTAAAATTATTCTTTTATTTTAAAAATCGTAAATCATTGTTGATTTTTCGTGTTTGATGGCCCACGCACAAGTCACAATATTCAAAACGACGCGCCAACCAAATTATTGGATGGCGCCATAATATTTTAAATGTCCCTCATTTTTTAAAGGAGTAATTTTCCGTCCGCCCAATAAAACCACACCGCGCGGACCCTACAAACTAACTTTATATGTTGCATGTCACATCTAAATATGTCAATTTGTAGAGTCGTCTTACAGTGCAGGGCTGTATCCTATACAGCCGCTGTCAAAAATTTGAACAACCGGTATTTTACCGGTTATTTATTTAATAATTTTTAAAATTTAATTTTAATGCTTAAAAAATATAATAAAATGAAAAAAAATATAAAAAATTTAAATCTGAAACAAAAAAATTAATTAAATGAGAAAAATATTTTAAAATTTTTTTTAACACAAATAAATGTTAAAAAATTATAAAAAGAATTATATTCTAATTTTTTTGGTTAAATATCAATTTAATGGATAGATGTTTCAAGTTTATTTTGCATGTCTCTATTTTTTGTTAGTCTTTCTCATTTATTGGTTCATTTATTTCAACTTTTTAATCCACTAGTTTTGTGTTTAATGCTCTTACTAAATTCAATAAATACCAATATTTTAGGTTAAATTACAAGTAAATTTCACTTCTCGTAAGATGAGTTCCTAATTTTGCTTAAACTTTCTCCCTTATTGGTACAAGAGTTTCAGCTAAAAATTTCACTAGCTTTGTGTTGAATGTTCCCATTATTTAGGTAAGATTTTAATTATTTGGGTTAAGTATCAAACTATTTTATAGTTTTTAATTTTTTGTCGGATTTGTATCAAATTTTGATTAAACTTTCTTAATTATAGGTTAATATATTTCAACTTTTCATTCATTAGTTTTGCGTTTATTATTCCTACTAAAATCATTAAAAATCAATATTTTGGGTTAAATTCCAAGTAAAGTTTATTTCTCGTTGGAATAGTTTCTTATTTTGGTTAAACTTTCTCCATTATTGGTACAAGAGTTTCAGCTAATAATTTCACTAGCTTTGTGTTGAATGTTCCCATTATTTAGGTAAGATTTCAATTATTTGGGTTAAGTACCAAACTACTTTGTAGCATTTAATTTTTGGTTGGATTTGTATCAAATTTTGGTTAAACTTTCTCAATTATAAGTTAATATATTTCAACTTTTCATTCATTAGTTTTGTGTTTATTATTCCTACTAAAATCGTTAAAAAATAATATTTTGGGTTAAATTCCAGGTAAAGTTTATTTCTCGTTGGAATAATTTCTTATTTTGGTTAATCTTTCTCCATTATGGGTTCAGTATTTCAACTAATAATTTCAATAATTTTGTGTTGAATGTTCCCATTATCGAGGTAAGATTCCAATAATTTGGGTTAGATACCGATTTTACTTTGTAAAATTTTATTTTTGGTTCGATTGACTCCTGATTTTGGTTAACCTTTCTCAACTATAGGTTTATATATTTCAACTTTTCAATCCACTAGTTTTGTGTTTAGTATTCCTAGTGAAATCGTTAAATACCAATATTTTGGGTTAAATTCCAAGTATATATCATTTCTCGTTGGATAATTTTCCTGATTTTGGTTAAACTTTCTCTCATATAGGTTCATTTATTTCAACTAATAATTCCACTAGCTTTGTGTTGAGTGTTCCTATTATCTAGTTAAGATTCCAATAATTTGGGTTAGATACTAAATTTACTTTGTAAAATTTTATTTTTTGTTGGATTAATCTCTAATTTTGGTTAATCTTTCTCAATTATAGGTTTATATATTTCAACTTTTCAATCCATGAGTTTTGTGTTTAATATTTCTACTAACTTCGTTAAATACCAATATTTTGGGTTAAATTACAAGCAAATTTAATTTCTTGTTGGATGAGTCCCTACTTTTGGTTAAACTTTCTCTTTTATTGGTACATGCGTTTCAATTAATAATTTCAATAGTATTGTGTTGAATATTCCGATTATTTATGTGAGATTTTAATAAATTGGGTCAGATACCAAATTTACTTTTTAGATTTTATACATGGTTAGATTAGTCTCATTTTTTGGTTAACCTTTCTCACTTATGGGTTCAATTATTTCAGTTAATTAGTTCACTACTTTTATGTTTCAAGTTCCCAGTACCGACGTTAAGTTTCAATATTATTGGTTAAATTCAAAGTAAACTTTTATTACAAAAAATAAATGATATAATTAAGGTAAATTTCATTTTACTCCTCTTATTTTAGTAAATATCAACTTACTGCAATATATTAAAATTTCACTACTGTAACCCCTATTCAATTTTTTTATAAACTACAATGCACATTCTAAGTTAAAAAATTAGGAACTTACCTAGTCTAATTATGTTTGAGTTTTTTTTTTTCTCTTTTCTTCTTTATTTCATGAAATTTCTTAAACTCCACTTATTTATACTTGAGCTTTTAATCATTATAGATATGCCTATTTTATTAATTCAAATTAATTGTACTCATTTTCTTTCCAAAATAAATTCTTTGATATGTCATCACTTCAACCAAATTTTCATTTTTCACAATTGCATATGCAATTTGTACAGCTGAAATTTTTATTTTTCAAATATTTATGATAATAAAAATTACTTATTGATTATATGTTATCCCAGGAATAGTGAAAATTAATTCTTATATTGAAAGATTTGCAAATTAATATTAACTTTGAATCCAATTCAACTAAGTCACCGTTTATTTATCTTTAATTAATGCTTTAAGCACAATAACAATATTTTGTAAAAAAAAAACACATTAGAAAATTAATGCCTTAAAAAAAGAAAATATATTAAAACATTAATTTTGCTTCCTAAATTAAGTATTGAAAGGAAATTTTTCTCCTATAGGTAAATTCAATATTATAATTTAAAAATAACGTTGACTACTATTTTAAAACTATTTATTTATTGCTTCAAATTGCAATAGTTTTTTATAAGTCATGAAAAATAATTTTATTTAACAATATACTTATATAGTTGGGTACGTAATTTATACCTTAATTGATGTTGCCTTATTTTTAATTATTATATTTTAGTGATAGTTTATTTTATTGTATACTAATAGTGTAATAAATTTGTAATAATTGATTATACATCATATTTATAATATCTATTTAATCATATAATCACATATACAATTAAGCTTAAATTATAAAAAGGTCACTTCCAGAAAAATGATCATATATATCCCCGAGTTTTCACTAAGAGACACGGAAATCCCTTTTGACTTTATTAATTAAAAAAATTGACTCTAATATTTTATAATAAGTGGAAATATAATATTAAAATAAATGTAACAATATATACATTTTAAAATAATTCAATATATAAAAAAATATTTTAGTGCTTTACAATCTTATATTTATTAAACTAAATTTTTTAATAAATAGAAACATAATATTAAAATAAATATTTAAAAATTTAAATTATTTTCAATATTGTATAAAACTTTTGATATTATTAATACATGAGATATATTTTATTAATTATAAAATCTGTTTAACCTAAATATTTATTTAAAATTTTTATAACAATACAAATATATAACTAAAATAAATATCATAATTTACATTTTAAAAATTATTTTATGTATTAAAAAAATATTTTAATGTTATTAATTTATCAGACAAATTAAACTATTTAAATTATATTTGTATTTATTAAAAATTTTAAAGTCAATTTTTTTGAATTAATAAAGTCAAATTATATTATAGTGAAAGGTTTCTTGGTGTCCCTTAGTGAAAACAGAGTTTACATAATTATTTTCTAAAATCTCGAGAGTGTAAGTGTCTTTTTCCCTAAATTATTTAATTCTAGGTATCGCACTAAAATTATAATTGTCTAGTTACATTGTTAATTTAGTTAAGGGTACAATAAAGTGTCAATAGCAACCATTGTAATAATACCTAAAAATTATGCTTTATATTATAAAAAATTTAATTTTAATAAATTGTCCCTCATTGACTTGACGGAGTGGTTTTCAAGTGGGGTTAAAAAATAAAATCAGATTATACACGCTTCAGAAAAACACATTCATATATATATATATATAAATTATTAAAAATTTTATTATTATAAAAAATAATATCATATAGACTATATAAGACATCTCATAAAAGACATATAATATCATAAAAAATATCATAAGTTGAACTTAGTTTAATCATAATAATAATGACTATAATAACAGTTATTAATAATAAGAAAAAAAACATAGATTATCCTTTGTTGTTTAGAAAAACTAAAAACACTCTCATATTTTAAAATAGGTCCAAATTCGCCTACAATTATAATAGTGTTAGCCTTATGTATTATTGTACTATTCAATGCATAGTCTTGATGTTAGCCATAAAAGTTAAATATTTTTAGAATATAAATAAAGTAAAATGACTTATATGCCCTTAATGATTAAATAAATTTAATAAGAAATTATAAATTATGGAGAAAAATTATTTGAATACACACACACACACTCCAAGTTTTTTTCCAATTTAAATGGATAACTTATAACTATCAGGGATATTTATGACATTTTTACTACATGTAATTTTTCTCTATAATTTATAATTCATTATAAAATAAAATTTGATTATTAAGAGTATATAAGTTATTTTACTTGGTTTGTATTTTCAAAATATTTAAATTTTATAGTTAACATTAAGACTAGGGGTAGAATAGTAAAATAATATATAAAACTAACGCTGTTATAACTTTGGGAGGGTAGTGGGAGGTAATTCTCATTTTCCCTTAACTAGCATTAACTATAGTACTAGTAATAACTTAATATCAAATACGTTACATGCGATAATTTAATAATGTAGCAAAAAAAAAGTATGCAATAATTTAATTAATTTGTGATAAATTTGTATGAAGCAATTTGTGTAAGAGAATCTTTGTGAGTATAATCCAAATATCAAATATATGGTACATTATATATGCCTTGTATATATTACAGATTTATATCATTAATATTAGTTACTAGTTCAACAAATATTGAGAATAACAATATTTGATGATTAATTATGATATTTGGTACTATGAATAATTATAATTATTTAAAAACCATCCAATAGTTAGATGGAAAATAAGAAAAAATATATTTCATTTACACTAAAATAAATATTATTCTAACTAATATAGACATTACAATGTTTCAAAATAATTTTTTCAGCCATAAGAAAATGCAAATTTTTCACGTTGAAGAGGGGGTCTTTGACATTTTTTTAATTTAAATTGAAAATTTTAATATTTAGATAAAATTGGTGTAGCTTTGTGATAATTGCTCCTGATATTTGTCAGTTTCCACTTCAGTTCTTTCATTCAGTAGCCGGTTTCATGCGTAAAATATAAAAGCCGTTGGATTGCGTATAAAAGCAATCCAACGGGTAATAAGTTTAAAAATAAAAAATAAAAATGGCTGTATGGCATGCAGCAGCTGTATAATAAGCGGACCCCAATTTGTAAGGGTAAGTTCGAAGGTTTGAGTCATTGAATAATTTTTTTTTTTAAATTCTCCTTCATTTATTTTTTATTTATTTTATTTTTTTCTCGCTTCTTCTTCTTCTTCTTCATATTAATTGAGAACATTTATCATTGTGACATAGTTCACACATATTGACAGATTCCCACTGCATGACTTTTATGCATCAACTACTTTACACGCTCAAAACTTCTAATGCCACCACTCATGATTACCGCCGCTCATAAATTTCTTTTAGGTTTAGTATTATGGAATAGGATTCGATTCGTTATTTAAATTTATTTAGAATTAGTATTCAAGGGTTTGAAGCCCTAAACAATGTAATGGAAATCAATTGTGTCAACTTATGCTTATTACACTATCCTCTAGACGAATATCATAATAGATACATGAAATTATAATAGAAAAAATAATACAAAAAACAATATAATTATTGCAGAAATTTTAAGAATTATTCTAAAAGAATTGACACGAAGTGATTGGTTACAAAACTTTTGAGATACAAATTATGCATCTTAGCTATATATTTAACATAACATTAATGGAAATGTGTTAATTTAGGACTTGCTTGACTCAAACTCAGTGTAGCATCGTCATTATCTTTAACAAAAGCAGCTAATAATTCATCAATATTGATAATTTTGTCAGGAGGTGTATTGTATTACAAAAAATGATACTTATACAAAAGAGTGATAAAATAAGCTCTAAAACTACGTAATTTTGGTTGTTAAAAAGATTTTAAAAACAATAAAATAACGTAATTTTGGTGATTTTTATTACCTTTTTATCACCGTTTTGTACAAAAACCATTGCTCCAAGCCTCTGCAAATTGATTAGTGGCCTTGGACTGCCGCTCTGTGCTTTCACATCCACTAACTTCTGGTTGCACAATTCGGCTTGGCTCCTTTGCTTTTTGCCTACAAAAATGAGTACAACCCAACAACTATTATGACAGAGCCCAGCACCCTGATCATAAAAATTTTAATTAGGAAAAACAAAGAAAAATAAAATGTTATGTTACAAACGCACGTTCCAATTCTGATTTCTTGACCGAGTATTAAAAGCGTCCAATATGGCCACGATAATTAGGGTCGGCAAATAACCCCAATCTAGGATTGGATTGGATCCAAATGAAGTCTCCAATTAGGTTGGGTGGGATTTGGCCAACCCGATTAGATTGTGATTAGATCAGATTAAACTCAAAACAAACAGAAAATTTGATCATGTTGACACTCAATTAAAAAAAAAATTGTTTTAGATATAATCTTAGGAGTGAACAAATAATCCAAACGGACTCGATCGATCGACCTGATTCGATCCAATAATAATAGTTTGTTTTATTTTTTATTTATTTAATTTCACAGTAGTAATTTTCATTTTTTGTGAAAATTGGTAAAAAAAATGATTAAAATGAGATAATTACATAAAAATAATATGCTAATAACTAAAATAATTTGCAAAAAAAAAAAAAAAAATCAAAATGAACAAAAAAGACTCGAAATTACTGCCAATCTAAATATTATCGGATTCCATCCTAATTGACTCGGATATGATTTTAACCTGAACCCAACCCCTATGTGATCATAATCCAATCTAATTCCAACTCAACCCGAATTTTTGATCAGATATGAATTGAATTTGGATTACCTTTTTCCCTATCTGATCAACCCAAAATCTAATTAGGTTGATCTGAATCCAATTTGAACCCGAATTTGCTTACCCATACCCACGAATATGAGAGACAACAGGTTTAGCATTGGAGGATATATTGGCCCTCGCTTTGCAATCACCCATGATAGTAAGCAAAATTTTGCTACCGTTACAACAACTCCAATTACTAAAAAATGTTAAAGAGACATAGTGTTGATGCAAATAACTAGGCCAAACATAGTAAGCTACATTCAACCAAAACGTTTTTTTATGTCATTACCATCAACATCAATTCTATTATGAAACAATCCATAATTTTATGCTCACAAATATTAAAGCGATATTTATTCCACCCATAAATCAGTGGGAGAGATACCTACCTCGATCTTGTTTTTAATTAAGAGAGGAAATAAGAGTCCTTATAGAGTTTTGAACTGTAGCTCTCAGCTAAAGGTCGAGTGGCAAAGTTATAGCCATTAAAACTTAACTTTTACAAATGGTTTTAGTCGGATGAAAATATGATAACAAGGTTTACCGAGTGAAATATGGTAACAAGTTGCAAGTCCCAACATAATCTCCAAGTAGACTTCTATATATCTAAGCATAATCCTAATATCATTGCTTGAATGGATCCGATTATGCATGTTCGCATCGTTATCCAATATTTGCATGGAAATATTTTCAACAATTTCACCTGCGCATAATTTGTATGCATATAAAATCAATTCACAATGCACTCACTAGTCACTACTTAGGGTGCCAAGTACCAATTAGATTGTTTAGTATTAAAGTATTGTATCATTTAAGTTATAGTTGCTGAAAAAAAATTGTAATTATACAAAAATTAATATTATATAGTAAATATGACTTTTAAATAAATTTTATAGGTTCTTCATGAAATATTAGTTATACAACCCAAGAGAGGAGGGGGGTGAATTGAGTTTTAAAACTTAAGTTAAGCAAACCACACAGTAATTTAATCTAACACCTCAATGAAATAAAAATAATAAATTGAACAATGCTAAAAAATAAAAGACCAAGAGAGGAGAGGGCAAACACAAATAATTTTACATGGTTCGGCAAACCAAGTAAACCAAGTTTGAGGATTTCACTATCTAAGCCTTCCAAGGCTTCAAATACTTACAATTGACTTCTAAGGTGTCAATGGACCTTTACAAGAAGAGATTATACTTAATCTCTTAACCCAAGTGCATCAAAACACTTACAACCTCTCAACTTGATTTTACAAAAATGATTACAAATAAATTTCCCTCACACAATGTGTTTGATTACAAATAAAAGTCCAATGTGTGTGTATGAATAAAATAAATGCAGAAATTATATGCTTAGATTGCAGAGGAATGCTCAATGATAATAAGGGTTGTATATCCTTATTTGAATTTAATTGAAGCCATCTTATAGTTAGAGCAAAAAACTAGCCGTTATTGACTTTCTAGTGATAATAGGTTGGTGCCTTGTCTTAACCAAACTGCTGCTTGGTTATGCTCAAAGATTTGAAATTTTGAACATTTGGTTTGCCGTTTTTCATTTTTTAGTTAGTTGTTTTTACTCTAGAGAGCTTCTGCTTGATACCGGTTTGCCGCTTTGATGAATCCGGTTAGCCGCTTACTACAGCAAAACGACTATTTTCTAAAATTATAATTCTGTCCCAAAGCTTTATAAAATTATACTATACCCTAAATCTTTATAAAACTTTACAAATAGGTCCATTTCCAGAATTTAAAACAATACTTGTTGATTTCATAAAATTATTTTCTTGTTTCAAAAACATAATGTGCAATTCTTTGCTTATCCAAAACACATGGTTTGTTATCATCAAAATTAATATTTTTTAGCCATATAGGTTAGCAATCTCCCCATTTTTTATGATGACAAAACACATTATAAAAGTTTGATTTAGTTATGAAAAACTCTCCCTCAATAAATGCAAGATTAAAAATTGATTTGAAAAAGATTTTAGAAAGCTCCCCCTACATGAATGCATATTTTTCATAACAAATAGTTGCAAATCATATCTCCCCCTTCATTAAAAAAAGAGAGTAGAATGCTCCCCCTATCAAGCATAAAAAACTCTAGACAAGTTCATTAGTTCCACATTATCTAAAACATAAGGGGAAAAAAAAATAACAACCATATTAAATCCACATAATCCATAAACACCCATATAACCCAAAATAGAAAATAAAAGAGCATAAAGTAGTAAATGTTGGTGTGTCCAATACAAGTGTAAGAGAAATAAACTACTGAGGTGGTGATGATTTTGGTGATGGAGGTGAAAATGGATATAGAATACCAAAGTACTCAAAGAGGAGGTGCTGTTCGTGAATAAGTTGCGATGTTGCTGTGAGAGACGCTGATACTTCTCGAGAATATGCTGCTCAAAGCTGGTCTGCTGCATAGAAAGATCACCACCTCATCCATAAGCTGCTGATAAGTAACCTCTTCAAAGGCTAAAGGCTCTGGATGTGGTATAGTAGATGCAGAGGCATCAAGATTAGATGTAAACACAACAGGTTCCTAACGCCTACGCTGACCCCGAAAACGAAGCGAAAATCAGGAAGCTGATCAGCAGGAACCGCATCATTGAGAAGACGTTTATCACTTGGAGCAAATCATAGTTAGAGATGGCCAATCTGTCATTCGGAGCCCATCGAAGGAAGCCCATGCTGTTGTGCTTGTGCTGTGGTCGTCTGCGTACTATTCATTCATGCCGTGCCATGTCGTGCTAACCT
This sequence comes from Citropsis articulata, assembly GCA_030449925.1. Lineage (NCBI taxonomy): Eukaryota > Viridiplantae > Streptophyta > Magnoliopsida > Sapindales > Rutaceae > Citropsis > Citropsis articulata. The sequence continues at coordinate 17,343,577 of JASUUH010000211.1, read as the reverse complement.
GACAAACGTGTTGTACCCACATGTGCTCGTGCTTGTGCCCACTCATGTCGTGCCCACATGTGCCATGCCGTGGAAAAATAAGCCACTAAATTTTTTTCTTTTTTTATTTTTTTTAAAAGCACATGCCAAGTTATTGTCTTATTTTTTTAAGCTTACGTACTGTTTTTGGATCCAGGTGACTTTATTTAAATTTAATAGAATAAAAAATTCAAAACTCAAGTCCATATTCAATCATAATAAATTAATAATAATAAGAGAACGTAATATTAGTTGCTAAGTGTGACTTTATGATATTAGAATTCTTTTTTAGTACTTAAAAATAACAATAATAATAATTTTTTAAGGGTTAATATAATTGTTAACTTAGAATTACGTAGAGTCATATATCATAGTTTATAATAATATTAATACATATTTATAAAATCATGATATTTATAATTTTATTTATTAAAATCATGATATCAATTATTTATTTAATAAATTATAAACATAAATCAATTATAATTTTTTTGAAACTAAAAATTAAATAAATTTAAAAAATTTGAGGCAATAAAATATATTAAAAGATTCAATTTCAAGTTATTTATAAAATCATAAAATTTTAAGTTTACTTTCATTAAAAGATAAAACGTGCTTATTGCGTGCTTTTTCACGTGACGTGCTTTAGCCCATCTCTAATCGTGCTGTGCTTTTAAGGCCTAAAATCTAAGCCCAGCATGGCCCACGTGCGTGCTGTACCGTGCCGCGTGCTTTAGTAAAATGTGCTTGTAGCATGCCGTGCTGTACGGACACGTGCCATGCCCATGCGGTGCCTCGTGCTACCTGGTCTATTGGCCACCTTTAATCATAGTATACTTATTTTCAGTGAACTTTACTCATGCTTCAGTACGCCATTCAAATCCTAAGGCATATACGACTTCATCACCTATACTCTTAAAGGGTTTACAGGATGGTTCATTGATAGGCACCCTAAAGTATTTAAGGATTCGGGTGATAAAATGACCATATGGAAGGGAACAACTGTTCAAGTTGGGTATAGAAAGCATAGTGTGTATAATAATGTACCCAAGATTAACCGGACGATGCCTAAGGATGGAATCAATCAAAGCAACATCGATATGGGAAACCTCATCTGAATGCCCCGACCTAGGAAGAACAATGATTTGAATAAAATGAAGTAAAATATGATATTGAAGGCAAAGACATTGAGTACAGAAATCGATGGTACAAACTTCATCAGAAAGATCAATACGCCTACATATATTTCTAATAGCATCAACATGAACAAAATGATCAATATTGGGGGCTTTCTTAGCAGAAAAGATTTTTAAGCCAGTATGAGAGATCCCCAGGATAGAATTTAACTATGTAACATCAAATTCAATCAGAACTTCTCCAACATTGTGATTACTCGATTCTCTTTCTCCCAGAAAGTATCCATATTCGAGTAAAATACTTTCACCAAGGCAGGATACACATTCTCCTCAATCGCAAGAGCATTAATCCAACCAACTTTTTCTAACAATTGCAACAAATTTCTATTACTAATACTAAGACTATGAAGACAAGCAGGTAAAATATAAAATGTAGGATATAAAATGTAGGATATAAAATGTAGGAAATACCATACGGGTCATGAATTTATGATGAAATCTCTTGGCCAAACGCTTGTTCGGAAAGTGGCTGGATTCAAAGTTGGACTGATTAGAAATGGCCTCTTCCTGCTGTGCCCATTTGGTTGGTGGAACATGTTCTTTCCCTTTTCCTCTAATCGGCCTTGAACTGACATGACAATATTAGAGAAATTTGAAGAGGAATAAAGTAATGAAAAGGAAGATGATGAAGTTTAAAAAGAATATATGCATTCAATTAGAGTAAAAATTAGCTAAAGAAGGAAAAATTTAGAGATAGAAAATTCGGGTGAAAACTAAGGTTAGATTTGGGATCTTGTGATTTTGATCATGAAAATGAGTTTGGAAGATGATTTTGAGCATAAGAAATGATGGGAATGATTTTTGTGAATCAATTTGGTGTAACAATAGAATGAAAATGCTGGATTTTAGAGTGAGAATGAGAGAAAAAGAAAATGATTTTTAGAGAGAGAGAAAATCGGATTGCCGAATAAAGATGAAGAAGATGAACATGCTATAAAACACAAATCTAGCTGACCGCTTTTCACTAACCTACTAACCGGTTTTGTATAGTTAGTGAATTTTAGAAAAGTAGTTTATTGATTTTCTCTATCCAATTATCTGGTTTTTTCCAATGAGTAAATATTAAGCAAATGACTTGCTTTTTCTCTAACTAGCTGACCGATTTTGTTCAGTAAATAATCATTGAGAAAATGGCTTACCGGTTGGTTACAAAAGGTATGCCGGTTTTGCCTCAGAAGTCATTTTGTCACTTGTTGAATTTTGATTAACCAGTTAACTTAAACTTTTCAATAAGCCATTTAATGCATGAAACATAAATGCGTACAAGAGCAAACATATTAAACATATAAATCATATTAAAACAATGATGCCATACAAAGAAAAAATCATAATCTAAGATGCAACATTCACCATTTCAAGTTCATGTCTTATCTTTATAAACTACTCTTCACTAAGGGATTTTGTAAAGATGTCTGCAAGTTAATTTTCAGTAGAAACAAATTTAATTACAACATCTCCTTTTTTAACATGATCTCTTAGGAAGTAATGTCTAATCTCTATAGGTAAAGATGTCTAGAAGTTGATTTTCAGTAGAAACAAATTTAATCACAACATCTCCTTTTTGAACATGATCTCTTAGGAAGTAATGTCTAATATCTATATGCTTAGTCCTAGAATGCTGAATGGAATTCTTCGACAGATTGATAGCACTAGTATTGTCACACAAGATAGGTATTTGATCAAGATTAACCATAGTCTCTAAGGGTTTGTTTCATCTAAAGGGCTTGTGAACAACAACTACTTTCGACAATATATTCTGCCTTAATGGTTAAAAGTACAACCAAATTTTGTTTCTTACTAAACCAAGAGACAAATGAATGACCTAAGAAGTGACATGTTCCACAAGTACTTTCCTATCAATCTTATAACTGGCAAAGTTGGCATCTAAATAACATGTTAAGTCTATATATGTTCCTCTAGGATACCTGTTGTAATTAATTCAAATGCTATGGGCGTCAATGTACAAGTGTACATAACAATCAATATAATTATGAGTATTTGTTGTGCAAATTTTATTGAACTCGCAAATGCACGAATCTATTGTAGAATAGATTAATGGTGACGAGTGTCAATCCCACAAGGAGGTGAATTTTAATTGTGTGTAGAATTAATTTTTTTACGTGGGTGGTTGAATTTATGGTGAAAGAAATTCAGACTATCCTAAAATTAAAATTAAAATGGCATGAATGAATTAAAATAAAATCTATTGAAATAAAGAGCTTGGGTTTCTGGATCTACATCAATATACTCCATGTGCTAAATATTCTTTATTAATGTCAATTAAATCATGGGGGGGGGGGGAGGGAGGGGTTTCCACACCTTATGAATCACGCTCAAATAAATATGGTGCTAAGAGTTTATCGTGCTAAATAATAAAACCTTGTACTAGGGAACCAATTAAACCAGTGCGATATCTAGACAAAATTATTACTATCTGTCGATGAAAAGTTAAAATATCAATAAATATTAGAGGGAAGAGAAAATAAATTTACCGAATTAAACCCATGGAACATGTTGAAACTTCACCTTCAATGTAAGCTTGAAAGAAAATTAGCTACTCGTAATTGAACTAGGGGTAAAATAAAAATTTATTAACATACGTAGAAAATACAAAATGGAAAAGAAATTACAAAAAATTAAGCTAAAAAATGAAATCAGGGTATCCAATTAGGGGGGAGAACCCCCTTTTTATAGATACATTGAGTAAATCATGGCCATCGGATTAAAAACAGTTTGGACGCTCAGGACTGGGTCACGTCATCAGTCAACAGTACGCGGTTTGAACAGTACGTAATTTGACCACAATTTTGAACACACGGTTTGCACAGTGACGTGGTTTGAACAGTGGCGACTTGAATATAACAATTGCATTTGGATAGTAAATAATCCCATGTATATGCATATACCGTACGCACAATTTTTAGTCTACTAAAATGCTGTCACGTCACTGATCAATAGTACATAAGAATTTTAGTCCAATAGGATCGTGACACATCATCTGTCAATGCCACATCATCAGTTAATGCCATATAAGCAGTCCATGCTACATCATTTGTCTAATCAAATGCTGCCACGTCATAGGTCAATGCCACATCATCGGTCAATGCCACGTCATCGGTCAACCCCATATCATCCGACCGTATATGTGAACAGTGTCATGAACAGTACCATACGTATGAACAATACCGTACATGTGAATAGTACCTTTTTTTTATGCTCCTTCTAAGATTTTTGACCGTCCTGAGTTCAAAAGTAATGTCTGTTTTGCTATCTGATCAATCGTTCATTATGAAATGATCATGATGCCCCTAAAATATATAAAATGCTTAATTATAATACAACACACATAATTAAATAATAAGCGAATTAAATACATAAAAAGGGAAGTTAGTGAGACTTAAAATGTAAAATGACGATTTTCTCCTTTATAAATATACATTTTCTAACACTCAACACACTCCCCAACCAGCTTATTGCTAGTTCCTAGCAAATAAAACGAAGACAAAATTCAAATCCAAAAATATATTTTTTTAAACAATCGTATTTATTCAATCAGATTAATGATAGCAATAAAATAAAATTATAAGCATTATCTTCAGTCTAAAGAAACACCACACCCACATCAACCATGCACATGCGTCAGTCTAGCAGACTTTGTCATTGCTATAGGAATCAAGCCACTTTCAAGAATGACATGTCAAATCCCAAAATCTCACCGGTAGTAGTGATACTCTCACAAAGAAATTAAAACCAATAAAAATTGTCACTTCAATGAATGGTAAATTGAGTGAAAATACTAAAAAAGTAATATCACACACTCTCACCAAGATGAAAGAAATATGCCACAACTTAGAAATAATATGATCTCAAATAGTACTAATCAACCCAATGTATTTATTTTTTAACTTCTTTTTTTATTTTTTTTATTTTTATTTTATTTTTTTATATGCATCACTACATCTTTATAGCCCATATAACTAGCTCTATTTCAGACTATATAGTTCCCTAAAATCAAGAAGGACTTTTATTAGGATGTAACGTAAGCTAAGGACATGCTAACAAAGAAGGGGAAATAGGGAAAACAAAATATATGTTTGAGAAAAATAGAGATATTTTAGAAATTATAAGGTGCATTTCGCTTATTTATTATTATTGTATATATTTTTTTCTTTCCCTTTTTTCTGAACTAATCTTTTTTTTTGTATGGCACAACTTTGTTGAACAAAATAATTATTTATATTTTTTTCTCAAACATGAATAGGTGATGGAACTTGTAAGACATCGAGTAATACTCCAAATTGAAGTGGGTCAGGATGATAAGTTAACAAAGAAAATATATTTTTTTTAAATAAAAGGTTCAAAAGGGCTAACTATAGATATTTCACAATGAGGATGGCTAGAAAGGCTCAAACGAGTCAACGATGACCTTCTATCATCTTTTAAGTCTCTAAATAATTTTCCATATCTACTAGTTAGGTAGACCTTCAGATGTAGCAACATATATTTTTTTGCTTTTCGTCTTTTTTTCTTTTTTAATCATTTTTTTATAGGGTTGACTTAAAGGAAATCTAGAGATCATATATATAAACTAATAAACTGTTAAGCTGTATGAAGAATGAACAAAAAGTGGTTACTCTCTAAGAAAAAATGATAGGTTCAAAAACTCACTTGGAATTTATTATGACATGTGCATTCCTTCAATCAACTCATATTTGTCTCCAACATTAACATGTAAAATAACAAATATGGTGTCACATCACTCAAGACCAAAGATAATACAAATACTACGATTCGAAAGTCATCATATCATCAAATGTTAAAAACTCACACAAAATTGCCAAATTGTTTTTAATGACATTCTACCCCCCAAACTATTCTAAACATAAAAAGAAAATATGCAAGCAGAAAGGTGACACTGATGCAGAAAAATTAATTAGAAAAGTTAAACTTAAAATGATAGAAAAGAAAAATGTCTGAAAATTTTTTTAACTAAGAAGATACGTTTCTAGAGTCATTACACTCCATGTTCAGCCATCTTCGACTCAAAAATTTGAAAATGTATATTTATAAAGGAGAAGTCAAAAAGAAAAAGTTAGAAAAAATACACTTAAAATAAGACAAATTTTTTTATTTTTTATTTTTGTTTTTTTTACTTTCAAACTAATAAGATGCGTTTCTAGAGTCACTACACTCCATATTCAGCCATCTTCTACTTAAAAACATTAGCCATGGTTGGTCTCTACAATAAAAAATCAGTAAAAACTTAACCAATATTCTACAATTATTAACTATTCCCTCCCCCCAACCAGAACGAAACATTGTCTTTAATGTTTAAAAGGAAAGAAATAGAGTTTAGAAGACATCACCTGGGTAGTGTAACATAGAAGAAAATATTTACAAGCGAAGATTAAATCTAATTTACACTTCTTACTGCGGCTACTGTTACCATCATTATTTGAACACTCCAACACAAAGGTCATGGGATCTGGCTCTGGTTAATATGCTTGTAACAGATCAAGTAGCTCATTAGCAGTATGTGCATAAATAAAAACATTTTTCGTTGAGGAAGAAATGAAATAATTTTTTATTGTATGGTTAAGAAATGCGATAAAGCCATTATAAAAGTTATTAATATTTAACAAACCGATGTGTTTCTGATGAATGTTCAAATGGGCCTAAGATGGTAATGTGATTAGTGCCTCCAGAGTTGTAGTATCTCCTGATAGGAAAATAAAAGCATCAGCATAATTTAGCATTTCAGTTATTCTTTCTTGCATACCTGAGACGACTAACTCTTCTCCAACTGGTTTGTCAGACAAACATCCCAAAGGTTTTAGGGTTCTTGGGATGATGCTTAATACTTGGCTCCCTCTGACATAAGCAGCTTCTGAGATCATTTTTTATAATCTTCGGTTACCTCCTCTATATACCAAGTGTAGTTTCCTTGCTACTATGCTTCAACCAAGATCTATGGTTGCCTCAATGAACTTCTTATGTTTGCCATAGTTAAACTCAGAGAGCACACAAATGTTCTTGAATTGTTTACTGGGAGTAGCTGCCATTAGGATACTGTTAAAAAATAATTTGTGAGTGCTTGACAGAAAAAAGTCATATTTAAAGACCTTGGTGACAGTGGGTCACAACTGTGTATGAGGCAGCATGTCAGTGTTAATTAACAAGTAAGGCACATAGCTCGAGAGTAAAAAAGGAAATAGTAAAAAGAAAAAAAGCAAACAACGATAAAATAAAATTATTAAAGACAATAATAAAAATGGTAAAACAACAGTGAAGTAAAAAGTATTTACAGGTAGTTGTGACTGTGGCTCACTTCTTCCTCTGGTTTTACGTCCAGAAACGGCTTGAACGCCCTCTATAGGTCGAGGATAGGCTTCGCATCCAGTTTTCTTACAAACTGGTAAACAGGTCGTTTATAGTAAGATTCCTCATTCTGTATCGTGCATGCTTTTTATGGAATAATGGCCAAAACTGGAGAATTGCTCTTTGTACGTATCCACTGTGATGCGTTTCAAGAGGCAAAAGAATATCATCCAATGACTCTTTATTCAAGCCATCCCTAATGAATTGAATCTTGTCTTCCTTGTTATCAGACACCATTCCTAAAGAACATGGTTTTTTAACGCATCTCATTCTGGCACACTTATGAGAATCAACAGAAAGTCTTCAAGCTCTTCGTTTTTTTACGTACTTTCCTTTACCACAACCAGACATATATGCAACAAATTTGGCAGACAACTCACTTGCCAAGCGAACTTTGGCCTCGATTAACCAACGGATATTGGCAGGGATGTTATTCTTTATAAACAATTGTATGTGTTTGGACCGATCTTTATAGATTGAAAGGAGGGCATTCTGAGAAAGGGAAGGGAATCGTTTGTAAAGCTTCGCTAAAATCTCGTCTCTGTTCATACCTTCATCTCAGAATATCAATTATTATGGGAAACTGAAATCACCGACTTAATTGTCATGGAATACCCTTATCCGCTACTTAACCAGGATGAGAAACTCAAACACACAAAGCAAATTAAAACACACAAATAAAGAATCAAATTAAAACACATAAAAAAATTACAATCATCCTCTTATTGAATTTACCTCAACTCCAACTGGATGTTGTAGATACCTCCTCAATTTCTCTAAGTTGGCTTTCTGAATCCTCAACGTGAGAAACTAACTCTGGTGGTTGCAGAGCCCAAAGACGATGTGTTTTACAAAATTGTATCTGCTTTCTGAGATGAGATTGGGCACGCTGAAGTTATCTAAGAATATTCAAGAGGATATGTCTCATGATTAAAAATGATAAAAGAAACTTAATGGTTAAACAAACACACTTATATAAAAATAATTTCAATCAATAAAAGAATAATAAAAAGGAAGAAAAGAAAAAAATCAAATCAAATCACCGAAAAGAAAGAAAAATCTCAATTCAAACTTGGTGGGTTACTCAAATTTATTTCGGTGTTCTCTCTTTGTGTATTGGTACTCTAGATATGACTTTATTCTTTGACCATTTACTTTAAAAGTACCACCGTTCTTTGAATCTTTAATTTTAATTGCTCTATGTGGAAAAACAGTGTGAACAATAAAAATGCTAGGCCATCGAGAGTGTAACTTACTTGCGAATAGGTGCAAACAAGAATTAAATAAAAGCACTTTCTAACCTGGAGTGAAAGATTTTCTTACAATTTGTTTGTCGTGAAAGACTTTCATTCGTTTCTTATAAATCTTGGCATTTTTGTACGTATCATTGCAAATTTCTTCAAGTTGTGCCAGTTGTAATCTTCTTTTTAAACTAGCTTGCTGCATGTCAAAATTGAATTTTTTAATAGTCCAGCATGCACGATGCTCAAGTTTCATAGGTAGGTGGCATGCTTTTCCATACAACAGCACAGCTTTGTGAGTCACATCGATTAGTCTTGAAAATTTGATTCATAATATCTCATGTCATGTTACTCAGGTCTTAATGACCAATTTTTTCTGTCGGGCCTCACCATCTTTTCTAATATGTGCTTTATTTCTCGATTGGAGATCTCAACTTGGCCATTGGTTTGCGGATGATATGGGGTCGCCACTTTATGAGTGATGAAATACTTTTGTCAAAAGTGCTTTGAATGTTTTGTTGCAAAAGTGGACACCATCATCACTAATTATTGGTCCTATATGGAATTACTTCCACCCATTTCGAAACATAATCAACAGAAACCAATATGTATTGATGGCCAAAAGAGAGGGGAAAGGGTCCCATAAAGTCGATACCCATACATCAAAAATCTCAACCACTAAAATTGGGTTTAGTGGCATCATATTCCTTCATGTTATACTCCCTATTTGTTGACACCTATCACATGAAGAACAAAAGGTGTAAGCATCTCGAAATATAGTTGGCCAATAGAAACCACATTGTAAAATTTTAGTATATGTTTCCTTAGCTTTGAAATGGCTTCCACAAGCTTATTCATGGCAGAATGAAAGGATATTTTGAAATTCATTTTCTGGGACACATCTTCTGACAATTTGATCTGCACAATACTTGAACAAATCAGGGTCATCCCAAAAGAAATTCTTAATTTCCGCAAAAAATTCGGCCTTGTCCTGCTTAGTCCAATACTCTGAAAGTTGACCTGTAATAAGATAATTAACTATACCAGCATACCATGGTACTACTTCCACACTCATCAATTGCTCATCTGGGAATGACTCATTCAATAGTAACGGTTCTATAATTGTGTCAAAATAGAGACAAGAGAGATGATCAACCACAACATTTTCTGTGCCTTTCTTATCTTTAAATTCCAAGTCAAACTCCTGCAAAGGTAACACCAAACGAATTAGTCTAACTTTTGTATCTTTCTTTGTGAAAAGATATTTAAGAGCAGTATAATATGTTAATACAATTATTTTACAACCAATGAGATAAGATCAAAATTTCTCTCATGCAAACACTACTGCTAGCATTTTTTTTCAGTGATTGAATAATTCAACTGTGAATCATTCAATGTCATGCTAGTATAGTAAATAACATGGGGAATTCGATCAACTCTTTGTCCTAATACTACTCCTACTGCATAATCAGATTCATCACACATAAACTCAAATGGTAAGTTTCAATTTGAGGGCTGAATGATGGGTGATTATGTCAATAACTGCTTTAGTTATTCAAATGCCACAAGACATGAATCATCAAAGCCAAAAGGTACATCCTTAGCAAGTAGATTGCATAAGGGTCTACAAACTTTGCTAAAATCTTTAACGAAACGTCTATGAAAACCAGTATGCCTAAGGAAAGATCTTACTTCTCTAACTGTTTTAGCTGGAGGAAGATTGGAAATGAGATCTACCTGGGCTTTATCAACCTCAATACCTTTGCTCAAAATGATGTGACCGAGAATAATACCTTGTTTTACCATAAAATGGTATTTCTCCCAATTCAAGACTAAATCCTTCTCGATACATCTCTGCAGAACTAGTGTTAGATGATTTAAACATTGATTAAATAAATCACCAAAAATAGAAAAATCATCCATAAAGACCTCAAGGAGTCATTCAACCATATCAGAAAAAATGCTTAACATACATCGTTGAAATGTAACAGGTGCATTACATAATCTAAATGTCATTCTCCTATATGCAAAAGTCCTAAAAGGACAAGTGAAAGTGGTTTTCTCCTGATCTTTTGGTGCTATGGGCATCTGATTGTATCTTAAGTAGCCATTTAAAAAGCAATAAAATTCATGATCTGCTAATATATCAAGCATTTGATCGATAAATAGTAAAGGAAAATGATTTTTACGTGTGACAGAATTCAACTTCCTATAATCAATGCATACATGCTATCCTGTAGTCACTCTAGTGGGTACTAATTCATTATCAGCATTGGTAACTACTGTGACTCCTGATTTTTTGGGGATAACTTGCATAGGACTGACCCATGAACTATCAGAAATGGGGTAAATGATACTTGCATCTAATAGTTTAAGGACTTTATTTATAACAACCTCTTTCATGTATGATTTAACCGATGTTGCATTTCCCTAGTAGGTTTTTATTTTCATCAAGGTAAGTGTAATGCATGCAGTTTACTGGGTTTATACCTTTTAGTCTGCTATGGTTCATCCTAATGCTTACCTTTTTGTTTGTCATTTAGGGAGGAAGAGATGATTATAGGTAGAGTGCTTTCTTCTCCTAAGAACGCATATTCCAAAGTATTGGGTAATGGTTTGAGCTTGAGTTTTAGTAGTGATTCTGATTATGGGCTGAGGTTTTTCTTTGATGGTGCTAGTTGTTCAACTCTTGACTTCCATTTATTAGTGTCCATGAATGGTGCTGAGCCAAGTAGAGCATTGACTTCATCGACTGATCTGTCAATATCAAAATCCAAACTAAAGTGAGTTAAACATGTTTGTAAAGGGTCATCACTAAGGTTTGAAAGAAAAGTATTATCAACTAATGTTTCTATTAAATCCACATCAACAATTTAATCATCTATATTGTGAAGTTGTTTGGCAATGTTGAAGATATTGAGTTCCATGGTCATATTGCCAAAGGACAACTGCATATTTATGGTTCTGCATTGAATGTGAGTATCAGGAGTTACCAAGAAGGTCGGCCTCGGATAATGGGGATGTGCTTCCTTGAATCCTGGATTGGTTGAGTGTTAATGACAATGATATCAACAGGAAAATAAAAATTGTCTACCTGAATAAGCACGTCATAATACCACGAGGTATTTTCGTGGACGGATCTGCAAGCTGTAACACCACTAGAGTTAGGTGTAATTCTCCCAGTCCAAGTTTCACGAAAACTGAGTAAGGCAACAGATTTACACTAGCTCCTAAATCTAATAAAGCATTCTCAATTGTGTGGTTCCCTATACTATATGAGATAGTGGGGGAGCCCGGGTCTTTATATTTTAAAGGTATTTTATGTTGGAGTATAGAGCTACTATTTTCTGTTAAAAAGGTATTTTTTTTAACGTGAATGTTTCTCTTTTTAGTGCAAAGGTCTTTAAGAAACTTGGCACAAGATGACACTTGTTTTATAGCATCAAGCAAAGGGATGTTAAAACTTACCTGTTTCAAGATTTTAAAAATCTCACCTGTGGATTTTTCTTTCTTCCCTTTAGCTAACCTTTGAGGAAATAGAGCTTTAGGGACGTATTCTTGCAGGTTGGTTTCTTCTTTCTCCTATGATGATGAGTCTTCAACATTCACAGGTACAATATGAGTTGTTTTTGTCACTGGCATCTCCGCTTTGTTGTCGACTTCTTTCCCTTTTCGCAAGGCCATGACGGCTTTGACCTCTCTATACTGTTGTGGTGAACTGTTACTTACTTCATGCACTCCTTTAGGATTAGGCACTGGTTGACTTGGAAATTTACATTTTTCAACAGTCATTGCCAAGGTTTGAACTGAAGAAGCAAGTTGTCCCATCATCTTCTGAAGGTTTGAAACTGATTGGGGTTGTGAGTTGAAACCTGCTCTCATCTCATTTCGCAGTTTATCAATCGTTCGGTTTTGTTGCTCAATTCTAGAATAAGTAAGATTCTTGAAATTCTAGAATGTATCCTCCCATGGTCTGAGTTGAGAGTGGTTTGAGTTTTGATTGTATGGTTTAATGGTGGCTGAGAGGCTTGAGGAATTGGTTGCATTAGTGGAAGTAGAGCTGTTGGTCCATTTTGTTGGAACCTTTGAGACCATCAAAAATTGGGGTGGTCTCTCCATTCAGGGTTATATGTGTTGGAGTATAGGTTGTAATTTAATGGTTTTCTCATGACCCCTATGGCATTGGCTTGATCTGAGTATGAGTCATGGTCATGTGACTTTGCTGATTCAGCAATCGTTAACGACGCTATTTATCGGGAAAGACCTTCAACCATCTCTTTGACTTCTTTAATTCCTGAACTTGACTCACCAATGTGAATCTCATTTACTCCTTTATATCTTTTAGTATTTCTGAGCGATCGACTTCATTGCTGGAAATTATTTGATTGTCGCTGAAAGAAATCCCAAATCTCTGATGCACTTTTTGACATTAGCTCTCCTCCACTCGTTGCCATTAGCCATTCTTGCACATGCGACAATAATCCTCCAAAAAATATTGGTGTTGATGCCATTTATTGTACCCATGATATGGACATTTCAAGAGTAGCCCATTAAATCGCTCCCATGTTTCGAAAAATTATTCTTCTTCTCTCCGGCAAACTCTGAGATTTCCCTAAGAATAGCATTGGTTTTATGTGCTGGGAAATATTTATTCAAAAATTTTGTTACCATTTGTTTCAATGATGTAATGCTATTAGCAGGCAATGTATTAAGTTATGAACGAGCTATATCCTTTAAAGAAAATGGGAATAATCTAAGTTTAACATTATCATCTGAAAAATTCTCTTATCTAAAATGTTAGCATTTATGTATCCATAATGTTGATTTTGATGATATCAAACTAGATTAACAATGATTAAGTTTTTAAAAGGTTAAATTATTTTTTATACATTTTAAATAAATCATTATTTTCACATTATAAAGGTTTTATATTTAATGGAAAAATGATTTTATGAAATTGGTTGTTTTTCAAGTTTATGGTTTAATTGAAAGTGTTTTGAAAACTTGAAAATCAACAAGTATTGTTTGAAATTATAGAGAAGGACTTATTTGAAAAGTGTTATAGTATTTTGGGCTATTTCATAATTTCAAAAAGTTTCAGGATTCACCAAAATTATTTAGAAATTCTGAATTTGGACTTATTTATAAAGGTTTATAACGTTTTGGGTCATAGGACAATTATAGAAAGTTTTGGGCAAAACTATAATTTTTGGTGAACAATTCACTGTAGCAGTCACTGTAGCAAATGGCTAACCGTTTATTTCCAGATTGCAAATCTTAATCCGTTTAGTAAAAACGGTTAAACCAAATTTATTGTGTAGCTCTCTGGAAATTACGCTTGAACCGTTTACAGGAAAACAGTGAACCGTTTATTTCTAGATTGTTAACCTTGAACCGTTTAGTAAGAACGATTAAGCCAGATCTATTTTACAGGTCTCTGGAAATTACCCTTGAACCGTTTACAGGAAAACGGTGAACCGTTTATTTCCAGATTGTTAACCTTGAACCGTTTAATAAGAACGGTTAAGCCAAATCTATTTTGTAGGTCTCTGGAAATTACCCTTGAACCGTTTACAAGAAAACGGTGAACCGTTTACAAGAAAACGGTGAACCGTTTATTTGAAATTCAGCCCAACGGTAACTTTGACCAACGTAAACGGTTAACCATTAATAGGTTAACCTTGATCTGTTTTCTGGCAAAAAGTGCATAACGGCTAGTTTTTTAGCTCCAACTATAAAAACTCAAATCCAACTCATTTTCAAGCTCTCTAGCACGCACCAACAAAAGGCATACAACATATCTTGAGCTCTCAATTCGTGAATCACAAATCCTTGAGCCATCTTTGTTCTTCATTTTGTATATCTAGCCTTTGAGAGAGTTTTTGTTGTACTTTTCAATTCCTCATCAAATTTTTGAGTGATTAAGTGTGTGATACACTTGAGTGAAGAGATTGGGAGATAATCTCTTTGTTGTAAAGGTTCATTGACACCTTGAAGTCAATTGTAAGTATTTGAAGCCTTGGAAAGGCTTGGATAGTGAAATCCTCAAGTTTGGGTTGCTTGGAGGCATGGACGTAGGCGGGGATAGCCGAACCATGTAAAAATCCTTAAGTTTGTTTTTCTCTTCCCTTACTTATTTATTATTGTGCTTTTATTGAACTTATTGCTTTCAATTTTATTAAGGCATTAGATTGGATTGTTGTGTGGTTTGATTAGGATAATTTTTAAAACACCAATTCACCCCCCTCTTGGGTTGCACATTTGTATTTCATTTGGTATCAGAGGGAGGTGCTCTTGTGTAGACTTAACCGTCTAGAGTAAAAGATCAATAGCAACCCAAATTAGTTCAATCTTTATGGAAGGGCAATCCATCACTAGGCCACCATTATTTGATGGCAATGACTACTCATATTGGAAAACTAGGATGAGAATTTATTTACAATCTTTAGATTATGAAATATGGAAAATAGTTTGTAATGACTCATTCATTCCTAGGAAGAATACTTTAAGTGAGTTGGATAGGAAAAATATGTATTTAAATTCCAAGGCTACTAATGCTTTATTTTGTGCCTTAGATAAAAGGGAATTTCATAGAGTTTCAAATTGTTCTAATGCTTATGAAATATGGAGAAAACTTGAAGTTGTGTATGAAGAGACTACAAATGAGGAGGAATCTCATGGAGTATCAAATTTGGCACTTATGGCAATTGGAGATGAATCAGATGATGAGCTTGATGAGGTAAGTGATCCTACCTATGATGAATTGCATGATGCTTTTAAAGAATTGCATGATGAGTTTATGAAAATTGGTAAAAAGAATGCATGTCTTAAAAGGAAAATTATCGAGCTCACTAACAAAAATGAATCTCTAAGTACAAAGATAACATGCCTAGAATTAGAGATTAAAACATTACATGATAAAGTTACATTATCAAATGAGAAACTTAGCACTTCACACAAGCATCTAGAATTACATGTAGATGACTTGAAAAATGAAAAAGATGCACTGCAAAAATGCAATGTTTCATTAAATGAAAAGATCAAAGAATTGGAATTAGATAATGAAATATTACATAATAGGATTGCATCATTTAAATGCAAACAAAGTACTTCATATGAGCATGAGAAATCACATGTTGATGTATTAATGAAAGAAAATGAAGTACTAAAGAAGAAGAGCAATGACCTAAATCAAATTGTGTTAAAATTTACAAATGGATAAAAGATGTTGGATAACTTGCTTAATACACAAAAATGTGTGTTTGACAAAGGAGGACTTGGATATAAGCCTAACTTGAAACAAAAATATTATAAGAATTATTTTGTTAAGGCTACCTCCACATGTGATTATAAAATTGTTTGTCATTATTGCAATCAAGATGGTCACATGAAGAATAGATGTCCGGTTAAAAGAAATGTATATTATGGAGCAAAATATATTTGGGTTCCAAAAGGAACTAAATCTAACACGCAAGGACCCAAGAATATTTGGGTACCAAAGCACACAACTTGAATTTTTCTTTGTATGGACCATAAATCAAGGAATGGTGGAGAGTTCCTTGATGAAAACTTGTGAGGATAATCACTTGATCATGATCTAAGAGAAAATGATGAGTAAGATGATTTAACTCTTTGGTAACAATTCTTGCCATGTTGATTTTGTTGAATGGATCATGATAAATGGATAATATCTTAAATTTGTGAAAGTATGCTTATATGTTTACATGATGGAATTATCATTGTGTATAACATTGAGTAATTTATCATGATGCATTTGTTTAATTTTGATGATTGTATGGTTTTTGATTTCATCTTCTTAATTGTCTATCATCATTGTCCATCTATTAAGTATGTGTGAATTCATATGCCATTAATTGTGTTATATCATCATTTATTTATAAAATTTTCACACATGACTTATTGCTTTTATGGATTTGATTACTTGTTCTTTACTTCATAATGATTGCTTTTCTCAATGGCTATGTTGATTTTGATGATATATTTATTGCCATTCTGTACTTATGCTTTGCTTAAGTTTTGATGATAAATACATATACTTTAAGATTTTGATGAATTGATGGAGTTGTTGATTTGCTATAATTGCTTAAGCTTATATGGAAGTCTTTTTAACCATGTTGTGTGTTTGAGGATTTCTTCATTTCTAAGGGGAGATTTTGCCGAAATTGTTACTCGCACAAAATGGGTAATATCTTCGTCAAATTATTTTTATGATATTATTTCGAGGGCATCTATTTATCTTTTCTTTTTCATGATGAAAGGAGAGATAAATATGATATGGTTTTGGATAAAATCTTTTTGGTTAAAATTTTAAATTGGCCATAAATTTAGGGGGAGCATACAATATGTTTTTAGATAATATGCATTTTGAACTTTTTGGTTGTCTAAAGGGGGAGACAAAATAATATATCTTTTTGATGTTTTCAAAAGGAGGAGAATAACATGCACTTTGAGCATTTTTTTTTTTTGGATTGATATGTGCTTATGGTGATGATTTTGAGATATGGTGATGTTTTGATTATATGATTTTTATATGATGATTTTATGTTTTGAGTTTTATATTTGAAAATTGATGGAATCATGATTCATGATCATTTTATGGTTGATGGATTATGTGATGATGATAATTTGGGGGTTATATTACTAAATTTGTATTTGAGGTGATGCTTGTTGTTAGGGGAAGAATGTGTTAAGATTTTTACTTTGACAACATGGGTAACAAATTTACTCCTCTCATTCTTTGCCTTTAAGTTTTTTTTTTTTTTTTTTATGTTAAAGGGGGAGAAAAATACATTTTTTTTAAATTTACACAAAATTTTGCTATTTGTTTTCTTTTCCACTAAGTTTTTTTTTTATGATGAGGGGGAGAAGAGTACATGTATTTAAATTTGTCAATTTAGCTAAATTGTAAGAGAAGCTTACATTTAGGGGGAGAAATTTGTGGAATCATTCTTTAAATACATTCAAGGTTTGTCATCATCAAAAAGGGGGAGATTGTTAGCATTTATGTATCCATAATGTTGATTTTGATGATAACAAACTAGATAAAGAATGATTAAGTTTTTAAAAGGTTAAATTATTTTTTATACATTTTAAATAAATCATTATTTTCACATTATAAAGGTTTTATATTTAATGGAAAAATGATTTTATGAAATTGGTTGTTTTTCAAGTTTATGGTTTAATTGAAAGTGTTTTGAAAACTTGAAAATCAACAAGTATTGTTTGAAATTATGGAGAAGGACTTATTTGAAAAGTGTTATAGTATTTTGGGCTATTTCATAATTTTAAAAAGTTTTAGGATTCACAAATTATTATTTAGAAATTCTGAATTTGGACCTATTTGTAAAGTTTTATAACGTTTTGGGTCATAAGACAATTATAGAAAGTTTTGGGGTAAAACTATAATTTTTGGTAAACAGTTCACTGTAGTAGTCACTGTAGCAAATGGCTAACCGTTTATTTCCAGATTACAAATCTTGATCCGTTTAGTAAAAACGGTTAAGCCAAATTTATTTTGTAGGCTGCAGAGTGCAACTGCAGTTTACGGAAAAGCAGTTAACCGTTTATTTCTAGATTGTTAACCTTGAACCGTTTAGTAAGAACGATTAAGCCAGATCTATTTTACAGGTCTCTGGAAATTACCCTTGAACCGTTTACAGGAAAACGGTGAACCGTTTATTTCCAGATTGTTAACCTTGAACCGTTTAGTAAGAACGGTTAAGCCAAATCTGTTTTGCAGGTCTCTGGAAATTACCCTTGAACCGTTTACAAGAAAACGGTGAACAGTTTATTTGAAATTCAGCCCAACGGTAACTTTGACCAACGCAAACGGTTAACCGTTAATAGGTTAACCTTGATCCGTTTTACGTGAAAAGTCCATAACGCTGGTTTTTAGCTCATTATAAAAACTCAAATCCAACTCATTTTCAAGCTCTCTGCAGACGCAACAAAAGGCATACAACATATCTTGAGCTCTCAATTCGTGAATCACAAATCCTTGAGCCATCTTTGTTCTTCATTTTGTATATCTACTCTTTGAGAGAGTTTTTGTTGTACTTTTCAATTCCTCATCAAATTTTTGAGTGATTAAGTGTGTGATACTCTTGAGTAAAGAGATTGGGAGATAATCTCTTTGTTGTGAAGGTTCATTGACACCTTGAAGTCAATTGTAAGTATTTGAAGTCTTGGAAAGGCTTGGATAGTGAAATCCTCAAGTTTGGGTTGCTTGGAGGCGTGGACGTAGGCGGGGATAGCCGAACCACGTAAAAATCCTTGAGTTTGTTTTTCTCTTCCCTTATTTATTATTGTGCTTTTATTAAACTTATTGCTTTCAATTTTATTAAGGCATTAGATTGGATTGTTATGTGGTTTGATTAGGATAATTTTTAAAACACCAATTCACCCCCCTCTTGGGTTGCACACTTGTATTTCATAAAAGTTTGACAAATAGCAAGAAAATCATTTAGATGATTATATGGGTCCTTATTTTCTAGGCCATAGAATGTTGGAAGATAATTTGGCACACTAGGTTTTAATTCAAAACTCCTAGCAGTTACATTTGAGTACTTTATGCATGATATACTCAAATTAGCTAAGGGACTGAAGTAGTCCTTAAATGACCTCTTCTGTGGTTCTGGTTGTTGGTTCTGCAAATGCATATCAATTTTATTTTTAAATGCAATGTGTTTGTGTGTGCGAAGTATTTTTTTTTTCTAATTTAAGTCTAAAGGCTCAAGATTATGAATAATGACCTTCGACCATGCATGCAAAGAACACAAAAAATGAAAACAAAACTAATAAAAATAACGAAGGAGAAATTATGATACTAACTTTATCACGCTGTTATAAATTTACTATAAAAACACATGCAAGTGCTATAAAAAAAAAAGAAATTACGTAAAAGAAATTAACTAAAATTAAAATAAATTACAAAGAAAATTAACATGAAAACTAAATTACAGAAATTTAAAGAAGAGAAAAAGAAATGAAATTCTAACCTTAAAATATAGATTCACTTTTTCTTTCTTTTTTTTTTTAATGAGAAAAGAAAATTACAAGAAAACAACTAAAAAAATTTAAAAACAATTAATTCTACGAATTAAAATACTTATCTTCCCAACAACGGCACCAAAAACTTGTTGTGTAAATTTTATTGAACTTGCAAGTGCACGAATCTATTGTAGAATAGATTAATGGTGACGAGTGTCGATCTCATAAGGAGGTAGATTTTAATTGTGTGTAGAATTAATTTTTTTAAGTGGGTGGTTGAATGAATTGAAATGGAATCTATTGAATTTAAATTAAAATGGCAGGAATGAATTGAAATGGAATCTATTGAATTAAAGAGCTTGGGTATCTGGATCTGCATCAACATACTTCATGAGTTAAATATTTCTTATTAATACTAATTAAATCATGAGGGAGGTTTCCACACCTTATGAACCAAACTCAAATAAATATGGTGCTAAAGACTTATCATGCCAAATAATAATAACCTTGGACTAGGGAGTCGATTAAACCAGTGCAGTATCTAGACAAGATTATTACTATCTGTCGACGAAAAGTCAAAACATCCACAAATATTAGAGGGGAAGAGAAAATAAATTTACCAAATTAAGCCTATAGAACATGTTGAGACTTCACCTTCAACCCAAATTTGAAAGAAAATTAACCACTTGTAATTGAACTAGGGGTAAAATAGAAATTTATTAAAATATATAGAAAATACATGATGGAGAAAGAATTACAAAAAACTAAGCTCAAAAATAAAATTAGGGGTATCCAATTAAGGGGGGAGAGCCCCTTTTTATAGATACATTGAGTAAATCATGATCATCGGATTAAAAAGAGTTTGGACCCTCAGGATTGCACCACGTCATCAGTCAACAGTATGCGGTTTGAACAGTACGCCGGTTTGACTACACAGTTTGTACAGTAACGTGGTTTGAACAGTGGCGGCTTAAATAGTGACACGATTTGAATAGTAAATAATATCATGTATATGCATGTACCATACGCACGATTTTTGGTCCACTGAAATTTTGCCATGTCACCGATCAACAGTACATAAGAATTTTAGTCCAATAGGATCGTCATACATCATCGGTCAACGCCACGTCATCAGTCAACGCCATATAAGCAGTCAATGCTACATCATTTGTCCAATCAAATATTGCCACATCATGGGTCGATGCCACATTATCGGTCAACGCCACGTCATCGGACCGTATATGTGAACAGTGTCGTGAACAGTACTACGAACAATATTGTACATGTGAATAGTACCATTTTTTTTTTATGCTCCTTCTAAGGTTTTCGACCGTCCTGAGTTCTAAAGTGATATATGTTTTGCTATCTGATTACTCGTTCATTGTTAAACGATTATGATGCCCCTAAAATACATAAAATATTTAATTATAATACAGCACACATAATTAAATAACAAGCGAATTAAATACATAAAAGTAGGGATGTTAGTGAGACTTAAAATGTAAAATGATGATTTTATCGTTTATAAATATACACTTTCTAACACTTAATAGTATTCAAGATCGTCTTCACAGGGATTGATGTTATCAGATTTACTACAGTAATATCTAAAGTGCAATTTTGCTTTAATTAAAAATAAAACAGGTGATAAAACTAATAAATTAATTGAAGTAAAATACAATAAATAAAAATGCAAATAAATAAATTCTCACATTACACATAAGAATAAAACAAATGGAAATGGAAATAGGATAGTTGATTTATTAAACTCACTTAATAGTTTTGACTTTTTGTTTAATGTTTAGCTCAGTTCTTACAAATCATTCTGACCAGAATCATATATGTCATATATTTATATGCAACCACTATAAAAAAACTAGTAATAGATGACAGACACTTTGTGACGGGTTCTAAGAAAAATCGCGTTCGTCACAAAAGCATGATAGAATTGTGATAAATTTTGTGTCTATCAAGTATTCATGATGGACTCATGATAGAAATAAATTATGTCAATAATATATGACGACTTTGTGATAGAATATAGGGAAATTATCATTGCCCCACCTCTCTTTTATCTTATGTTCATCTAACCACCACTAAATTCTAACATGTTCTTTGCATCACCTTTCTTTTTAAGTTTGTATCAATTAGCCACTTTTGTACTAACACCGTTAAATAATTTTAATAAAATAATAATTTTAATAAAATAATAATTTTAATAAAATAATAGTTTTACCCCTAAATAAATAAAAAGATCATTTTTATTTTATAAAAACTTTGAAAATAAAAAATTATAATTATAAAATACTCCTAATTTAATAAAAAATAAATCCAAAAATTAGAATATTTAATTTTTAATAAAATTATTTTAATAAAAAATTATAATTATAAAAATAATTACAAAATTTTGGGATTTAATAAAAATCTCCTAAATTATTAAAATTTTAGGAATTATTTTTTAATAAATAAATTCAGTTATTTTAATAAAATTTTACAAAATTATAATTTTTAATAAATAAATTCATTTATTTTTATTAACATATTACAAAATTATAATTTTTAATAAAAATAATTATTAAAATTTTACAAAATTTAAATTTAACAAAAATTAGCTGAGCACCTCTATTTGAGATTTATTTTTTTATTAAATTCAGGAATATTTTTATAATTATAATTTTTTATTTTAAAAGTTTTTGTAAAATAAAAATGATCTTTTTATTTATTTAGGGGTAAAATTATCATTTTATTAAAATTATTTAACGGTGTTAGTACAAAAATGACTAATTGATATAAACTTAAAAGGAAAGGTGGTGCAAAGAACATATTAGAATTTTGTGGTAGTTAGATAAACATAAAATAAAAAAGAGGTGGGATAATGATAATTTTTCTAGAATATATTACATCAAGAATTCATGATAAAATTTTAATGTTGACTTGATTTTGGCACTTCTTTGATTGAAATTTTTGGTATTATTTAAAATAAAATATTAAATAAATCCAGAAATGCTATCGTTTCACTTAAGTTGGAATGACGATGTTTTGCTTATAAATATTAAAAGTTTAAAAATTTTTATTATAAAATAAAAAATAAGCTATTAAAATAAAAATAAAAAGTTAAAATTAAAAAGAGACCCTGGATTTTTTTTTTCTAAGTGTTGAGGTTCTCACCCATTCTCACACCAAACTCTTCTCTCATAAAACCGCCTGAAACCCTAGCTTCCTTACAACCACTGTCAATCGACCTAGGTAGATGCGCACATCCATAGCTACCATGGCGGAAATGTTCGAATCGGGCTGCGTTTCTTGATGCAGCGGAAGCGTGGCAGTGCTCATGTCTCTACTAGTTGCACGCAAGGCTCCAGCGTGGCCTGAGGACATGTGATGACCATAAAAAGAAGCAGTACAGTGGCAACAAAGTGTGTTTCATGCTGGTTGTAGTTGTCACGGACTAAAGG
This sequence comes from Citropsis articulata, assembly GCA_030449925.1. Lineage (NCBI taxonomy): Eukaryota > Viridiplantae > Streptophyta > Magnoliopsida > Sapindales > Rutaceae > Citropsis > Citropsis articulata. The sequence goes on along the minus strand of JASUUH010000211.1, from coordinate 17,320,279 downwards.
TGTGAGCTTCCAATGGCCAATTTTAAATATTTGTTCTTTAATTCTTATTTTTTTAACTTATTTTTTTTAATTTTTTTCTTATTTTGGCCAGTGTTTGAGATTTATGGTTTGGATTTGTAATTATGGTGAGTGTTTTATTGGTCTGGATCCGTTTTGAGTATATCCTAAGCAAGTTTTTGGCACTTTAATAGTTTAGGATATTCTTTTATCTGTGTTCTTTTTGTTAGCCGAAAGTAGCTTTTATCACTCCTTTTCTTTTTTTTGGTTGATGCCACGAAAAAGTAATTTGGTATTTTCTCTAATAAATACTGCAGATTCTAATCACATTAGTAAAAGAAAATATTAAGATGTTTTATTAATCTCTTCTAAAAATAATATTAGTATTAACAATAATGATTATTTTGCAAATTAATTTTTGTGTCTAGGTATATTAGGAACTTGACATACTATGTTATGTGTCTCTTTTAGTAACTACTCTACTAAGGACCTTAGTTTTTCAGGGAGAACTTTTGCTTTGAAAGCTCCTGGTGCATTTCTAATGTAGTTGGAGCTATTCTTCTTGCTTTCGAAGCTTTTTGGTAATTTATATTCTCTTTGTTAGGTTGTGAGTGATAGCAAAATGTTTCGAGTTCATGTTGTATTTTTGGGGCATCCTCTACTGGAGGGGTTTCAAATGACATTTCCATTCTTTCTTTTTGTTTTTGGCTTCCATCTATGTCTATCTGAATACTATAAAGTTGCGGTTATGTTTTGGTTTTTCATTTTTGCAAATTTTTGTTGCAATGATGTTGGAATGTTCGTAGTTTATGTAGATTATCTGGACTATGCTATTTGGGGTCTCCGTAATGTGTTTCTTTTTTCCCCACCTTTCTTTAGTTTATCTCTTCTATTATGAATGTCTAGAGCAATATTTTTTATGTTGCAGGGAAAGAGAAATGGTTAGTTTTTGATGAGTAATGGAACTACCCTACTGGAAGGTGTCTATAAAGAGTTATTTTTGACCTTTTCTTAGTTAACCACTTAAATCCTTCCAAAGCAGAGTGTATATTGGTCATGCCCCTGTTGTAAAGCTTTATGCTACTGTGTTAAAGAAATGGTCCGAGTTCTTGAGGAATATTAGGATTGTAGTACTCGGCTTCTGGTGAGTTTTTCAGATTGGTTCTTAGTTTGCACTTGTATCTTCGAACACATGAAATCTATAAAGTTGCAGTTATGTTCTAGTTTTTCATTTTTGCAAATCTTTGTTGTAGTGATTGGCATGTTTGTAATTTATGTGAATTTTCTAGACTCTGCTATTTGGGACTTCGTAATACTTTTTTTTTTTTTTGGCCTATACTCTCCTTAGTTTATCTCTTCTATTATGAATGCTTTAGAGCAATTTTTTTTTTTGGTGATGCAGTGTAAGAGAAATGGATAGTTTTTGATGAGTATAAAAGCTACCCTACTAGAGGGTGTCTATAAAGAGTTATTTTCGGCCTTTCTATATTTTGCAATTTTTTTGTTGTTGTTGATAGATATTCTTAGTTTCTGAGGAGTGTCAACTATTCAACTACTCGGGGGCACATCTAATGAGTTTTCTTATTCTTCTTTCTAGTTTATTTCTCCTCTTTGCAGCTGTCTAGACACGTAAAATCAACTTGTAATTTAGTTAGTCTATTGACCTTTTTAATCTTCTAGTTTATCACTACTTTTTCTAGCTGTCTGGACATACAAAATCAACTTGTAATTTGGTTATCATTTGTGCAAATTTTTTTGTTGTAGTGATAGGGAGATGTTTCTTGTTTTTGTGGAATAACAGGGACTCTATTGAATGGGGGGTCTTTAACTTTGTTTTTTGTTTTGCCAAATGTTGTTGTAGTGATGGCAGGGTGTTTCAAATTTTATTGGAATGTGAAGGCTATTTATCTTGAGGGATTTGAGTGTTTTTGTCTCTTATCTCACTTCTCATTTCTATCTATGTTACATAGGCACATGAAGTTCAGATAGTCTTCTTTTTTCCCTTATTTTTTGCGCTGTTGTTGTGGAAATGTTCCTGTGTTTTTAAGGAATTTTGGAACACATTACACTGGTATATATTGAACTTTTCAGGTCTTATTTATTATTTCCAGCTCCTGCTTATGCCCATCTATCCTAAAGGTTCGAATTATATATAGTCTGCTTTTCTATTTGGAAATCTATGCTGTAGGTTCAACATTTCTATGTTTTTGTGGATTATAGGGACTCTGCTACTAAATAGATTTTTATTCTTTTCCTAGTTTATTACTTTCGTTGGCTGCCCGAATGCATGAAGTACGTTTTGTAACTAGATCTTTCATTTTTGAAAATTTTATGTTGCAATTTGTTGAAATTAAAGTTGTAGTGTCAAATTATAGTAGTTGCTATTAACAGTTGTAGTGTGCATGTTATGCAGTTGATAATATTGTGTATTTTGATTGATTTTGAATAGATTGGTTTGCTGGGTTTGATTTGGAATGTTGCTGGGTATATGGCTGGAATTACAGTGGTGTTGGAAGATGGTGGGTATGTGGCTGGAATTACAGTGGGTTGGAGTGTTGTTGAGTACGTGGCTATTGGAGTATTGCCGCTGGAGGAGGGTATTGCTACTAGAAGTCTTGCTGCTGGAATATTTCCATTAATCTTTGGAAGTTTTGTTGGGTAACTTGGTTTAATGACTGGAATTTGAATTTTTCTTGAAGTTTAATTGGAATTTAATTATTGTTTTATATTTTGGTTTGGTCTTTTTTAATTTGGGATATTTTATTATTTATTGGTGGTGATGACATGGATATTAGATGTATTTATTTTAAAATTAATTTGTTGGATTTAATGGATGTTAATTAATATTAATTGTTTTTCTTGATGATATCCATTTTTATTAATTAATTTAATTTGTAAACCGGAATTCACAAATAAATTATAATCATAATATAATTTTTTTAAAAAAATATATAACTTTATGACGAGAAATACCCATCATAAAATTTGTCATAAAACATTTCCCTAAAACTGAATAATAAATTTACAAATGATAATTTAAAAAATGTAGGAAAATTTAAATAAATTTAAATTTAAATTTAATTATTTTTATATTAAAATATTGTGTGATGGATGTTTGACTGGGAAATAACATTATTAATTCATGATAAAATATTCTGTCATAAATTAATGATAGTGACATAAATGACGAATGAACTGTATTTCATGCATCTCTTTTTATGATAGTTATTTTCAGTCATCTATTACCTGTTTTTTTATAGTGAACCTAACAGTGATAAGTTGTTATGTCAACGTAAGATATAACATTACACACTTATATTTTAATTACCCTATAAGGTGAATTCTTATGTTTAGTTTATCACTAATCTTAGATTAAGCATGATCCTTTTGGAATTAAGTAAAACTCAACCTAGGAAACTCAATCTAAAACTAAGTATTGCTCTGATATGTTCCACAAAGATTACTTTTTTGTAGCTCTTTCTTAGCTAGTATTATTAAATGGGCGATCAACCGGAATAATGAGTAGAAATAAGTACTATCAAAACAAAGCCCTATAACAAACATGCAGCAACACATATAATCAGTCAATAAACCACTAAGATTATTTATCACTCAATCGCAACAAAATTTAGTTCATTGTTTGCGAAAGAAAAATAAAGAAAAGAGTTTTAGCCATCAAATATATCCCCACGAATAAATAGAAAACAAGAAAAGATCAAGAAGGACTGATTTTCAATGGGTCTCTGTGTTTTCTCATTTGGTGCAGCCCTAAATCTCTCTCTCTTGAATTATATTTTTCTTTTATTTCTTTGCGGTTTTTCTCCTTAGGTGACAGCTTTCTTTTTCCTTTGCGTGTGTGTAAAGGTGGCCAATGGGCCGGACGGCACGAGACACGGCACGGGCACGGCACGTGTCCGTACAGCACGGCACGACACGAGCACGTTTTGGTAAAGCATGTGGCACGGCAGACGACGACGTGCGTGCGGCTTAGATTTAGGCACGCGGGCTTTAAAAGACGACACGATTAGAGACGCCAAAGACAAGACGTAAAAAGACGCGTTTCATTTTTTTAATGAAAGTAAACTTAAAATTTTATAATTTTATAAATAACTTGAAATTAAATCTTTTAATATATTTTATTATTTCCAGTTTTTTTAATTTATTTAATTCTTAGTTTCAAAAAAATTATAATTGATTTATATTTATAATTTATTAAATAAATAATTGATATCATGATTTTAATAAATAAAATTATAAATATGATGATTTTATAAATACGTATTAATATTATTATAAACTATAATATATGACTCTATGTAATTCCAAGTTAACAATTAAGTTAACTCTTAAAAAAATTATTATTGTTGTTGTTAAGTACTAAAAAGAAATTCTAATACCATAGAGTCAAACTTAACAACTAATATTACATTCTCTTATTATTATTAATTTATTATTATTGAATATGAACTTGAGTTTTAAATTTTTTACTCTATTAAATTTAAATAAAGGCACATGGATTTAAAAAAAAGTATATAAGCTTAAAAAAAAATAAGACAACAACTTATTATGCGCTCTTAAAAAAATAAAAAAAGAAAAAAAACTTAGTGGGCTATTTTTCCGAAAGACCATGACTAAGACTACCTACCATGACTCAAGATCTAAGACGAAAGGGGCACGGAAGACGAAGACGCGAAAGACCTGGGTGACGCCGATCACGCAAGACCAAGACGTACACTCAAGACGGTAAATAAATAGAAGACTCAGCACCACCCAACACCCAGCACCCACTGGCCTCTTTATAGCCCCGCCTATCACATCTTTACCCTATTGGCCACCTTACGCATGCGGCTTCTTTTTATAGATGAAACGAAAACGAAAGTCTGTGCGTATCTTACAAATTAGGAAATTCTAAATTATTAGCCTAAAAGGTTACACATAATGTAATTTTGATGATAATAAACATGTGTCTTAAATGATTTAATAAATATTGTATTTAACAAGTTCACTAATTTTTTAAAGATAATATTTGTGCAAGTAAATCAAGTGAAAACAAGTTCAAAACACTCAACGGACAACGGCGAAATCAAGAATAAAGTTAAGAACTCAATGGACAAATTATTGCACCAAATTTCTGTAAAGTCAGTATGATTTAATTAATGCATGATTTAGCATATGAGAAGCTCAAAAGTTTATTTTAATAATTATTTTTCATAAACCAAAAGGTTTTATATTTATAAGATAATGTATTTTGTGGATTTGAGTAATTTGGATTAAAATGAAAAAGTTTTGCATTCTTTGATTTTGATAAACATTATTTTGAATTCCGGATTTGGACTTATTTGCAAAGGTTTGAAACAATTTGGGTGATATTATAATTTAAAAAAGTTTGAGGACCCAATGTAATTCAAACACTTGAAATCTAAAATTGGAAAGAGAGTGAGTGGCTAACCGCCTGAGGACTAGCGGCTAGCTGCTTGAGGAAAATTTCATATTTTCAAATTTTGGACTAAAGTAAAAAGTTTTGAGAATTTTAAATTTAAAAGTATTATATTAAATTTTGAAAAAGACGTCTTTTAAAAATATTATTATATATTGTGTCATAGCATAATTTCAGAAAGTTTTAGGAATCACATGTATTATTTAAATATTTTAAAATTGGACCTTTTTATAAAGTTTTATGACGTTTTGAGCCATAGTATAATTACAGAAAGTTTTGGGTAAAAATATAATTTGTTGAACGGTATTACTGTAGCAAAATTTAAATTTAACGGTAACTTTACTGTTCCTAAGTGGTAAGTCGGATAAATTAAGTGGCTAGTCATTTGCTCGCTGGAATTTACCTATAATGGCTGGTTTTTGGGCTTTAGCTATAAAATCTCAACTCCAACTTCAATTTAAGCACCCTAGCAAGCCAAAACAAGTGTATCGAACATATATTGAGTTTCTAATTCGTAAATCACCATATTAAATCATCATTATGCTATTATTTATAGATCTACTTTAAAAGAGAGTTGTTTGTTATATTCTTCATTTCTTTTATCAAATTTAAGAGTATATAAGTGTGAGAAATACTTGGGTGAAGAGATTGGAAGATAAGCTCTTAGTTCTAAAGATTTATTGATACCTTGGAAATCAATTGTAACGAACTTGAAGCCTTGAGAGGCTTGGATAGTGAAATCCTCGAGCTTGGTTGGCTTGGAGGCGTGGACGTCGGCGGGGATAGCTGAACCACGTAAAAATCCTTATGTTTGTTTTCTTTTCTCTTACTTTTTTATTATTGTGCTTTATTAAATTTATTATTTTTGATTTGATTAAAGGAATAGATTAAATTATTGTGCGAATTGTTTAGCGTAAGTTTTTTAGGCTGCATAACTTACATTTCATTTGGTATTGGGAAAAGGTGCTTTTGTGTAGACTAATTGTCTAGAGTTAAAGATCTATGGCAACCCATGATGACTCAACGTTTAGGGAAGAACAGTCCATAATTAGACCACCGTTCTTTGACGATAATGACTACTCCTATTGAAAAATTAGGATGAGAATTTATTTACAAACTTCAGATTATAAAAACGAAGTAGGGGAAGATATTCCAAAACCTTCATGGAAATGAAATGAATTGGAAAAGAGAAAAGTTTCTTTAAATTCCAAAGCTATGAATGCCTTGTTTTGTACACTAGATAAGAAAGAGTTTCATAGAGTATCTAGTTGTGAAAGTGCTAATGAAATTTGGCGCAAACTTGAAGTTGTTTATGAAGGCACGAATCAAGTGAAAGAGTCTAAAATTAGTAGGTACACTCGACAATATGAATTGTTCTAAATGGACAAAATGAGAGTGTGTATTCTATGTACACAAGGTTTGCGGATATAGTGAACACTCTAGGAGCCTTAGGAAAAACTTTTTGGAATAGCGAGGAAGTCAAGAAAATTATTAGGTTACTTCCAAAAGAATGGAGACCTAAGAGGACTGTCATTGAGGAAGCTGAAGATTTAAATGCCTTACCGATTGATGATTTAATTGGTTATCTTATTTGTTATGAGGAAGACTTGACAGCTGAAAAAAGACATGAGGAGAAGAAAAAAGCATTGCTCTTCAAGACTCAAAATATGAGAGTGATGAGGAAAGCGAACTGGATGATGGGAGTGACTTTGAAGATGAAGTTATTGAAATGATTGCTAGAAGAATCTTCAAGAAGCAACTCAAGTAAAGAAACTTTAAAGATCTCATGAGAGAAAACCTTAAGGTGGAGAAAATAAAGAATGAGGCAATTGTTTGTTATGAATGAAAAAAACATGGCCACATACGATCGGAGTGTCCTCTTCTCAATAAACTCAAGAAGAAGGCAATGGTGGCTACTGGGGATGATAGCGATGAAGAATCGGGTGACAAAGAAAATTCACAAGAAGTGTCAAACCTAGTACTTATGGCAATAAGAGATGACGAATTCGGTGAGGTATATGATCCTACATATGATGAATTATATGATGCTTTTAAAGAATTGCATGATGAGTGGATGAAAATTTATAAAAGGAATGTATGTCTTAAAAAGAAAATGATAGAGTTAAAAAATGAAAATGAATCTCTAAGTGCAAAAATTACATGCCTAGAGTTAGAGAATAAAACCTTGCATGATAAAGGTGCCTTATCAAATGAGAAATCTAATACTTCACACAAGCATCTAGAATCACATATGGATGACTTGAAAAATGAAAAGGATGCCCTGCAAAAATATAATGTTTCATTAAATGAAAAGATCAAAGAATTGGAATTAGACAATAAAATGTTACATAATAGAATTACATCATTTAAATGCAAACAAAGTACTTCATATAAGCATGAGAAATCACATGTTGATGAATTAATGAAAGAAAATGAGGTGCTTATAAAGAAGAGTAATGAGCTAAATCAAATTGTGCTAAAATTCATAAATGGGTAAAAGATGTTGGATAACTTGTTTAATTCACAAAATGTATGTTTGATAAATTAGGTATTGGTTATAAGCCAAATTTGAAATAAAATTATTATAAGAGTTATTTTGTTAAAACTACCTCCGTTAATGATCAAATTGTATGCCATTATTGCAATCAAAATGGTCACATAAAGCTTAGATGTCCAGTTCAAAGAGAAGCATATTATAGAGTAACATGTATTTGAGTTCTAAAAGGAACCATTGCTAACACTCAAGGACTCAAGAATATTTGGGTACCAAAGCACACAATTGAAATATTTTTTTGTAGGTACCACAAACAAGGAATGGTGGAGAGTTCCTTGATGAAGCTTGTGAGGATAATCACTTGATCATGGTCTAAGCAAAAATAATGAGGCAAGACGATTTAATTATTTTGGTAACAATTATTGCCTTATTAATTATAAGTGATGGTCTTTTAATCTTAGTAAGCATTTCATATTTCATCATATCATTAAGTGCATTAATCTTAGTACGTAACAACATCCTAATGGATTATAATCTAGCTACCGGCACAAATCTTTCGTCAAAATCAATTCCTTCTTCTTAGTTGTATCCTTGAGCCACTAATTTGGCTTTATTCCTTACAACCACACCGGATTCATTCATTTTATTTATAAATACCCATTCAGTGCCTATAATGTATTGATATTTTAGTTTAGGAACTAATTCCTACATATTGTATCTCTTAAATTAATTTAACTTCTCTTGCATTGCTATCATCCAACATTCACAATTTTCTGCATCCGCAAAGGATTTTAGTTCAATTTGAGATATAAATGCAGCATGCTCACATGCATTCCTAAGTGATGATTTAGTGATTACACAACGTGAAGGATCCTTAGAATGAGAGGAAACATACTCCACTCCTTGGGGAGTGTTTGAGAAGTACCTTTTTGTTGCTCCATATTTGTTTGTTCTTCTTGTCTATCTTCTTGATTTTCTTATGGTGCATCCTCTTGTTTATCTTTTGATAATTCTTCTTGTGAATTTTCATCTGCATCATCGTTCACAACAACTTTCTCTATAGAGAAAAGGTTAGACTCATTAAATGTAACATACACAGATTCTTCCACAACCACAATTCTTTTATTATACGCTCTATAAGCTTTGCTTGTGTTTGAATAACCAAGAAAAATACCAACATCAAATTTTGGATCAAATTTGCCAAGGTTATCTTTTGTGTGTAAAATAAAACATTTGCATCCAAAAATTTTGAAATAACTAATTTTGTGTTTTCTATCTGTCTAAACCTCATAGGGAGTCTTATTGAGATAAGGTTTAATCAACACACAATTTAAAATATAACAAGCAGATTTGATGGCTTCGGCCAAACAGTACTTAGGCAAAGTATTTTCTTTCAACATGGCCCTAGTCATTGCTTGGATAGACTTATTCTTTCTCTCAACAACTCCATTTTGTTGTGGAGTCCTAGGTGATGAAAATTGATGCTCAATGCCAAAATCAATACAAAAATTCTTAAATGTATGATTTTCAAATTCTCTACCATGACACTTCTAATACAAGAAATAACGTATCCCTTTTCATTTTGAACATTTTTACAGAAAACTTTAAATGCATCAAAGGCATCATCCTTATTAGCTAATAATAATACCCATGTATGTCTAGAATAATCATCCGCAATTATAAATGCATAATATTTGCCACTTAAACTAGCATATTTAAAAGGTCCAAACAAATGCATATGAAGTAATTGAAGTAGTTTTAAAGTAAAGACATGATTCTTGTTTTTGAAAGAAGTTTTGATTAAATTTTTTTGAAAACTAATTTTTGAAAGACATTTAACCAAATCATTTTTCGAAATTTCTGAAATAAAATCCATGCTTGCACGACCTAGTCTTCTATGCCATAACCAACCATCATCATGCAATGCGGAGAAACATTTATCATTAGTAAGTGCACAATCTATATTAATAGTATAAACATTAACACACTTATTTCCTATAATTGGTAAAACTTGCTATCATATGCGCTCTCAATAACATGTTTTGATTTATCAAAGATAACTCTATGCCTTTGTTATACAATTGACTAATGCTAAGCAAATTGTGTTTCATGTTTTCAATCAAACATACATTTTCAATAAGAGTAGAGGATACAGTATCGATATTGCCAATACTAATTATCTTTCCCTTTGAATTATTTCCAAAAGAAACATTTCCACCGTTTTCGATCTTGGTAAAACTTGAAAACTAAGAATAATTTATTGTCATGTGTCTTAAACATTCACTGTCCAAGTACCACTTATTTTTTCTTTTCTTTAATCCCTTCAGAAAAAGTTTTTAAGTTTTAGTTACCTAAGACTTCTTGGGTCCCAGAGTGTTAGTAATGTTTCTTTTTGGAACCCAAATACATTTGATTCATAATATACATTTCTTTTAACATGACATTTATAAGTCATGTAACCATTTCTATTACAATAATGATAAACAATCTTATGATCACATGTGGAGGTAGCTTTAACACTTAGAATATTTTTATTTGAAATTAGGTTTATACATTAGTCTTCCTTTATCAAACACACATTTTTGAGTGCTTAATTTTTTTAAGTTCTTTTGACCACTTGTGAATTTTAACACAATTTCATTGAGCTTATTACTATTTTTCTTAAGCACTTCATTTTCTTTCATCAATTTATCAACATATGAATTTTCATGCTCATATCAAATATTTTGTTTGCCTTTAAATGATGCAATTCTATCATATAACATTTTATTATCTAACTCTAGTTATATAATCTTTTCATTTCATAAATCATTACATTTTTGTAAAGCATCATTTTCATTTGCAATTTTGGTATTTTCTTTTAAGGGATGCATTTTTTTGACGTTTTCTTATCCAATCATCATTCAATTCTTTAAAGGTATTATGTAACTCATCATATGTTAGAAGATCACTTACCTCATCAAGTTCATCAAATTCTTTCTCGATTGCCATGAGAACATGATTTGTCATCTCTTATTGCTCTTTATCATCACTAGTTTCCTTATCGCTGTCATCCTATGTTGCTGCCATTGCCTTCTTTTTGAGCTTGTTGAAGAGAGGACACTTTGATCGTATGTGTCTGGGCTTCTTGCATTCATAACAAGTAATTATCTCATTCTTCTCCTTTTGATTCTTGTAGTTTCTGAGCTTTCTTCGCTCACTAGTTTTCTTGTAGAATTTTTTGAATCTCCTAGCCAGTATAGCCATCTCCTTATCATCTAGCTCGCTCTTCTCATTACTTTCATATTTTGAGCTTTGAGAGAAATGCTTTTTTTTTCTTCTCCTTATTGCCTTTTTTTGCTACTAAGTCCTCCTCATATAAAATAAGAAACCAATCAAATCATCAATAAGTAATTTATTTAAATCTTTGGCTTCCTCAATGGCAATCCTCTTAGGTGTCCATTCCTTTTGCAATAACCTAATAATTTTCTTAACCTTCCCGCTATTCGAAAGGTCTTTCCTAGGGCTTCTAGAGTGTTCACTATGTCCGTAAATATAGTATACATAAAATATACACTCTCATTTTGTTTCATTTAGAACATTTCATATTGTCGAGTGTATCTACTAATTTTAGATTTTTTCACTTGATTTGTGCCTTCATAAACAACTTTAAGTTTGTTCTAAATTTCATTAGCATTTTCACAACTAGACACTCTATGAAACTCTTTCTTGTCAAGTTCAAAAATTAAGGCATTCATAACTTTGGAATTTAGAGAAACTTTTCTCTTTTCCGATTCATTCCACTCCCGTGAAGATTTTGGAATATCTTCCTCTACTTCATTTTCAGTTATAGGCATTGTTAACATCAAAATGTTCTTTTTATTGATTTTGATGATAACAAACCTTTTGATAAATATGTTGGAGTTTTCATAATTACAAACATTTTCTTAAAAGCCAGAAGTTTTCTATGAGTATTTACAAGTTTTTGAGAAACTGGAACATCTCTGTAAAAATGTGTATTTCTGAGAACAATCGGTGAACCGTTAATATTAACGGTTAACCGATAAAATGCAGAGAAATGTTATTGTCTAAGGTTTCATCCGATTGTTTTAAAACTTGCCAAAAATCAACCACTAGATTTAAACGGCTAACCGCTTATTTTAACGGCTAACCTTTTATGGTAAAGCTTTACTCCGAAAAGGGTTATTTCTTAAGCCTTAACCGTTAAGCATTTTTGTGTTATAGGTTACTGAAATTAAACGGCGAACCGTTAATGTTAACGGTTAACCGATAATATTCAGAAAGGATTTTTGTGCTAACCTCTTACCGTGTAAAGCAAACCGGTTAAGTTCGTTGTTTTAAAGGCTACTGGAAATAACCGGTGAACCGTTAATCAATAACGGCTAACCGATAATTTCCAGAGGGGCATACTTTGTTAATCTTTAACCGTTTAGTGAAAACGATTAGTTGAAATGTGTTGTGTATGCTTCTGGATTTTACCTGCGAACCGCTAACCGATAATTTCCAGTATGTTATTGTCTGCTAAAGCCTTAACCGTTTAGCCAAAACGGATAGAAGATTTTTGTTGTGCAGGTCTCTGGATTTTAACGGCAAAAGGGTAAGTGACTAACGGTCAACCGTTTATTTGAAATCCAGCACAACGGTAACTTTGACCAACAAGAAACTTAACTGCTAATGCTAACGCGATCCGTTTTCTGGGAAAAAGACTATAACGGCTAGTTTTCAGCTCCAACTATAAATAAGCTCATTCAAATCAAACCAAAGATTGATCACAACACGGCCATTGAGCTTATACACGTTTATATAATCTTCATAGAGCTTTAAACACATTCTTGCTTCATCTTATTCATACATTGGGCTTTGATTTGTAATCTTAAAAGATTGTGTGAGAGAAGAACAACTTGTAATTTTTGTTTTGAGTGATTGTAAGTGTTGGGATACACTTGAGTTAAGAGATTGTGAATAATCTCTTGTTGTAAAGGTTTATTGACACCTTGGAAGTCATTTGTAATCTTTTGAGGCCTTGGTGGCTTGCTTAGTGGAATCCTCAAGCCCGGTGTGCTTGGAGGCGTGGATGTAGGCGGGGATAGCCGAACCACGTAAAATCATTGTGTTTGATCTCTCTTACCCTATCTCTTTACTTTTCATTGCACATTACTTTGTTTATTTCGAAATTTGTTTGCTTAGTTATTATTTCATTGAATTTTATTTGCTTAATTTTTTAAAAACCCAATTCACCCCCCCTCTTGGGTTGCCTAGTTAGTATTTCATTTGGTATCAGAGCTTGGTTCTCTTTTTAGGACTTAATCGTCTAGAGTAAAAGATCCATGGCAACTTAAAGTGACTCAACCTTTAGGGAAGGACAATCCACAACTAGACCACCATTCTTTGATGGAAATGACTACCCATATTAGAAAACTAGGATGAGAATTTACTTGCAAGCCCTAGATTACGAAATCTGGGAAGTTGTATGTGATGGTCCTTTTATGCCTTTGACCAAAAATGAAATTGGGGAAGACATTCCAAAACCTTCACGGAAATGGAATGAATTGGAAAAGAGAAAAGCTTCTCTAAATTCCAAAGCTATGAATGCCTTATTTTGTGCATTAGACAAGAAAGAGTTTCATAGAGTGTCTAGTTGTGAAAGCGCTTATGAAATTTGGCACAAACTCGAAGTTGTCTATGAAGGCACTAATCAAGTGAAAGAGTCTAAAATTAGTAGGTACACTCGACAATATGAATTGTTTCAAATGGAACAAAATGAGAGTGTATATTCTATGTATACTAGATTTACGGACATAGTGAACACTCTAGGAGCCCTAGGAAAGACATTCTCAAATAGTGAGAAAGTTAAGAAAATCATTAGATTACTTCCTAAAGAATGGAGACAAAAAAGAACTGCCATTGAGGAAGCCAAAGATTTGAATGTCTTACCTATTGATGATCTAATCGGTTCTCTTATTTCTTATGAGGAAGATTTGGCAGCTGAAAGAGGAAATGAGGAGAAGAAGAAAAGTATTGCTCTCAAAGCTACAAAGTATGAGAGTAATGGAGACAGTGAACCGGATGACGAGGAGTTGGCAATGCTTGCAAGGAGATTCAGAAAATTTTTCAAGAAAACCAGTGAACGAAGAAAGTTTAGAGACTTCGAGAATCAAAAGGAGAAGAATGAAGCAATCAAATGCTATGAGTGCAAGAAACCCGGCCATATAAGATCGGAATGCCCTCTTCTCAACAAGTTTAAGAAGAAAGCAATGATGGCCACGTGGGACGATAGCGATGAAGAAACAAGTGATGATGAAGAGCATCAAGAAATGACAAATCTAGCTCTTATGGCAATTGGAGATGAATCAAATGATGAATTAGACGAGTTAAATGATCTTCCTACTTATGATGAGTTGCATGATTCCTTTAGAGAATTGCATGATGAATTGATGAAAATTGGTAAAAAGAATGTTTGCCTTAAAAAGAAGATGGTAGAGCTTAAAATGAAAATGATTCATTTAGTGCTAAGATTACATGTCTTGAATTAGAGAATAAAACATTGCTTGATAAAATTGCTTTATTTGAAAATTCTAGCACTTCACATGAGCATCTAGAATCACATGTGAATGACTTGAAAAATGAAAATGAATTACTTAAAAAGAAGAGCAATGATCTAAATGAAATTGTGCTAAAATTTACAAATGGACAAAAGATGTTGGATAACTTGCTTAATTCACAAAAATGTGTGTTTGATAAATGAGGACTTGGTTATAAGCCAAATTTGAAACAAAAATATTACAAGAACTACTTTGTGAAGAGCACATCTCTTAACAAGCAAGTTGTTTGTTATTATTGTAATCAAGATGGTCATATGAAAAATAGATGCATAGTAAAAAGAAATGCATATTATGGTATGAAATGTATTTGGGTTCCAAAAGGAACCATTGCTAACACTCAAGGACCCAAAATGGTTTGGGTACCTAAAACTTGAGATTTTTTCTGCAGGGCTTAAAGAAGAAGAAGAAAAAATAGTTCTTGGATAGTAGATGTTCAAGACACATGACTGGAAACTATGCATGGTTTTCACGTTTTACAAAACTTGAAAATGGTGGAGATATTTCTTTTGGAGATAATTCAAAAGGGAGGATTCTTGGAATCGAAAATGTCGGTAAAATTTCATCAACCTTGATTGAAAATGTATGTTTGGTTGAAAATTTGAAACACAACTTGATTAGTATTAGTCAATTGTGTGACAAAGGTTATAAAGTAGTTTTTGATAAGTCTAGATGTATTATTGAAGATGCATGTGATGGAAAAGTCTTGTTTATTGGAAATAGATGTGGCAATGTTTATTCCATTGACATAGATGTTGCATCAATCCATGATAAATGTTTTTCAGCTTTATATGATGATGGTTGGCTATGGCATAGAAGACTAAGTCATGCAAATATGGATTTGATTTCAAAAATTTCGAAAAATGATTTGGTCAAGGGACTTCCAAAAATCAATTTTCAAAAAGATAGAATTTGTGAAGCTTGTCAATTTGGAAAACAAATCAAAACCTCTTTAAAAACAAGAATCATGTTTCTACTTCAAAACATCTTCAACTACTTCACATGGATTTGTTTGGACCATCTAGATAAGCTAGCTTAAATGGCAAGTATTATGCTTTTATAATTATGGATGATTATTCTAGATTCACATGGGTATTGTTCTTAGCTAATAAGGATGATGCCTTTGATGCTTTTAAAATTTTCTGTAAAAAGGTTCAAAATGAAAAGGGTTATTCTATTTCTTGCATTAGAAGTGATCTTGGTAGAGAATTTGAAAATTATGCATTTGAATCTTTTTGCAATGTCTTAGGTATAGAGCATCAATTTTCATGACCTAGAACTCCACAACAAAATGGAGTTGTTGAGAGAAAGAATAGATCTATTCAAGGAATGGCTAGGACCATGTTGAATGAAAATGCATTACCTAAGTAGTCAACACCGCTTGTTATGTTTTAAATCGGGTGTTGATTAGATCTCTTCTTAATAAAACTCCCTATGAGCTTTGGAAAGATAGAAAACCCAATATTGGTTATTTCAAAGTCTTTGGTTGTAAATGTTTTATTTTGAACACAAAAGACAATCTTGGTAAATTTGATCCAAAATCTGATGTTGGTATTTTTCTTAGGTATTCAAGTTCAAGCAAAACTTATAGAGTTTATAATAAAAGAACCTTGGTTGTGGAAGAGTTTATGCATGTTTCTTTTGATGAGTCTAACTCCTCCTCTGCGGAGAAAGGAGTTGTTAATGATGATGCAGATGGAGAGTTACAAGAAGAGTCATCAAAGGATAATCAAGAGAATGCTCTATAAGAAAATCAAGAGGATAATCAAGAAGAGCAAAGAAGTATGGAGCAGCAAGAAGGTACTATTCAAACACTCCCCAAGAAGTGGAGGTATGTTTCTTCTCACCCTTCGAATTCCATTTTAGGAGATCTATCTAGAGGTGTTACAACTAGATCATCACTTAGGAACACAAGTGAGCATGCTGCATTTATTTCTAAAATTGAACCAAAATCCTTTGCGGATGTGGAAAATGATGAGTCTTGGATTATGGCAATGCAAGAGGAGTTAAATCAATTTGAGAGAAATAATGTATGGGAATTGGTTCCTAAACCGGAACATCAATCCATCATAGGTACTAAATGGGTATTTAGGAATAAGATGGATGAATCCGGTATGGTTGTAAGGAATAAGGCTAGATTAGTGGCTCAAGGATACAACCAAGAAGAAGGAATTGATTTTGATGAAACATTTGCACCTGTAGTTAGATTAGAATCCATTAGAATGTTGTTAGCATATGCATGTCATAAAGATTTTATTCTATTTCAAATGGATGTTAAAAGTGCTTTTCTAAATGGTTATATTATGGAGGAAGTTTATGTAAAACAACCTCCCGGTTTTGAAAATGAAAAATTTCCAAATCATGTGTATAAGTTGTCTAAAGCTTTGTATGGATTAAAACAAGCACCTAGAGCTTGGTATGATAGGCTTAAAAATTTCTTGTTGGATAACGGTTTTTCAATGGGTAAAGCGGATACTACTCTTTTTGTTAAAAATAAAAATCAAGATATACTTATTGTTCAAATCTATGTTGATGATATTATCTTTGGTTCTACTAATGAGTCCTTGTGCAAGGATTTTTCATCTTGTATGAGTAAGGAATTTGAAACGACCATGATGGGAGAATTGAAGTATTTCCTTGGACTTCAAATCAAGCAAAACAATGAGGGAATCTTCATCAATCAAGCTAAGTATGTCAAAGATTTGCTCAAGAGATTTGGAATTGATGAGTCAAATACTAAGAGCACTCCAATGAACTTGACAAAGATGAAAAAGGTAAAGAAGTTGATATTAAAAAATATCGAGGCATCATTGGTTCTTTACTTTACTTAACCGCAAGTAGACCCGATATCATGTTTAGTGTATGTTTGTGTGCAAGATTTCAATCATGTCCCAAGGATCCCATTTGCTTGTTGTTAAAAGAATTTTTCATTATTTGAGTGGAACCATAGATCTTGGCCTTTGGTATCCTCGAGGAACTCATATAGATTTAACATGCTTTTCGGATACGGATTTTGGTGGGTATAAATTTGATAGGAAAAGCACTAGTGGAACTTGCCATATACTGGGTCACTCACTTGTTTCATGGTTTAGCAAGAAACAAAATTCAGTGGCACTTTCAACTACCGAGGCTCAATATATAGCTGCAGGCAGTTGTTGTGCACAAGCACTTTGGGTGAAACAAACACTTAGAGATTATGGCATTAAGCTTGAACAAATTCCTATTAAGTGTGACAATACAAGTATTATAAATCTTTCAAAGAATCCCATTTAGCACTCTAGAACCAAGCATATAGAAATTAGGCATCATTTCTTAAAAGATCATGTTCAAAAGGGTGATATTGCATTGAAGTTTATTTCTACGGAAAAACAACTCGCTGATATTTTTACAAAACTTCTTTGCGAAGAACAATTTTTAAAAATTCGGCATGAACTTGGGATGATGAAATTTTCACATTAACATTTCTAAATATGCTATTGAGTCTATTTAATAATTTGTTTTATGATATGATGTTTAAATATCCTTGAAATGCTTGAGTATGATGTACTAGTAATGTGTATGTATGTTTTGCATGGATTAATTGTTTTAAAACATATATGTTCATGAATTTTGCATTAAAATGGCCTTAGAGCATTTTTAGATCAAACTCATGATCTTGAATTGTTATCTTTGATGGCCGGATATTGAATCAAATGTGCGAAACAATAAATAAAAATAAATGGATAACCGTTTTTCTCATAAATGGATTACCGTTTATTTCTAGAAACTAAGATTTTTTGCTTGCTCTTTACCCTCTCACCGTTTGGCATTAACGGTAAACCGTTTAAAAACAGAGAGCATCGCGAAAGTTACCCTCTCACCGTTTACGGTTAACGGTTAACCGTTTAAAAGCAGAGAGCTCCCTTATCTTACCCCTCTCATCGTTTTCTTATTCTAAGTTCACTGGAAGTTAACCCCTTATCGTTTATAGAAAACGGCTCGCCGTTTTCGTGAAGTATATAAACTGGTCACGGGTTTCTTTTTCGTCTTCACTTAACCTCTCACCGTTTCGCCATTTTCACGAACTCGAAGCTTTCCCTCTCCTTCCTTCTTTAATTTTTCTCCATTTTCGAAACAAATTACACCGATAGAACTCTTCCAAATCACTTTTAGAGTGATTCTACCGATTCAAAACTTCGAATATAGCCCAAAATAAAAAATTCCCAAATCCAAACCCTAAGGGCAGCCGACTGGTCTTTATTCAATTTGATTTATTTTCTCATCATTTCTTGCCAAATTGAACCGAAACCTTTCTTCCTCTACTCCCTCAAAACCTCATAATCAATCCAGCAACCTTCAATTTCATCTTCCACGAGCTTTTCTCACCATCAATGGCTGAATCATCTCGGAGGCCTCGGAGAAGAAAACATGCACCCTCTGTCAACCCTATACCACCACGGGAAGCCTCTGAATTTGAAAGGCTTCACTCCCCACCGCTTCCTTTGCATGCACGCTTGAGACTCGGACGGGACGATGTACTCGATTCCTATTTTGTGGATATAGAGGATTTTAAGGATTTGATTGTATGTGATAGGACTCTTACTAACATGCTTAGACCTTGGGAGTCCGCTATAGATTTTGATGATCGAGTTTATCCGAATCTAGTTCGAGTATTTTATTCTAATATGGAATTGTCTGCCACTCGTTTAGATAGGATTGTTACTCGTGTTGGTGATGTTTTAATTGATTTTGATGTTGAGCTTTTGAACACTGTCATACTTGGATTTTAGATGAGGGTTATACTTTTTATACCTCTCGAAAAATCCTATCTTTTGATGATTTTATCCACCATGAGGGTGTGCGTAACATATGTCGTCGTAGGGATTTGAGTGATGACATTTGTACTCTTCCCTTTCGGTCTCAACTGCTCCCTTTTCAAGTTCATATTCTCTATTCTATTTTGCAGCACATTGTTACACCTAGGAGAGGTCACATGGATGAGGTAACTCGTTTAGATGTCGGGTTACTGGATAGCCTTCTTAGTGGGCGGGAGGTTAACCTTGGGTATATCATTGTGCGCCACATGTTGATCACTCCGGCGGTTACTCACCGCTTGCTTCCCTATGGTAGTCTTATTACCAAGATTTTGCGGCATTTCCATGTGCCACTTAGGGATGCTGTGTATAAGGAGCCCAAACGAATTGGTAGGGATGCCATGAGTAGCATAGGGTTTACTAGGAGGAACGGGCAGTGGCTCAAGACCGCAAACGCCAAGAATCGAGACACCTTGATTGCTCATGAGGATGATCAGATGCTTAACGACATCTATACTCCCGATCAGCTTCCTAACTTCAGATTTGGAGCTCATCCTCCACCTTTTCATCGTCGGGATGCTCCTCCGCCATCAGTCCCTTCTGATTCTGCCGCGCATGAGATGGATACTGATGCCCCTTCAGCTCCCGAGCCTCCTCCAGTTTCTGAGCAGCCCTCAGCCTCTGAGCAGCCTTCTGTCTCTCAGCAGCCTCACGCTCCAGTTCAGCCCCCTGTGTCTGATATTCTGCAGCAGCTAGTTGCTGATGTTCGCCAGATTTCCGAGCGCCAGCAGCTGATTCAGCACCTCCTTCCTCGGCTCCCACTTCTACACGACTTCCAGTTTCGAGACCTTCCTCTTCATGACCCTCTTCTATGCGACCTCCTGCTTCGCGGCGAGCTTCTTAGTTTTCTGATCTTTTCTGTTTCGCACATATATTTCATGTTTTGACTATACTCTGATTTATTTTTATCTTGCATTCATTATTCATGTTG
Organism: Citropsis articulata; assembly: GCA_030449925.1. Classification (NCBI taxonomy): domain Eukaryota; kingdom Viridiplantae; phylum Streptophyta; class Magnoliopsida; order Sapindales; family Rutaceae; genus Citropsis; species Citropsis articulata. Next base: position 17,299,968 of record JASUUH010000211.1, on the reverse strand, counting down.
ATCTTGTGGATTGGTATTTGCTATGGCTGTTTCTCTCTATATTCTCTTTTTGTGTGAATTGAATGGCTTTGGAGATGTTGGGTTGTGGAATGCTTGATTTGATATCTTTGGAAGTGTTTTGTTCTCATGGGTGTATTTTGGGATTTTACCATTTTTCAGGGGAAACTCTGCCGAAATTTTTGCTATTCTATTTCGCTAATCCTTCTTATTCTTAAGTTTTGTTTTTGATGATGAAAGGGGAAAGATTTTGCACTTGTTTTTGCGAAACTGTTATAATGACAAAATTGTTTTTAGTCATATTGGTAGGGGGAGCATATAGTTAGGGGGAGAAAAAGCAAAGTTTGTCATCATCAAAAAGGGGGAGATTGTTAACATGAAAATGTTCTTTTTATTGATTTTGATGATAACAAACCTTTTGATAAATATGTTGGAGTTTTCATAATTACAAACATTTTCTTAAAAGCCAGAAGTTTTCTATGAGTATTTACAAGTTTTTGAGAAACTGGAACATCTCTGCAAAAATGTGTATTTCTGATAACAATCGGTGAACCGTTAATATTAACGGTTAACCGATAAATTGCAGAGAAAGGTTATTGTCTAAGGTTTCATCCGATTGTTTTAAAACTTGCCAACAATCAACCACTAGATTTAAACGGCTAACCGCTTATTTTAACGGCTAACCTTTTATGGTAAAGCTTTACTCCGAAAAGGGTTATTTCTTAAGCCTTAACCATTAAGCATTTTTGTGTTATAGGTTACTGAAATTAAACGGCGAACCGTTAATGTTAACGGTTAACCGATAATATTCAGAAAGGATTTTTGTGCTAACCTCTTACTGTGTAAAGCAAACCGATTAAGTTCGCTGTTTTAAAGGCTACTGGAAATAACAGGTGAATCGTTAATCAATAACGGCTAACCGATAATTTTCAGAGGGGCATACTTTGTTAATCCTTAACCGTTTAGTGAAAACGGTTAGTTGAAATGTGTTGTGTATGCTTCTGGATTTTACCGGCGAACCGCTAACGTGTAAACGGCTAACCGATAATTTCCAGTATGTTATTGTCTGCTAAAGCCTTAACCGTTTAGCCAAAACGGATAGAAGATTTTTGTTGTGCAGGTCTCTGGATTGTAACGGCAAAAGGGTAAGTGACTAACGGTCAACCGTTTATTTGAAATCCAGCACAACGGTAACTTTGACCAGCGCAAACGGTTAACCGTTAACAGTTAACGGCGATCCGTTTTCTGGGAAAAAGACTATAACGGCTAGTTTTCAGCTCCAACTATAAATAAGCTCATTCAAATTAAACCAAAGATTGATCACAACACGACCATTGAGCTTATACACGTTTATACAATCTTCATAGAGCTTTAAACACATTCTTGCTTCATCTTATTCATACATTGGGCTTTGATTTGTAATCTTAAAAGATTGTGTGAGAGAAGAACAACTTGTAATTTTTGTTTTGAGTGATTGTGAGTGTTGGGATATACTTGGGTTAAGAGATTGGGAATAATCTCTTGTTGTAAAGGTTTATTGACACCTTAGAAGTCAATTGTAATCTTTTGAGGCCTTGGTGACTTGCTTAGTGGAATCCTCAAGCCCGGTGTGCTTGGAGGCATGGACGTAGGCGGGAATAGCCGAACTACGTAAAAATCATTGTGTTTGATCTCTCTTACCCTATCTCTTTACTTTTCATTGCATATTACTTTGTTTATTTCGAAATTTGTTTGCTTAGTTATTATTTCATTGAATTTTATTTGCTTAATTTTTTAAAAACCCAATTCACCCACCCTCTTGGGTTGCCTAATTAGTATTTCAGGCACGAATAGACCATCACATATAACTTCCCAAATTTTATAATCTAGTGCTTGTAAATAAATTCTCATCCTAGTTTTTCACTAAGAGTAGTCATTACCATTAAAGAATGGTGGTCTAGTTATGGATTGACCTTCCGTAAAGGTAGAGTTATTTTGGGTTGCCATGGATATTTTACTTTAGACGGTTAAGACCTAATAAGAGAACCAAGCTCTGATATCAAATGAAATACTAGTTATGAAACCCAAGAGGGAGGTGAATTGAGTCTTTAAAAATTAAGCTAAGCAAACCACATAACAATTTAATCTAATACTTCAATGTAATAAAAAATAATAAATTTAACAATGCTAAAAAATAAAAGAGTAAGGGAGGAGAGAGCAAACACAAATATTTTTATGTGGTTCGACAATCTCTGCCTACGTCCACACCTCCAAGCAAACCAAGCTTAAGGCTTTCACTATCCAAGCCTCCCAAGGTTTCAAATGCTTACAATTAACTTCAAGAGTGACAATGGACCTTCACAGCAAGAGATTATCTATAATCTCTTAGCCCAAGTGTATCCCAACATTTACAACCTCTTAACTTGATTTTATAAAATTGATTACAAATAAATTTTCCTCATACAATGTGTCTAATTACAAATAAAAGCCTAATGTGTGTGAATGTATGAAATAAATACAAAAATTATATGCTCAGATTGTAGAGGAATGCTTAATGATAATAATGGTTGTGTATTCTCATTTGAATTTGATTGAAGCCATTTTATAGTTGGAGTAGAAAATTAGCTGTTGTTGACTTTCTGGTGATAATGAGCTTGCCGCTTTGTGTTAACTGGATTGCCGCTTGATGTTACCGTTATGTTCAAAGATTTGAAAGTTTGAACATCAGGTTTGCCGCTTTTTATTTTCCGGTTAGCCATTTTTACTCTAGAGAGCTTCTGTTTAATAACCAGTTTACTGCTTTGATGAATTTGGTCAGCCACTTGCTGCAGCGAAACAATTATTTTCTAAAATTATAATTTTACCCTAAAACTTTATAAAATCATACTATGGCCTAAATCTTTATAAAACTTTACAAATAGGTCTACTTCCAAAATTTAAAATAATACTTGTTGATTTCAAAATTGTCAAAACTTTTCAATTTAAACCCTAAACTTAAAAGCAACTAATTTCACAAAATCATTTTCTTGGTTAAAAAACATAATGTGTGATTCTTTATTTATCCAAAACATTTTGTTTGTTATTATCAAAATCAACATTTTATAGCCATGTAGGTTAACACTTCATTATTAGTTAGTGTTTACCAAACATTTTAAGTAATTTAAAAGTTACAGTTACTAAACCTTAATATAAAGCAAGACTTTAGCAGAGTTAATAAAATATCTTATACTGAAAATAAGAGGTTTATAGTTTGGACTCCACTTATATTACAGAGTATTAGGCCACTGTTAGGTTAAATAATTAAAAACCAATATTCAATTTACAAAGCAAGGGTATGTAGTACTAATATGTACCTACACTATGAACCAAGTAGCATAGGAGAGACAACTCCTGACGAGCATCATAAGGATATATGTCCAATTATGCTTACTTGTCTTCACTATGATTCGACTAGCATGATGATTTCTATGATGAATCACATTGATATGGAATTGCTTTACCTTATAAAGATAGTCAATGCTCGTGCCACACACAAGGTTACTCCAATTGTCTTCATTTTGTCTTCCCGGTTATCCAATCTCAGTTTCTCCCCTTTAATTTTCTTTATTTTTTAATTTTAATTTTTAATAAAAAAATTAAAAGATATATGATATAATGGAAAAGATATATATTTTTTAGAAGAATAATGTAAAATATTTGATACCGAAGAATGAAGAAAACAATGTGACTATTGAAATTAAGTTGGGAAAATTAACAGCATAGGCAGTTGTAGTTTATTAGAGACTATCATAATACAGTGCCATCGCCACAGTTATCTTGCATCTTTTTTTCAAAAATTTTTTCCCATTTTTTTGAACTAAAATGTTGATACTTTATACAATTAAAGAATTGTAAATATGCATGGCTTACCCAACTAAAGAATTAAGGAAGAGCCAAAACCAAAATGACCACCTCATCAACTTGTTCGAGTTTATTAGTCCTCTTCAACAACCATATATATGTTTAATTAGTGAGATAAAAGATTGATATTCAAGCTAATAACTAATTTAATTAATTAATTACGTTTCAAATAAGAAAGCCAAGAGGGCACCACAAAGTGCAGCAACCAAATAGCTATAAGCCAAAAGGGCAAAAATGAAGTTGCCTCGACTTAAAATGACTTTAAAAAGAAGATGCATTCCTGTTGCAAACAATTGCATCATCAACATGCTCAATATGCTCAATATGCCCACTATATCTATCGAATTGAATTAAATCAAAATTTCTTTCAGTTATCTAATAATATTTAGAATTACAATAATGGTGCATTTATTAAATTAGAATTGGAACGGACTGGAATCAGAATGAATATGAATGAGAGTGGGCTGAAATGAGAATAGAGAATGGAAATTAAAATAAGTTTTTTACTTGAACTATAGGAATCGGAATCAGAATAAGCTGGATTGCCATTGAGGTGTTTACTTTATCTTGGAGTTGGAATCAGAATGAGTTAGATTGTAACAAATTACTAAAATATACCTAATGAGCTATTGTCATATTATTATTTTTTATTTTAATTATTCTGAATGTTTATTAAAAAATTATTATTATTGTTAATTATTTTAATAATATATTAATATATTTATTAATTTTAAATTTTTTTATCATTAATGATAATAATAATTAACATTAATATATTAATTAATTAAAATAATTTTATCATTAATAATAATACTATTATTTAATAATATTATTATTATTTAATAATAATAATAACTAACATTAATATATTAATTAATTATAATTATTTTTATCATTAACAACAACAAAAACAACAAAACAACAACAACAATAATAATATTGCCTTAATGAAAATAAAAACAACAAAACAACTGCAACCCAAGAAGGGGTGAATTGGGTTTTTAAAACTTAAGCTAAACAAACTACAGAACAATTCAATCTATTGCCTTAATGAAAACAAAATAATAAATTTGTTAAAACACAATAATAAAAGAGTAAGGGAAGAGAGAGTAAACACAAAAATTTTACGTAGTTCAGTAATCCCCACTGACATCCATGCCTCTAAGCAAACCAAGCTGGAAGATTTTACTATTCAAGCCTCTCAAGACTTCAAATACTTACAATTGACTTCTAAGGTGTCAATGGACCTTTAAAACAATAGATTATCCCCAATCTCTTAACCCAAATGTATCATAACACTTACAATCACTAAAAAACAGAGATTACAAATAAATTTTCTCTCACACAATGTAAATGATTACAAATGAATGCTCAAGGTGTTAATAAATGAAACAAGAACAAGTTAAGGCTCAATGAAGACTGTATTCTCAATAGCAAGCTCAATAATCACTCTTGGATCTCTCATTGTTTGAATTTGATTGAGATTTTTTATAGTTGGAGCTGAAAACTAGCCATTCTTGACTTTTTGAGAAAAATTGGTTCACCGTTAACTAGTATCGGTTAATAGTTTTGACTGGTCAAAATGATCGTTGGGCTGAATTTCAAATAATCGACTCACCGTTTGAAATTATCGGTTAGTCGTTTATTTCTAGAAACCTGTAAAACAAATTTTGGCTATCGTTCTTATTAAACGGTTCACAGTTACAATCTAAAAGATTATCGATTTACCATTTTTAGTAAATAGTTCACCATTATTTTCCAGAATCATTATTTTAACAACCCTTTATTCTAGAAATTATCGGTTTGCCATTTTCAACAAATGGTTAGCCGTTTGCTACATTAATTGCTACAGTGAATCAATTTAATCAAAACTCATTCTTAAACTTTTCGTTATCAATGGCCGTTGTATCGAATAATAAATAGAGTAGGTCAAATTAGCCTCGTCATCTTGATCTTTTTTTTTTTAATCCACAGGCATAAATTTGCATTTTCTTTTGATTTTTTTTTTTTATATATCTATAGTCAGGAGCTTTCACTCTACCCCTTAAGGTAGCTTTCTTCTCATGGTAGATTATCCTCTACATACTGATGGTACATAGGCCCAAATTACTTAAGGATAACTACACTCTTAAGGGTTATAGGCATTTGTTTCTGACTATAGTGCCTGGGTTATCTTCTCATGGTAGATGACACGACTCAAAAGTGTATTACCCCCAAATATAAGAGTGTCTAGTTATAATATAACTCGGTGAGTCCGGGGTCGAACCACAAGAAATTTAAAATCTAGTAGTCAATTTAAAATAAGGAAAATTAATTTTGGGGAAAAGAAATTATTTGAAATCGATTTAAAAATATGCTAAGGTTACAGGATCCACTCTTAGTATTCAAACTATAATTTTACTACTCTCTTATTTTTATATTTTGCCTCACTTTTACTAGTTAATTATTATATCATTTAATTCTTGATGAGCATAATTTACATACATAGTTTACCCTTTATTATATAATTGCTAGTTATTATTATTTGTTATTTTTAATTAATTAAATTATTTTATTGAATAGGAAAGTAATTGAAGATTGGGAAACAAAAAGTACATGAAAGATCCACAAGAGGAAAAAATTGAAGAATTAAAGATTATGTTCCAAAGCTTTCGCATGAGCTTAAGATAATTAAAGAAAGATTTTATTTAGCAATTTGGAATGCATGTGTTGGGTATTAAGGGAAGAAATCATTAATTGGCCTTTTGCTTTTAAGCCAAACAAGGGGAAAATGTGCGTAAATAACCTTAAAAATTTTTAAATTTCCAAAAATAACAGCTTTAAGTTTTTCTATCAAGATTAGCCAAATAAAGGCTGTCATTCCTAAAATACCCTAACTGTAAAATATACATTAAGGCCCCTATAGAGTTTAATAATATGGAAACAACCTTAATAGAAGTAAAAGAATTACTAATACATTTAAAAGAAGAAATCAAAGAAATAAAACAGGAAATAGAAAAGTTAAAAATAGAATTAACATTAATACATGCTGGTAAAAAGAAAAATAAGAAGTTAGAAAAATATAAAACTCTAAAATCGGAAACAATAAAGAAACCTAATGTAAATTTAACCCAAAAACCACAACCAGGAAGCTTTGATGAGTGGTTTATGAAAAATAAATATCCTAAAATTATAAAAGATACTGAAAATTTAGTAAAAGAATTAGAAAATGAAGAAGAAAAAATAAAAGACAAAGGTAAAGAAAAAATAGAAATAAGTGAAGAAAAAGAAAGTAGTGAATCAGATTAATGGAAGAAGAAATTGAAAAACTTACTGAAATATTCAGTGAAATAAATCTAAGTGATTTAGAAGATATTGAGAAAGAATACAAAGTAAATATGAATACAAGTGGAGGACCAGAAATGAAACCCCACGTTGAAGAACCTAGTAACTTTGGTAGACAAAATAGAAGAAAAAGACACTTTTATGAATATAAACCACCAATCAGAAGTCAACCTTGGAAAAATGAATATATTCCTCAAGAAAGTGAACTAAAAATAATAAGTAATGCGGGAGTATTTTTAGATTTAGGTATAGGACAAATCCATAAAACCTTAGTAGAATGGGCATTACAAATCGTTTATTTTTATGTATAATGGATCAAAAGAAGGCGGAATGTAAAGCAGAAGACCAAAAAGCGAGTATACGAAATCTTAATAGCAAGCTTTATAGGAAATGTATTTAGGCGGTGGAGAGGATTAACGAGATAATGTAAAAGAATTAATAACTAATAATATAAAAGCGAGTTCTAAGAAATAAAGAATTAGGAATAGAAACAATGGTAGAATACATCTCAAATGAATTTCTAGGAGAAGATTGGAGATTAAACCGAGATCAAGAAATAAAAAATGAAAAGTTAAACAACAGAATGAAGTTAATTAACTTAAGCATATGCAATATGTGTTATGTCAAAGAGTACACTTGTGAATTTAGTAAATATTATTATTCACAATTCTTTAGTAATGAAGATCAAAATATATATCTTAACTTATACTACTCTAAGTTACCAATACCATGGAGTACATATTTTGTTAATGAATACGAAAAGTATAAAATAACTAATACAGTACCTGAAACATTAGGATCTAGAATAAGATTCTTAAATGATAGATTGAGTGAAATATGTATGCAACGTAATTTAATAAAAAGAAGTAGGACAATTGGAGATATATGTTGTAATAAAACAGAAATGCCAACCCAGTGGGGATGTCAATTACCATATAAAAAACACAGAAGTTATAAAAAATTAGGAAAAGAAAAATATAAAAAATATAAGCATTTTAAGAAAAAATATATCAAACCCTATAGAAAATATTATAAGAGAAAACACAAAAAACAGAAAAATTTTGATAAAAATAAATGCAAGTGTTGGAATTGTGGAGAAATAGGACATATAAGTACAGAATGTACCAAAAAGAAAGTTAGAATTCTTAAAAGCGAATTTAAGGACATAGAAGAGGAACTATAATTAGTAAGTAATCCATCTGATTATGAAGGGGAAGAAATATATATATATGAAGAACTTATAGACAATGAGTCAGAATAAAGAAATAGATTCGGAAGAAGTAAATAAAGAAGAAATCTATGAAGTAGAAAAAGAAGAAAATGTCCATGGATATAGTTTAGTAGCAACATTTAATAGAAATAAATATAATAAACTCTTAAAAGCAAAATTAGAAAAACCAGATTATGGAATTTTACATAGATTAAGAGATATCTTTAAAAGGAAGAAGGTAATATTACATGAATATTATGAACAAGAAAAAGCCATAGAGGTCACTCAAGCTGAAGGAAATATAAGATTAGGATTAATAAACAGAAGAACTATAGATTTAGCCCTTAGAAAAATAAAAAGTGAAACAATAAGAGAAAAGATACAATATGTTTACCTAGCAGAAATACAAATTCTAGTAAAATCCTTATTCAAGGAAGGAATAGATAGTCCAATAATACTATCTTTACATGATCAAAGATTTAACGATCCTATGATAGGACATTTAGGAACAATAGAAGGAAATCTATGTTATACAAAATTAATATTTACATGTTATCCCAGATATTGTGTACATATAAAAGATAAAAATATTAATGAAACATTAAGCTTACATTTTAAACTATTAAAAAATAACTTAATGAAAGAAGGAAATAGATTAATGACCTTCCATTACTCAGCATTATATAGTTTCTGTAATTCAAATTATGGAGAAATATATAATGATAAACCATTAATAGAAATAAACAAAGAATGTGAAGAGATAACTACACTAATAGAACCCATTAAACCTGAAATTAAGATACCAGTAAATTATAGATTAAGTATAGATGACAAGAAAGAAATAATAAATTCAGAAACCCAAGAAACATCAATTATTCCAATTAGTTTTTGGGTAAAACCTTACTTAGAGGAAATTCATCAAGGAAAAGTTATTGAAAATCAATTAATAACTAAACCAACTAAAATAATGAAAATAATGGGACAATACTTTAATGGATTAGATTATGTAAAAGGACCTTATATAACCATAGAACAGAGCATCCCATAATCATATAAACCCAATAAAAAATAATGGATTAATAATAAAAGAAAAAGATCCACCATATGAATATATAGATTTTAATGGGAACAAACATATATGTAAACAAGAAGTAAAAGTACCAATTATAATTGAAAGTACCAGGATTATAGTAACTTGTTTTATAGATTCTAATATGAATAACAATAATCATATCCTCTTAGGTAATAGTTTTCTAGAAGGATTAGAGTATTATAAAATAGAAAAACATGGAATAACTATACAAATAAATGAGAATGAAATATTCTGCCAAAAATGTTAAATAAAGCATACCTCAAATATCCTTTATCGGTATATATCCAAGTACACACTATAGAAAAAGACATACATACATGTGCTTTAATAGATACAGGGAGTGAAATTACAATAATGAAAACATTCTTATCTCATAAATGGAAGCCAGATGGAAATATAAAAATTACTGGTATTACAGGAGATAAACATCAAGTTAATAATCTAGTTACAGATTATGAACTATTATTAGGAAGTAAAAATATCTCTGTAAAATACATATATCAGTACAATAACATGGATTGTGACATACTATTAGGAAATGACTTCCTTCAACAATTTCAATATTATCAACAAACTATGTTTTTAATCACTTTAAAAACCCCATGTAATAATATCCTTCGTATCCCTAGAGAATTTAGACCTTTCAGAGTACAACCAGCCCAGCGTGGTGATATTCTATCATATGAAAAATATTATTTAATACAGAAAGGACAAATATACAACATAAAATTAGAAACAATAAAACAACAATTAAAACAAGTATATAATGAAAATCCTTTAGCTTTATGGAAACCAGACCATCCAAAAGCCAAAATAGAATTATTAGAAAATAAAATCATCAGGGTAAAACCAATGATGTACACAATGGAAGATAAAGAGGAATTTAAAATCCAAATAAAAGATTTATTAGATTTGAATCTTATTCAACATAGTAATAGCCCCCATAATAGTCCAGCTTTTATGGTTAGAAAAAGAGCTGAACAAGTAAGTGGTAAAGCTAGAATGGTAATAGATTATAAAGAATTAAACAAATATACAAAATTCGATGGATACTTTTTGCCAAATAAAGAAGTATTAATAAATTTGGTAAAAGGAAAAAATTATTACTCCAAATTTGATTGTAAATCAGGATTTTGGCAAATAAAAATGGAAAAAAGGTATACAATATATGCTTTAGTACACCTCAAGACAGATATGAATGGTTAGTAATGCCATTTGGTTTAAAAAATGCACCACAAATATTTCAAAGAAAAATGGATAACATATTCAAAGAAAATAATCATATCATAGTATATGTAGACGATATATTAATAGCTTCTGAAACATTAGAAAAACATAGAATACACTTAAAAGACTTTGTCAACAAATGTATAAAAGAAGGAATAGTTTTATCAGAAAAGAAAGCAATAATAGAACATAAGAAAATAGAATTTTTAGGAATGATTCTAGATAAAAATGGAATAAAATTACAAAGCCATATAGCAAGAAAATAGTAGATTTTCGGATAAATTAGAAAATAAACAACAAATCCAAAAATTTTTAGGATGTTTAAATTATGCAGAAGGATTTATAGAAAACTTATCTAAGAAAAGAAGTATACTCCAAAAATTATTGCGAAAAAATAATACAAAAGGATGGAGTAAAGAACATACACAAGCCGTAATAGAACTTAAAGAACATTGTAAAAATTTACCATAATTAAGATTGCCAAATGAAACTGATAATTTAGTTTACAATGATGCTTGATTTACATTGGGGAGCAATACTTAAAACTGATATTAATGAAATATGTAGATACACTAGTGGAACATTTAATAAAGCTTAAATAAATTATCCAGTTCATGAAAAGGAATTATTAGCCATTTACAAAGGGATAAAGAAATTTTCTTTATTTTTATTACAAAAGAAATTTATAATAAAGCGGACAATATTCCGATTAGTTCTTTAATTTGTAAAATTTATCTAATGAACCACGGTATAGAAGATTGCATAGATGGCAAGCATATTTATCTCATTATAATTTCAAAATTATTCATATAAAAGGAGCTAACAATTTTCTAGGCGACTTTCTCGGTAAAGCGTAGATTTATGAGAATAAAGCATGGAGAAAAGGATTGCGAGATCGGAAAGCGGATCTTAGACCTTGAAGAAGTTGTCAACATCCTTGGCAATTTTGTCAACAATCTTGACTCTCTATAAAACATTTGAGAGAGAATTGAAGAAAATAAAAAGTAAATCCATAAGTGGGAATCCGGTAAATCACGATGTAAATTCCTTAAGTGGAAGCGTTGGTGGACGAAATCACATGGTAAATCTATACTGTGATGAGGATTATGTAGAAATCCCATCTCATAAAAAGTGGTCTGATGAAACCACAATGTGACCCCAAAAGATCATGTCGTGGCTGCAGTAAAAAGAGTAAACATTGGTGGAGATGACATGGAAAATCTTTCACCAAAAGAAAAAGAATATAGGAGTTTTTCTGAATATAACGATAGTAGAACTGAATATTAGGAAAACTGTTTTAAACTCTTGGTAAATCTGTATACCCAAAGTCGTATGTATCAAAAGATCGATCCGAATTTGTTAAAAGATTAGCATTATGGGTATCTTGACCTAATATATCACGATGTCGACCTCGATGAATTATTTAACTTTGATCCAGCCTTTGTAAGCAAAATAAGTAATTATGGTGAAAAGAAAAATGTATGCCTTTAATTTTACTCTATCAGTCCTGAGTATGATGATGAAGTCGAATATGAAGCCATACACCTCCTCTGCCTCTATATTGTCACAAAGCGGCTTGACACGGAAGTAGGCCAAAGTAGACTTAAAGAACCCATCTTGATGAGATTGGGCCGGTATAGGAGGCGGTGGAGTCAACATCATTAAGTCGATTGCATCCAACTTATATGAGCGAGGATATAAAGTTCTTATACAACAAGACAATTTCATCCTCATGCACACAGCAGTGTCGGCGGGGAGTACTTGCCACCGTGATGACATGAGCGGACATCACATTCCATGTAGACCCAGTACAAGACGTATAGCATGTGAGAAAATGGAACACTTGGCATGTCTTTCGTAAGCACTTACGACAGAAGCCTCAATTACGTAAGCACTTACGTCAATAGCAATAATAATGTAAACTTTACTTTTTCAAAAGTCAAAAGTATGTTGGCCATCTGTCGGCCATCAGTCTGAAAACTTATCATGTAACCTTATCAGGTTAGACGCGTGTAAACCTGAGAGGAGGATGTAAATTTTCTATATAAATGAAAGAGAAAAGAAGAAAGACTCAGAATCTCTGAGAGCTTTATTCAGAACAACTCTTTGAGAAAATCCTCTGAGATCCCTATCATTCAAACAACTCTGTATGTCTCTGTATAACTAAAACACTTCTCTCCAAATCGTAAAACAAAGATCAAAAACAGCTCAACCATAAGAATAGAAAAGGAAACCTAGAGAATCAACCAGAACTTTAAAAGATCAAAACTCTAAGATCTTAGTGACACACAGTGATCCCAATTGCAACAGCCCGTTTAAGTCGTTGAGCCAGGAAGGCGTGGAGGCGAGCAGCATTCTGAGGAAAAGGTGACGATCAACAAGATAAGGAGCTAGATCTGGAAAAGTTCCAGAAGATTTGAGGGTTATAATTCCTCATCTATATCTTTTGTTTGGATTTTGTTGGTTATTATTGTTTCTTGAGAGGAGAATTATTTATATGGAGAAAGCAAATGATATTATTAAATCTGTAGAAAATATAAATTTTGAAAATACAAATCAATTAAGAGAAATTGTAAATAGACTTGATGATAAAATCTGAGACTCTATGTTGGTTCCTAGATCCAACAAACATAGATTAAAATTTGTCAACCAGTACAATGATAATGGAAAAAGAATCCTAAGTCAAATAAATCAGATTTTAGAATTTAATATATATATATCAGATGTTGATTGATCAAAGTATATCGATGGAAACCAGTGACGTAAATTGGGTAGGCGATTAGAATGAATGATAGTGCCCTCTGTATACAGTAAACAATTCACGTGTGATCAATCATGGAAGAATATCATGAAAAATTATGTAAACAGATAGGTATGACAAAATTAAAATGGTTAAACAGTGAAACAAAAATTATTTATAATAATAAAAATTTAATGGTAGGATTCAAATGTGGAACCTATTCATATAACAGTATATTATTCGAAACAAAAAATTTAGCCAATAAAGATGAATTAAAAGCAATTATAAACACAAACTTACCACCTGAAATAAAAAGAAAAATTGTACAAATAATAGAATGGGATAATTTAAAAAGTCTAATAATTCAAAGTTTTGTAGAACGAGAAATAGAAAATATTATAAATATATATGAAGACTTTAGTATATTTCAAGATGAAAATAGTCAACATCTAAATGCTAACTTAAATTTATAAAATTCTTAATTTTTTAGTAATAATATTTGTTTAAATTCGTTTAAAGGCTACGCCGCAAGTAAAATGGTATCAGAGCCAGCCAGAAAAGACTATAAAAATCATAAAATTATGAACCACATGTCATAAATAATAAATAATAAATATAATGAATCACCAACAGTTTTTAATAGAACAGGCATTTGATAGAATTCAAGAATTAAATTCATGTATAGACCAGATGCTTTTAGGATGGGAAAACAGAACAAATTTATATATAAATTTCTTAAATCAAAAGATTGATCAACTAGAGCATGAAAGAGCCAATCTAATTAATATGGGAGAACATATATATGAAGAATTTATTGATCTATATGAATCAGATCAACATATATATTTATATAAAGAAATAAAAAAGATATTTGAAAAAATGAAAAATAGATGTAGATACGATGGTAGGAGAAATGATCAACCATAAAGATAATATAAATTAATACAGGGACTACAGCGAAATTAAACCTATACCTACAAAAATAATATTAAAACAATCAAGGATATTTTAGTCCAAACACCCATAAATTGGCTAAAGATGATAGAAAAAAGTTGCTATAGTTAAATCTGAAATTCGTAAAAATTATATGGTTACTTATGTAAAGATCCCGCCAAACAAGTGGCTTGCTTTCAAACATTAATGAGGAAACAATTTAAAAGCAGCTTGGTGAGCACGTGAGTGAAGCAAAAACAAATTAAAAGGCCAAGCCTTTGACTTTAGAATTGAAGGTTCGGGGGCCCACTTTGCAAACTATAAAAGCAAGCTTTTGGCTTTTGAGAGGAGCAAGCCGCCAGGGAGAGGAAGAAAAAAAGGAAGCCGCGAGCAGAGAAGAGAACGGGAGCAGCAGCAACAGTTCGGCTTCCCATGGTTGCTTTTATTTCTTTTATTGTTCCCAATTTAAGTATGTTTAACTAATTTTCTTATACTGAGGTTAAAGATGAAATCCTATTTAATGAAATAATTATTTTTTATTTAATTAATTCCCTACATGTGTGCTTTAATGTTTATGATTTTTATTTCACATGATTAATTGGGTGTTATTAAATTCTTTTCACCAATTCTGTCATGCATTATTAATTGATAAGATTAATATTTGATTAAATCTATGCTTGGATCTATGAAATTTATACATGATTATTTTTTATTCTATGGTTTTCATTAAATTGTTTACATAGAGTACTTAAGAAAACTTTGACTCTTTGTTATTCAATATGTTTACATGGGATTCTTAGATGTCATACTATTAAGCAGAAAAAGAACTTACACAAGATTAATTTTATTTGGGCTTAATTATTATATCCATGAGATGACATAGATTGATTTCGAGTTGTCACTCTAAAATTGGGGATTAATTAATAATTAGATAATTACTAGTTGAATAGTGGTGGATTCTGAAACCTTAGTAATTTTTGTCTTATTGAATTCTCTTTCGCTTTAATTGCTTTCTTATTTTAATTAGTTTAATTTCTCTTAAAGCACAATTTTCTCAACTAGGTTAGGATTAATATTAATTTTAGATTTAAATTAGACTTTTTAATTTATAACAATCCCTTTGGGTTCGACCTCGTTACCACTACTTTATCTCTAGCTTCGTGCGCTTGCGAGTTTATTAAAATTTTCACAACAATTCTCAACTATCTATGTGTGTGGATAAATATGAAATAAAGTACTTAATGTGTCACAATTAATGTGTCGACATTATGTCAAAATACCATATAAATTCAGTGAGATTTATAAATTAACATGACATAAAAATAACTAAAAAAGAATAACATAAACTTAAAAACTCATTTGAGAAAATAATAAATTTAATAGTTTGAAACATTGAGCTTCACCCTTCACTTCAACTTAGTAAAATTAGCCACTTATATTGAAAGAAAACAAAACACTCTTTTTATCTGACAAACTTTTGAAATATACAAGAAAGAAATTGATTACACAAGAAAAGAAAGAAGGAAAGCAAAAACAAATTCTTCAGCTTCACTTAATACCCTCCTCTCTGGCTCAGCTCTCTCTCGGCTTTGGTACTTTTTTTTTCCAGCTTCCTGCATCTCCTTGCCTTTTATAGGCAAGGAACGCATTATCTTTATTTATTTATTTATTTATTATTATTATTATTATTATTATATATAAAAGAGCGTGATGGTTAGGTGGCCAAGATGGCCACTTGACCATCACGAGTAACAATGTTCTTCAATTATTTTTTTTATTTTTTATTTTTTAAATATTTATTTTTTTAAATACATTAAAGAGGGTGATGGTTAAGAGTGATTCTCTCGCAAGAAAATAAACTCCAGAATAACAGTCACTTTAAAAAGTGGTAGATTTAGAGAATAATAAAATAATATCACACACTCTTACCAAAAATAATGCCCACAGCTTAGAAATGAAATGATCTCAAGTCCTAGGAATTACTAGCCAAATTTTTATTTTTATGTATCACCATATCTTTTGGTCCATATTACCAGCTTTTACTTCAGACTATAATTCCCTAAAATCAAGAAGAACTTTTATTAGGACGTAACGAAGGCTAAGATTATGGCTAACAAAAAAAGGTAATAGGAAAAATAAAAATATATGTTTTGAAAAATAGGGACTTTTTAGAGATTGAAAGGTGCTTTTTTTTAGCTTGGATTTTTTTTTCATTTTATTTGTTTATATATATATATATATATACAAATCTTTGTTTTTTTTTTCTTTTTTTCATAGCACCATCATCAGGACTACATAATCATCCTTATTTTCAAACAAAATTGGGTAGTGGAAAACATAAAATTTAAGGTAATACTCCGCAATAGAGTGCGACATGATGATAAGTTATCAAAGAAATTTTTTTTTTCAAAGGCTCAAAGGGGTTAACTATGGATACTTTATAATAGCGTTAGCTAAAAAGGCTCAAATTGTTCAAAGATGACCTTTTCTCATCTTTTAAGGCTCCAAATAATCTTTCATATCCACCAGTTCAATGGATTTAGATGCAGCTGCACAAAATTCTTTTTTTTTTTTTTAACTTTAACAAAAATATAGAGATCCTGTATGATAAATTGTGAAGCTGTATAGGCAAATATGATTACTCTCCAAGGATAATAGGCTAAAAAACTCACTTGGACCTTTCATAACATTTACATTCCTTCAAATGGCTTAATTAAGTTCACTCATCAAATTTCTCAATCTACGTTTGAACATGTAAAGGGAAAAATATAGTGTAACATAACTCAAGGCCAAAGATAGTATAAATACCAAAATTTGAAAATCATCATGTTATCCAATATTAAAAGATCACACCGAAAGAGAAAACTTTTTTTTTAAAGACAACACTAAAAAGTTGGGACTGATTGTAGACACTTAAAGGAGATGATTAATAGAATTTTTTTTTTTGAAAAACAAAACTCTAAAATGAAGATGCGTTTCTAGAGACACTACATTCTATATTCTGCCATTTTCGACTCAAATTTTTATCCAAGGTTAGTCTTTACAACAAAAATTAGTAAAAATATCGTTAGGAATGAGATATTCCACAATTATCAACAATTGCTTCCCCCTAACTTGAAGGAGACATTGTCCCCAATGTCTTAGAATAAAGCAGTAGAATTCAGAAGACATCACTTGGCCACTGTTGGAAAATATTTACAAACGGAGAGTTAAATCTAATTTACATTTTTTTTGGAATTACTGTCATCATCATCGGTTGCCCAATCCAACGCTAAAGTCATGGGATCTAGTTCTGGTTTGTAAGTTTATAAAAGATCAAGTAACTCATTAGCAGTAGAAGCACAAATAAAGAGTTTTTCACTGAGGGTGGGATGAAATAATTTTTAATTACATAATTAAGAAATGTTACTAAGCAATCATAAAAGTTATTAACATTTAATAAACCGATGGGTTTTTAATGGATATCCAAATGGGCCTATGAAGCAAATGTAATTAGCGCCTTTAAAGTTGTAAGATCTCCTGACAAGAAAATGAAAGCATCAGCATGATTTAACATTTCAGATATTCTTTCTAGTATACCTGAGACAACTAACTCTTCTCCAGTTGGTGATTCTAGTAGACATCTTAAAGGTTTTAAGGTTTTTGGAATAATACCTAGCACTTGGCTTCCTCGAATGAAAGAAGCTTTGGAGACAAGCTTCGATAACCCTCGGTCACTTCCTCCATATATAAAATGTAGTTTTCTCTCTGTTTTAGCATGACCAAGATCTATGGCTGCCTAAACGAACTCCTTATACTTTCTATAGCAAAATCCAGAAAGTACACAAATGTTCCTAAGTTGTCTACTTGAAGTTGCTGCCATTAGAACAATTTTAAAAAGAAAAAATTTGTGAGTGCTTGAAAATGAGCTCCTATTTAAGGATCTTAGTGATGGACACAATGATACATATCTGTAAATGGGGTGGTATCTTTGTGAAATGACGCGTGAAGCTTTTAGCTTAATAATTCAAAGGCAAACAGTGAAAATAAAAAAGCAAACAGTGATTAGATATAAAATCACACAAATAATAATAATAATAATAATGTAAAAGATAAAATAAAAGGATATTTACTAGTAGTTGTGATTGTGGCTCACTTCTTCCTCTGGTTTTACGTCCAGTAACGGATTAAATGCCCTCCATAGGTCGAGGATATACTTCCGATCTAGTTTTCTTATAAACTAGCAAATAGGGTCTTTTAGAGTTAGATTCCCAACACTAAACTGTGCACTTTTCTTTTAGAACAACTTCTATAAATTATGAATTTCACGTTGAACATATCCGCTTAGATGCGTCTAAAGAGCGGATGCATCTCAAGAGATTGTAAGATATCATTTAACGATTCTTTACTCATGCCATCCTTAATGAATTTGATTTTGTCTTCACGATTTACAGAAACCATTCCTAAAGTTTACAATGTGGTTTGTTGCAAGCAATTATTACACAGTTAGGACATTTAGAGCCAAGTTGCTTTGCTCTTCTTTTCTTAGCAAATGTACTTTTACCAAAACTAGGCATGTAGGAAATAAATGCATCAGAAAACTCACCTGCCAGTCGGACTTTTACTTCAATTAACCAGCGAATGTCAGTAGAAATCTCATTGATCATTGACAAATGTAGTTATTCACCACGAGCTTTGTAAATCTTCTTAAGAGCATTGAGGGAGAGAAGGAAAACATTGATGCAATTTACGTTGTATTTCTTCTATGCTTGACTTTGAGGTTTCAGTTATTATGGAAAACTGAGAATACAGACTTAAAAAGTCACAGAGTATCATTATCTGCCATTTATACGGAAGAGTGAATCAAAACAAAATGAATCAAAAGTGAAGAAAAACAACAAAATAATAAAAAAAACACACAAGGAATATAACTTACCTTTGTCCTTTTATTGAATTTACCTCTAGCTCCAATTGTAATTTATAAATACCATCCTTTATTTTTATGAGTTGTCTTTCTAGATCTTTAATGTGGGATACTAACTCTAGTGGTTGTAGATCCTAAATAGGATGTGATTTAAAAAATCAGAGCAATTTCTTCAGGTGAAATTTTACATGTAAATGTTCTTTAAAATGCTCGAAAATGAAACTTCTCATAGAAGTACTCATGAGAAGTATAAAAATTTGGTGAGCTAAAACATAATTGTCAAACAACACACAATTAAAAATAATGTAATGCACTCCATTTAAGATATAGGGAAAAGAAGAAAAAAAATCGAATAATTTAAATAAAATAACAATAAAACAAATTCACAACAAGTTAAAACAAAAAAGCTTAATCAAGATTTGGTGGGTTATTCAAATTGATTTCGGTGTTTGCTTCACGTGATTGGTATTCCATATATGGTTTCAATATTTGACTATTAACTTTAAATATGACACCATCCTTTGGATTCTCAATTTCTACGGTTCCATATGGATACAAATTTTTTACAACAAATATACCATTCTACTTTGCATTAATAATTCTAGAATTCTCATATGCATAATTCCTTAATTCCTCAAGTTTATTCAATTGCAATTTATACACATTACCAGCATCATCAAGATTTGAATTAAAAGCTTTAATGGCCTAAAGTGATTTATGTTCAAGTTCAACCAGTAAATGGTAAGGTTTACCATAAACAAGCCGATAGGGTGACATTACTAAAGATGTTTTAAAAGCAGTACGATATGTCCAAAATGCATCACTTAGTTGAAGAGACCAATCTTTATGATTTGGATTAACTGTCTTTTCTAAAATTTATTTTATCTCCCTATTTGCTAATTCAATTTAACCACTTGTTTGAGGGTGATAAGGGGTAGCAACTTTATGCGTAATTCCATATTTCTTTATTAAGGACTCAAATGGTTTATTATAAAAATACTTAGCTCCATCACTAATAATAGCTCGAGGTTTTCCAAATCTGCTCAAAAGATTTTCTTTTAAAAAGCGGATCACAATCTTGTGATCATTGTGCCTACAAGGAATCACCTTGATCCATTTTGAAATATAATCAACAACAACCAAAGTGTATACAAATCCAAATGATGATGGGTCCATAAAATCAATTTTCTCAATAATCAAATATTTTAATGACAAGAATGGGGTTTAAAGTCATTATGTTTCACTTTGAAATAGACCCTACAATTTGACAATTCTTACACACTTTACAGAATGCATGTAAATCTTTAAATAATATAGGCCAATAAAGTCCACACTATAATATTTTTGGAGCTATCTTTTTTGAAGAAAAATGGGCACCGCATGCTTCAGAATGACAAAATTGAATGACCTTACTAACCTCATCGTCTGGTATACATCTTCTAAAAAATTGATCAGAGCAGTACTTGAACAGACATGGATCATCCCAGTAAAAGCCTCTCACTTCTATTAAGAATTTTTTCTTGTCTTGGGAACTCCCGTCACATGGCATTTCACCTGTTCCAAGATCATTAACAATATTAACATACCGAGGAATTTTGTTTATAGAAAACAAAAATTCATCAGGAAAAGAATCATTGATAGGTGATGTTTTAATTGAAGACTCATTTGTAAGTCTTGAAAGACAATCTGCAACAACATTTCCAGTGCTCTTTTTGTCCTTGATTGTCAAATTAAATTCTTAAAGTAGAAAAATCCATCATATCAACCTCGGTTTGGCATCCTGTTTCGACATTAAATATCTCACAGCAACATGATCAGGATAAACAACAGTAGATGAACCAATTAAATACGAATGAAACTTATCCAATGCAAATATTACAGCAAGTAGTTCTTTCTCAGTTGTAGTGTAATTCATTTGAGCACTATTCAAAGTTCTACTTGCATAATAAATGACAAAGGACTTACCTTTCTTTCTTTATCCCAGAACAGCACCAACAACATAATCATTAGCATCACACATTAGCTAAAAAGGCAAAGACCAATCAGAGAGTTGCATTATTGGGGCTGATGTCAAAAGAGTAATTATTTTTTTCAAAAGCTTGTTGACAATCTTTAGTCCATTCAAAAGGTATGTCTTTAATTAGGAGGTTACAAAGTGATCTAGATATAGCACTACTCTTATAAAATCCTATATGTCCTAAAAAGGAACAGACTTCTCTAATTGTCTTTGGTGAGGGTAATTTTGAAATGACTGTAACTTTGGCGTTGCCAATTTCAATTCCTTTTG
Source organism: Citropsis articulata (assembly GCA_030449925.1). NCBI lineage: Eukaryota > Viridiplantae > Streptophyta > Magnoliopsida > Sapindales > Rutaceae > Citropsis > Citropsis articulata. Next base: position 17,278,375 of record JASUUH010000211.1, on the reverse strand, counting down.
AAGACACAACATGGCCAAAGACAATTCCAAAAGTGGTCATGAAATGACATTTTTCCCAATTTAAAAGTACTCATTTTCCTTTGCACTTTTCTAAAACTTTTTTTAGATTATCAAGACATGTATCAAAAGAATTACCAAATACAGTTAATTCAACTATAAAAACCTCTTGATAATTTTCAACCATGTCACAAAAATACTTAGCATGCATCTTTAAAATGTTACAAAAGCATTACAAAGTCCAAATGACATTCTCCTAAATGTAAATATTCCAAAGCGACATGTGAATGTGGTCTTATCCTGGTCCTCCAAGGCTATAGGGATTTGATAATAGCCAGAGTAGGCATCAAGAAAGCAATAGTAGAGATGTCTAGCTACTTGTTCGAGAATTTGGTCTAGAAATAGAAGAGGAAAATGATCTTTTCTAGTGGCATTATTTAATTTTCTGTAATCAATGCACATACGCCAACAAAATGGAATTCGTGTTAAAATTGGTTTACCTTTTTCATTTTTTACAATAGTTATTCTGGATTTCTTTGGTGCTACTTGTGTTGGACTTACCCACTTACTATCAAAGATAGAATAGATAATTCCTACATCCAGTAGTTTAAAGACCTCATTCTTTACCACTTCTTTCATATGAGGGTTTAATCTTCTCGGTGATTGATGGGTTGTTTTGGCATTTTTCTCTAAGTGTATTCAATGTGTGCAGATTAAAGGATTAATGTCTTTTGTATCTTTTAAAGTCCAACCAAATGCAATTTTATGCCTTTTTAGTACAGAAAGCAACTTACCTTCTTGATCATGCGTGAGTTGAGAAGAAATTACCACCGGATATATCTGCTGTTCTCCAAGATCGACATACTTTAATTCTTCCGATAAAGGCTTTAATTCGAGCTCTGGTGCTTCCATTTCATTTAGCTTTTCAGGTTTTATCGTATCTTAAAAGTTTGATTGGTCATCATCACCTGTAGGTACCTGCATAGAATCAAATGTAGGGCATATGTTAACAGTATCACAATCTAATTCCTTACTTGGTTCGAAAGAACCAGAAAAATAAATTTCCATAGAGTTTGTATAATTTTCATCATAAATTCGTTCTTCAATGATTGGCATGATGAAATCAACCTCCTCATTCTCAGTATCATCATCTTCTTGGTGATGAGGTTATTTACACATGTTAAACACATTGAGTTCCAATCTCATGTTGCCGAAAGATAAATTCATTACTCCATTCCTACAACTAATTAAAGGATTAGTAGTAACTAAAAATGGTTGACTCAATATAACATGAATTTGTTTACATTCATTAGCAATTGGTTCTGTTTCCAAAACAATAAAATCCACAGAGTATATGAATTTATCAACTCGGACTAATATATCTATCAACAAGTAAAAGAGTGGTAGAAGTTGGTTTTAATTCACCGAGATTGAGTTGTTGGTGCACTGGGTAAGGAAGTAGATTAACATTGGCACCAAGATCAAGTAGAGCATATTCAATTTTATGATCCCTAATAATGCAAGAAATAGTTGGACAAGCAGGATTCTTGTATTTCAACGCACTATTGGTTGAGAGAATGGAACTTACATGTTCTGCTAGAAAAGCTCTCTTTTGCACCTTATGTTTCCTTTTCACCATCCACAGGTCTTTTAGAAATTTAGTATAAGAAGGTACATGTTTAATGACATCCAGCAGATGAATGTTGACCTTTACTTGTTTAAAAATTTCATAAATTTCTGGACTGTGGTTTGATTTCTTTGGCTTAATTAGTACTTGAAGAAATAGGGTTACAGAAGGAGAGTTGGTTATTTCTTCATGGTTTAAAAACTTCATTGAGGATGTTGTTGACTTTTGAGGTTTTGTTCAAGTTGAGCAGGAAAGTTTTCTTTTTAATGCAAGATTAGAGCATATGTAAGTTTGGAGATAGTTTCTGTCAAATTAGTTAAGGTTTGCATTGTTTGGTTATTAATCGACTCTTGTTTTTCAATAAACAAATGCAATATGTCTTCCAGAGTTTTTCTTGGGGGTGGGACATATGGTGGGTAACTCTGGGGGTTTTTGAAATTTTAATGTGGAGGAATTGGTTGTGAAGGTTATACATGGTTGTCATTGCTCCAACCAAAGTTTTAAGTTTAAGAGTAGCGTGGGCAAATGTTAAGTAGTTCTTTAAACCTATCCCAATATTAGTAGAGAGTTTATCCTTATTTTTGAGTGAAGGTGGTGATTTGTCTTTTAAAAGATTTGTTCTGTGCGGTGGGAAGAATTTTTTCGAAAACTGTTCTTGCATTTCATCCCAAGTTCTGATAGATCCTGACCTAAGATTTTATAGCCAAGTTTTACCTTTATCCTTTAGTGAGAAACAGAAAAAGTTAAGCCTAATTATGTTCATGCTACAATTTTGATCAGTGCAGGTGTTACAAACTTCCTCAGATTCCCTTAAATATAAATATGAATTTTCAGACTCAAAACCATGAAAGGTAGGCAAAAGTTAAATAATACCAGGTTTAAAATTAAAATGTGATGCATCAGGAGGAAAGGCTATGCATGATGGTGACCCTGTTTTAGTACGATGCATGAAGTCTCTAAGGGTCCTAGGTTGTTCATGAAGATTTTGCAAGGTTTGGTTATCTTCATGGTCTGAAAAAGTTTTAGCTCCTATGTCAACCATATCTAAAGGTGGTGAAGGTAATCTCCTAATTAATCTGTCACTATTTATACGAGACCAATAACACATGCAATGTAAATGATGTGTGCTAAACAAGTGATGCATAAAATACTAAATGCAAATTGCAGAAATAAAAATAAACTAGAAATTAAATAAGCAAAAATGCGAAATAAAAAATAAACAAACTGAAAATAAATAAAAAATAAATTAAGAGGTAAAACCAGCCATAAAAACAATTAAAGGAAATAATTAACAAAATATTAAGCGGTATTTGAGAACTAACCATATAATAAAGAAATTAAAGAAAACAATTTAGGCGGTATTTTAAAATAGCCATATAATAAAACATAAAATTAAACAAATTAATATATAAGAATAAATAAACTGAAATTAAAATATTAGGCAGTAGAATCGACCATATAAACAAACATAAGTAAATTAACAAAATTTAAATAACAATCAGGTGGTTGAACCGACCATTTAAAATAAATGCGAAAAGTAAATTACAGAAATTTTTAAAAAAATTGGTTTAAGGATTGATTTGCAAATGTTTCTGGGCTAAAATAAATTTTCTCACAAAGTTTTATGAATAATGTTAATTCCAAGATAAGAGGGGTGCTAGCTGAAGTTTTGGAAAAAGAGAATAAAATAGAATGACGGAAAGAAAGTAACGATAAAAATAATAAATAAAATAAAAATAAAATAATGACAAACTTGACACCAAATTTAAAAAATTTTCCTAAGAATCGCATCAAAAACTCGAGCACACCAAGATATTACTCCCAAGATAAGAAAGGTTCATTATATTATATAATCCTGGGCAGAGTTCGGAGTCGAACTGTTAAATTTAAAACGAATAATTTAAAATAGCGAAAATTAATTTTAAAAAAAAAAAAAAAAAAAAAAAAAAAAAAAAGAAATTATTCAAATCGATTTAAAATACGCCATGCATATGATCCACCTCAAGATTCAAACTATAATTTTACTACTCTCTCATTTTTATATTTTGTCTCACTTTTACTAGTTAATTATTGTATCATTTAATTCTCAACTATCTATGTGTGTGGATAAATATGAAATAAAGTACCTAATGTGTCGCAATTAATGTGTCGACATTATGTCAAAATACCATACAAATCCAGTGAGATTTATAAATTAACATGACATAAAAATAACTGAAAAAGAATAACATAAACTTAAAAACTCATTTGAGAAAATAATAAATTTAATAGTTTGAAACATTGAGCTTCACCCTTCACTTCAACTTAGTAAAATTAGCCACTTATATTGAAAGAAAACAAAACACTCTTTTTATCTGACAAAATTTTGAAATATACAAGAAAGAAATTGATTACGCAAGAAAAGAAGGAAGGAAAGTAAAACAAATTCTTCAGTTTCACTTAATACCCTCCTCTCTAGCTCAGTTCTCTCCCTACTCTGGTGCTTTTTTTTTCTAGCTCCCTGCATCTATTTGCCTTTTATAGGCAAGGAATAAATTATCTTTATTTATTTTATTTTATATATATATACACACTGAAGAGTATGATGGTCAGGTGGCCAAGATGGTCAGTTGGCCATCACGAGTAACAATGTTCTTCATTTATTTTTTTGTTTCTTATTTTTTAAATATTCTCTTTAATTATGTATTCCAAATTGCTTCAGCAATCCGTCTTTGTTCCCGCTTTCAATTTCAATTTCATCTTTATTCCTGAAAAATATTTACAAGATAAAATTAACGTATTGCGAATTAATTTAATATAAAAATATATTTAGGGAGTATTAAGATAATTTAAGAATAATGAGTGCATTAATCGACACAATAAGTAAAAAATTAATAATTTCATCCTTATTAAATGTACACTATCTAGTGTTAATCAGTAGAATAAATGTAAACAATCATTTATTCAATCTAAAATTCTCAACTTAGGCTGTATCAATCACAAATCTCAAGTCAAAATTATGAAAAGATCGATATAAGTGCTCATGATATTTAAAGAATCACAATCAAGATGAAACTAACACAAGAATCATGTATAAACAAAGACAATATTGATCATTTTCTAAGATTCATATTCATTTTCCACCATAAACTCATCATAGCCATCAAATTTTTTAAAAAATTTTCTTCTTCTTTTTTTTTTTTAGAAAAAAATGAAAGCAAATATTCCTACCCCAAAATTTAAAATAAACATTGTCCTCAATGTAAAGAGAAAGAGAAAGAAAAGAGAAGCTCCCCCAGTTTTGCACTTGAAGATGTAAACTTATAGTTGAGTCGTTGAAAGGCATGTGAAAAGTTAATGTTCATCGACCCCAAACTTGTGCAAAAACCAAGAAATGCTTAATTTAGAGTCATTAACTTGACTGTCTTTGGAGAGATCGTTCAAGGAGGCTCATGGATGGAAGGAGATGATCTGGATGGACCTTGCCCAAGTTTCTTGCAATTAGGCCTCTTCTCATAAAAATGAGGTGATGCATCATCATTAATGGACTGCTTATATATTGTATAAATGTCATGAGGCTTTGATGGATGCTTATCCTTAAATGGTTTGGCCATTTTTCTATCCATGGTGTCCTTTTGGAAACATTCTTTAAGTTCAGTTGGATACTTGATAGGTGTGTATAAATTGAAAATGGCTTGCTCATTTTTAACTCTTAAAATCAATTTTTGTTCTTGAACATTAATCAAAGCTCTGCCTATAGGTAAGAATGGTCAGCCTAGAATGAGAGGTAACTCTATCTCTTCGACCATACCCTAGACAATAAAATCTGCAGGGAATATAAACTTGTCAACTTTCACAAGCACATCCTCAACTATGCCCCTTGGATACTTTATAGATATATCTGCCAATTAGAGGGTAACAGTTGTTGCCTTAGGTTCACCCAAACTTAATTTCTTAAAAATAAAAAAGACATCAAATTAATGCTTATAGTTAAATCACACAAAGCTTTATTAAAATAACAATTTCAAATAGTGCATGGAATATTAAAACTCCCTGGATCTTTTAGCTTTGGTGGCAATTTATTTTACAAAATGGTGGTGCAATCCTTAGTTAGCATTACAGTTTTATGTTTCTCAAATTTCCTCTTGTTGGACAATATTTCCTTCATAAATTTGGCATAAAGGGCCATTTGTTCCAAAGCATCTGCAAAAGGAATGTTAATATGCAACTTCTTAAACACGTCAAGAAATTTTAAAAATTATTTATCTATGTTATTTTTTTGGAGACACTGAGGAAAAGGGATTGGAGGAACATAGGCCTTGATTGATGCTACTGGTTTAGGTTGTAGTATTTCTTAACTTGTTGCCTTTGAAACCTTAGTGGTGTCTTCAGCTTGTTCTTCATCAATTTTCTTTGCTTTTTTTCATGGCTTATCAAGTTGTTTACCACTCCGAAGTATAATTGCATTAACTTGCTCTTTTGGATTTGTCTCGGTGTTGCTTGGCAGAAAGCCCTATTGTCTACTAGATAGCAAGTTTGTAATCTGACCCACTTGTGCCTCGAAGTTCTAAATTGATGCAGCTTGCTTCTAAAAAGTTGTCTCTGTTTTGGTCATAAATTGAGATATATTTGTTGTACGCTGGGTAAGAGTATCTTTTAAGTTTGACTTCTTTTCTTGTGATTGGAACCCTTGAGGTGGTGCCAATGCATTTTGAGTGTTGTTCCATGATAGATTTGGATGGTTTCTTCATCTTGGATTGTAGGTACTGGAATATTGATTATTTTGCTGCCTCTGGAAGTTTGACACATAATGAGCTTGTTAAGTAGATGATAGTGTAAAAGGACTTCCAACTTGGTAATTGACGCTAATATGATTCCCTCCATATAATTCATACACGTATGGTTGAGTTTGAATATTCTGATTGTCCAACTTGTTATGAATAGCAGTTATCTGTGCATATAAAGCAGTGACCACATCAACATTATGAACTCTTGTATCTCTCTTTGATATTGGTCGCTCTGAAGACCACTGGTTATTATTAGAGGCCATCTCCTTCAATAATTCATAAGCAGCTTAGGCTATTTTTCCCATTAACGTTCCTCCTGCTACAGCATCAATCATTATTCTGGTATTGGATCCCAAACCATTGTAAAATATATATACTTGAAGCCAAACTGGTAGATCATGATGTGGGCATTTTCTTAGTAGTCTTTGTATCTCTCCCACGCTTCATATAATGATTTCATCTTGAACTGAGCAAAGGTTGTGATTTCATTCCTCAACTTGGCTATTTTTGCTAGAGGAAAGTACTTTGCTAAAAACTTCTACGCTAAACCATCCCATGTAGTGATTGTTCTAGTAGGGAGTGAATTCAACCACTTTTTTGCTTTATCCTTGAGTGAGAACAAAAAAAGCCTTATCCTGATAGCATTGTCTGAAACACCATTTTGCTTAAATGTGTCACAAATTTCCAAGAAATTTGCAATATGAGCATTTAGATCATCATTCAGCATCCCAGTCAATTGTACTGACGTTCGAATCACCTGGATTATAGCTGGCTTAATTTCAAAATTATTGGCTTGAACGGTAGGGCGTGCAATGCTTGAGTAAGCACCATTAATTGTAAGCACAACACAATCTCTTAAAGGACAACATAATCTCTTAAAGGTCTCGCATCCTCATTTCCGTGTAATGCTTCATCAGCCATGGTTAGTTCTTGCTCCTGTAAAGCTTTTCTCCTTTCTCTATTAAGCCTTTTGCACATATGTTCAATCTCTGGATCAAAAGGCAATAAATCAAAACTTCTTGAACTTCTCATAAAATTAAACAAACAAATGAAAATAAAATTAAAAACAATAAACATAAAATTCAAATTAAACTAAGGTTAGTTGATATCGATATTAATCCAAACAATTCCCAGCAGCGGCACCAAAAACTTGTTGCGCAAATTAACAAGTGTACTAGTCGGCACAAGTAATATAATGAAGAGTAGAGTATCATCTCACAGAGATTGTATATCCTATTAGCTACTGAAATTATTCTAACCTTAATTTATTTGAATAACCGAATAAATGAATTTATATTAAAAATAAAATAAAATAAAATAACTAAAAACTAAATATATATGCAAGTAGTAATAAAAATCACCAAGAGATTAAGACAGTAGAACATCCGATTTCACCATAACCAACCAATTTAATCCTCCATCTATGCTATTAAAGTTTATTACCCATGTTTACAGTAAATTTCCCTAATCTATTCAATATCCTTTCTTGAGTAATATAAAAAATACCCTCACATATTAACCCACTATATCTCTATGTGAATTTAAGTATATAAAGATTCATTAAAGTCTATGAAAATTCTTAAAAAAATTGCATGAATTACATTGGCACATCTCTGTCTTTTGTTCAATTCATGGCATCCATTACACAAAGCAAAAATACATAAATCTCCTCTCAGTCTCATTATGTATCCTCAAATCATTTAAATATTGACTAGATATTTAAAAGCATTACTCACAATAATAAATACTCAATCATAGAATAATAAACTAAAAATAACACAGATTTATGGAATTAAATCTTCATAGTTAGGCTACATCGTAGTCTTAGCAAAATAAATTAGTTCATAGGAATATAAAGAGAATCCATGAATTTAATTAGGAACATTCGAGCAAAATAATAAAAAAACGAGTAAGAAAAACTCAAGAATTAGAGCGTTTTCCTCCACCTCCAAATTGCTCCTCCTGCTCCCAGTTTTTCTTCTAATTGGTGCAACTGCTGCTTCCTTTCTTCATTCTTCGGCTTGTGGTTTCTCTTCTGTCAATTCCCTTTTTTCTGTCTTGGCTTCTCAATTTGTGCGGCTGACCTTGTCTTCGGTTTTGCTTCTCCTCCTTTTTATGTCATTGCTCAACCCCGAATCCTTAAATAAAAAGGATTTTAAAAACAAAACAAACCTAGCCCACTTTTTAAGCCCATGCACATGAACCAAATGCCAATGCTTTATGTAATCATTCACGTGACTTGTACAACTAGCCAATAAATCTATGACATTAATTGATACTAAATCTAATAGTTCTCCTTTAAGCATTATTCTTTCCTCTTTTCCCTCACAATCTGCAATTACTTCCATTAAGCTCTAATTTGCTTTCTCTTTTCGCTTCCTTTCACTTAAATATTCCCTATATTCCTACAATGACAAAATATAAAAATAAAAATAAAAATTAATAAAATAAAATATAATTTAACATAAAATTCAGTTAAGAAAATATAAAAATAATATATAAAATACTAGCACATCAAAAATTAATGTTGCCACATGTAAGGAAGAGATGATCTTCTACTTGAGGTGCTTTTGATCCAACAGTGAATGTAAATATTTATGTATCCATAATATTGATTTTGATAATAACAAACAAAATTTAGAATGATTAAGCTTTTAAAAGCTCAAATTATTTTTCATACATTTTAAATAAATCATTATTATGATAATATAAAGGTTTTATATTTAAAGGAAAAGTGATTCATGAAATTGGTTGTTTTTCAAGTTCATAGTTTAATTGAAAAAGTTTTGAGAACTTAGAAGTCAACTAGTACTGTTTCGAAACTCTAGAAATGAACCTATTTGTAAAGTTTTATAAAGATTTGTGCTATAGCATAATTATAGCAAGTTTTGGGGAAAAATATAATTTTAAAAAATAATTTCAATGTAGCAATCACTATAGCAATGGCCAACTGTTTGGGAGACGACTAACCGACATCAAATAAATTTGGAGTTCAGTTTTTGGAAACTAACGGCAATCCGACTTCTGCAAAACATTGATCCGACAATTTGAAATTGTAGCACAATGGTAACTTGCTCAAATTAAAACGGCGATCTGACTTTGTGCAATAAGTCAATAACAGCTAGTTTTCAGCTCCAACTATAAAAAGACTACATTAAATCCAAATCAAAGTGAATCCAACGAATACCAGAGAGCATATTATTGAGAATACAATATTTCTGAAGCTTTAATTTGCTAATTTATTCTTTAAATCACACATTGGGCATAAATTTGCAAACACATTAATTGTGTGTGAGAAAAATCTTGTATTTGAGAAAGTGTGAGTGTGGGAAACACTTGGGTTAAGAGATTTGAGATAATCTCTTGTTCTAAAGGTTGATTGACGCCTGTGAAGTCAATTGTAAAAGTTCTTGAAGCCTTGGAGACTTAGACAGTGAAATCCTCAATTTTAGTGAGCTTGGAGGTATAGACTTTGGTGAGGTTGGCCGAATCACATAAAAATCTTTGTGTTTAAATCTCTCTTTCTTTATCTTTTTACATTTTGGTGGGTTTATTTATTATTCTTTTGAATTTGTTTAAGATATTCATTAAATTTTGTTCAAGCATTGCATAATTTTTAGAAACTCAATTCACCTTTCTATTGGGTTGCTTAGTTAGCATCTCAGTGAAGGCAGGAATACTCTTATAGAAGGTGTCACGAGAACATAAAAAGGTGAGAGAGAATTGAAGCTGTTGATGAAGATCAAAGGGTTAGAGAATCACCATGTGTTGACGTGACAGTAAGATTATAGTTGCAGGCAACAAGATGTGTAGAAAAAAAAGAGAGAATGGGGAAATGCCACGTGGGGTAACTACTTGGCCATTTGAAGCCCACTAAGCCACTCTCCAAATTCAAATGAAAGGCCCACAGTGGGAACAAGTGGAAGGAAATTTTGATACGATCCCCTTGATATCTGCCAAAATCCCAATACTACTCGTACAAAAAATTATCCCTTAGGCGCCTCCACTTTCTCTATATTTACCTGCCATATGACAACACCCAACAATTTCTCCTTAGAGTTTCTTATGCTTCAAAATTTTTTAACACAAGAAACTAGGGGGAACTTATTTAGGGGTATTGTGGAAACAAATGTGGACCAACTAGGTAATGACAGATGGCAAAAAAGGGTTAAACAACTGAAACCACAACAATTTGAGCAAGGGTCCGCCTACGTTACATCTACTGTAACGTACGTTCAGCATGTCAAATTTCATCTAAATCCCTATATTCTGTGTTATTTATAATTTATTCATTAGTTATATAAATTTTTTGAATTGTAAAATTTCATTTTACTCCCTTACACTCAATTTTATTTTATTAAAATTCTAGAGTACGAATTTACCTCCTATAATTTTAAATTTTCAAAATAACATTCATTTAATTAAAAAAATTATTTTATAATACTTTCATATAATTAATAAAATTTATTAAAATAAAATTTTATAATACTTTCCTATATTTTATGAATTTCATTAATAAAATTTATATAATACTCCCTTACACTCAATAATACTTTCATATATAACATTCATTAAAATAAAATTTATTTTATAATACTTTCATATAATTAATAAATTTATTTTACTTATGTTATAAATTTATTTTATAACATTCATTTAATAAAATTTTTCATATAATTAATAATAATTTATATTCGGAGGTAGGATGATATCATAATAATACTCATTTTCGGAGGTAGGATGATATCATAATAATGCTAGTTCAAGCTGTCGTCAACTACGCTACTTAACCGAGTGGTAGACAATACTTTCACCGACGGTGAGAGTCTAGATTCGGGTTCCTAAGTGAGACCCTTAGCCTAATTTTATGATCAAAATGAAGGGTCATAGCCCTAAAAATATCCAATCCTTCAAGCTTAAAAGGTCAGGGCAAAGTCCATCGGTGGTCATAATTTTTTGTGTTCTGCTTTTATGTTGCATTTAGTTGTAAGGAATTTAAAAAATTACTTTTTATTTAACTTTAACAACAATACAATATGTAACAATTTAACCAAAATTAATAAATTAACCAAACTAACAATATATAAATAAATTTATTATATGAAAATGAAAAATACTCATTTTCATATAATTAATAATAATTCATCGTACCTCCGAAAATGAGTATTATTATGATATCATCCTACCTCCGAAAATGAATTATTATTAATTATATGAAAAAATTTATTAAATGAATGTTATAAAATAAATTTATAACATAAGTAAAATAAATTTATTAATTATATGAAAGTATTATAAAATAAATTTTATTTTAATGAATGTTATATATGAAAGTATTATTGAGTGTAAGGGAGTATTATATGAATTTTATTAATGAAATTCATAAAATATAGGAAAGTATTATAAAATTTTATTTTAATAAATTTTATTAATTATATGAAAGTATTATAAAATAAATTTTTTAATTAAATGAATATAATTTTGAAAATTTAAAATTATAGGAGGTAAATTCGTACTATAGAATTTTAATAAAATAAAATTGAGTGTAAGAGAGTAAAATAAAATTTTACAATTCAAAAAATTTATATAACTAATGAATAAATTATAAATAACACAGAATATAGGGATTTAGATGAAATTTGACATGCTAAACGTAGGCGGACCCTTTGAGCAAAGTCTTAGGACAACTAAAGGGCTGAGGTAAACTCGTCAAAGAGAATGGCAAACCGAGAAAGACATGTGATTTTAAAGGGCATAATTGGAACTCAAAATTTCAATTATTAAGAGCAAATGTGAACAGTGCACACCATCATTTGTAAATTCAAAAATATATCACCTTTTTCTAAATACAAAGAACCAATAACAAGAGAGATTCCTTAGTAAAGCCAATTAAGAATGCCATGCAAGATGGAGGGAATGCCACGTGTATAAAGTAAAGGGACAAAAAGGTGGCTAGTGATTTCCTTGCCCCCAAGCTTAGGAATATCACCATCTCCTTTCCTTTATTTTTATTGTTTTGTTGGTCAACCTAAAATCTAGCACAAACATACAATAAAAGGAAAGAAGTAATTATCCAGCATTAATGTGTGCAATGTGCTATTTGTTCATATAATAACGATGAAGTTTATTAATTCTTAAAAAAATATGAATGTCCAAATATCTTCACAGTGGTTCACGTATCAATATGTGTTTGCTTTTGATGACAATTTATACCTGTTGTGCCTGGTGGTAAACCAACTTGTGTAGCTGTTCTCATAAAAAATACTAGTGTATAACAATTTTGGTTACTCCAATACTAATCTATACAAATGAGATGAAGAAACCAAGCTTCAAGCCTCTACCTACAAATTTCCACGTCGTGGGGTTGAGCAACACTTTAGTTTGCAACAATGATGGGAAGAAGATTAGCTTTTTGTTACTTGTATTTTAAAAGTAATGCAATACATTTTAAAGTTCAATATTTTAAAGTCTTTTAGAATTGATTGTGCACTGGTAGGGATGACAATTATACCCACAAATCCGCAAACTCGCCCAAATCCGTCTGTCAAAACCCACCCGCTGCTGATAATTTTATCCATTGCGGGTGGGTTTAGTATTATAAACTAAAACCCGCACATGGATGCGGGTGGATTTGGTATTAGTCTTATATCCGGTGGATACCCGCATCGATATCCACCAAACTCGCAATATTTTTTTTAAACATTTTTAATTTATTTTTAATCTAAAAAATGTATTAGGAAAATAATATAATTATTTAAATTACCAAATAACCAAAGGCCAAAAGTTATGTATGTATGTACGTGGCTCATCTCTCATTCTAAAGTCATGACCTAAAGAAAATTAAAGACATTTTTCCTTTGACTTAGCCGCATGCCCATCTACCTATTATAATTTTGTATGTACTATTTTTCTTTAACTTAATACATGAATTATTTTATTATTATAGTACTTTTCTTCGAATTAGTATTTGAAAATATTAATCTTAATTATTATTGTAGACATCGTGTTGGATGGGTGCTTGTGGTGGTGAATGAAATGAATATCTTGTCTTGGAGCTTATTTTAAATGATAAAATGAAATATAATTGTTATTTTTGTATATTAGTTTGTGTTTTTTAAATGGATTTGTGTAATTTATATTTGAATTCGTGAATTTGTGTTGGATTGATGTTGAAATTTTAATTTTTCATTTATATTGTTTAAATATAAAATTGAGTATGTTATATGGAATTTGAGATTATTATTATAAATTTATTTATTAAACATTTATAATTTTAAATGCGGAAACCCGCAAAAATCCGCCGGATACCATTGCGGGTTTGGTAATTATCAAAACCCGCTGCGGGTGGGTTTTCTTAAAAAAATTAAAACCCACTACGGATTGCGGGTGGATTTGGTAATTTAAATTTTGTGCGGGTTTGGATTTGGTAATGGCAAACCCGCTGCGGGTGGTGTCCATTGCCATCCCTATGCACTGGTCTCTTTTCTTATGTTTCCTTCAGCTTTTGTGCATGGACAAATAATAATATTACTATTACTATTGATATTAATTATTATCATTATTATTAAACTATTATAATAAAATAATAGTAATAGTAGTAAGAATAATTACTATTATTAATAATTATATAAATATAAAAATAATATTATCATTGATTAATATTTAAATACGGTAAAAAAAGGAATATTTAAATTTCTTTAAAGGTAAGCGTCAATTTATTTACCATTATTCTTCCATTTTCTATTCCATCTCGCCCAAAAGAATGATATTTCCATTTGTCGTTCTTAAATTTATGTGCCCTATCCAAATTTTATTCGCATTTTTTAACGTTTTTAACAAGTAAACATGTTCAATGATTCTGATCCCCCAATCTAGAAAGTAAGCACCGATTGTTTCTTGTTATATTATCATTGATCATTACACCAGTAGTGTATTGGTACTACTATAACTTTAATTAAGGATGGACAAATAACTCAATCCGACTAGATCTAATCCAAAATTTTAAACTTCGGATTAGGTTCGAAACTGGATCGGAGGGATTTTTTTGCAATCATATCATATTGTGATCCGATCAAGTATAATTTAATCTAATTCAACTTAATTACTAAAGGAAAAAAAAAGGAAGAAAAACTAGAATAACTAAAATGGAAAGGCAGCGGATAGTTACATTACAGTTCACCCAAAAGTAGTTTTCCATGACCCCGTAATTATTTGATAAGCAACAATTACATCATATAAAAAAATTAATTTAATAAAAAAGGGGTATTCCGAGTCTATCTCAGCCATGGTATGCCTATAGACCTTTTTTATGCAAAAGAAAAAGAGAACCCCTACCCACAAGGTCTCGGTTCAACTGGCAATTGAACCCCTTTAAGTGGCTCGACTGAGTTTGCTCCCCAGTTCGAGTCGCAGGGAAGTCTACCTCGTGAGGGAGGATCATTCGCCCCCCGATCCGAATCCGGAATAGTCGGGCCCAATGTGGTACCGGATACCGGGTGACCTAGATCAAAAAAAAAAAAAAGAGAACCCCTAGTTTCCCTATGAAATTGTACCTCACTTTTAACCTTTTGCCAAAATCAAGACCAGTGAGCGTTGATCCAAGTGCATATTGACACTATAGGTCCAACACCAACCACTGTGCCAATACCAAACACAAACCAAACATTACCACGATGCAACCTAGCAGTAAATAGCTTGTCATGTTGTCACCGTCTTTGTCAGCCCGCCCTTGCGATTGACGAAACCGTTCACGTTCGTTAATCGCTGTCATTTTCATGGTACTTGAATTCTTATTTCTAATTCGTTTCAGTGTTATAATTATTGCTTAGAATTTTGATTTTCAATGTATGTTTTTTCTTTTTCTGTTTTCTTTAATATGAGCTTAGATTTAAATTATGACAAGCCTCCATGTAGGTTTTCATGTGTCAATAGAAGAAATCCGAAGTATGTGAGGTGAAGTGTGAGGGAGATACTATATGCAAGGCACAAAGATCATTGGTGAAGATTATACAAAAGCAACATGACTTGGTTTCGCATAAAGGGCTTGGTTAATAGGCAGTAAATAAACCTTGCATTTTGCTCGAAGAATAAGTCAAGCTAGCTTGCTAGATATTGTTATTTGTTATTTATTTTGTTTGCGCCATTGGTTGATAATGCTCCTCTATTTTAGGTGCACTATTATGATATTACTGGTAGTGTCCTTAGCTTAAGGAAGAGCTGTTACTAATTTGTCTAAATGAAGTATAGAGCTTAGGTTGTAAGGTTAAGTAAAAATAATCCAAACAAGTGTCATTTTATTCTCATCCTAAGAGAGTGCTTTAATCAAACAGCATTTTTAATATACCTTGGCTTATCAATGGTATTATAGGTAGGTTGATGGCAACTAACTGAAAGTGAGTTGAATTATTAGAAGAAGCTTGGACGGCGTAAGAGTAGGATTATAGCGAATAGAGAAAATGATGAAGGATCTATTATATTGAAAGGAGGAGTTTATTAAAAGCACTTCTCTGAGCTAAAAGATCATCGAGGCAAGTTAAATAATCTTCAAGTTTGCACTAGCCTCGAGAAGGAAGCAGTTTCAACACACATCACAATGGATTGGAAAGTCGAGGGCACACCTTCGCTCCCCGAGCTGTCAAGTTAGAGTTTCCATGTTTTACGAGGATGACCTCACCGAATGGTTCAATCGAGCGACATAATTCTTTGAGTTCCAAGAATTAACCGATGAAGAAAAAGTTTATCTTGTTTCTTTTCACTTGAAAGGTAAAGCCAATCAATCCTGGAAATGCTTGAGCAAGACATGCTATAATAAGGCTCGAACTATGACTTGGGAAGTATTTACGGCAGAATTATAAGCTTGCTTTGGACCTACTGACTGTGAAGACTTTGATGAAGCCCTTTTCCGTGTGACCCAAAAGGGAATATTAACAGACTATTAAAAGGAGTTCAAAAGGTTTGGAAATCGAGTGCAAGGGTTGACTTAGAAAGCTATGGTGGAAAACCTTTATAAGAGGCTTGAAACTTAAAATTTCAGAAAGCATTAGAATGTTTAAACCAATAATCTTGAAAGATGCCATAAGTCTCGCTCGAATGAGAGATAAACAACTGCAACATGAATGATGTTTTATTTGCACAGGTAACTGCTTTATCTAATAAGTTGGAGCACTTAAATGTCAGTGCTATTCAAACTCAAGTGTGTGAATTATGCAGAGGGAACCATACCAGTGTCAACTGCCAAGTTGGAGGTCCATTTGCATCGTCATCTGTTGAACAAGCATATTATGTGTCGAACTTCCAGACGCAACAAAATAACTCATATTCTAATACCTACAATCGTTGACTGGAGAAACCACTTAAATTTATCATGGAACAACACTCAAAATACATTGAAGCCACCTCCAAGATTCTAATCACAAGAGAAAAAGTCAAATTTGGAAGATGCTCTTACCCAGCTTACAAAAATATGCCTTAATTCATGACCAAAATAGAGATAACTTTTCAAAATCAAGCTACATCAATATGGAACCTTAAGGTACAAGTAGGTCAAATTACAAACTTATTATCCAGCAGACCACAAGGCTTTCTGCCAAGCAACATCGAGACAAATCCAAAGGAACAAATGAATGCAATTATGCTTCGGAACGGCAAACAACTTCAAAAGCAGCTAAAAGAAGTAAAGGAAGCTGAAGAAGATAACATGGAGCAAATTAAGGACACCACTAGGACAATTGAAACAGTAAGTGCAGAAATTCCACAATCATAATAATCAGCACTAGCCAAGACTTATATCCTTCCGATCCTGTTTCCTCAACGCCTTCGGAAAAAAAATTAGATAAGTAGTTCTCTAAATTTCTTGATTTTTTTAAAAGTTGTATATTAACATTCCTTTTGCATATGCATTAGAACAAATACTAATTTATGCTAAATTCATGAAAGAAAATTTATCTAACAAGAGGATATTAGAAGAGTATGAAACAATGTTGTTAACTGAAGAGTCCACCGTAATTTTGTAGAATAAATTGCCACCAAAGTTAAAAGATCTAGGGATTTTTTCTATCTCATGCACTATTGGAAATACTTATTTTGATAAAGCTTTGCGTGATTTAGGTGCAAGTATTAATTTGATGCCTCTCTCTATTTTTAGAAAATTAGGACCTGGTGAACTAAAGGCAAGAACTGTTTCTCTTCAATTAACAGATAGGTCTATAAAGTATCCTAGAAGCATGATTGAGGATGTTCTTGTTATGGTCGACAAGTTTATATTTCCTATAGATTTTATTATTTTGGATATGATTTAAGATTGGGAGATACTAATCATTTTAGGCTGACCATTCTTGGCTACGTGAAGAACTCTTACTGTTGTCCAAGAAGGAAAACTAATCCTTAGGGTGCAAGATGAGCAAGTCACTTTCAATGTGTTTAAAACAATGAAATATCCATCTAAGATCGACACATTCCTTCAAATAGACACCATTGATATAGAGATAATTGAGAGCTTTCGTAATACAATTCCAAATGACTCATTAGAAAGATGTATTATTCACTCTAGGACTACTCAATCTATGAATACGAGCATTCAGGAGTATGCACATTTTTTTGGAAGTTTCATTATTTTACTAACTTTTAAAAAAGCCAAATTTGAGGAGCTTGATAGAAGTCCTTCTCGACCAAAACCTTCAATAGAAGAACCTTCAAAACTTAAGCTTAAGCCTCTACTCTCTCATTTAAAATATGCTTATTTATATGATAACTCTAAGCTGCCAATTATTATTTCTCTTGCCTTGACAAATCTTAAAGAGGTAAAGCTACTTTGAGTTTTGAGAGACCACAAAACTGCTCCAGGATGGACTATTGACAACATTAAAAGAATAAGCCCTTCAATCTTCATGCATAAAATTTTAATGGACGAGAGTTACAAGCCTACGATACAGCCATAAAGACGCCTAAATCTAAACATAAAACATGTGATTAGGGCAAAGGTGCGTAAATTATTAGATACAGGGATAAATTATCCAATCTCTGATAGTTCATGGGTCAGTCCAATGTAAGTGGTACCAAAGAAATAAGGAATGACAGTCGTGAAGAATGACAACAATGAACTTATCCCAAAAAGGATATTCACAGGTTGCGAGTATGCATAGATTACAGAGAACTTAATGCTGCTACTAGAAAAAACCACTTTCCATTGCTTTTTATTGATAAGATGTTAGAGAGACTTTCTGGTCTTGCCTACTATTGCTTTTTAAATAGATATTCAGGCTATAATCAAATTCTTATAGCACCAGATGATCAAGAGAAAACTACTTTAACACGTCCTTATAAAACATTTACTTATACAAGAATTTCATTCAGCTTATTGTTGTGCAAATTTTAATAAACTCGCAAGCGCACAAATCTATTGTAGAATAGATTAACGGTGACGAGTGTCTATCCCACGAGGAGGTTGATTTTAATTATGCGCAGAATTAATTTTCTTAAATGGGTTGGTTGGATTTGTAGTGAAATTAATTCAAACAATCGTAGAATTTAAATTACAATGGCAAGAACGAATTGAAATGAAATCTATTGAAATGACGTGATTGGGTATCTGGATCTGCATCAACATGCTCTATGGGCTAAAAATTCCTTATTAATGCAATTAAATTATGAGGGGGAATTCCACACCTCATGAACCACGCTCAAATAAATATGGTGCTAAGGGCTTATCGTGCCAAATAATAATAACCTTGTACTAGGGTGCCAGTTTAACTAGGGCGGTATCTAGACAAGATTATTACTATTTATCGATGAAAAGTCAAAACAACCACAAATATTAGAGGGGAAGAGAAATTAAATTTACCAAATTAAGCCCATAGAACATGTTGAGACTTCACCTTCAACCCAAGCTTCAAAGAAAATTAGCTACTCATTTTTGAACTAGGGGTAAAATGAAAATTTATTAAAATACATAGAAAATACAAGAAGGAGAAAGAATTACAGAAAACTAAGCTAAAAAATGGATTCAGAGGTATCAAATTAGGGGGGCAGAGCCCTCTTTTTATAGATACATTGAGTGAATCATAGCCATCGGATTAAAAACAGTTCGGACGCTCAGGATTGTGCCACGTCATCAGTCAATAGTACGCGTTGCACAGTACACGGTTTGCACGCGGTTTGAACAGTAATACGATTTGCACAGTAACGTAGTTTGCACAGTAACGTGGTTTGAATAGTAAATAATCTCATGTATGTGCATGTACCGTACGCATGATTTTTGGTTCATCGAATCACCGCCACGCCATCCATCAAAGATATAAGAATTTTAGTCCAATAGGATCGTGACACATCATCGATCAATGCCACATCATCAGTCAATGCCACATAAGCAACCAAATGCCACATCTTTCTCAATCAAGTGCTGCCACGTCATCGGTCGGTTACATCATCATCGCCAATGCCATCGGACCGTATATGTGAATAAAGGTCGTGAAACGAATATAAACAAGTGTTGCACGATAAACAAGATCAGATATGTGAATGTGACATTTTTCCTTTTATGTTCCTCCTAAGGTTTTTGACCGTCCTGAGTTCAAAAGTGATGTCCGTTTTGCTGTCTGATCACTCGTTCATTGTGAAACAATCATAATGCCCCTAAAATACATAAAATATTTAATTATAATAAAACACACATAATTAAATCATAAGAGAAATAAATACATAAAAATAGAGATATTAGTGAGACTTAAAATATAAAATGACGATTTTCTCCTTTATAAATATACACTTTCTAACACTCAACACTTATGCAATACACCAGCCACCTTTTAGCATTGTATGATGGCTATATTTTCTGATATGGTAAAAGTGTTTATGGATGATTTCTCAATTTTTGGATTTTCATTTGATCATTGTCTGAATAATTTAGATCTAGTTTTACAATGATGTAAGGAGACCAACTTAGTTCTGAATTAGGAAAAATGTCACTTTATGGTGCAAGAAGGCATTATACTGGGTCATTGTATTTCAGTTAAGAGAATTGAAGTTGATAGAGTGAAGATTAAAGTCATTGAGAACTTGCCACCACCGAATTCCATGAGAGCTATAAAACATTTTCTATGGCATGCTGGGTTTTATCAACATTTTATTAAAGATTTTTCAAAGATAACGAAACCCTTACACAACTTTTTACTTAAAGATGTGCCTTTTGATTTTACCGATGAGTGTTTGTAGGCTTTTAATACTTTGAAAGAAAAATTAATTTCAGCTCCAATTATTATGGCTCCAAATTGATATCTACCTTTCAAGGTTATGTGTGATGCAAGTGACTATGGTATTAGAGTAGTTTTGAGACAGCGGAATAAAAACATGTTGCATGTTATTTACTATGCAAGTCAAACTCTGATAGACGCACAATTGAATTATGCTACTACTGAGAAAGTATTTCTAGTCGTTGTGTTTACACCTAAAAAATTCCGCTTATATTTGATTTGTTCCAAGGTGATAGTTTACACTGATCATTCAACTCTCAACTATCTATTCACAAAGGCAAATGCAACACCAAGATTGATCTGTTGTGTACTTTTACTACAAGAATTTAAGGCTACCTGGTGACATAAAGTGAAAAGTTCCCGACTATAGATATCTTAAAAAAGAAAAACGACACGCTCAAGAAAATAAAAAGAAAATACAAATTTATGCCTGTGGAAAAAAAAAAAAAAAAAAAAGAAAAAATTTTGTAAACTATTTAGCGAGCGCCATTGTTTCGTCTGATTTATCATATCAACAGAACAAGAAATTGCTCTAAAATGTCAAGTATTATCTTTAGGAAGATCCGCTCTTGTATAAGTACTGTTCAGAACAAATCATTCGATGATGTGTCTCGGAAGAAGAGATGAGAAGCATTCTATAGCATGTCATTCTCGTGAAGTTGGTGGACATTTTAGCGCAACCAAAACTACGGCAAAAGTGTTTCAATTAGGTTTTTATTGGCCCATCTTATTTAAAAATGCTTATACGTTTGCTGCTGCTTGTGACCGATGTAAAAGAACTAGTAACATTTTAAAGAAGAATGAAACATTGTTAAATAATATTCTTCAAATAGAATTGTTTGATGTCTGGGGAATTGACTTCATAGGTTCGTTTTCATCTTCCTTCAAGAATAAATATATTATGGTAGCTATTGATTATGTTTCCAACTGGGTTGAAGCTATTGTTTTGTCTTCTAATAATGCTTGGGTTGCTATGAATATTTTAAAGAAAAATATTTTCACACGGTTTGGCACTCCAAGAGCAATTATAAGTGATGATGGGAAACATTTTTGCAATCCGTAATTTGAAGCCCTCTTAAGCAAATATGGAGTCACATATAAAATTGCCACCCTTTACCATCCACAAACTAGTGACCAAGTTCAAGTCTCTAATCGAGAATTAAAGAGAATTTTGAAGAAAATAGTAAATGCATCATCGAAGGATTGGTCGAAAAAACTAGATGATGCAGTCTGGGCTTATCGAATAGCTTTGAAAACACTTATTGGTATGTCTTCTTATCGTCTAGTATTTAGAAAAACATACCATCTACCTGTTGAACTTGAGCAGAGGGCATATTGGGCTATGTAGATTTTGAACTTTGAGATGCAAGCAGTTAAAGAAAAGAGATTGTTGCAACTTAGTGAAATAGATGAATGCTGCAATGTAGCTTATTAGAATGCTGAAATCTATAAAGCCTATATTGAGCGTTAGAAAGTGTATATTTATAAAGGAGAAGATTGTCATTTTACACTTTAAATCTCACTAACATTCCTACTTTTATATATTTAAATCTCTTGTGATTTAATTATGTGTGTTGCATTATAATTAAGTATTTGTTATATTTTAGGAATAGCATGATTGTTTCACAATGAACAAGAGATCAGACACCAAAACAGACATCACTTTTGAACTTAGGACTATCAAAAACTTTAGGATGAGCATAAAAGGAAAAATGATACTGTTCACATGTACGGTACTATTCATAATACTGTTCACGACACTGTTTATATATAAGGACCGATAACATAGTGTTGACTGATAACGTGGCATTGACCGATGATGTGGCATCGACCTATGACGTAGCAGAATTCGATTAGATGAAAGATATGGCATTGGTTACTTATGTGACATTGATTGATGAGTTGGCATTGACCGATGATGTATCAAAATCCTATTGGACTAAAATTCTTATGTACTATTGATCGGTGATGTGGCAGTATTTCAATGGACTAAAAATCATGTGTACAATACATGCATATACACGGAATTATTTATAACCAAACCATGTCACTATTCAAGCCGCCTCTATTCAAACCGCGTACTGTTGACTGATGACGTGGCGCAATCCTGAGAGTTCGAATTGTTTTAAATCTAATGCCCATGATTTACTCAGTGTATCTATAAAAAGGGGGCCTCCCCTTAATTTGACACCCCTGAATTCATTTTTGAACTTAAGTTTCTGTAATTCCTTCTCCATCTTGTAATTTCAACGTATTTTAATAAATTTTTATTTTACCCTTAATTTAATTATGAGTAGCTAATTTTCTTTCAAGTTTGAGTTGAAAGTGAAGTCTTAACATATTTCATGGGCTTGATTTGGTAAATTTAGTTTCTTTTCTCCTCTAATAATTATGGATGTTTTGACTTTTCGTCGACAAATAATAATAATCTTGTCTAGCTACCGTAGTGATTTAACCAACTCCCTAGTACAAGGTTATTACTATTTGGCACGATAAGCCCTTAGCACCATATTTATTTGAGCATGGTTCATGAGGAGGGAAAACACCCTTTATGATTTAATTGGCACTAATAATGAATATTTAACCCATGGAGCATGTTGATGCAGATCTAAATACCTAAACGCTTTAATTTAATTCCGTCATTCTAATTTAAATTCTAGAATAATCTAAATTACTTTCACCACAAATTCAATCATCTACTTATAAAATTAATTATACACACAATTAAAATCCACCTCCTCGTGGGATTGACACTCGTCATCATTAATCTATTCTACAATAGATTCGTGTACTTGCGAGTTCAATAAAATTTGCATAACAGCCTGCACTAAACATTGGCATGACAAACATATACTCAGACATGAATTTTAGGTTGGCCAAAAGGTTATATTATATCATTCTCATGAATTTCAAGTTGGCCAAAAGGTTTTATTATATAATTCTCAGCAATTTCAAGTTGGCTAAATGGTTTTATTATGTAAACCTGGACTTCAACACTTCCCAGGCAAGTTGCAATCACGTTGGTTTGGCCCTTTTACAATAACACAAGTCTTTCTGTGTGGCGTGGTAGAAGTTTCTCACGATACAAAGGACACATTTAAGGTTAATGGTTATCGATTGAAGCCCTATTTGAATTATGCATTTGATAAGCACAAGATAGCTATTGAGTTGTCTAGTCTTAAATGAGGACCAAAGACAATCAAGCTAATGACTATAAATTAAGAACTTCTTAGGAGGCAACCCAAGCTTTCTAAACTTTATTATTGTTATTTTTGTTTTATTTTTGTCTTTCCTTATTTCTTTTGTTAGTCTTTTCTTTTACTTGTTTTATTTTGTTTTATCTAGGTTTTTGTACAAGTTTGGGGGTCGATGAACATCAACTTTTCACATGCCTTTCAACGAATCAGCTACAAGTTTACATCTTTAAGTGCAAAACCACGGGAGTTTCTCTTTTCCTTTTCTTTTGCTTTACATTGAGGAAAATGTTTATTTTAAATTTGGGGGTAGGAATATTTGCTTTCATTTTTTCCCAAAAAAATTGATCCCTATAATGGATATATGGTTGAAAATGAATATGGTTCTTAGAAAGAGCTAAATGTTGTCTTAGTTTATACTTGATTTTTGTGTTAGTTTGTCTTGGTTGTGATTCTTTAAATATCTTGTACACTCAAATCAATTCTTTTAGAATTTTGACTTGAGATTTGAGATTGATACTGCATAAGTTGAGAATTTTAGATTTAGTAAATGATTTTTATCTTGATTTTGTATTACATAAGTTTACCCAGCACCATAGTCAGAAACAATTACCTATAACCCTTAAAAGTGAAGCTATATTTGAGTAATTTGGGCCTATGTACCATTAGTATATAGAGGAGAATCTACCATGAGAAAAAGGCTACCTTAAGGGACATAGTGAAAGTTCCTGACTATAGATATCTTAAAAAAAAAAGAAAAAAAAACGATACGCTTCAAGAAAAATAAAAAGAAAATACAAATTTATGCCTGTGGAAAAAAAAAAGAAAAAAAAAGATTAATATGATCAGGTTAGTTTGACCTACTCTATTTATTATTCAATACAAGGGTTGTTGATATTGAAAATTTTGAGAATGAGTTTTGATTGAATTGATTCACACACAACACAAGGATCTAATGTGACATGAGGCTAACTATTGAATTAAGAGAAATTATCATTTATATATCCTGTATTTGCTCAGTTATCAAAAATACCACAATACTTTGAGGGCATGCCAATCGTCCACCTTAAATTGATAAAATCTATCTGTCAACCACTAAACCGTTAGCTGTCATTTGAAAGTTAACGGAATTATAGTGAATTGACAATTTTACCCTTAAAATTTAAATTAAAGTAAAGAAAAACTATCACTTGTATACTCTTAAATTCTCTTATTATCACTTGTATACTCTTAAATTATCACTTATATACCCTTAAATTCTCTTATTATCACTTGTATACATTTAAATTATCACTTGTATCATATAAAAAGATCAAATTACTTAAATTAAAGTAAATGAAAATTATTACTTGTATACCCTTAAATTATCGCTTATATACCCTTATTATCACTTGTACCTCAAATTATCACTTGTATCATATAAAAAGACCAAATTAACCTTTTGGCGTCATCATATTTAAATGGCAAGTAACGATTTAGTGGATGGTAGATATATTTTGTCAACTTAGGGTGGACGGTTGATACATCTTCAAAGTGTTGCAATATTTTTGATAACGAAGTAAACTAAGGGTATACGAATGATAATTTTGCTTGAATTAAAGTTAAAACTTTGCCATATTTTTAATTTTCTTTGAGCTATATACTTTATGCAATCATTGAGGCATTTTTTTATGATGTTTGTGGGTATTATCATTGGAAATTCTCGCGAGACTATAACTCGTGCACTAGGGCCATTTAGAGGTTTAAAGACTTGTTGTATACACTAAATGCAATCGTGATCACCCACAAAAGTGGTTTAGTTAGGATTTTCTTTTCACAATTTTTATTTTAATTTTTGCTTGAAGACTAGGAAATTATTAAATTTGGGGGTATTTGATGTGCTAATAATTTCTATATTATTTTAATGCTTCCATAACTTAATTTTATGTTAAATTACCTTTTGTTATACTAATTTTCATCTTAATTTCCATATTTTTTGCTATTGTGGGGATATTGGGAATATTCAAGTGAACGGAAGTTTAAAGAGAACAAAATAGAGTATAATGAAAATAATCACTAGCTACGAAAGAAAAGAGGAAAAAATTTGCTTAAAAGAATCAGAAAGAGAAAGAAATAAAAAATTTAATTTAAACAAATCAAGGAAGATTTAATTAACCATTAAGCATGCATGCACGTGGGGAGAATTAAAGATTTAGTTGACAATTTAAATGAAAAAGCATGTGATGGGCCTAATATTGGCGGCTTGGCTTGATTTGTTTTAAATCCTTTTGAGTTAAGGATTTGAGGCCAAGCATTAGCATATAAAAAGAGGCAGTCAGCATTATTAAAAGGGAGGTCACCGATTGAAGCGATACAAAAGAAAAAAGCACGAGCAGAACCGAATTAGAAGAAGACAAGAGCAGCCCTGGGAGATCCAGATTAGGAGGTGAGATTAATTCTCGAGTTTTTTTTCTTTTCCTCTTCTCAATTATCTTGGTTAAATGTTACCTACAATATTTATGAATTCTCTTAATATTTTCATAAACTAATTTATTTTACTAGAGCCATGATTTAGCCTAACTATAAAGATTTAATTCCATAAATTTATATTATTTTTTAGTTTATTATTCCATGGTTGAGTGTTCATTATTGCACTTGATGTTTTTAAATATTTTGCCAATATTTGAATGATTTGAGGATATATAATGAGATCAAGAGAAGATTTATGTATTTTTGCTCTGTGTAATGGATGCCACGAATTAAACGAAAGATAAAGATGTGCCAACGTGATTCATAAAGTTTTTCTAAGAATTTCCATAGAACTTAATGAAGATTTGCATATTTAAATTCACGTAGAGATATAGTGGGTTAATATATAAAAGTATTTTTGATATTACTCGAAATAGGATATTTAGATTAGGGAAATTCACTGTCAACATGGGTGATAAACTTTAATAGAATAAATGGATGATTAAATTGGATTGGTTATGGTAAAATTGGATGTCCTAATATTTTAATCTCTTGGTGATTTTTATTATTGCCTGCATATTCATTTAATTTTTAATTATTTTATCTTATTTTAATTTTTATTTTAAATCTGCCTATTCGATTATTCAAATAAATTAGGGTTAGAATAATTTTGATAGCTAATAGAATATACAATCTCTGTGGGACGATATTCAACTCTTCATTATATTACTTGTGCTGACTAGTATACTTGCTAATTTACACAATAAGCTTACTGGACACTGTTATTATTTTATTTATTTTGTTTGTGCATTGGTTGATAATAAAGGTGGGCACAACCCACATAACCATGAAACTAAGCCAACCCGCATGACTTTATAATTTGGGTTGGGTCGGTAAAATATAAGAGTTGGGTTAGGTTGTTAAATTCCCAACTCGGAATCTTTGTCATTGGATTGGGTTAAAAATTTTTAATATAACCTAACCTACCAACTCGTGTGTGTGTATTATAAAAATTAAAAAATCAAAAAAAATATATAAAAGGATAAGAAAGCCTCTCACAACAGCCACAACCTTTTTAATTATAGTAACCTAATGTAAATTCCTTTGGTTCAAAATATAGGTGCTCAAACATAGAACACAACAAAACATCACAACTCGCAAGCCTTTTTGAATCGCAGCCCAACCACAAAGGTCCTTATCTAATTTATGAATCGATTTATGTTTTGAAACAAATTGGTCAATTTTTGGTTGTTAAGGTGTCAAGAACAAGTTCAATAGGATTGACATAAATATAATTATTACTATTATGATAATCTTTGGGAAAAGGCTTGTTGGCAAACATCATATGGCATTGTTTTGCAACAATATTTTTAGTAAACTTTCTTAATATGAAAATGGGCCTTTACCCAATCAACCCAACTTGATCTAACCTGCAATTTTACGAGTTAGGTTGGGTTGAATTTTTTCAACCCGTACTATTTATGGGTTGGGTTGTATACCAACTCGACCCAGCCTAACTCGTGCCCACCCCTAATTGATAATGCTCCTCTATTTTAGGACCATTAATCTGAAATTGTTAATAGTGTCCTTAGTTTAAGGAAGAGTTGTTAGTGACTTGTCTATAGAAAGTATAGAGTTAGGTTTAAGGATAAGTAAAATTAACCAAACAAACGTGGTTTTACTCTCAGCCTAAGAGATTGCTTTAATCAGATAATAATTTCAATATTCTTGGGTTTATCAATTTCTAAGTTAATAAATTAAAAAAATAATGAAAGGGGAAGTAAGCAAAAAGTCAAAAATTAAAAAGAAAAATGAGAAATATTAAATTTTGAGTCTTTTGCCATAATTCAGATGACCTGTATGTTGACTACCGTGTCAATCCTTCTTTGGTCATTTTTCATGTTTTAATGTTATGCAAATTTATTGAAAAAAATTGTTAGAGATTATTGATGATCTATTGTGGAATTTCCTTTTTTATTTTATTTTTTTTTGTTGTACTTATTTTGTATAGGAATTCCTTTTGTATGTTCGCATGACTTGGCAATCAAGATCGAATTCAATTGATGATGAATTAGAACTTTTGAAGTTTTGTTGGTTTTGATGGACGTTGAATGAGATTTTCTATAGTTTTGTTTAGAAATGGCCAAAGGCCCAACCTGGCTTGTGAAACTAAGGCTTACATGTGCTTATGGGTCGGCATGATGCAACCCACTTGACAATTCATCATGCCATGCCAAGAACGATTGAGCAAGGTATAGCCCACAACCATGACATCCTTGGCCCACGGGTAGTGATGCATGCTCTTGGGCTTCCTAATAAAAAAAAAAATTATGTGGGCTTCTCAATTCAGGGTTTAAACTTTGTTCTCAAAATCACTACGAAAATCTAGTAAGAAATTGATGAAAATAATTATATGTGTCGGATAAAATTATAGTATTTTCATATATTAGCAAATTTTATTTAACAAATAAGAATTAAATAGAAAACAAAACAATAATAATTATATGGAAATATTATAACAATGGCTAATAATAAAATTTTATTTCAATTGCATCATGACAAACATTATTAGATTTTATTTCAATTATGATAGAATAATATTTTATAACATAAAATTAGGTTAGTGAATTTGAAGGACAACAACAAATTCCAACAAAATTTAATCCAATAATGAACAACTAATGGAACTGCTACCCTAACTATTAAATACAAGTGATGAATAAGTAATCTTGCAATTATTAAGTTTGACATGACTCAAAAATACCTAATTACTCCCAAGTATCAAAGAATTTAGTTATAATATAAAACGAGTGAGTCTAGAGTCAAAACAAAGAGAATTTAAAAATCGGATAGTCAATTATTAAATAAAAATAATTGAGGAATAGTTTAATTTATAAAAATATTTAACATTATAGAATCCATTTTTTGTATTCAAATCATGGTCATAATACTTTGACATATCTATATTTTGCATTTCTTTACCAATCTGAAAGCTATGCGGCTTAATTCTTAATTAATCACTCAATGAATAAATATGGGGATTGAGTATATAATGTGTCATTGGTGTTTTCGCACAATTATATTAGTATGTCAACATTAGGTCTAAACGCCCACAGAGATCCAAGGGGATTTAGATCCACAAATATTAACTACTTTATGAATAAATATGGGGATTAAATACATCATATTGCTGTGTCAAAATCAATTCTAAGCACTTATATAGATCTAAGGGGATCTATATTTACAAATTAATACAGAATGAAAACAACCAGTAAAATATACAATTTATAAACATGTAACTAAAAACAATATACTTAGAGCTCACTTGAGAGAATAATTAAATTCACAATTTGTATCCTTGAGCTTCACCCTTTACCTTCACTAAGAAAATTAGTCACTCATATTGGCAAGCAAAACACTTATTTATTTAATAAATTTTGGAAAGTATAGTACAAGGAAATTGAAAAAAAAAATCTTTTCTTATTTACTACACTCTGCCCTAAAATTCGCTTTAGATTTACATCAAATTTCTCTACAAAACTCACCTTAAAATTTCACCCTTCTTTTGTGAGGTCTCTAACCTTTTATATAAACAAATTTTGACTCGATCGAATGTGGGCATTTATGTGATATTATAGTGAGCTTGCAATCACAACCATTAGATAGCTTTAATAATACGATCTAAGGGTCTGGAATTGTAACCACTTTGGCATATTATGGGATGTTGGATTGAACATAATCAATGACTACAAATGAAGTCAAATTAGAACCCTCCAATTACATTTTTTTCAACGTGGTTGAACTACTAAATTGATGAGTGTTAAATCTAGTGCAATTGAATGTATATGAGTTGTGTCTGCCTTTTAGAGTTAATATTGGATTGAAGGACTGGCAATTCTTCTAAAGGATTCTAAGTCTTCAAAATCTAAATTTAATGCCTATTTTTTTAATCCAAGTACAATCAATTTAGGGATTTCCTACAAAACATAAAATCCATACCTAACCAGTTTATTGCTACTCTCTATAGATTAATGTGCTAAGTATAATAAGTAAAATTAGTGTATAAACTAGTAATTTTTCTTTTACTCCTTAAGCAATTAAATTAGTTAACTCTCCTTATTTTTTGAAGGCAAAAAAAAAAAAAAAAAAAAGACTGGATCTAGTTATCAATAAACCTTAATAAACACAAAATATATTAGGTTTCATGGAAAGAGGACAATATTATTTTGCTAAAAGTTCATTTTGGTTTCTATTATTAGGTAGTGGATTATTTACATATAAATAAGTAAAAAATATATTTTAAATCCATGTAGCAAGCTTTGGGCTAGTGACTCTTAAAAACACCCTCTCTTACTATAACTCTCAAGAGTTATCTATCATTGAGTAATCTGAGTTTACATACCACAAATATGACAGAGGGTGAACTACCATGAGAAGAAGACTACCTTAAGGGGTAGAGTGAAAGCTCTTGACTGTATATATATATTTTTTTAAAAAGGCTATGCTATCAAAAAAGAAAAATTTGAGATCAAGATGATAAGGTTAGTTTGACCATGAAAATTGACGAATTTTTGGGAAAAAGGTTTATATTGAATTGTTTTCACAAAAAAAAAACACAAGCTTAAATTTCTCTAATCTTTACTTAATTGAGGAAATTATAGTCTTGATTCATGGATTAATACTTCTTGTAAAAAATTCCTAGACACATTTTCCTTTTTCTTATTCAATTATATTATTAATGCATTTTTTTAAATAAAAACAATTTCATGATGCATGTGCATTCTCATGTTCTTACATGATGATATATTTTTTTCATCTTAAAAGTCACATTTTTTTTAAGCAAAACTCAATTTTTTGTTTTCTAAATGGATTGACAAGCTTTTACACACACAACTGAGCATGTTGCGTTCTTTTCATATAACTTTGTCTACAGAACTCCAAATTCAGTTATGTAAAATCCTGTGAAAAGCTGATTCAATAAGCTTTCCAATGGTATATAGATCGCATTCAAATTCTATTTCATTCATCTCAGTTGAATTTCGAATTTCTCTGCTCTACATTGTTTGTCTGTTTTGTAAAATATCATGCATGACATTTCATTTTTGGTATTTTCCTTTATGCTTCTGACTTGTTTGCGTTGGATTATGTTTATGGACAATTATCCATTGGCTACCTATTTTTTTGCACTTTTTCAAAAATATACAATTCTTAATTTTTTTTGCTGAACTTCACTCGAAATTATATTATTTTGCACATGTTCACTTCTGTCTTCAAACTGTTAAGAAAACTAGTAGAATATTGTGTAAATGAATTTTTTACCCCCAAATGTAAAAGGACAATTATCCACTAACCACCTTTTTTTTGTATTTTTTTAAAAATACAAAATTCTTAATTTTTATTTTTATTTATTTTTTACTGAATTCTACTTGAAGTTATAGTGTTTTGAACCTGTCCACTTTTGTCTTCAAATAATATTGTTGTAAAATGATAATTTTAACCTTATGATGTCAACAAAGTTCTAACAGTGTTATAACGGGAGTGGAATAGTGAAAAAAATGTTAAATTTAGGTGGAGCACTACTAAGAAAAAAAAAAGATTTGTGTATTTTTTAGAAAGTTAGAAAAAAAAGTGGTCAGTGGATAATTACCCTATGTTTATTTATTGCTCTTCTATAAAATTTATGTTTGTGGTTGCTCCAGATTCTTTCCTTTTGCAATCTATTGGCAAAAGAGGGGGAGTAATTGAATTGTTTGTTTCAAGTCTTCAATTGCTTGATGTAATGAGTTAGGGGGAGTACTATTTTCAATTCTAGAGGGAGGTTTTATTGTTGTTCAAGAATTTTTAGATTTTTGGATTTCTAGTTCTTAGGGGGAGTTTATCTTTATTGCTCTTGATTTTTTGCTTAATGTTTCGTTTCTATTTATTAATCAATAAAATAAGCATTTTATTTTAATTCTTGCCTTGGTTTATTTACCTGAACTAATATAGCATTGCTAATTATTTTGGTTAGTTCCTTCTTCTTGTTTATGCTTGTTTCATATTCATATTTTAACACCAAGTTTCATGGAAGAGTTATGTTGGATTGCTTTTGCACAAGAATGCCAAAAGGGGAGATTGTTAAGTCTATTATTTATAGAATTGACATCTTATGGAAGTCTAGTAAAATTAGAATTTTATTTGTTGCATATCTTGTAATAGGGATTAAGTTATTAATTGCCTAATTTAGTGGGATTCCAATTTATTTGGAATATCTGTTTCCTAATTTAATTAGATGTTTAATTTAGCAAGTTAATGAGATTCTATAATTGGTGCATGAGATCTATTTAGAGCAAAAGGCTGGTTCAAACAAGAAGTTTATCAAATGCTCTACTTATTTTTTGGGAGACAAGTAAGGCAAGAAGATCAGATTTATCATATTCAGATTCATAAGAATTATAAGATGAAGCAACTCTTATTTCGAAAGAATCGAAGCCTTTTAAGACTTCCTATTTTTGTGAAACCCTAGTGCCTATATAAAGAGAGGTATTTCACAATTGAAGGCACAAAACATAGAGCATAAAGTAGAGAAACAAAATTCGGCCTACTCCTTAGGGAATTCGGATTTGGCACATAATATTGTGTTGATTTGTTTCCTTATCTTTTTTTCATCTCTGTAGAGAGTTTATGTGAATCTTGGATAACTATAAATTGAAAAATTGAAAAATTGAAAAATTGCTATTGATCACTTTGCGAAGTGCCTTGAGGATCGTGGATCAAAAGGTGTAGCAATTATTCAAGAGAAGCAGATTCGGTCTAAGGTTGAGTAAACTGTATAGTGATAAACTGTAAGTGAGACTCTTAAATTTAGTAAATTTATAGGTTGTAACATCTCAATTTAGTGAATTACTTTTCATCTGGGCATGGCCTCGTGAATGTAGGATTTATTAAATTCGAACCACGTAAAAATCTACATGTCATTTAATTTCTGCAAGTTATTGTGTTTTTTAGAAAATTAATATTTTTTATGCAGATGAACAGTAACTGTAAACAGTGAACAGTAATTATGAAGAGTAATAATATAGCCACAAACTCTTGTATAAATTTATTTTGTACAAACTGATGTGGTATGATAAAATTGATTGAATTAAAAATCTCTTCGCCCACATGATCTGTTTTTATTATTTTATATTTTCATTGAACCAATGAATTAATGCTAAATCAGTTTGTACAATATAAGTTTGTACAAGAGTTTATAACTGTATCATCACTCAACTATGAATTGGAAAGGTGAACAATATTTTTTAAAATTAATTAAGATGTTAATTTTAGATTTTTAATTGTCTACATCTATTTGCAATAAATTTAAATTCCTTTCACCCTGAATATAAAACTTTAAAGGAAAAGAAATTAAAAATAGAATTATAACATAATCCCTATATATTTTGCCTCACAAGTAACGTTGCTTAAACTTGACTAACATCATCACCAAAAGTGGTCTCACTTTCTGTTTCAACATTCTTCCTAAACTTAGAAAGGAAAAAAAGATAACAAACTTTAAAATATAATCATTATATGTGAAGACATGCATATATAACATTTTGTTTTCTAGAATATTCATTAAATAATCCATAGTTCTTAAAATTAATACATTATATAGATGCAATAAATTAATTTTCAAGCTATTACTCATATGCTTATTATCCAAAATAATTTCTTGAAAGTCTTCAAAGTCTTAAACTAGGATAATTCTATTAGACACAATAATTCATCAACCATTAATTTGTTATAAATTTATGGTTATCCCCATACCAAATTTCGCAGAAAATTTTCAACCCAAAAAAAATCCCATTTGTACTATAAACAAGTCTTATAATTTTGGCCATGAATAATATAAATATAAATAAGAAAATTAAAACAACTAAAGTAATAGTGCTAGGCGTTATGTCATACACATGTAAACAAAACCCATTCGCAAATCTAATATTGCCTTATTAATGAACTCAAGAAAACAATTTTCTATTTTGCTTTGTACACAAATCCATTAGAGAACTAATAAAGACACCTCATTTCTCAACCTAAGCCACATACTTCAAACTTTTCCTTTATAAAAGCATCTATTTGATAATTTGTAATAAGTGATCGTCCAATGAAACTATTTATAGTGAGTAAAAATTGAAATCTATTTAGATACGAACAAAACCAAAAAATTTGAGCAAAAAAAAAAAGGCACAAATCGATTGCTTTTAAAAAATATATATATACGCATGCACAAAAGGTTAATAAGTCATAAGTTATATCAACATAGAACAACTATATACCAATATAAACCATCAATAAGAGCAGAATCATGCTGCTCTTAAGAATTCCCTAATTAGAAAATTTTAGGGTTTCAGTGTGAAAAATGTTTAATACCACACAGCAACAAAATAAAGTAAACCTTATAGTGTCCATCACTGTAAACACAATATTTTCCAAAGTAGATACAATGGTTCCAACTAAAGGAAAAGAAAAGAAAATAGCATAGACAAAAATACAATAAAAACTTAATCTCTACCTTCTAATTTCTTCCAAGTAACCAAAGGAACATAGAAGCTCTTCTCCCAATCACTCATTTAAATTTAGAAGAATAATCTAAAAAAAAAACTCAAGATCTGATGAAAATAATAGGAACAAAAAATCATGAAATCAAAAAAGAAAGAAGAAGTTAGGATTTTAAAGGTAAATGGGTGACTTGTGCCACTGGTTTGACAGGATCATGGCTGAGCACTTTTTGACAATTTGAATGTTAGGGATTTTTTAGATCTGGGGAGATTATGAGGGAACAAATATTTTGGTAGAGGAAGTTGAAAATTTTTTATTATATTTTGGATAAGATTTGTCCATTTGTTTTGTTTTTGTCTACTTAGAAAATAATAATTTGTAGCCTAGTGGCCATTGTTGTGCAAATTTTACTGAACTCGCAAGCGCATGAATCTATTATAGAATAAATTAACGGTGACGAGTGTCGATCTCACGAGGAAGTGGATTTTAATTATATGTAGAATAAACTTTCTAAATGGGTGGTTAGATTTGTGGTGAAAGTAATTTAAACTATCTTAGAATTTAAAATAAAATGGCAGCAATAAATTGAAATGAAATCTATTCAAATAAAGCGCTTAGGTATTTGGATATGCATCAACATGCTCCATGGGCTAAATATTCCTTATTAATGCCAATTAAATCATGAGGGCGGTTTCCACACCTCACAAACCACACTCAAATAAATAAGGTGCTAAGGGCTTATCGTTCCAAATAATAATAAGCTTGTACTAGGGAGCCAGTTAAACCAGTGCAGTATCTTGACAAGATTATTACCATTTGTCTACAAAAAGTCAAAATATCCACAAATATTAGAGGGGAAGAGAAAATAAATTTACCAAATTAATCCCATGGAACATGTTGAGACTTCACGTTCAACCCAAGCTTGAAAGAAAATTAGTCATTCATAATTGAACTAGGGGTAAAATAGAAATTTATTAAAATACATAGAAAATAAAATATAGAAAAGGAATTACAGAAAACTAAGCTCAAAAATGAATTCAGAGCTATCAAATTAGGGGGAGAGAGCTCTCTTTTTATAGATACATTGAGTCAATCATGACCATCGAATTAAAAACAGTTTGGACACTTAAGATTGCACCACGTCATCAGCTAACAGTATGCGGTTTGACCACGCGGTTTGCACAGTGAGGTGGTTTGAACAGTGGCGGCTTGAATAATGACGTGGTTTGAATAGTAAATAATCTCATGTATATATATATACCGTACATACAATTTCTGGTCCACTGAAATACTGCCACGTCACCGATCAACAGTACATAAGAGTTTTAGTCCAATAGGATCGTGACACATCATCAGTCAATGCCACGTCATCAATCAACGCCATATAAGTTGCCAATGCTACATCATTCGTCCAATCAAATGCTGCCATGTTATAGGTCGATGCCACATCATCGGTCAACGCCATGACATCGGATCGTATATATGAATAGTGTTGTAAATAGCACCATGAATAGTATCATACGTATGAACAATACCATACATGTGAACAGTGCCACTTTTCTTTTTATGCTCTTCTTAAGGTTTTCGACCGTCTTGAGTTTAAAATGATGTCCGTTTTGCTATCTAATTACTTGTTCATTGTGAAACGTTCATGATGCCCCTAAAATACATAAAATACTTAATTATAATACAACACACATAATTAAATAACAAGTGAATTAAATATATAAAAGTAGGGACGTTAGTGAGACTTAAAATGTAAAATGACGATTTTCTCCTTTATAAATATACACTTTCTAACACTCAACAGCCATTTGATTCAATGTACAAGCTTTAGGTTTAGAGGTCTTGGATCCGAATTCAAACTGAAACAAAATTAAAATGATAATTTTTTTTTTGCTATTACCTTAGTGTCATTGATCTTTATTACTAAAGATATTGATATCTTAGTATTAGTAATTAGTGATATTTATTTGTTAAAAGTGGAAAATGATCTAAATGTATATACATAATGATATTGTTGAACAAAGTATCACAAGATAAGTATGACTAAAGACCATTTTCTAGTAGTTTGAACAACAATGAACCCACTTTCAATAGTTTGAGACCCTGTTTGCTATTGAGGTGTTATACTTTTTAAATTATAGTTGTTATAAAAAATTATAAATAGAAAATAAAAGTTAATAGTATGTAGTAAATGTGATTTTTAAATAATAATTTTGACAAAAATAGTAAATATACTATTGGTTTTTTAACATAAAAGTGGTTGATCAAATTAACTTAACTTTTAAGTCATAATAACTAGTGTTTATTAGATATTTTAATATTATAATTTTTAAGGTATGCCTACCAAACTTTAATATTAAATATGACTAAATGTGTACATTTTGCAATTGAAAGTAGAGCCATCAAGAATTCAAGATAAATTATAGGCCTTTTATGCCTTACACCACTTATTTGGATCAATTTATAGAAAATTGAGAACCCGTTTCTTGTGGCAATAATTCTCTTGTATTTGTTGTCCTTTTGGTTTAAACTCTTAAAGGTTTTGTCGCTTCAACAATTGAATGAATGACGTAAAACTTGAATTGAAAATTACAAATAATAGTCAAATTAAGATTGTGGGTCTAAATAACCAAACGGCCTTTGGCCGAATGGAAGAGCAAGGGTTCGAGCCCTCATAAAAGTATTATGGGAGTTAGTTTCAGTACTCCCTCAATTTAATTGTAATTACCAATCATAATCTCTGATGTAATATGAATATTAGTATTATAAAAAAGAAAGATTGCTGGTCTAGAGCATAAACTCAACCTAATGTGTGTCTAAACCTATTTTAATATAATAAAATTACAAGAGTAAATGATAGAATTTGTCAGGGTCACCAATAATAAATAGTAGATTTGAGGCCTTGAGGGACTCTATGCATCTTGTCGGCGAGAGTATATTATACTAGTAGCTTGCAGATTCAAACAAATCACACTATTTATCATATTAAAATTCTGAATGAGAGGTGCACGTTTAGCCACGTCCGTCTCTCAAAAAACCGTAAGAGCTTAGCTTAGCAGTTTAGCTATGTATTCATTCATATTTCTTTCTTTGTATTCAATGCAATTGACATTTGCCTCGAGGGATGGGCAAAACTGAACCGGAATAGAAAAATATTCGGTTCGATTTGTTTTTTGGGGTTTCGGTTCGGTTTTTTATTTTAAAAAATCGAATATAGAAATTTAGTTTGGTTTTTTCGATTCGGTTCGGTTTTCAGATCAAATTTTAAAAAGCCTGAACCAAATCGATAATATCATTTGGGTCCCTCTCTTTTATAAAATTTGAATATGACCCAATATTTAGAAAATATTTGCATATAGAAATTCTATTATGGCCTAACATATTTTGCAAGCTTTTCAAAAGGGTCCTTGACCAAAAGTCAACAAGTCAAGATAACATTCTGATCCTTATAATTTTAATAAGTTATAATATGGCACAGAAATTTATTTTATTTTATTTATGTTTTAAGCCAAAAGCTTTGATATTAAAAACTGTGACGATGATTCTAAAAATTATTCCATTTAGTCCAAAATTTTTCAATTTTTTTTTTGCTTATACAAATTTGTAATGATTTTTTTATTGATTATACATTGATTATAGTAGGCCTTGTGTGCAAGTTAAGATAAACCGAAAAACTAATTTGTTAATCCGATTCGTTAAGTGAACCATTACCAAAAAACCAAAACCAAATCGAAAAACTGAAATCGAACTGAAATCAAACTGAACCAAACTATCGGTTCCGATTTTTATTTTCTCTAAAAACTGAACGGATTTTTTGAATTTAGGATCAGAACCAAACCGAAACCAAAAATTTATCCCGAAACCGAACCGAACTGAACCGATGCTCACCCCTATTTGCCTCTAGTATTGCTTCTTCTTGTTAGTGTCAATAGAAGTATTCTCAATTTTAGTTGATTCATCACCTGAAATAAGCACAAGGAAGCATATCTTTTTCCCTGACTTCAGCCTACACAATAATTTCAGAATTTTGCGTGATTTAAAGTTATTAGGGAGCGCCAAGTTGTCAAATGAAAAGGGTGTTATCCAAATCCTTGATGATTCCCAAGCAAATGATTTAAGACATCAAGATGGGAGAGCAATTTACTCATCCCATGTTCGCTTGCTGGATCCCGTCACTAAAACCCCTGCTTCTTTTGAAACAACTTTTTCTTTTCAGTTCAACACTAGCAATAGTACTAGAATTAGTAAAGATGGTGGTAGCGGCCTCAGTTTCATAATTGTACCTCACAAGTTCACTGTGGGAAGAGCAGGGCCATGGCTTGGCATGCTCAACGATGCCTGCAAGGATGATTATAAAGTTGTTGCTATTGAGTTTGACAACGCATCATAATCCTGAATTCGGAGACCCAAATGATAACTATATGGGTATCAATTTAGGAAGCATTGTTTCCACCAGAGCTATTAATGCTTCTGATGTTGGAATATTTCTCAATGATGGTTCTGTTCATTGAGCTTGGATTGCCTATGATGGTACGCGCGGTTGGATGGACGTAAGAATTGGATCAGACGATCAGGATTACCCTTCAACAAAACCTATATTCTCTGGTGCTCTGGATATATCTCCGTTTCTGAATGAGTACATGTTTGTAGGATTCTCAGCTTCTACAGGCAATATGACCTAAATTCACAACTTGCTTTCCCGGAACTTCTCGTGTACAAGCCAAGCTTTTCTTCTCATTCCATCAATAGAAACATGTGAGAATAAGATAATGCTCCAGCAGATATTGCATTGTCGGACAAAAAGCAGAGGCCGAGGCCTCTCAATAAGCCTTGCTGCTTCACACTCTCTAAAATTTCAACAGCAACTAGAGCATTTAGCGAGTTAGAAATACTTGGTAGTGATTACAGAGGTGTTTATTATAGAGGCAAGCTTCCAAATTGTTGAGATTTGCCACGATTATGGACAGTTATTGGCAAGATTATGGACAGTTGTTCTGCTGCAGTAACGGACGTAATTTG
Source organism: Citropsis articulata (assembly GCA_030449925.1). Lineage (NCBI taxonomy): Eukaryota > Viridiplantae > Streptophyta > Magnoliopsida > Sapindales > Rutaceae > Citropsis > Citropsis articulata. The sequence continues at coordinate 17,238,552 of JASUUH010000211.1, read as the reverse complement.
ATAGTCAAACTTTCTCTTATTAGAATCAATTTCCTTTCCTATCGTGTACAGCTAGCAATCAATCCGTTTCTTTCAGCCTTTAGTTAGCTGACACTTTTGCATATAAATAATGCACAATAATAATAATAATATAACGATCTTTCCCTATTTTTCCACATGGTATCAGAGCAATACGCTCTTGGGAAAATATTTTCTTAGCTTTCCTTTAGTAAAAAATGACAAAAACTACTTCATTAAAGACAGAAACCAATGCTATTATCGATCCTTCAGATCCATTTTATCTTCATTCCTCAGATTATCCAAGAATTAGTTTGGTCACCAAACCATTGAATGGTGATAATTACGCCACATGGAGCGGTCGATGAGTATTGCTCTAAGTACGAAAAACAAAACAGGTTTCATTGACGGTTCAATCGATAAGCTACCATTAGCCGATGAGAGACATGCCTTATGGAAAAGATGTAATGATATGGTATTATCTTGGATCCTTAATTCTATTGATCCTAATCTTGGTGATAGTGTATTGTATATAGAATCTGCAACAGAGGTATGGGCCGATCTAAAGGAGAGATTTTCCTAAAATAATGCCCCAAGGATCTTTCAAATTGAAAGAGACATTGCTTCTTTACATCAAGGGACTATGTCCGTGGCAGCATATTACTCCAAATTGAAGGGCTTGTGGGATGAGCTCTCATCCTACAATGACTTACCTATTTGCACCTGTGGCGCAATTAAGGGAAGTGAAGGACGAGAATAATGAGGGAAGGTAATGCAATTCCTTATAGGTTTAAATGATACATATTCTTCTATACGTGGCCAAATTCTCCTTATACAACCACTTCCTACCAATAGAAAAATTTATAATTTGGTTCTCCAAGAAGAAAAACAACGTGATCTGGCTGTGTCGAGAGAAATTTTATTGGCAGCAACACAAACCAGTAATAATATTAGCAGTTCGTATAACAAAGGGAGAAGAAAATTGCATTGCAGCCACTGCAACAGAGATAACCATACTAAAAAGTGTTTTCACTTGCATGGTTTCCCCTCCGGTCACAAATTTCACAAGAAGGGTGAGAAATCTGGAAATAAATCAGGGCCTACAGTTAACAACTCACAACTTGAAACGCCAAGTTTCACGCAAGAGCAATACCAACAAATCATGGCTCTCTTGAATAACGGTAATGCTCAACCTAAGGCAAATATAGCAGGCCAGTTTTCCCCTTTTTGTCTTTCATCCTATATTAGCTCCTCTCATTCGAATAAATGGTATTAGATAGTGGTGCAACTCACCATATCACATCTACTCTTGACTTGTTATCTGAAGTAAGTCCATCTCTGTACACCTCTGTTACATTACCCAACGGAAACAAAGTTCAAATAGACTCAATAGGCTCAGCTAAATTTGCTTTTGATTTTTCTCTCTCAAATGTTTTCCATGTACCATCGTTCTATGTTAATTTGTTGTCTGTTAGCAAAATGACAAAGTCCTTGAATTGTTCAATCACTTTCTTTGCTGATTTTTGTATCTTACAGGACTTGGCAACGAAGAAGATGATTGGTCTAGGGAAACAACATGATGGTCTTTATTATTTCTCTCCAAACATTACACCTTCGCCTAATTTGCTCACTCTTCAAGTCAACCACACATCTTTGCAACCAGATTTGTGGCACAAATGTCTCGGACACCCTTCCATCCAACCAATGAAACATCTTGCAAATTTAGTACTAGAAATTCTTTTCTCTTTAATAAAGTTTGCGATATTTGTCCTTTAGCTAAACAAACAATGTTACCTTTTGGTTTAAGTATTATTTCTACTAAAGAACCTTTTGAGTTAATTCATTGTGATATTTAGGGACCTTTTCGAGTTTGCTCTCTTTCAAGTGCTTATTATTTTTTAACTATTGTGGATGATTACTCTCGACATACATGGATTTATCCTATGTGGTTTAAATCAGATACACAAAATTTTTTAAAATCCTTCTTTGCCTTTGTTTTTACACAATTCAATTATAAAATTAAAAGGTTTCGCACAGTTAATGACAGAGAATTTACTTCCATGCATAACTTCTTTAAGGATGAAGGAATCCTTTATGAGCATAGTTGTGTTTCCACACCTAAAAAAAATGGCGTAGTAGAACGTAAACATCGACATATTCTGAATATAGCCCAAGCCTTGAGATTTCAATCTCATTTTCCTTTAACCTTTTGGGGCGAAAGTGTTCTTACTGCAGTTTATCTTATTAATCGCATACCTACACCCTTGCTTCTAGAAAAACGCCATTTGAAATTCTACATAAAAGGCCACCTACTTACGATCATTTGCGTGTGTTTGGATGTTTATGTTTTGCTACCAATGTCGAACCTCAACATAAGTTTGATCATCGTGCCCGTAAATGCATTTTTGTTGTGTATCCTTCGGGTCAAAAGGCATACAAAGTTTATGATCTAGAAACTAAGAAAATTTTTTCAGGTCGAGATGTTATTTTTCATGAGAATGTATTCCCTTTCACAGACTCCAAACATGATACCAATCATAATTTACAAGTTTTGCCTTTATCTATACCAGACCATGACGCTCAATTAATTCCCATTGATCCACAAGAGGACAATACATCTTTATCCAATGATACATTTGTACCTTCACATAACCAGCCCACTCAACCTGTGCTAAGAAGATCTGATCGAATCCGACAACCTTTCACTTGGCTCCGTGACTTTCATTGCTCACAGGCACTCTGCTGTCCCCCAGCTCAATGTCATCTTCTATGCTTCATTCTCAGCAAGGTACACGTTATCCTTTAGTTAATTTTGTCTCTTACAATAATCTTTCCTCTTCCCATCGCTCCTTTGTTGCATCTATCTCTAGTTCTGTTGAACCTAACACATTTGACCAGGCTGAGCATGATCTCAAGTGGCGTGAGGCCATGAATTTAGAAATCGAAGCTCTTGAAGCCAATGGTACTTGGACTCTTACTACATTGCCCAAAGGGAAGAAACCAATTGGTTGCAAGTGGGTCTATAAAATAAAGTATCATTCTGATGGCACAATAGAACGGTACAAAGCTCGACTAGTAGCTAAGGGATATACTTAGATTGAAGGGATGGATTATCAAGAAAAATTTTCTCCCGTTGCTAAACTTATTACTGTGCATTGTATTTTAGCCATTGCTGCTGCTAGAAATTGGACTCTCCATCAATTAGATGCTCAAAATGCCTTCCTTCATGGTGATCTAGCTGAAGAAGTATACATGCTTCCGCCACTAGGTTATAGTCGACAAGGGGAGAAATTTGTTTATCGACTTAATAAGTCACTCAATAGATTGAAGCAAGCTTCGCGTAACTGGCATTCCAAGTTTTCTTGTGCCATTCACAAAGCCGGCTTCAAGCAATCTATGGCTGACTACTCTCTTTTTACTAGAGTGCATGGAGACTCATTCACAGCAGTATTGATTTATGTTGATGACATGATAATAACAGGCAATGATCCAGCGGCAATAAAAACTCTAAAAAAGTTCCTTGATGAACACTTTAGAATCAAGGATCTTAGAAAGTTAAAGTATTTTTTAGGAATAGAGGTGGCTCGTTCCAAGAAAGGTATTTATATCTCCTAGCGTAAATATATATTAGCTATACTTGATGATATGGGTCTCCTAGGAGCAGCACCAGCTTCTTTTCCTATGGAACAAAACTTGAAGCTTACGCCATCAAGTGGTGATCTTCTTAAAGACCTATCAAAATATAGAAGACTTGTTGGCCATCTTATTTACCTCACAATCACAAGTCCTTATATTAATTATTCTGTGCATCTTCTTAGTCAGTTTATGAATCAACCTCGCAAGCCACACTTAGATGCGGCAATTCGAGTTCTTCGATACTTGAAAGGAACACTGGGACAAGGACTATTTTTTCCAGCAGAAAATAATTTGAAGTTGATAGGTTATAGCGATGCAGATTAGGGAAGTTGTCCTACCACAAAGAGATCAGTTACTGGATACTGTGTGTTTCTTAGTTCTTCCCTCATCTCTTGGATAACCAAAAAACAAACAACGGTTTCACGGTCTTCAGTAGAAGCAGAATATAGGGCGATGACAGCCATTACTTATGAGCTCACTTGGTTAAGATACCTCTTCAAAGATTTACAAGTTAATTTCGTGATCCCTACTAAGCTCTATTGTGATAACCAAGCAGCATTACACATTGCAGAAAATCCAGTGTTTCATGAACGAACAAAACATATTGAGATGGATTGTCATGTGGTTAGAGAAAAGATTTAATCTGGGCATATTACTACTGCTTTCACTTAATCACAAACTCAAGTTGCTGATTTATTAACCAAGCCTCTTGGAAAAGCCATATTTCATACTCATCTTCGCAAGTTGGGCATCATTAACATTCATGCTCCAACTTGAGGGGGAGTGTTGAGATTTGCCACGATTATGGACAGTTATTGGCAAGATTATGGACAGTCGTTCTGCTACAGTAACGAACGTAATTTGATAGTCAACTTTCTCTGGTTAGAATCAATTTCCTTTTCTATCATGTACAGCTAGCAATCAATCCCTTCCTTTCAACCTTTAGTTGGCTGACACTTTTGTATATATATAATGTACAACAACAACAATAATATAATGATCTTTCCCCATTTTTCCACACAAATGTCTGCCAGCCAATTGCTGTTAAGCAATTTTCTACTTAGTTTCTGAGCTCACAACAAGGGTTAGACAAGCGATGGTTGCTCAAGGAAATTAGTTCCATAAGCCATGTTCGTCACCTGAATTTGGTACCTATCAGAGGATGGTGTTGTGACAACCGCCAAACTATTGTTGTTTATGAGTTTACCGAAATGGAAGTCTTGATAAATGGCTCTTTGGAGTTGGGGTTCTTCCTTGGAGTTGGCAGTTAAAGAGTGTTAAAGATGTTGCAAAAGCGCTGAAAACAACTAGTGTTTTTCTTGATGTTAGCTTTCGAGCTCTTTTGGGTGATTAAGGATTTGTGCTTTCTTCCTATAAGTCAAGACGGTTCGAGGGAGCAATGAGTCCAAAAGCTGATGTGTTTGAATTTGGTGTATTGGTGTTGGGAGTGATTTTTGGGAGGAAAAGATTAGAAGAGGGACAGGTAAGTACTGAAGAAGGGAAGGATTTGTTAGATTTTGCATGGAGAATACCTGAGTGCAATGACAAAGTGAAGGTGGGGGATAGAAGAATGGGATCATTGGTTAACTTGGAATAAACCACTAAAGTTCTGGAAATTAGATTGCTTTGTACGCTAAATAAGACAAAAGGTAGGCCTTGTATGGATGAACTTGTAGAGTTTCTAGATGTGAAAAGAGACCTCCCTGAGCTACCAACCAATCGACCTATTGCTCTGTTCCCTTATAATAGCACCACTGGCCTCTGCACCGGCTATTCTTGCGCTTCTTTCAATTAGCTGCATCATGTCAATTAATTGTTGAGCTGTTTATAAATAAGAAATAATAAGTATTTAAATTTTTAATATACATTGTTACAAATGTAAGTATGGTAGATCATTATGAAAAATTCAGTTCAATACTAGATTTAAAATTCATGTAAATAAATGATTTTCATGTTGAAAAAATAAAAAGGGAAAAGGAGGGGAACCGCTTTTCTAGAAGTTTTGCCCCACCTTTGAAAAAGAAGAAGAAGAAAAACGAAATGGAAGAAAGCAAAGTATCGAATTTCTTTTCGGTGTGCACTTTTTTAGAATAATCAAATAATAAATAATAATAAAATAATAGAATGAACAATAGCCAAATTTTGGTTATAAAAAGGCGCGGCTCCTCTCATTTTAAGTATCCAATTTTGTGAAGAGAGTCAAGTGAGAGAAATTGAGAGAGCTTAAAATTATAAGCTCTTGTTATAGTGATTTGAGAATTTGAGTGTATTAGCGTTTTGGGGAGTGAGCTAAAATATTACAATACTTATAATTCCTTTATACTAGTAAAATATTTCTTTCTGTTTTTGCCCGTGGACGTAGGCTAAAAACTGAACCACGTAATTTTCTGGTGTCTTTTTTTGTACTTGTTCTTTATTTTCTTCCAATTTTATTTTAGCTGTGGCCTTACTTTACCCATCAAATTCCCAACAGTGGTATAAGAGCTATTGGTTGTATTTTGAAGTCGGGTACTATTCACGTAAAGGGTAGTGTTCACGTATACGATACTATTTATCACAACTCAAAAGTGTATCACTCCCAAGTATAAGAGTGTCTAGTTATAATATAACCCGGCGAGTTCGGGATTGAATACAGGGAATTTAAAATCTAGTAGTCAATTTAAAATAAAGAAAATTAATTGTGGGGAAAAAAAATTACTTGAAATCAATTTAAAAATATGCTAAGGTTACGGGATCCACTCTCAGTATTCAAACTATAATTTTATTACTCTCTCATTTTTATATTTTGTCTTACTTTTACCAGTTATTTATTATATCATTTAATTCTCAACTATCTATATGTGTGGATAAATATGAAATAAAGTACCTAATGTGCCACAATTAATGTATTGACATTATGTCAAAATATCATATAAATCCAGTGATATTTATAAATTAACATGATATAAAAATAACCAGAAAAGAATAAAATAACTTAAAACTCACTTGAGAAAGTAATTAATTTTATTATTTGAAACTTTGAGTTTCACCCTTCACCTCAACTTAGTAAAATTAGCCACTCATTGAAAGAAAACACAATACTCTTTTTATTTGATAAACTTTTGAAATATGTTACAAGAAAAATTGATTACAAGACAAAAGAGAAAAAGAAGAAAAGACACAATTCCTCAGCACTCTACCTCACTCTCTGCTTTTCGCACTCTTGGATTGGTATTGCCAGCTTGGCTTTCTCGCTTGCCTTTTATAAGTAAAGGAAGCATCTTCTTTTCTTTTCTTTTATTTTTATTTTATTTTTATATTATAGATACAAGTTAATTGAAATGTGTGATAGTCAGGAGGCGTGATGGCCTCTTGACCATCACCAACATGATTTCCAATCTTCTTTTTCTTTTTTATTTTATTTTATTTTTTTTTAATATATCATCTCCTCCATTGATGAATTCCAAATTACACCAGTTGTCCTTCTTTGCTCCCACTTTCAATTCTAATTCTATCTTTATTCCTAAAAAATATTTACAAGATAAAAATTAACATATTATAAATTAATTTAACATAGAATATATTTGGGGAGTATTAAGATAATTTAGAAATAATGAACACATTAATCGATACAATTAGTAAAAAACTAATAATTTTATCCTTATGAAATATACACTTTTTAGTGTCAATCACACCCCTTAACCAGCTTATTACTAGGCCCTAGCAATTTAAGCGATAAAAATTTTGAGAAATTTCAAAATCAAATTGAAATATTTTTTTTTAAAGTTGTGTTCACTTCTTTTATCGGATCAATGACAACAATCAAATAAAAGTTTAAGCATTATCTTCAGTCAAAAGAAAATCACACCCACATAAATCAGTTAAGTAAAATCATATAAAATGATTAATTATCAGAGCTACATTAATCAAGCCATTTTTAAGAATGATACATCAAACCCCAAAATCTCATGATGAAGAGTGATTCTCTCAAAAGAAATTATACCCCAAATTAAACTGTCACTCTGAAAAATAATAGATTTGAGAGAATAATAAAGCAATGTCACACGCTCTCACCAAGATGAAGAAATAATGCCTACAGCTTAGAAATAAAATGATCTCAAGTCTAAGGAATTACTAGCAAAATTTTATTCTTTTATTTTTATGCATCACCACATCCTTTAGTCTATATTACCAGTTTTTAGTTCAGACTATAGTTCCCTAAAATAAAGAATGACTTTTTATTAGGACATAATGTAGGCTAAGGTTATGACTAATAAAAAAGGGTAATAGGAAAAATAAAATTATATGTTTGAAAAAATAGGGGATTTTTTTTTTTGAAAGATTATAAGGTACTTTTTCACTTGGATTTTTTTCTTCTTTTTTTCATTATATATATATATATATTATGTTTTTCGATTGGTTTGATATTTATGCTTCAGAAAATAACATTTCCTATCCTTTTAAAGAATCAAACCCAATCACAATCCGTAAAAAGATCACTGAACGGAATCTATCAGATACTGATAGAACCATTGAATCTGAGCATCCTCCTCTCAGGAGTGTTACCATTAGTCATGGTGAACCACTTGTTCAACTCAAAGGCTCTCCTTATAAAATTCAAAAACCTAATGATATGGAGAAAAATTTAGATAGCATCATTCAACAGAATAATTTCTATAATGCTAATCTAAATACAATAGGAAAACAGTTGACTAGGATAGAGAGTCAATTACAGAACTCAACCGTTGAAATTCCTTCTCTTGTTACATCAAAGTCTGATTCCTTGAAAAAGCTTAAAGAACCTATTTTGAAACCTTTCCAGGTTTCGAAACATAGTCAAAAGCTTGTTCAAGAATCTAAATCAGATTTTGCCAAGGCCATTAAAGAACAGCTTAATCGAATAGAAGCATCTTCTTCTGCTTCTATTTCTAAAGTTCAAATTGCTCCTGATAGTGCTCAATCTAGCAAGATTGGGGTACTAGAACAGGATCAATCTTCTATAGCCTCTTCCAATATAGAAGCCTTTAAAGAAGAACCCATTCCTAAAGCCAATAAAATCCATTGGGAATTAGCACTCCCAGCCATCAATAATCCACCAGATTTAGCAATAGACAGTAGACCAAGTGCATTAAATCAATCTCGTTTTAATGCATCTTCTGTCTATGAGTGGAACATAGATGGAATGTCTGAATATAACATTCTAGGATTGTTGCAACAGATGACCATGGCAGCTAATGCCTATAAAACCCAATCGGGAACTTCTGACAAAGCTATTGCAGAAATTCGCATCACTGGGTTTACTGGTCAACTTAAAGGTTGGTGGGATCATCTTCTCACTAAACAGCAACAATTAGAAATTTTAAATTCAATCCAAACGGAAGAGGATGGAACACCCATCCTTGATGAGTTTAATAGCCAAATTCAAGATGCAGTTGCTACCCTGATTATTACCATATCCCTCCATTTCATAGGAGATCTTTCTCACCTTAGAGATAAAAACGCTGAGTTACTGCATAATTTAAAATGTAGGAAACTTAGTGATTTTCAAAGTTATAAAACTACTTTCTTTACTAGACTTTTCTTAAGAGATGATGCAAACCACATAACTTGGAAAGAAAAATTTCTTGCTGGTTTACCTACTCTCTTAGACTATGTATATATATATATATACACACACACACACACACACACACACATACACACACACACACACACACACATATATGCATATCCTTTCTCTCTCTCTTTTTTTTTAAACGCATCTTTTTTTTTCATAGCACCATTATTAGAAATATATAATCATCCCTATTTTCAAACACAATTGGTGGTGGAAAATATAAAATATAAGGTCATACTCCACGTTGGAGTGGGATAAGATAATAGGTTATTAAAGAAAAAGTTTTTTTCTCAAAGGCTCAAAGGGGTTAACTATGGATATTTGATAATATGGTTGGCTAGAAAGGCTCAAACGGATCAAAGATGGCCTTCTGTTATCTTTTAGGACTCTAAATAATCTTTCATATCCACTAGTTCAATGGACTTTTAGATGCGGCTGCATACATTTTTTTTTTCTTCTTTTTTTGAAAGAAAATATAGTGATCTTGTACAATAAATTGCAAACCTGAATAGGCAAAGAAGGTTACTCTTCAAGGATAATACGCTCAAAAGCTCGCTTGGACTTTTCATAAGGATAGTAGGCTCATACTCGTCCAAATGGCTCAATCAATTTCACTCATCAAATTTCTCAATTTACCTTTCAACATGTAAAAGGAAAAACATAGTGTAACATAACTTAAGGTCAAAGATAATACAAATATCAAAATTTAAAAATCATCATGTTATCCAATGTTAAAAAATCACACCGAAAAATAAAACTCTTTTTTTGTTTTTTATTTTTTTTAAATTAAAGATCACACCAAAAAAAAAAAATTGGGACTGATTGCAGAAACTTAAGGGAGATAACTAAGAGAAAAGAAAGAATTTTTTTTTTGAAAAACAAAACTCTAAAATGAGGATGCGTTTATAGAGATACTACATTTTATATTTTGCTATTTTCGACTCAAATTTTTATCCAAAGTCAGTCTTTACAACAAAAATTAGTAAAAATATCATCAGGACTGAGACATTCCACAATTGTCAATTATTCCCTCCCCCCAACCTGAAGGAGACATTATCCCTAATATTTTAGAATAAAGCAGTAGAGTTTAGAAGACATCACCTGTTCAATATTGGAAAATATCTACAATTGGAGAGTTAAATCTAATTTACACTTTTTATAAGAGTTACTACCATCATCATCAGTTGCCCAATCCAATGCCAATGTCATGAGATCTAGTTCTGGTTTGTAAACTTGCAAAAGATCAAGTAACTCATTAGTAGTAGGAGCACAAATAAAGAGTTTTTTTGCTGAGAATGGAATGAAATAATTTTTAATTGCATGATTAAGAAATGTTATCAAGTCATTATAAAAGTTATTAATATTTAACAAACCGATGAGTTTTTTTATGGATATTCAAATGGGCCTATGAAGCAAATGTAATTAGCGCCTCTAATGTTGAAAGATCTCCTGGTAAGAAAATGAAAGCGTTAGCATGATTTAACATTTCGGATATTATTTCTTGCATATCTAAGACAACTAACTCTTTTCTAGTTGGTGGGCCCGGTGGACATCCCAAAGGTTTTAAGGCTTTTGAAATAATGCCTAGCACTTGGCTTCCTCGAACTAAAGCAGCTTCAGAGACAAGCTTTGATAACCCTCGGTCACCTCCTCCATATATAAGATGTAGTTTTCTCTTTGCTATTGCACGACCAAGCTCTATGGCTGCCTAAACGAACCCCTTATACTTCCCATAACGAAATCCAGAAAGCACACAAATGTTCTTAAGTTGTCTACTTGAAGTTCCTGCTAGTAAAATAATTCTAAAAAGAAACAATTTGTGAATGCTTGAAAAGGAGCTCCTATTTAAGGATCTTGGTGAAAGACATAATGATATACATCTGTAAATGGGGTGGTGTGTTTGTCAAACGACGCGTGAAACTTTTGGCTCAATAATTCAAAGGCAAATAGTGAAAAGAAAAGGCAAACAGTGATTAGATATAATATCACACAAAAAACAAGAATAATAATGCAAAAGATAAAATAAAATAAAAAGATATTTACTGGTAGTTATGATTGTGGCTCAAATCTTCCTTTGGTTTCGTTAACATATAGATGGTCATTATATTGATTTTGATGATAACAAACCTTAATTTTTCTTGATTAAATTGTTGGAGCCCTTCGATAACAATCATTTTCTTAAAAGCCAAAATAATTTTCTAAATGTGTTTATGAAATTTGAATAAACCGGAAAAATATTCCCTATAAAATTCTGTAAAAATGTGTAATTCTGGACGTAAACGGTGAACCGTTATTTTTAGCGGTTAACCGATAAAATCCAGAGAAGGGTTATTCTTTTAAGCTTCAACCGATTGCATAAACAAAAAAAAGCTAGCTATTGGAAATAAACGGCTAACCTTTTATTTTAACGGCTAACCATTTAGTTTAATGGCTAACCGATAAAATTCAAAAAAATGTTATTTCTTAAACCTTAACCGATTAGCATACAAACCAACTAGAAGTAAACGGCAAACCGTTATTTGTAACGGTTAACCGATAATATCCAGAAATGAATTTTGTGCTAATCCCTTACCGTTTAAAGTAAACCGGTTAAGTCTTTTTGTTTTACAGGTTTCTAAAAATAACCGACGAATTGTTAACCAAAAAGGGCTAATCGATAATTTTCAAAATGATATTCTTTGTTAATCTTCAACCGTTTAGTAAGAACGGTTAGTAGAAATTTATTTTGCAGGTCTCTGGAATTTTACGGCGAAAGGTGAGTGACAAACGGTCAACTGTTTATTTGAAATTTGGCTCAACAGTGACTTTGACTCAGACAAATGGTTAACTGTTAATGGTTAACAGCAATCCGTTTGCTAGCAGACAATCATTAACGGCTATTTTTCAGCTCTAACTATAAATAAGCTCATTTGAATTCAAACAAGGGTTGATCACAACACTTCCATTGAGCTTATATTCGAGTATACGATCTTCATAGAGCTTTAAACACATTTTTACTTCATTTATTCACACATTGGACATTGATTTGTAATATTAAATATTGTGTGAGAGAAAAATATTTTGTAATCTTTTGTTTAGAGTGATTATAAGTGTTGGGATACACTTGGGTTAATAGATTGAGGATAATATCATGTTGTAAAAGTTTATTGACACCTTAGAAGTCAATTGTAAGCATTTGAAGCCTTGGAGGCTTGCTTAGTGGAATCCTCAAGCCCGGAAAGCTTAGAGGCGTGGATGAAGGCGAGGTTGGCCGAACCACGTAAAAATCTTTGTGTTTGAATCTCTCTTTCCTTATCTTTTTATATTGTAATTGATTTATTAGTTATTGCTTTAAATTTCGTTTTAAATTTACATTAAGTTTTGCTTTAGATTTGAATAATTTTTAGAAATCCAATTCACCCCCCTCTTTTATGCATATTTAGAATTACAGGTTTTATGTCCAGTAACGGCTTAAACGCCCTCTATGGGTCGAGGATAGGCTTCCCATCTAGTTTTCTTATAAGTGGGCAAACAGAGTCTTTTAAAGTCAGATTCTAAGACTAAACTGTGTATTTTCCTTTTGGAACAACTTCGATAAATTATGAATTTCACGTTGAACAAATATGCTCGGATGCGTCTCAAGAGATCGTAAGATATCATCAAACGATTCTTTACTCATGCCATCCTTAATGAATTTGATTTTATCTTCACCATTTTATCTTCACAAGGCCCTATTTTTCAGTTAACTGCATTAAAAATTTTAAACTAATTTTTATCTCTTAACATACCCTACCCAATCCCAAATATACCCTTATTATAATTTTATCTTTTTTTCAATCACCCATCATATAAAACTTATAAATCTATTAAAAAAAATCTCAAAATTACTATAATCTCTCTCTTTCTTTTTAAAGATTTTGTCCATCATTCCCATAACCATAACAAAGATTTGTTACATCTTCATCATCCTTTATTAAGTAGTATAAATTAATTTCTTCCATGATTACAAAAGTAGAACATACAATATTTGAGAAGATAAAACAATCTAAAAAGTTAAAACGAAATTAGAGTTGAAGAAATTAAATTAGATATAAATAAAAAATATCATGTGAGTGCATTTAAAAGATATTTACTCTTTTAAATCATTCTATATAAGAATAAATAGATATTAACATAAAAGTGATTATTAGAGGTTACTGAGATATAATGAGGGGTCCAGTTACGATACCATAATTGTATGATACTACAACTGGATCCAAATATTAAATTTAATTTTGAGATCCATTATAAGCTGGATCCAATGGTTGGATCCCGTTATGGTTTGCCCTAAGCTGTCAAATATCACAACTCCTTTGTGAATAGGCTGAGTGTCAAAAGCTCGACTCGAGAAAATAAAATGAAAATGGCTGGATGGACATCGGAGGTCCGGCCCATACAAGGATGAAAAGGGTCAATAGTTTTGTTGGAGAGGACCAGAGGTTTATCTAGGGCTTTGCTAAGTCCACAGTTCATTTGTATTTGCTCATCAAACGAGAACATGTGGAAAGCTAATTCGGCGTTGAAATCGCTCCGATATGTGCAGCAATCATCTAATAAAATTAAGGTTCTCGGCTGCAGAGACATCTCTTCTTTGATTCCCAGGCCTCAGTCCAATCACCCTCCGCTACCTGTCTTCACCACAGCCGTTCGTTACCTCCGCTCGGGCCGCGGAGATTCCAGCACGAACTACGATATTATCCCACCGGTTAATTGGGGTATCCGAATTGTGCCCGAGAAAAAGGCTTTCGTCATCGAGCGATTCGGTAAGTACGTGAAGACTCTCCCGTCGGGAATTCATTTCTTGATTCCATTTGTGGATCGAATTGCGTACGTGCATTCGCTCAAGGAAGAGGCCATTCCGATACCTGACCAGTCGGCTATTACGAAGGACAATGTTAGCATTTTGATTGATGGAGTGCTATATGTCAAAATCGTTGACCCGAAGCTCGCTTCTTATGGCGTTGAGAATCCTATTTATGCTGTTATTCAACTTGCTCAGACTACCATGCGTAGTGAGCTTGGTAAGATTACGCTGGACAAGACTTTTGAGGAAAGAGACACTCTCAATGAGAAGATTGTGGAGGCCATCAATGTTGCTGCTAGAGATTGGGGTCTCCAGTGCCTCCGTTATGAAATAAGTGAGTGAGTATGAGTTACTCTGTTTATTTTGTTGAGTAGTTCGAGTATTCGGCTAGAAAATGGATGGTGCAGCTTAAATGTAGCATGGGTAGTAGTCTTTTTGTTTGGATATGTGGATATTCTAAGTTCACCCCCTGACAAATGGTATCGGGAACGGTATGTGGCAGACTCAATGTCCGAAGTATTGTTGTTGCCTCTCCACCGGTGGGGGTTTTGTCTCCACTGGTGGGGGGTTTCGAATGAGGGGATTGTTGAGCAGACGAGTTATCCCACATTAGCTAGAAAATGGATGATACATGTCCTGGTTTTACCCTTACAATTTTAAACTCTAATACTGGCCTTTTCTTTCTCCAGGGGATATATCTCCACCTCGCGGAGTAAGGGCAGCTATGGAGATGCAGGCTGAAGCTGAACGAAAAAAGAGAGCTCAAATTCTTGAATCGGAAGGTAATCTAGTTTGTTTATGGTTTTATTGATCTGCAGAGTCAATATTGCAACCTTTTTGTATACTTGCTTATTATTACTCTTGCTATCTATAGGAGAAAGACAGGCCCACATTAATATCGCTGATGGTAAGAAAACCTCAGTCATCTTAGAATCAGAAGCTGCAAAGATGGATCAGGTGAACAGGGCACAAGGTTTGGTTCTAAACTTAGCTTGCCGTGTGTTAATGACACCTAACATGGGATTATGCTATTGCTAATTCAAGATGGATCCGATTTACTGCACTGACAACCTGCTGTCAGTGGCCGAAGGATTTTACATAATAATAGATGTTGCAAGTTGCTAAATGTACCTGAATGTGGGAAATTGCTTGTAGGATGAAATTAATATTAATTGATGTAACTTGTTCATATTCTTTTGTAAAGTTTAATGTCTTACTGCCATCTACTCTTGGAGTGCTTCATTTATAATAACTCTTTATGGTCTCTTGACCATAAAGTATTCTAATGTAGAAACACATTGATTTGGGAAATAGTGTGCGAACTTTGATCCTCTTATACTGTTGTGGTTTATCACTTCTCTTCATGACATCTTGAATTCTCCTATGCATCATTATCAGGTGAAGCTGAAGCTATAATTGCTAAAGCGCAGGCAACTTCCAAAGGTCTAGCCGTGGTGTCACAAGCTCTAAAGGAAAATGGGGGATTAGAGGTAAGGTTTTCAGTCTCTTGATTTCATTTTTGGTAATGTTGTTTTCATGTTTGACTGCTTAATGAGTAGAATAGAAATAGAAACTTTGGTTGCATATGTGAAATTTTAAGGTATCAAGGGTTTTATTTTGTGGTGTGAGTTCTGATAATAAGAAACTGTTTTGTAACGTTTGACTCCAAACTCCACTTAGATTGCAGTAGTCCTTTCCTTTATGGGCTAATTTGGAGTTGATGGGTGTACACGCCACAATTCTAATAATTCTGCTGTTAAAATGCAAATACGGTAATACACATGTGTAACAATCATTTGTCATAGATGTGAAACCTGCTCTTCTAGCTAGTTATTAGTCTTGTAAACTGATTGGTTCTTTTAGATCTGTTTGGCACTAGCATGTTTTTGGTCTGATTTACTCTTGTCTTGGTAACTGAAGTTCGCATTGGGATGACTCCTGCCTTGATTTTTTTTTTTTTTTGGTAAAATCAATGTTCTTTCAAGTGAAATTTTGAAATATTGGTTTATTGGAGATTGATTATATTCTGTTTTTTTTTTTTTTTGGGCATAATTATTGTACCAATGTACTATGAGTATATATAATTTTGCATTGAACTCAATATTACTGTGCGATTCACAGGCAGCAAGTTTGAGAGTTGCTGAACAATATATCCAAGCTTTTGGTAATATTGCCAAGGAGGTAAAAGAACTAAACTATCCATTATCTCTTGCCAGTATTAGTGTGCAACTGGTTTACTAGAATTCTATGATAATTTGTTCTTCAACATTCCTTTCTTTTTCATTGTTCTATCAGGGTAATACATTGTTGCTTCCGAGTTCTGCTTCCAGTCCTGCTAACATGATAGCTCAAGCTCTCACAATGTACAAAAGCCTAGTCAGTAATGCGTCTCGTGAGGGTTCTCTTGAAAGCTCGTCACCAGTTATTTTAGAGGGAAAAGATGATGCTCCTACTGGAGAACCTGGGGATGATAACTCCACATCTGCAGAAACAATTGATGTGGGTAGTATCGGCAAACCTGGGTTTTCACTTCAGAACCCCAGAAAAAGAGAATAGTATTGACTCTTACATTTAAGCGAATTGGATTATGTTACTGGCTTATTGAACTCTAGCATAAGTTCGAAAATTCTTAACAGATGAAAGCTTAAAGTTTAAACCACTGTAGCTTTCGATAGTTTCTTTTTAACTGGGAGTTCTGTGGATGTGTTTTTGGTAATAGCAAAGCAAATTGAGAGCAAGAGATTTGAAAATTTCAGTTCACTGATAATGATTTGAAACTAGTGTCTTGTCTTCTTCTATAATTTTATAAGATCAGTTTATCCAGAATGTCATGTTGGTTATTTTTATTTATTTATTTTAGAGTTTTTACAATTCATAGATATATTATAATTTGAGGTTCACTGGGAATTTAGATATAATTCACTCCCACTGGTATTGCGGAGGTATGTATACCTCTACTCCACATTTTGTGAAAAGCACAGAGTGATGATGGTTATTTTGGACTTATCGTTTGTTCCAGAAAAATGATCTTACCACAAACAAGTAGCTCTTTGCATTTAAGAGCTCTTAACTTAATTTTAGACATGGTGATGGAAATGTCTCTTTTTTTATTTATTTTTTTTATTACAGTCGAAAATGAGTTGAAACACCTATATTAATCAACAAACACAATGAATAGATAACGGCTCTAGAATAGCAACATAGTTATTCGACCTTGATGTTGTACCTGGAAATAAAGAACTTGCAACTATAAATTTGCATTCCACAACATGGAGAAGGATTTTTCCCTTGCCTAAGACTGATATGGACCATCAATTACCAAGGACAACATGTTCTTCTCCTCCCCTTACTAAATCAACCATGTTCATCTTGAAGACAATCGCAATAAATAAATCACTTCGTCAGCTAAGTTGGCCTCAGGAGTATTTTGTTATCCCCATTCCTTTGAGCTTAATTTTTATGCTGCCTTACATAGTAGCTAACATAATGCCCAAGTTTTCTAAATACAACATAATTAATTTTCTTTCCTTTTAACAATCAGAATGAAATAATTATTGAGACTATTTTTGTTCTTCTTGCCGCGAGGAGAATAATTCTCAAATAAATTTGTCTTGTCATTTAATTCCTTGACTCTTCTATTCTCATTATTGATATTTTTTCTCAATTCTAACAATCATATTATATTTTCAAGACTTAGAAAATAATAACATCAATTTTACAACAGAACAATCTTTAGTCTTTGGTTTATAATAAACTAGAAAATTGAACCGCGCTTCGCGCGGCTTTGAAAAAAGAATTTAGTATTATTCTTTTTTTTTCTTATTCTACTTTTAACGATTTATTCTTTTCGATTAAGAGGCAAGACTTCCAAAAAAACATGAAAAAAATAAAGCAAAGCTAAAACCAAAAAGATATTTTTAATTATTTAAAATTGTATTAGCTAAATTAACACCACGGAAATAGAAGTACCATAGATGCACCTTGTCTAAGCCAAAATCTTAGAAACACGAGGTTAATATATCACCGCGAGGCCACTTGGAGAAGGAGCAGAAGATGCATCACAGTAGCCTCTCAGTATATTCCCTTCTTTTGTAGTGAATCCGAGAGAGGTGAGCATTGCAGACTAGCAATTATAGGTGATGATATCAATAGCACAGCAACAATCAGGGCCAATATCAGCCTGGCTATTAAGGAAGAATATAACAATCTCATTTGAGCATCATTTCAGCTCCATTAACGCATTCCAGCACTCCGTTAGGCCTCCACTAGGTTCAAGTCTTGTTGCAAGATCGTAGCATGGTTTCATATTGTTGTTGAGGCGATCATTCCTGCATGTTGCATTTGCAATATTTGCCATGATTAGGCAAGTGAGGGTCAAAATAAAAAAACACATGTTTTAGAGCCATTGCTATTTTCTGTTCTTTTATGTTGTGTTTATGTTTACGTAGGATATCATATTTTTTGTTGCAATTTATAAATTAAGATGAGGTAGAGGAGAAGAGTGATTAAAAATGTTTATAAATTATTGCTTAATTTATGATTAAAAAAAGGTTTCAATTACATAATATAGTGGGTCTTTTGATGAACTGTTACATATTGATTGTATAATAATAGTGAAATTAATTATGAAAAAATGAAAAGCTAAATCTAAAAGAAAATTTCTCTATTTATTAGATAATAGATAATTTACAAAGATGAGAAATGGTGATGCCACATTACCTCTTATAGTCCCAGCTTTATATAAATATATAGATTATTCTTTGATCAGAAAAATCTCTAATCTTACAAAGAGTATGCTAACTTATAAGGTTTTTGAAAAACAAGTGTGCAACCCAAGAGGGGGGGGGGTGAATTAGTGTTTTAAAAATTATGCTAAGTAAACCACACAACAATCCAATCTAATGCCTTAATAAAATTGAAAATAATAAATTCAATGAAAGCACAATAATAAAGGAGTAAGGGAAGAGAAAACAAACACGAGGATTTTTACGTGGTTCGGCTATCCCCGCCTACGTCCACGCCTCCAAGCACCCCGGGGTTGAGGATTTCACTATCCAAGCCTCCCAAGGCTTCAAATGTTTACAATTGACTTCCAAGGTGTCAATGGACCTTTACAATCAAGAGATTATCTCCCCAATCTCTTAACCCCAAGTGTTTCCTCACTTGAACACTAACAAATTTGATGAGAAATTGAAAAGTACAACAAAAACTATCTTTAAGAGTAGATATACAAAATGAAGAACAAATATGATTCAAAGATTTATGATTCACGAATTGAGAGCTCAAGATATGTTGTATGCCTTTTGTTTGCACTTGCTAGAGAGCTTGAAAATGAGTTGGATTTGAGTTTTTTATAGTTGGAGCTCAAAAACTAGTCGTTATGCACTTTTTGCCAGAAAACGGATCAAGGTTAGCCTATTAACGGTTAACCGTTTGCACTGGTCAAATTTACCGTTGTGCTGGATTTCAAATAAACGGTTGACCGTTAGTCACTTACCCTTTCGTCGTTAAAATCCAGAGACCTGCAAAACAAAAATCTTCTATCCGTTCTTGCTAAACGGTTAAGGATTAGCAAACAATAACATACTGAAAATTATCAGTTAGCTGTTTACCCGTTAACGGTTCGCCGGTAAATTCCAGAAGCATGCACAACATATTTTAACTAACCGTTCTCACTAAACGATTAAGGATTAACAAACAATAACATACTGGAAATTATCGGTTGCTAGTTAACTTAACGCCGTAGAAATTCGAAGCATGCACAACACATTTCAACTAAACGTTCTCACTAAACGGTTCAAGGTTAGCAAGAATAAACTGCGGTTCACCGTCAGAATCTGCACCGCTTTGTGTAAGCAGTTCGAGATAATTTCCAGAGACCTGCAAAATAAATTTAGCTTAACCGTTTTTACTAAACGGTTAAAGGTTAGCAATCTAGAAATAAACGGTTTGCCGTTTTCCATAAACGGTTAGCCGTGTGCTACAGTGAACTATTTATCAAAAATTACAGTTTTGCCCAAAACTTTCTATAACTGTACTATGACCCAAAACGTTATAAACTTTACAAATAGGTCCAATTTCAGAATTTCTAAATAATACTTTGTGAATCCCAAAACTTTCTGAAATTATGAAATGGTCCAAAATACTATAACACCTTTCAAATAAGTCCTTCTCCATAATTTCAAACAATACTTGTTGATTTTCAAGTTTTCAAAACACTTTCAATTAAACCGTAAACTTGAAAAACAACCAATTTCATAAAATCATTTTTCCATTAAATATAAAACATTTATAATATGAAAATAATGATTTATTTAAAATGTATAAAAAATAATTTAACTTTTTAAAAACTTAATCATTCTTAATCTTATTTGTTATCATCAAAATCAATAATTTGTAAACATATATGTTAACAATCTCCCCCTTTTTGAGATGACAAACCTTGAATGTATTTAAAGAATGATTTCACAAATTACTCCCCCTAAATGTAAGCTTCTCTTATAATTTAACTAAATTGACAAATTTAAATACATGTATTCTTCTCCCCCTCATCATCAAAAAGAAAATTTAGTGGAAAAGACAATAAATAGCAAATTTTTGTATAAATTTAAAAACATGTATTTTTCTCCCCCTTCATCATAAAAAAGAAACTTAAAAGAAAAGAATGAGAGGAGTAAATTTGTTACCCATGTCGTCAAAGTAAAAAACTTGACACATTCTCCTAACAACAAGCATCACCTCAAATACAAGTTTTAATAATATCACTCCCAAATTATCATGATCACATAATCCATCAACCATAAAATGATCATGAATCATGATTCCATCAATTGTCAAATATAAAACTCAAAACATAAAATCATCATATAAAAACCATATAATCAAAACATCATCATATCTCAAAATCATCACATAAGCACATATTAATCATCAAATGAATACTCAAAACGCATATTATTCTCCCCCTTTTAACATCATCAAAATGACATATTTCTTTGTCTCCCCCTTTGGATAACAAAAATGTTCAAAATGCATATTATCTAAAAACATATTGTATGCTCCCCCTAAATATATGGTCAATTTAAAAATTTTAACCAAAAAGATTTTATCCAAAACCATATCATATTTATCTCTCCTTTCATCATGGAAAAGAAAAGATAAATAGATGCACTCGAAATAAGATCATAAAAATAATTTGACGAAGATATTACCCATTTTGTGGGAGTAACAATTTCGGCAAAGTCTCCCCTTAGAAATGAAGAAATTCTCAAATACACAACATGGTTAAAAAGACTTCCATATAAGCTTAAGCAATTATAACAAATCAACAATTCCATCAATTCATCATGCCACACAAATATAATCATCAATCATCAAAATCATCAAAATCATCAAGAAATTAATTCCACATTATAAAACATTCAATTATCAAACAATAATCATCCTTAATCCATAATGAAAGCAACAATGCATATTCAACAATACATCGATAGAGTACAAACAATGCATACATTCACCAATCATAGATTGCATAAGATCAAACTTCATCCAATATATGTAATCATCAAAGCATATTCTTTATCTCAAAACTTAAGCAAAGCATAATTATATAATGCAATATATAGATCATCAAAATCAACATAGCTATTTAGAAAAGCCATCATTATGAACAAGTGATCAAATCCATTATTACAAATGCTCACATAGGCCAATTCAATGAATAATGATATAATACAATAAATGACATATGAATGGACAATGATGATAGTCAATTAAAAAGATGAAATCATAAATCATACAATCATCAAAATCAAACAAAGGCATCATGATAAATCACTCAATGTTATACACAATGATAATTCTATCATGTAAACATACAAGCATACTTTCACAAATTTAAGCTATTATCCATTTATCATGATCTATTCAACAAAATCAACATGGCAAGAATTGTTACCAAAACAATTAAGTCATCTTGCTCATCTTTTTCTCCTAGATCATAATCAAGTGATTATCCTCATAAGCTTTCATCAAGGAACTCTCCACCATTCCTTGACCGTGGTACCTACAAAAACAAATTCAAGTTGTGTGATTTGGTACCCAAATATTCTTGGGTCCTTCAAATGTTAGCAATAGTTCCTTTTGGAACCCAAATATATTTTGCTCCATAATATACATTTCTTTTAACCAGACATCTATTCTTCATATGACCATCTTGATTGCAATAATGACAAGCAATTTTATGATCATTTGTGGAGGTAGCCTTAACAAAATAGTTCTTATAATATTTTTGTTTCAAATTAGGCTTGTACCCAAGTCCTCCTTTATCAAATACACATTTTTTAGAGTTGAGCAATTTTTTGAAGTTCTTTTGACCATTTGTGAATTTTAAAACAATCTCATTTAACTCATTGCTCTTCTTCTTAAGCACTTCATTTTCTTTCATTAATTCATCGACATGTGATCTCTCATGCTCATATGAAGTACTTTGTTTACATGTAAATGATGCAACTTTATCATGCAACATTTTATTATCTAACTCGAGTCCTTTAATCATTTCATTTAATGAATCATTGCATTTTTGTAAAGCATCATTTTCATTTTTCAAGTTATCTACATGTGATTCTAGATGCTTGTATGAAGTGCTAGATTTCTCATTTGATAAGGCAATTTTATCATGCAATGTCTTATTTTCTAATTCAAGACATGTAACCTTAGCACTAAATGATTCATTCTCATTTTTAAGCTCTACCATCTTCTTTTTAAGGCAAACATTCTTTTTACCAATTTTCATCAATTCATTATGCAATTCTTTAAAAGCATCATGCAATTCATCATAAGTAGGAAGATCATTTACCTCATCAAGTTCATCATCCGATTTATCTCCAATTGCCATGAGAGCTAGATTTGACACTTCTTGCATATTCTCTTCATCACTCGATTCTTCATCGCTATCGTCTCAAGTAGCCACCATTGCCTTCTTCTTGACCTTGTTGAGAAGAGGACACACCGATCGTATGTGGCCACGCCTCTTGCATTCAAAGCAAACAATTGCCTCATTCTTCCCTTTCTCCGCCTTAAGGTTTTCTCTCATGAAATCTTTAAGGTTTCTTCTCTTGATTTGCTTCTTGAAGATCCTTCTAAACTTTCTAGCAATCATTTCAATGCCTTCATCTTCAAAGTCACTTCCATCATCATCACTTTCAACTATGGAAGATTTAAAAGCAAAGCTCTTCTTATTTTTATCTTAATTAATTCTTTCATTAGCTATATCCTCTTCATATGAAATAAGTGAACCAATAAGATCATCAAGAGATAAAGTATTAAGATTTTTCGCTTCTTCTATGGCCGTTCTCTTTGGTCTCCATTCTTTAGGCAATGATCTAATAATTTTCTTCACTTTTTCACAATTACTAAATGTCTTTCCTAGTGCTTTAAGAGAATTCACAATATCAGTAAATCTAGTGTACATGTCATGAACACTCTCATATGATTCCATTTGAAACATTTCATATTGCCTAGTAAACCTACTAATTTTACACTCCTTGACTTGATTTGTTCCCTCATATACAACTTCAAGTTTCTTCCAAATATCATAAGCATTTTCACAACTGGAAACTCTATGAAATTCTTTCTTATCTAAAGCACAAAATAAAACATTCATTGCTTTGGAGTTTAAAGACATCTTTTTCTTTTCTAATACACTCTATTGACTTGAGGGTTTTGGAATATCATCTCCTACTTTATTTTTAGTCATAGGCATGAATAGACCATCACAAACAACTTCCCAAATTTCATAATCTAAATCTTGCAAATAAATTCTCATCCTAGTTTTCCAATGTGGGTAGTCATTACCGTCAAAGAACGGTGGTCTAAATGTGGATTGTCCTTCCCTAAAGGTTGAGTCATTATGGGTTGCCATGGATCTTTAACTCTAGATGGTTAAGTCTACACAAGAGCACCTTACTCTGATACCAAATGAAAAACAAGTGTGCAACCTAAGAGGGGAGGTGAATTGGTGTTTTAAAAATAATGCTAAGCAAACCACACAACAATTCAATTTAATGCCTTAATAAAATTGAAAACAATAAATTCAATAAAAGCACAATAATAAAGGAGTAAGGGAAGAGAAAACAAACACGAGGATTTTTACATGGTTCGGCTATCCTCGCCTACGTCCACGCCTCCAAGCACACCGGGCTTGAGGATTTCACTATCCAAGCCTCCCAAGGCTTCAAATGTTTACAATTGACTTTTAAGGTGTCAATGGACCTTTACAACAAGAGATTATCTCCCCAATCTCTTAACCCCAAGTGTTTCCTCACTTGAACACTCACAAATTTGATGAGAAATTGAAAAGTACAACAAAAACTCTCTTTAAGAGTAGATATACAAAATGAATAACAAATATGATTCAAAAATTTATGATTCACGAATTGAGAGCTCAAGATATGTTGTATGCCTTTTGTTTGTACTTGCTAGAGAGCTTGAAAATGAGTTGGATTTGAGTTTTTTATAGTTGGAGCTCAAAAACTAGTCGTTATGCACTTTTTGCCAGAAAACGGATCAAGGTTAACCTATTAACGGTTAACCGTTTGCACTGGTCAAAGTTACCGTTGTGCTGGATTTTAAATAAACGGTTGACCGTTAGTCACTTACCCTTTCGCTGTTAAAATCCAGAGACCTGCAAAACAAAAATCTTCTATCCGTTCTTGCTAAACGGTTAAGGATTAGCAAACAATAACATACTGGAAATTATCGGTTAGCCGTTTACCCGTTAACGGTTCGCCGGTAAATTCCAGAAGCATGCACAACATATTTTAACTAACCGTTCTCATTAAACGGTTAAGGATTAATAAACAATAACATACTGAAAATTATCGGTTAGCCGGTAAATTTCAGAAGCATGCACACCACATTTCAACTAAACGTTCTCACTAAACGGTTCAAGGTTAGCAATCTGGAAATAAACGGTTCACCGTTTTCTGTAAACGGTTCAAGGGTAATTTCCAGAGACCTGCAAAATAAATTTGGCTTAACCGTTTTTATTAAACGGTTCAAGGTTAGCAATCTGGAAATAAACGGTTCGTCATTTTCTGTAAACGGTTAGCCGTTTGTTACAGTGACTGCTACAGTGAACTATTTGCCAAAAATTACAGCTTTGCCCCAAAACGTTCTATAACTGTACTATGACCCAAAACGTTATAAAACTTTACAAATAGGTCCAATTTCAAAATTTCTAAATAATACTTTGTGAATCCCAAAAATTTTTAAAATTATGAAATGGTCCAAAATACTATAACACCTTTCAAATAAGTCCTTCTCCATAATTTCAAACAATACTTGTTGATTTTCAAGTTTTCAAAACACTTTCAATTAAACCATAAACTTGAAAAACAACCAATTTCATAAAATCATTTTTCCATTAAATATAGAACATTTATAATATGAAAATAATGATTTATTTAAAATGTATAAAAAATAATTTAACTTTTTAAAAACTTAATCATTTGTTATCATCAAAATCAATAATATGTAAACATATATGTTAACAGTTTTAATAATAAATTTTCGTAACTTAGTTCCATCTAAAACTATTGGAAACAATTAGACATCGTAAAACCTATTAAACGATTGTTTGCTTTAACCTTACTGACTTCATAAAGTCAAAATAATTTTTTTTGGTAAAACAATCATAACATATTTCTAAAAATAAACTAGACATTCCAAAAATTTTATAGTTTTTAAAGAGGTCTATTTATGGTAAAGTAGTTTTGTAATTTATGCATTTTAGATGGCTTACTCAAAATAAAATTATAAATCAAATTCTTATTCAATTTTATATGGAAAAACCCTATAGGTCTTTTCCTAATCTAATTTGAATTAGTTGCATTCCTTGTTTTAATTTGGTCATTCATGTGTTTTGTAATTTAATTTAACTTGAATAATCCAAATGATGTGTATATTTAACTTGTTCAACTCCAAATGACTAATTTCAAATCAAGTATAAAAATAATTGTTTTCACTTTCCTCTAATGTGAGACAGTAGTATTTTGAAATGTCCATATAATTCCAACATATGGAACGTAAAATAAAAAAGTGTATAGAAAGATTTGGGATTGATAATGAAAATTTTGTTATTATAGTAGCATACAACTATTTTGGTATAGATATCCATTTATTTGAATTAATTATCAATCAATCATTTGATGATTTTTCATAAGGGAAGTTATCTCTACATCACTTTTCTTTTGTTATATGTATATCTGATCACCATAAAATTTTGACTGTACTTTGTACTGCTTTTGTTTAATAGTTTTTATCAATCAACCACTTTAACACTTAAAATGACCATTTTATCCCTAAATGAATTAAAAGACCATTTTATTCTACAAAATTTTAAAAAATGAGAAAACTATAATTATAAGAATATCTCTAAGTTTGATAAAAGAAATAAATCTTAAATCCAACATGTTAATTTTTTATAATTATAGTTTCATTTAAAAATTATATAGTAATTTTTTATAACCATAATTTCATTTAACTCGTAAGTTTGCTAATATTAATTATAGGGAATTTTACAATAATTATTCGAAACTTTTCTCTTCATATTAATTTTTGTAAACTTCCTTATACTTAATTTAATTACAAAAATCAAATAAAAATATAATTACAAGATGTTATTTTTTATATTTATAATTTCATTTAAAAATTATCATCTTAGATTTTGAGATTTTATTTGTTTTATTGAATTTAGGGGCATCCTTATAATTATTTTTTTATTTTTCAAAATTTTATAGGATAAAATAGTTTTTTAATTCATTTAGGAATAAAATAGTTATTTTTAACATCAAAGTGGTTAATTGATACAAGTTTAAAAATAAAAGTGGTGCAAAACACATGTCAAAATTTTGTTACGGTTAAAAGTACATATGACAAAAGAAAGATAGTGCAGAGATAATTTTCCTTCTCATAATATCAACCAAATACACGTCTACCAAGACATCATTAAATAAGGCTATAAGTGATGGATTATGATTTAATGATAAGCTAAGTTCTTGCTGAGTACTTAATTAATGATTAAGATTTATGTTTTCATATTTATCATACTTCATTTATATTACAATTCAGTGCTTAGCAAAAGATCAATTTAGTACTGAATCCTTACTTACAAGTAATACACCCTTAGTGGGCTAGCCAAAAAATTACATTCCAAAATTATGGTTATTACTATAAAAAAAATTACTAAGACAAATCAAAGTTTTGTACACTTAAATCAACAAAAGTAAAACTTAGACACAAGTTTGGATATCATTATTCATCGAGCAGTGTTAGAAAGCAAATGTTCAGCTGGATATTCCATTGATAGGACTCAAAAGTGGTTGATTACTTTTAAGTATAAGAGTGGTTAGTTGTAATATGACTCGGTGGATCTAGGTTCAAATTACATAAAAATTTGGTTGTTTAATTATTAAATGAAAATATTGTAGAAAAACGAGTTAAGAAGGATTATTCTAAATATAAAAAGTGCTAAGGTTATGGGATCCGGTCTTATAATTCAAATTATGTTCATAATACTCTCTCATATTTACATTTTGCTCTTTTTACTAGTTTGAAAATTATGTAACGTAGTTCTTAATTAACCACTCTATTAAAGGTAGGGGTTAAGCGCATAATGTACATAGGCATATTGGAGTGTTCCCACTATCGTATTGGTATGTCAACATTAGATCTAAAATACCTATATAGATCTAAGGAGATCTAAATCTATAAATTAATATAAAATAAAAATAATTGGTAGAAAATACAACTTCTAAACATGTAATTAAAATAGTAAACTTAAAACTCACTTAAGAGAGTAATTAATTCCACAATTTGAATTCTTAAAATTTATCCTTTACCTTATCTTAGAAAATTAGTCACCATATTGGCAAGCAAAACACTCATTTAATTTAATAAATTTGTGAAAGTATAATACAAGAAAACTAAAAACAAAAGAGAAGGAAAAAAAATCTCTTATAATTAACTACATTTTTTTCCTAAAATTCATTCTTGCTTTACACCAATTTTCTCTACAAAACCCACCTTTAAAATCCACCAAAAAATTCTACTCCTAAATTTGTGAGATCTCTTGCCTTTATATAGGTAAATTTTGAGCTGATCAAGTGTGGGTATTTAAATGATATATTTTGTAAGCTTGCAACCATAACTTTTAGATGAGCTTTACTAATACAATCTAAGGGTCTAAAATTGCAACTATATGGAACGTTGGATTTAGTATAATTAATGACTACAAATAAAGTCAAATCAGGACCCTCCATTGCTTCTTTTGTCAAAGTGGTTGAACTACTAGATTAATGAGTGTTAAATCTAGTGCGATGAGATACACGTGAGCTCAGACACATGGCATGATCTTAGCCATTTAGAATTAATGTTAGATCAAAGGTCCGATGGCTTTTGAGTCTCCGGAATTCAAATTCCACTTCCATTTCTTCGATCTAAGCATCATGAATTTAAGGATTTACTTACAAAACACAAAAATCATATTTAAAAGCAAACAAAAATAGACAATTCATAAAATGGTTTAGAGATTAATAATTGTGGTGAAATTAATAGTGTTATCAATACTATAAGTGAAAAACAATAATTTTAACCTTTATTAAATATACTCTTTTTAATGTTAATCATTCATGTATGTGCAAATCTATAATTATCCATTATGGATATGTCTCCATATCCACTTTCTAAAATTGTATATAGACATAAAATTTATGCACACGGATATGGATATTGATAGATGTTCATGTTCATGGACATTGAAATTGTTTTCTAAATTATAAAATAATATGACATATTAATATAGCAAAAGCTAATTAATAATGTATTACAATTAGTAATTCTTATTTATGTGAATCCCACATTGAAACTTTGAGACCAACACTTAATTTGAAGTACCAACTTCCCAAGAAAGTTCTAAACAGATTTAAGACAAACAAAACCTTGACCCAATGCTTAAGAAAACATGAACCAAAGGTATGGAGAATGATATAGACGCCACACTCAAGATGTAGATGAGAAGGTGAGTGATAAGTCTTGATTTGGAACGCCACAAGAATGCAAATTCTTGATAAGTTCACTAGTTCTTTAAAAGAACCAAAGAAAGAATAATTCTTTCAAATTCAATTAACATTAATCTCTAATTGTCTAACATAGCAAGGTTGCTGAGTTTACATAGACCAATAGAGACCCAAAATCTGAAAAATACAAATGAAAATATTGAAACAATCCTCCAAGTATAAGTTTGTCAAAGGATGCTTCAAAAGTCTTCACCAACCCACCATAATTAATGCTATCATTGACAAACTTAATGCTAGCCTACCATGGTTAATGCTATCATTAACAAACTAAATGTTAGCCCACCATCATTGATGATAGACTTACCTTACACATTGAACACATTGAAACAAAACAACAAATGAAGTTAAAAAACAAAGGAGTCGTTGAAAATCCCAAGTATGAACATGCTGTAATGAATTGGTCATAACTCCTTCTAGAGAACTCTAAATCTAGCTCTGTAAAATTCTTTGGAATGCTAACTTAATTATCTTTCAAACGGTATATAGCTTGCACTTTAATTCCAGCTCAATCAATACCAGTTTTATTCCAAATTTGACCTTTCTGCATTTGATCCGAATTGTGTATTTGGCTGCCCAATAGCTTGAATAATGCCCACAATGCCTTGACTTCTCTTCAAGCCCAATTCATGATGTCTTGCATCTTGAATTGTTGTTTCAATCCATATTTTCTTAATTAATCCATTTAAAGCAGCTTGCATCTTTTTGGCTCTAGCTCTTATAATTGGGCCTTCATGAATGTGCAAAGGGTCACTTGAAGTTTTAATAGTATTCTCTTGATAGTTCTCATCACTTATTCATTTTTATTTGTGTTTCCTAAAATAATTAATTTTAAAAGCTGATTAAAGTTATTTTGCTAAAAACATAACAATAAAAATATCACCAGCAGTGGAGAAAGTGGCCAAATGATGGCAAATTCAATACCATCAGACTCGAAATTTCACGATCTATAATGATGCTAAATTCTCGTAAAAAACTAAATGATGTTGGTGCAAATGCCACCAGAATTCAGAAAGGTGGCGAAAACTTGAGTCAACTATTGATTATTGAATGGTGGTGCGGTGAAGTGCACCGCTAACTGAATAAATATTATGGGCGCCCAACAAGTTTGATCATCATGGCTTTGTGATGCAGCGGAAGTTTTTGTTAAAAAATATTCCGTTGATTCTAAAGAATACCGGAATAAAAGAATAGTTAAATTCACGTTGATTCAAAGAATGCCATGAATTTAGGGGTTAAGACTCGTTGATTCCGCAGAATGCTGAGAATTAATTGTCAAATACTCACAAAGAGATTTGAAAACTAAAATATTATTGAACTCAAAAACTATATCTCTCCGTAAAAGCTACAAAAGACACTTATTTATACTAACTAAGATTTATCCTAATTTGATTAGAAAACTTATTTTAATAAAACTTATATCTAAATTAGGAATATCACTCAAATAAGTAATGCCTAAACAATAAGACTCTAAATAGGAAATCAAATTAAACTAGAATACAAATTAATTAAAATATTCCTAAATATTATAAATTTCAATCTAATTAGGATCTCTTCAATTTCTTGCTCTGCATCATTCCCGCCAAGGTGGAGAAAATTCGTCCTCGAATTTTGCTTGTTGTAGTCTCCAAGATAATCTTTATTTTCCTTAAGATTAATCTTTAAATTACAATGTCGATGCTGATGAATAACCCTGAACTTTCGATCCTTGGTGACTATATCCATCCAATCACTCCAATTGCGTAAAATAAATTCTTCTATCAACAATTTCTCTAATAATGTCTTCTCGTATTGTTCATGTCGAACTTCAACACAGTTGAGGAAAAACGATTTCTTCTCATAATCCACTAACTGTTGAAAAATATCATAACATTTTTTGTCTTCTTGTGTCAAATCAAGAGAACAATAAGAGATTGTATCAAGAACTACTTCTCTTTCCTCCACAAGATTGAAAGATGTATGAACAATTACCTCTTCTTGTCCCACAATATCAAGATACTCATCAAATTTTGGTGGATGATCCAAATCAATGTATGTGTGTGAAATTTGTTGTAGACATGAATGGCCAATTAATATTCTCCTTGGAAGGAATAATATTTTCAAGTGAAACAAGGTTGATATCTTCCTCATTTTCCTCATAACATGCATCATCACAAACAACTTCATCAAATCCATATGTCTGCTTCCTGTGCACAAATTTTCTATTTTGAAGTTTCTCTAAATCTTGAGAAATCAAACGCAGAATCCTCAACATCCCAATTAAAACTTCTTTCAAGACAAAATCTTCGCGACGATGTTGTGGTTTCATGATTCAAAATATTTTTTTTTAAATAAAGCAAAACGGAAAATTATAAAAGGGAAAAAGGAAAGGTTTGGTAGTAGATGGAGTTAGAATAGCGATACCAAGTTTTGCTCTGATACCAAGCTGATGCAGCGGAAGTTTATTGTTCAAAATATTCCGTTGATTCTAGAGAATACCGGAATAAAAGAACAACTAAATTCATGTTGATTCAAAGAATGCCATGAATTTAGGGGTTAAGACTCATTGATTCTACAGAATGCCGAGAATTAATTGTCAAATACTCACAAAAAGATTTGAAAACTGAAATATTATTGAACTAAAAAATCTATATCTCTCTGTAAAAGTTACAAAAGACACTTATTTATACTAACTAAAATTTATCCTAATTTGATTAGAAAACCTATATTAATAAAACTTATATCTAAATTAGGAATATCACTCAAATAAGTAATGTCTAAACAATAAGACTCTAAATAGGAAACCAAATTAAACTAAAATATAAATTAATTAAAATATTCTTAAATATTATAAATTTCAATCTAATTAGGATATCTTCAATTTCTTACTCTGCATCACTTTGCATATTAGCACTCTACCATTTGATGCTGGTGTGAAGTTTCCATCGCCCTTTTGGATGGTGTTTGTGCCGCCATTGCATAGATCACGAAATGATGATTCCAATGGCTCTAAATTCATCACCGTATGACCGGCTGTGCTGCGGCCATCGGCGAGGGCGTTGCTGCTGGAACACTATTGCTGATGATTTCACCTAGCATTATTAAATTTATTTTTTATGTTCAACTTTTAAAATTATGTATTAAGGTTTTTTCCTTTGGTAATGGTGTTTTTAAAAAATACAATAGGTTTGAATTTTCTTCAATTTAATTTCGTCAAATGGAAATTTTGAAACTAATTCCGAGTACATGGATGCATACATGATAAACAAATAATATCTATGTCCGTATAATATCCATTTAAATAACTTTTAAAATAATTATACTCATGATCAAAAATATTTTGAATGGATATTATCATGCCATCCATGGTTAGAACGTAAGTCCATTCCGGTCTAACTGCTCATGAAATTGACGGCTAGTGTTTTATCATTTAACACGTACATGTTACGTTCATTACTAATTAAAATGATTGATAACAACACCCATGTTGATTTAAAAAATACAGCATGGGCTTTAAAGAGACAATTCCGATTCTCAAATGACCTACTATCTTAGCAGTAATGGAAATTGAATTTCCTGATCTTAGTAGTTCTATAACTACATTCAATAAGAAAAAAAAATTAAATAAAGAAATAAAAAATTGTAAAATTGGTCTTTTACACAAACGAAATCGAAGGACAACGATGCCCATTAGATAAAGAGAGGCCTAAATAACAGAATTAGAAGAGACCAAACAAGACAGAAATGCCAATGATGATGAGCCAAACAATGTGAACCAAAAGCAAGGCCTGGGCTGATAAAGAAGCAGTGCCACCATTATTCCCAACCTCACAAAAACCCTTTTTGGCAACTGTGGCTTCTGCACAACGAGCCTCGTCACAGCCACACCAATATGTAACACCGTCCATCCCGCAAACGGGATCCGTCCTAAAGCATTTGACGGGGCAAGAAACAGGTCTATTTTTTGAATCACAAACGTCGATTGCTGTATGTGATTCGACGACTGTTGGAAAAGACCAAAAGCTGAGGCTAAATATTGATATAACGAAAAAGAAGAGAGACAGTGATGATCTTGAAAATGCCAAGAACATCATCATATTGGTTTTTTCATGAAATAATTAACTCATATATGAAAAATGTATGTGTGTATGTATGTGTGTATATATACACACATGGAATGGACGCACGCACGGTTTCATGTTTTAGTACTTTGGCTTTCAGTGCATGCGTATATATATAAAGTAAAGGCCAAACGTAACTTTGTCTTAAAAAAGAAGACCTTAGCGGTCCTGCTGCACTCTGACTTTGTTATGAACAAGTCAAATCCTTTGCTTTGTTCACCATTACCCACCTCTATTTTTTACTTTTACCTTTTTAGCTTTATTTGTCCATTAATCATCAATATTATAATTACAGGAAATTGTAAAACATTGGCTGCCAAGTATAATTGACAATGGCTTCATTTTGAATATTTGACAGCCCAAGTCGTGACAGCACAGCACAGGCATATATTTCAATTTCTATTCAATGCGGGTGCGCCACAAGAATATTCTTTTCTTTTATATTTTTAGATTTCAATGAGATTGTAACACATAATACAGTTAAAAATTCTTGGGCTGTAATTTGTTTTCTTATAACTTTCCTTTTCAGTCACCAATCCATGTATTTTGATAGCCCCCTAAATTTGCAAGAAATGTACTTGGACTTGGGGTATTTCCTAATTGACTTTCATTATTTTTTTTAATAAATAAATTTCTCATTTATTTCTGAACAAAAATTTCAAAGATAACAAGATAGTTGGTGAGGGATCTTTCCAACTATAAATGAAAATTAGAAGTTGCTCCCTTGGGCATGAGCAAGCATACTAGAATCTGGCAAAACAAAAAAGGGGGAAGAAAACCATAATCTACACTCTACATGCCCTTACAACTTCTTTTTAAATAAATTAAATATAGACGGAAGAACATCAGATGAAGCCTACCAAAGAAAGATTCTAAATGTTGTAGGAACTTTAAGATCCCAGAGGATATGCCATGGGATAAAAGGCTGCATCCTTCGAAGAACCATCATTGGAATCCCAAAGCTGTACTGCTAAATGATAATTCGATTTAAAATAGCTACCACTGAAAGAATGAGTTTTACTAACATCATTTTAGTGTCAGTTGACACAACTTAAAAGTAATTTTTTGACTCTCAAGTATAAGATTGTCTTGTTGTAATAAATCTCGGTGAGTCCGAGGTCGATCCACAGAGAAAATATTTAATTTGTTTATTTTATTTTATCTTAAAATTAAAAATAAAACTTAAATATAAACAACTTAATCTAAATAAAACTATGAAATTTAATTAGTTAGGGCTATGGATCCACTCTTAGTAATAAATAAAACGTAACAAATTCTTTATTTTTTTTTTTTAGATCCCAAAAGATTAATTATATAAATTATTATTATTTTCCCTTTAATTTTATGATTGATTAAGTATTTATTGTGCCAAAATTTAATTTATCTACAATAAATCAAAAATCATTTTTCCACACCTTATATCAAGATATTAAGAATTTATTGTGCCAAACTCCCTTGTTTGTCTACAATAAATCAAAATTTCTTAATATAAAATATGTATAAAATTAAATAGAAAATAATTTAATTTATAAAATTAAAAATAGAATTTCATTAAATCATATTTATTTCCTAAGAGTTTCACCTTACCCTAACTATTATTATTTAGTTAAACATAATTGAAAGAAAAAGAATTATTAAAATTAAATTGCCTATAATTAAAAGAAGTAAAAGCAACTAAAATTGGAAATAAAACTAATTTTATTTATAAAAATAATTATACAAAATATTAAAAACACACCTGAAAATCAAGATTACAGGGAGATGGAGAGAATTTGAGAAGAAAAGAGATGATTGAAATCACAAAAATAAGGCTCTACTTAACGAAAAATAAATTCATGATTTAGTGTTTGGTGGTCCATCATAAGCTTCATGTATGCTCTCCTCACAGCCATTAGATCAAGATCCAACGGTTGGTCAAACTTCAAAAGTCAACATCACACGTGGCATCATTTGACTCGTCCGATTTAGCTAAAGAACGGTTGAGATTTGACGGGTAAATGGGTGGATTGGGTCGACCCGAATACAAAGATTCGGATCCTACAACTTGCTTCACCAACCATTGCCACATGGGGCAATCGTGGCCATTGAATCATGAACGGTTGAGATTTAGTCAAGATTGTTAGCTATCCCATGGACTCATATTTATTGTAAGCTAGTTTTATCATCCAATCACTATCCAGTCAACGGAAAAAGTCAACATTTTTTACACAAGCCCAATTTTGAGCCGATCTTGACTCATCTTAAGGTTTTTGGACCTCCGGAATCCAAATTTGACCTCCGTTTATCTGTTTGGAGCCTCGAATTATGTGAAAATAATATTTTACCTAATAAACACACAAAAATACATAAAATTAGATTTAATGAAAACATAATTAATAATTTCAATTATATTGCATAAACACAAATATGAATTATAACATAAGCACAAAATATTATTAATATCGTTTGATAATTAAATAATTTTTAATACTAATCACACCCCCCCAACAAGCTTATTGCTAGCCCCTAGCAATAAAAGCGTTATATTAAATTAAGATTTAGAAAAATCACATGCAAGTTAATAATTGTTCATCCTTCCTCTAAACTATCAAATAAATGAAGTCTCTCAAATTTCTTTACCTCGTTGATATTCACTCATTATCCAGAATATCATCAAACCTTCTTTTGTGCTCAAGTAATTAACACAGTACTTATGGATCTTCATTAAAAGAGAAACAACATTTTTGTTCCAAAATTCATTAGAAATTCCATCTTTAGGTAGTAGATTATTCACACATATTTTAAAATATTTACATTTCCCATGTAAGTAGCTTTTAGGCCAAGACTCCTGCACTGGGCCTTAGGGCACTAGGTGTTGAAGCACCCCAACGGACTTAATTACTCGGGTTTCTAATAAATAAGCAAACAATATATCTATAACCCATGTAGCGAACTTTAGGCCAGTGACTCCCAGACTAGTTGGCCTTAGGGCACTAGGTTTTGAAGCATCCCAACGGACTTAATTACTCGAGTTCTAGATATAGCAAAATTAAACACATTCATTTTTTTTTTGTGTTTTTTGGATTTTTTTTATTTTTTTTTATTTTTTTTATTTTTTTTTTGGGCAACATGCACTTTCTACTACCTTAGATATTATCCCTAATAAATCAAAAGAACTAAATACTGTAAAAATTTTAACTTGCAACCTACTAATATGTGTCATAGTGTGTGTGTGAAGAATGATTTAATAATACCTGTTAAATGAGTAAACAATTAAATAACTTAATAACAAAGTGGAGAACTCACAAATTTGAATAATTCAAAGAAAATGGAACAAAAACAACTTACTATGAATTTTAAAATAAAAAATATAATAAAATAGGACTATTAGGACACGTCTCAAAAGTAGTTACTTTTTACACAGCCATCCTAGACAAACACACAAAAATATTTTTTTTTTGGATTTTTTTTTTAAAGAAAAGAAAAAAATGAACTAACATATTTAAAAACACACATCAACTATCCCCTCCCCCCAACCTAATCTAAACATTATCTTAACATTCTATAATTTTACAGATATGCACACAAAAAGAGAAGAATAATAAAAGAAGAAGAGGAGGAGATCTCACCTGAACTTGATGCAGAAGCTTAAATGCAGATAACAAAGAATTTTTTTTTTCCAAGATTAAGAAGATGCGTTTCTAGAAGTACTGCACTCTCCATATCCAGCCTTCTTCGACTCAAATTTAGTCCAAAGTTAGCCTTTACAGAAATTTTTTTTTAATTTTTTTTTGTAAAAACATTACCAAGACTAAGATATTCCACAATAATCAACTATTCCCTCCCCTCAACCTAAAAAAGACATTGTCCTCAATGTTTTAAATGGAAAGAGAAAGAGTTTAGAAGACAGAACATGAACACTGCAACAGAGAGTATTTACAGACAAAGAGTTAAATCTAATTTGTACTTCTTACTACTGCTACCATCATCAGTCGGCGATTGCAGCGCAATAGTCCTGGGATCCGGCTCTGGTGTATAAGCTTGTAAAAGATCAAGTAACTCATTAGCAGTAGAAGCACAAATAAAGAGGTTTTTAACAGAGTATGGAACAAAATGATTTTTATTGCATGGTTAATAAAAGTTAACAAGCTGTCATAAAAATTATTAACATTTAACAAACCGATGGGTTTTTTATGAATGTTCAAGTGGGCCCAAGATGTAAATGTAATTAGTACCTCAAAAGTTGCAAGATCTCCTGGTAAGAAAACAAAAGCATCAGCATGATTTAGTATTTCAGATATTCATTCTTGCATACTTGATACCACTAATTCTTTTCCAATTGGTGGGTCAAACAGGCATACTAGAGGTTTAATGGCTTTTGGAATAATGCTTAGTACTTGGCTTCCTCTAGTAAAAACAGCTTCTGAGATAAGTCTTGATAACCCTCGTTTACCCCCTCCATATACAAGATGCAGTTTCCTCTCTGCTATGGCACGACCAAGATCTACAGCTGCCTGAACGAACTCTTTGTACTTTCCATGGTGAAATCCAACAAGCATACAATAGTTTTTGAATTGTTTACTCGAAGATGCTGCCATTGGACTAATCTTTCAAAAACAAGTTGTGAGTGTTTGAAAAACGAGCTCATATTTAAATATCTTGGTGACAAAAATAATGAGAAACAACTATAAATGGGTTGGCATATCTGTCAAATGACGAGTAAAGCTTGTGGCTCAATAATTCAAAAGCAAACAGTAAAAAGAAAAACAAAATAATGATTAGAAAAAGCAAACAGTAAAAGAAAAAATATTATTAAATACAAAATCACATCACTAAATAAAATAATGCAAATTACAAAAGAACAGTAAAAAAAAAGGATATTTACTGGTAGTTGTGATTGTGGCTCACATCTTCCTCTGGTTTTACGTCCAGTAACGGGTTGAACGCCCTCTATGGGTTGAGGATAGGCTTCCTATCCAGTTTTCTTATAAACCGTCAAACAGGGTCTTTTTGAGTCAGATTCCCAAGGCTAAACTGTGCATTTTCTTTTTGGAATAGTATCCATAAATTATTAATCTCACGTTGCACAAATCCGCTTCGATGCGTCTCAAGAGATCGTAGGATATCATCCAACGATTCTTTACTAATGCAATATTTAACGAATTTAATTTTATCTTCACGAGTATCAGAAACCATTCCTAAAGATTTACAACCAGGCTGTTGGCAATTAAGTCGTGCACAGTTATGACATTTTGAGCCAAGTCGTTTAGCTCTCTTTTTTTTAGCAAATGTACTTTTATCAAAACCAGGCATGAAAGAAACAAATGGATCAGAAAACTCACCTGCTAATCGGACCTTTGCTTCAATTAACCAACAAATGTCAGAAGGAATGCCATTGATCATTAACAAACGCAATCGTTCACAACGAGCTTTTTAAATTTTCCTAAGGGCATTCGAAGGGAGAGAGGGAAAATGCTTATGCAGTTTATGTTGTATTTTTTCCATGTTTGATTTTGGGGTTTCGGTTATTATGGGAAACTGAAGACACCGACTTAAGAAGTCACGGAGTACCGTTATCCGCCATTTATATGGGAAAGTAAATCAAAACACACCAAAATCAAATCAGAAATGAAAGCAAACAACAAAAAGAAACACAATATGTACAAAAGAAAATGAACTTACATTCGTCCTCTTATTGAGTTAACCTCAAGCTCTAATTGATATTCATATATACCATGCTCTATTGTTCTGAGTTGTCTTTCTTGATCTTCAACGTAGGTCACTAATTCTGGTGGTTGTCGTTCCTAAATTGGATGTGATTTACAGTTTTATATCAATATTCTCAAGTTAAATTTTATACGTAGAAATGTTTTAAGATGTGAGAACAGGAACTTTCTCATTGAGGCGCTCATGATGTACAATGATGAGGAAAACACAATTATTAAACACACTTAAGTAAAAAAAAAAACTTTACAACACGTATCATTCAAGACAGTCAGACAATTCAAACAGTAAAGCAACAGTGAAAAGTTAAAACACTCATTAAAAGCTTAATCGAGATTTGGTGGGTCACTTAAATTTATTTCGGTGCTTGCTTCACGTGGTTGGTATTCCAGATAGGGCTTTATTCTTTGTCCGTTAACTTTAAATGTGATACTATTTTTGGGATTCTCAATTTCTACGGCCCCATGTGGATATACATTTTTTACAACAAATGGACCACTCCATTTTGACTTTAACTTTCCTGGAAACAAATGAAGATGAGAATTATAAAGCAACACTTTTTGACCAATTTCAAATGTTTTTCGAAAAATTCTTTTATCATGAAATTTTTTTTTTTTTGCCTTAATAATTCTTGAATTTTCATATGCATCATTTCTTAATTCCTGAAGTTCGTTCAATTGCAGTTTTCGCACATTACTAGCATCATCCAAATTTGAATTAAAAAATAGCCCAAAATGATTTATGCTCAAGTTCAACAGGCAAGTGACAAGGTTTACTATAAACTAACCGATAGGATGACATTCCTAAAGATGTTTTAAATGCAGTACGGTAAGGCCAAAGTGCATCAGTCAGTCGAAGAGACCAATCTTTTCGGTTTGTGTTAACCGTTTTTGCTAGAATTTGTTTTATCTCCCTATTTGCTAGTTCAACTTGACCATTTGCTTGAGGATGATAAGGGGTAGCAATTTTATGTGTAATTCCATATTTTTTCATTAAAGACTCAAATGACTTATTACAAAAATGCTTACCTCCATCACTGATAATGGCTTGAGGGATTCCAAATCGACTTAAAATGTTTTCTTTTAAAAATTTAATGACAGTTTTACTGCATTTTGAGATATAATCAGCTGCAATTAATATGTACACAAATCCAAAAGATGGTGGAAATGGAACCATGAAATCAATTCCCCAACAGTCAAATATTTCAATTTCAAGCATGGGATTTAAGGGCATCATGTTTCTTTTAGTAATTGATCCTAGTTTTTGACAGTTTTCACAAGTTTTGCAAAATTCATATGTGTCTTTGAATATGGTAGGCCAATAAAATCCACATTACAAAATTTTAGCCGTAGTTTTTCTTAAAGAAAAGTGTCCACCACATGCTTCAGAATAACAAAAATTAATGACACTACTTACCTCATTATCAAGAATACATCATTGAAAAATTTGATCTGGGCAATATTTGAACAAATAAGGATCATCCCAATAAAATTTCTTTACATCAACCAAAAATTTCTTCTTCTCTTGAGCATTCCATTGCAGAGGCATTTTACCTGTAATAAGAAAATTAACAATGTTAGCATACCATGGCATTGAAGTAACAGAAAATAAAAATTCATCAGGGAAAGAATCATTGATGGGTGTTATATCAGCGCAGAATTCAGATGTGAGTCTTGATAAATGATCAGCAACGACATTTTCGGTACCCTTTTTATCTTTGATGGTAAGGTCAAATTCTTGAAGTAACAAAATCCAACGAATCAATCTTGGTTTGGCGTCCTGTTTACTTATTAAATATCTCATATCAGCATGGTTAGTAAAAACAATAGATTTAGAGCCAAGCAAATATGAATGAAATTTGTTTAATGCAAATACTACAGCAAGTAATTCTTTTTCAGTTGTAGAATAATTCATCTGAGCACTATCTAAAGTCTTACTTGCATAATAAATCACAAAGGGCTTACCATCCCTTCTTTGTCCTAAAACAGCACCAACAGCAAAATTACTTGCATCACACATTAATTCAAAGGGCAAAGACCAATCAGGAGATTGTATAATAGGTGCAGATGTTAAAAGACAAATTATTTTCTCAAAAGATTTTTGACAATCATCATTCTATTCAAATGGTACATCTTTTAATAAGAGGTTACAAAGTGGTTTAGATATGGCACTGAAATTTTTTATAAACCTCCTATAAAATCCTATATGTCCTAAAAAGGATCGCACATCTCTAACTGTTTTTTGTTGTGGCAATTTAGATATGACTTCTATTTTTACTTTGTCAACTTCAATTCCCTTAACATATACAACATGACCTAAAATAATTCTAGAAGTAACCATGTAGTGACATTTTCTCCAATTCAACACGAGTTCTTTTTCAACACATCTTTTTAAAACTTTCTCCAAATTATCAAGGCAATCATCAAAAGAATTCCCAAACACAGTCAAATTATCCATAAAGACCTCTAAACAATGTTCAACCATATCATAGAAAATGCTTAGCATACATCTTTGAAATGTTGCAGGAGCATTACAAAGCCCAAATGGCATTCTTTTAAATGCAAATATTCCAAAGGGACATGTAAATGTGGTCTTTTCTTGGTCCTCTAGTCCTATAGGAATTTGATAATAACCTGAACATCTATCTAAAAAGCAGTAGTAGGGATGTCCAGCTACTCTTTCTATGATTTGGTCAATGAATGGTAATGGAAAATGATCTTTTCTAGTGGCTTTATTTAACTTTCTATAATCAATGCACATGCGCCAACTAGATGTAATTCGTGTTGGAATTAATTCACCTTTTTCATTTTTAACAACATTAATTCCAGATTATTTAGGCACTACTTCTGTAGGACTTACCCACTTACTATCAGAAATAGGGTAGATAATTCCCACATTAAGCAATTTAAGGACCTCTGTTTTGACTACCTCTTTCATGTGTGGGTTTAATCTTCTTTGAGATTGTTGACATGTTTGAACATTTTCTTCCAAATTAATTCTATGTGTGCAAATTAAGGGATTAATGCCTTTAATATGATTTAAAGTCCATCCAATTGCATTTTTATTCTTTTTAAGAACAGTTAGTAACTTACCTTCTTGGTCGCTTGTTAGAGTAGAAGAAATCACAATAGGATAAGTTTGTTCTTTTCCAAGAAAAGCATACTTCAATCCTTTAGGCAAAGGTTTCAATTCTAATTTTGGTGCTTCTGGCTGTTCTGTCTGTTCAATACTTCCAAGCTTCTCAAATTTTGGCCCTTCATCATAATTTTGTGAAGTCTGCGCAGAATCAAGCAATGAATCTATATTAGAAATATCAAGTTCAAGTTGCTTATTTGACTCAATTGAATTAACTAAACAAACATTAGAGAGTTCAGAAAAATCCCCTTTTTGAATATTTTCTTCTATACAAGATTCAAGCAATTCCTTTTGTTCATCAATATCATCTTCATTCTTGTTTTCTTCATCAGATTGCCTGCACAAGTTGAAAACATTCAATTCCAAAGTCATATTTCTAAAGGATAAATTCATTAAACCATTCTTACAATTAATCAAAGCATTAGCAGTTGCTAAAAATGGTCGACCTAAAATTACAGGAATTGGTTTATAATTATTCACAACAAGTTCAGTTTCCAAGACAATAAAATTCGCAGGGTATATGAATTTATCAACTTGCACTAAAACATTTTCCACTATTCCTTTTGGTACTTTAACTGATCTATCGACAAGTAAAAGTGTAGTTGAAGTTGATTTTAACTCACCAAGATTAAGTTGAAGATAAACTAAATATGAAAGCAAATTAACACTAGCACCAAGATCTAGTAAAGCATGCTCAATTCTGTGATCACCAATAATACAAGAAATGGTAGGGCAACCCGGATCTTTATATTTCAACTTATTATTGGTAGACAAAATTGTACTTACCTATTCGGCCATGAAAGCACTCTTTTTTACTTTCAATCTCCTCTTAACAGTGCACAAGTCCTTTAAAAATTTAGCATATGAAGGTACCTGCTTGATTGCATCTAAAAGAGGAATGTTAACTTTTACTTGCTTAAAGATTTCATAAATTTCAGAAGATTGGTTTGATTTCCTTGGTTTATTCAATGCATGTGGAAATGGTGGTTCAGGTGGAACACTAGTTATTTCTTCACTAGGTGTAAGTTCATTTAGTCCTTCCTTATCCTTTGAATTTTCATCATTTTCACAAGGTTCAGGCATAGGTCTATCAACAACCTTACCACTACGAAGAGTTATAACTGACTTGACTTGGTCCATGGGTGGATTTTGTTGAATTTTAGGATTTGCTGTGGTCAATGGAAATTTTCCTTTTTCTTGAATTATGAGTGCAGAAGCAATTTTAGCGAGAGTATCTTTCAAATTAGAAAATGTTTGTGCATTTTGATTATTAATAGCATCTTGCTTTCTGATGAATGAATGCATTGTATCTTCTAAATTTTTCCATGGTGGTGGAACATATGGTGCATAAGGCTGAGCATTTTGAAAATTTTGTAAAGGTGGTACTTCTGAAGATTGTGCATTATTATTATTCCTCCAACTGAAATTTAGATGATTTCTCTAACCAGGATTATAAGCCTGTGAATATGGGTTTGGTTTATTGAAAGTGTTAATGGCATTAGCTTGATCATTTAAACATTCTTTAAGTGCAGGCAGAGTGGCACAATCTTGAGTGAAATGATCATTAGAACTACAAACATCATATGCAATTTCTTGAACATATTTTACTTGATCACTTTTTTTATTCTCTAAAGCTTCAACTTATAGGGATGCAAATTTTGCTTGTAAATCATGATCTTCCCTAAGGTTATGGATTTATCCACTAGATGGAGATGGTTGTTGCTTATTTGTCAATTCAAAAGTTCCAACAATATCCCAATTTTGTGCATTTTCAGCTGATTGATCAAGATAATCTAGTGCATTTCAGGATTTTTATCCTTAAATTCACCATTACACATCATTTCAACAACTTGTCTACTTTGGGGTGTTAAGCCCTCGTAGAAATAAGTGACCAATCGCCAAGTTTCAAAACCATGGTATGGACAGATGTTAAGCAATTCTTTAAACCTATCCCAACATTGATATAATGTTTTCTATTTTTTTGAGTGAAAGAAGTGATTTGCCTTTTAAACGAATTAGTTCTATGAG
Source organism: Citropsis articulata (assembly GCA_030449925.1). NCBI lineage: Eukaryota > Viridiplantae > Streptophyta > Magnoliopsida > Sapindales > Rutaceae > Citropsis > Citropsis articulata. The sequence goes on along the minus strand of JASUUH010000211.1, from coordinate 17,194,401 downwards.
GTGGAAATTTTTTTTTCAAAAACTGTTCTTGCATATTATTCCAAGTTCTTATTGATCCAGATCTAAGGTTTTGTAGCCAAGTTTTAGCTTTATCTTTTAATGAAAAAGGAAAAAGCTTTAACCTAATTATATTCATGCTACAATTTTGGTCTGTGTATGTATCGCAAACTTTCTCAAAATCTCTTAGATGCAAGTATGGATTCTTAGATTCTAAACCATGAAATGTTGGTAAAAGTTGGATAATACCTGGTTTGAAGTTGAATCGAGATGCTTCTAGAGGAAATATAATACACGACGGTGCTCCGGTTCTGGTTGGATTCATGTAGTCCCTCAAGGTTCTTGGTTGATTTTGATCATGTCCTTGTTGAGAATGATTGTCTCCTTAATCAATATGAGGATTAGGTTCGCCCAAAAAGTTGTCATCTTGGTTCTCGTCCATGATTAACGGTGAGATTGAGATCTACGAACTAACCTGCCACTTGAAGTACGAGACCAATGTCTCATGCAATGGTTATGTCACAATGATGATATTCAAGCAAATTAATAACAAAAACTTAATAAAAATTACAAAATAGTAAAAAGAAAATTAAATATGCAAATAATATAAGTGTAAAAAAATTAAAATTAATTAACAATTTTGGTGGTTAAACCCACCAATAAAATAAAATAAAATAAATAAAATAAATGCGAGAAAAAAAAAAACTAGCGGTTGAACCCACCAATTAAATAAAAAAATAAATAAATAAATGCAAGAGAAAAAAAATGGTGGTTGAACCCACCAATAAAAAAAAATAAAGCAAAAATAAAATAAATACAAAATAATAAAATAACTGAAACCAAAAAAAAGCTGGTGGTTGAACCCACCAATAAAAAAATAAAGCAAAAAATAAAATAAATGCGAAATAAAATAAATACTGAAAATTAAATAACTGAAATAAAATAAATAAATAAAAGTTAAAAGTTAGTAGTTAGTTTGCTTGGTCCAACTTAAGTTCAAATTAAGTCCAAATAAGTCCAAAGTATAAGTCCAAATCTTGATTATTGTGAAACATTTCGCCCAAGGATCTTTTTATAAATTTTTTTTTAATTTATGGCCACACTGTAATTTTTAGAAGTTTAGAATTGAGTTATGTTGGATGAAAGTGATAATTCTGAAAGGTTTTGAGATTAGAATGAAAAATAAGAAAAAGAAAAGGGGTCTAACGAAAATTTACGTAAAGAGGAAGAAATCAAAATGAAAATATAAAGCAAAATAAAAACTTTTTTTCAGCAAAAATTTTCGACACAACTTAAAAGAATTTTCGACTACAAGATAAGAATGTCAGAATATATCTCATCGAATTGATCCAACAGAAAAGATTTAATTTGTTTATTTTATTTTATCTTAAAATTGAAAATAAAACTTAAATATAAACAACTTAATTTAAATAAAACTATGAAATTGAATTAGTTAGGGTTATGGATCCACTCTTAGTAATAAATAAAACTTAACAAATTCTTTATTATTATTTTTAGATCCCAAAAGATTAATTATATAAATTATTATTATTTTCCCTTTAATTTTATGATTAATTAAGTATTTATTGTGCCAAAATTTAATTTGTCTACAACAAATAAAAAACCATTTTTCCACACCTTATATCAAGATATTAAGAATTTATTGTGCCAAACTGCCTTATTTGTCTATAATAAATCAAAATTTCTTAATATAAAAATATGTATAAAATTAAATGGAAAATAATTTAATTTATAAAATTAAAAATAGAATTTCATTAAATCATATTTATTCCCTAAGAATTTCACCTTACCCTAACTATTATTATTTAGTTAAACATAATTGAAAGGAAAAGAATTATTAAAATTAAATTGCCTATAATTAAAAGAAATAAAAACAACTAAAATTGGAAATAAAAATAATTTTATTTATAAAAATAATTATACAAAATATTAAAAACACACCTAAAAATCAAGATTACAGGGAGATGGAGAGAATTTGAGAAGAAAAGAGATGTAGAGAGATGATTGAAATCACAAAAATGAGCCTCTATTTATAGAAAAATAAATTCATGATCTAGGGTTTGGCGGTCCATCATAAGCTTCATGCATGCTCTCCTCACAGCCATTAGATCAAGATCCAACGGTTGGTCAAACTTCAAAAGTCAACATCACACGTGGCATCATTTGACTCGTCTGATTTAGCTAAAGAACGATTGAGATTTGACGGGTAAATGGGTGGATTGGGTCGACCCGAATATAAAGATTCGGATCCTACAACTTGCTTCACCAACCATTGCCACGTGGCGCAATCGTGGCCATTGAATCATGGACGGTTGAGATTTAGTTAAGATTGCCAGCTATCCCATGCACTCATATCTATTGTAAGCTTGTTTTATCATCCAATCACTATTCAGTCAACGGAAAAAGTCAACATTTTTTACACAAGCCCAATTTTGAGTCGATATTGACTCATCTTAAGGTTTTCGGACCTCCGGAATCTAAATTTGACCTCCGTTTATCTGTTTAGAGCCTCGAATTACGTGAAAATATTATCTTACCTAATAAACACATAAAAATACATAAAATTAGATTTAATTAAAATATAATTAATAATTTCAATTATATTGCATAAACACAAATATGAATTATAATATAAGCACAAAATATTATTAATATCGCTTGATAATTAAACAATTTTTAATACTAATCATCAGTAATTATTTTTTCAGACACTTGTTAATTGTGACAATAATACTCAAGCCAGAACATAGTGACATTAATTTTTTAGTGTCAATTTTTTTTTATATCAGTAATTCGTGTCATTATAATATCACTAAAATAATGACGCAATGATTTAGTATTTGATGATACTATTTACATATAAGTAATTCGTGTCACTATAGTATCACTATGATAAGGAAACAATGATGTTAGTGTTTAATAATACTATTTATATGTCAGTGATTTATGTGATTACAGTATTCGAAACACACTGAGTCAATAACATAAAAATTATTAACGTCATTTTAAATATTTAGTGTCAATGTTTCGTGATGCTATGCTACTTGTGGTTAATATTATTACTTTTTAATTATATTTTTCCTATTTGTTTTGCAATTAAAAAAATTAAAAATATATTAAATATACCAAATACTGCAATACAATTCACATAATTAACATCCCAAATACGTCATTAAATTAACATAATTCAATTACATCATTGTTTGGAAAAAAAAAAAACATAAGTACCAAATTAAGTTTTAGACAAGTAGTACACAACAGCATACTAAATTAATTTCCAAAAACATTAACCAACAAGGATAAAGATAACAATGTCACTGATTATCCACACGTGCCTTCAATTGTTTTCCACCTTCAAGTACATAAAATCAGTTAGTACACCACAAAAAATAAGTCTTATATATTTTAAAAGAAAAAATAATCATAATTACTTACATATTATCTTACGATTGTGGGCTATAATTAACTTGGCAGCATATGTAGCCCATTGATCCTGAAAATGCAAGAGATCTGTCATGGTGTATTCATCAATTCCCTTGAACTTTAGTTCCAAAACAACAAATCTTTGCCTAAACTACTTAATTATCATTCATTATAATATATCCGTGTGATAACAATTAACTCCAACAAATGAAATCCAAAAATGTTACTATTTTATCCAAAATTATTCAGGCAAACATTGAACATCTTGATCATGCTAATTAAAAAATAAAAATAAAATTCAACGAGTGTTGATGTACTTACTATATCAACTACTACTTTTTACTCAACTTATATAGTAATATTTGCAGTCGAAGCAACTTGTGAACACCAACAGTAACCAATTTAATGCAAATATGGATGTAGATACAAAACCTTAGTCAAGATATCTTCATCAAAGTAAAGTACAAGCAATAATGCTGTAACACATCCCCACTAATAACAACTTTGCAACCCATATAATTATTTGAAGATATAAATTGCAAGTAATTTTTTTACATGATTAATTTACTAAATAAAGAATATGATTAGCAAATGAAAAATATGTTATATCTAGGGTTATATGGGAATACGATGACTTGTCCTAGCTCTGCCAAGCTTGGAAGTTTTAAAATGTATTGAGATCTATCTTTGAAGCTGGCCTTTAGATATGACTTTTCAAAAATACCAAACTAAACTAGTTTGGTACTTCCATCATTCTCCATCTCCTCATACAAGTATCTAAGAAAAAAGAAACATGTATAATAAAGTAAGTTTGAATAAAGGAAACAAAATAATAGCTCCAACTTTAATAAAACATAAGCTACGTTTACGGTGCTTGATCCATATGTTAATAATGTATTTTGAGACCTCCTTAAACTTGATGATTTCATCACAAATCATTTTATCCAAGTGTGTTTCCCAAATTTCACCAAACGTTGCTATATTATGTCGAATCCTGGTCAGCCTAGGCAAGGAATTATCAGTAAACATCATAAACATGTTCATATAGTCACTCATATTATTCTTTCTTGACCATGCAGCCACCCACGTATTCTTTACAGCCTGCTTGAGTTTTTTCTTTTACTGCTAGTTTGATGAATAGTGGTTATTTTTTTTGTACTCTCTCATCATAGGGGAACTGCACATCTAATACTTTAGGAGTTAACCTGGGAGATCTTCTTGGCATAGGCTTTGAAGTAATTTCAAACTTTACTTTCTTTGGAGTTTATTCAGGAGTTGGTTGAGAAATTCTAATAGAAGTGTTCCTCTTTGTATTCTTTACAGATTTTAGAGTCAACTTACCTGATGGAAAATCAGCCTATGAAATAATCAAATTATACAGGTATACCATTAGTAGTAATACATGCATTTGCCAATAGAAATAAAATAATGACATGTAATAGTCCCTTTACTAACCTTTCTTTTTCCAAGAGTTTAAGGGGATTGTTGATAATTGTCAATTTGAACACCAGTGGAAAGTTTGGACTTCGGAAAGTTAGAACTATCAACTTCAGTATTGCTGTAGGTATTCAATCTTGCATTTATATGTTCCAGTTGAGTAGACATAAATTGGAAACTCTCTAGATATATCTTTCTTGCTCTTGCCAACTTAGTAGCATCAGGGACATGAAAGTACATAGTTGGGTTGATGAAGTGTCCCACCCCTTCCACCCTGCTTCCATTTGGCTGCTTATGAAGGGCTTCACCTAGAATATCATTTGACCTTGTGATTGGAATGTTCTGTTCAACTTGACTCTTCAGCTCATTCTTAAAAAAAAAAAAAGAATGTTATAAATCTGCAACTTGAAATGAGGAATTTGTATTAGATTTCAAAAGCTAATAGCTATAGGAAAAGCAAACAACTATTTCATATTGATTACCAACTTCAGAGAACCACTTCCAATAATAAAAATGTTGACACCATAAAATTTTCTCTTTAGAAATTAATGTCACAAACAAATATAAAGATACCATAAAAGAATGGAATATAAATCTGACTTGAATTACAACTATTTAGCCAAACACAATGCTTATTTTTAACTATAATAAGATTAACCAAACAAAATAAAAACTTGACACCAACCTAGACAACAAAAAATGAGCTATACCAACAAATCAAAATCTAAACTTGATAAATGAGAACTCCTCAAATTCACTATAATGAAATCATTAAGAACAACCACCAAGCATAAGCTATAAATAGTATATAAAAGATATAAACTTGATAAAATAGGTAATCCTTAAACTCACTCTAGTCAGCATATAATCAATCAAACTCATGAATTGAAAATAACACACAAGCAGAAATGATTAAAGCAAAATTTACCAGGCGCCATCTTGAGAAGAGAACGAACCTATTAGCAACAATTACAAAGAGAAGAGAAATAAAAAAATGTCTTTAAATAGTTAAAACTACAGCAAATATTGCAAGACAGAACTTGTGTGTGCCTGATCTCCTAGACATCTCTCTTATTACATTCGCAAACATGAACACCCATAGGTTTAGACCTTTTTATATGCAAAGAAGTCAATTTTGTTAAAGTATTACAGAGCTTATGCGACTTGTAAATCTTACCTGACAGTTATTACATAAATGATTATATATAAGCATTAAGTATACAAGTGTCTTACTATTTTTTTCAGTAATTGGCTTCATTTCAGAAGCATATTTGCCATTTCAGTCCGTTCGTGCCATTAACCAAGCTTCTCTATAGTCAATCTTTCACTTAGAAACTCCATTCTATTTTTTCTATTACAGGTTAATAGAAAAAAAAATATTGATTTTGTTATATTATATGCATTAGTTAGGTTATATTGGATAATTATATTAAGTTACTTATAACAAATACGTTTCTATACAATACGCCACCACATCCTGTGCTACCCAAGCCATAATTGTATACATTCTTTGCTCTTTTATCTTTTCCTTTCTTACTTTTTTCTTACACAAATAATATGACAAAGAACAAAAGGGTTACCACTAATTATTAGTAACCAATAATAAATAAATCAAGTAATATTAATAAAAAAACACACATGAAATTCTTCAGATAAAACTTTATTAATAAAAAGTTTTCAATCTTCCTTTTTAATGAACAAATAGTCAATAGGAGACAATCTCATTGACTTTAGATCATCCTTGTGAGGTAGAATGAATTCAATTGCCAGCTTACTTATAAAGTTTCTTGATGCAAGCCCTATCTATTTTAACAATTGGCTTTTGCATTTCAAACTCAAACTGAACATTTTTTGCAAACTAATGACATGAATTAGCACCAAGTTTAAATAAATCTGGAAGCTATACAAAATTGTTAAGTTTACTATTAAACAAGTAAAGCAAACCTAAAAATGAAGCCACAAAGTTTCCTTAATTTCTAGTGGCACACGCCTCTATTCATCAAGTAAGATCAAAATTGTTTCATGTACGATAACTCTTAAGATCATTTCTTCCCTTTCTAACTAGAAGACCATAAGAATTGCATTCAATTATAGTTTCATTACTAAATTTTTCTTTTTTCTAGGCCTTTTTTTTCGGTTTTCTTCTTTTTGGTCTTCCCTCGAGCTTTGGAAGAGTGAATTCATCATCTTCAGCCATCTCCTACAATCCTGAAAATGATTAAAATAAATAAATACATCAGTTAGATTAAGAAGTTAATACAAGAGTAATAACATATAATCAAATAAATAAATCATTTACTAGAAATTGTAAAATATGGCGCTGCAAACCTGTTACAAGAATGCATTTAGTGATTTTCTAAATCAATATTTATTGGAATAACATCACAATCATTTTTATCATAAATTCCTTCGTTATCCTTTTCATCCAGCTCACATACTAGAAGTTTGTTGGATAATGGTGAAAATACATTCAAGTCTTTATATCTTCCCCTATTTAACTTATAAGGTTTTTTAGTCACTACAAACTATTAATTTACTATTATCTAGCTGATTGTTTATATAGAACACTTGCTTTGTATGACAAGCAAGAATAAAACAATTAGATTTATAGTCGATTTGATTTAAATCAATTATAGTGAAACCTAAACTGTCAACACTAAGCCTTCTACCATCTACCCAATCACGCTTGAAAAGTGTTTTTTTAACCATCAGATAGTCAAGTTGATAAATCTCATCAATGACTACATAAAAGGTCATGTCTCCAGAATGAGGACTTTTATCTTTTAAGCTTGAAATTTGTAGAGTGTTAGTGACAACTGTAACACCACTATTTTAGGTTACATGATTATTATCCTTATCCCTCGTTGCAAAACTAAATAATTGATTTGGTAACCACGGTATGTCACCACACTTGCGCATAGTTTGTTTGCCAATGACCACATTATTTCCTCAACTAGCATATTATTTGCTCTATCATGTGCTACCTATAATTTAAATTAATAAGCATAATAATTAGTTACGTGAAAAAAATCCCATTAAAGTTAAAGTTCATATCCTATATTATATTTAGTCAAGCAATAATTATAGTCTTTCTTAGAAAATGAACGAGTGTGTTAATTTTACAGCCACATATTTTTTTGCTTTATAGGGTTTTGCTGATGCGAAATAATGCATATGCTTTCTATAATGAGACTATATTAAGACTTAAAAAGTATTATAGTAATCTTATAATACAATAGTAATATTTATTTAGAACAAATTAACATGTAACATACTTGATATATGATTGGATTTTAAGGGTGCTCATTAGAACACACCGGTGTGCTTGTGTTAATAAAGGACCATTAACTACTTTAACCTATGCACCTCCCAAAGGTCTTTTAATTGAAAAATCAATTCGACAACCAATAGGTAGTGCAATAACATCATAATTTGAGAACTTAGCATAAAATTCTAGTGCTTCTTTTGCAATATAAATTTATGAAATATAACCCTCAGGGCAGTAGTGATTACGAATATAATCCTTAAGCGTTTTCATCTCTCTTTCAAAAGGATACATCCACAGAAGATAAATAGGCCTATATAGCTTAACGTGTTCAACTAGATAGACTGTTAAATGGATGATTATGTCAAAAAAGATAGGTGTGAAGTATTGTTGCAATAAGCATAAAGTGATTATAAGTTCCTTTTGCAATTGGGCAAGAGTTTTAGGGTCTACCACCTTAGAGCATAATGAATTAAAATGAAGCACATCTTGATTATGACCCTCTAACGTTTATAGGCAAACAATTTCAGATGGCTACCATCTAATGGTAGAAGTTGTTGCACCAAAGTATGACAATCATGAGACCTAAAGCCTTGAAGCCGATAATCATCTATTGAAAGAAGTGTTTGGACATTAGAAGAATAGCCATCGGGAACTTTCACACCTTGTAAGGTTTTGCAAATACTATTTTTTTCTTTTCTACAAAAAGTTTATGGAGATGGAGATAGGACTTTGTCTTTTTTGTTTGTTTCATCAGAAACTAGTTTTCTTCTTATCTCAAAATGCTCAAGATCTTTTCTAGCATTAATCTCATCCTTTATCTTGCCCTTTTGATGAAGTAGTATGCCATATATGTTATCGTATACATTTATTTCAATATGCATCACATCTAGTTGATGGTGACCTAATAAATGCTTCCAATATTATAAGTAAAAAAAAAAGACTTTTTGTACAATTTTTCAGTTATTTTCTCATCACCATCACCACCACTATCATCATGTTTTTACTTTTTGCCCTTCTTTTTTCTAAACTTAGTGTCAATATGTTCTACCATGTTAAAGATTTCCTCACCAAATGAAGTTTTTAAGATGCTTATTCTACTCTTGCCTCCTATTAAAAACCTTTTTGAGTTTTCGAAATAAGTAAGTAAATAGTAGAAATTAAAGATTGCCCATGTATGAAATTTTCTGACTATACAATAGCCGACATACACAAATGTCTATTCCATAAATTGGGCAAGTATAATAGCCCTTAATAGTACACTCGGAGAGGTTTCCACATGCTGAAAAGTCATTGATTGTCCACATCAACAAAGCCTGTAAATTTGAAGGTTTCATTTCGATATTCATTATAAGTATCAACACCAACATCCCATAGAGTTTTCGAGCCCTCAATCAAAGGTGTTACGTATACATCTAGATTATTTTTAGGTTATTTAGGGCCAGATATCAAGAGAGACAACTGTAATGGAAGATTATATGTTATCAATGTAATGAGATAACAATTATAAATAGTGCTAAGTTTTCCATATGGGTTAACCCCATTAGTTGAGAGAGAAAAACATATATTTTTAGGTTCTTGTACAAATTCTGGCCACTTGTTGTCAGTGAGTTACCAGACTGGTGAGTCTGTTGGGTGGCGAAGCTTGCCATTTCTAATTCTTTTAGTAGTAAGCCATGTTAAGTTTTGAGCTGTTTGTCGTGATTAAAACAATCTCTTTAACCTAGGAATTGGTAGAAAATACCATAACACCTTTTTTAAGAACCCCTTTTGTAAATTTTTTTTAACCATCTTTTTTTCTTTGCCACTTAGATGCTCTACAATTTAGGCATTCAGTAAGATCAGTAAATTAATTCCTATACAAAATGCAGTCATTTGGACATGCATGTATTTTTGTTAACATGTATGTTTCCCTAATGATGATTTTGATGATAACAAACATGTTTTAAAATTGATTAAGTTTGAAGAAGTCTTTAATCGGATCAAAACACTTAAGCCGTATAATGTTTTGAGCATAGAATAGCTTTATGGAAATAAATGAATTCCTGTTAACTTAACAAAGGGCTAATCGATTACCTTGAGGCAAGATTTCATTAATTTTGGATGAAATCAGTAACCTTTAATAAGAAAATGGCTAACTAATATCTCACAGACTAGAGTTTAGTTTCTAAATGCTAACGGCAAACCATTTATCAGAAAACAGTAAGCTGACAACTTCTTGCAGGTCATTAAACACTAATGACAATCCGACATCTAGAAAATGGTGATCCGACAACTTGAAATTATAGCATAACAGCCACTTGCTCAAGTCAAAATGGTGATTCGACAGTAGTTAACAGTGATCCAATTATGTGTAGAAAGTCAATAATGACTATTTTTCAGTTCCAACTATAAAAAGGCTCTTTCAAATTCAATTTAAAATGAGATTCTACAATCAGTATTGAGCTTGCTATTGAGTGTTATTTCTCTCTTTAAACTTGTCATTATTTCATTAAATCATATTTTGAGATTTCATTTATAATCACTTATATTGTGTGAGGGAAACTCTTTATATATTTTAAAATCAAAGTTGAGTGCTTGTAAGTGTGAGAAACATTTGGGTTAAGAGAATTGAGATAATCTCCTGTTGTAAAGGTTGATTGACACCTATAAAGTTAGTTGTAACAGTTCTTAAAGCTTTAGGGGCTCGGCTAGTGGAATCTTCAAGCCCGGTTAGCTTGGAGGCATGGACGTAGGCACATAAAAATCTCTGTGTTAGATTCTCTCTTTGCTTTTCCCTTTATATGTTGATTGGTTTATATATTAGTTATTATTTTGTATTTATGTCATAACTTTTAAAAGTCCAATTCACTTCCCCCTCCTGGGTTGCATAGCTAGTATTTCAATTTGTATCATAGAGGGATCTCTTGTTAGGACTTAATTGTCTAGAGTAAGAGATCCACGGCAACCCAAAATAATTCCAGCTTTGGGGAAGGTTAGTCCACTGCCAAACTACCATTCTTTGATGAGAATGATTATCTATATTGGAAAACTAGGATAAAAATTTACTTGTAAGCTTTACATCATAAAATATGGGAAATTGTTTGTGACAGTCCATTCATGCCTACCACCAAAAATGAAGAAGAAGAAGATATTCCAAAACCTTTATGTGAATAGAGTAAGATGGAAAAGAGGAAGGCCTCTTTAAATTCGAAAGCCATGAGTGCCTTATTTTGTGCTTAGATAAGAAATAATTTCATAGAATCTCGGGTTGTTCTCATGCATACGAGATTCAGAAGAAACTTAAAGTAAAAAGAAACTTAAAGTAGTTTATAAATATACAAATCAAGTCAAAGAGTCTAAAATCAGTAGATATACTAGGCAATATGAGTTATTCTATATGAAACAAAATGAGAGCATGCATTCTATGTATACTAGATTTACAGATATAGTGAACACTTTAGGAGCTTTAGAAAAGCCTTTTCAAATAGTGAAAAGGTAAAGAAAATCATTAGGTCATTACTAAAAGAATGAAGACTTAAAGAAAGCTACCATTGAGGAAGCCAAAGATTTAAATACTTTAATTATTGATGATTTAATTGGCTCACTTATTTCTTAAAGAAGCATTGACAGTTGAAAGAGGTGATGAAGATAAGAAGAAGAAAAGCATTGCTCTTAAAGCATCAAAACCTGAAAGTGTAATTCGAAGGTGAAGATGTGGTGATGATAGCCAAAAAATGTAGGAAGTTCTTCAAGAAAACCAATGAGCGAAAAAAGTTCAAAAACTTTAAAAATCAAAAAGAGAAGAAGGAAGCAATCACATGCTATGAATGCAAAAAGTCTAGCCATATAAGATCGAAGTGCCCTCTACTTAATAAACTCAAGAAGAAAGCTATGGTGACAACTTGGGCTGACAGCAATGAGGAGACCTTAGATGATAAGGAATCACATGAAGTGCCAAACCTGGCAGTAATGGCAATAGGAGATGAAATTGATGAGGTAAATAACCTTTTTACTTATGATGAATTATATGAAACATTTATTGAATTGCATAATGATTTACAGAAGATTGGAATTAAAAATGTTTCTCTTAGGGAGAAAAATGTAGAACTCTCGAATGAAAATGAATCTCTAAATAAAAAGGTTACATGTTTAGAATTAGAGAATAAAAAGTGTTGACATAAATAATTATATAATATTGATTTTGATGATAACAAACTTTATATGTTTTTTATTAAAAATGATGGAGCTATCAATATTAAACAAATTCTTAAAGCCGTGTAATATTTTTACACATGTTTATGAATTTGGATAATCGTTAACTTTAATCAGAAAATCAGTCTCTGTAAAAAAATATTAAAATACTGATTCTAGAAAATAACAACGAATCGTTTACTAAAAACAGTTAATCAATAATTTTAAAAAAGGTATTAGATTATAACCGTGAACCGTTTAGTAAGAACGGATAGCTACAATTTGTTTTGCAGGTTTCTGGAAATATACGGCTAGGCTAATTGATAATTCCAAATGGCAAGCCGATAATTTCTGGAAGGAAATTACATTGTAACCGTCAACTGTTTATCAAGAACAGTTAAGCCAAAATTATTTTGCAGGTTAATGAAAATAAGCAGATAACTGATAACTCCAAATGATTAACCGACTTTTTAAAATATCAACTCAATGGTCATTTGGACTAGTGACAATGGTAAACTGACAGTAGTTAACGACGATATAATTTTTCTCAAAAAGTCTATAACGGCTAGTTTTCAGCTGCGTCTATAAAATGGTTCAATTAAATTCAAACATAGAGAGATCCAACAGCAATCATTAAGCTTACTACAGAGTATACAACCATTATTTAGCTCTAAACTTGTTTTTATTCCATTGATTCACACTTTGTAACCATATACATTGTGTAAGAGAAAACTCATTAGTAATCTTTATTATTGAGTGATTGTAAGTATTAGGATACACTTGGACTAATAGATTAGGGATAATTTCTTGTTGTAAAGGTCTATTGACACCTTAAAAGTCAATTATATGAGTTGTTGAAGTCTTCGAGGCTCGCATAGTGAAATCCTTAGGCCATAGGCACGATTGGTCAAACCACGAAAAAATAGCGTTTTTGCTCTTTCTTATCCTATTTCTTTATTTTTCACTGTACATTAATTGTTTATTTTAAATTTGGTTGCTTTGTAAATTGCATTTAGTTTTGGTTGCTTAAATTTTTAAAAACCCAATTCACTCCTCTCTTGGGTTGCCTTATTAATATTTCATTTGGTATGAGAGCGAGGTGCTCTTGTTTAGACTTAACTATCAAAAGTTAAAGATCAATGGCAACTCAAAATGATTCCACACTTTAGGCATTCAATCAACCTTTTCACCTCCATTTTTCGATAGAAATGACCATTCTTATTGAAAACCTAGGATGAGAATTTGCTTGAAAGCTTTTAATTATAAGATATGAGAAGTTATTTACAATGGTCCTTTTATATCTACTATTAAAAATAAACAAGAGGAAGATATCCTAAAACCTTCTAATAAATGGAAAAAACAAGAAAAGAAAAAAGATGTCTTTAAACTCTAAGGCTATGAAAGCCTTGTCTTGTGCCCTTGATAAGAAAATATTCCATAGAGTGTCTAGTTGTGAAAGCCATCAGGAAATTTAGAACTTGAACCTATCTATAAGGGCACAAACCAAGTCAAAGAGTTTAAGATTAGTAGATACACTAGACAATATAAATTGTTCTAAATGGAACAAAATGAAAATGTTTATTCCATGTATACTTGGTTTACGTATATTGTGAACACATTGGGAGCCCTAGGAAAAAGCTTTTCAAAAAGCTTTTTCAAATACGAACTGAATGGAGACCTAAAGGATTTAAACATTCTATTTGTTGACGATTTAATTGGTTCTATTATTTCTTATGAGGAAGATTTGACAGTAGAAAAAAGCAATGAGGAAAAGAAAAAGAAAATCAATGCACTCAAAGCATCCAAGTAGGAGAATGATGAGGAAAGTGAGCTTAATGATGAAGACATGACTATGATGGCTAGGAGGTTCAGAAAAATTTTCAAAAACACCAGTGAGCAGAAAAAATTCATAAACTACAAGAACTAAAAGGAGAGGAATGAGCCAATCACTTGTTATGAGTGCAAGAAGCTTGGACACATACAATTAGAATGTCCTCTCCTCAATAAGCTCAAGAAGAAGGCATTAGTAGCCATGTGGGGTGATAACAATGAGGAAATAAGTGACAATGAAGAGTAATAAGAGATGTCTGATTGACACTAAAAAGTGTATATTTAATAAGGATGAAATTATTGGTTTTTCGCTTATTGTGTCGATTAATGGGTTCATTATTATTAAATTATCATAATACTCCCCAAAAATATTTTATGTTAAATTAATTCGTAATATGTTAATTTTTATTTTGTAAATATTTTTATTTAAAATAAAGATAGAATTGGAATTAATAGCGGGAGAAAAAGACAACTAGAACAATTTGGAATTCATCAATTGAGGAGATAATAAAAAAATAAAAAAATAAAGAAGATTGGAAATCATGTTGGTGATGGTCAGGAGGCCACACATCTTAACATTCTTATATATTATAAAATAATAAATAAATAATAAAATAAAGAAAGTTAAAGGCAATTGTTGCCTATAAAGGCAAGCGAGGGAGCAAAGCCAGGGGGACGAATCCAAGAGTACGAAAAACGAGAGAGGGGTAAAGTGCTAAGGAATTGTGTCTTCTTTTTGTTTTCTCTTTTGTTTTGTAATCAATTTTGCTTGTAACATATTTCAAAAGTTTGTCAAATAAAAAGAGTGTTTTATTTTCTTTCAACATGAGTTGCTAATTTTACTAATCTAAGGTGAAGGGTGAAGCTCAAAGTTTCAAATCATGAAATTAATTACTTTTCTCAAGTAGTTTGAAGTTTATTTTATTCATTTCTGATTATTTTTATGTCATGTTAATTTATAAGTTTCCTTGGATTTATATGGTATTTTAACACAGTGTCGACGCACTAACATAGTTGTGGCACATTAAATACTTTATTCCATATTTATCCACACACATAGAATTAAATGATATAATAAATAACTGGTAAAAGTGATGCAAAATATAAAAAATGAGAGAGTAATAAAATTATAGTTTGAATACTGAGAGTGGATCCTGTAACCTTAGCATATTTTTAAATTGGTTTCAAATAATTTCTTTTGCCCACAAATAATTTTCTTAGTTTTAAATTGATTACTGGATTTTAAATTCCCTGTAGTTCAACCCCGGACTCACCGGGTTATATTATAACTAGACACTCTTATACTTGAGAGTAATACACTTTTGAGTTGTGTCAAGTTTTTAGCGCCGTTGCCGGAAAATTTGATAAATTTGGTATCAATTTATTTTTAATTTATTTTAATTTATTTTTTTGTTTTTGTCGTTTACTATCTTGTCGTCATTTTATTTTATTCCCTTTTTGCAAAACTTTAGCCAGCACCCCTTTTCTCTTGAAATCTTAACCTTATCCATAAAATTTGTGAGAAACTTCACTTTAGCCTATAAACTTTGCAAATCAATCCTGAAGCCACTCTTTTTCTTTAAATTTCTGCAATTTACTTTTCGCATTTATTTTAAATGGTCGGTTCAACCGCCTAACTGTTGTTTAAATTTTGTTAATTTATTTATGTTTGTTTATATGGTCGGTTCTACCGCCTAACATTTTAATTTCGGTTTATTTATTCTTGTACATTAATTTGTTTAATTTTATGTTCTATTATATGGCTGGTTTTAAAATACCAGCTAACTTGTTTTCTTTAATTTCTTTATTTTATTCCTGGTTCTAAATTACCACCTAATATTTTGTTAATTGTTTCCTTTAATTACTTTATTTTTATGGCCGGTTTCACTGCCTAATTTATTTTATTTTATTTATTTCAGTTTGTTTATTTTTATTTATGTTATTCTGATTTAGCGTTGTTAACATATATGTTTACGTATTATTGATTTTGATGATAACAAATAAGATTAAGAATGATTAAGTTTTTAAAAGGTTAAATTATTTTTTATACATTTTAAATAAATCATTATTTTCATATTATAAATGTTTTATATTTAATGGAAAAATGATTTTATAAAATTGGTTGTTTTTCAAGTTTATGGTTTAATTAAAAGTGTTTTTGAAAACTTGAAAATCAACAAGTATTGTTTGAAATTATGGAGAAGGACTTATTTGAAAAGTTTTATAGTATTTTGGACATTTGAAAAGTTTTATAGTATTTTGGACAATTTCATAATTTTAGAAAGTTTGGGATTAACGAGTATTATTTTGGAAATCTTGAAATTGGACCTATTTGTAAAGTTTTATAACGTTTGGGTCATAGTACAATTATAGAAAGTTTTTGGGGCAAAGCTGTAATTTTTGATAAATAGTTCACTGTAGCAGTCACTGTAGCAAACAGCTAACCATTTATGGAAAACGGCGAACAATTTATTTCCAGATTGCTAACCTTGAACCGTTTAGTAAGAACGGTTAAGCCAAATTTATTTTACAGGTCTCTGGAAATTACCCTTGAACCGTTTACGAAAAACGGTGAACCGTTTATTTGAAATTCAGCTCAACGGTAACTTTGACCAGCGCAAACGGTTAACCGTTAAGGGTTAACCTTGATCCGTTTTCTGACAAAAAGTGCATAACGGCTAGTTTTTGAGCTCCAACTATAAAAACTCAAATCCAACTCATTTCAAGCTCTCTAGCACGCACAAACAAAAGGCATACAACATATCTTGAGCTCTCAATTCGTGAATCACAAATCCTTGAGCCATCTCTGTTCTTCATTTTGTATATCTACTCTTAAAGAGAGTTTTTGTTGTACTTTTCAATTTCTCATAAAATTTGTGAGTGTTCAAGTGAGGAAACACTTGGGGTTAAGAGATTGGGGAGATAATCTTTGATTGTAAAGGTCCATTGACACCTTGGAAGTCAATTGTAAACATTTGAAGCCTTGGGAGGCTTGGATAGTGAAATCCTCAAGCCCGGTGTTCTTAGAGGCGTGGTCGTAGGCGGGGATAGCCGAACTACGTAAAAATCCTCATGTTTGCTTTCTCTTCCCTTACTCCTTTATTATTGTGCTTTCATTGAATTTATTGTTTTCGAATTTATTAAGGCATTAGATTGGATTGTTGTGTGGTTTTGTTAGGATAATTTTTAAAACACCAATTCACCCCCCTCTTGGGTTGCACACTTATAATTCAAGCGTTTTATGCATCATGGGTTTAGCACACATCATTAGCATTGCATGCGTTGTTGGTCTCATACAAATAGTGGCAGATTAATTATGAGATCACCTTCACCACCTTTAGATATGGCTAACATAGGACCTGAAAATTTTTCAGAGCATGAAGATAACCAAGCCTTACAAAATCTTCATGAACAACCTAGGACCCTTAGAGACTTTATGTATCCTACTAGAACAGGATCACCATCATGCATAGTCTTTCCTTCTGATGCATCACATTTTAATTTCAAACCTGGTATCATTCAACTTCTGCCTACTTTCATGGTTTTGACACTGAAAATCCATATTTGCATTTAAAAGAATTTGAGGAAGTTTGTAACACCTGCACTGATCAAAATTGTAGCATAAACATAATTAGGCTTAAGATTTTTCCTTTCTCACTAAAGGATAAAGCTAAAACTTGGCTACAAAATCTTAGGTCAGGATCAATCAGAACTTGGGATGAAATGCAACCAAAATTTTTGAAAAAATTCTTCCTACCCCATAGAACAAATCATTTTAAAAGATAAATCACCACTTTCACTCAAAAACCAGGAGAAACCCTCTACCAAAGTTGGGATAGGTATAAAGAGCTACTTAATATTTGCCCACACCACAGTTTTAAAACATGGAGGTTAGTATCTTATTTCTACGATGGATTAACATCCCAAAGCAGACAAGTCGTTGAAATGATGTGTAATGGTGAGTTTAAGGATAAAAGTCCTCAAGATGTATTAAATTATTTTGACTATATAGCAGAGAATGCACAACACTGGGATACAGTTGGGTCTTATGAGTCACCAAGTGAACCCCAATCATCTCCATTTGGTGGAGGCATGCACAATCTTAGGGAAAACCATGACCTTCAAGCCAAATTTGCATCCTTACCTAGAAAAGTCGAAGTACTAGAGTCGAAAAAGAATGATCATGTAAAGTCTGTTCAAAGTATTTCATGTCATGTTTGCAACTCTACTGACCATTATACATAGGATTGTCCAACATTGCCAGCTTTAAGAGAAAGTTTGCACGAACAAGTAAATATCATTGACAATTTCAAAAGGCCAAATCCCAATCCATACACTCAAACTCACAACTCTGGTTGGAGAAACCATCCAAATTTTAGTTGGAGAAATGACAACCATGCACAACCTTCACAAGCAGTTCCTCCACGTCAAAATTTACAAAACCCCCAGAGTTACCCACCATATGTCCTACCACTAAGAAAAACTCTGGAAGACACATTTCATTCGTTTATTGAAAAACAAGAGTCGATCAATAACCAAACAATACAAACCTTAACCAATTTGACAGAAACTATCTCCAAACTTACATCTGCTCTAACCTTGCATGAAAAAGGAAAGTTTCCTGCTCAACCTGAACCAAACACTAAGAGTCAACAACATCCTCAAATAGGAAATTCAGGAAACATATCCTCGACCCTCGTGAAACTTGTAGAGATTCAATTTCAGAAAATCGGGAAGAGTCCGTCGGACCTTTAACCCACGAAGAAATAACCAACTCTCCTCCTGTACCCCCATTTCCTCAAGTACTAATCAAGCCAAAGAAATTAAACTATAGTCTAGAAATTTATGAAGCTTTTAAACAAGTAAAGGTTAACATTCCTCTACTGAATGTCATTAAATAGGTGCCTTCTTATGCTAAATTTTTGAAAGATCTGTGCATAGTCAAAAGAAAAGATAAGGTGCAAAAGAGAGCTTTTCTAGCAGAATAAGTAAGTTCCATTCTCTCAACTAATAGTGCTTTGAAATACAAGGATCCTGGTTGTCCAACTATTTCTTGCATTATTGGGGATCATAAAATTGGACATGCTCTACTAGATCTTGGTGCTAGTGTTAATTTACTTTCTTATTCAGTGTACCAACAACTCAATCTCGGTGAGTTAAAACCAACTTCTACCACTCTTTTACTTCCTGATAAATCAATTAAGGTTCTAAAAGGAATAATTGAAGATGTATTAGTCTGTGTCGATAAATTCATATACCTTGTGGATTTTATTATTTTGGAAATGGAACCAATTGCTAATGAATGCAAACAAATTCTTGTTATATTGGGTCGACCATTTTTAGCTACTGCTAGCGCTTTGATTAATTGTAGGAATGGAGTAATGAACTTATCTTTTAGCAACATGACATTGGAACTCAATGTGTTCAACATGTGTAAACAACCTCACCACCAAGAAGATGATGATAATGAGAATGAGGAGATTGATCTCATCGAGCCAATTATTGAGGAACACGTTTAGGATGAAAATTTTACAAATTTTGTGGATATTTGTTTTGCTAGTTCTTTTGAATCAAGTAAAGCACTAAATTGTGATACTGCTAACATATGCTCTTACTGGTGATGATGACCAATCAAACTTTAAAGATATGACACAACCTGAAAAACCAAATGAAGAGGAAGCGCCATAACTCAAATTAAAGCCCTTACCAGAAGAATTGAAGTATGCTTATCTTAGAGAGCAGCAGACATATCCGGTGGTAATTTTTTCCCATCTTATGCATGATCAAGAAGGTAAGTTTCTTTCTGTAGTAAAAAAGCATAAAACTACATTTG
The DNA here is from genome assembly GCA_030449925.1 of Citropsis articulata. Taxonomy (NCBI): domain Eukaryota; kingdom Viridiplantae; phylum Streptophyta; class Magnoliopsida; order Sapindales; family Rutaceae; genus Citropsis; species Citropsis articulata. The sequence goes on along the minus strand of JASUUH010000211.1, from coordinate 17,174,422 downwards.
GTTGGACCTTAAAAGACATAAAAGACATTAATACTTTAATATGTACACACCGAATACACTTGGAGGAAAATGCCAAAACAACTTGTCAACCACAAAGAAGATTAAATCCTCATATGAAAGAAGTGGTAAAGAATGAGGTCCTGAAGCTACTCAATGTAGGAATTATCTATCCTATGTTTGATAGTAAATGGGAAAGTCCAACACAAGTAGTAAAAAATGAAAATGGTGAACCAATTCCAAAGAAATCTGGAATAACCGTTGTAAAAAATGAAAATGGTGAACCAATTCCAACACGCATTCCATCTAGTTGGCGCATGTGCATTGATTACACAAAATTAAATGATGCCACTAGAAAAGATTATTTTCCATTTCCATTTCTAGACCAAATTCTCGAAAGAGTGTCTGGACATCCCTACTGCTGCTTTCTTGATGGCTACTCTAGTTGTTATCAAATTCCTATAGCCTTAGAAGACCAGGGAAAAACCACATTCACATTCCCATTTGGAACATTTGTATTTAGGAGAATGCCTTTTGCACTTTGTTATGCTCCTATAACATTTCAAAGGTGCATGCTAAGCATTTTTAGTGACATGGTTGAAAATTGTCTAAAGGTTTTTATGAATGACTTAACTGTACTTGGTAATTCTTTTGATACATGTCTTGAAAATCTAGAAAACATTTTGAAAAGGTGTAAAGAAAAAGGATTAGTTTTAAATTAGGAAAAATCCCATTTAATGACCACTTTTGGAATTGTCTTGGGCTATATCGTGTTGTCAAAATGAATCGAAGTTGACAAAGCCAAAGTTGAAGTTATCTCAAAATTACCCTCACCAAAGACATTTAGAGAAGTTCGTTCCTTTTTAGGACATGTTGGGTTTTATAGGAGGTTTATAAAAGACTTTAGTGCAATATCTAGACCACTTTGTAACCTCCTAATAAAAGACACACCTTTTAAATGGACTAAAGATTATCAACAAGCTTTTGAAAAAATAATTAATCTTTTGACATTAGCCTCAATAGCGCAACCTCCTGATTGGTCTTTGCCTTTTGAGCTAATGTGTGATGCCAGTGATTATGCCCTTTGTCATCTATTATACAAGTAGAACTTTGAATAGTACTCAAATGAATTACACCACAACTAAAAAAGAACTACTTGCTGTAATATTTGCATTGGATAAATTTCCTTCATATTTAATTGGTTCATCTACTATTGTTTATTCTGATCATGCTGCTGTGAGATATTTAATGTCGAAACATGATGCTAAACCAAGGTTTATACGATGAATTTTGCTACTTCAAAAACTTAATTTGACAATTAAGGACAAAAAAGGCGCTGAAAATGTTGTTGTAGATCATCTTTCAAGACTTATAAATGAGTCTTCGATTGAAACAACACTGATCAATGATTCTTTCCCTGATGAATTTTTGTTTTCTATAAACAAAATGCCTTGGTATGCTAATATTGTTAATTATCTTGTAACATGTGAAATGCCATGTGATTGGAGTTCCCAAGACAAGAAGAAATTCTTAACAAAAGTGAAAAACTTTTACTGGGATGATCCATACTTGTTTAAGTACTGTTCTAATCAAATTTTTTGAAGATGCATACCAGACGACGAAGTAAGTAGGGTCATTCAATTTTGTCATTCTGAGCATGCGGTGGCTATTTTTCTTTAAAAGAGACAGCTGCAAAAATATTGCATTGTGGATTTTATTGGTCTACATTATTTAAAGATTTATATGCATTCTGTAAAGTGTGTAAGAATTATCAAATGGTAGGGTCCATTTCAAAACGAAACATGATGCCTTTAAACCCCATTCTTGTCATTGAAATATTTGATTGTTGGGGAATTGATTTAATGGGCCCTTTTCCATCATCATTTGGATTTGTATACATTTTGGTTGCTGTCGATTATGTTTCAAAATGGATTGAGGCAATTCTTTGTTGGCACAATGATCATAAAATTGTGATCCACTTTCTTAAAGAAAATCTTTTGAGCATATTTGGAATACCTCGAGCCATTATCAGTGATGGAGGGAAACATTTTTATAATAATCCATTTGAGTCCTTAATGAAGAAATATAGAATTATACACAAAGTTGCTACCCCTTATCACCCTCAAACAGGTGGTTAAGTTGAATTAGCAAATAGGGAGATAAAACAAATTTTAGAAAAGACAGTTAATCCAAACCGTAAAGATTGGTCTCTTTGACTAACTGATGCACTTTGGGCATATCGTACTGTTTTTAAAACATCTTTGGGAATGTCACCCTATCAGCTTGTTTATGGAAAATCTTGCCACTTACTAGTTGAACTTGAACATAAGTCATTTTGGGCCACTAAAGCTTTCAATTCAAATCTTGATAATGCTGGTAATGTGTGTAAATTGCAATTGAATGAACTTGAGGAATTAAGGAATGATGCATATGAGAATTCTAGAATTATTAAGGCAAGAACCAAATTTTTTCATGACAAAAGAATTTTTTGAAAAACATTTGAAATTGGTCAAAAAGTCTTGCTTTATAATTCTCGTTTTCATTTATTTCCAGGGAAGTTAAAATTAAAGTAAAATGGTTCGTTTGTTGTAAAAAATATGTATCCATATGGGGCCATAGAAATTGAGAATTCAAAGGATGGTGTCACATTTAAAGGTAATGGTCAAAGATTGAAACCATATCTGGAATATCAACCACGTGAAGCAGACACCGAAATTAATTTGAATGACCCACCAAATCTCGATTAAGCCTTTTTGTTTTAACTTTTTGTGAATTTGTTTTCCTATTGCTTTATCACTTGAATTGTTCGATTTTTTTTCTTTTCCCTATATCTTGAATGGAGTGCATTGTATTGTTTTTAATTGTGTTGTTTGACAGCTGTGTTTTAGCTCACCAATTTTTGTACTTGTCATGAGTACCTCCATGAGAAGTTTTCTTTTCAATCATCTTAAAAAACTTTTAAATGTAAAATTTCACCTGAGGAAATTACTCCGATTTTGTAAATCACATCCTATTTGGGATCTACAACCACCAGAGTTAGTATTCCACGTTAAAGATCTGGAAAGACAACTCACAGAAGTAGAGGGTGGTATTTATGGACTACAATTCGAGATGAAGGTAAATTCAATAAAAGGACGAAGGCATGTTATTTTCCTTGTGTGTTTTTCTTATTTTGTTATTTTTCTTCACTTTCGATTTAATTGTGCAGGTTTGATTCATTTTCCCGTATAAATGACAGATAACGATACTCTGTGACTTTTTAAAGTTGGTATTCTCAGTTTTCCACAATAACTGAACCCTAAAGTCAAGTATGGAAGAAATACAACATAAATTGCATCAACGTTTTCTTTCTCTCCCTCAAAATGCTCTCAATAAGATTTACAAAGCTCGTTGTTAACGACTGCATTTGTTAATGATTAATGGAATTCCTGCTGATATTCACTGGTTAATTGAAGCAAAGGTCTGACTTGTAGGTGAGTTTTCTGATCCATTTGTTTCCTACATGCTTGATTTTGGTAAAAGTACGTTTGCTAAAAAAAAAAAAGAGCTAAGCGACTTAGCTTTAAATGTCTTAACTATGTAAGACTTGCTTGCAACAAACCTCATTGTAAAACTTTAGGAATGGTTTCTTTAAATCGTGAAGATAAAATCAAATTCGTTAAGGATGGCATGAGTAAAGAATCGTTGGATGATATCTTACGATCTGTCGAGACGCATCCAAGCTGATATGTTCAACATGAAATTCATAGTTTATGGAAGTTGTTCCAAAAGGAAAGTGCATAGTTTAGTCTTGGCAATCTGACTCTAAAAGTCCCTGTTTCTCAGATTATAAGAAAAGTAGATAGGAAGCCTATCCTCGACTCATAGAGGCGTTCAAGTCATTACTGGACGTAAAACCAGAGGAAAATGTGAGCCACAATCACAACTACTAGTAGATATCCTTTTATTTTATCTTATTTTTTGCATTATTATTCTTGTTTTTTTTTGTGTGATTTTATATCTAATCACTGTTTGCCCTTGAATTATTGAGCCAAAAGCTTCATGAGTCATTTGACAAATACACCACCCCATTGACAGATGTATATCATTATGTCTGTCACCAAGATCCTTAAATAAGAGCTCCTTTTCAAGCATTCACAAATTGTTTCTTTTCAAAATTGTTTAAATTGCAAGAACTTCAAACAGACAACTTAAGAACATTTGTGTGCTTTTTAGATTTCACTATGGGAAGTATAAGGAGTTCGATCAGGCAGCCATAGAGTTTGGTCGTGCTATAGCAGAGAGAAAACTACATCTTATATATGGAGGAAGTGACCGAGGGTTATCAAAGCTTGTCTCTGAAGCTGCTTTCATTCGAGGAAGTCAAGTGCTAGGTATCATTCCAAAAGCCTTAAAACCTTTGGGATGTCCATCAGACCCACTAACTGGAGAAGAGTTAGTTGTCTTAGGTAAGTAAGAAAAAATATCCGAAATGTTAAATTATGCTGATGCTTTCATTTTCTTGCCAGGAGATCTTGCAACATTAGAGGCGCTAATTACATTTGCTTCTTGGGCCCATTTGAACATCCATAAAAAACCCATCTGTTTGTTAAATGTTAATAACTTTTATGATGGCTTAATAACATTTCTTAATCATGCAATTAAAAATTATTTCATTCCATCCTCAGTGAAAAAACTCTTTATTTGTGCTTGATCAATATTAAAAATTGTATGTTTGTTCTGAAGTAAAAATGTTATTTTGCGTTATTAATGTAATTTATATTTGTAATTGTGTAACATATTATGAATTTCTAATTATTTTTCTAAATATTTGATTTTGTGTATTGTTGTGTGTTTATTAGGTAAAAATAATAATTTCATGCAATTGGAGGCTTCAAACAAATGTACGGATGTCAAAATTGGATTCCGGAAGTCTGAGAAATTATGTCATTATCGAGGAGAATCCAAGACTTTTGTTGTAAATTTTTATGTTTTTACCACGGTAAATGTGGTAATTGTAAAATTATAAGTTTTTATCTTGTTAGGTATGATATTTTATTAGTGGAATGTTTTGGATATGCTTGGGTGGATAAGATAGGATTATGTTTCATTAGTGAGATTATTAGTGGGACAAATGTAAGGTTAAGATTTAATTAGATTTTTTTATTTATGTGGTGTGGATTTACCATGTATTAGTATAAATAGAGAAGGGTGGTGAACACATCTCTAGGCACCTTCTCTTCTTTTCTTTCCTCCCAATTCTTCTCCTCATCTCTCTTTGTAATATATTTTTAATTAATAAAATTAGGTTTATTTCAATTTTTAATTTCTATTTTAATTATGTGTTTTTCAATCTTAATCATTTCTTTTATTCAAAAAATATTTAGCTAAATATTTATAGTTAGGGGAAGGTGAAACTCTTAGTAAAAAAATATGGTTTAATCAAATTCAATTTTTAATTTTATAAATTAATTTGTTTTCTATTTAATTTTATTCATATTTTATATTTTGAAATTTTGATTTATTGTAGACAAAAATAGGAATTTGGCACAATGAATTCTTAATATCTTAATATAAAATATAATAAAATGGTATTTTGATTTAGTGTAGACAATTAAGTTTTGGCACATTAAATTCTTAATCCATAATAAAATAAATGGGAAAATAATTTTAATTAATAAAATTAATCTTTTGGGAAATAAAAAAAAAAAAAGAATTTGTTAAATTATATTTATAACTAAGAGTGGATCCATAACCCTAACTAATTCAACTTCATAGTTTTCCTCAAATTAAATTGTGTGTTTTTTTTAAATTTTATTTTTCTTAGATAAATTTAAACAAATAAATTAAACCCTTTCTCTGTGGATCGACCTCGGACTCACCGAGTTATATTATAACTAGGCACTCTTATACTTGGGAGTAAATCAAAAATTTTAAGTCATTAAGTTTTACACATTTAGAGGTATTTATTTTGTTTTATTTTTCCTTTTATTTTTTTTACTTTTTGTGTAAATTTTCGTTGGGCTCCTTATTTTTTCTAAATTCTCTTCTATCCCTACATCTTTCATAATTCTAGTTTCACCCCCAATAATTTTCGTTTCTAGCTCAATCTTCTCATAATTACGATCCGACCCTAAAATCCTTCAGAATATTCAATTTCATCCTATATGGCTAAATTCTAAATTTTTAAAAATTATGGTGTGGCTATAATATTATAAATAATTTGCAATAAGACCCCTGGACGAAATTTCTCACAAAAATTGGACTTGGACTTATTTGGACTCAATTTGGACTCAATTTGGACTCAATTTGGACTAAGCAAACTAACTACTAACTCTTAACTAACTAATTACTAATTTTTTTTTTCCAGTTGTTTCATTTTTCAATTTCTTTTTATTTCGCATTTTTTTTTCTTTTTATTGCTGGGTTTAACCACCAAAGTTGTTATTTAATTTTAAGTTATTTTATTATTCCGCATTTATTTCTTTGTTTTGTTAATTTATTGGTGGGTTCAACCATCATTTTTTTTATATTTTATTATTTTGTATTTTTGTATTTTTGCTTTATTTTATTTTATTTGGTGGGTTTAACCACCAGTTTTTTTTTGCATTTATTTATGCTTTATTTTTTTTGTTTATTTATTTGGTGGGTTTAACCACAAAAATTGTTAATTAATTTTAATTTTTTTTATACACTTATATTATTTGCATATTTAATTTTCTTTTTATTATTTTATAATTTTTATTTAGTTTTTTTTATTAATTTGTTTGAATATCATCATTGTGACATAACTATTGCATGAGACACTGGTCTTGTACTTCAAGTGGCAGGTTAGTTCGTAGATCTCAATCTCCACCATTAATCATGGACGAGAACCAAGATGACAACTTTTTGGGCGAACCTAATCCTCAGATTGGTCAAGGAGATAATCATTCTCAACATGGACATGATCAAAATCAACCAAGAACCTTGAGAGACTACATGAATCCAACCAGAACCGGAGCACCGTCGTGTATAGTATTTCTCCAGAAGCATCTCGATTCAACTTCAAACCAGGTATTATCCAACTTTTACCAACATTTCATGGTTTAGAATCTGAGAATCCATACTTGCATCTAAGAGATTTTGAGGAAGTTTGTAATACATACACAGACCAAAATTGTAGCATGAACATAATTAGATTAAAGCTTTTTCATTAAAAGATAAAGCTAAAACATGGCTACAAACCCTTAAATCTGGATTAATAAGATCTTGGTATAACATGCAAGAATAGTTTTGAAAAATTCTTCCACCTCATGTAACTAATTCGCTTAAAAGGCAAATTCACTTTCACTCAAAAAATGGAGAAACATTATACCAATTGGGATAGGTTTAAAGAATTACTTAACATATGTCCACACCATGGTTTTGAAACTTGGCGATTGGTCACTTATTTCATGAGGGCTTAACACCACAAAGTAGACAAGTTTGTAAATGATGGTAATGGCGAATTTAAAGATAAAACTCAAGATGCACTAGATTACCTTAACCAATTAGCTGAAAATGCACAACATCGGATACCGTTGGAACTTTGAATTGAATAATAAACCACAACCATCTCCATCTAATGGAGGAATCTATAACCTTAGGGAAGATCATGATTTACAAGCAAAATTTGCATCCCTAGTTAAGGTCAAGCTTTAGAGAATAAAAAGTGATCAAGTAAAACTGCTCAAGAAATTGCATGTGATGTTTGTAGTTCTAATGATCATTTCACTCAAGATTGTCCCACTCTGCCTGCACTTAAAGAATGTTTACATGATCAAGCTAATGCCATCAACACTTTTAACAAACCAAACCCATATTCACAGACTTATAATCCGGTTGAGAAATCATCCAAATTTTAGTTGGAGGAATAATAATAATGCACAATCTTCACAAGCACCACCTCCACAAAATTTTCAAAATACTCAGCCTTATGCACCATATGTTCCACCACCATGGAAAAATTTGGAAGATACAATGCATTCATTCATTAGGAAACAAGACGCCATTAATAATCAAAATGCACAAACATTTTCTGATTTGAAAGATACTCTTGCTAAAATTGCTTCTGCACTCACAATTCAAGAAAAAGGAAAATTTCCAGCTCAACCACAACCAAATCCTAAGATTCAAAATTCACCTTTGGACCAAGTCAAGTCAGTTATAACTCTTCGTAGTGGTAAGGTTATTGAACAACCTATTTCTGAACCTTGTGAAAATGAAAATTCAAAGGTTAAGGAAGAACTAGATAAACTTACACCTAGTGAAGAAATAACTAATGTTCCACCTGAACCACCATTTCTGCATGCATTAAATAAACCAAGGAAATCAAGCCACTCTTCAGAAATTTATGAAATTTTTAAGCAAGTGAAAGTTAACATTCCTTTGTTAGATGCAATCAAGCAGGTACCTTCATATGCCAAATTTTTAAAGGACTTATGCACAATTAAGAGAAAATTGAAGGTAAAAAAGAGTGCTTTCATGGCTGAACAAGTAAGTACCATTTTGTCTTCTAATAATAAATTGAAATATAAAGATCCTGGTTGTCCTACTATTTCTTGTATTATTGGAGATCATAAAATTGAGCATGCTTTGTTAGACCTTGGTGCTAGTGTTAATTTGCTTCCATATTCAGTTTATCTTCAACTTAATCTTGGTGAGTTAAAATCAACTTCAACTACACTTTTGCTTGCCGATAGATCAGTTAAAGTACCAAAAGGAATAGTGGAAGATGTTTTAGTACAAGTTGATAAATTCATATACCCTGTGGATTTTATTGTCTTAGAAACTGAACCTGTTGTGAATAATTATAAACCAATTCCTGTAATTTTGGGTCGACCATTTTTTAAATGCTAATGCTTTGATTAATTGTAGGAATGGTTTAATGAATTTATCATTTGGAAATATGACTTTGGAATTAAATGTTTTTAACATGTGTAGGCAACCAAATGAAGAAAATGAGAATGAAGATGAAATTGATGAACAAAAAGAATTGCTTGAAGCTTGTATCGAGGAGAATATTCAAAAAGGGAATTTTTCTAAACTTCGTAATATTTGTTTGGTTAATTCAGTTGAATCAAATAAAAAATTTAAACATGATACTTCTAATATAAATTTGTTGTTTGATTCTTGTCAGACTTTGCAAATGATGATGAGAAATAAGAATTTGACGAGCTTGGAATCATTGAAAAGACGAAACAAGAAGAAGCATCCAAACTAGAACTGAAACCTTTGCTAGAGGGATTGAAGTATGTTTATCTTGGAGAAGAACAAACTTATCCTGTTGTGATTTCTTTGACCTTATCAAGCGACCAAGAAGGTAAGTTATTCTCTGTTCTTAAAAAGCATAGAAACGCAATTGGATGGACTTTAAATGACATTAAAGGTATTAATCCTTTAGTTTGCACACATAGAATCAATTTAGAAGAAAATGCTAAAACATGTCAACAACCTCAAAGAAGATTAAACCCACACATGAAAGAAGTAGTAAAAATAGAAGTTCTTAAATTGCTTGATGCGGGAATTATCTACCCTATCTCTGATAGTAAGTGGGTTAGTCCTACACAAGTAGTGCCTAAAAAATCTGGAATCACTGTAGTTAGAAATGAAAAAGATGAATTAATTCCGACACGACTTGCATCTAGTTGGCGCATGTGCATTGATTATCGGAAATTAAATGAAGCCACTAGAAAAGATCATTTTCCATTACCATTTCTTGATCAAATCTTAGAAAGAGTAGCTGGACATCCCTACTACTGCTTTTTAGATGGATATTCAGGTTATTATTAAATTCCTATAGCACTTGAAGACCAAGAAAAAACCACATTTACATGTCCCTTTGGAACATTTGCATTTAAAAGAATGCCATTTGGACTTTGTAATGCTCCTGCAACATTTCAAAGATGCATGCTAAGTATTTTCAGTGATATGGTTGAACATTGTTTAGAGGTCTTTATGGATGATTTGACTGTGTTTGGAAATTCTTTTGATGATTGCCTTGATAATTTGGAAAAAGTTTCAAAAAGATATGTTGAAAAAGAACTTGTGTTAAATTGGGAAAAATGCCATTACATGGTTACTTCTGGAATTGTTTTGGGTCATGTTGTATCTGTTAAAGGAATTGAAGTTGACAAAGCGAAAGTTGAAGTCATATCTAAATTGCCACAACCAAAAACAGTTAGAGACGTGCGATCATTTTTAGGACATGCAGAATTTTATAAGAGGTTTATAAAAAACTTTAGTGCCATATCAAAACTATTTTGTAACCTCTTATTAAAAGATGCATCATTTGAATGGACTGATGATTGTCAAAAATCTTTTGAGAAAATAATTTGTCTTTTGACATCTGCACCTATTATGCAATCTCCTGATTGGTCTTTACCTTTTGAATTAATGTGTGATGCAAGTGACTTTGCTGTTGGTGCTGTTTTAGGATCGTAAGTCATTTGTAATTTATTATGCAAGTAAGACTTTAGATTGTACTCAAATGAATTATTCGACAACTGAAAAAGAATTACTTGCTTTGGTATTTGCATTAAACAAATTTCGTTCTTACTTGCTTGGTTCTAAAACTATTGTTTTTACTGATCACGATGCTGTGAGATATTTGATGACTAAACAGGATGCCAAACCAAGACTAATTTGTTGGATTTTATTACTCCAAGAATTTGACCTTACCATCAAAGATAAGAAGGGTGCCGAAAATGTTGTCGCTGATCATTTATCAAGACTCACATCTGAATTCTGCACTGATATAACACCCATCAATGACTCATTTCCTGATGAATTTTTTTTTTTTGTTACTCCAATGCCATGGTATGCTAATATTGTTAATTTCCTTGTTACAGGTAAAATGCCTTTACAATAGAATAGTCAGGAGAAGAAAATTTTTTTGGTTGAAGTAAAGAAATTTTATTGGGATGATCCTTACTTGTTCAAATATTGCCCTGATCAAATTTTTCGACGATGCATTCCTGATAATGAGGTAAGTAGTGTTATTAATTTTTGTCATTCTGAAGCATGTGGTGGACTTTTCTTCAAGAAAAACTACGGCTAAAATTTTACAATGTGGATATTATTGGCCTACCATATTCAAAGACACATATGAATTTTGTAAAACTTGTGAAAACTATAAAAACATGATGCCATTAAATTACTTGAAATTGAAACTAGAAATGAAATCCATTTTGAAAAATTGGATTTGTGTACATATTAGTTGATTGATTATGTCTGAAAATGGATTGAAGCAATGTCTTGTCGAAATAATGACAGAAAGCTCATTAAATTTTAAAAGAAAACATCTAAGTCGATTTGGAATCCTCGCTATTATATGGAGGTAAGCATTTTTGTAATATGTCATTTGAGTCTTTAATGAAAAAATATGGAATTACACATAAAATGGCTACCCCTTATCATCCTCAAACAAATGGCCAAGTTGAACTAGCAAATAGGGAGATAAAACAAATTCTAGAAAAAACGGTTAACCCAAACCGAAAAGATTGGTCTCTTCGACTGACTGATGCACTTTGAGCTTACCGTACTGCATTCAAAACATCTTTAGGAATGTCACCCTATCGGTTAGTTTATGGTAAACCTTGTCACTTGCCTGTTGAACTTGAGCATAAATCATTTTGGGCTATTAAAGCTTTTAATTCGAATTTGGATGATCTTTGGTAATGAACTTGAGGAATTATGAAATGATGCATATGAAAATTCAAGAATTATTAAGGCAAAAACAAAAATTTTTCATGATAAAAGAATTTTTCGAAAAACATTTGAAATTGGTCAAAAAGTGTTGCTTTATAATTCTCGTCTTCATTTGTTTCCAGGAAAGTTAAAGTCAAAATGGAGTGGTCCATTTATTGTAAAAATTGTATATCCACATGGGGCCGTAGAAATTGAGAATCCCAAAAATAGTGTCACGTTTAAAGTTAATGGACAAAGAATAAGGCCCTATCTGGAATACCAACCACGTGAAGTAAACACCGAAATAGATTTGACTGACCCACCAAATCTTAATTAAGCTTTTATTGAGTGTTTTAACTTTTTACTGTTGCTTTATCTTTTGAATTGTCTGATTGTCTTCAATGATACGAATTGTAAAGTTTTTTATTTAAGTGTGTTTAATAATTGTGTTTTCCTCATCATTGTACATCATGAGCTCCTCAATAAGGAAAATTTTGATCACACATCTTAAAAGATTTGAGCGAATAAAATTTAACTTGAGAAGATTGATACAAAGCTGTAAATCACATCCACTTTGGGAACGACAACCACCAGAATTAGTGGCCTTCGTTGAAGAGCAAGAAAGACAACTAAGATCAGTAGAGAGTGGTATATATAAATTTCAAATGGAGCTTGAGGTTAACTCCATGAGAGGACGAATGTAAGTTCATTTTCTTTTGTACATATTGTGTTTCTTTTTGTTGTTCGCTTTCACTTTTGATTTTATTCTGCAGATTTGATTTTGGTGTGTTTTGATTTATTTTCCCGTATAAATGGCGGATAACGGTACTTCGTGACTTTTTAAGTCGGTGTCCTCAGTTTCCCACAATAACTGAGATCTCAAAATCAAGCATGGAAAAAATACAACATAAATTGCATAAGCGTTTTCCTTCTCTTCCTAAAAATGCACTTCAAAAAATTTACAAATCTCGTTGTGAAAGATTGCGTCTATTAATGATCAACGGAATTCCTTCTGATATTCGTTGGTTAATTGAAGCAAAGGTCCGATTATCTGGTGAGTTTTCTGATCCATTTATTTCTTACATGCCTGGTTTTGGTAAAAGCACATTTGCTAAAAAACGAAGAGCTAAAAGACTTGGCTCAAAATGTCATAACTGTGTACGTCTTAGTTGTAAACGAGAAGTTTGTAAATCTTTAGGAATGGTTTTTGATAGTTGAGAAGATAAAATTAAATTCGTTAAAGATGGCATGAGTAAAGAATCGTTGGATGATATCTTACGATCTCTTGAGACGCATCGAAGCGGACATGTGCAATATGAGATAAACAGGTTATGGAGACTATTCCAACAACAAAGTGCACAGTTTAGTCTTGGGAATCTGACTCAAAAAGACCCTATTTGTCAGTTTATAAGAAAACTGGATGGGAAACCTATCCTCGACCCATAGAGGGCGTTCAAACCGTTACTGGACGTAAAACCAGAAGAAGATGTAAGCCACAATCACAATTACCAGTAAATATCCTTTTCCTTTGTTGTCATTTCATCATTTGCATTATTGCATTGTATGGTGTGATTTTGTATTTAATTATTATTTGTTTTCTTTTACTTTTTCTTTTCACGTATTGCTTTTCCTTTTACTGTTTGCTTTTGAATAATTGAGACATGAGCTTACGCGTCATCTGACAAATACGCCAACCCATTTACAGCTGTTTCTCATTTTGTCTGACACTAAGATCTTTAAATATGAGCTCTTTTTTCCAACCACTCACAAATTTTTTTTGAAGATTATTCTAATGGCAGCATCATCGAGTAAACAATTCAAAAATATTTGTGTGCTCTCTAGATTTTATTATGGAAAATACAAAGAGTTCGTTCAAGCTGCTATAGATCTTGGTTGTGCCATAGCTGAGAGGAAACTGCACCTTGTATATGAAAGGGATGACCGCGGGTTATCAAAGCTTGTCTCAGAAGCTGTTTTTATTAGAGGAAACTAGGTACTAGGTATCATTCCACAATCCTTAAAACCTCTAGGATGCATGTCTGATGTGCCAATTGGAGAAGAGTTAGTTGTCTCAAGTATGCAAGAGCGAATAACTGAAATGTTAAATCATGCTGATGCTTTCATTTTCTTGCCAGGAGATCTTACAACTTTAAAGGCATTGATTACATTTGCATCTTGGGCCCATTTAAACATCCATCAGAAACCCATCGGTTTACTAAATGTTAATAAGTTTTTTGATGGGTTGCTCACATTCATTAACCATGCAATTAAGAATCAGTTTATTCCAATCTCTGCGAAAAATATCTTTGTTTGTGCTTCTACTGCTAATGAGTTACTTGATCTTTTACAAGCTTACAAACCAGAGCCAGATCCTAAGACCTTGGCATTAGAATGGTTAACTAATGATAGTAACCCTAGCCCTAGTAAGAAGTACAAGTTGGACTTAACTCTTCGGTTATAACTATTTTCTTGGAGCAATGAGGTTATGTCTTCTAAACTCTACTTCTTTTCTTTAAGCCATTGAGGATAATGTCTTATTCAGTTAGGGGAGGAATAGTTGTGTGTGGAATATAGCAAATCCTAGTAATATTTTTTGTCGAAGATGGCAGAATATGGGGTGTAGCGGCTCTAGAAAAGCATCTTCAACTGCTTGTTCAGGTGTGATCTTTCCGATTTTTGTTTTCTTTATTTTTATTTTTATTTTTATTTTTTTGTCTTTTTGCATGTATATATTATGAATAATGTTTAGATTAAGTTGGGGGGAAGAAATAGTTAACGTAAATTGTAAATATGTGTATTTTTTTTATTTTGTGAAAAAAAAGAAGTGTGAATAATCTACTGCCTGAAGATAGAATTTCTAATGAGTTTCAGAATGAAAATGTTGTTATCTTTTAATGAAGCCCCATGAGTATTGTGTTAATAACTTGAGCACAAAAAGGTTTATGATATTCTGGATAATGAGTGAATGACAAAGATTTAGAAAATTTTGGAAGAGTTTATTTATTTGGTAATTTAGAGGATAGATGAACAACAATTAACTTGCATGTGAATTTTGTAAATCATAATTTAATATAACGCTTTAATTGCTAGGGGCTACCAATAAGCTAGTTGGGGGGTGTGATTAGTATTAAAAATTGTATGTTTGTTATGAAGTAAAAATTTTATTTTACGTTATTAATGTAATTTATATTTGTAATTGTGTAACATATTATGAATTTCTAATTATTTTTCTAAATATTTCATTTTGTGTATTTTTGTGTATTTATTAGGTAAAAATAATAATTTCATGCAATTGGAGGCTTGAAACAAATGTACGGATGTCAAAATTGGATTCCGGAAGTCCGAGAAATTATGTCATTATCGAGGAGAATCCAAGACTTTTGTTGTAAATTTTTACGTTTTTACCACAGTAAATGTGGTAATTGTAAAATTATAAGTTTTTATCTTGTTATGTATGATATTTTATTAGTTGAATGTTTTGGATATGCTTGGGTGGATAAGATAGGATTATGTTTCATTAGTGAGATTATTAGTGGGACAAATATAAGGTTAAGATTTAATTAGATTTTTTTATTTGTGTGGTGTGGATTTACCATGTATTAGTATAAATAGAGAAGGGTGGTGAACACATCTCTAGGCACCTTCTCTTCTCTTCTTTCCTCCCAATTCTTCTCCTCATCTCTCTTTGTAATATATTTTTAATTAATAAAATTAGGTTTATTTCAATTTTTAATTTCCATTTTAATTATGTGTTTTTCAATCTTAATCATTTCTTTTATTTAAAAAATGTTTAACTAAATATTTATAGTTAGGGGAAGGTGAAACTCTTAGTAAAAAAATATGGTTTAATCAAATTTAATTTTTAATTTTATAAATTAATTTATTTTCTATTTAATTTTATCCATATTTTATATTTGTAAATTTTGATTTATTGTAGACAAAAATAGGAATTTGGCACAATGAATTCTTAATATCTTAATATAAAATATGGTAAAATGGTATTTTGATTTAGTGTAGACAAATTAAGTTTTGGCACATTAAATTCTTAATCCATAATAAAATAAATGGGAAAATAATTTTAATTAATAAAATTAATCTTTTGGGAAATAAAACAAAAATAAAAAGAATTTGTTAAATTATATTTATTACTAAGAGTGGATCCATAATCCTAACTAATTCAACTTCATAGTTTTCCTCAAATTAAATTGTGTGTTTTTTTTAAATTTTATTTTTCTTAGATAAATTTAAACAAATAAATTAAACCCTTTCTCTGTGGATCGACCTCGGACTCACCGAGTTATATTATAACTAGGCACTCTTATACTTGGGAGTAAATCAAACATTTTAAGTTGTGTCAGTGCTCCTACTGCTAATGAGCTACTTGATCTTTTGCAAACTTATAAACCAGAGCCGGATCCCATGACATTGGTGTTGGATTGGGCAACTGATGATGATGGCAGTAACTCTCATAAAAAGTGTAAATTAGATTTAACTCTTCATTTGTAAATATTTTCCAGTTGTGACCAGGTGATGTCTTATAAACTCTACTCCTTTATTCTAAGACATTGGGGACAATGTCTTCTTCAGGTTGGGGGAAAAGTAATAGTTGACAATTGTGGAATGTCTCAGTCCTGGTAATGTTTTTACTAATTTTTATTATAAAGACTAACTTTTGATAAAAATTTGAGTCGAAAATGACAGAATATAGAATGTAGTGTCTCTAGAAACACATCTTCATTTTAGAATTTTATTTTTTTAACTTTTTTTTCTTTTTCTCTTAATCGTCTCCCTTAAGTTTTTGCAATCAGACCTAATTTTTTTTGGTGTGTTCTTTAACTCAAAAAAAATAAAAAATAAAAAAAAAATTTTGGTGTGATCTTTTAACATTGGATAACATGATGATTTTTAAATTTTAGTATTTGTATTATCTTTGGCCTTGAGTTATGTTACACTATGATTTTCCCTTTTCATGTTGAAATGTAAATTGAGAAATTTGATGAGTGAAATTGATTAAGCCATTTGGAGGAATGTACATATCATGAAAAGTCCAAGCGAGTTTTTGAGCCTATTATCCTTGGAGAGTAAACCTATTTGCCTATAAAGCTTCACAATTTATTGTATAAGATCTCTATATTTTCTAAAAAAAATATTTTGTGCAGCTGCTTCTAAAAGTCTAATGAACTAGTGGATATGAAAGATTATTTAAAGCCCTAAACGCTAACAGAAGGCCATCTTTGATCCGTTTGAGCCTTTCTAGCCAACCCTATTATAAAGTATCCATAATTAACCCCTTTGAACCTTAAAAAAAAAAAATTTGTTTAATAACCTATCACTTGTCCCACTCCAATGTGGATATCACCCTATATTTTATGTTTTCTACCACCTAATTATGTTTGAAAATAGGGATGATTGTGTATTCTTGATAATGGTTCTATAAAAAAAAAAAAAAGAGGACATGTATAAATAAATCAAATAAATAAATAAATAAAAACAAAAAAAAAGAAGAGAAGAAAAAAATTCCAAGAAAGAAAAGAGGCAACTTGTAATCTCTGAAAAATAAATCCCTTAATTTTCAAACATATATTTGTTTTTCCTATTACCCTTTTTTGTTAGCTATAACCCTAACCTACGTTACGTCCTAATAAAACTCCTTCTTAATTTTAGGGACTATAATCTGAAGTAAAATCTGGTAATATAGACCTAAAAGATGTGGTGATCATAAAAAATAAAAATAGATTAGTTTGGCTAATAATTCTCCTGAGTTGAGATCATTTTATTTCCAAGCTGTAGGCGTTATTTTTTCATCTTGGTGAGAGCATGTGATATTGTTTTATTATTCTCTCAAATCTACCATTTCTTTTTAGAGTGACAGTTTAATTTGGAGTATATTTTCTTTAGAGAGAGTCACTCTTAATCGTGAGGTTTTGGGGCTTGATGTATCATTATTAAAAGTGGCTTGATTAATGTAGCTTTGATAATTGATCATTTTACATGATTTTACTTAACTGATTTATGTGGGTGTGATTTTATTTAGACTGAAGATAATACTTATACTTTTATTTGATTGTTGTCATTAATCTGATGAAAGACGTAAACACAATCTTTCAAAAAAAAAAAGATTTTAATTTCGTTTTAAAATTTCACTAACTTTTAATCGCTTAAATTGCTATGACCTAGCAATAAGTTGGTTGGGGGGTGTGATTGAAACTAAAAAGTGTATATTTAATAAGGATGAAATTATTGGTTTTTCGCTTATTGTGTCGATTAATGGGCTCATTATTATTAACTTATCTTAATACTCCCTAAATATATTTTATGTTAAATTAATTCGTAATATGTTAAATTTTATCTTGTAAATATGTTTTCATGAATAAAGATAAAATTGGAATTGATAGCGGGAGAAAAGAAGGACAACTTGAGCAATTTGGAACTCATTAATCGAGGAGATAATATAAAAAAAAAAAAATAAAGAATAAAAAGGAAAAAAAAAGAAAAAGAAGATTGGAAATCATGTTGGTGATGGTTAGGAGGCCATCACGCCTCCTGACCATCACATATCTCAACGTACTTATATATTATAAAATAATAAATAAATAATAAAATAAAGAAAGCCAGGGGAATGAATCCAAGAGTGCAAAAAGCCGAGAGAGGGGTAAAGTACTGAGGAATTGTGTCTTCTCTTCTTTTTCTCTTTTGTTTTGTAATCAATTTTCCTTGTAACATATTTCAAAAGTTTACTGAGGTAAGATGAAGGGTGAAACTCAAAGTTTCAAATGATGAAATTAATTACTTTTCTCAAGTGAGTTTTAGGTTTATTTTATTTTTTTCTGGTTATTTTTATGTCATGTTAATTTATAAGGTTTCTTGTATTTATATGGTATTTTGACACAATGTCGACACACTAACATAGATGTGGCACATTAGGTATTTTATTCCATATTAAATGATATAATAAATAACTGGTAAAAATAATGCAAAATATAAAAAATGAGAGAATAATAAAATTATAGTTTGAATACTGAGAGTGGATCTTGAAGCCTTAGTATATTTTTAAATTGGTTTCAAATAATTTCTTTTCCCCACAATTAATTTTCTTAGTTTTAAATTGACTACTGGATTTTAAATTTTCTGTGGTTCGGCTCCGGACTCACCGTGTTATATTATAACTAGACACTCTAATACTTGAGAGTAATACACTTTTGAGTTGTGTCAACATCAAATCTATCTCTCATGGCAATTGGGGATAAATTGCTTGACGAACTTGATGAAGTAAGTGATCCTACCTATGATGAATTATATGATGCTTTTAAGGAATTGTATGATGATTGGAAGAAAATTGGTAAAAAGAATACATGTCTTAAAAAGAAAATGGTAGAACTCACAAATGAAAATGAATTTCTAAGTGCAAAGATTACATGCCTAGAATTAGAAAATAAAACATTGCATGATAGAGTTGCATTATTAAATGAGAAACCTAGCACTTCACATGAACATATAGAATTATATATATATGATTTGAAAAAGGAAAATGAGATGCTTAAGAAAAAGAATATTGAACTTAGTGATATTGTCTTAAAATTTTGCAAATGGGCAAAAAGTGTTGGATAATTTGCATAGTTTATAAAAATGTGTGTTTAAAAAAGGAGGTTTGGTTATAAGCCAAATTTAAAACAAAAGTATTATAAGAATTACTTTGTGAAAAGTAACTCCATTAACAAAATAGTTGTATGTCGCTGTTGCAGTCAAGATGGTCACATGAAGTATAGATGTTCAGTTAAAAGAAATGCATATTATCAAGTAAAATATGCTTGAGTTCCAAAAGAAACTATTGCTAACTCTCAAGGACCCAAAAAGGTTTGAGTACCTAAGACTTGAGATTTCTTTTGCAAGGTTTGAAGAAGAAGAAGAATAACTGGTATTTAGATGGTGGTTGCTCAAGACATATGACGGGAAATTATACATGGTTATGAAGTTTCACTAAAATAAAAAATGGTAGGGACGTTTGCTTTGGAGACAATTGGAAGGGCAAGATTCTCAGAATTTGTAATGTCGGTAAAGTTTCCTAAACTTTAATTGAAAATGTATGTTTTGTTGAAAATTTGAAACACAACTTGATTAGTCAATTATGTGATAAGGGTTATAAAGTTGTGTTTGATAAAACTAGATGTTGAGGAAATTTTACCGACATTACCAAATTTATGTTGATGATATTATATTTGGATCTACTAATGAGTTTTTGTGCAAGGAATTTTCATCTAGATGAGCATGATGGTAGAATTGAAGTACTTTCTTAGACTTCAGATAAAACAAACTAAAGAAGGAATTTTCATCAATCAAGTCAAAGATTTAAGAGATTTACTCAAGAGATTTTGACTTGAAGATGGAAAGATTAAATGTATTCCAATGAGCTAAAAACTTATGCTTGACAAGGATGAAAAAGGTAAAGAAGATGATATCAAAACTTATCGAGGTATGATCGGATCTTTACTTTATTTGATTGCTCGTATTGATTGCTAGTAGGCCTGATATTATGTTTAGCGTATGCTTGTGTGCAGAATTTCAATCATGTCCTAAAGAATCTTATTTGCTTGCAGTGAAAAGAATTTTTGGTTACTTATTTGGAGCCAT
The DNA here is from genome assembly GCA_030449925.1 of Citropsis articulata. Classification (NCBI taxonomy): domain Eukaryota; kingdom Viridiplantae; phylum Streptophyta; class Magnoliopsida; order Sapindales; family Rutaceae; genus Citropsis; species Citropsis articulata. The sequence continues at coordinate 17,154,109 of JASUUH010000211.1, read as the reverse complement.
AGATCTTGATCTTTGGTATCCTAGAGGAACACATATAGACTTAACTTGTTATTCGGATGCTACTTTGCCGGATATAAGGTTTATAGAAAAAGTACTAGTAGAACATGTCAATTTTTAGGTCACTCTCTAGTCTCTTGATTTAGCAAGAAATAAAATTAAGTTGCATTATCAACTACTGAGACTGAATATATTACAACTGGAAGTTATTGTGCTCAAGCCTTATGGATGAAACAAACTCGGAGAGACTATGACATTTACCTTGATAAAATACGTATCATGTGTGATAATACTAGTACCATAAACTTATCAAAGAACCCTATCCAACATTCAAGAACCAAGCTTATATAGATTAGACATCATTTCTTAAGAAATTATGTTAAAAAAGGGGATATTTCATTAAATTTTGTTTCAACCAAAAAAAAAAAAAAACTTGCTGATGTCTTCACCAAATCGCTTAATGATGAACAATTTACTAAAATTAGACATGAGCTTGGAATGATAAGCATTGCGCAATCGCATTATTTTATGTGATATAAAGTCTATTTTGTTTCTCGTGATGTGATTAGTTGTTTAAATTAGATGATATAATTGTGTGAATTCATAAATCATGCATTAAATTGGCTTCTAGTACATTTCAGATCACTGAAATGATCTCGATATAGATGAAATGTTGGCCAAAGATAAAAAAAATGTGTGAAATCATAGATAAAATAAACAGATAACCATTTGGTAATAAATAGTTTACGGTTTAAATACAGAGACTAAGGAAATGACAGCTGAAAATTATCGAAAAACCGTTTGTCAAAAATGGTTAATCGATTAAAAACAGAGAGCTAGCTTTTCTTAATCTTTCACCATTTGTGAAAACTGGATAATAGCTTAAATTTAGAGCTCTCTAGAAATTATAGCAGCACTGATTACAGTAAACGGCTCGCTGTTTATGTGCAATAAAAAATGTTCCAAGTTCTTCTTCATTTTCAGTTACCGTTTTACTGTTTTCTCTCCAACCGCGATACCCAAGCTCTCTATCTCTAAAATTTCTCTTTTCTCTTGCGTTTTCTTGTAAAATTAGACCTATAGAAACCTTTTTAAACATCTTTAGAATAGTTTTATCAACTTAAAACAACAAATCAGGCTTCAAATAAAACAATTCTCAAATTAAAGCCCTAGAGTCAGCCAAACTGTCTTCTTCAATTTTGGCCGAATTTTTGTTACTTTTTGGCCAAATTAAGCATTATGATCACTTCCTTTATCTTCCATTCTCCTTTTAAATGGTTTAATTTCTTTCATTTTCATCATTTCTCAAAAATCCCAATTTACATAGTTGCGAGAGAAAATTTACCCTAGTAGGAATCCAATACCACCAACGGAGACGTCAGAATTTGAGAGGATTTATTTTCCCATAGTCCTTTGGCAAAATGCTTATAAAACTACTTTATGGGTGGATAGGTAATTCGCTCTTACTTGTCAATTTGGATGACTTTGCAGAATTAAGTATATGTAGTAGAAGTGTGAGAGATATTTTATTGCCTTGGGAGTCAGCATTAGATATTGATAAACAGATATATCCTAGTCTAGTTTGTGTCTTTTACTCGAATATGGAAAATTCTGCAAATAGGCTAGATAGGATAATAACTTATGTAGAAAGTGTTCCCATCGAATTTGATGTTGAGGATTTGACCAATATTCTGAGAACTCCAAATTCTAGCCACCAAATTTATACTTTTAGGAAGGTTATTTCGTTTTCTGATTTTGTTCATTTTAGTGTTAGGAATATCTGTAGATGTCGAGACCTTACAGATGATATTTGTGCTTGTAATTCTAGTAATGTAACCAGAGAGGGGTGAATTTGTTTCTAAAAAATATTCAATTCTAAAATAAAGTTCAATGCAAAACTGAAATGAATTAAAAGTAATAACAAATAAATCAATCATAATATAAAAAGATAAGGGAAGAGAGATTCAAACACGGGGATTTTTATGTGGTTCGGCCAACCTCGCCCTCGTCCATGCCTCCAAGCTCACCGGGCTTGAGGATTTCACTAAGCAAGCCTTCAAGGCTTCAAGTGCCTACAATTGACTTACAAGGTGTCAATAGACATTTACAACAAGAGATTATTCCCAATCTCTTAACCGAAGTGTATCGCAACACTTACAATCACTCAAGACAAAGATTACAAATTTGATTTTCTCTCACTCAATATCTAAGATTATAAATCAATGCCCAATTTATGAATAAATAAAGGAAGAATGTATTCAAAGTTCTATAAAGGTTGTATTCTCGATTATATGCTCAGAGAAAGTGTTGTGATAAACCTTTGTTTGAATTTGAATGAGCTTATTTATAGTTGGAGCTGAAAAATAGTCGTTACTGACTGTCTGCCCAAAAATGGATCGCTATTAGCTGTTAATGGTTAATTGTTTCTCTTAGTTAAAGTTACCGTTGAGCTAAATTTCAAGTAAACGGTTGAACATTTGTCATTAACCTTTCACTATTAAATTCCAGAGACCTGCAAAACAAATTTTTGCTAACCGTTTGTTGTGGAAATTTTATTGAACTCGCAAGCGCACGAATCTATTGTAGAATAGATTAATGGTGATGAGTGTCGATCCCACGAGGAGGTTGATTTTAATTATGTGTAAAATTAATTTTCTTAATTAGGTGGATGAATTTATAGTGAAAGGAATTTAAAATATGCTAGAATTTAAATTAAAATGGCAGGAATAAACTAAAACGAAATCTATTGAAATAAAACACTTGGGTATCTGGATTTGCATCAACATGCTCTATGGGCTAAATATTTCTTATTAATGCCAATTAAATCATGAGGGGAGATTCCACACCTCATCAACCACGCTCAAATAAATATGGTGCTAAGGGCTTATCGTGCCAAATAATAATAACCTTGTACTAGGGTGCCGGTTTAACCAGGGCGATATCTAGACAAGACTATTATTATTTGTCGACGAAAAGTCAAAACAACCACAAATATTAGAGGGAAAGAGAAAGTAAATTTACCAAATTAAGCCCATAGAACATGTTGAGACTTCACCTTCAACCCAAACTTAAAAGAAAATTAGCTACTCATTTTTTAACTAGGGGTAAAATGGAAATTTATTAAAATACGTAGAAAATACAAGAAGGAGAAGGAATTACAAAAATTTAAGTTTAGAAATGAATTAAGGGGTATCAAATTAGGGGGGGAGCCCCCTTTTTATAGATACATTGAGTGAATCGTGACCATCGGATTAAAAACAATTCGGACGCTCAGAATTGCACCACGTCATCAGTCAACAGTCAACAGTCAACGTTTGAACAGTAACACGGTTTGACCACGGTTTGCATAATAACGCGGTTTGACCACGGTTTGCACAGTAACGCCGTTTTGCACAGTAATACTATTTGCACAGTAACGCTGTTTGAATAGTAAATAATCCCGTGTATGTGCATATACTGTACACACGATTTTTGCTCCACTGAAATGCTGCCACGTCATCGATCCACAGTACATAAGAAATTTAGCCCAATAAGATCATGACACATCATCAGTCAATACCACGTCATCGGTCAACGCCACATAAGCAGTCAATGCCACATAATTTGTCCAATCAAATGCTGCCACGTCGCGGTCGATGCCGGTCGCCGATTGATGCCCGTCATCGATTGACCATGTCATGTGGTGAACGTATATATGAGCGATTTACATTGAAGATGAACAATGATATTTTTTCTTTTATGCTCCTCTTAAGGTTTTCGACCGTCCTGAGTTCAAATGTGACGTCTGTTTTGCTGTCTGATCACTCGTTCATTGTGAAACGATCGTGATGCCCCTAAAATACATAAAATACCTAATTATAATGAAACACACATAATTAAATAACAAAATACTTAAATAAATAAAAGTAGCAATGTTAGTGAGACTTGAAGTGTAAAATGACGATTTATAAATAAAAGTAGCACTTTCTAACACTCAACACACCCCCCAACTAGCTTATTGCTAGTCCCTAGCAAATAAAGCGAAGATAAAATTCAAAACCATTTTTTTTATATAAAACACACGTGTTTATTCAATCAGATTAATGATAGCAATCAAATAAAAGTACAAATATTATCTCCAGTCTAAAAAAATATCACACCCATATCAACCATCCACATGCATTAGTCCAGTAAACTTTGTCGTAGCAATAGTAATCAGGTCACTTTCAAGAATGACATGTCAAACCCCAAAATCTCACTGGTAGTAGTGACACTCTCACAAAGAAATTAAACCCAATAAAAATTATCACTATAATGAATGGTAAATTGAGAGAAAATAACATAGAAATATTACACACTCTCACCAAGATGAAAGAAATATGCCCATAGCTTAGAAATAATACGATCTCAAACAAAGTACTAGTCAACCCAATGTATTCTTTTTTTTTTTATTCATTACTACATCTTAATAGCCCATATAACTAGCCTTTACTTTAGACTATAGTTCCCTAAAATCAAGAAGGACTTTTATTAGGACATAACGTAGGCTAGGGACATGGCTAGCAAAGAAAGAAAAATAGGGAACCAAAATATATATGTTTGAGAAAAAGTTCAAGAACTTTTGAAAATTACAAGATGTATTTTGCTTATTTATTGCTATTGTATATCTTTTCTTTTTTTTTCTCTTTTTGATTTTTTTTAATATGGCACAACTTTGTTGAACAAAATAATTATTTATCCTTTTTCTCAAACATGAATAGGTGATGAAACTTGTATGATATCGGGTAATACTCCAAATTGGAGTGGGTCAGGATGATAAGTTAACAAAGAAAATGCTTTTTTTTTTAAAAGGCTCAAAAAGGCTAACTATGGATATTTTACAATAGGGATGGCTAGAAAGGCTCAAACGAATCAAAGATGGCCTTCTATCGTCTCTTAGAGCTCTAAATAATCTTCCATATGTACTAGTTAGGTGGGCCTTTAGATGCAGCAACACACATTTTTCTTTCTTTTTTTTTTAAAGGAATGACTCAAAGGAAATCTAGAGATCATGTATAAAATAATAAACTGCTAAGCTGTATAAAGAATGGGCAAAAAGGGTTACTCTCTTAAAAAAATTAATAGGCTCAAAAACTCACTTGGAATTTATTATGACATGTGCATTCCTTCAAGCAACTCATATTTGTCCCCAACATCAACATGTAGAATAGCAAACATGGTATAACATCACTCAAGACCAAAGATAATACAAATACTAAAATTCGAAAGTCATCATATCATCCATTATAAAAAACTCACACAAAATGACCAAAATGTTTTTTTATTTTTAACAAAATTCTACCCCCCAACCTATTCTAAACATACATGTAGAAAAATGAAAAAAAACGATGCAGAAAAATTAATTAAATGATAGAAAAGAAAAATATTTGAATTTTTTTTTTTACTAAGAAGATGCGTTTCTAGAGTCACTACACTCCATATTCAGCCATCTTTATAAAGGAGAAGTCAAAAAAAAAAAAGTTAGAAAAACACACTTAAAATAAGACAAATTTTTTTTTGTTTTGTTTTTGTTTTTTTTTTTAACTTTCAAACTAAGAAGATGCATTTCTAGAGTAACTACACTCTATATTCAGCCATCTTCTACTTAAAAGGTTAGCCACGGTTAGTTCTACAACAAAAATTAGTAAAAACTTAACCAACATTCCACAATTGTCAACTATTTCCTCCCCCCAACCAGAACGAAACATTGTCCTCAATGTTTGAAAGGAAAGAAGTAGAGTTTAGAAGGCATCACCTGGGTAGTGCAACACAGAAGAAAATATTTTCTAGCGGAGAGTTAAATCTAATTTGTACTTCTTACTGCGGCTACTGTTACCATCATTATTTGAACACTCCAACACAATCACGGGATGCATCTCGATTGATAAGTGGGCGACTAATTCTTCTCCAGGTTGATGAGTTAGACAAAGCGGCCCAAAGGTTTTAGGATTGTTGGGATGATGCCTAACACTTGGCTCCCTCGACATAAGCGACACGAGACCATTTTGGATAACCCTCGGTCACCTCCTCCATACACCAAGTGCAGTTTTCTCTCTGCTATTCTTCGACCAAGATCTATGACTGCCTCAACGAACTCTTTATGTTTGCCATAATTAAACCCAGAGAGCACACAAATGTTCTTGAATTGTTTACTAAGAGTAGCTGCTATTAAGATACTGCTCAAAATTAATTTGTGTGTGTACAACAAAAAATCATATTTAAGAACCTTGGTGACAACGGGTCACAACTATGTATGAGGCATTATGTCAGTGTCAATTAACGCGTAAGGGACATGGCTCGAGAGTAAAAAGGAAAACAGTAAAAGGGAAAAAGCAAACAATGATAACAAAAAATTATTAAAGGCAATAATGCGAATGGTAAAACAATAGTGAAATAAAACAACAGTAAAGTAAAAGGATATTAGTTGCGACTGTGGCTCACATCTTCCTCTGGTTTTACGTCCAGAAACGGCTTGAACACCCTCTATGGGTCGGGGATAGGCTTCCCATCCGGTTTTCTTACAAACTGGCAAACAGGGTAGTTTATAGTCAGATTCCCGAGACAGTATCGTGCACGTTCTTTCTCGAATAATGGCCATAACTGGAGAATCGCTCTTTGTACGTATGCACTGGGATGCGTTTCAAGAGACAAAATGATATTATCCAATGACTCTTTATTCAAGCCATCCCTAATGAATTTAATCTTATCTTCCCTATTATCAGACACCATTCCTAAAGAACATGGTTTTTTTATTGCATATCGTTCTGGCACACTTATGACAAGCAACAGAAAGTCTTCGAGCTCGTCGTTTTTCACATAATTTCTTTTACCACAACCAGGCATGTATGCAATAAATTTAGGAGGTAACTCACCTGCCAAGCGTACTTTGGCCTTGATTAACCAGCGGATGTCAGTAGGTATGTCATTCTTCATAAGCAATCGCATGCGTTCGGATCGGGCTTTATAGATTGAAAGGAGGGCATTCTGAGGAAGCGAAGGGAATCGTTTGTGAAGCTTTGCTAAAATCTCGTCTCTGTCCATGCCTTCGTCTCAGAATATTAGTTATTATGGGAAACTGAAGTAACCGACTTGATTGTCACGGAGTACCGTTATCTGCCACTTCACCGGGGTGACAAACTTGAACACACAAAGCAAACTCAAGCTCCAACTAGGTGTTGTAGACGCTTCTCTCAATTTCTTTGAGTTGTCTTTCTAAATTCTCAACATGGGCGACTAACTCTGGTGGTTGCAGAACCCAAATACGAGATGTTTTACAAAATCCTATCTGCTTTCTGAGATGAGTTTGGATACGTCAAAGTGTTCTAAGCATGTACTGTCTCATGATTAAAATGATAAAAGAAAACTATAATGGTTAAACAAACACACTTAAACAAAAATAATTTCAATAAGCAAAAGAATAATAAAAAGAAAGAAAAGAAAATTCTCAATTTAAACTTGGTGGGTCACTCAGATTTATTTCGCTATCCTCTTCATGTGGTTGGTACTCTAGATATGGCTTTAATCTTTGACCATTAACTTTAAAAGTTGCACCATTCTTTGGATCTTTAATTTCAATTGCCCCAAGCGGAAAAACATTGTGAACAATAAATGGGCCAGACCATCGAGAACGTAACTTACCTGGGAATAGGTGCAAGCGAGAATTGAATAAAAGCACTTTCTGACCTGGAGTGAAAGATTTTCTCATAATTTGCTTGTAAATCTTGGTATTTTTGTACGCGTCATTGCGAATTGCTTCAAGTTTTGCCAGCTGTAATCGTCTTTCTGAGCCAGCTTGCTACATATCAAAATTGAATTTCTTGGTGGCCCAATACGCACGATCAGTTTCTCGCTTGGTAATTTACCACGACGGGCTGAGTTTCTTTTCCGATGTGGCACTAGTTGTTCAACTCGACTTCCCATTGTTTACTTTGTGTCCGGATGGTGCCGAGTCATCGTTAGCATTGACTTCATCGACTAATCACAATATCAAAATCTAAACCAGTTGAGTTAAACATGTTCAGTGCCGTCATCACTAAAGTTCGAAGACAATTATTATCAACTAATATTTCTATTAAATCCATATCAACAATTCCATTTTCAATTGCAGGTGGTTTTGCTACATGATAAGCTCTGAGTCTTGATTCAGATTTTTATTTCTAACATTGTAGGCTTGGAACCAACGTGTTTTAATAGAACACCTACTTGTTTATCGCAGCAAGAAAAAAGGTTCGACACTAACACTTAACATCTCTTTAAAGGCAAAAGATCTTTAAGAACTCGTACGAAGCCATGGCACTGAGTCGGTTTATCGCACTCTCCTCTGATGATGGATGTCTAATTGCAAGATTTAACCCACCGTGGGCTTAGACTCACTGGCATCTCCATCTCTTCTTCCTTATCTAACCTCCGAGAAACGGTTGCGAACATATTCTCGTGGAAATGGTTTCTTTTCCCCGATGACGAAGTTCTTTGATGGCGTACAATCCGAAAGACTTTATCACCGCATCTCCACTTTGTTGTCAACTTGTTACCGTTCAGAAGGGTCACGACCGCTTTGACCTCTCCCATACACGCGCGAATCGCATCGGCTTACGCACCCGCCATGTTCGATCCGGGCATGTTGTGGAATTTACCCTTGGGTTTTGATTGTATGGTCTAAATAGTGGCTGAGAGGCTTGAGAATTTTGAGGAATTGGTTGCATTGGAGGAAATGGTGGAGGTGGAGCTGTTGGTTCATTTTGTTGGAATCCTTGATACCATGAAAAATTGGGGTGGTCTCTCCATCCAGGGTTATATGTGTTGGAGTATGGGTTGTAATTTGATGGTTTTCTCATGACTCCTATGGCATTGGCTTGATCTGAATATGAGTCATGGTCATGTGGTTCTGTTGAGTTGGTAGTCATTAATGATGCTTTTTGTCGAGAAAGGCCTTCAACCATCTCTTTGACTTCTTTAATTCCCGAGCTTGACTCACCAACTTGAACCTCATTCACTCCTTTAATTCTCCTAGTATTTCTGAGTGATCGACTCCGTTGTTGGGAATTGTCCGATTGGCGCTGGAAGAATTCCCAAATCTCTGAAGCGCTTTTTGACATTAACTCTCCTCCACTGGTCGCCATTAGCCATTCTTGCACTTGTGGCAATAATCCCTCCAAAAAGTATTGACATTGGTGCCATTTCTCGTACCCATGATATGGACATTTCAAGAGTAGTCCATTGAATCGCTCCTATGCTTCGAAAAATTGCTTGTCGTCTCTTTGGGTAAATTCTGAAATTTCCCTGTGAATAGCATTTGTTTTATGAACTGGGAAATATTTATTTAAAAATTTTGTTACCATTTGTTCCCATGATGTAATGCTATTAGCAGACAATGTATTGAACCATGAATGAGCTCTATCCTTTAAAGAAAATGGGAATAATCTAAGTTTAACATCATCATCTGAAAATTTCTCGTATTTAAAAGTTTGACAAATAGCATGAAAATCATTCAGATGATTATATGGGTCCTCATTTTCTTGGCCATAGAATGTGGGGAGACAATTTAGCACACTAGGTTTTAATTCAAAACTCCTAGCAGCTACATTTGGGTATCTGATGCATGATGTGCTCAAATTAGCTAAAGGACTGAAATAATCCTTAAATGGCCTCTCCTGTGGTTCTGGTTGGTTTTGCAAATCCATGTCAATTTTATTTTTAAATGCAACGTGTTTGTGTGTGCGAGGTGTTTTTTCTAATTCAAGGTCTAAAGGCTCAAGATTAGGTGATAATGACCTTCGACCATGCATGCAAAAAAAATAAAATAAATAAAAGCAAAACAAATAAAAATAAAGAAGAGGGAGAAATTACAATACTAACCTTATCACGCTGTTACAATCTTATTATGAAAACACACTCAATTGCTATAAGAAAAAGAAATTACGTGAAACAAATATTAACTAAAATTATAAAGAAAGATAACAAGATAAACAAAATTAAATTACAAAGAAAAATGATAGGAAAATTAAATTACACAAATTTAAAGAAGAGAAAAAAGAAATGAAATTCTAACCTTAAAATGTAGATTCACTTTTTTTTTTAAATTCAGAAAAACAAAATTACAAGAAAACAACTAAAAATAAATATATATTAAAAAAATTAATTCTATGAATTAAAATACTTATCTCCCGAGCAACGGCGCCAAAAACTTGTTGTGCAAATTTTATTGAACTCGCAAGCACACGAATCTATTGTAGAATAGATTAATGATTACGAGTGTCGATCCCACGAGGAGGTTGATTTTAATTATGTGTAGAATTAATTTTCTTAATTGGGTGGATGAATTTATGGTGAAAGGAATTTAAAATATGCTAGAATTTAAATTAAAATGGCAGGAATAAACTGAAACAAAATCTATTGAAATAAAACACTTGGGTATCTGGATCTGCATCAACATGCTCCATGGGCTAAATATTTAACTGTTTTTTGTAAACGGTTCACCATTTAATTTCAGTGATCTCCCCAGCATATTTGTGTTTACCGTTTTTGCTAACCGGTTAGAGCTTAAGCATTAATCTTTCTCTGGATTTTATTGATTAACCGTTTCAAATAAAATGGTTCACCGTTTACTTCAAGAATCACAGTTTTAGCCAAATTTCACAGGTAATTATTTTTCCAATTTGAAGTTTAACAATTATCCATCATTCATAAACATAATTATATACGGCTTTTGTTTATTAATAAAAAGCTCCAACAATTTACTCAAGAGTATTTAAGGTTTGTTATCATCAAAATCAATATATTGAACATTTATATGTTAACATTCTCCCCCTTTTTGATGGTGACAAACTTCTTTCAACATTTGCTTCCCCTAAATGTATGGCCAATTTAAAATTTTAGTCAAAAATAAATTCTTAGCCAATATGAGATGTTTTCTTTTGAAAATAGGATTTTAAAAAACATTTGAAAAAAAGAAAGAATTGAAGATATCAATATGATCAAATTATTTCATTATCTCCCCCTTCATCATAAAAAAGAAAAGATAAAATCGAACAATTAAAGCATGAGTTGCCAGCTAAAGATATTACCCATGATAGGCGAGCAAAAATTTCGGCAGAGTCTCCCCTTAAAAATGGACAAAACCTTAAATATAATACAAGACTAAAACACTTTAAAAAATGATTAAACAAGTCTCCATATCCCAACAACTCCAATAACATTCAATCGAAGCATGTAGAATTATGCATGAGGAAACCATATATAACCAACCATAAAAAAATACTAATCCATCATCAAAATCAATAATAAAAAGTAATGCAAGTCAAATAGAAATATCAAAACATATATAAATATAATATGAAATGTATATGCGAAAAAGAAAATAAGAAACTAAGGACGAGGCCACGAAGAGGTAAGCCGCAAAGAGGTAGGTCGCCAAGAGGTACTGCTAGGTTCGTATCCAAAATAGCCAAGAAGCTGGCGCTGTGCTGTAATGATCTTATACTACTGATCGATACTATGCTCCTAAAAAGTCTGAACCTGAGATCAGAGCTGCTGCTAATCGCGGGAGAGAGTATCTAAGCGATCGAGAATAAGTTGCTTTCGCTAAGAAATCCTAGGAACATCATCATCCAACTACTGCAGAATGTCTAAAGCTGGTGGTTAGGCAGAGGCTGGAGGCGGTGCGGGAGCTGAAAACTACTTAGGAACAAAAGGCTATTAGGGAACGGGAAGCGACTCAGAAACAGAGGGAAGATCAGTATTATCTTACGATCCTTAGTATCAAAATCATATGGAGGCTGGGGGACAGAGCAGCAACAAAGAGAAGGAGGCTGAACTCCTAATCTAAAGTCGGGAAGTTTATTGGGGAAATAAATATCATAAAGCATTCAATCATCTACTGGAGCAATTAACATGTCCCGATTATTGGAATTTGAGGTCTTGAACCATTTCCGTTCTTTCTAGAGAAACCGATACTGGTCATAACTTTCGGACCTATCAGTTTGGGCTCCTTATACACAGCATCCCTAAGAGGCACATGGAAGTGTCGCAGTATCTTAGTGATGATACTACCATAAGGGAGCAAGCGGTGAGTAACCACATGAGTAGTCAACATATGTCTCACAATGATATATCCAAGGTTAATGGATCGCCCCATAATAAGACTATCCAATAATCCAACATCTAGTCTAGTTACCTCATCAGAGTGACCCTTTTAAAGAGTAATGCTATACTGCAAAATGATATGAAGGATGCGAACTTGAAGAGGTAATAGTTGGGACCGAAAAGGAAATATACAAATATCAGCAGTAAGATCCCGACGACAACAAATGTTTCGGACACCCTTATTGTGTGCAAAGCTATCAAATAAGAGAGCTTTTCTAGATGTATAAATTCTATGACCATCATCTGAAATGCCAAGGATGTTCTTATTTAAAAACTCAACATCAAAGTCAATAGAAATGCCATCAATAAGAGTAACTATCCTATCTAAACGAGTTGCAGAAAGTTCCATATTTGAATAGAAAACTCGAACTAGATTAGGATAAACTCGATCATAGAAATCAATAGCAAACTCCCAAGGTTGAAGCATATTTCTAACACTTCTACCACACACAATCAACTCTTTGAAATCTTCTATATCCACATAGTAAGAGTCAAGTACTTGTCAACCCATAAAGTGATCCTCGAAGCGCTTGCGGAATGGTGCTATGGGAAGATGAAATCTTTCGAATTCTGAAGTCTCCCATGGTAGATAAGGTTCCTAGAGAGAGGTATTTTTCTCCTCTGAGTTCACTGAGATGACCCAGTCATCACAAGCAAGGAGAAAATTTGAAATTTTGAGGGAGATGTGATTGGAAGAAGATGAACTAATTATTGAGTTAAGAATGCGTAGAGGATGTGATTTTGAGGCTCAATGCGGTTAAAAAAAGACAAAAATTAGGTTAAAAATAATGAAACGCGATCGGCTGCCCTTATGGTTTTGATTTGGGATTTTTGAATTTTGAGCTCGATTTGAAGATTTGAATCGGTGAAATCGGTCTAAGAATGATTACAAATGGTTCTATCAGTGTGATTTGGCAAGAAAATGGAGAAAAATAGAGGATAGAGAAAAGGGAAAGCTTTGGTTAGCAATGGCTGAAATAGTAAGAGGGTAAGTGAAGAGTAAAAAGAAACCCTTGGAACAATTTCATATTTCGCGAAAACGGTGAGCCGTTTTCTATAAGCGGTGAGAGAGTAATTTCCAGAGAGCATTTAATAAAAAAATGGTTAACGAGTAACCATAAATAGTGAAGGGACAAATTCCAGTGAGCTTTCTATTTTTAAACGGTTTACCTTTTGAGGCAAATGGTGAAGGGGTAATTGGCAGTCAGCATATTATAGTTTTTGGAATTAAATTATACACCATTTATTTCTAAACGGTTATCCGTTTATTTCATTTGTCATTTCGCACATTTGTTTTTAATATTTGGCTAACAAATAACACATTTCAAGATCATTCCATTGATTCAAAATGTTTTAAGGGCTAGTTTAATGCATGAATTATGAACTCACAAATATTTAAAACAATCAATTCAGATATGCATTCAAATATTAATGAAACAACCACATCACTTATAAGTTATCAAGCATTTCATAGTTATGAAAACTTATTTAAAACATCAGTCAATCAATTTTAATAGACTTCATATCATAATTAGAAATGTTAATGGGGAAATTTCATCATCTTAAGTTCATGCCGAATTTTTGAAAATTGATCTTCGCCAAGAGGTTTTGTGAAAATATCGGCAAGTTATTTTTCCGTAGAAATGAACTCTAATACAATATTGCCCTTTTGCATATGATCTCTCAAGAAATGATGTCTAATCTTTATAGGCTTAGTTCTAGAGTGCTGAATAAGATTCTTTGAAAGATTTATAGCACTAGTGTTATCACACTTAATAGGGATTTGTTCAAGATTAATGCCAAAGTCTTTAAGTGTTTGTTTCATCCAAAGAGCTTGTGCACAACAACTCCCTGCAGCTATATATTCAGCCTCGGTAGTTGAAAGTGCAGCAGAATTTTGTTTCTTGCTAAACCATGAGACAAGTAAGTGATCTAGCAAATGGCAAGTTCCACTAGTGCTTTTTCTATCAACTTCGTAATCGGCAAAATCCGCATCCCAAAAGCACGTTAGATCTATATGAGTTCCTCTTAGATACCAAAGGCGAAGATCTATGACTCTACTCAAATAATGAAAAATTCTTTCTACAGCAAGTAAATAAGATTCCTTGGGACATGATTGAAATCTTGCACACAAACATACACTAAACATGATATCAGGTCTAGTTGCAGTTAAATAAAGTAAAGATCCAATCATACCTCGATACATTTTGATATCCATTTCTTTGCTTTTTTTTTTGTCTTTGTCAAGCTTGGTGGTTATGCTCATTGGAGTACTTTTGGTCATTGAGTCATCAATGCCAAATCTCTTGAGTAGATCTTTCACATACTTGGCTTGATTTATAAAGATTCCTTCATCATTTTGTTTTATTTACAGTCCAAGGTAGTACTTTAACTCTCCCATCATACTCATTTCAAACTCCTTAATCATACAAGAGGAAAATTCCTTGCACAAAGACTCATTAGTAGAACCATAGATAATATCATCAACATATATTTGAATAATAAGAATATCTTGGTTCTTATGCTTAACAAAGAGAGTGGTATCTGCTTTTCCCATACAAAAATCATTATCTAACAAGAAATTCTTAAGTCTATTATACCAAGATGCTTATTTTAATCCATACAATACTTTTGATAACTTATAAACATAATTTGAAAATTTTTCATTTTCAAAACCAGGGGGTTGTTTCACATAAACATCCTCTATAATATAACCATTTAAGAAAGTACGTTTGACATCCATTTGAAATAAAATAAAATCTTTATGACAAGCATATGTTAACAATATTATAATGGATTCTAATCGAGCTACAGGTGCAAATGTTTCATCAAAATCAATTCATTCTTCTTGGTTTTAACCTTGAGCCACTAGGCTAGCTTTATTTCTTATAACCACACCGAGTTAATCTATTTTATTTTTAAATACCTATTTAGTGCCTATAATGGGTTGATGTTCCAGTTTAGGAACTAATTCCTACACATTGTTTCTGGTCATATGCCTTGAACAACCACTATCCAAGAACCATTTATTTTTCTTCTTCTTCAAGTACTGTAGAGAAAATCTCAAGTCTTAGGCACCCAAAACGTTTTGGGTCCTTCAGTGTTAGCAATGGTTCCTTTTGGAATCCAAATACATTTCACACCATAATATGCATTTCTTTTCACTAGACATCTATTTTTCATATGACCATCTAGATTATAATAATGACATACAACTTGATTGTTAATAGAAGTACTTTTCACAAAGTAGTTCTTATAATACTTTTGTTTCAAATTTGGCTTATAGCTAAGTCCTCATTTATCAAACACACATTTTTGTGAATTAAGCAAGTTATCCAACGTCTTTTGTCCATTTGTAAATTTTAAAATAATTTCATTTAACTCATTATTCTTCTTCTTAAGCATTTCATTTTCATTTTTCAATTCTTTAACATGTGATTTTTCATATTCATATGAAGTACTAGGTTTCTTATTGGTATTGCAACTTTATCATGCGATATTTTTTTCTCTAATTTTAGGCATGTAATCTTTTCACTTAATGATTCATTTTCATTTTTGAGCTCTACCGTTTTCTTTTTAAGACATACATTCTTTTTATCAATTTTCATTTCTTTAAAAGCATCATATAATTCATCATATGTAGCTATGAAGATCACTTACCTCATCAAGTTTATCACATGATTCTTCCCCAAAGGCCATGAGAGTTAAATTTTTCATTTCTTATTGCTCTTTATCATCACTTGTTTCTTCATCGCTATTATCCTATGTGGCCATCATGGCTTTCTTCTTGAATTTGTTGAGAAGTGGGCACTCCGATCTTATATAGCCAGGCTTCTTACATTCATAGCATATGATTACTTCTTTCTTCTCCTTTTGGTCCTTGAAGTTTCTAAATTTTCTTCGCTCACCGATTTTCTTGAAAAATTTTTTGAACCTCCGCACTAGCATAGCCAACTCCTCATCATCCGGTTCACTTTCACTATCACTCTCATATTTTGTGGCTTTGAGAGCAATATTTTTCTTCTTCTTTTCATTGTTTCTTTCAACTACCAAGTTTTCCTCATAAGAAACAAGAGAACCAATTAAATCATCAATAGATAAGACATTTAAAACTTTGGCTTCCTCAATAGCAGTCCTTTTTGGTTTCCATTCCTCATGAAGCGATCTAATGATTTTCTTAACTTTCTTGCTATTTGAAAAGATATTTCCTAGGGCTCCTAGAGTGTTCACTATGTCTATAAATCCAGTGTACATAGAATACACACTCTCATTTTGTTCCATTTGAAATAATTCATATTGTCAAGTGTATCTACTAATTTTAGACTCTTTCACTTGATTCGTGCCTTCATAAACAACTTTAAGTTTGTACCAAATTTCATTACCACTTTCACAACTGGACAATTTTATGAAACTCTTTCTTATCTAGTGCACAAAATAAGGCATTCATAGCTTTAGAATTTAGGGAAGATTTTCTCTTTTTCAATTCATTCCATTCCCATTAAGGTTTTAGAATATCTTCCCCGAATTCATTTTTAGTCAAAGGCATAAATGGACCACCACATACAACTTTCCAAATTTCGTAATCTAGTGCTTGTAAATAAATTCTCATCCTAGTTTTCTAATATGGGTAGTCATTTTCGTCAAAGAACAGTGGTCTAGTTGTGGACTATCCATCCTTAAAAATTAAGTCATTTTGGGTTGGCATGGATCTTTTACTCTAGACAGTTAAGTCCTAACAAGAGAACCTTGCTCTGATACCAAATGTAATTCTAGTAATGCAACCCAAGAGGGGGGACGAATTGGATTTCTAATAAATATTTAATTCTAAAATAAAATTCAATGCAAATCTAAAACGAATTAAAAGTAATAACAAATAAATCAATTACAATATAAAAAGATAAGGGAAGAGAGATTCAAACACAGAGATTTTTACGTGGTTTGGCCAATCTCGCCTACATCCACGCCTCCAAACTCACCGGGCTTGAGGATTTCATTAAGCAAGCCTTTAAGCCTTCAAGTGTTTACAATTGACTTATAGGGTGTCAATGGACCTTTACAACAAGAGATTATCCCTAATCTCTTAACCCAAGTGTATCCCAACACTTACAATCACTCAAGACAAAGATTACGAATTTGATTTTCTCTCACACAATATATAAGATTATAAATTAATGCCCAATGTGTGAATAAATGAAGCAAGAATGTATTAAAAGCTCTATAAAGGCTATATTCTTGATTATATGCTCAGAGATGGTGTTGTGATAAACCTTTGTTTGAATTTGAATGAGTTTATGGGGCTGAAAAATAGCTATTAGTGTCTGTCCGAAAACAAATCGATGTTAGCCATTAACAATTAACCGTTTGTCTTGGTCAAAGTTACCGTTAAGCCAAATTTCAATTAAACGGTTGACCATTTGTCACTAACCTTTCACTATTAAATTCTAGAGACCTGAAAAACAAATTTTTGCTAATTATTCTTGTTAAGTGGTTAGAGATTAACAAAGAATAATTTTCTAAAAATTATTGGTTAGCAGTTTGATATTAATGGTTTGCTGGTTATTTCCAGTAATCTGCAAAATAAAAGGTCTTATTCGTTTCAGTTAAATAGTAAGAGATTAGCATAAAATTCTAATCTGAAAAATTATCGGTTAACCGTTTAGTGTAAATGATTCACTTTTTAATTGTAGTGATCTCTGGATTTGTGTTCACCGTTTCTGCTAACCGGTTAGAGCTTAAGCATTAATCCCTCTTTGGATTTTATCAGTTAACTGTTTCAAATAAAATGGTTCACCGTTTACTTCTACAATCACAGTTTTAGCCAAATTTCACAGGGAATTATTTTTCCAATTTGAAGTTTAATAATTATCAATCTTTCATAAACATAATTAGAAGATTTTACGACTTTTTTTTATTAATGAAAAGCTTCAACAATTTACTCAAGAGCATTTAAGGTTTGTTATCATCAAAATCAATATAATGAACATCTATGTGTTAACAGTGCTCTCCTCTTCTGGTCACAACTGTTACCTTTATAAGTTAGAATCCTTCATACTATCGTACAACATATTATCATCCATAAGAAGGGACATTCAGATGACGTAACAAGGTTAGATGTTGGGTTACTAATTAGTCTTTTTGAAAGGTAGCCTATTAACCTAGGTTATATTATTTTGAGACATATGGTTAGTAGTCCTGGGTCAACCATCGGTTGCTTTCATAAGGTAGTATTATTTCTAAGATACTACGTCATTTTTAGCACCAATTCAAGATTCAGTTTATATGGAGACTAAGAGGATTAGTTATGAAGTTGTAATGGGTATAGGATTTTTTCAGAAGAATAGGGAGTGGATCAAAACAGGCACATCTAAAAACCAAGACACCCTTGCAGCTCTAGAAGATGATCGAATGGTTAATGATGTTTACCCTCCTAATCAGTTATCTTATTTTAGGCTAGGAGCTTGACCTCCACCCCTCATCTAGGATTCATATCATAGCCTCTAGCAGACTCCGATTTTGAAGAGCATGAGATGGATATTGATCAGCATTATTACCTAATCTTGAGCCTTTAGATCTTGAATTGGAAAAAATATTTCACGCACACAAACACATTACATTTAAAAATAAAATTGAAATGGATTTGCAAAATCAAAAACTAGAATCATAGAGACCATTTAAAGATTACTTCAGTCCCTTAGCTAATTTGAGCACATCATGCATAAGGTATCCAAATGTAGCTGCCAGGAGCTTTGAATTAAAACCTAGTGTGCTAAATTGTCTCCTAACATTCTATGGCCTATAAAATGACGACCCATATAATCATCTGAATGATTTTCATGCTATTTGTCAAACTTTTAGATATGAGAATTTTTCAGATGATGATGTTAAACTTAGATTATTCCTATTTTCTTTAAAGGATAGAGCTCGTTAATGGCTTAATACATTGCCTGCTAATAGCATTACATCCTGGAACAAAGGGTAACAAAATTTTTGAATAAATATTTTCCAGTTCATAAAACTAATGCTATTCACAGGAAAATTTCAGAGTTTACCTAGAGAGAAGACGAGCAATTTTTTGAAACATGGGAGTGATTCAATGGGCTACTCTTGAAGTGTCCACATCATGGGTATGAGAAATGGCACCAACGCTAATACTTTTTGGATGGATTATTGCCACATATACAAGAATGGCTAATGGCAACAAGTGGAGGAGAGCTAATGTCAAAAAGTTCATCAGAGATTTGGGATTTCTTTCAACGACAATTAGATAATTCCCAACAATGAAGTCGATCACTCAAAAATACTAGGAGAATTAAGGGAGTAAATGAGGTTCACATTAGCGAGTCAAGTTCGGGAATTAAAGAAGTCAAAGAGATGGTTGAAGGTCTTTCCCGATAAATAGCATCGTTAACAACTGCTAAATCAATTGAACCACATGACCGTGACTCATATTCAGATCAAGCCAATGACATAGGTGTCATGAGAAAACCATTAAATTACAACCCATACTCCAATACATATAATCCTGGATAGAGAGACCACCCCAATATTTCATGGTTTCAATGACTCCAACAAAATGGACCAGCAGCTCTACCTCCACCAATGCAACCAATTCCTCAAATTCTTCTAGTCTCTCAGCCACTATTTAGACCATACAATCAGAACCCAAACCACTCTCAACCCAAATCATGGGAGGATAAATTCCCGAATTTCAAGAATCTTACTCATTCCATAATCGATCAACAGAACCGCACCATTGATGAACTGCAAAATGAGATGAAAGCATGCTTCAACTCACAAGCCCAATCAACTTCAAATCTCGAGAAAAATGGTGACACAACTTACCTCTTCAGTTCAAACCTTGGCAATAATTGTTGAGAAAGGCAAATTCCCAAGTCAACCGGTGCCTAATCCTAAAGTAGTGCATGAAGCAAGTACCAGTTTACCACAGCAGCATGGAGAGGTCAAAGCTAACATGACCTTGCGAAAAAGGAAAGAAGTCAACAACAAAGTGGAGATGCCAGTGACAAAAACAACTCAGATTGTACCCGTGAATGTTGAAGACTCATCATCAGAGGAGAAAGAAGAAACTAACCTGCGTGAATATGTTGCTAAAGCTCTATTTCCTCAGAGGTTAGCTAAAGGGAAGAAAGAAAAATCCATATGTGAGATTTTTGAGATCTTCAAATAGGTAAGTGTTAACATCCCTTTGCTTGATGCTATAAAACAAGTGCCCTCTTATGCTAAATTTCTTAAAGACCTTTGCACTGAAAAGAGATACATTCATGTTCAGGAAAAGGCCTTTTTAACAGAAAATGTTAGTTCTATACTCCAACATAAAATGCCTCTAAAATACAAAGACCCAGGCTCCCCTACTATCTCATGTAGTTCCCCCACTTACAAAATGTTTGTGAAACTTTTACTGGGAGAATTACACCCAACTCCAGTTGTGTTACAGCTTACAGATCGGTCCACGAAAATATCTTTTGGTATTATAGAGGACCTACTTATCCAGGTAGACAAGTTTTATTTTTCTATTGATTTCATTGTAATTGACACTCAACTGATCCAGGATTCTAGGAAGCACATCCCCATTATCCTAGGACGACCTTTCTTGGCAACTGCTGATGCTCACATTCAATGCAGGACTGGAAATATGCAGTTGTCCTTCGGCAATATGACTATGGAGCTTAATATCTTCAACATTGCCAAACAACTTCACAATGCAGATGATGGAATTGTTGATGTGGATTTATTAGAAACATTAGTTGATAATAATTGTTTTTCAAACCTTATTGATGACCCTTTACAAACATATTTAACTCACTTTGGTTTGGATTTTCATATTGACAGATCAATTGATGAAGTCAACGCCCTATTTTTCTCAGCACCATCCATGCACACAAATAAATGGAAGTCAAGAGTTGAACAACTAACACCATCAGAGAAGAAACTTAGGCCATCATCAAAATCACCATCAAAACTCGAGCTCAAACCATTACCCAACACTTTGGAATATGTATTTTTGGGAGAAGAAAGTACTCTACCAGTAATCATCTCTTCATCCCTAAATGACGAACAAAAAGGTAAGTTGTTGGAAGTTTTAAAAGAACACAAAGGAGCATTAAGATGGACTATAGTGGACATAAAAAGTATAAACCCAGTAGACTGTATGCATTACATTTACTTTGCTGAAAATGCTAAACCTACTAAGAAAATGCAGCATCGGTAAAATCATAACATGAAAGAGGTTGTTAGAACTGAAGTCCTTAAGCTATTAGATGCAGGTATCATTTATCCTATTTCCGATAGTTTATGGGTCAGTCCTGTACAAGTTGTCCCTAAAAAGTTAGGAGTCACAGTAGTTACCAATGTTGATAATGAACTAGTACCTACTAGAGTGACTACAGGGTGGCGTGTATGTATTGATTATAGGAAGTTGAATTCTGTCACACGTAAAGACCATCTTCTCTTACCATTAATCGATCAAATACTTGATAGATTAGCAGGTCATGAATTTAATTGCTTCTTAGATGGCTACTCTAGATACAATCAGATTCCCATAGCACCAAAAGATCAAAAGAAAACCACCTTCACTTACCCTTTTGGGACTTTTGCATATAGGAGAATGCCATTTGGATTATGTAACACACCTGCTACATTTCAACAATACATGTTAAGCAGTTTTTATGATATGGTTGAACGATTCCTTGAGGTCTTTGTGGATGATTTTTCTGTCTTTAGTGATTCATTTGATCAATGTTTACATCATCTGACACTAATTCTACAGGATGTATTGAGAATAATATAGTCTTGAATTGGGAAAAGTGTCATTTTATAGTAAAACAAAGTATTGCTCTCAGTCACATCATTTCGAGCAAAGATATTGAGGTTGATAAAGCCAAGGTGTATCTCATTTCTAATCTTCCTCTAGCTAAAACAGTCAGAGAAATAAGATCTTTCCTTGGGCATGCTGGTTTTTATAGACGTTTCATTAAAGATTTTAGCAAAGTTTCTAGACCCTTATGTAATCTACTTGGTAAGGATGTATATTTTTTCATTGATGATTCATGTCTTGTGGTATTTAAAAAATTAAAGCAGCTATTGACATCATCACCCATCATTCAGCCCTCAAACTGAAACTTACCCTTTGAACTTATGTGTGATTCATCTGATTATGCAGTAGGAGCAGTATTAAGATAAAGAGTTGATCAAATTGCTCATGTTATTTACTATGCTAGTATGACATTAAATGATGCACAATTGAACTATTCAACCACTGAAAAAGAAATGCTAGCAGTAGTGTTTGCATTAGAAAAATTTTGATCTTATCTCATTGGTTGCAAAATAATTGTATTCACAGATCATGCTGCTCATAAATATCTTCTCATAAAGAAAGATGCAAAAGCTAAAATAATTCGTTGGGTGTTACTTTTGCAGGAGTTTGACTTGAAATTCAAAGATAAGAAAGGCATAGAAAATGTTATGGCTGACCATCTCTCTCGTCTCCATGTTGACACAATTATGGAACCATTACCATTGAATAAGTCATTTCCAGATGAGCAATTGATGAGTGTGGAAGTAGTACCATGGTATGCTGATATAGTTAATTATCATGTTATAGGTCAACTTCCAGAGCATTAGACTAATCAGGACAAAGCCAAATTTTTTACAGAAATAAAGAATTTCTTTTGGGATGACCCATATCTATTTAAGTATTGTGCAGATCAAATTGTCAGAAGATGTGTCCTAGAAAATGAATTTCAAAACATCCTTTCGTTCTACCATGAACAAGCTTGCGGAGGCCATTTCA
This sequence comes from Citropsis articulata, assembly GCA_030449925.1. Taxonomy (NCBI): domain Eukaryota; kingdom Viridiplantae; phylum Streptophyta; class Magnoliopsida; order Sapindales; family Rutaceae; genus Citropsis; species Citropsis articulata. The sequence goes on along the minus strand of JASUUH010000211.1, from coordinate 17,131,143 downwards.
GCGCTAAGAAAACAGCAACTAAAATTTTATAATGTGGTTTCTATTGGCCAACTATATTTCGAGATACTTACACCTTTTGTTCTTCATGTGATAGGTGTTAAAGAATGGGGAGTATAACACAAAAGAATATAATGCCACTAAACCCAATTTTAATAGTTGAGATTTTTTATGTATGGGGTATCGACTTTATGGGACCCTTTCCCCCATCTTTTGACCATCAATACATATTTGTTGGTGTTGATTACGTTTCGAAATGGGTAGATGCAATTCCATGTAGGACCAATGATCACAAAGTGGTGATAGGATTTTTGAAAAGCAACATTGTTTCACGTTTTGGATTCCCTCGAGCAATAATCAGTGATGGTGGTACCCACTTTTGTAATAAATCATTCAAAGCTCTTTTGACAAAGTGTTCTTTCACTCACAAAGTGGCGACCCCATATCATCCGCAAACTAGTGGCCTAGTTGAGATCTCCAATCGAGAAATAAAGCACATATTAGAAAAGACGGTGAGGCCAGACAGAAAAGAATGGTCATTGAGATTCGATGATGCATTATGGGCATATAAAACGACTTTTAAGATTTCGATTGGGATGTCACCCTACATGCTAGTGTATGGAAAAGGTTGCCACCTACTTATGGAACTCGAGCATTGTGCGTACTGGGCCATCAAGAAATTTAATTTTGACATGCAGCAAGTAGTTCAGAAAGAAGATTATAGCTGGCAGAACTTGAAGAAATTCACAATGATGCGTACGAAAATGCCAAGATTTACAAGCAGCGAATGAAAGTCTTTCACGACAAGCAAATTATAAGAAAATCTTTCACTCCAGGTCAGAAAGTGCTTTTATTAATTATCACTTGTACTTATTCCCAGGTAAGTTACGTTCTCGATGGTCTGACCACTTTATTGTTCACACTGTTTTTCCACGTAGGGCAATTGAAATTAAGGATCCAAAGAATGGTGCCACTTTTAAAGTTAATGGTCAAAGACTAAAGCCATATCTAGAGTACCAACCACATGGAGAGGACACTAAAATAAATTTGAGTGACCCACCAAGTTTGAATTGAGATTTTTCTTTCTTTTCAGTGATTTAATTTGATTTTTTTTCTTTTTTTCCTTTTTATTATTCTTTTACTGATTGAAATTACTTTTGCATAAGTATGTTTATTTAACCATTAAGTTTTCTCTAATCATGTTTAATCATGAGACAGATCCTCTTGAACATTCTTAGACAACTTCAACGTGTCCAATCTCATTTCAGAAAGCAGATACGATTTTGTAAAACACATCATATTTCGGCTCAGCAACCACCAGAGTTAGTCTCTCATGTTGAGGATTTAGAAAGCCAACTCAGAGAAATTGATAGAGGTGTCTACAACATCCAATTAGAGCTTGAGTTAAATTCAATAAGAGGAAGATTGTGAATTTTTTCCTTTTTTTAATTCTTTGTGTATTTTAGTTTGCTTTGTGTGCTTTAGTTTATCACCTCGGTTAAGTGGCGAATAACGGTACTCCGTGGCAATCAAGTCGGTTACTTTATTTTCCCATAACAACTGATATTCTGAGGCGAAGGTATGGACAGAACGCATGCGATTGCTTATGAGGAATAATATACCTGCTGACATCCGCTGGTTAATCGAGGCCAAAGAACGCTTGACAGGTGAATTGCCTCCTAAATTTATTGCATACATGCCTGGTTGTGGTAAAGAAAATTATGCGAGAAAACGACAAGCTCAAAGACTTTCTCTTGCTTGTCATAAGTGTGCCAGAATGAGATGCGATAAAAAACCATGTTCTTTAGGAATGGTGTCTGATAATAGGGAAGATAAGATTCAATTCATTAGGGATGGCTTGAGTAAAGAGTCATTGGATGATATCTTTTTGTCTCTTGAAACATATCCCAGTGGATACGTGCAAAGAGCGATTCTCCAGTTATGGCCATTATTCCAAAAAGAGCATGCACGATACAGTCCGGGAATCTGACTATAAACGACCCTGTTTCCCAGCTTTTTAGAAAATTGGATGGGAAGCCTATCCTCGACCCATAGAGGGCGTTGAAGCCGTTTTTGGAAGTTAAAACCAGAGGAAGATGTGAACCACAGTCACAACTACCTGTAAATATCTTTTTACTTCACTATTGTTTTATTTTACTGTTGTTTTACCATTTGCATTATTGTCTTTAATAATTCTATTTTATCATTGTTTGCTTTTTTCTTTTTATTATTTCCTTTTTGACTCTCGAGTCATGTGCTTTATGCGTTAATTGACACTGACATGCTATCTCATACAGAGATGTGACCCACTGTCACGAAGCTCCTTAAATATGGCTTTTTTTGTTAAGCACTCATAAATTGTTAGGTACTCCTAATAAACAATTCAAGAACATTTGTGTGTTCTTTGGGTTTAACTATGACAAACATAAAGAGTTCGTTGAGGCAGTTATAGATCTTGATCAAAGCATTGCAGCAAGGAAATTACACTTGGTATATGGGGGAGGTGACTGAGGGTTATCAAAAATGGTCTCAAAAGCTGCTTATGTCAAAGGGAGCCAAATGTTAGGCATCATCCCAAGAACCCTAAAACCTTTGGGCTGTTTGTCTAACAAACCAATTGGAGAAGAGTTAGTCGTCTCATGTATGCAAGAAAGAATAATTCAAATGCTAAATTATGCTGACGCTTTTATTTTCCTACCAGGAGATCTTGCAACCCTTGAGGCACTAATCACATTAACATCTTGGGCCCATCCGAACACTCATCAGAAATCTATCGGTTTTTTAAATATCAATAACTTTTATGATGGCTTTATCGTATTTCTTAACCATGCAATAAAAAAATTATTTCATTCATTCCTCAGTGAAAAAAGTTTTTATTTGTGCACATATTGACAATGAGCTACTTGATCAATTACAAGCCTATCGACCAGAGCCAGATCCTAGGACCTTTGTGTTGGAGTATTCAAATAATAATGGTAACAGCAGCCGCAGTAAGAAGTACAAATTAGATTTAACTCTCCGCTTGTAAATATTTTCTTCTATATTGCACTACCCAGGTGACGTCTTCTAAACTGTATTTCTTTCCTTTCAAACATTGAGGACAACGTTTTGTTCTGGTTGGGAAGAGGGAATAGTTGAAAATTGCGGAATGTTGGTTATGTTTTTACTAATTTTTTGTTGTAGAACTAACCGTGGCTAACTTTTGAAGTAGAAGATGGCTAAATATGGAGTGTAGTTACTTTAGAATTGCATCTTCTTAGTTAGAAAGTTAAAACAAAAAAAGCCAAAAAAATAAAAAAAAAAATTGTCTCATTTTAAGTGTGTTATTTCTAACTCTTCCTTTTTGACTTCTCCTTTATAAATATACATTTTTAAATTTTTGAGTCGAAGATGGCTGAATATGGAGTGCAGTGACTCTAGAAATGCATCTTAGTAAAAACAAATTTAACATATTTTCCTTTTCTATCATTTTAAGTTTAAATTTTCTAATTAATTTTTCCAATTAATTTTTCTACATCATTGTCATCTTTCTGCATGTATATTTTCTTTTTATGTTTAGAATAGGTTGGGGGTAGAATGTCATTTAAAAAGAAAATTGTAATTTTGTGTGAGCTTTTAACATTGGATGACATAATGACTTTCGAATTTTAGTATTTCTATTATCTTTAGTCTTAAGTGATGTTACACCATGTTTGCTATTCTACATGTTGAGGTTAGAGACAAATATGAGTTGCTTGAAGAAATACACATGTCATAATAAATTCTAAGTGAGTTTTTGAGCCTATCATTTTTTCTTGGAGAGTAACCCTTTTTGCTCATTCTTCATATAGCTTAATAGTTTGTTATTTTATATATATGATCTCTAGATTTCCTTTAAGTCAACCCTCTAAAAAAATGATTAAAAAAAAGAAGAAAAAAATATGTTACTACATCTTAAGGTCCACCTATCTAGTAGATAGGGAAGATTATTTCGAGTCTTAAAAGACGATGGAAAGCCATCTTTGACTCGTTTGAGCCTTTCAAGCCATCCCTGTTATGAAATATCCATAATTACCCTTTTGAGCCTTTTATTAGAAAAAAAAAGTATTTTCTTTGTTAACTTATCATCTTGACCCACTCCAATTCGGAGTATTACTCAATGTCTTACAAGTTCCATCACCTATTCATGTTTGAGAAAAAATATAAATAATTATTTTGTTCTATAAAGTTGTGCCATACAATAATAATAATAATAATAATAATATTTAGTTTCAAAAAATAAAAAAAGAAAAAAAAGATATACAATAACTATAAATAAGCGAAATGCACCTTATAATTTCCAAAAGTTCTCAATTTTTTTCTCAAACATATATCTTGTTTTCCCTATTTTCTCTTCTTTGTTAGCCATGTCCCTAACCTACATTACGTCCTAATAAAAGTCTTTCTTGATTTTAGGGATCTATAATTTGAAGTAGAAGTTAGTTATATGGGCTATAATGATGTAGTAATGCATAAGAAAAAAAAAAGTAAAAAACAAAAAAAGAATACATTGGGTTGACTAGTACTTTATTTGAGATTGTATTATTTATAAGCTGTGGGCATATTCCTTTCATCCTGGTGAGAGTATGTGATATTACTTCTTTATTATTTTCACTCAATTTACCATTTATTGAAGTGAATTTTTATTGGGTTTAATTTTCTTGTAACAGTGTCACTACTACCGGTGAGATTTTGGGGTTTGACATGTCATTCTTGAAAGTGCCTTGATTTATATAATTATGACAAAGTCTGCTGGACTGATGCATGTGGATGGTTGATATGAGTGTGATATTTCTTTAGACTGGAGATAATGCTTATACTTTTATTTGATTGCTATCATTAATCTGATTGAATAAACACAATTGTTTTTTTTTTTTAATTAATTTTGGGGTTTGAATTTTATCTTCGCTTTATTTGCTAGGGACTAGCAATAAGCTGGTTGGGGGGTATGTTGAGTGTTAGAAAGTGTATATTTATAAAGGAGAAAATTGTCATTTTATATTTTAAGTCTCACTAACATTGCTACTTTTATGTATTTAAGCCTTTTGTTATGTAATTATGTATGTTTTGTTATAATTAAGTATTTTATGTATTTTAGGGATCATGATCATTTTATAATGAACGAGTCATTAGACAACAAAACGGACATCACTTTTGAACTCAGGACGGTTGAAAATCTTAGGAGGAGCATAAGAAGAAAAATGACATTATTTACATGTACGGTACTGTTCATGACACTGTTCACATATATGGTCCAATAACACAGCGTTGATCAATGACGTTGCATCGACTGATGATGTGGCACCGACCTGTGACTTAGCAGCATTTGATTGGACGAATGATATGGCATTGACTGATGATGTGGCATTGACCGATGATGTGTCACGATCCTATTGGGCTAAAATTCTTATGTACTGTTGATTGGTGATGTGGCAGCGTATTAATAGACCAAAAATCATGCGCACGGTATATGAATATACATAGGATTATTTACTATTGAAACCGCGTTACTATTCAAGCCGCCACTTTTCAAACTGGTACACTATTCAAACGCGTACTGTTCATTGATGACGTGGCGTAATCCTGAGCGTCCGAATTATTTTTAATCCGATGGTCATGATTTACTCCGTGTATCTATAAAAAAAGGGGTTCTCCTCTTCTAATTTGAGACCCCTGAATCTATTTTTTAGCTTAGTTTTATGTAACTCTTCTCCATTTTGTATTTTCTACGTATTTTAATAAATTTTTATTTTACCCCCAGTTCAAATATGGATAGCTAATTTTCTTTCAAGCTTGAATTGAAGGTGAAGTCTCAACATATTCCATGGGCTTAATATGGTAAATTTATTTTCTCTTCCCCTCTAATATTTGTGGATGTTTTGACTTTTCATCGACAGATAGTAATAATCTTATTTAGATACCGTACTGGTAAAACCGACTCCCTAGTACAAGGTTATTATTATTTAGCACGATAAGCCCTTAGCACTATATTTATTTGAGCGTGGTTCATGAGGTATGGAAACCCCCCTCATGATTTAATTGGCATTAATAAGGAATATTTAGCCTATGCAGCATGTTGATGCAGATCCAAATACCCAAGCGCTTGAATTTTAATAATTTCTAGTTTAATTCATTCTCGCCATTCCAATTTAAATTCAAAGATAGTCTAAATTACTTTCACTATAAATCCAACCACCCATATAGAAAGTTAATTCTACATATAATTAAAATCCACCTCGTCGTGGGATCGACACTCGTCACCATTAATCTATTCTACAATAGATTCGTGCGCTTGCGGGTTTAATAAAATTTACACAACAATATGCTATAAATGCAAAAAGCCTAGCCATGTAAGATTGAAGTGCCTACTTATTAACAAATTAAAGAAGAAAGCCATGGTAGCCCCGTGGGATTAGCGATAAACAAATGAGTGATGATGAAGAGCAGCAAAAAATGAAAAATTTAGCTTTCATGGCCTTTGGGGAAGAATCATATGATGAACTTGATAAGGTATGCGATCTTCCTACATATAATGAATTACATGATACTTTTAAAGAATTACATGATGAGTTGATGAAGATTGGTATAAAGAATGTATGTCTCAAAAAGAAAATGGTAGAGCTCAAAAGTTAAAATGAATCACTAAGTGCAAATATTACATGCTTAGAGCTAGAGAATAAAACATTGCATGACAAAGTTGTAATACTAAATGAGAAACCTAGTTCTTTATATGAGCATGAAAAATCACATGTTGAAGATGTTAACATGTAGATGTTCATTATATTGATTTTGATGATAACAAACCTTAAATGTTCTTGATTAAATTGTTGGAGCTTTTTTATTAATAAACACTTTCTTAAAAGCTGAAATATTTTTCTAAATGTATTTATGAAATTTGAATAAATCAGAAAAACATTCCCAGTGAATTTATAATAAAAATGTGTAATTCTAGAAGTAAACGGCGAACCGTTAATTTCAACGTTTACCTGATAAATTCTAGAAAGGTTTATTCCTAAAGCTTCAACCAATTAGCAAAATCAAACAAGGCAAATTACTGGAATTAAACGGCAAATCGTTTATAGCAAACGATTAACCGATAATTTTCAAAATAGAATTTTGTGCTAATCTCTTACCATTTTACAGAAACGGATAAGCCTTTTCGTTTTGCTGGTCACTGGAAATAACCAATGAACTGTTAATGTCATACGGCTGACTGATAATTTTCAGAATGTCATTCCTTAGTAATCTTTAACTATTTAGTAAGAACGGTTAGCAAAAATTTATTTTGTAGGTCTTTAGAATTTAATGGTGAAAGATTAGTGACAAACAGTCAACTGTTTATTCGAAATTTGGCTCAACTGTAACTTTGACCAAGCTAAAAGGTTATATGTTAATGGTTAACGGCGATCCGTCTTCGGGTAGACAGTCAGTAACGGCTATTTTTTAGCTCGAACTACAAATAAACTCATTCAAATTTAAACAAAGGTTGATCACAGCACCATCTCTAAGCATATAATCGAGAATACAACCTTCATAAAGCTTTTAATACATTTTTGCTTCATTACATTGGGCATTGATTTGTAATCTTAGATATTGTGTGAGATAAAATCAAATTTATAATTTTTGTCTTGAGTGATTGTAAGTGTTGGGATATACTTGGGTTAAGAGATTGGGGATAATCTCTTGTTGTAATGGTCCATTATTACCTTGGAAGTCAATTATAAGTGCTTGAAGCCTTGGAGGTTTACTTAGTGAAATCCTCAAGGCCGGTGAGCTTGGAGGCATGGACGTAGGCGAGGTTGGCCGTACCACGTAAAAATCCCTGTGTTTGAATCTCTCTTCCCTTATCTTTTTATATTGTGATTGATTTATTTGTTATGGATTTTAATTCGTTTTAGATTTGCTTTGAATTTTATTTTAGAATTGAATATTTTTTAGAAACTCAATTCACCCCCCTCTTGGGTTGCATTACTAGAATTACAAAAGAATTTATAAGAGGAAATGAAATACTTAAAAGGAAGAATAATAAACTAAATGAAATTGTATTAAAATTCACAAATATAATAATTACTTTGTGAAGAGTACTTTCATTAACAATCAAGTTGTATATCATTATTGTAATCAAGATGGTCATATGAAAAATAGATGTCCTATGAAAAGAAATGTATATTATGGTGTGAGATGTGTTTAGGTTCCAAAAGGAACCATTATTGACACTCAAGGACCCAAACATGTTTGGGTACCTAAGACTTGAGATTTTCTCTCCAGGGCATGAAGAAAAAGAAGAATAAATAGTACTTGGACAATGGTTGTTCAAGACATATAACAAAGAATTATTCTTGGTTTTCAAGTTTTACCAAGATAAAAAATGGTAGAAATGTTTCCTTTGGAGATAATGCAAAAGGAAAGATCATTAGTATTGGCAATATCGGTAATGTATCCTCTACTCTTATTGAAAATGTATGTTTGGTTGAAAACTTGAAACACAATTTACTTAGCATTAGTCAATAATGTGATAAGGGTTATAAAGTGGTTTTTGATAAAACTGAACGTGTTATTGAGAATGCACGTGATGGAAAGATTTTGTTTGTAGGAAATAGATGTGTTAATGTTTATACCATTAATATAGATTGTACATCTACTGTTGATAAATGTTTCTCGACATTGCATGATGATGGATGGTTATGGCGTAGAAGACTAGGTCATGCAAGCATGGATTTGATTTCAAAAATTTCAAAAAATGATTTGGTTAAAGGTCTTCCAAAAATATGTTTTCAAGAGGATAGAATTTGTGAAGCTTGCCAAGTTAGAAAACAAATCAAAACTTTCTTCAAAAACAAAAATCATGTCTCTACCTCAAAGCCTCTTCAACTACTTCACATAGACTTATTTGGACCTTCAAAACATGCTAGCTTAAGTGGAAAGTATTATGATTTTATAATTGTTGATGATTTTTCACGATTCGCATGGGTACTATTCTTAACTAATAAGGATGATGCTTTTGATGCTTTTAAAGTGTTTTGTAAGCAAGTTCAAAATGAAAAAAGATATAGTATTGTGACCATTAGAAGCGATTATGGAGGAGAATTTGAAAATTATGCTTTTGAAACATTTTGCAATAATTTAGGCATTGAACATCAATTTTCATCACCTAGAACTCCACAATGAAATGTAATTGTTGAGAGAAAAAATAAGTTTATTTAAGAAATGGCTAGGACCATATTGAATGAAAACTCTTCCCCTAAGTATTTTTGGGCTGAGGCCGTCAACACCGCTTGCTATGTCTTAAATCAGATGTTGATTAGACCTAATCTTAATAAAACTCCATATGAGCTTTAGAAAGATAGAAAACCCAACATTGGCTATTTTAAAATTTTTGGTTGCAAATGTTTTATTTTGAACACAAAGGAAAATCTTGGTAAATTTGATCTAAAATCTGATGTTGGCATCTTTCTTGGGTATTTAAACTCAAGCAAAGCAGTTTATAAGAAAAGAACTCTAGTTATGGAAGAATATATGTATGTTACTTTTAATGAATATAACCTCTTATCTATTAAAAAGTTGTTGTTTATAATGATGCAGATGAAGAACTACAAAAAGAGTCATCAAAGGTTAATCAAAAGGATGTACCACATGGAAATCAAGAGGAGCAATATGAAGAAATAAGTGCAGAATAAATTCAAGGTGCTTCTCAAACACTCCTAAAGGAGTGGAGGTATATTTCTTCTCACCCTAAGGATGCAATTTTAGGAGATTCCTCACGTGGCATATCAACTAAATCATCTTTTAGAAATACATTTAAGCATGCCGCATTCATATCTCAAATTGAACCAAAATCCTTTACGGATGTCGAAAATGATGAATCTTGGATTATGGCAATGCAAGAGGAGTTAAATCAATTTGAGAGAAACAATGTGTGGGAATTAGTCCCTAAACCAGAACATCAATCCATTATAGGCACTAAATGGATTTTTAGAAATAAAATGGATGAATCTGGTGTGGTTGTAAAGAATAACGCTAGACTAGTGGCTCAAGGTTACAACCAAGAAGAAGGAATTGGTTTTGATGAAACATTTGCACTTGTAGCTAGACTGGAATCCATTAGGATGCTATTGGCATTTACATGTCATAAAGATTTCATTTTATTTCAAATGGATACCAAAAGTGCTTCCTTAAATGGCTTTATTATGGAGGAAGTTTATATAAAACAACCTCCTCGATTTGAAAATGAAAAATTTCTACATCATGTGCATAAGTTATATAAAGCATCATATAGTTTAAAGCAAGCACCTAGCGCATGGCATTATAGGCTTAAAAATTTCTTATTGGATAACGGTTTTTCGATGGGAAAAGTGGATGCTTCTCTCTTTGTTAAGCATAAGAACTAGATATTCTTGTTATTCAAATATATATTGATGATATTATCTTTGATTCTACTAATGAGTCTTTGTGCAAGGAATTTTCCTCTTGTATGAGTAAGAAATTTGAAATGAGTATGATGGGAGAATTGAAGTACTTCATTGGGCTGTAAATAAAATAAAATGAGGAAGGAATCTTCATAAATCAAGTTAAGTATGTAAAAGATCTACTCAAGAGATTTAGCATTGATGACTCAAAGACCAAAAGTACTCCGATGAGCACAACAACCAAGCTTGACAAAAAATGAAAAAGGTAAAGAAGTGGATATCAAAATGTATTGAGGTATGATTGGATCTTTACTTTATTTAACTGCAAGTAGATCCGATATCATATTTAGTGTATGTTTATGTGTAAGATTTCAATCATATCCCAAGGAATCTCATTTGCTTGCTATAAAAAGAATTTTTCATTATTTAAGTGGAACCATATTTCTTGGTCTTTGGTATCATAGAGGAACTCATATTGATTTAACCTGTTGTTCGGATACGGATTTTTCCAGTTACAAAGTTTATAGTAAAAGCACTAGTGGAACTTGCCATTAGTTAGGTCACTCACTTGTCTCATGGTTTAGCAAGAAACAAAATTCTATTACACTTTCAACTATCGAGGCTGAATACGTAGTTGCAGGGAATTGTTATGCACGAGCTCTTTAGCTGAAACAAGCACTTAGAGATTATGGTATTAACCTTGAACAAACTTCTATTAAGCGTGATAATACTAGTGCTATAAATCTTTAAAAAAATCTCATTCAGCACTCTGGAATCAAGCATATAGAGATTAGATACCATTTCTTGAGAGATCATGTTCAAAAGGGTGATATTGCATTATAGTTCATTTCTACAAAAAACAACTTGCCGATATTTTTACTAAACCTCTTGGCGAAGATCAATTTTCAAAAATTTGGCATTAACTTGGGATGAGGAAAATTTCGCATTAGCATCTCCACTCATGATATGGAGTCTATTAAAATTAATTGATTGATGATTTGATAAGTTTTGATAACTATAAAATGCTTGAGAATAATTTATAAGTGATATGATTATTTCCTTAAAATTTGAATGCATATATGAATTGATTGTTTTTTAATACATGTCAGTTCATAAATCATGCATTAAACTGGCCCTTAAAATATTTTGAATCAAATAGAATGATCTTGGAATGTATTAGCTGTTGGCAAAATATTAAAACAAATGCGTGAAAAGACAGATGAAATAAATGAATAATTGTTCAAAATAAATGGTGTACCGTTTAATTCCAGAAACTAGGATATGATGACTGCCAATTACTCCTTTATCGTTTGTCTTAAACGGTAAATCGTTTACATTTTACTCTTTCACCGTTAACACTTACCCTTTACCCATTCTTGTTTGTGTGCTTTCTAAAACTTAGTCCCTCACCATTTATAGAAAAAGGTTCGTCGTTTTCATGCGATAGAAAACTGTTCCAAGGGTTTCTTCTTTCTCTTCACTTACCTTTTTGCCGTTTTCACCATTAACGCATAAATGAAGCTTTCTTCACCCTCATTTCTCCATTTTTCTGCATTCCTGTGCCAAATCATACCAATAAAACTATTTCTGATCATTCCTAGATCGATTTTACCGATTCAAATCTTCAAATCGAGCCCAAAATTTAAAAATCCCAAATCCAAACCCTAAGGGCAGCCGAACAGGTTTCCTCCTTTTTGACCGAATTTTTGCTATTTCTCGATCAAATTGAACCTCAAAATCACTTCCTCTACTCTCCTTTAACCCAATTATTAATTCATTTTCCTCTATTCTCATCTTCCTCAAATTTCTCAACTCTGTTTATTATCCCTATGGCTGACACATCACATCAAACTCAGAGGAGAAAAGGGATTTTAGCTAGGAACCCTATACCACCACGGGAGACTTTCAAATTCAAAAGAATTCGTCTTCTCACGGACCCACTGCTCAGGTGCTTTAAGGACCGCTTTATGGGCCGAAAGATATTAGACTCTTACTTTGTTGATATAGAAGATTTTAAAGAGTTAATTATATGTGGTTGAAGTGTTAGAAATATGATTCGACCATGGAGTTTGCCATTGATTTTAATGATTGACTTTAACCCAATCTAGTGCGTGTTTTCTACTTCAACATGGAACTTTCTGCAACTCAACTAGATAGGATAGTTACTCAAGTTGGTGGTGTACCTATTGAGTTTGATGATGAGCATCTTAATACCTTTCTTGATATACCAAATGAGGGTCATGAAGTCTATACCTCTAGGAAAGCTCTTTCTTTTGCCAACTTTGTCAATAATAATGGTGTTTGTAATATTTGTCGGCATAGAGACCTTAGGGATGACATATGTGCTCTATCTTTTCAGTCTCAAGTGTTACCTCTCCAAATTTGTATTCTTTATTCTATTTTACATCATATCATTACCCTAGGAAAGGTCATTCGGATGAGGTCACGAGATTCAATGTTGGGCTATTAGATAGTCTCATTGTGGGGCGACCCATTAACCTTGGATATGTCATTGTGCGACATATATTGACCACCCCTGTGGTTAACCACCGCTTGCTCTCTTATGCTAGTATCATCACTAAGCTATTGTGGCACTTCCACATGCCTATTCGGGATGTCGTGTATACTGAGACCAAAAAAATTGGTCCGGAAGCCATAACTAGTATTGGCTTCTCTAGAAAGAACAACAAATGGCTCAAGATCTCCATTTCTAAAAACTGAGACACCTTGATTGCCCTGGAAGATGATCGGATGCTTAATGATGTTTATACCCCCAATCAGCTTCCAGATTTTAGACTATAAGTTCACCCTCCACCTCCTCATCAACAATTTATCCCTTATGCTCCAACTGATTCTGATACTGAGGAGCGTGAGATGGATACTGATCTTCCTTCCGCTTGCAAGCCACCTCCCGTTCTCTAGCAGCCTTCTACTCCTAAGCAGTTCTCTGCTCCCGTGCCGCCTCTAGCCTCTGACCAGCCCTTATCTTCGGACACTTTGCTGCAATTGGCTGATAATGTTTGTCGACTTTCTGAGTGACAATAGCTTATCCTCGATCACTTACTCTCTCTCGAGATTAGTAGCAACTCCCGTCTCAGTTTCAGACTTTTCAGTAGCAGAGTATCGATCAGCAGCTTGAGCTCGTTCCTGGATAGCGCACCCTCCTTCGCTATTTTGGTTATGGCTCGGGCAGTTCATCTACTCAGCCTTAGTTTTGTTCTTTATCTTTTCGCACATACATTTCCTATTATGTTTTTTTTTATATGTGTTTTGATATGCCTATTTTTGTTTGACTTACATTACTATTTATTGTTGATTTTGAGGATGGATTAGTATTTTTTTTTGTGATGGTTGATTATATGTGCTTTTGCTCATGGAGGATTATATGAGTGTGGACTGTTACTTTAAGGGAGTTGTTGGTATATAGAAACTTGCTTATCATATTTGGAAGTGTTTTAATCATGATTTGTATTTGATAATTTGTCCATTTTTAAGGGAAAGACCCTGTCGAAAGTTTTGCTCGCCTAACATGGGTAATATTTTCATCTTGCAACTTACGCTGCAATTGTCCGTTTCTATCTTTCTTTTTTATGATAAAAGGGGAGATAATGAAATAATTTGATCATATTGATATTTTCAAATAGCTTTTGAATAATTTGTTTTCAAAGAAAACATTTCATATTGGCTAAATATTTATTTTTGATTAAAAAGTTAATTGGCCATACACTTAGGGATAGCATACATTTAGGGGGAGTAAAATGTTGAAAGAAGTTTGTTATCATAAAAAATGGCAAGAATGTTAACATGTATATGTTCATTATATTGATTTTGATAATAACAAACCTTATGTATTCTTGATTAAAATGTTGGAGCTTTTCATTTACAAACACTTTCTTAAATGCCAAAATTTTTTTCTAAATGTGTTCATGAAATTTGAATAATCATTATCTTTAAACCGCTAAAATATTTCCAACGAAATTCTTTTGAAATGTGTAAAGTTAGAAGTTAACGGTGAACCGTTACAATTAACGGTTAACTAATAAATTCTAGAAAGGGTTAGTTAATAAGCTTCAACTGGTTAGCAAACATGAACAAGGCAAGTTACTGGAATTAAACGATGAACCTTTTATAACAAACAGTTAATCGATAATTTTCATAATGGAATTTTATGGTAATCTCTTACCGTTTAATAGAAACAGATAAGCATTTTTATTTTGCAGGTTAGTGGAAATAACCGACGAACTATTAACATGAAATGGCTAACCGATAATCTGTAGAATGTCATTCCATGCTAACCTCTAACTGTTTAATAAGAACGGATAGCAGAAACTTATTTTGTAGGTATCTAGAATTTAACGGTGAAAGAATAGTGACAAACAGTCAACCGTTTATTTGAAATTTGGCTCAACGGTAACTTTGAGTAAGCCAAATGGTTAACCGTTAACGGTTAGTGACGATTTATCTGGGGGTAAATAGTCAGTAACGGCTATTTTTCAGCTCCCACTGCAAATAAGCTCTTTGAAATTCAAACAATGGTTGATCACAACACGATCTTTGAGCTTCTAATTGAGATTACAACCTCCATAAAGCTTTAAAATACATTCTTGCTTTATTTATTCACACAATTAGGCATTGATTTGTAATCTTAGATATTATGTGAGAGAAAACCAAATTTGTAATTTTTTGTCTTGAGTAATTGTAAGTGTTGGGATACACTTGAGTTAAGAGATTGGGGATAATCTCTTGCTGTAAAGGTCCATTGACACCTTGGAAGTCAATTGTAAATGATTGAAGCCTTAGGGGCTTGCTTAGTGAAATCCTCAAGCCCAGTGAGCTTGGAAGCCTGGACGTAGGCGAGGTTGGCCGAACCACATAAAAATCTCTGTGTTTGAATCTCTTTTCCCTTATCTTTTATATTATGATTGATTTATTTGTTATTACTGTTAATTCATTTTAAATTTACATTGAATTTTGTTTTAGAATTTAATATTTTTTGGAAACCCAAGTCACCTCCCCTCTTGGGTTGTATTAGTAGAATTTCACATCTTTGAAGGCTGGAAGCAAGTAAAAACAAGTTGACTTAGCAGAATATCACAGAAAAATTTTCTAATGACCAATTGTTAATGCTATAATACTCTAAGGGTGCGTTTGGCACACTGTATTGTATTATGCTGTATTGCATTATTTTAATGCTGGTGTATTGTATTATGCTGTATTGTATTAGCATTGTATTATAATAATGTTGTACAATGTTTGGTGATCTTTATCTTGTATTAATTTTAATTATATTATATTTAGTATTATTGCACTAATGTATTAATTTTTGTATTTAATGTAAATTATATATTTAGAAATAATATTTATTAGTACTTAAAAATTAGTAAATATAAAATTAATTAATTTAAATTAAAAAATTAAATTAATTTATTATTATTATTACAAAGTAAAAACCTATTAAATTAAAAATATAATATAATATTAAATTAATTTATTATTATTATTATTACAAAGTAAAAAAACCTATTAAATTAAAAAATTAAATTAATTTATTATTATTATTATTACAAAGTAAAAAAACCTATTAAATTAAAAATATAATATAATATAAAATTATATAATATTAAATATAAAATTTTATTGTAAATATAAATATAAAAATATAATATAATATTAAATTAAAAATTAAATTAATTTATTATTATTATTATTATTACAAAGTAAAAAAACCTATTAAATTAAAAATATAATATAATATAAAATTATATAATATAAAATATAAAATTTTATTGTAAATATAAATATAAAAAATATAATATAATATTAAATTAAAAATTAAATTAATTTATTATTACTATTATTACAAAGTAAAACCTATTAAATTAAAAATATAATATAATATTAAATATAAAATTGTATTGTAAATATAAATATAAAAAATATAATATAATATTAAATTAAAAATTTTAATTAATTTATTATTATTATTACAAAGTAAAAATCTATTAAATTAAAAATATAATATAATATTAAATTATATAATATTAAATATAAAATTGTATTGTAAATATAAAATAAAAAATATAATATAATATTAAATTAAAAAATTAAATTAATTTTTTATTATTATTACAAAGTTATAAAAAAAAAAAAAAAAAAACCTAATGCGGCAAGTGCCGCATTAAGCTAAACCCAACTAAATGTTGGGTTTAGCTTTTTTCGATGGGGTGCATTATAATGCACCTGCAACAATTACCCAAACATGGGGTTGCATTACTAATGCAATGCAATCCCATGTAATGAGGGGTACCAAACATACCCTAAGATGCTACATAAGTCGGGATTACCATGGTATGAAAATTTTGCTAACTGTTTGGTGAGTGGACTACTACCACAAGATATGAGTTATCGGTAGAAAAAAGATTTCTTCATGATGTAAAGAGTTATCAATGGGATGAACCTTACTTGTGCAAGATGTGTTCAAACCACATGATTGGAAGATGTGTACCAGATGAAGAAATTTCAGACACTTTAGAAGGCACAAAATAGCAACAAAAGTCTTTCAACAAGGTTATTATTGGCTCTCTATTTTTAAGATGCTTATAAGTTTGTTAAATATTGTGGCAAGTGTTAAAGTGTAGGAAACATCTCTCAAAAGCATGAGATGCCACTCACTAACATCTTAGAAGTAGAACTTTTTAATGTACAAGGGACAGATCTTATGAGAGCATTCCTACCCTCTTTCGAAAACCTATACATCCTAGTGGTTGTAGACTATGTCTCTAAATGGGTGAAAGTTGTAGCATTACCAACTAATGATGTTAAGGCAATAGTGAAGTTCCTTTAGAGGAACATCTTCTTGAGATTTGGCACTCCAAGAGCTATTATTAATGATAAAGGAACACATTTTTGTAGCAAAACATTCCTGCAACATTGGCTAAGTATGGAATCAACTATAAGGTTGTAATATCATATCATCCACAAACAAGTGGACAGGTAAAGGTATCCAACAGGGAGATAAAAAAGATTTTGAAAAAAGATGTGAGTCCCAACAGAAAAGATTGGTAACTTAAAATAAATTACTCTTTATGGGCTTATAGAATAGCCTATAAAACTCCAATTGACATGTCATGGTACAAAATTACTTATCGAAAAGTGTAGCATATGGCAATCAAGCAATTAAATATGGATATGACTGTTGTAGCAGAGCAACAAAAATTTTAACTTTGTAAGCTAGAGGAGTTCAGGTTATTCTCGTATGAAAATGCAAGAATTTATAAGAAGAAGACCAAATAATGGCATGACCAACGAATCCAACAGAGAAAACTTGTTCCACGCACTCAAGTGTTACTCTACAACTCAAGATTAAGGCTCTTTCCTGGTAAATTGAAATCTAGATGGTCAGGACCTTTCAAGCTTGCTAAATTATATCCTAATAGGATCGTTGACCTCCTAGATGAAAGAACATGTTAAGAATTTAAAGTTAATGGGCACAGAGTGAAGCATTACATGGTAGCTGATGTACATCACCCAAGGGAGGACCTGTTCCTAAGGGATCCAGCATGAGCAATCAAGGATGGCTAGGTTGAAGGACTTAAAATCAAGAACAAATTGAGAGGCAACCTATTGATTAAAGAAATTATTTTAATTTTTTCCTTTAACATTAGTCTAATTTTGTATGTTTTCTTCACAATTTTTGTCATTTTGAATTGATTATTTAATTTTCTTTCTTTCTTTTATTTTATTACAGCATATATATATATATAATTGGGCTAAAAAACTGAAACAAGTTGTTACAGCATTACATATAACAGGACAGTTGGAAAGTTGTTCTAATCCATTAGGTGAATTTATCGTTGTTCCTACAGCTCTGGATTAATTGTCGTAGTTGTGATTTTACCGTTGCATTGACAAAACCGAGAAAATTTTTACCGTTGGGAGTGATTTTGCTAGGCTAGCGTCAACAGAGCAGAGTTATAAATAAGGAAGGATTATGCAATCCCTAAATAACCATGACAAATATCCTTTCCTTTTTAAAATTGGATTTGTTTTAAATTTCAAATATTCTTTCCAATTTATCTTATTAATTGCCTTCCTTTTTTATTTTATCCCTGGATATAAATTAGGGATTTATTGTAGTGTCTTTCACTCTCCCCACAATTCTTTTCCTTCTTATCAACAACTCTTACCATTATTTACATTTTAAACATTCAACAATTTTACCTAATAAAATATGACCTTAATTCAACAATTAACAATTCAACATCCATAACATAATACAACATTAATAACATCCATAACCCTAACTAATTCAACTTTATAGTTTTTTTCAAATTAAATTGCATGTTTTCAATTTTTATTTTTATTTTTAGATAAATTTAAATAAACTAACTAAACCTTTTCTCTGTGGATCGACCCCAGACTCATCAAAATATATTATAACTAGACACTCTTATACTTGGGAGCAAATCAAACATGTTTAAGTTGTGTCACCTTTTTCCAGCTAAACTTTGAACCTGTATTGGTCCCATAAGTTTCATATAAAGTAAAGGTAGCACCTTTCATGCTGCTCTATCTTGAATGGCTTTATGTGACACCCTTTGTTGTTTCCCAGATTACCATGAACTGTATATTCGAGGTTGTTTCTTGTTAAGTATTGGAACTTCTTTTATTGCACATGTTTTTACAATTTTAGTTAGTAATCTGCAGTTTAAGTGACCCAACTTTTGATGCCATAATTCTATGTCATCAAGAATGGTTATGGCAAATAATTGAGCTAGTCAATTTATAACAATGATCAAATGATTGATGTTCTTCTAAAATGCAATTTCCGTCAATATCGAGAATGCGACATTTGTTCCTATGAAAGTTAATAAATAAGTTTTGATCACAAATTTGACTAATGCTGAGTAAATGTGCTTTAAGACCCTAAACATGCAGAACATTGTCATATTTTGAAAAAGTTTCCACATTCAAAGTTACATTTCCAAGTACACGAGTTTTTATGCCATCAACAAAAGTCACATTTTCTCAATCAATTTTTTTTATAATTGATCAAAGCACTTCTATCACCTGTTGTGTACCTAAAGCAACCATTTTCAAAGTACTAAAGTTAGTAGTATAAGTTCTTAAAGAAATAAAGGAAACATAAGATTTATAATTAGTCTTCCTAATCCAAGTAGTTTCAGGTTTATTTTCACCTGTTTCAACCTTTGGTCTAGGTGTCATCCTGGGTTTTCCATAAGAATAATTAAAAAACATAGCGTTTTTCATATATTTTATGAGCTTGAAGCAATTAGGTGTTTTATGTCCTTTTACATGGCAAAAATGATAAGCGGGAATAAGCCTATTCTTCTTACCTTGATAAAATGATGAAGAATGTGCAATAGATTTACCTTTTTGAAGATATGGAACTCTATTGTTGGAGAAGCTATAAGTTGAGAAGCTTTAACAAACACTCCTTCAGAACTTAAGTTTTTGCCATCTTGATATCTAAGACCATGATGATTTGAGCTAGATTTGCCAATTGACAAGATCCGATTTAACTTTTGAGTTCTAGAATTCATCATTTTGAGTGACTTTTTAGTGTTCTCCAATTCTGTGGTCACTACAAGTAATTGATTATCTTTGTCATCAAGAAAAAACTTATAATGAATTATCTCACTCTCTAGTTTCACCTTATCATCCAAAAGATTGGATACTTGAGTCATCAAAGTTATATTCTCAATGTAAACTTCTTCTTATTCAGCAACATCAACTTGTAGCTTTCATAAAAAGTTTTCTTGTCATTTATATCACTGTCATAGAAGTAGCTATTTGAATAATTATTGTTGTTATCATGTTCCACAGTTGTGTCAAGACGGGAATCAGTGTCTTCCTTGCAAAAAGCTAAGTAAGAGACTTTAGATGTCGATGCACTTATGATGATTGATTCCTATTCATTTCCATTAATATATTTTGACACATTATTATGGACAACAAGTCCTTCAACAACGCCCTCTTCATCAATGCTATCATTAGAATCATCATCACTCTAGGTAGATTGCATTGCTTTCTTTCTCATAAGAGTGTTAGCACATTGTGCTTGTATGTGTCTTATGCCTCCACATTCTCTGTATCAAATACCCTCAAGTTTGTTAAAATCAAACAATTTAGAATTAGAGTTAGAAAAACCACTTTGAGTCGTTAGAGCTACTGATGTAGAAGTCTTTTTGGTTTGTTAAAATTTTTCTTTCCAACATTTTCTTGAAATTCTTTATAATAAGTATAAGTGAATTATCCACGTATAGATATGGATCATTATCTTTACTTGGTTTGGTGGTGGGAACCCCTGCTTCAGCCTGAAAATCAACAGTCTTTTCTTTCTTGGGATCCAAATTCAAGTAGTTAGTCTCGTAACCATTAATTTTCTCATAAGTGAACCCTAGTCGTGGTAGACATATTAGCATATTCTTCAATGGCCTAAATTTTAGGATGATATCTAGGATGAGTAGATCTTAGGTTTTTTTACAAATTTTTTCCTCAGAAATATGTTTTTGAAAAGCAAAAAAATCATTAACCATAGTAAAGATTCTAGAATTAAATATAGATATGGTTTTATATTCATGTATTTTCAAGTTTTAAAGATCAGATGTTAGCACATTATGCTTGCTTTCTTTATTTTCGCTGATCAGAGTGATACCTTTGATTCTAAGGACATTCCAACCATACACCACATGCAACAAATTAACCTTGTTCAAAGTCCTCTTCCCTCCATAAAAATCAGTATCCTTCCCTCTAAATCTGCCAAGCCTATCTCCATCATAGGTTTCATTGATATTGGTGCTCAACGCAGTATGCTCAATCTATCCATCCTTCCACCAGAGTACTGGGAACACCACACTGAATATTTCAAAACAGCTGATGGTAAGTTCTTCCATACATATTTTGATTACCAAAAAACCCATTGGTATCCAGTTCTTCCTAGACTGTATTCTATGGATTAAGCTCATAGGTTCTTCTCTTCCCAATAAGGACCTCCTCATAGGATTTGATGTTCTCCAGCTTATCAAAAGTTGAATATCTCCTCCACAAGCATTAAGTATAAGCAAAGGTTTCTACCTTATACTGATACTTTAAGGTTGTATTCAATTTCTGATGCACCTTCTTCTTATGAGTATTTCAAAACCAAGTTTTTACCATTTTGTCTTGAAAATCATGTTCAGTTTACCCATTCTTTTCCTTTGTAGAAAAATCATCAGTTCTTTGTTAAGTTACCCTTCAAGCTTAATGAAGATGTCAACCCTACCAAAGCCACACATTTGAGTGTGACACCCTTAGATCTCAAGCTAGGGTGCTGTAATGCCATAGCTTCATCTCCTTCAGAGTGGAGACGGTGATTCCTGATCTCTTTTCTAAAATAGGGATCGGTGTGGTTTGGAAATCATGAGATAAATGAATGTGGGTGATGTATGTGGGAGTAATTCTATATTCTTCAGCTAAAGCTTATTTAGCGGTGAGGCATTTTGTCCACATGGAATGAAAAATTTCACAGTCATGGTGGTGTTCTATGGCCTTGACTATGGGTTGAGTACATCGACCCCAGATGTCAGTGAGTTTTATGATCACGATGGTTGGGTGCCTGATATGATAACCAGTGATGAGTTCAAGGGTCAAAGGTTCCCTGAAAATCGGAGCAAACATTCTATCAAACCATCTTCGTTTCCCGTATCTGCGGCTGGTGTGGATGAGGTTGGGATCAAATAGAAGAGCTACGGGGTACAAATTTAACCAATACCAGAAGATGTAGTAAGCTTAAGGAGCGATGTCATAAATGACATAATGTCCCTAACTGGTGTGCTCATCGACCACATGATGAAAAGTAGTTTGGAGTTTAAAGATCAGCTGGTGCATCAGGTCTAAATTAGGATGTGGAATAAATGGTTGTTGGCATAAATCATCATGAGTTAGCCTGGATTTTTAGATGGCCATTAAGGACCATAAGTGCCATGTCAGAGGATGATTTCTGGAACCATGTTTGTGGTCAATAACCTTTTAGAATATTAGCTCCCGTAGCCTTTATGGGAGCCAAGCTATGTAGGTTAAAAGACTGAGGTAAGAACAACTGGCCTGCTGGTTTCTGGAACTCATGCTGGGAAAGAGTTTTAAGAATATGGTGAATTGCCGGACAAGAAACTGGTCTTCTGATGATAGATGGTGTGAGATGCCATTCACTGGACCAGATTTATAGGCATGGATTCTCCTATACTCATTGGATTCTTTCATGAACATGGTGCTCCAATAATGGATATTTAGATCTTCTAGGAGAATGCATTGTCTTGTGGACGGGATTCTCAGCGGTAGTGGCTGTTAAGTCATCTGCTTGAGCTGCTGGACAACTGTTGTCTGTTCAGGTCCCCATGGTGAGGCTGATTTCTTTAGCATTGTTGGCAACTTCGAAGAGTAGACCGCAATGTGTGGAAAAAAGTCTCGGAGATAGTTGACAATCCCGAGGAATTGTTGAATTTCCTTGCGGGGTTAGGTGAGTATCTGGAAAATGTATCAATTCTTGTGCGATGTGAGGTCCAGGACAGTAGTGACCGTCTTCAATTATCATGCCAAGAAATTCAATGGATGTCTGGCCCACTTATGACTTTTTTTTAGATAACACGACTTCATGTGCTTCAATTATTGACAGGAACTGTTCAAGGAGCTGTTGATGTGATTCATGATCCTTGAAAAACAACAAGATGTGCCTTTTGACCATAGCCTTTTGAAAAAGGGATGGTGCCACTTTCAAACCAAAGGGTATCACTGTCCATTGGTAATGGGCATTAGGAATACAGAAGGTTGTTTTTGGTCTTTCATCATGATGAATACCAATCTACCAGAATCCTAACTTAAGGTCAAATTTGGAGAATACCTTTGCACCATGGAGATGAATGAACAGGGACTGGATTTTTTGCAACGGGAATTTGTCGTCTTTGAGAAACCAGTTGAGAGGTTGGTAGTCAATGATTAATCTTTTCTTACCCTGAACAATTTCACATCGTTTTGCAACATAGAAAGCTTGACAAGCCCAATTAGAATGAGTGGGGTCAATGAGGCCTTGTGGCATAAGCTGTTGGCATTCAGCTTGGGCTAGCTTGAGATCTGAGGGTGTCATACCTAGATGCATGGCTTTGGTAAGGTTGATATCTTTATTAAGCTTGAAGGGTAGCTTAACAAAGAACTGAGGATTTTTCCACAGAGGAAAAGAATGGGTAAACTGAACATGATTTTCAGGACAAAATTGTAGAAACGTGGCTTTGAAAGACTCATAGGAAGAAGGTGCATCAGAAATTGAATTCAACCTTAAAGTATCAATATAAGGTAGAAACATTTGCTTATACTTAATACCTGTGGAGGAGATATTAAACTTTTTAATAAGCTAGAGAACATCAAATCCTATGAGGAGGTCCTTATTAGGAAGGGAAGAACCTATGAGCTTAATCCATAGAACACAATTTGGGAAGAAATGGATACCAATGGGTTTTTTAGTGTCGTATCATATGGAAAAACTCACCCGTCAAATTTCTTTTGAAATATTTAGTGTGGTGTTCCCAATACTCTGGTGGAAGGATGGATGGATTGAGCATACTGCGTTGAGCACCAGTATCAATGAAACCTATGATGGAGATAGGCTTGGCAAATTTAGAGGGAAGGATACTGATTTTTATGGGGGGAAAAGGAGTTTGAACAAGGTTGATTTATTGCATGTGGTGTATGGTTGGAATGTCCCCAGAATCAAATGTATCACTCTGATCAGCCAAAATAAAGATCGTGTTGTCATCACAAGATTCCTGTTCTGAAAACAAGAATTCAACATCATCATCCTCGGAGAGAGGAGAGACTCGGTTAAGGTGTTGAATTAGCCTAGTTGACTTGGCTGGGTTGTTAGGGCAAGATCTAGCAAAGTGGCCTTTTTTCTTACAGATGAAATACTGGGAATCTTTTTGTTGCCTGCCTTTTACAGGCACTTTTAAAAGGTTCCCTTTGCCCCATGAGATCTCTGAAAAACTCTTTCTGTTCACAATGCTTTTCAAGACAAGAGACTATGATTTGGTAAATCTTTCCCCAGGAAAGATCATCAATGTTTATCTGGTTGGCATGAAACTGTCTCTGAAGTTCTGGTAGATTCTCCTTAGGAAGAGATTGAATAACGACATGCTTGAAAGAACTATCATTGAAACCATTGAGCTTGTAGTATAGGGTTCACATTCGTTTGTAGTGCAAATTAGGATCTTTGATCTTTAAAGAACAACACTTCATCTGATGAAACTCTTTTCTAGCAGATTCTTTTGCTAGATTAAGGTCGCCCAAAAAGTGATTATAGATGAGCTCTAGGACTTGAGGGATTGGCGCTTGATATAGTTATGGCTATGCATGTACTTAAGTAAGCTAATCACGAAGAACTGAACCAGATGTGAATTCTTTAAGAACATCGTATGAGGTTGCTCCAACTCTAAGCATTTGAACATCAATCCAAGCAGCCAGTTCTTGGAATTTGAGAAGCTATTTAGCTTTAGGAACATCATCAAATGAGAACCATGGCCCATTGGTTAGCTTAGAACTTGGACTTGGATTATGCCGTGCATGAGGCACATCTTGAGTCGGAGGCATGTCATCATCCAGTTCATCGACAAAAGGAGGTCTCCTTGTTGAACTAGGAGGAGGAGGTTCACTAGATGTGGATGGCTGAGCCATAAGTTAAGCAGGGATTTCTACATAGTTTCCTCTGAATCTGTTACAGAATATGAGGCAACTGATTCTATTGGAGAAGAAGACTCATCTTAAGAAGGATTGACTCATCTTTATCCTTTGATGGTTGAGATGGTTGAGAAGGAGGCTGAAAGTATTCAGGAATTTGCTGAGGAGAAGGAGTATGAATCGTTTTAACATAGGTTGGCGGAGGTTGAGGTTGTGGTGATGGCCTAGGTTGAGGCCTTGAAGGTGAAGGCTTTGGAGGAGATGGCCTTGTGAAAGGCATCCGTGTTGGTTCTTCTTTTAGGTACTGCATATTAGATATGCCAAGGAGCTGATGATCTTCTCGGGTTCTCTAAAAAGGAGTAGTGGAAGGACTGTAGAAAGGCTGGTATATGTTGAAGTATGGTGAAGGCATGGGTATAGTTGTTTGTTGACCAAACAAGAAAGGTTCTCAGGGTACACAGGATAGTCTTTGGAAGAGAAACTATGGATGTGAAGATCTTCTTGTTCTGTGTGCACAGCAGTGATCATAGTAGTGTATGAAGAGGTTTAGGGAGGTTGACTTTCTGGAGGTTGAAAGTTCATGCGGACAGTACTGTCTGGCCTTTTTTCATATTGGGCTTCAGAAGTCTGTACTAGTTGGGAATTTTGATGGAACCTTTCATAGTTGGAGAGCCATTCCAACGGCATCAACTTGAGAAGTTCGGCTTTTTGGATTTGTTTGGGGATTTGGACAATGGTTGGGATGGTTTCATTGTCGGCTAGAATCATGAGGGTATCTGATGAGGTTTGAGATGTAGGAAGATCAAAAGCATGGTTTTGCAGTCTATAAACCAACTGGTGATGTAAAGTAGCCATTGTTTAGGGGACCACTTGTTCAGCACCTTGGATCTGGATTTGGACTTTCAAAGTAGTTGAAAGATTTAGATCTTCAAGGGATAAGTTGAAGTTTGGGTAAAAGGTGAGAAGAGCATTACCCGCATGTAGAGTAGTGAGAACAGTACCAATGATAGCATATTGGTACTCTGTCAATCTGGTGTCCAATACAGCCATTCTTGCCGTGACCGGGAAGCCTTTTCTTTCATGAAGAGTAAGGATTATACGTACTCCCCCTACATAGAGGTGAGTATAACTTTCGCGTTTCCAGTTTGCAATAAGCTCTGTTGGAATTTCCAGAGTAATATACTACTCTGCTTGAGTTGTTTGTAACACATACTGATCGAGTCTAGAAGACTGAATATATTCTTTTGGAGCAAATCTTCTGGTAGAGATTAAAGTTCTGCGGGTTCTAGTTACAGAGTTGGAACGGTGATAGAGTTTATATGGGTTTATGAGGGTAAAAGAAGACTTAGAAATTTGTTCAGAATCTGGAACATAGGAATATTCTACAAGGTTTTCTATTTTAGAGGCTAGATGTTTTGTGCAAGATCTAGGTAGGGATAGAGGAGAGGATAATGAAACGACTCCGGTTTCAGAAACTTAAGAGTTTGAAGAGGAAGCCATGAGTGATAAGATTTTTCTATTCTTTTTTTTTCAGATTACAGACCTTCTACAATATACCACCTTCTGCAAGAAAGGGACATCGTTTTACTCTTTTGTTGCCTATCGAAGAAATCGTTAGGCTCTGATACCACTCGGGGGATGAATGGTATGCTCTGATACCACTCGGGAAACAAGCGGGGCACCCACTTCGTGCCAGCAGAGTACGTGGCGTTGTTATACTAAAGCAATGACGAACAAATCGTCCTTAGGGCCAATAGCCCGCATGCTCGGGTTTTCAGCCGATATACCCCAATACCAGAGAAATAACCATAGCACCTACCACCCTTAACTGGCGCCGCTCCCTGGGCATTACGACGGGTGAACAGTGTTTCTGATAACTGTTTCTGGTACAAGCGAAACAACAATGGTATAAAAGATTATACCAGCTTTGGTAAAATGGAATAAGACTTTCTGATACACAGGATCCTATAAGAGGCAAGTGTAGAGCATACTTGTCATTAAGCCAGATAGAAAGTGAACTATTTAAGCCGATCTGTGATCTTTATTAGAGGAATAAGAAGAGAAGTGTTTAGCCACTCATGTTTAAGAGAAACTTTGAACTCTTATTAAAGGATAATTCTCCGATAATTCGAAGATATGATGATTCGAAGATATCTTACAAAGAGGAGAAGGTCGCCTTTTATAGACAAGAGCTTTCCCTAAAGTGGGATAGGACCCCCACTATTACAACCACTTGATTAGGACAAGTCACCTAATCTTGACAAAATAAAGAAAAAGCAAACCATTATTACAACAAGATAAAGACACTTTAACCACTAACTTTGAAAAAGTAAAGGACAAAAAGTCAAGCCATTATTAGAAGATGACAAAGACTTTTAAACATAAAAGACAAACTACTTTATGACTTTTAAGACAATAAAGACAAACGACTTTATTAACGTGAGATAGTGCCTTCTGAGGTGGATGAGTCATCTATCTCATCAGGATCTTGGCCCGGATATTTTGGCTGTTTCTTAAAGACACGTGGTGGATGACTACAACCAGCGACACAATTGTTGGGCAAATTTTATTGAACTCGCAAGCGCACGAATCTATTGTAGAATAGATTAATGGTGACGAGTGTCGATCTCACGAGGAGGTGGATTTTAATTATATATAGAATTAACTTTTTAAATGGGTGGTTGGATTTATGGTGGAAGTGATTTAGTTTATATTAGAATGTAAATTGGAATGACATGAGTAAATTAAATTGGAATCTATTGAGATAAAGCACTTGCGTATCTGGATCTGTATCAACATGCTCCATGGGCTAAATATTTCACATTAATGCCAATTAAATCATGAGGGGGGTTTCCACATCTTATGAACCACGCTCAAATAAATATGGTGCTAAGGGCTTGTCGTGCCAAATAATAATAACCTTGTACTAGGGTGCCGGTTTAACCAGGGCGGTATCTAGACAAGATTATTACTATTCGTCGACGAAAAGTCAAAACATCCACAAATATTAAAGGGAAAGAGAAAATAAATTTACCAAATTAAGCCCATGGAACATGTTGAGACTTAGATATTGCATAACAGGGATGGCTTGAAAGGCTCAAACGGGTCAAAGATGGCCTTCCATCGTCTTTTAAGTCTCTAAATAATCTTCCATATCTACTAGTTAAATGGACCTTCAGATGCAGCAACACATTTTTTTTTCTCTTTTTTTTTTTAAAGTGTTGACTTAAAAGAAATCTAGAGATCATGTATAAAATAATAAACTGCTAAGCTGTATAAAGAATGGGCAAAAAGGGTTACTCTCCAAGAGAAAATAATAGGCTCACAAACTCACTTGGAATTTATTATGACATGTGCATTCCTTCAAGCAACTCATATTTGTCTCCAACACCAACATATAGAATAGCAAACATGGTGTAACATTACTCAAGACCAAAGATAATACAAATACTAAGATTCGAAAGTCATCGTGTCATCCAATGCTAAAAGATCACAAGTTTTTTTTTGACGAAATTACACTATTCAACATGAAAAGAAAATATTCATGCAGAAAGATGAAAAATGATGCAGAAAAATTTATTAGATGATAGAAAAGAAAAATATCTGAATTTCTTTTTTTTTTTTTTTACTAAGAAGATGCGTTTCTAGAGTCACTACACTTTATATTCAGCCATCTTCGACTCAAAAACTTGAAAATGTATATTTATAAAGGAGAAGTCAAAAA
Source organism: Citropsis articulata (assembly GCA_030449925.1). Taxonomy (NCBI): domain Eukaryota; kingdom Viridiplantae; phylum Streptophyta; class Magnoliopsida; order Sapindales; family Rutaceae; genus Citropsis; species Citropsis articulata. Next base: position 17,102,274 of record JASUUH010000211.1, on the reverse strand, counting down.
GAAAAAGTTTGAAAGAACACACTTAAAATAAGACAATTTTTTTTGGCTTTTTTTTTTTAACTTTCAAACTAAAAAGATGCGTTTCTAGAGTAACTACACTCCTTATTCAGCCATCTTCTACTGAAAAAGTTAGCCACGGTTAGTTCTACAACAAAAAATAAGTAAAAACTTAACCAACATTCCACAATTGTCAACTATTCCCTCCCCCCAACCAGAATCAAACATTGTCCTCAATGTTTGAAAGCAAAGAAGTAGAGTTTAGAAGACATCACCTGGGTAGTGCAACACAGAAGAAAATATTTACAAACGGAGAGTTAAATCTAATTTGTACTTCTTACTGCGGCTATTGTTACCATCATTATTTGAACACTCCAACACCAAGGTTCTGGGATCTGGCTCTGATTGATAAGCTTGTAACAGATGAAGTAGCTCATTAGCAGTATGTGCACAAATAAAGACTTTTTTCACTGGGGAAGGAATGAAATAATTTTTTTATTACATGGTTAAGAAATGCGATACAGCCATCATAAAAGTTATTGACATTTAACAAACCGATGGGTTTCTGGTGGAAGTTCATATGGGCCCAAGATGCTAATGTGATTAGTGCCTCAAGAGTTGGAAGATCTCCTGGAAGGAAAATAAAAGTATCGGCATGATTTAGCATTTCAGTTATTCTTTCTTGCATACCTGAGACGACTGATTCTTCTCCAGTTGGTGAGTTAGACAAGCAGCCTAAAGGTTTTAAAATTGTTGGGATAATGCCTAACATTTGGCTCCCTCTGACATAAGCAGCTTCTGAGACTATTTTGGATAACCCTTGGTCACCTCCTCCATACACCAAGTGCAGTTTTCTCTCTGCTATTCTTCGACCAAGATCTATGGCTACCTCAACGAACTCTTTATGTTTGTCATAGTTAAACCCAAAGAGCACACAAATGTTCTTGAATTGTTTACTAAGAGTAGTTGCCATTAGGATACTGCTAAAACATAATTTGTGAGTGCTCAACAAAAAATCATATTTAAAGACCTTGGTGACAGTGGATCACAGCTGTGTATGAGGTATCATGTCAGTGTCAATTAACGCATAAGGCACATGGCTCGAGAGTCAAAAAGGAAACATTAAAAAAAAAGCAAACAATGATAACAGAAAATTATTAAAGGCAAAAATACGAATAGTAAAACAACAGTAAAGTAAAAGGATATTCATAGGTAGTTGTGACCATGGCTCACATCTTCCTCTAGTTTTACTTCCAGAAACGGCTTGAACGCCATCTATGGTCGATGATAGGCTTCCCATCCAGTTTTCTTACAAACTGGCAAACAGAGTCGTTTATAGTCAGATTCTCGAGACTGTATCGTGCAGGTTCTTTCTGGAATAATGGCCATAACTGGAGAATCGCTCTTTGTACGTATCCACTGGGATGCGTTTCAAGAGGCAAAAGGATATTATCCAATGACTCTTTATTCAAGCCATCCTTAATGAATTTAATCTTATTTTCCCTGTTATTAGACACCATTCCTAAAGAACATGGTTTACTATTGCATATCGTTCTGGCACACTTATGACAAGCAACAGAAAGTCTTCGAGCTCTTCATTTTGCATAATTTCCTTTACCATAACCAGGCATGTATGTAATAAATTTAGGAGGTAACTCACCTGCTAAGCGTAATTTGGCCTCGAATAACCAGCGGATGTCAATAAGGAGGTTATTCTTCATTAATAATCGCATGCGCTCAGACCGAGCTTTATGGATTAAAAGAAGGGTATTCTGAGGAAGCGAAGGGAATCATTTGTGAAGCTTTGCTAAAATCTCATCTCTGTCCATACCTTCATCTCAGAATTTAGTTATTATAGGAAACTGAAGTAACCGACTTGATTGTCACGGAGTACCATTATTCGCCACTTCACCGGGGTGACAAACTTAAACACACAAGGCAAACTAAAACACATAAACAGAGAAACAAATTAAAAAACACAAAGAAAACTAAAATCGTCCTCTTATTGAATTTACCTCAAGCTCCAACTCAGTGTTGTAGACACTTCTCTCAATATCTCTGAGTTGGCTTTCTAAATCCTCAACATGGCGACTAACTCTGATGGTTACAAAGCCCAAATACGATGTGTTTTACAAAATCGTATCTGCTTTCTGAGATGAGTTTGGCCACGTTGAAGTTGTCTAAGAATGTACACGAGGAGTTGTCTCTTGATTAAAAATGATAAGAGAAAACTTATTGGTTAAACAAACACACTTATACAAAAATAATTTCAATCAGTGAAAGAATAATAAAAAGAAAGAAAATAAAGAAAATAAATCAAATCAAATAACCGAAAAGAAAGAAAAATCTCAATTCAAACTTGGTGAGTCACTCAAATTTATTTCGATGTTATCTCCATATGGTTTGTACTCTATATATGGATTTAATGTTTGACCATTCACTTTAAAAGTGACGTCGTTCTTTGGATCCTTAATTTCAATTGCCCCATGTGGAAAAATAGTGTGAACAATAAAAGGACCAAACCATCGGAAACGTAACTTACCTAGGAATAGGTGCAATCGAAAATTGAATAAAAGCACTTTCTGACCTGGAGTGAAAGATTTTCTCATAATTTACTTGTCGTGAAAGACTTTCATTCGTTGCTTGTAAATCTTAGCATTTTCGTACGCGTCATTGCGAATTTCTTCAAGTTCTGCCAGTTGTAGTCTTCTTTCTGAGCCAGTTTGCTGCATGTCAAAATTAAATTTCTTGATGGCCCAGTACACACGATGCTCGAGTTCCACAGATAGGTGGCAAGCTTTTCCATACACTAGCTTGTAGGGTGACATCTCAATTGGGGTCTTGAAAGCTGTTCTATATGCCCATAATGCATCATCGAGCCTCAACGACCAATCTTTTCTGTCGGGTCTCACCGTCTTTTCTAATATGTGCTTTATTTCTCGATTGGAGATCTAAACTTGGCCATTGGTTTGCGAATGATATGGGGTTGCCACTTTATGAGTGATGGAATACTTTGTCAAAAGTGCTTTGAATGATTTGTTGTAAAAATGGGCACCACCATCACTGATTATTGCTCGAGGGAATCCAAAGCGTGAAACAATGTTGCTTTTCAAAAATCCTATCACCACCTTATGATTGTTGGTCCTACATGGAATTGCTTCTACCCATTTCGAAATATAGACAACAGCAACCAATATGTATTGATGGCCAAAAGATAGGGGAAATGGTCCCATGAAGTCGATACCCCATACATTAAAATTTTCAACCACTAAAATTGGGTTTAGTGGCATCATATTCCTTCGTGTTATGCTCCCCATTCGTTGACACCTATCACATGAAGAACAAAAGGTGTAAGCATCTCGAAAGATAGTTGGCCAATAGAAACCACATTGTAAAATTTTAGTAGTTATTTTCTTAGTGCTGAAATGGCCTCCACAAGCTTGTTCATGGAAGAACAAAAGAATGTTTAGAATTTCATTCTCTGGGACACATCGTCTAACAATTTGATCTGCACAATACTTGAATAGATAAGGATCATCCCAAAAGAAATTCTTTATTTCTACAAAGAATTTGGCCTTGTCCTGCTTAGTCCAATGTTGTGGAAGTTGACCTGTAACAAGATAATTAACTATATCAGCATACCATGGTACTATTTCTATACTCATTAATTGTTTATCAGGAAATGACTCATTCAAAGGTAATGGTTCTATAGTTTTGTCAAAATGGAGACGAGAGAGATGATCAGCCACAACATTTTCTGTCCCTTTCTTATCTTTGAATTCTAAGTCAAATTCCTACAAAAATAACACCCAATGAATTAGTCTAGCTTTTGCATCTTTCTTTGTGAGAAGATATTTAAGAGGAGTATGATCTTTGAATACAATTATTTTACAACCAATGAGATAAGATCAAAATTTCTCTAATGCAAATACTACTGCTAGCATTTCCTTTTCAGTGGTTGAATAATTCAACTGTGCATCATTCAATGTCATACTAGCATAGTAAATAACATGGGGAATTCGATAAACTCTTTGTCCTAATATTGCTCCTACTGCATAATCAGATGCATCACACATAAGCTCAAATGGTAAGTTCTAATTTGGGGGCTGAATGATAGGTGATGATGTCAATAGCTGTTTTAATTTTTCAAATGCCACAAGACATGAATCATCAAAGACAAAAGGTACATCCTTAGTAAGTAGATTGCATAAGGGTCTAGAAACTTTACTAAAATCTTTAATGAAACATCTATAAAAATAAGCATGCCCAAGGAAAGATATTAGGTGGAGGAAGATTGGAAATGAGATCCATCTTGGCTTTATCAACCTTAATACCTTTGCTCGAAATGATGTGACCGAGAACAATACATTGTTTAACCATAAAATGACATTTCTCCTAATTCAATACTAAATTCTTCTCGATACATCTCTGCAGAACTAGTGTTAGATGATGTAAATATTGATCAAATGAATCACCAAAAACAGAAAAGTCATCCATAAAGACCTCAAGAAATTGTCCAACCATATCAGAAAAAATACTCAACATGCATCGTTGAAATGTAGCCGGTGTATTACATAATCCAAATGACATTCTCCTATGTGCAAAAGTGCCAAAAGGGCAATTGAAGGTGGTCTTCTCTTGATCTTTTGGTGCTATGGGAATCTGATTGTATCGTGAGTAACCATCTAGAAAGTAATAAGACTCACGACCTGCTAATCTATCAAGCATTCGATCGATAAATGGTAAAGGAAAATGGTCTTTACGTGTGACAGAATTCAACTTTCTATAATCAATGCATACATGCCATCCTGTAGTGACTCTAGTGGGTATTAATTCATTATCAGCATTGGTAACTACTGTGACTCTTGACTTTTTAGGGACAACTTGCACAGGACTGACCCATGAACTATCAGAAATGGGGTAAATGATACATCGTCCCAATAAACTTAAGGACTTGATTCTATGACCTCTTTCATGTTAGGATTTAAATGACGTTGCAATTCCCTAGTAGGTTTAGCATTTTCATCAAGGTGAATATAATGCATACAATCTACTGGGTTTATACCTTTTATGTCTGCTATGGTCCATCCTAATGCTCCTTTATACTCTTTTAAAACTTCTAACAACTTACCTTTTTGTTCGTCATTTAGGGATGAAGAGATGATTACAGGTAGAGTGCTTTCGTCTCCCAAGAATGTGTATTCCAAACTGTTGGGTAATGGCTTGAGCTCGAGTTTTGGCGGCGATTCTGATGATGGGCTGAGTTACTTTTCTGATGGTAATAATTGTTCAACTCTTGACTTCCATTTATTTGTGTCCATAGATGGTGCTGAGTCAAGTAGGGCATTGACCTCATCGACTGATCTGTCAATATCAAGATCTAAACTAAAATGAGTTAAACATGTTTGTAAAGGGTCATCACTAAGGTTTGAAAGAAAATTATTATCAACTAGTGTTTCTATTATATCCACATCAACAATTCCATCATCCTGCATTGTGAGGTTGTTTGCCAATGTTAAAGATATTGAGCTCCATGGTCATATTGCCAAATGAAAACTGCATATTTTTGGTCCTGCATTGAATGTGAGCACCGGCAGTTGCCAAGAAAGGTCGGCCCAGAATAATGGGAATGTGCTTCTTTGAATCCTGCACTGGTTGAGTATCAATTACAATGAAATCAACAGGAAAATAAAACTTGTCTACCTGGATAAGCACATCCTCCATAGTAGCACGAGGTATTTTTATAGACCGATCTGCAAGCTGTAACACCACTGGAGTTGGGTGTAATTTGCCCAGTCCAAGTTTCATAAATACAAAATAAGGCAATAGATTTACACTAGCTCCTAAATCCAACAAAGCATTCTCAATTGTGTGGTTCCCAATACTACATGAGATAGTGGGGAGCCTGGATCTTTGTATTTTAGAGGCATCTTATGTTGGAGTATAGAGCTAATATTTTCTGTTAAAAAGACCTTTTTCTGAACTTGAATGTTTCTCTTTTTAGTGCAAAGGTCTTTAAGAAACTTGGCATAAGATGGCACTTGTTTTATAGCATCAAGTAAAGGGATGTTAACATTTACTGTTTGAAGATTTCAAAAATCTCACATGCGGATTTTCCTTTCTTCCCTTTAGCTAATCTCTGAGGAAATTGAGCTTTAGGAACATATTCTCGCGGGTTGGTTTCCTCTTTCTCCTCTGATGATGAGTCCTTAGCATTCACAGGTACGATCTGAGTTAATTTTGTCACTGACATCTCAAATTTGTTGTTGAATTCTTTTCCTTTTCATGAGGTCGTACATTTGACCTCTCAGTATTCTTGTGGTGGCGGTACTTTCTTCGTGAAATCTTTAAGATTAGGCCTTTGGTTGACTTGGGAATTTACGCTTTCTCAGCGGTCGTTGCCAAGGTTTGACGGAAAAGCAAGTTGTCCCTTTTTTGAGGTTTAAGTGGGCTTGTGAGTTAAAGCCTGTTCTCATCCTGCATTGTGAGGTTGTTTGCCAATGTTAAAGATATTGAGCTCCATGGTCATATTGCCAAATAAGCGCATATTTTGGTCTGCGTTGAATGTGAGCACCGTGAGTTGCAAGAAAGGTCGGCCGAATAATGGGAATGTGCTTCTTTGAATCCTGCACTGGTTGAGTATCAATTACAATGAAATCAACAGGAAAATAAAACTTGTCTACCTGGATAAGCACATCCTCCATAGTAGCACGAGGTATTTTTATAGACCGATCTGCAAGCTGTAACACCACTGGAGTTGGGTGTAATTTGCCCAGTCCAAGTTTCATAAATACAAAATAAGGCAATAGATTTACACTAGCTCCTAAATCCAACAAAGCATTCTCAATTGTGTGGTTCCCAATACTACATGAGATAGTGGGGAGCCTGGATCTTTGTATTTTAGAGGTATCTTATGTTGGAGTATAAATTTAATATTTTACATTAAAAGACCTTTTTCTGAACTTGAATGTTTCTCTTTTTAGTGCAAAGGTCTTTAAGAAACTTGGCATAAGATGGCACTTGTTTTATAGCATCAAGTAAAGGGATGTTAACATTTACTGTTTGAAGATTTCAAAAATCTCACATGCGGATTTTCCTTTCTTCCCTTTAGCTAATCTCTGAGGAAATTGAGCTTTAGGAACATATTCTCGCGGGTTGGTTTCCTCTTTCTCCTCTGATGATGAGTCCTTAGCATTCACAGGTACGATCTGAGTTAATTTTGTCACTGACATCTCAAATTTGTTGTTGAATTCTTTTCCTTTTCGCAAGGTCATGACACATTTGACCTCTTCATGTTGCTGAGGTACACTGGTACTTGCTTCATGAAATGCTTTAAGATTAGGCACTGGTTGACTTGGGAATTTACCTTTCTCAACGGTCATTGCCAAGGTTTGAACAGAAGAAGCAAGTTGTCCCACCATTTTTTTGAGGTTTGAAACTGACTGGGCTTGTGAGTTAAAGCCCGTTCTCATCCTGCATTGTGAGGTTGTTTGCCAATGTTAAAGATATTGAGCTCCATGGTCATATTGCCAAATGAAAACTGCATATTTTTGGTCCTGCATTGAATGTGAGCCGTGATTGCGAAAGGTCGGCAGAATAATGGGAATGTGCTTCTGAATCCTGTGGTTGAGTATCAATTACAATGAAATCAACGGAAAATAAAACTTGTCTACACGGATAAGCACGTCCTCATAGTAGCGAGGTATTTTTATAGGCCGATCTGGTAACACTGAGTTAGGTGTAATTTGCCCAGTCAAGTTTCGTAAATACAAAATAAGGCAATAGATTTACTAGCTCACCAAATCCAACAAAGCATTCTCGATTGTGTGGTTCCCAATCTACGTGAGATAGTGGGAGCACGGATCTTTGTATTTTAGAGGCATCTTATGTTGGAGTATATAATATTTTACATTAAAAGACCTTTTACGAACTTGAATGTTTCTCTTTTTAGTGCAAGGTCTTTAAGAAACTTGGCATAAGATAAGCCTTGTTTTATAGCATCAAGTAAAGGGATGTTAACATTTACTGTTTGAAGATTTCAAAAATCTCACATGCGGATTTTCCTTTCTTCCCTTTAGCTAATCTCTGAGGAAATTGAGCTTTAGGAACATATTCTCGCGGGTTGGTTTCCTCTTTCTCCTCTGATGATGAGTCCTTAGCATTCACAGGTACGATCTGAGTTAATTTTGTCACTGACATCTCAAATTTGTTGTTGAATTCTTTTCCTTTTCGCAAGGTCATGACACCTTTGACCTCTCCATGTTGCTGTGGTAAACTGGTACTTTCTTCATGAATTGCTTTAAGATTAGGCACTGGTTGACTTGGGAATTTACCTTTCTCAACGGTCATTGCCAAGGTTTGAACAGAAGAAGCAAGTTGTCCCACCATTTTTTTGAGGTTTGAAACTGACTGGGCTTGTGAGTTAAAGCCCGTTCTCATCTCATTTCACAGTTCATCAATGGTGCGGTTCTGTTGCTCAATTCTGGAATGAGTGAGATTCTTAAAATTCTGGAATGTATCCTCCCATGGTTTGGGCTGAGAGTGATTTGGGTTCTAGTTGTATGGTCTAAATGGTGGCTGAGAGGCTTGAGGAATTTGAGGAATTGGATGAATTGGTTGCATTGGTGGAGGTGGAGCTGTTGGTCCATTCTGTTGGAATCCTTGAGACCATAAAAAATTGGGGTTGTCTCTCCATCTAGGATTGTATGTGTTTGAGTATGGGTTGTAATTTGATGGTTTTCTCATGACACCTATGGCATTGGCTTGATCTGAATATGAGTCATGGTCATGTGGCTCTGTTGATTGGGCAGTCATCAATGATGCTATTTGTCGGGAAAGACATCAACCATTTCTTTGACTTCTTTAATTCCCGAACTTGACTCGCCAACATGAACCTCATTTACTCCCTTAATTCTCCTAGTATTCCTGAGTGATCGACTCCATTGTTGAGAATTATCTGTTTGGCACTGGAAGAAATCTCAAATCTCTGATGCGCTTTTTGACACTAGCTCTCCTCCACTGGTCGCCATTGGCCATTCTTGCACATGTGGCAATAATCTCTTCAAAAAGTATTGGCATTGGTGCCATTTCTCGTACCCTTGATGTGGACACTTCCAAAGTAGCCCATTGAATCGCTCCCATGTTTTGAAAAACTGCTCGTCTTCTCTTTTAGTAAACTCTGAAATTTCCCTGCGAATAACATTAGTTTTATGAACTGGGAAATATTTATTCAAAAATTTTGTTACCATTTGTTCCCATGATGTAATGCTATTAGCAGGAAGTGTATTAAGCCATGAATGAGCTCCATCCTTTAAAGAAAATGGGAATAATCTAAGTTTAACATCATCATCTGAAAAATTCTCGTATCTAAAAGTTTGACAAATAGCATGAAAATCATTCAAATGATTATATGGGTCCTCATTTTCTAGGCCATAGAATGTTGGGAGACAATTTAGCACACTAGGTTTTAATTCAAAACTCCTAGCAGCTACATTTGGGTATCTGATGCATGATGTGCTCAAATTAGCTAAGGGACTTAAATAGTCCTTAAATGGCCTCTCCTGTGGTTCTGGTTGTTGGTTTTACAAATCCATTTCAATTTTATTTTTAAATGCAATGTGTTTATGTGTGCGAAGTATTTTTTCCAATTCAAGGTCTAAAGGCTCAAGATTAGGTGATAATGACCTTCGACCATGTATGCAAAGAAAAACTAAATGAAAACAAAATAAATAAAGATAAGAAAAAGGGAGAAATTATGATACTAACCTTATCATGCTGCTACAATCTTACAATGAAAACACACTCTATTGCTATAAGAAAAAGAAATTACATGAAACAAATATTAACTAAAATTAAAATAAATTACAAAGAAAGATAACAAGATAAACAAAAAAAAAATTACAAAGAAAAATAACATGAAAATTAAATTACACAAATTTAAAGAAGAAAAAGAAATGAAATTCTAACCTTAAAATATAGATTCGCTTTTTTTTGTTTGGGATGTTTGCAAGAAAATAACTAAAAAATATAAATATTTTAAAAAAAAAACTAATTCTACGAATTAAAATACTTACCTCCCCGGCAATGGCGCCAAAAACTTGTTGTGCAAATTTTATTGAAATTGCAAGCGCACGAATATATTGTAGAATAGATTAATGGTGACGAGTGTCGACCCCGCGAGAAGGTGGATTTTAATTATATGTAGAATTAACTTTTTAAATAGGTGATTGGATTTATAGTGGAAGTGATTTAGCTTATATTAGAATTTAAATTGGAATGACATGAATAAATTAAATTGGAATCTATTGAGATAAGGCACTTGGGTATCTGGATCTGCATCAACATGCTCCATGGGCTAAATATTCTATATTAATGCCAATTAAATCATGAGGGAGGTTTCTACACCTCATGAACCACGCTCAAATAAATATGGTGCTAAAGGCTTATCGTGTCAAATAATAATAACCTTGTACTAGGGTGCCGGTTTAACCCGGGCGGTTTCTAGACAATATTATTACTATTTATCGACGAAAAGTCAAAACATCCGCAAACATTAGAGGGGAAGAGAAAATAAATTTACAAATTAAGCCCATGGAACATGTTGAGGCTTCACCTTCAACCCAAACTTAAAAGAAAATTAGCTACTCATTTTTTAACTAAGGGTAAAATGGGAATTTATCAAAATACATAGAAAATACAAGATGGAGAAGGAATTACAGAAAATCAAGCTAAAAAATGTCAAATTATGGGGGGAGAACTCCCTTTTTATAGATACATTGAGTGAATCATAGCCATCAGATTAAAAACAGTTCGGACGCTCAGGATTGTGCCACGTCATCAATCAACAGTATGCGGTTTGAACAGTACACAGCTTGAACACGGTTTGTACGGTGACACGGTTTGCACAGTAACCCAGTTGGAATAGTGGTGGCTTGAATAGTGACGCAGTTTGAATAGTAAATAATCCCATGTTTGTGCATGTACCGTACACAAGATTTTTAATCCACTGAAATGCTGCCACGGCATCCATCAACAGTACATAAGAATTTTAGTCCAATAGGATCGTGACACATCATCGGTCAATGCCACATCATCAGTCAACGCCACATAAGCAATCAAATGCCACATTTTTCTCCAATCAAATGCTGCCACGTCATCGGTTGTTGCCACATCATCGGTCAATGCCACGTCATCGTCAACGCCATGTCATCGGACTGTATATGAGAACAGTATCGTGAATAGTAACATGAACAGTACCGTACATGTAAACAGTGCCATTTTTCCTTTTATGCTCCATCTAAGGTTTTCGACCGTCCTGAGTTCAAAAGTTATATTCGTTTTGCTGTCTGATCACTTGTTCATTGTGAAATGATCACATATAATTAAATCACAAGAGAAATAAATACATAAAAGTAGAGATATTAGTAAGACTTAAAATATAAAATGACGATTTTCTCCTGTATAAATATACGCTTTCTAACACTCAACAACAATCCCAAAGGCAGTTCCGAGCTTCTTATGGGTCAGGAGATAGAGGGTTTGGTTGAGAACAGAACGGTGGAAATGGATCTGAGGGATATGGAATAGAAGAAGATCTAGGATCATATTAAGAAGATATGAGAGTGAATCTTCATATGGATCTTGGGAGTCTTAGAAGAGAAAGTCAGTGTAGTCTGGCTTTTCTTCTTTCATGACAATCCCTCTGCTGAGAGGCTAAGAATGTGAGGATGAAGTGGGTACCATGAACATATCATGTTGAGGTCCAAACGATGTATGTCTTATGGCAGGTTGATCTGGAGGGATGTGATTAAGTTCCATGAGAAAGTTATTTAGGGAATTTTTGATGTGGAAGTCTTGTTCAAGGCAGGCAAAATAAGGGACAGTCTTCCATTCATAAGTCTGATCCTGAGTCCAAAAAGCATTAGTCTGAGGATGTTGGAAATATGGACGATGGACGATAAAGACAAAGGTGAACTGTCTTCCTTCTTGGTCTGGGAGAGCTCTGAGATGATGTGATTGAGCAATCTATTGGAGTTTTCTACGCCACCAAGGAAGTGGTGAACCACTGAAAAAGAGTCCAAGTAAGATTTGTTGAGTAGGTTGGATTGTTGAGCCTGTCAAGAAAAGGGAGGACAGGAAAAACCATTTTTTTGTGGCATACAGAACTGTAAGACACCAAACATACCAAAGTTCATCTTCAGTAATATCTCTGTTTGGTAGAATTACTAATCCTGCGAGGAAAAGATGATCTGGATGCATACTCGGAAGAAGCATGGGTTCCGAACTCTTGGTATAGACATTTATAAAAAACCTAAAAAAGAATTTACTAGCAAAGTCTTGGATCTGGTGGAGAGAGGTGAAAGTCATATTGAGAGGGAATGACTTTTGAGTGAGAGCATGGTTGGGTAAAAATGATACCATTGCTACGACTGGAATAGAACCAAAGGTATGTATGAGAGAAACTGTTTTGAGAGGCCGAGAGAGAAGATCAGGGATAAGGTTTTTGTCGCCTTTGATATGTTGAACGGAGAAATCATACCTAAAAAACCAGGTTTTAAGGCGAAGAAGATGCTTGCCTGGTAATACCTTATTTTTAAAATCCATTATCTTGGGGAAAGAAGAGTTGTCTAGTCTGACGATAAAATTGTGCCCGATGTAATAGAATTCAAACTTCTGGCTACCATATTTGACTGCCAAGATCTCTTTGTAGATCACATGGTAATGCTTCTCAGCATCTTTGAATTGACCACTGGCATGAACACAATAGAAATCTTTTCCATTAATGTCCTCTAGGAGTACTACTCCCCAGTACTCGTCACTGGCATCAGTCTGAAGGATCTGTTGTCCTGTGGACGGGATTTTCAGCGGTAAAGGTTGTTGCGTCATCTGCTTGATCTGCTAGATAGCTGTTGTCTGCTCAGGTCCCCATGGTGGGGCTGATTTCTTTAGCATCCTTGACAACTTCGAGGTGTGGACAGCAATGTGTAGAAAAAAGTCTCGGAGATAGTTGACAATCCTGAGGAAATGTTGAATTTGGTTGCGGGTTAGGTGAGTATCTGGAAAACGCATCAATTCTTATGCGATGTAGGGTCCAGGACTATAGTGACCGTCTTCAATTATCATGCCAAGAAATTCAATTGATGTCTGGCTCACTTGTTATGTTATCTCAGGTAACATGACTCCATGTGCTTCAATTATTGACAGGAACTGTTCAAGGAGGCGTTGATGTGATTTATGATCCTTAGAAAACAACAAGATGTCATCGATGTAGATGAGGGCGTTTTCAAGGATAGGTTCAAATACTTTGACCATAGTCTTTTGAAAAAGAGATGGTGCAACTTTCAAACCAAAGTGCATCACTATCCATTGGTAATTGGCATTAGGAATACAGAAGGCTGTTTTTGGTCTTTCATCAGGATGAATACCAATCGGCTAGAATCCTGACTTAAGGTCAAATTTAGAGAATACCTTTGCACCTTGCAGATGAATGAACAGGCACTGGATTTTTGGCAAATGGAATTTGTCGTCTTTGAGAAAATAGTTGAGGGGTTTAATCTCTTTCTATTCTTCTAATAAAGATCACAGATCGGCTTAAATAGTTCACTTTATATCCGGTTTAATGACAAGTATGCTCTACACTTGCCTCTTGTAGGATCCTGTGTATCAGAGGCTAACGATTTGTTCGATAGGCAACAAAAGAGTAACGTTGTCCCTTTCTTGCAGAAAGTGGTATATTGTAGAAGGTCTGTGAGCTGAAAAAGAAGAATAGAAAAATTCTATCACTCATGGCTTCAACTTCAAACTCTCAAGCTTTTGAAACTTTGGTTTCACTCTTCTCCTCTTTCTCTTCCTAGATCTTGTACAAAACATCTAGCCTCTAAAATGGAAAACCATGTAGAATATTCCTATGTTCCAGATTCTGTACAAATTTCTGAGTCTTCTTTTACCCTCATAAACCCATATAAACTCTATCACCGTTCCAACTCTGTAACTAGAACCCGCAGAACTTTAATCTCTACCAGAAGACTTGCTCCAAAAGAATATATTCAGTCTTCTAGACTAGATCAGTATGCGTTACAAACAACTCAAGCAGAGTAGTATATTACTCTGGAAATTCCAACAGAGCTTATTGCAAACTGGAAACGCGAAGGTTATACTCACCTCTATCTAGGGGGAGTACGTATAATCCTTACTCTTCATGGAAGAAAAGGCTTGTCGGTCAAGGCAAGAATGGCTCTAATAGACACCAGATTCATAGAGTACCAACATGCTGTCATTGGTACTGTTCTCACTACTCTATATGCGGGTAGTGCTCTTCTCACCTTTTAGCTAAACTTTAACGTATCCCTTGAATATCCAAATCTTTCAACTACTTTAAAAGTCCAAATCCAGATCCAATGTGCTGAACAAGTGGTCACCTAAAAAATGGCTACTTTACATCACCAGCTGGTTTATAGACTTCAAAACCATGCTCTTGATATTCCTACACCTCAAACCTCATCAGATACCCTCATGATTCTAGCCGATAATAAAACCATCCCAACCATTGTCCAAATCCCCAAACAAATCCAAAAAGCCGAACTTCTCAAGTTGATGCCGTTGGAATGGCGCTCCAACTATGAAACGTTCTGTCAAAATTCCCAACCCGTACAGACTTCTAAAGCCTAATATGAAAAAAAGCCATGCGGTACTGTTCGGATGACCTTTCAACCTCCAGAAAGTCAACCTCCTCGAACCTTTTTTCATACACTGCTATGGTCACTGTTGTTCACACAGCACAAGAAGATCTTCCCATCCATAGTTTCTCTTCCAAAGGCTATCCTGTGTACCCTGACAAAGTACAAGGCCATTTTATTTGGGATGTTCTAGGCTCTCACATGTGTGATCCAGGCTGTCTATGCCAGGATGATGATGAGTCTGATGACGATTGGGAAGTCGTCCACAGGCGCCGACGGCGCAGGAAGAAGAAAAGTGTACAACGAAGCAGTTGTGAACCTCCATCTGATCCTCCACCAGATGATCAACCTGAATCCTCACCAGTCTTAATTTCTGGTGATGAACCAGAAAACACTGCATGGTCAGTTGAACCCAAATACACTCTAAGCCCAGTTGAGACAACACCTCCCGTTGTTTTTTCACCTCAAACATCTATCCCTACAACCTGTAGACAAGAAGTTAACAACCCACTTCTGTCTCAATCCTCTCCACAATCATGTATGATGTTTAGATCTAGCTCTTACCAAAGTCAGTTTCCCTCTCTGGGAAAACAAACAGATCTACAAACCAAAGTGGTTTCCAAACCATATGTCCAGCCTCCTGTTCTCCCTTCTGAACAGACTGAGGAACCAAAGCAGTGCGAGCAAATGCTTAACTGGCAAACTCAGAATGCCAGAGTTCAGAATACAGCCTGAAATCTCTTGATACCAGGATCAATAATATTCAAGCACAAGTCCAGACTACTCATAAGAAGGTTGATACAATTACAGCGCGGATGGAACAACTGTATCAAAACCTTCATTAGAGAATTACTAAATTGGACATAGAGCTTCATACCATAATTGAAATCACTTATTGGGGACCAAAGTTCAACTAAAAAGATGCAGAGATCAGACAGCTAAAGGTTGAGCTTGAAAATATTAATGCAGAAAGGCAAGGCAGACAGCCTCCATTGTTTGATCAACAAACAACTGTACCCATGCATTCACCATACTTCAACACATACCAGCCTTTCTACAGTCCTCCCATTACTCCTTCTCAGAGAACCCGAGAAGCTCATAAGTTCATTGGCATATCTAATATGCATTACCCAAAAGAGGAACCAACACCAATGCCATTTACAAGGCCATCTCCTCCAAAGCCTTTACCTTCAAGGCCTCAACCTAGGCCATCACCAAAACCTCAACCTCAACCTCAACCTCAACCTCCGCCTACCTATGCTGAAACGATTCATACTCATTCTCCTCAGTAATTTCCTGAATACTTTCAGCCTCCTTCTCAATCATCTCAACCATCAAAGGATAAAGAGCCCATGCATCAGCTCTATTCTGGTCGTATCCTTTCCGAAGATGATACTCCATTTGATCTAGATGTCAATCCTTCTTCAGATGAGTCTTCTTCTCCATCAGAATCAGTTGCCTCATATTCTGTAACAGCTCAACTTACATGTGGAAATCCCTGCTCAACTTATGGCTCAGCCATTCACATCCAGTGAACCTCCTCCTTCTAAGCATCCTCCTCCTAGTTCAACAAGAAGACCTTCTTTTGTCGATGAACCGGATGATGACATTCCTCCGGCTCAAGATGTGCCTCCTGCACGGCCTAATCGAAGTCCAAGTTCTAAGCCAACCAATGGGCCATGGTTCTCATTTGATGATGTTCCTAAAGCTAAATGGCTTCTCAAATTCCAAGAAATGGCTTCTTGGATTGATGTTCGAATGCTTAGACCTAGAGCAACCTTATACGATGCTCTTAAAGAATTCTGCTCTCGGTTCTTAGGCTCTCTTTCTGATTGGTTTGTAAGCTTACTTGAGTACAGACAGTTACAGGTGTATCAAGCACCAATCCCTCAAGTCCTAGAGCTCATCTATGATCACTTTTTGGGCGACCTTAATCTAGCAAAAGAATCTGCTAGAAAAGAGTTTCATCGACGGATGTCACGTTCTTTAAAGATTAAAGATCTCGATCCGCACTGACTACTAATGTCACCAGACATAAGCTCAATGGTTTCAATGATAGCTCTCTCAAGCATGTCTTTATTCAATCTCTTCCTAAAGAGATTCTACCAGAACTTCAGAGACAGTTCCATGCCAACCATAAAAACATTGATGATCTTTCCCTGGGAAATATTTACCAAATCACGATCTCTTGTCTTGAAAGACTCTGTGAACAGAAAGAGTTTTTCAGACATCTCATAGAACAGAGGGAACCCTTCAAAAGTACTTACAAAAAGCCTCACCTTCCAATCAAATACAAGGATGAAAGAACCTGTACTTGTCCTACCAAGAAAATATCCCATTTCCAGAAGTTCTCCAAAACCAAACACTCCTCCAAACACCGTTCTTCAAAGCCTAAACAACCTAACAGGTCTTTCAGATGGAAGACATCCAACACCAGGCAACAAAAACATTCCCGGTGCTTCATCTGTAAGAAAAAAGGCCACTTTGCTAAATCTTGCCCTAACAACCCAACCAAGTCAGCCAGGCTAATTCAACATCTTGACCAAGTCTCTCCTCTCTCCTCTCTCCGAGGATGATGATGTTGAATCCCTATTTTTAGAACAGGAATCTTGTGATGACAATACTGTCTTTATTTTGGCTGATGAGAGTGATACCTCTGATTCTGAGGACATTCCAACCATACATCACATGCAACAAATCAGCCTTGTTCAAAGTCCTCTTCCCTCCATAAAAATCAGTATCCTTCCCTCTCAATTTGCCAAGCCTATCTCCATCATAGATTTCATTGATACTGGTGCTCAACGTAGTATGCTCAATCCATCCGTCCTTCCACCAGAGTACTGGGAACACCAGACTGAATATTTCAAAGCAACTAATGGTGAGTTCTTCCATACAGATCTGATTACCAAAACACCCATTGGTATCAAGTTCTTCCCAGACTGTATTCTTCTTCTCTTCCTGATAAGGACCTCCTCATAGGTTTTGATGTTCTTCAACTCATTAAAAAGTTGAATGTTTCCTCCAAAGGTATGAAGTATAAGCAAATGTTTCTTCCTCATAATGATACTTTAAGGTTGTATTCAATTTTTTATGCACCTTCATCCTATGAGTCTTTCAAAATCAAGTTCCTACCGTTTTGTCTTGAAAATCATGTTCAGTTTACCTTTTTTTTTTTCTCTGTGGAAAAATCATCAGTTCTTTGTTAAGCTACCCTTCAAGCTTAATGAAGATGTCAACCCTACCAAAGCCACACATCCGGGTATGATACCCTCAGATCTCAAGCTAGCCCAAGCTGAATGCCAACAGCTTATGGTACAAGGCCTCATTGAGCCCACTCATTCTGATTAGGCTTGTTAAGCTTTCTATGTTGAAAAATGATCTGAAGTTGTTCGGGGTAAGAAAAGATTAGTCATTGACTACCAACCCCTTAACTGTTTTCTCAAAGACGACAAATTTCCTTTGCTAAAAATCCATTCCTTGTTCATTCATCTCCAAGGTCCAAAGGTATTCTCCAAATTTGACCTTAAGTCAGGATTCTGGCAGATTGGTATTCATCGTGATGAATGACTAAAAACAGCCTTCTGTATTCCTAATGCCCATTACCAATGGACAATGATGCCCTTTGGAAGAGGCACCATCCCTTTTTCAAAAGGCTATGGTCAAAGTCTTTGAACCTATCCTTGAAAACGCCCTCATATATATTGATGACATCTTGTTGTTTTCCAAGGATCATAAATCACATCAATGGCTCTTTGAACAGTTCCTGTCAGTAATTGAAGCACATGGAGTCATGTTATCTGAGAAAAAGTCACAAGTGGGCTAGACATCCATTGAATTTCTTGGCATGATAATTGAAGACTGTCACTATCGTCCTAGACCCCACATCACACAAGAATTGATACATTTTCCAAATACTTGCCTAACCCGCAAACAAATTCAATAATTCCTCAGGATTGTCAACTATCTCCGAGACTTTTTTCCACACATTGCGGTCCACACCTCGAAGTTGTCAAAGATGATAAAGAAATCAGCCCCACCATGGGGACCTGAGCAGACAACAGCTGTCCAGCAGCTAAAGTAGATGACTCAACAGCCACTACCGTTGAGAATCCCATCAACCGGACAACGCATCCTTCAAACAGATGCTAGTGATGTGTACTGAGAGCAGTACTCTTAGAGCACATTGATGGAAAAGATTTCTATTGTGTTCATGTCAGTGGTCAATTCAAAGATGTTGAAAAGCATTACCATGTGATCTAAAAAGAAATTTTGGCAGTCAAATATAGCATCTAGAAGTTTGAATTCCATCTCATCGGGCACAATTTTATCGTCAGACTCGACAACTTTTCTTTCCCGAAGATAATGGATTTTAAAAATAAGGTGCTACCAGCAAGCATCTTTGTTGCCTTAAAACCTAGTTTTTTAGGTATGATTTCTCTGTTCAACATATCAAAGGCGACAAAAACTTTATCCCTGATCTTGTCTCTCGGCCTCCCAAAATAGTTTCTCTCATACATACCTTTGGTTCTATTCCAGTCATAGCCATGGTATCATCTTTACCCAACCATGCTCTCACTCAAAAGTCATTCATTTTTAATATGACTTTCACCTCTCTCCACCAAATCCAAGACTTTGCTCGCAAATTCCTTTTTAGGTTTTTTATGAATGTCTGTACCAAGAGTCCGGAACCCATGCTTCTTCCGAGTATACATCCAGATCATCTTGTCCTCATAGGATTAGTAATTCTACCAAACAGAGATATTACTGAAGATGAACTTTGGTATGTTTGGTGTCTTACAGTTTTGTATGCCACAAAAATGGTTTTTCATGTCCTCCCTCTTCTTGACAGGCTTAACAATCCAACCTACTCAACAAGTCTTACTTGGACTTTTTTTTAGTGGTTTTCACCATTTCATTGGTGGCGTAGAAAACTCTAATAGATTGCTCAATCACATCATCTCAGAGCTCTCCCAGACCAAGAAGGAAGGCAATTCTCCTCTGTCTTTATCATCCATCGTTCATATTTCTAGTATCCTCAGACTAATGCTTTTTAGACTCAAGATCAGACTTATGAATAGAAGATTGTCCCTCATTTTGCCTGCCTTGAACAAGACTTCCACATAAAAAATTCCGTGAAGAACTGTCTCATGGAACTTAATCACATCTCTCCAGATCAACCTGTCATAAGACATACATCCCTTGGACCTCAACATGATATGTTCATGGTACCCACTCCATCCTCACATTCTCAACCTCTCAGCAGAGGGATTTTCATTAAAGAAGAAAAGCCAGACTACACTGACCTTCTCTTCCAAGACTCCCAAGATCCATATGAAGATTTCACTCCCATATCTTCTCAATATGATCCTGGATCTTCCTCTACTCCATATCCCTCATATCTATTTCTACTATTCTGTTCTCAACTAGACCCTCCATCGCCTGACACAGAAGAAGCTCAGAACTGTCTTTGGGATTGTGTCCCTGGTTGTACTCATCCACCACGTGTCTTTAAGAAACAACCAAAATATCCGGGCCAAGATCCTGATGAGACAGATGACTCATCCACCTCAGAAGGTACTATCTCACGTTAATAAAGTCGTTTGCCTTTATTGTCTTAAAAATCATAAAGTAGTTTGTCTTTTACGTTTAAACGTCTTTGTCATTTTCTAATAATGGCTTGACTTTTGTGTTCTTTACTTTTTCAAAGTTAGTGGTTAAAGTGTCTTTGTCTTGTTGTAATATTGTATTGCTTTTTCTTTATTTTGTCAAGATTAGGTGACTTGTCCTAATCAAATGGTTGTAATAGTGGGGGTCCTGTCCCACATTAGGTGAAGCCCGTCTATAAAAGGTAACCTTCTCCTCTTTGTAAGATATCTTCAAATAATCATATCTTCGAATTATTAGCGAATTATCCTTTAATAAGAGTTCAAAGTTTCTCTTAAACATGAGTGGCTAAACACTTCTCTTTCTATTCTTCTAATAAAGATCACAGATCGGCTTTAATAGTTCACTTTCTATCCGGCATAATGACAAGTATGCTCTACACTTGTCTCTTGTAGGATCCTATGTATCAGAAAGTCTTATTCCATTTTACCAGAGCTGGTATAATCTTTTATACCATTTAAACCGTAAATGCTTATCGAAATACTGCTCACCCGCCATAATGCCCAAGAGTAGCCCATGGTGCTATGGTTACTTCTCTGTATTGGGTATATCGGCTGGAAACCCGAGCATGCGGGCTATTGGCTCTAAGGACGATTTGTTCATCATTGCTCTGGTATAATAATGCCATGTACTCTGCTGCCACCGAAATGGGTGCTCCGCTTCAAAGTTGTGTGTCGACTCTCCCCCGAGTGGTATCAGAGCATACCATTCTCTCTATGCCATGCAGAGCGTAGGTTCAAATAATTGTACCACACCTACTAATCAACTCTTTCCAGCATGTTTCTTCCTATTCATTTGTAATTTATGATATATTGATAAATATTCGACCTTTTAAAACCTCATGTAAGGCCTCAACCACTTCGGACCTTTAGAGATAAACCCATGTAAAAGAATAAATCATGTAATATAATATAATTATGCTCACACAAATAAAATAGTTAAGGAAATGTTAACAAGAATGTGAGCTGAACTCAAATGTCCAATAGAAAATTAGTCATTTAAAATAGATTTCAGCATCAATAATTGTTAGCAAAAGAACTCACACCAGTAGTTGTAAGTTAAGCAGAAACTAATTCTTTGCCTTTTCTAGATTTCTATCACAAATAAATAAGAAGAAATTCAGCCAACATAGTCCAAAACCATAAATCAACCATAAAAGACACATAGTTTTATGTGAAAAATCCAATCGGGCAAAAATATAGGATCATGGTCTCATATAACCATCTACATATTAATAGGATTACAACATAAATTTTTCTCTAAATGACAACATCAAGAATCTCAATAGTCTTGGTTTATAGTAACAACTTACTATCTATTACTCTAATAAGTGAGTATCTCACGTTGCAACGAATGATATAATAAAATAAAAATCAAGGTTTGAACTTAACCTTTAAATTTAGGAGAAAAAAAGGTTAAAAATCACCTTCCGATCATCTAATAAAAGATTAAATCCCCTGCCCCTAAATTCAAACAGTCGACCATTGACTTTTTCCCTCTCCTCTCTTATTTTTTCATGTTCTTATTGAGGGCCGACATTTCGCTTGTTTTTTTTTTTAAACCACCAAGATGATGAGGGTTCAATATAGGTAGCCTGACCCCTACCTATATTGAAGGAATTTCTAGATTTATTTCTAAATGAACAACCACAAGGTTTACCACCTCTTAGAGATATATAACACCAAATTGATTTGGTACTAGGTTTCACTTTACCGAGTCGTATGAGTCTTGAAAACATGAGGAATTGAGGCATCAAGTGGAAGGGTTTCTAGAAAAAGGATTTATTCGTGAAAGTTTAAGTCCTTATATTGTCTTTACTTTGTTGAATCTAACGAAAGATGGTTCTTAGAGAATGTGCATGGACATTAAAGCTATTAATAAAATTACAGTTCAATATCATTTTCTAATCCCTCGATTAGATGACTTATTGGATCATATCAGTGGGGCAGCAAGTTTTTCCAAACTTGATTTGAAGAGTGGTTACCATAAGATTTGAATACAATATGGAGGTGAAAAAAATAGCCTTTAAAGCATATGAAAGTTTATCGAGTGGTTAGTAATGCTATTCACTTATCTAATGTCTGAGTACTTTTATACGAGTTATCAATCAAGTTCTTTGTCCTTTAACTGGAAATTTGTGGTTGTTCACTTTGATGATACATTTATATATGGTACAACCATGAACTATATATGCAACATTTAAAATAAGTACTTTCAACTTTAAAAGAAACAAGTTTATACACTACAATAAACAAAAGTATTTTCTTGATGGAGAAAGCATTATTTTGGTGATACATGGTATCAAAAGATGGTATATCTATTGATCAATTCAAAAGTGGATGCTATTTGAGATTGCCCACAACCAATTACTTTATTAATTGTTAGAAGTTCCCATTGATTGGTATCTTTTCACCTCTGATTTATTCCTTATTTAAGAGCTTATGGCAACATTACAGATTACATAAAAGGAGAATAATTCTCTTGAATATAAGCAGCTAGTCGCACATTTAAGATTATCAAAGAGAAATTGACTATTATCCAAGTACTTACCCTACCACATTTTTCTCTCACTTTTGAAGTGCATTATAATACATCTAAAATAGGCATTGGAGTTGTTCTTAACTAGGAGAGTAAGCTATAACTTATTTCAGTGAGAAGTTGAATGAAGTAAAGGTACATTACAACACTTACGATATGGAATTTTATGCAATGGCATGGGCATTATCTGATGCATCAAGACTTTATTTTATACACTGATCATTCTCACGTTAAAATATCTCAATAGCCAAGATAAACTTTCTCATCGGCACATCATGTGGGCGACAGTTCTTCAATAATTTATTTTCTTAGTATAACATACTTTTGGTAAATCACACAGATCTTGTTTAGGTTGTGTTAACTATACATAAGCTCTCAATTTGTGAGTACATCAACCTCTTTATCAAGAAAATTAGACCTTTAAAGATTATATAGAAAATAAATCCTAATGCCTATGAATTAAAGGTTCCTAGTCATATCCACACAACAGATGTATTAAATGTCAGGACTTTTGTTTTCCTTTTACTTCATGGTTTAGGATAATTACTACTAATAAAATAACCCTCTCTTATAGCCTTTGAAGGCAGTTTGAGTTCAATAATACCTTCAGTATTCAAAGCTCTGTGTGAGTTTTAAAGTTTAATTAATTCTCAACATTCTGCGGAATCAAGAAGTCTTAACCCCTAGGTTCACAACATTCATTGGAATCAACATGAATTAAGTTCATTTCTTTATTTTTGTATTCTCTATAATCAACAAAGTATTAGAACATTAAATTTCTCTGCATTAGCCAGCTATTTAATTGAGATTTAGTCTTATCGGTCGGAATCTTAAGATGATTACTCAAAGGACAAGCCAAATAAGAGAAAGGAAAAGTCCTTCCGAATCTTTTGGTATTACTTTACTAAAAGCTTGATGTTTTACGGGGCAATAGATATTTTTTGGTGAATATAATTTGTTTTCCTTTTTTGATATAGTGTATCATGTATAATGAACTTGGGTATTTGCTTTGTTGACATTAGAAGTTTGTTTTAATTTATTGGTAATAGACTGTATAACATCTCCAATTTTAGTAGATGATTTCATGTCTTTTTGTTGGATAATTATATTAATTATCATGCTTATGGTATGGATGATATGGATCCATTTAGTGGTGTCAGAAATACCAACCTGGCCTGGACCCATACCAGGCCTAGGCAATGCGGTCTGTGGATGAAATTGGACCGGTTCTGACCATCACTTGATAAGCCTGAGACCCACCTCGGAACCTAGATTTTATTGAAGAATATTATAAAATATATTATTTTAAATAATTATATTTATTTAACCCATTTATTATATATATGTAAATTTTTAAACATTTAAAGCTCATATTTTCATGTCCAATTTCATTAAAATAAATTTAAAAATTATAAAATTACAAAAAAATTAAAAAGTGTACATTTATAACATTAAAAAAAAAATCAAATCCGGGCACAAAAACCCCATTAAAAAACTTTGCAATTAAATATGGGCCAAATCTAGGCCTTGCTATACTCAGAGGCAGACATGCGTTTCACTAACCTTAGATCCGTTGCATGTCACAAATGGAGTATTATGAATCTGTTTACAATACTTTCTGTAACACCCCAAGGTTCAAAGGCTCACTCAACCGGGTGGGGAAAGGATCTAACTCTACTTTTCTTTCCTTAGTCGTGACTCTAGCTGTCTCCTTTTCCTTAGGAGTTCCATCAGGTAGTTTATCTAGACCTGGAGATACCCATCTTTTGCTATAGTAAGGCTTAAATCGGGACCCTGTCCAATATAGACGACTTATTACAAGCCTATTTTTGTTAGCTCCCTTGCCATAAACACGTAGTCCGCGTATAGCCTCATTGAGCCTCTTTCTTGAAGCTCCAGGTCCTGGAGGAGCATCGACATAGACCTCTTTTCTCTTTTTCAGTCTATCCTCCATTCGCTCTTTATGAAGTCTTCTAAGATCTTTAACAAGAACTCCTCCTAAGATAAATTGTTCGGTCCTGACAATTTCTGTCCAACTCTTATTCTTAGCACTTTTCATACCCCTACTGATTCTCATCGTGTCTACAAAATAAAAAATAAAAGTGATCAATTCTATTAGACGATCTGATTAAACCTTAAAAGAAAGTCTACAGGATCCTAAACCTAGGCTCTGATACCACAATTGTAACACCCCAAATCTAACACGTACAGAGCACGTGAGAGAAGGAGGTTACTCGCAAAACATAATCTCTACTCACAAATACCAAACTGGTATACCTCAAGTTCTTATAAGAATAATCCACAAGTTCATACATCCAACACAAAAAAAAATATAAACTCTCCAGAAATATAAAATAAAAACAACAAAGTCTCAAAACCCAAATTACAAGTTCAAGATCGAAATAAACTAAAAAGAAACATGAGTCTATTCTTCTTCTTATTCGAATGGCGAATGTAAACGAAAATCCACAACACGGGGCTAAGCATACCTCTCAAAGGAACTTAATCTGCAAAAAGTAATGACGAGGGGTGAGCCGTCAACTCGGTAAGTAAAACCATTCCTAACACACTAGGCCTATCAATACTCAAAAATATTGCAAGCCTTCTTTGAGCAAAACATATTTTATAAATGCCTTTTAATGTGTAAATTGTTTTGGCGACATGACTACTTATTATGATTTATCTGCAAAGTAGTTTGCAAGCCTAAATTATTGTTATGGACTTTTACGAATCGTCTGAATATTTTGCACTCATGTGAGATTTCGATTATTGATGATTGTATGGAATTCTTAATGTTTTGGCTCATTGTCCATAGTTATTACGATTCGATTACGATTACGATCGTAATATACGATCTATCCGTCTGGACGATCTGGGTATAAGTTACGAATGTGCACACAATATTACGATTACTCGTTAGGGTCACAAGGGGACTATAGGTGACACTATGTGACATGAGCTAACTTTTCATTTTCTGTACATGTGAATATGATTTGCCATAATAAGTAACTCTGATTTTGATATTATGAATTTCTATGGAATTACGTTATCTAATTAAAATACGTTATTCCTTCATTGACAATGGAGATGCATTATGGTTGGGGCAGAGGTTATGTGTGCCAGCAAACGAAGAGTTGAAGGCAGAGATCTTAAGAGAAGCACATGAAGCATCTTATAGTATGCATCCTGGTAGTACTAAGATGTATCATGATCTAAAGCAGAGTTTTTGGTGGAAGAATATGAAGAGAGACATTGCTGATTTTGTATCTCGATGTTTAGTTTGTCAACAAGTGAAGATCGAGCATCAAAGACCAGCGGGAACTTTACAACCGCTTCCAATTCCTCAATGGAAATGGGAACACATTACCATGGATTTCGTCTCTGGATTACCTCGTTCTAGGAGGGGATGTGATTGCATTTGGGTAGTTGTTGATCGATTGACGAAATCGGCTCATTTCTTGGCAAAGAAGAGTACAGACAATGTAGGGCAGCTAGCTAAGTTATTTATTAAGGAGATTGTAAGGCTTCATGGAATTCCAGTGTCAATAATTTCTGATAGAGATCCACTGTTCACTTCAAGATTTTGGGCTAGCTTACATAAAGAGTTGGGGACGAAATTGAGATTTAGCACTGCTTTCCATCCACAGACAGATGGACAATCTGAAAGGACTATCCAAACCCTTGAGGATTTGCTTCGAGCTTGTGTGCTAGACTTGAGTGGTAGTTGGGAAGAACACCTAATGTTGATCGAATTTGCTTATAACAATAGCTTCCATTCGAGTATTAACATGGCACCATTTGAGGCATTATATGGAAGAAAGTGTAGGTCCCCAATCTGTTGGGATGAGGTTGGAGAAAGAAAACTGTTGGGCCCAGAACTGGTACAGATTACCGTTGATAAGATCAAATTGATTAGAGAACGCCTTCGAACATTTCGAGTAGAAGAAAGTTATGCAGATCGCCGTAGACGTGACTTAGAATTCGAAGAAGGAGACTTTATTTTCTTAAAAGTATCGCCATGGAAAGGGGTATTTCGATTCGGGAAGAAAGGGAAGCTTAGCCCCAGATTTATTGGACCATTTGAGATTTTAGAGAAAATTGGTCTGGTGGCTTATCGCATAGCATTACCACCAAGTTTGTCTAGACTTCACAATGTATTCCATGTGTCTGTGTTAAGAAAGTACATTGCAGACCCTTCACATGTGTTAGACTATCAACCGATTCAGATATCTGAAGACATGTCTTATGAGGAGCGGCCTATTGAGATTGTTGATCGAAAGGAACAAGTATTAAGGAGTAGAGTTATTCCCCTAGTGAAGGTGCGATGGATGAACCATTCCATTGAAGAAGCCACATGGGAGCGAGAAGCAGAAATGTTAGAAAAGTACCCTCAACTCATCTTTGCATAAGGTAATCTTCTAATTTCGAGGACGAAATTTTTGTTAGGAGGGGAGGATTTGTAACGCCAAAAAAAAAAAAAGAATTCCTTATGGAATTTGGGCTTTCACTAGGAATTATGGAGGCCTTTTTATTAGAAAAGGGTAGAAAAGGGTATTAAGTTAGTATGAGGTTAATTATAAGTTAGTTTTTGCCAAAAAGGCTATTTCTCCAAAATCTCATTCCCTATAAATTCATCTTTTACTCCATCTTTTTCATAACCCTAAAAGAAAAAGAAAACTTCCCATATTCTTATTCCCTCTCCTCTCTATTGTTCATAACATCTTTTCACTCTAACCCTAGGATTCAATTTTTGTTTAGGAGAGAATCAAAGCAATCGGTATGTATACCATCTTCAATCCCTTCAAGATTTGTTTTAAATTATTCTATGTAAGGTTTATGTTGACATGATTTGAGATTTTTTTTTAGATCTTGATACATGATGTGTTTGGGTTTTGTTTGGGGTTTTGATTAATTAGGAGATTGGTTAATCAACCTTTGGCATAATAAGCATGTAGGATGATTTCTGGACAGCATGATATCTTGATTTTTTTGACTGATACTTTGTGAACGAATTTTTCTTAGAAATTTATATTCTGGAAAATAGACATATATAACCTCCTTAATAAATTTTATTTCATCAAATTTGATTTCGTTTTCAATTTAATATGTATTTTCGAATTAGAAACCACTGCACTGGAAAACTGTAATTCCAACAGTCCAATCGGGTTTACAGAATTATTTTCACTATCAAATGAACTCGGAAAATTATGTAATTTGATACAGATGTTAATATACATGTTTAGTATCTCCAGTTTTAATTTCATAAATTTATGATAAGTATTTCATTTTATAAAATTCTCAGAACCTGTTCTGTTCGGTTAAGGTTATGAGAAAACAGTTTTGGAATTGTTGGGAAATAAATAGTTTTAAAAATGTTTTTGATCTCGGATCCTCTTCAAACTTTTATATGAGATACTCATGGATGTCCAGAATAGTTTTGTAGAATATTATGTCATTCCGAGGTTTAGATTAAGAGTTAAAAATTCTAAGATCAGACCTGTGCGGGAATGAATTAGAAAGACAAATTCTTAGAGTGAGTTATTAATAGTTATGTTTTGATTTGTTAAGGTGTTGAAGGCTCTTAGGGATTTAGAAGTGTGTAGTTCAAGATCTTCTTATCAAGGTAAGTAACTTCATTCCTAGTATACTGGATATGTATAAGTATTTTGATATTATTATTATAAGTATAAATGTTTTTATACTACTTAGAAGCTTAATAGATTTTAGTCTTTATACTACTTTGATGATTAAAGGATTTTTGTAGCAAAATCAGTTTATGAAAATATTTTCAAAAATGAATTCTTTTAACAAAATATTTTATAAATGCCTTTTAATGTGTAAATTGTTTTGGCGACATGACTACTTATTATGATTTATCTGCAAAGTAGTTTGCAAGCCTAAATTATTGTTATGGACTTTTCTGAATCTGATACGAATATTTTGCACTCATGTGAGATTTCAGTTATTGATGATTGTATGGAATTCTTAATGTTTTGGCTCATTGTCCATAGTTATTCTGATTCTGATTCTGATTCTGATCGTAATATACGATCTATCTGTCTGGACCAGTACTGGGTATAAGTTCTGAATGTGCACACAATATTCTGATTCTGTCTGGGCCGGGTCACCGGGACTATAGGTGACACTATGTGACATGAGCTAACTTTTCATTTTCTGTACATGTGAATATGATTTGCCATAATAAGTAACTCTGATTTTGATATTCTGAATTTCTATGGAATTACGTTATCTAATTAAAATACGTTATTCCTTCATGATATATAGTTTTTATGAAATTTATGGATTTATGAAATATGTTTTGCTCAAAGAAGGCTTGCAATATTTTTGAGTATTGATAGGCCTAGTGTGTTAGGAATGGTTTTACTTACCGAGTTGACGGCTCACCCCTCGTCATTACTTTTGCATTAAGTTCCATTGAGAGGTATGCCTAGGACTGGTGTTAGGGATTTTCGTTTCTGTTCGCCATTCGAATAAGAAGAAGAATAGACTCATGTTTCTTTTTAGTTTATTTCGATCTTGAACTTGTAATTTGGGTTTTGAGATTTTGTTGTTTTTATTTTATATTTCTGGAGAGTTTATATTTTTTTTTGTGTTGGATGTATGAACTTGTGGATTATTCTTATAAGAACTTGAGGTATACCAGTTTGGTATTTGTGAGTAGAGATTATGTTTTGCGAGTAACCTCCTTCTCTCACGTGCTCTGTACGTGTTAGATTTGGGGTGTTACAATTGTGGTATCAGAGCCTAGGTTTAGGATCCTGTAGACTTTCTTTTAAGGTTTAATCAGATCGTCTAATAGAATTGATCACTTTTATTTTTTATTTTGTAGACACGATGAGAATCGGAGGGTATGAAAAGTGCTAAGAATAAGAGTTGATGAAATTGTCGACCGAACAATTTATCTTAGGAGCGTTCTTGTTAAAGATCTTAGAAGACTTCGTAAAAGAGCGAATGGAGGATGGTGAAAAAGAGAAAGAGGTCTATGTCGATGCTCCTCCAGGACCTGGAGCTTCAAGAAAGAGGCTCAATGAGGCTATACGCGGACTACGTGTTTATGGCAAGGGAGCTAACAAAAATAGGCTTGTAATAAGTCGTCTATATTGGACAGGGTCCCGATTTAAGCCTTACTATAGCAAAAGATGGGTATCTCCAGGTCTAGATAAACTACCTGATGGAACTCCTAAGGAAAAGGAGACAGCTAGAGTCACGACTAAGGAAAGAAAAGTAGAGTTAGATCCTTTCCCCACCCGGTTGAGTGAGCCTTTGAACCTTGGGGTGTTACAATTGTGGTATCAGAGCATAGGTTTGGGATTCTGTAGACTTTATTTGAGGATAGATTTCTTAAGCACAATCAATAAGATCAATGGTATTGTTCGCCATGAGGTTATTAGAGATAGTAGATCTTTAGGGTAGGGACTAATATGATATATGCTCGATTGCCCCTTATTAGAGGTGATTTGAAATATACCATGTGAGACTGAATTGCTTATGAGTTGAACAAGAATTCTTGACTAATTTCGAGGACGAAATTTTTTTAAGGAGGGGAGAATTGTAACGCCCGAAAAAAAAAAAGAATTCCTTATGGAATTTGGGCTTTCACTAGGAATTATGGAGGCCTTTTTATTAGAAAAGGGTAGAAAAGGGTATTAAGTTAGTATGAGGTTAATTATAAGTTAGTTTTTGCCAAAAAGGCTATTTCTCCAAAATCTCATTCCCTATAAATTCATCTTTTACTCCATCTTTTTCACTTTCATTATGTAGTTATTATCACAAATAGATTTATAATGGTCTACGTGCCTATGTTGGCACTTTTTGTGAGAGCATAGAATAAAGGTAGTTCAATTAGGTCGTCTAAATCCAAAAGTAATTACATTAATAGACATGGGTGCTTAGAGTCATCCAATTGAAGCTAGCATAACATGATTTACTATTACTAATTGGAGCTATATATTAATATAATTAACTATACATAAAATTTTATGCTCTAATTTTGGAGTCTGAAATATTAAGACCATTAGCGGTGAGAAGAATGTGTAAGTGTTGAAATTTTATCATTTTTGACAATTAGCTTTTCCTTAGTAAAATGTTCTCATCTTGAAATTGTGTATTTAAGTTACTAGGTTTAAGAATATTTTGTTGTTTTACTTAATAATTAGAATACGTAATTATGCATGTGAATACAATTAGGTCTTTTGTTTTGAGATTTGAATACTGATTTATGTCTTCCATTTATTTTAATGTTAGACATATTATTTGTAAATTCAAATTTTATTTTAGCGGAGTTGAACCAATGCTATATATGTTCAATGTCATTATTGAATTCTTTGATTTGATGGTGTCAAAAAAGATATCAAATATCTTGAGAATGGCCATAGCATCTTAACATGTTTTGATAAATTATATAATGCAAAAAGATATAGAATGACATTTTCATAATGGATTATAATCATACTATTTCCGTTGCATATGTAATCCATATTTTTAAGTTTTGTTATTTGTGCACATGAAGGATTTTTTTTTTTTTATATAGTCCATTGGGATTAATTAGTTTGGATCCTAAATCATTTATAAAAGCTCATTCATGAAGTTTGTGAATTGCGCTTAGAAAGTCTCATACTTGTAATACATGGAAAGCGATGTTATTCTTTCTTGAAAGTATGACCGCCATAATTCATGTATTGGTATTTTCTATTAAGTTAATAAAGTCAGTATATTGGTAGTCTAAAGTTCACTGCCCATGTCAAGTTGTGAGTTTGTCATTTACAATTACTTTATTTATCATGCGTACCGAGTGTGATAGTGTAAGAATTTACAACATATGGTCCACATGATATCGGTTAGTTAGCCGAACAAAGTAAATAAACTTATAACTATTACACAGCTAAGAGATGGTGTTATTTAATTAAGCCACAAATTAAAGTGTATAATTTATTTACTTATTTGATGGAATGAAGTGAAGGAATTGTGTTAATCTCAATTGGTTAGTAGTGAGAATTCAAGAGTCTTAAGTTATATCTTAAAGTTATCTATAAAAGGGTTCTTAGCATAGCCAATTCAAGCTTGAACTAAGTTTTGTTATTCATTAGATGAGTGGAATGGGCAAGAGGATACTTTATGTGAACTAGAGTGTGTAGAGAATGCTTGGAGTTTTAAAAAAAAAAACTATGATGGGAGTTACAAACCCATTCATTATTTAATTATTTTATAGAGTCCTTTAGCATGCTCCAATGGTATCTTTTCGTAATGCGAAAGACAAAGCCAGTATCAGTGAACTTAGTTTACCTTTCTCACTTGATCGTGCTCCAAAAGTTTCAATTTTGAAATGGAAGCTCCCTAAATCGAGGTGGATTACAGTGAATTCTGAAGGGCTGTCAAAAGGTAATCTAGAGCTTGTGCTGCAGCTAGAGTTTAGAGAGACGAAATTGGCTCCTTTTTGGGTGAATTTTGGCATTCGTTTAGGTATAAACATTGCTTTAACTTAGCTTGACCATCCTCCATCGTATATTCATTGCATGTTGTTTGATGATACTAATGGATCCTTTTATTATAATTTAATTAGCTGTTTCAGTAGTCATTTCCTCAGTAATTTTTTACTTTACTACATTAATTTCATATTCACTAACAAGTAATGCTCACTATGTCCTTAACTAAGTGTACATCTAACCATTATTTAATAATTTTCACGATTTTCTTAGTTTAAAAAAAGTTAGCGAATATGAAATTAATGTAGTAAAGGCTGATGAGGAGCATTCAGTAAGTCATGGGAGGTTCAAGAATTGTAAACTCAAAACAAATTTTATTAGCATGTTCAGACAACACAATCACTCACTGACAACCCTTAAATAGTACATTTGTTTGGAAACAGATCTGATGCTCAGCTGAGCTTGTGCTGACCACCAGGTCAATGGTCAGCAATTGCCTTATGTGGGCCCTAAGCAATTGTTGACCATTGATCCGTTGCTCAACACAAGCTCAGCTGAGCACCGGATCCTATTCCCATTTGTTTAAGGTATCACCCTCATGTATGAAATTAATGCTAAAAAATGTTACTTACACAACAACTTTCATATGTGAATATCTCTGTTCATCAACAATTTACCATTCTTTAGGTACAAGTTGAGGGCATCGAGAAAATTGGAATTTAGTTGAAGGATCTTCAATAATTGAAGAAATTTGCATAGTCAGGTGAAAGGACATCATGCAGATATGTTACAAAAGTATTTTCAATCAGAATAAGAAAAGAGCGATGCATTTAATTATGAGGATTGTATTACTTATTATTTAATTTTTGAGTGGTGCAGTATTTAAAAAGGCTTATCAAGTTTATGGTGATGTTGTTGTATTGGATAGTACTTACAATACGAACAAGTATTATTAGACATTTGCACTGGTGATTCGGAGTGTTGGTTATTTGTTTGAATAACTTGTATCAAGGAACAAAAAAAAAAAAACTAGAAAAATAATAGAGAACAAAGCATGTATGACAGAGGAAAGAGAAAGATTTTCTATTTTTGTTTGTTGGCTAACTTAGTGTTACAATTGGGAGATATATATACTAGCTTCAATCCTTTGATAATAATAAATTAATATAATCTGACTTAATAGCAAATCAAGATTCCCAATATGACTAGGATTAAGTAAACTTGAACATCAACATTCTTCCCTTGATGTGATGTTCTTCAACTCCCGAAAGCTTCCTTAGTCGATGAAATTTCACTTTTAACAGAGCCTTTGTGAATATATCAGCCACCTGCTCTTCAAACTTGCAATGCTTGAGCTGAATGTCTCCACTATCAATGGCTTCTTATATGAAATGATACTTGATGCTTTTGTGCCTTGTTTTACTATGATAAACTGAATTCTTTGCCATGTCTATAGTTAATTTGTTGTCATAAAATAGTTTTGTACCTTCATCTTACTTTTCCTGAATGTCTGCTAAAATTCTTCATAGCCAAATAGCTTGAGAAGTTGCCAATGAAGCCTAAATATATTCAGCTTCAGCTGTGGATAATGCCACTTTTTATTGCTTTTTCAACACCTAAAAAATTATGCTAGAACCAAGTGAAAAAGCATAACCCGAAGTTCTTTTCATATCATCAAGATAGCTATCCCAATCCCTATTACCAAAACCAATAAACTTCACATCTATATTTCTATTAGATTTCTAGCTAGAATTCACTGTTTCATGTACGTATCAAAGCACTCTTCTTGCTGGCCCAAGATGAATATAGCTTGGTACTTGAATAAAGCTTGACAGCAAACTTGAGGAAAAAGTAATGTCGGATCTGGTGGCTTTGAGATAAAATAAGTTCCCAATTAAACTTTTATAATAGGTCTTATCAACCTCCACCCTTTATCTTCATTAATTTTTCAGTTGCTATAAGGGTGTTGACATTGGATTGCGGGCATACATCCAAAATTTTTTTAGAATACTTTTATCAATTTCTTTTGGCAAATAAATACTCCATCATCCTCTTGATAAATTTCAATGCCAAGAAAATAATGCAACATACCCATGTCATTCAATTCACACTTTTCATCATCTCTATTTTGAATTCTTCAATTATTTTCCTATTGTTGTCAGGAAAAATCATGTCATTAACATAAAGAGCAACAATAAGAATGTCAAACATACCTTGGCACTTCATACATAAAGTGAGTTCACTCTTGCTTTTGTTGAATCCTTTTTCTAATAAGTACCCATCAATCTGAGCATACCAAGCTTTTGGAGCTTGTTTCAGGCCATACAAAGTTTTGTTTAGTTTATGAACCTTATGTTTTTCTCCAGTGACAACAAATCCTTGAGATTGTTCAACTTAAATATCTTCTTCTAATTCTCCATTCAAGGATCCAATTTGACATCAAGTTGATATAGTAACTAGCCTCTTTGTTCAGCCATTGCAATAAGAGTTCGTTTGCTATCAAGCCAAGCAACTGGAGCAAAAGTTTCATCATAGTCAATATCGAGTTATTGTGAATAACCCTAGCCACTAATCTTGCTTTATTTCCCTGTACGCTTCCATTGAAATTATACTTCACTATAAAATCCATTTTACTCCAATTATTTCTTTGTTAATTAGTTTCTCAATGACATTGATTTCTTCTTGCATGGCTTTTCTCCAAGCTTCACCTTCTATGCCTTGCTCAAAATTTTCAGTTTCAAAGACACAAAAGTTACATCTTCCATAAATATCATCAAAACTCTTCATTTTTCTTAGTGTAGATGAACTTGACGAGTCTTGATGCTAACAATGGACTTGATGGTGTTAATACTTGAGATGAATTTTCATTGTTCCAGTATCAAGGATCAATTGTTTTTTTATTTCTTCCACATTAATAACCTTTTGTTGACCTTTGCTTTGCCCCTAATTTAATGTTGATTTTTCATCAAATAACACATCATGACTTGTGACAATCTTGTTAGTGTTTAAACTATATAACCTGTAGCCTTTAGATTGTGAGATATAGCTTGTAAACATGCACTTTTCACTTGTCTCATCAAGTTTATGTCTCTTTTCTTTTGGAACTTGTAAGTACCAAATACTTTGAAATGTCTTACCAACAGCTTTCTTCCTCTCTAAGCTTTAATATGTGGTGTTTGATTATAAAGTGCTTTTGTTGGGCACCTATTTATCAAATACATAGCTGTATAAACTCTTTTTACCCAAAATGTTTTAGGTAGCCCCTTTTCACGAAGCATTGACTTGGCCATCTCCATCACGGTTTGATTTTTCCTTTAGGATAGATTTTTCCATTCAGATACCCCATTTTGTTGTGGAGTATAGCCAACAGTAAGTTGTCTTTCAACACCCTTATATTCAAAAAACTAATAAAACTTTCTTGAATTATGTTCTTTACCTCCATCATTTCTCGAAATCTTTGTACAATTTTCACTTTGCTTTTTAGCGGAGCTTTTGAATTTCTTGAAAATAGTAAAAAATTACATTTGTCATTCTAGTAAAATCATAAATAAATATAATGAAGTACTTATTTTTACCATGAGAGAGCATAGATATAAGTCCACAAACATCCATGCCAACTAAGTCAAGCACTTTCTTGGCTCTCCATAGGACTCCTTTTGAAAAAGGCTATCGATGATGCTTTCCAAGTGCACAATCTTCACAAATTCCTTCCTTGTCTTCAATGTAACTTGGCAACCACAAAGCTATATTATTTTGACAAAGCAATTTCAGTCCATGGAAAATTAAATGCCCAAATATTCTCAGCCACAGCCATGATTCTTCAAGATCATCTACTTTAACAGTTATATTTCTTCTATATTTGTAAACAATGAGAAAGATTCAATTTTTCTCAATGTTTGTCATCTTCAAAAGATGCATGTTGTCTCTTTTATCATGAATACATTAGCCATTATCTTTAAAATTAGCCACATATCTATCTTCTAGAAGTTGTCCAACGCTAAGTAAATTTTTCTCTAAGTCTAGAACAAGTAATAAATCTTGTATGAACTTGGTTCCTACGTTGGTTCGAACCTTAATTATCCCTTTCCCTTTTACTTGTACTAAAACACCATTCCCCGTCTTTTCTTGAGAGTCAACTGAAACATCTATATCGAGGAAGATTTTTTCATCACTGGTCAAATGATTACTACGGCCACTATCAAGAAACCAAAAAGTATTTTTATGTTTAGAGGCACTTTGACAAACAAAAAGTTAATCTTGACCTTTTTTTTCCTTATTTACCACACTTGCTTATTGATTGTTTTTGTTTTTACAATCTTTTTTCAAGTATCCAAATTTTTTACAATTATGACATTAAGGTTTGCCTTTGAACCAACAATCTTTTTCCATATGGCTATTCCTTTTGCAAATATTGCATCTCTGTTGCATTTGTGACCCTTCTTTATCTTATGATTTTCTATTATAATTTGATTGTTCTCTTCCTACACTTCCTTCTCTTCTTTCTCCTTTCCTCTTCCTTGCCTACCACCTCTTTAGGAATTTTTTTGATTAAAATTAAGCTTAGATTGAAACGCTTCTCAATAAATTTTTCAGAACGTTGCAACAATCTTCACTCAAAATGATTTTAAAGAACCCATCAATCCTTGAATCATCATTATAGAAAGATCTTTTATCTCTTCTATAATAGAAACAATATGATCAAATTTTTTAGGCAAACTAATCAGCAACTTTTTCATCTATTTTCTTATCTTTAATTTGATCACCATTTTTTTTTCATTTCATTCACGAGTTCTATAAATCTATCTAAAAATACTTGCGTAGTTTCAATCTCCCTCAAATTGATATTTTCGAAATCTCTTCTGAGATCTTGAAGTTTAGAGAATCTCTCATTTGATCTCCCTTTGAATTCATTATGAAGAATATCCCATGCCTCCTTTGCTTTTTTTGCACTAAGATTCTTGGAAAAACTGAGCTGGACACTCCTTGTTGAATTTTCCCAAGAGCACTAGCATCTCTTTGTTGCTTTCCTTTTAATAATTTTTCTGTGCCAATGACAAAATTTTTATTGATTTGGGTTCTTCAAATCCTTCCTCTACCAAGTCCTATAAATTAGAGAGATCAAAATAATTCTCATCCGTACATACAAAAATCACAGTTCTTACCATCAAAGAGTGGCACGTATGGTTGATGTTGAGCTGGTGTACTTGGTGCACCCATATTTTGTTTTGCTGGCTATTATTCCAACAACAAATTTTTCTTTCTAATTTTTTTGGTGGTACAGCCCCCTTTGTTCTTCAAGCTCTGCTACCACTTTATGTTGGTTATTTGCTTGAACAAGTTGAGTCAAAGAAAAAACAAACCAGAAAAATAAAAGAGAACAGAGCACGGAGGACAAAAGAGAGGGGAAAGATTTTCTATTTTTATTTGTTGCCTAGCTTAGTCTTACAATTGAGACATGTATATACTAGCTTCAATCCACTGATAGAAAGGAATTTATCTAATCTGACTTAATATTAAACTAGGATTCCTAATATGACTAAGATTAAGTAAACTTGTAACATCACATTAATTACCACAGGGTCTATGTGATCATTTTTAAAATAAAAGAATTTTCATGACAATTTCATTAAATCATGGTTATCGCATTTCTTTCCTCTTTTTTCATTCCATGACTATACTTATCTGCACTGTCAAAGCGGAAACAACCTAAATGAAACATTTGTGCCATTAGACACATTACCCTTCACAGGAGAGGATAAAAAATGTTTCAACAGAGTACCATATTTTGGTAGTTCTGCTCACATTTTCCAAATGCAACGACATTTTGAAAGAACTATTTAGAAGATTGTTAATTGCTATTAACAACTATAGATTCTGATCGCATTTTCCAAGAGACTAATATTTTTAAAGAAATTATAAAAGACTGTATGATTTCATCCGTGAAAATTTTGATGCATATCTTTTGTGTTTTAAGTGGGGACCGTCATGGGCATCATTTTCATATGCAAACTATTAATTCTCTAAAGTCTCTCTTAAACGTGTTGCATGTTTTTTTTTTCATTTTTAGAATTCTCTAGCTTATTTAATTTTTCATTTATTATTACTTTTAAGATTATTTGTCATTTGGTTTATTTGGATAGTCATCTTAGGTGTGCTTGAATGACTTCTTCATAATTATTATTGATGGAAATTATTAAAAGGAAGTCAATATGCCTTACCTTTTTTAAATTATGTAATGGAATAAACAGGTATTAGATCATGTCACTAGTCGGAAAGGAATCACGAGCAGAAATCTTCCTCAAGTCACAGTATATATGCCTTTATGGATTGTTCAAAGACCTTATTTTAATCTTGATGAAGAAAAGAGTAAGATGAATCTTCTCTGTATTTTGTTCACCCACATACACACTGCGCTTTGGAATGAATGAAAAACCCATACCTTCATAGCAATGGTTTTGGTGGCATATATAAGCAGAGGTTAGGAGCAGTTGGGAAGTTGAACACAAATCAACTTCCCTCTCCCAAACGCATATGGTAACCAACAATTGGTTATACGTGTGGGTCGCGTTGGGTCGGCCCATCTTGGACACCCACCCGTTCAATATCCCCTACTCGCACATGATGGGACGACATCAAAACAGAAGAATAGTGAATAAAAAAATAATGGACAACCATATATCTCTAATCATATAGGCAAATATATTGTGTGACCATAAACATATCCAAAAAGTCCATTCGAGGAGCCAAAGAGATATCCTAATTGCTAACCTAGGCATGAGATGTCTCAATTGCAATCATACGTAAAAGAACTCAACATATGTTCATTGTATCCCATATTTAATTTAATTTAATACTCAAGCGTACTTTTTTTTTTTTGATAAAAATACTCAAGCATACTTTTTTTTTTTTGATAAAAATACTCAAGCATACTAAATTCCCTCAGTACGCCAAAATTGGGTAATCTTTTTATATATTCACAATTGTAATATCAAAAAGATATTAAACAATTATTTGACCAGTGAATCAAATAAAAAGGAAAAAAAATTAAATCTTCCCACAACACTCATGTCTATTAATCTAAAATAGTCATTTTTCTAGTCATGTTTCATAGACCGAATTATGTCAAGGTCATAGATAACATGCTAAAGTAGCAGACACCAGTCTGAAACCTCATAAATATAGTTGATAGTCATAAAGATGCTAGAATTGACTTATAGAAAGTCATATGGAACTTACACAATGAGGAAGAAGGAAGATTCTCTCATTTTCCATTTTGTTCACCAAGCACGCGCGGTATGATACAAGCGTTATAGTGAATCTTCCATTTCAGGATGTATGTCTCATTAATTCAATTCACTGTACAGATCTTAGTCTAGTCGCTCTTCTACAACGCCTAAACTGAGTTCTTAAAGTGAACGCTCTCTTTTAAAGTCAAAATAATATCTCACATCTAGCTTTAATCATGTCTCTATAATGGTAGGGTACATTATAGTTAGTCAACGAGAAAATATCGTATACGACCTCATCTTGACTCTAGTCAAGGAGACAAAATTTGTAGAATATTTCTTTATTCTTTGGCTCTTAGTCAAAACACATTGTCTCATTATTCTACTTGTCTTATCTCAGCTTGCTCTCAGAGTAACTGAGGTGACTGCTTGTGCAAGAATGTTGGTCGTTGAATTGATGACATACTCTCATATATGTGTAATTATGCCTTTCTCAAACTAAATTAAAATAAGAGAACTTAAAAAAATCATTGCATTTCAAAATAATTCATATAATAAACATATTTACAAAATAAAAATATCTTTACAATGCAATATTACAATCTACGTAGCCCCAATGATCTAGCATGAGAGGCGATTACATCCCTTGTTATAGCTTTTGTAAGTGGATCAACTATCATACTATAAGTAGA
Source organism: Citropsis articulata (assembly GCA_030449925.1). Classification (NCBI taxonomy): domain Eukaryota; kingdom Viridiplantae; phylum Streptophyta; class Magnoliopsida; order Sapindales; family Rutaceae; genus Citropsis; species Citropsis articulata. The sequence goes on along the minus strand of JASUUH010000211.1, from coordinate 17,062,039 downwards.
TATATATTGTATGGCTACTTCCTTCTTTGTCAAAATGTCTCTTATAAAATTGTATTTAGTTTCAATGTGTTTCGACTTGCTGTGGTATTTGGTGTCTTTAGAGAGAGAGATAACAGTCTGACTGTCACAATAGACAGTTACTGGACGAATAGCACTAATATTAATCTCTAAATCATCCACAAATATTTTAAGCCACACAGCTTCTTGCACTACTGTAGAGCATGCAATATATTCAACTTCCATCATTGATAAAGTTGTGCATGTTTGTTTCCTACTATTCCATGTAAGCTCCTCTGTTCAGCAAGAATGCATATCTTGAGGTTGATTTGCACTTATTCAGATCGCTGCCACACAGTCGACATCTGAATATCCAACAATTCGTAAACCACCTCCTTGATAGTATAAAGAATATCTGTAGTGCCTTTGAGATATGCCAAAATCCTCTTGATCGCACTCCAATGCTTCTGTCCAAGATTTGACTGGTATCTACTCACCAGTCCTACAATATAACTATATCCGACCTTGTACACATCATGACATACATGAGACTTCCAATGGCATTTGCATAAGGAACTCTAGCCATTTTTTCCTTTTATTGAGGAGTTTTGGGACACATATCGAGACTAAGAGATTGTCATTTAGCTAATGGGGTATTCGTTTGCTTATAATAAGCCATATTGAATCTTTCAAGGATCTTCTGAATGTAAGGTCCCTATGATAGTGCCAGAAATATTTTTGAATGATTCCTGAAAATTTTAACTCCTAAGATATAAGCTGCTTCGCCTATATCTTTCATGTCAAAATTTGAGTATAGCCAATTTTTAACAATTTTGACAAACTCTTTACTGTTTGCAACTAATAGTATATCATCCACATACAAAGACAATATCATAAAATCATCTTCAGACCTCTTAGCGTACACACAATGATCTTCCTTAACCATCTTAAAGTAGTAAAAAACTATGACTTGATGGAATTTAAGGTTCTATTGTCTACAGGATTGTTTAAGGTAATAGATAGATCTTTTGAGCTTGCATAGTTTGCGCTCTTAGCCTTTAACAACAAAACCTTGTGGTTGTTCCATATAAATTTCTTTCTCTAGTTCTCCATTAAGAAATGCAGGTTTTACATCTATTTGATGTAACTCAAGGTCTAGATGTGCAACGATAGCCAAGATTAATCGTATGGCAGCAAATCTTACTATAGGAGAAAAGGTTTCTTCATAATCTACACCCTTCTGTTGGGTATAGCCTTTAACGACTAATCTTGCTTTATATCTCTTGATTGTCCCATCCGCCTTACGCTTTATTCGGAGGACCCATTTGTTTCCGATAGCTTTACAGTTAGGCGGAAGATCAACTACGTCCCAGAACTAATTGACTTTCATAGACTTCATCTCTTCCTCTATTGCTTTCTTCCATAAATCCTTAGGAAACAATGTGAGAGCCTCATTATAAGTATTTGGCTCATCACTATCGTGTGAAGCAATTATAAAAGATTCTCCCTTAATGTTAAAGTGACGACGAGTAATTGGCCTACAATTACTCTTTCGAGTTGATTCCCCAGTTGGAATTGAAGTGTCTGGTGTTTCACTTACTCAGAGTGGCAATCCCTAAAAGATCCGTACTAACTCCAACACTATCGTTAGAAGTGATAATCTCATTTAGATCTTCTAATTCGTAGAATTGAAAATCCTTATCAACTTCTCCAATCCTAGGAAATTCATTATCTAGAAAACTGATATCTAGTGATTTCAGTTAAGACATAGTTTAATTTGCTTGTTCACCAATAAACACATATCATCTAGAATGTTCTGAGTATCTAACAAAGATACATATTTTACCCCTAGCTCCCAATTTTCCAAACTTATGAGTAGGATAGTGAATATAAGTTGTAGACCCCCATGCCCTCAGATGAGATAAGTTAGATTTTCTACTCGTCCTTAACTCATATAAGGTGGAATTAACTGATTTTCAAGGAACTCGATTAAGTACATAGGCAGCAGTTAATAAAGCATCTCCCCAATAAGATATTGGAAGGTTTGCTTGCACCATTATTGACCTAACCATTTCCAATAAAGTTTTATTCATTCTTTTCGCTATACCATTTTGTTGCGGAGTTCTAGGAATAGTCAATTGTCTTTTTATCTCTTTCTCATTACAGAGTTCCTAGAACTATTCTAAAAGATATTCAAGTCCTTGGTCAGTTCTTAGAGCTTTAACATTGTTGTCTAGTTAATTCTTTACCATGTTTAAATAAAATCTAAAGCAATCCAATGCTTTTGATTTGTGAGAAATCAAGTAGACGTGATCGGAAAGTGAATAATTATCAATGAATGTAATAAAATATGAGGCTCCATGTTTAGCCCTTACATTCATTAGACCACAAATTCCTTTACTAAATGGTTTTTTAGTTGTTTTTCCAGCTAGGCTATTTTTCACATATGGATAATTTAATCTTGGTGAGTGGGCCCAACATGCCCTTTCTCGCAAGTCAATACATTCTTTCTTACCCTATATGACTTAGTCTAGCATGCCAAGCGATGGCATCTATTTCGTTATTACTAGAAGAAGTAATATATGAAAAATAATGATTATCATAACTTAAATCATCAAGTATTGTATATAATACAATAAAACCATTAATCAAATACTAAGTTCCGATAAAGACTGAATTTAAGAATATCATAAACAAACACCATGAAAAGTTAAATGGTATCCTAATTTAAAAAGTACAGGGACTGAAATTAAGTTTAGTTGAATCTCCGGTGCATACAGGACATTGTGTAACAAAAGAATTCATCCACCACGCAATGTCAAATGGCAGGGGCCTATTCCTTTTGCCTCAACTCCAGAGTTGTTGCCCACTTATATCCATCTGTTCCCCTGATTGATTCAACGATACTCTACAAATGTATCTCGATCATGAGCTATATAGTCTGTTGCTCCTGAGTCTACAGTCCACGTAGGATGAGATTCGGTTAGGAGTACATAACTGGTAACTAAAGCATAATTCTTTCGGTGCACTCACGAAGTGATCAGCTACACAGAAGATCTCACCATGGATTTGTCCCTTTTCTTGCCAGCACGCTTACCCCTTTGGCACTTTTTATCATTTGGCTTCTTCTGATGAGGATCAGATCCCTTACCTTTTTAGTTATATTTATGGCCCCTCTTACGCTTGAAGCCCGAAACTTTACGGAAGCTTAATTCGGCTATAAAAACACTATCAGAAAGCTTAGCTGCCTTAAGGCGCCCTACTTCCAGCTCTAGGTCTGCTCAATATCTTTAAAAATTATGATATTCTCATTATGAATCAGATTCACCTTCATTTGTTCCCAAGCATCGGGTAGAGTTCTTATCACTAGCTAGACTTGTTGTTTATCAGTCAGAACATGTCCAGCAGACTTAAGCTCACGAACCATATTTGACATCTCCTTTAGATGCTGCCTCATATTATGGTTCGGGCACTTCTGATAAGAGTCTAATTTGATCATAAGTCCTTAGAATTTAATGGTCGAGGTACCAACAAACTTGTCTTTAAGAGTGAGCCACATCTCTTGAGTAGTCTCATACTTATCATACTTGCGCAAGATGACATGGAGGTAAGTATTTTTCCAAAAGGCCATTTCAATCCTTAATGAAGAAATATAAATTATACATAACATTGCTACCCCTTATAACCATCAAACAAATGGTCAAGTTGAATTAGCAAATAAAGAGATAAAAATATTTTTGAAAAAGATAGTTAACCTAAATAGCAAAGATTGGTCTCTTCAACTAACTAATGCAATTTAGGCTTAATGTACTGCACTTAAACTATCTTTAAGAATGTCACTTTTTCGGTTAGTTTATGGTAAGTGGCAAGTAAATTATTTTGTGCTATTAATGGTTTTAATTTAAATATGACGATACAAGTAATGTACATAAACTATAATTTAATGAATAGGAATTAAGAAATGATGTATATGAGAATTCTAGAATTATTAAGGTAAGAACCAAATCTTTTCATGATTAAAGAATTTTTTAGAAAACATTTGAGATTGGGCATAAAGTACTACTTTATAATTCTCATTTTCATTTATTTCCAAGAAAGTTAAGAAACAACGAGAAACAACATAAGATACCAAAATGACAAAAAAGAAATAATGATATCTTATGATATATTAAGTAATATATGCATCATTCAGTATATATACTATGCTATTTCATTTGGTTCTCGTGGAGACACACATGACATGTGTCAAGAAATGATGATATCTTATGTTAGCCTAAAGGGCTACACATTATGTAATTTTGATGATAACAAACATGTGTTTAAGTGATTTAATAAATATTGTATTTCATAAGTTCACTAGTTTTTGAATGATAATATTTATGCAAGTGAATCAAGTGAAATCAAGCTCAAGACACTCAACGGACAACGGCGAAATCAAGAATGAAGTTTAAAGCTCAACGGATAAATTATTGCGACATTTTCTTGTAAAGCCGGTATGATTTAATTGATGCATGATTTAGCATTTGAGAAGCTCTAAGTTTTGCTTAATAAATTATTACTTTTCATAAACCAAAATGTTTTATTTTTAAGATAAAAGTATTTTGTGGATTTGAGTAATTTGGATTAAAATGAAAATGTTTTACAATCTTTGATTTTAATAAATATTATTTTGAATTTGAATTTAAACCTATTTGCAAAGATTTGAAACGTTTTGGGCCATACTGTAACTTATAAAAGATTGAGGGTCTAAGTGAAAGTTTTTGAGGACTTTAACATTTATGTTGATTATGTTAAAACTTAAAAATGATTTTTATGAAGAGTATTATTACATGTTGGGCCATACCATAATTTTAAAAAGTTTTGGGAATGATAAGTATTATTTATAAATTCGGATTTGGACTTATTTGAAAAGGTTTGAAACAATTTGGGCCATACTATAATTTATGAAAGTTGGAGGACCCGAATGTAATTCAAATATTTGATGTCCAAAATTGGACCTATTTGAAAAGTTTTGTGACTTTCTAGGTCATAGTATAATTACAGAAAGTGTTGGGGTAAAACTATAATTTTGTGAACAGTATTACTGTAGCAAATTCAAAATTAATGGTAACATTACTGTTCATTCCGGCTAGCCGCTTGATTTCGGGTTTTGGCCTATAACGGCTAGTTTTTCGGGTTTAACTATAAAAATTCAATTCCAACTTCATTTAAAGAACTCTAACAAGCCAAAACAAGTTTATAAAACATATATTGAGCTTTCATTTCGTAAATCATCATTGATTGAATCATCATTGTGCTTTGATTTGTAAATCTACTCTAAAAGAGAGTTATTTGTTGTATTCTTTGTTTTCTCACCAAATTTGTGAGTGTATAAGTGTGGGAAACACTTGAGTGAAGAGGTTAGGGGATAATCTCTTGTTGTAACGGTTCATTGACACCTTGGAAGTCAATTGTAAACATTTGAAGCCTTGGGAGGCTTGGATAGTGAAATCTTCAAGCCCGGTGTGCTTGGAGGTGTGGACGTAGGCGGGGATAGCCGAACCACGTAAAAATCCTCGTATTTGTTTTCTCTTCCCTTACTCCTCTATTATTATGCTTGTTTAAATTTATTGTTTTTGATTTGATTAAGGCATTAGATTAAATTGGTGTGCGATTTGCTTAGCATAATTTTTAAAATCCCAATTCACCCCCCTCTTGGGTTGCACAACTTGTATTTCAATTGGTATCAGAGCAAGGTGCTCTTGTATTGGCTTAACCGTCTAGAGTTAAAGATCCATGGCAACCCATAATGACTCAATCTTTAGGAAAGGACAATCCACAATTAGGCCACCGTTCTTTGACGGTAACGACTACCCATATTGGAAAACTAGGATGAGAATTTATTTGCAAGCATTAGATTATGAAATTTGGGAAGTTGTTTGTGATGGTCTATTCATGCCTATGAATAAAAATGAAGTAGGAGATGATATTCCAAAACCCTCGAGTCAATGGAGTGTATTAGAAAAGAAAAAGATGTCCTTAAACTCCAAAGCAATAAATACTTTATTTTGTGCACTTGACAAGAAAGAGTTTCATAGATTATCTAGTTGTGAGAATGCTCATGAAATTTGGAACAAATTTGAAGTCGTGTATAAATGTACAAATTAAGTTAAAGAGTCTAAAATAAGTAGATACATTCGTCAATATGAATTGTTTCAAATGGAACAAAATGAAAGTGTGTATTCTATGTATACACGATTTACTGACATAGTGACCACCCTAGCAGCCCTAGGAAAAACTTTTTCAAATAGTGAGAAAGTCAAGAAAATTATTAGGTCACTTCCAAAAGAATGGAGACCTAAAAGAACTGCCATTGAGGAAGCCAAAGATTTAAATGTCTTACCTATTGATGATTTAATTGGTTCTCTCATTTCATATGAAGAAGATTTGGCAGCTGAAAAAGGGCATGAGAAAAAGAAGAAAAACATTGCTCTCAAAGCCTCTAAACTTGAAAGTGATGAGGAAAGCGAGATGGATGACGAGGAGTTTGAAATATTGGCTAGAAGATTCAGAAAATTTTACAAGAAGATCAATGAGTAGAGAAAGTTTAAAGGTTACAAGAATAAAAAGGAGAAGAAAGAGCCAATCATTTTCTATGAATGCAAGAAACCCGGACACATATGACCGGAATGTCCTCTCCTCAACAAACTCAAGAAGAAAGCTTGGTGGCTACGTGAGATGATAGCGAAGAGGATACAAGTGATGATGAAGAGCAACAAGAGATGACAAATTTAGCTCTTATGGCATTTGGGGAAGAGTCATGTAATGAACTTGATGAGGTAAGTGATCCTACCTATGATGAGTTGCATGATGCTTTTAAAGAATTGCATGATGAGTTTATGAAAATCGGTAAAAAGAATGTATGTCTTAAAAAGAAAATGGTAGAGCTTAAAAATGAGAATGAATCTCTAAGTGTAAAAATTACATGTCTAGAATTAGAGAATAAAACATTGCATGATAAAATTGCATTATCAAATAAGAAATCTAGCACTTCACACAAGCATTTAGAATCACATGTAGATGACTTGAAAAATGAGAATGATGCTTTACAAAAATGCAATGATTCATTAAAATCAATGATTAAAGGACTAGAGTTAGACAATAAAATGTTGCATGATAAAATTGCATCTTTTAAAGGCAAACAAAATATTTCACATGAGTATGAAAAATCACATGTTGATGAATTGATAAAAGAAAATGAAGTGCTTAAGAAAAAGATTAATGAGCTCAATGAAATTGTGTTAAAATTCACAAGTGGTCAAAAGAATTTAGAAAAATTACTAAGCACTCAAAAATGTGTCTTTGATAAAGGAGGACTTGGGTATAAGCCTAACTTGAAACAAAAATATTATAAGAATTATTTTGTTAAGGCTACCTCCAGAAATGATCATAAAATTGTTTGTCATTACTGTAATCAAAATGGTCATATGAAATATAGATGTTCAGGAAAATAAATGCATATTATGGTGTAAAATGTGTTTGGGTTCCAAAAGGAACCATTGCTAACACTCAAGGACTCAAGAATATTTGGGTACTAAAGCACACAACTTGAATTCTTTTGTAGGTACCACAAATAAGGAATGATGGAGAATTCCTTGACGAAGCTTGTGAGGACAATCACTTGATCATGGTGTAAGCAAAAATAATAAGGCAAGATGATTTAATTGTTTTGGTAACAATTCTTGCAATATTTATTATGTTGAGTGGATCATGAAAATGGATAGTAGCTTGAATTTGTGATAGTATACTTGTATGTTTACGTGATTGATTTATTATTGTGTATAACATTGAGTGCTTTATTATGATGCATGGTTATATTTATATGATGATAGCTTGTCAACTTATCATGATGGATTTGCTTGATTTTAATGATTATGTAATGCTTAAGCATAATAAATAAGTGATATGCTTGAATCATTAATCTTTGATTGCTTAAATGTTTCATGATTGTGTAAAGTATATGCATGATGGATGAGTTATATGTTTGAATTAATCATCTTTTGAATGTTTATAATCATGATTCATGCATTAAAATGGCTCTTGAGATGTTTCGGAATCAAGAAATGATGACGGGTGTTGTGCAAATTTTATTGAACTCGCAAGCGCACGAATCTATTGTAGAATAGATTAATGGTGACGAGTGTCGATCCCACGAGGAGGTTGATTTTAATTATGTGCAGAATTAATTTTCTTTTAAATGAGTGGTTGGATTTGTGGTGAAATTAATTTAAACTATGCTGGAAATTAAATTACAATGGCAAGAATAAATTGAAATTCGAAACTATTGAAATAAAGCACTTGGGTATCCGGATCTGCATCAACATGCTCCATGGGCTAAATATTCCATATTAATACCAATTAAATCATGAGGGGGGATTCCACACCTCATGAACCACGCTCAAATAAATATGGTGCTAAGGGCTTATCGTGCCAAATAATAATAACCTTGTACTAGGGTGCCGGTTTAACCAGGGCGGTATCTAGACAAGACTATTATTATTTGTCGACGAAAAGTCAAAACAACCACAAATATTAGAGGGGAATAGAAAATAAATTTACCAAATAAAGCCCATGGAACATGTTGAGACTTCACCTTCAACCCAAGCTTGAAAGAAAATTAGCTACTCATATTTGAACTAAGGGTAAAAATGGGAATTTATTAAAATACATAGAAAATACAAGAAAGAGAAGGAATTACAGAAATCTAAGCTTACAAATGAATTCAGGGATATCAAATTAGGGGGGGAAGCCCCCTTTTTATAGGTACATTGAGTGAATCATGACCATCGGATTAAAAACAGTTTGGACGCTCAGGATTGCGCCACGTCATCAGTCAACAGTCAACAGCCACTATTTGAACAGTAACACTATTTGCACAGTTCACACGGTTTGACCACTATTTGCACAGTAAACCGGTTTTTGCACAGTAACACTATTTGTACAGTACCATGAACAGTACTATACGTATGAATAGTTCCGTATATGTGAACAGTGACATTTTTCCTTTTATGCTCCTCCTAAAGTTTTCGATCGTCCTGAGTTCAAATGTGACGTCCGTTTTGCTGTCTGATCACTCGTTCATTGTGAAACAATCGTGATACCCCTAAAATACATAAAATAACTAATTATAATGAAACACACGTAATTAAATAACAAAATACTTAAATAAATAAAAATAACAATGTTAGTGAGACTTGAAGTGTAAAATGACGATTTTCTCCTTTATAAATATACACTTTCTAACACTCAACACCGACTTATTGCTAGTCCCAGCAAATAAAGCGAAGATAAAATTCAAAAACAAATTTTTTTTTTTTTAACACACGTGTTTATTCAATCGATTAATGATAGAATCAAAGAAAAGTACAAGTATTATCTCGGTCTAAAGAAATATCACAACCACATCAACAATCCACATGTATCGATCAAAGAGACTATAGTAATCAGGCAACTTTCAAGAATAACATGTCAAACCCCAAAATCTAACCAGTAGTAGTTACACTCTCAAAAAGAAATTAAACAAAATAAAAATTGTCACTACAATGAATGGTGAATTGAGAGAAAATAATATAAATACCACACTCTCACCAAGATGAAAGAAATATGCCCACAGCTTAGAAATAATACGACCTCAAATAAATTACTAGTCAACCCAATTTTTTTTTTTTAATGCATCACTACATCTTAATAGCCCATATAACTAGCTTTTACTTCAGATTATAGTTCTCTAAAATCAAGAAGGACTTTTATTAGGACGTAACGTAGGCTAGGGACATGGCTTAACAAAGAAAGGAAAATAGGGAAACAAAATATATATGTGTTTGAGAAAAGTTCAAGAACTTTTGAAAATTACAAGATGCATTTCGCTTATTTATTGCTATTGTATATCTTTTTTTCTTTTTTTCTTTTTTTTTTTTTTTGAATTTTTTTTTTATGGCACAACTTTGTTGAATAAAATAATTATTTATCCTTTTTCTCAAACATGAATAGGTGATGGAACTTGTATAACATCGGGTAATACTCCAAATTGGAGTGGGTCAGGATGATAAGTTAATAAAGAAAAAGTTTTTTTTTTTTTTTTTTTTGGGCTCAAAATGGCTAACTATGGATATTTTACAGTAGGGATGGCTAGAAAGGCTCAAACGGATCAAAAATGGCCTTCTATCGTCTCTTAGAGCTCTAAATAATCTTCCATATCTACTAGTTAGGTGGGCCTTTAGATGCAGCAACACACATTTTTTTTTTTTTAAAGGGTTGACTTAAAGGAAATCTAGAGATCATGTATAAAATAATAAACTGCTAAGCTGCATGAATAATGGGCAAAAAGGGTTACTCTCCAAGAAAACTTAATAGGCTCAAAAACTCACTTGGAATTTATTTTGACATATGCATTCCTTCAAGCAACTCATATTTGTCCCCAACATCAACATATAGAATAGCAAACATGGTGTAACATCTCTCAAGACCAAAGATAATACAAATACTAAAATTTAAAAGTCATCATATCATCCAATATCAAAAACTCACACAAAATTACTAAATATTTTTTTTAACGAAATTCTACCCCCCAACCTATTCTAAACATAAAAAGAAAACATACATGCAGAAAAATTAAAGAAAAATGTCTGAATTTTTTTTTTTTTTAAAAGAAGATGCGTTTCTAGAGTCACTATACTCCATATTCAGCCATCTTCGACTTAAAAACTTGAAAACATATATTTATAAAGGAGAAGTCAAAAAGAAAAGTTAGGAAAAACATAATAAATTTTTTTTTTTTTTTTTTTACTAAGAAGATGCGTTTCTAGAGTAACTACACTCCATATTCAGCCATCTTCTATTCAAAATGGTTAGTTCTACAACAAAAAATTAGTAAAAAGAAATTCTACCCCCCAACCTATTCTAAACATAAAAAGAAAACATACATGTAGAAAAATTAAAGAAAAATGTCTGAATTTATTATTTTTTTTTTTTAAAGAAGATGCGTTTCTAGAGTCACTATACTCCATATTCAGCCATCTTCGACTTAAAAACTTGAAAACATATATTTATAAAGGAAAAGTCAAAAAGAAAAGTTAGGAAAAACATAATAAATTTTTTTTTTTTTTTTTACTAAGAAGATGCGTTTCTAGAGTAACTACACTCCATATTCAGCCATCTTCTATTCAAAATGGTTAGTTCTACAACAAAAAATTAGTAAAAACTTAACCAATATTCCACAATTGTCAACTATTCCCTCCCCCCAACCTGAATGAAACATTGTCCTCAATGTTTGAAAGGAAAGAAGTAGAGTTTAGAAGACATCACCTGGGTAGTGCAACACAGAAGAAAATATTTACAAGCGGAGAGTTAAATCTAATTTGTACTTCATCATACATCGTTACCATCATTATTTGAACATTCCAACACAGCGGTCTGGATGCATCTCGATTGATAAACATAGCGGATCAAGTAGCTCATTAGCGTATGTGCACAAATAAAGATTTTTTAGCGAGGAAGGAATGAAATAGTTTTTATTGCATGGTTAAGAAATGCGATAAAGCCATCATAAAATTATTGACATTTAACAAACCGATGGGTTTCGGTGGATGTTCGAGATGGGCCCAAGATCTAATGTGATTAGTGCCTCAGAGTTGCAAGATCTCCGAAGGAAAATAAAAGCATCAAGATGATTTAGCATTTCGCTTATGCTTTGCATACCCGAGACAACTAACTCTTCTCCGCTTGACGAGTTAGACAAACAGCCCAAAGGTTTTAGGATTGTTGGATGATGCCTAACACTTGGCTCCCTCTCGACATAAGCAGCTCGAGACCATTTTGATAACCTCGGTCACCTCCTCCATACACCAAGTGCAATTTTCTCTCGCTATTCTTCGACCAAGATCTATGGTCGCCTCAACGAACTCTTTATGTTTGCCATAGTTAAATCCAGAGCACACAAATGTTCTTGAATTGTACCATTAGGATACTGCTCAAAAACAACTTGTGAGTGCACAACAACAAAAATTATATTTAAGAACCTTGGTGACAACGGGTCACAGCTGTGTATGAGGCATTATGTCAATGTCAATTAACACTAAGGCACATGGCTCGAGAGTAAAAAAGAAAACAGTAAAAATGAAAAGCAAAACAATGATAACAAGAAAAAATTATTACAGGCCTTCTTTTACAAAATGGATGAGATCGAGTTTATATCCCGACCAGACGCTGTATCGCATCGTTCTTTTTCGAATAATGGCCATAATCGAGAATCGCTTTGTATCCACCGCCAAACGATGGCCTCGGATTAACCAATGGATGTCAGCAGTATGCCATTCTTCATAAGCAATCGCATGTCGATCGGGCTTTATAAATTGAAAAGAGTGCATTACGAGGAAGCGAAGGAATCGCTTGTGAAGCTTTGCTAAATCTGCCTCGTCCCATGCCTTCGCCCTGCACGCTTATCATGGGAACCAAGTAACCGACTTGATTGTCACGGAGTACCGTTATCCGAATCTTCACCGTGTTGACAAACTTAAACACACAATGCAAACTAAAACACACAAAAAGAAAAACAAATTAAAACACACAAAGCAAGTTAAAATCGTCCTCTTATCGAATTTACCTCAACCTCCAGCTCGGAGTTGTATATACTTCTCTCAATATCTCTGAGTTGTCTTTCTAAATCCTCAACATTAGCGACTAACTATGGTGGTTTCAATACCCAAATACGATGTGTTTTTAAAAATCGTATCTGCTTTCTGAGATGAGTTCGGATAGGTTGAAATGTTCTAACATGTACAAGAGTCTTGCCTCATGATTAAAATGATAAGAGAACTATAATGGTAAACAAACACTTACACAAAAATAATTTCAATCAACAAAAGAATAATCAAAATAAAGAAAAGAGTCAAATCAAATTACCGAAAAGAAAAGAAAAATCTCAATTTAAACTTGGTGGGTCACTCAGATTTATTTCATTATCCTCTCCATGTGGTTGGTATTCTAGATATGGCTTTAATCTTTGACCATTAACTTTAAAAGTAGGCTCTTTGGATCCTTACTTTCAATTGCCCATGTGGAAAAGCGATGTGAACATAAATGGGCGGACCATCGAGCGTAACTTACACGGAATAGGTGCGAGAATTAAATAAAAGCACTTTCGACACATGGTGAAAGATTTTCTCTTGCTTGTCGTGAAAGACTTTTTATTCGTTGCTTGTAAATCTTGGCATTTTATCGCGTCATTGCGAATTTCTTCAGGAGTTACGCGGTTGTAATCTTCTTTGAGCCGAAACGCATGTCAAAATTGAATTTCTTGATGGCCCGATCGCACGATGCTCGAGTTCCACGGGTGGGTGGCATGCTTTTCCATACACTAGCACAGCGGGTGACATCGATTGGAGTTTGAAATGTTCTATATGCCCATAATGCATCATCGGTCATAACGACCAATCTTTTAGGGCCTCACCGTCTTTTCTAAAATGTGCTTTATTTCTCTATTGGAGATCTCAACTTGGCCTTGGTTTGTGGATGATATGGGGTTGCCACTTTATGAGTGATGGAGTACTTTGTCAAAAGTGCTTTGAAGGATTTATTGCAAAAGTGGGCACCATCATCGATAATTGCTCGAGGAAATCCAAAGCGGGAAACAATGTTGCTTTTCAAAATCTTATCACTACTTTGTGATCGTTGGTCCTTCAAGGAATTGCCTCTACCCATTTTGTATCATAGTCAACACCAACCTATATGTATTGATGGCCAAAAGATTGTGGAAAGGGTCCCATGAAATCTATACCCCATACATCACATATTTCTACTACTAAATTTGGGTTTAGTGGCATCATATTCTTAGTGTTATGCTCCCCATTCGTTGACACCTATCACATGAAGAACAAAATGTGTAAGCATCTCGAAATATAGTTGGCCAATAGAAACCACATTGTAAAATTTTGTAGCTTTTTCTTGCTTGAAGTGGCCTCCATGAGCTTGTTCATGGCGGAATGAAAGAATGTTTTGAAATTCATTCTCGGGACACATCGTCGAACAATTTGATCTGCACAATACTTGAATAGATAAGGATCATCCCAAAAGAAATTCTTTATTTACGCAAAGAATTTGGCCTTGTCTGCTTAGTCGATGCTGCGGAAGTTGACCTGTAACAAGATAATTAACAATATCAGCATACTATAGTACTACTTCCACACTCATTAATTGTTCATCTGGAAATGACTTATTCAAGGGTAATGGTTCTATAGTTATGTCAAAATAGAGACAAAAAAGATGGTCAGCCACAACATTTTATGTTCTTTTCTTATCCTTGAATTCTAAGTCAAATTCCTGCAAAAGTAACACCCAATGAATTAGTCTAGCTTTTGCATCTTTCTTTGTGAGAAGATATTTAAGAGCAGCATGATCTGTGAATATACTTATTTTACAACCAATGAGATAAAATCAAAATTTCTCTAATGCAAACACTACAGCTAGTATTTCTTTTTTAGTGGTTGAATAATTCAACTGTGCATCATTCAATGTCATACTAGCATAGTAAATCACATGGGGAACTCGATCAACTCTTTGTCCTAATACTGCTCTCTGCATGTCGGATGCATCGCGCATAAGCTCAAAAGGTAAGTTCCAATTTGGGGGCTGAATGATGAGTGATGATGTCAACAACTGCTTTAATTTTTCAAATGCCACAAGACATGAATCATCAAAGACAAAGGGTACATCCTTAGCAAGTAGATTGCATAAGGGTCTAGAAACTTTGTTAAAATCTTTAATGAAACGTCTATAAAACCAGCGTGCCCAAGGAAAGATCTTACTTCTACATTGTTTTAGGTGGAGGAAGATTAGAAATGAGATCCACACTTTATCAACCTCAATACCTTTGCTTGAAATGATGTGACCGAGAACAATACCTTGTTTTACCATAAAATGGCATTTTCCCAATTCAAGACTAAATTCTTCTCGATACATCTCTGCTAGTGTTAGATGATGTAAACATTGATCAAATGAATCACCAAAAACAGAAAAGTCATCCATAAAGACCTCAAGGAATCGTTCAACCATATCAGAAAAAATACTCAACATGCATCGTTGAAATGTAGCAGGTGCATTACATAATCCAAATGGCATTCTCTATGCGAAAGTACCCGAAAGGGCAAGTGAAGGTAGTCTTCTCTTGATCTTTTGGTGCTATCGAATCGATTATATCACGGTAGCCATCTGAAAGCAATAAAATTCATGACCTAATCTATCAAGCATTTGATCGATAAATGGTAAAGGAAAATGGTCTTTACGTGTAACAGAATTCAACTTCCTATAATCAATGCATACACGCCATCCTGTAGTTACTCTAGTGGGCACTAATTCATTATTAGCATTGGTAACTACTGTGACTCCTGACTTTTTAGGAACAACTTGCACAGGACTGACCCATGAACTATCAGAAATGGGGTAAATAATACCTGCATCTAATAGCTTAAGGACTTCAGTGCGAACAACCTCTTTCGTGTTAGGATTTAACCGACGTTGCATTTCCCTAGTAGGTCTAGCATTTTCATCAAGGTGAATGTAATGCATGCAGTCTACTGGGTTTATACCTTTTATGTCTGCTATGGTCCATCCTAATGCTCCTTTATGCTCTTTTAAAACATCCAACAACTTACCTTTTTGTTCGTCATCGAGGGAGGAAGAGATGATTACTGGCAAAGTGCTTTCTTCTCCCAAGAATGCGTATTCCAAAGTGTTGGGTAATGGCTTGAGCTCGAGTTTTGGTGGTGATTCTGATGATGGGTTGAGTTTTTTCTCTGATGGCACTAGTTGTTCAGCTCTTGACTTCCATTTATTTGTGTCCATGGATGGTGCTGAGTCAAGCAGGGCATTGACCTCATCGATTGATCTGTCCATATCAAATCCCAAACCAAAGTGAGTTAAACATGTTTGCAAAGGGTCATCACTAAGGTTTGAAAGAAAATTATTATCAACTAATGCTTCTATTAAATCCACATCAACAATTCCATCATCCACATTGTGAGGTTGTTTGGCAATGTTGAAAATATTGAGCTCCATGGTCATATTGCCAAAGGACAACTGCATATTTCCGGTCCTGCATTGGATGTGAGCATCGGCGGTTGCCAAGAAAGGTCGGCCTAGGATAATGGGGATGTGCTTCTTTGAATCCTGTACTGGTTGAGTGTCAATTACAATGAAATCAACAGGAAAATAAAACTTGTCTACCTGAATAAGCACGTCCTCCACAATACCACGAGGGATTTTCGTGGACCGATCTGCAAGCTGTAACACCACTGGAGTTGGGTGTAATTCTCCCAGTCCAAGTTTCACAAATACAGAATAAGGCAACAGATTTACACTAGCTCCTAAATCCAACAAAGCATTCTCAACTGTGTGGTTCCCTATACTACAAGAGATAGTGGGGGAGCCTGGATCTTTGCATTTTAGAGGTATTTTATGTTGGAGTATAGAACTAACATTTTCTGTTAAAAAGGCCTTTTTCTGAACATGAATATTTCTCTTTTTAGTGCAAAGGTCTTTAAGAAACTTGGCATATGATGGCACTTGTTTTATAGCTTCAAGCAAAGGGATGTTAACACTTACATGTTTGAAGATTTCAAAAATCTCACCTGTGGATTTTCCTTTGTTCCTTTAGCTAACCTCGAGGAAATGGAGCTTTAGGAACATATTCTGGGTTGGTTTCCTCTTTCTCCTTTGGTGATGAATCCTCAACATTCAGTACAATCAAGTTGATTTTGGCATCTCCAATTTGTTATCGACTTATTTCCCTTTTCGCAAGTTAATCACTGATTTGACCTCTTCATGATGTTGTGGTGATCTTGTAATTGATTCATTCACTTCTTTAGGGTTATGAACTGTTTGACTTGGGAATTTACCTTTCTCAACGGTCATTGCCAAGGTTTGAGCTGAAGAAGCAAGTTGTCCCACCATTTCTCGAGGCTTGATTGAGCTTGTGAGTTGAAGCCCGCCCTCAACTCATTTCGCAATTCATCAATGGTGCGGTTCTGCTGCTCGATTCTAGAATGAGTAGAATTCTTAAAATTCTGGAATGTATCCTCCCATGGTCTGGGTTGAGAGTGGTTTGGGTTTTGATTGTATGGTCTAAATGGTGGCTGAGAGGCTTGAGGAATTTGAGGAATTTGAGGAATTTGAGGAATTGGTGGAGGTGGAGCTGCTGGTCCATTTTGTTGGAATCCTTGAGACCATGAAAAATTGGGGTGGTCTCTCCATCCAGGATTATATGTGTTGGAGTAAGGATTGTAGGTTGATGGTTTTCTCATGATTCCTATGGCATTGGCTTGATCTGAATATGAGTCATGGTCATGTGGCTCTGTTGATTTGGCAGTCGTCAATGATGCTATTTGTCGAGAAAGACCTTCGATTATTGCTTTGACTTCCTTGATTTCTGAGCTTGACTCACCAATGTTAACCTCATTCACTCCCTTAATTCTCCTGGTATTCCTGAGTGATCGACTACGTTGTTGGGAATTATCTGATTGGCGCTGGAAGAATTCCCAAATCTCTGAAGCACTTTTTGACATAAGCTCTCCTCCACTGGTCGCCATTAGCCATTCTTGCACATGTGGCAATAATCCCTCCAAAAAGTATTGGCATTGGTGCCATTTCTCGTACCCATGATGTGGACACTTCAAGAGTAGCCCATTGAATCGCTCCCATGCTTCGAAAAATTGCTCGTCGTCTCTTTGGGTAAATTCTGAAATTTCCCTGCGAATAGCATTGGTTTTATGAACTGGGAAATATTTATTTAAAAATTTAGTTACCATTTGTTCCCATGATGTAATGCTATTAGCAGGCAATGTATTAAACCATGATCGATCTCTATCCTTTAAAGTACATGGTAATATTATAAGTTTAACATCATCATTTGAAAATTTCTCATATTTAAAAGTCGGCGGATAGCATGGAAATCATTCGAGATGATTATATGGGTCCTCATTTTCTAGGCCATAAAATGTAGGAGACAATTTAGCACACTAGGTTTTAATTCAAAACTCTAGCAGTACATTTGGGTATCGATGCATGATGTGCTCAAATTTGCTAAAGGGACTAAAATAGTCCTTAAATGGCTCTCTTGTGGTTACGGTTGTTGGTTTTGTAAATCCATGTCAAATTTCTTTTTAAATGCGGTGTGTTTATGTGTGTGATGTTTTTTTAATTCAAGGTCTAAAGGCTCAAGATTGGTGATAATGACCCGACCATGCATGCAAAGAATAAAATAAATAAAAAAAAAAAAAAAAAAAATAAAGAAGAAGGAGAAATTACGATACTAACCTTGCGTTGTTATAACTTTACTATGAAAACACACTCAATTGCTATAAGAAAAGAAATTACGTGAAAACAAATATTAACTAAATTAACAATAAATTACCAAGATATATAAAAAGTTAAACAATATTTAATTAAAAAGAAAATGATATGAATATTAAATTAAAAAAATTTAAAGACTAGAAAATGAAATTCTAACCTTAATTTCTTTTTCTTTTAAATGAGAAAAGGAGAAAAAACAATTACAAGAAAGCAACTAAAATAAATAAATAAATATTAAAAGAAGAAAAAAAAAAAAAACTAACTCTACGAATTAAAATACTTACCTCCCCGGCAACGGCGCCAAAAACTTGTTGTGCAAATTTTATTGAACTCGCAAGCGCGCTAGAATAGATTAATGGTGACAGTGTCGATCCACGAGGAGGTTGATTTTAATTATGTAATTAATTTTCTTTTAAATGAGTGGTTGGATTTGTGGTGAAATTAATTTAAACTATCGAAATTAAATTACAATGGCAAGAATAAATTGAAATTGAAACTATTGAAATAAAGCACTTGGGTATCCGGATGCGCATCAACATGCTCCATGGGCTAAATATTCCATATTAATACCAATTAAATCATGAGGATTCCACACTCATGAACCACGCTCAAATAAATATGGTGCTAAGGGCTTATCGTGCAAATAATAATAACCTTGTACTAGGGTCTTGCGGTTTAACCGGTGTATCTAGACAAGACTATTATTATTTGTCGAAAGTCAAAACAACCACAAATATTAGAGGGAATAGAAAATAAATTTACCAAATAAAGCCCATGGAACATGTTGAGACTTCACCTTCAACCCAAGCTTGAAAGAAAATTAGCTACTCATATTTGAACTAAGGGTAAAATGGGAATTTATTAAAATACATAGAAAATACAAGAAGAGAAGGAATTACAATCTAAGCTTACAAATGAATTCGAGATATCAAATTAGAAGCCCCCTTTTATAAATACATTAGTGAATCATGACCATCGGATTAAAAAGCAGTTTGGGCCTTTCGAGTTGCGCCCGTCATCGATCAACGATCAGCGGCCACTATTTGAGCAGTAATACTATTTGCACAGTTCACGGTTTGACCACTATTTGCACTGATAAGCGGTTTTGCAGTAACACTATTTATGCAGTACCATGAACGATTACTATACGTATGAATAGTTAGT
The DNA here is from genome assembly GCA_030449925.1 of Citropsis articulata. Classification (NCBI taxonomy): domain Eukaryota; kingdom Viridiplantae; phylum Streptophyta; class Magnoliopsida; order Sapindales; family Rutaceae; genus Citropsis; species Citropsis articulata. The sequence goes on along the minus strand of JASUUH010000211.1, from coordinate 17,042,497 downwards.
ATATGTGACGATGACATTTTTCCTTTTATGCTCCTCCTAAAGTTTTCGATCGTCACGAGTTCAAATGTGGCGTCCGTTTCTTTGTCGATCACTCGTTCATTGTGAAACAATCGTGATACCCCTAAAATACATAAAATAACTAATTATAATGAAACACACGTAATTAAATAACAAAATACTTAAATAAATAAAAATAACAATGTTAGTGAGACTTGAAGTGTAAAATGACGATTTTCTCCTTTATAAATATACACTTTCTAACACTCAACAACGGGATTGATCGAAAATGGCCGAAAAGTGAACTCGGTGTAGCCGGACAGCAGCCAAGCGACTAGCCGCTTGGAAACTGTCCACAAACCCGAGAGCAAGCGGCTAGCCGCTTGATCACGGGTTTGTCCCCTTTTTCCTCCCCATTTTTGGTTTCTTCCTCACTTGTTCATTCTCTCACCAAATCGTGAACTCCTCCTCCATTTCCATTCAATTTTTCTTCATTTCTCAACCGTTTTCATGTCAAAATCAATGATTCAAACAATTACCCATCCATTTATCTTCCATTAAACATCTCTCAATCATCATTTCTTCACGTTTTCTTCACTTGTTCTTCATCATCTCTCACGAGTGAACAGTACCTCTCTATTTCTCTCTCAAATCTCTTCATCTTTCACTCATTTTCTTGTTAAAATTAATCATTCAATCCATTACCCATCCATTACTCCTTCAATTTTCATTCTCCAAACAACTTTTCATCAACTCTCCACATAAAACCCAAAATTAAAAACCTAACTCTACCCATTTCTCTCTCTTCATTTTGAAGCTTCTTTTAGCTCATCTTTGATCCAGTCCACATCATATCTTCGCTTCATTCACCTCTAGGATAAATTTTCTTGGCTCAAACACATCCATTTCACTCAAATCCAAATTTGGTATTTAAGCTTGTTCTTGTTTCAACAATGGTGGGTGGAGACAAGACCAAGGGGAATCGAGTAGCAAAGAGATGCACGAAAGATTATGGTGAGAATTCGGAATTCATATTGAATTAGATATTGTGAAGAAATTTTTTCAAATATTATAATCATGTTATTAATACTATCATTATTGATTTCTTGATGTTTCTAATGATTGATAATTATTTGTGTGTTTGCTTGATGAATTGATGGAGTTGTTGGTTTGTTATAATTGTTTAAGTTCATATGGAAGTGTTTTTAACGATGTTGTGTATTTAAGGATTTGCTCATTTTTAAGGGGAGACTCTGCCGAAATTTTTACTCGCACAAAATGGGTAATATCTTCATCGAATTATTTTTAATGATTGTGTTTTGATTGCATCTATTATTTCTTTTATGATGAAGGGGGAGATAAATATGATATGTTTTTGGATAAAATCATTTTGGTTAAATTTTTAAATTGGCCATATATTTAGGGGGAGCATACAATATGATTTTGGATAATAAGCATTTTGAATTTTTTTGTTGTCTAAAGGGGGAGACAAAGTAATATATCTTTTTGATGATTCATGAATGGGGAGAATAACATGTACTTTGAGCTTTTTTTTTTAATAGTTGATATATGATTATGGTGATGATTTTAAGATTTGATTGTGATTTAATTCCAAGATTTTTTTATATGATGATCTTATGTTATGAGGAGTTGTTTTGATAATTGATGGAATGGTGGTTCATGATCATGTTAATTGAATGTTTGGTTATTATATATTTATATGTTTCTTGATTAACCATTGACATATTATTTGTATGAGCATCGAATTTATAGTAATTTTGATGATAAAGGGGGAGAGATCATGTATTTTGAATTCTCGGATAAAGAAAACATGTATTTTGAATTCTCGGATAAAGAAAACATGTATTTTGAACTTCAAATATTCATAGTAATTTTGATGATGAAGGGGGAGAAGTCATGTGTTTTGAATTCCCTAAAATATTCATGCATGGTTTTGAAATATTAAGGGGGAGCTTATATGTTTTAAATTTGATTTATTTGTTGAATCATGTATGCCATGTATTAAGGGGGAGTATAAATGTCAAAATACATGAAATGTTTGTCATCATCAAAAAGGGGGAGATTGTTAGCCTAAAGGGCTACACATTATGTAATTTTGATGATAACAAACATGTGTTTAAGTGATTTAATAAATACTGTATTTCACAAGTTCACTAATTTTTGAAGGATAATATTTATGCAAGTGAATCAAGTGAAATCAAGCTCAAGACACTCAACGGACAACGGCGAAATCAAGAATGAAGTTTAAAGCTCAACGTATAAATTATTGAGACATTTTCTTGTAAAGCCGGGATGATTTAATTGATGCATGATTTAGCATTTGAGAAGCTCTAAGTTTTGCTTAATAAATTATTACTTTTCATAAACCAAAATATTTTATTTTTAAGATAAAAGTATTTTGTGGATTTGAGTAATTTGGATTAAAATGAAAATGTTTTACAATCTTTGATTTTAATAAATATTATTTTGAATTTGAATTTAAACCTATTTGTAAAAATTTGAAACGTTTTGGGCCATATTGTAACTTATAAAAGATTGAGGGTCTAAGTGAAAGTTTTTGAGGACTTTAACATTTATGTTGATTATGTTAAAACTTAAAAATGATTTTTATGAAGAGTATTATTACATGTTGGGCCATACCATAATTTTAAAAAGTTTTGGGAATAATAAGTATTATTTATAAATTCGGATTTGGACTTATTTGAAAAGGTTTGAAACAATTTGGGCCATACTATAATTTATAAAAGTTGGAGGACCCGAATGTAATTCAAATATTTGAAGTCCAAAATTAGACCTATTTGAAAAGTTTTGTGACTTTCTGGGCCATAGTATAATTACAAAAAGTATTGGGACAAAACTATAATTTTATGAACATTGTTACTGTAGCAAATTCAAAAATAACAGTAACATCACTATTCATTTCGGCTAGCCAGTTAAATCAAGCTGCTAGCCGCTTGATTTCAGATTTTGGCCTATAACGGCTAGTTTTTCAGGTTTAACTATAGAAACTTAATTCCAACTTCATTTTAAGAACTCTAACAAGCCAAAACAAGTTTATAAAATATATATTGAGTTTCCAATTTGTAAATCATCATTGATTGAATCATCATTGTGCTATCATTTGTAAATCTACTCTAAAAGAAAGTTATTTGTTGTATTCTTTATTTTCTCATCAAATTTGTGAGTGTATAAGTGTGGGAAACACTTGAGTGAAGAGATTGGGGGATAATCTCTTGTTGTAAAGGTTCATTGACACCTTGGAAGTCAATTGTAAACATTTGAAGCCTTGGGAGACTTGGATAGTGAAATCTTCAAGCCCGGTGTGCTTGGAGGTGTGGACGTAGGCAGGGATAGTCGAACCACGTAAAAATTCTCGTGTTTATTTTCTCTTCCCTTACTCCTCTATTATTATGCTTGTTTAAATTTATTATTTTTTATTTGATTAAGGCATTAGATTAAATTGGTGTGCGATTTGCTTAGCATAATTTTTAAAATCCCAATTCACCCCCCTCTTGGGTTGCACAACTTGTATTTCATCTTACAATCTCTCGAGATGCATCCGAGCATATTTGTACAACGTGAGATTCATAATTTATTAAAACTATTTCAAGTGCACAATTTTAGTCTTGGGAATCTAACTTAAAAAGATCCTATTGGTCAGTTTGTATGAAAATAGATGGGAATGCTATCCACGACCCAGAAAGGGCATTCAAGCCATTACTAGATGTAAAATTAGGGCGACCTAGAACTTTACAGTACCCTTGGCTAAATTAAAAATAATAATAAATTTATACTAAGTGAACATGAAATTTTATATATAAAAATGGCAACATACACCTAATAATGGGAGGACATTAGTCTTATCTGTAAAATCCATATTGTAAATAAAAATAATTTAAAAAAAGCAGTATAAAATAAAAATACAATCCCAATGCAAATTTACTATTGAAGTTGTACTTTTTTGAGATTTCGAATTATAAAAATCATCAATTACAAAATTTGAGTCAACGGTATCAATAATTTCTCTTTCAATATAGATAACCCTACAATTTAGAAAAAAAACTTATTTTCCATCTTATTATGAAGTGATGTCTTGATACGTTTCATGGCTGAAAATGCACGTTCTATTATGGTTGTGGCAACAGGAAGGGAGAAGGACTAGATAAATTAATCTATCAATAAAAAGAGGTGTTATGACTTCTCTGTTTCAACGAATCGTCAACATTGCTAAAAAAGGAAGCAATATTTTGGAACTATAGATGAGAAAGCTCATCAATTTTTAATGTTCTAATTCTCTTCTAAAGGCAAGCACCTTATTTGGAGTGAAATCATGAGGATAAACTTTTTCAGCAAGAGAACAAATATTCTCTATCAAATGATTTGAACCTATCAATTAGATCTAATACTGAGCTGAAAGTAAGAAGTGCCACAGTTTGCTTAGAGAATCTATTATTTAACTTCATCAATTGAAAATCTATTACAAAATTAAATTTATCAAAGTGATAATGATATTCAACTGTAACATAATCTTTTTGTTAATAAGAACGCCTTATACCTTCCATATAACATATTTTTCACACAAGGATACTACACTTCTAATAAAATCATCCCATCCACTATCTCAAAACTCTTAAAAAAGCATTTTTATATTTAAGACATAATTCACAGCATTAAAGGTGTCCAATGATTTTTGTTTGTAATGCTTGATAAAGAATATCAGAAATTCTGAGAACTTTATTCAACAAAAGCAAACTAAACACAAACTTAAAGGATTTCCTCTCCTTATATGCATTTTTAGCTTCTCCGCTCATAGCTCGACTAGATCCATCATTAATTATTTTTTTAAAAACTTTAAGAGTTACACCAAACATCTCAATAAAACCTACTAACTGAAGTAAAATGTGCGCTCCAACGTGTATCTCCAGCCCTAGTAAAGTTGTAACTTGATTCGCCCTTGTATTAGTCTCAAGTTCTTCTAAAGCTATTAAATCTATAATTTTATTTCTATAGCAGATTTTAACTCACAATAACATTTGGAAGAAGCACTAGCATAGTTAATGATAGAACTCAACTCTTTAGGAAAAACAAAATAACCATACCTCATGCACTTATTCAAATATTGCAACTAACACGAATTTGTCATCAATGAGCAAAACAATGTACATAGTAAGCATACGAACAATCATTGAGAAATAAAGATCGTAATTCATTCCATTTACCCGTCATATTACTAGTACCATCGTACCCTTGACCTATTAAAAACTCAACTAAAAGATTGTACCAAGGAAGAACATTGCATATCTCGTTTTTTAAACTCAAGGCCTTTGTTTCATCCACATTCATAATTTTAAATAGACGTTCTCGAATAAAACCTTCACAATCAAAATATTTCAAAATAATAGTCATTTGTTCTTTGTGAGATTCATCTAGTGTCTCATCAACTATGATACAAAATTTAGCTTCAGCTTTGTCTTAAATCTTGTGCTGTACTTTATTAGCAATAATGATCAATAACTCCTTTTGAATCTTAGGTGCTATGTGTGGGCATTTTTAGGCGTATTTTCTAACACAATTTTATTAATCTCTTAAATTATTTTTGCTAACAACTTAATTAATTCAATAAAATTTCTATGATTAAGAGAATTAACCGGCTCATCATGACCTTTAAAAGCACATGCTTATTTTGTTAACCACTTGGTAGGTACTATTGAGGTTTTAAGTCATAGTTTATTCTCCAAAACTTGTTGTGAAGATTGTGCATGCAATCTTTTATCAATATGTTTGGATGGATCCTTTAAATTGCTTTATTTTGACATGGCATCATTGTGAGAAGAACCATGACTTCTTTGATGTTGAGCAAAAGGACATGTTTTTTCGCAACCATTGTACTTCCAATTTTGAACCCCATCAATAATAAATGCATCATTCTTTGATGGCTTCTCATGAAAAATATAGCACGGAAAACAAAATGCATTATTTGTTGATATGAAATACTCAAGCCTAGGAAATTTCGAGAACCAAGAAAATTGAAATCAACGGTTTTGTGTACCATGTTTTGTCGAGATGGATACTTTACTAAAGAATGAATGGATAGTTTTCCTTGGTTTGGATTTGTTGTTTGACATTATAACCTGTTATAACAACATATAACTATGTAAGAATAAAAAATCAAAGCTATATATTCTACTTAATGTTAAATATATTTAAAGTCATAATGTTAAAAACTCATACAAGACAATATACAGTTAATATTGTTACCCATATCTATCAAATTTTTGAAAAAAAATTGTAAAATCTTAGAATAATAAGAAAAATATTAATAGACAAATAGTGAGATTTTGGTTAATTTAATCAAATGGGGAAGTTCAATAAACAAATTTATTTTTTTATTAGCAACCACCTAAAAGAATTATATAGTAACTAACAAATTAACAATCAACAAAAAATTATTACCTAAATACCAATTTTGATAGTTGTTCAATTGTTTATACTTTATGCCTAATTATTGCAAGAAAGAGAATCATAGAAAGAGATACTTTGATTTCATCCATGCTTGTAAATGAGAGAGGGAACATTAATAAATTAAAATAGAGTGTGTTTCTTACCTACTGAAAAGTAAAGCAGAGGAGCCACCACAGCTACGAGAGCAGAAGATTTTATCATTTTTGTTGGAAGGATGCAAAAGTCGGAAATAGGGAAAGGTAAAGAGAAATAGGTAAAGGTGAATGAATATAAAATTATTTTATGTATTAATGGTAATTCTGTAATTTTTAAAAATATTTTTTTTTTGCGCTTAACCAAGCTATAGGCCCGCCATTGTGTAAAACCAAGGGAGGATTTAAGTTATAACCACAACTATTAGTAAATGCTCTTTTATTTTACTATTCTTTTATCTTTGCATTATTGTTTTTAATGATATGATCATGTCATTTCTTTTTTATTTTTCTTTTTGATTTTAAATTATTGAGCCACAAGCTTTACATGTCATTTGATAAATAGACCACCCTATTTACAGCTGTGTATCATATTATCTGTCACCAAGATATTTAAATATGAGTTTTTTTAAACACTCACAAATTGTCTCTTGAAGATTATTCTAAGGGGAGCTAGTTTGAGGAGAGAATTCAAGAATGTTTATATGCTTTCTGAGTTTCCCTATAGGAAATATAGAGAGTTCATTCATGTAGCTATAGACTTTAGTCGTGCCATAGCTGAAAGAAAATTACATCTTGTATATAAAGGAATTGATTCAGGCTTAATTTTGCCCTTCGACGTTAATTTTAAATTTTATCGGACTTGTTATGAATTATTACGGTGAAGTTGTTACTACTCGATTTTTCTGACATTATAATGCGTACAATGCCATACTCTTTTTCATTTTAAACTTTCTTACAAAATACTTTAAAAGCATCAAGAGCATCATCCTTATTAGCTAAGAATAATACCTAAGTATATCTTGAAAAATCATCAACAATTATAAAAGTATAATACTTGCCACTCAGGCTAGCATATCTTGAATGTCCAGATAAATCTATATGAAGTAGTTGAAGAGGTTTTAAAGTGGAAATATGATTTTTGCTTTTAAACAAGGTTTTGATTTGTTTGCCGAATTGGCATGCTTCACAAATCTATCTTTTTGAAAACTGGTTTTTGGAATACCTTTAACTAAATTATTTTTGGAAATTTTCGAAATTAAATCCATTCTTGCATGTCCTAGTCTTCTATGCCATCACCAACCATCATCATGCAATGCCGAAAAACATTTTATCATGAATAGATGCACATTTTATGTCAATGGTATAAACATTACCACATCTATTTCCAATAAATAAAATCTTGTCATCACATGCATTCTTAATAACATATCTAGATTTATCAAAAACAACTTTATAACCTTTGTCACACAATTGATTAATACTAATCAAGTTGTGTTTCAAATTTTCAACCAAACATACATTTTCAGTTAGGGTTGATGAAACTTTACCGACATTCCCAATTCCAAGAATCTTTCTCTTTGAGTTGTCTCCAAAGGAAACATCTCCATTATTCTCGATTTTGGTAAAACTCGAAAACCATGCATAATTTCTAGTCATATATCTTGAATAACCACTGTCTAAGTACCATTTATTTTTCTTCTTTTTTAAGCCCTGCAGAGAAAATCTCAAGTCTTAGGTACCCAAAACTTTTTGGGTCCTTGAGTGTTATTAATGGTTCTTTTGAAACCTAAATACATTTCACACCATAATATGCATTTATTTTCACTGGACATTTGTTTTTCATATGACCATCTTGATTACAATAATGACATACAACTTGCTTGTTAATAGATGTACTCTTCACAAAGTAGTTCTTATAATATTTTTGTTTCAAATTGGGCTTATAGCTAAGTCCTCCTTTATCAAACACACATTTTTGTGAATTTAGCAAGTTATCCAACATCTTTTGCCCGTTTGTGAATTTTAGTACAATTTCATTGAGCTCATTATTCTTCTTCTTAAGCACTTCATTCACTTTTATCAATTCTTCAATATGTGAATTTTCATGCTCATATGAAGTACTAGGTTTATCATTTGATAATGCAACCTTATCATGCAATATTTTATTTTCTAGTTCTAGGCATGTAATCTTTGCACTTAGTGATTCATTTTTATTTCTAAGCTCTACTATTTTCTTTTTAAGACACAAATTCTTTTTACCAATTTTCATCAACTCATCATGCAATTATTTAAAAGCATTGTATAATTCATCATAGGTATGATCACTTACCTTATTGAGATCATCATCATTTCTTATTGCCATAAGTGCTAGGTTGGATACTTCTTGTGACTCTTGTTCATCACTTGAATCTTCATCGCTATCATCCCAAGTAGCAACCATGACTTTCTTCTTGAGTTTGTTGAGAAGTGGACATTCCGATCTTATATGGCCAGGCTTTTTGCATTCATAGCATATGATTACCTCTTTCTTCTCCTTTTGGTTCTTGAAGTTTCTAAATTTCCTTTGCTTTCCAGTTTTCTTGAAGAATTTTCTGAACCTTCTAGCTAGCATAGCAAACTCCTCATTATCCGGCTCACTTTCCTCATCACTCCCATATTTTGAGGCTTCGAGAGCAATACTTTTCTTCTTCTCTTCATTGCCTTTTTCTGCTGCCAAGTCATCCTCATAAAAAATAAGAGAGCCAATTAAATCACCAATAAGTAAGACATTTAAATCTTTAGCTTTCTCAATAGCAGTTCTTTTTTGTCTCCAGTCCTTAGGCAGCGGCCTAATAATTTTCTTAACTTTCTTGCTATTTGAAAAGGTCTTTCTTAGGGCTCATAGAGTGTTCACAATGTCCATAAATCTAGCATACATAGAATACACACTCTTATTTTGTTCCATTTGGAATAATTCATATTGTCGAGTGTACCTACTAATTTCAGACTCTTTCACTTGATTCGTGCCTTCACAAACAATTTCAAGTTTGTGCTAAATTTCATGTGTACTTTCACAACTAGACACTCTATGAAACTCTTTCTTATCTAGTGCACAAAATAAAGCATTCATAGCTTTGGAATTTAGAGAAGCTTTTCTCTTTTCCAATTTATTTCATTCGTGTGAAGGTTTTGGAATATCTTCCCTTACTTCATTCTTAGTTAAATGTATGAATGAACCATCACATATAACTTTCCAAATTTCATAATCTAAAGCTTGCAAATAAATTCTCATCCTAGTTTTCGAATATGGGTATTCATTACCATCAAAGAACGGTGGTATAGTTGTGTACTGTCCTTCCCTAAAGGTTAAGTCATATTGGGTTACCATTGATCTTTAATTCTAGACGGTTAAGTCTAAACAAGAGCACCTTGCTCTGATACCAAATGAAATACTATCTAAGCAACCCAAGAGGGGGGTAAATTGAGTAATTAAAATTTATGCGAAACAAACTATTCAACAATTTAAATCTATTGCCTTAATAAGTATAAAAATAATAAATTTAATCAAGCAAGATAATAAAAGAGTAAGAGAAGAAATCAAACACATGATTTTTATGTGGTTTGGGTAACCGTGCCTACGTCCACGCCTCCAAGCTCATCAGACTTGGGGATTCTACTAGACAAGCCTCTAAGGATTCAATCTCTTTTATAATTAGCTTCTAAGGTGTCAATAAACCTTTGTAACAAGCGATTATCCTCAATCTCTTAACCCAAGTGTATCCCAACAGTTACAATCTCTCAATTTGATTTTCAAGAATATTACAAAAAAAATCTCTCTCACACAATGTGTTTGATTACATATGAAAATCTAAAGTGTGAGTAAATGAGATGAATACAAGAATTTAAAGCTCAATGAAACTTGCATGATCAATAATTTGCTCAATGACAATTGTTGGAATCGTTTTTGTTTGAATTTGATTGAGTTTATTTATAGTTAGTGCTGAAATATAACCGTTGTTGACTTTCTGCACAATGTTGAATCACCGTTAACTAGAAGTCGGATTGCCATTTTGACTTTGAGCAAGTTACCGTTGGACAACATTTCAAACTGTCGGATTGCTATTTTCAAGATGTCGGATCATCGTTAGTGTCCAAAGGCTACCCTTCAATTTTGCTCGATGTCGGCTAGCCATTATCAAGATGTCGGTTAGCCGTTTGATACAGTGATTGCTACAGTGAATTATTTTACAAAATTATAGTTTGGCCTCAAAACTTTAAAAAATTATATTACGACCCAAAATCTTATAAAACTTATCAAATAAGTCCATTTCCAGAATTTTAAGCAATATTTGCTATTTTCAAAATTCTAAAAACTTTTCAATTTAAAACATTAACAAGAAAATAACTAATGTCATAAAATTATTTTTTATTTTAAAAGATTAATCGCTCTTAATCAAGTTTGTTATCATCAAAATCAAAATTAAAGAAATATTTATGTTAACATCCTATTGCATTGAGTCGAAGTTAGTTATATTGTTTTAAGTGATTATGTTAAAACATTTGTTATTTTTTTGTATATTGTACACTTAAATATCATGATACTTTATTCCTAAGTTTTTTATTTTATATAAAAATGTGGGCATGAAAATTATATTCACTTAGCAAACTTTCAAGACTTCAAACGCTCACACAATATCTAAAATTAAAAATCAATGCCCAATGTGTTAATAAATGACGCAAAGATATATTTAAAGCTCTATAAAGATTGTAATCTCGATTATAAGCTCAAAGATCATGTCGTGAAAGTGTTATTTGAATTTGAATGAGCTATTTATAGTTGGAGTAGAAAAACAGCCATTACTGACTGTCTGCCCGTAAACGGATCACCGTTGACCATTAACGATTAACCTTTTGAAGAACCGTTTGTCACTAACCTTTCACCGTTAAATTCTAGAGACTTGTAAAATAAATTTCTACTATCCATTCTTGCTAAACGGTTAAAGATTAGAATGGAATATGATGACTTCTAAATCTTAACGTTTGTATTATCTTTAGCGGTAAGTTATATTACACCATGTTTGTCTCTTTACATGTTGATATTGGTAAATAGTGTGAACTGAAAGATTTGATGAGTGAAATTGATTGAACTAACTGAAAGAATGTACATATCATAGTAAGTTCCAAGTAAGTTTTTGAGCCTATTATTCTTGGACAGTAACCTGTTTGCTTAGATCTTTAATTTTTTGAGTTAACCAATCAAAAAAAAAAATAAAAAGGATTGTGTAGCAGTATCTGAAAGTCCATTAAACTAGTAGACATAAAAGGCTTTTTAGATCTCTAAAAAATGATAGAAAAGCCATCTTTGATCTATTTGAATTTTTTTCTAGTCATCCCTATTGTGAAGTATATAGTTAACTATTTTGAGCTTATACCAAAAAAATAATCTTTTTTTCTTGTTAACTTATTATCCTCACTCCAATTTGGAGTATTGTCCTATGTTTTATATTTTCCATCACTTATTCATGTTTGAGAAATATATGAATGATTATTTTATTTGAAAAATGGTGTAGAAAGAGGCGCAATTGAAAAGAAATTAAATGAACAAAAAGAGAAGAAAAGTGAAGGAAAATAAACAACACCTTGCAATTTCCAAAAGATCTCAATTTTTCTCAAACATCTATTTTGTTTTTCCCATTATCCCTTTATTTTTTTAACCATGTCCCTAGCCTACGTCACAGCCTAGCAAAAGTACTTTTTGATTTTAGGGAACTATTGTCTAAAGTAGAAATTGATAACATGGACTAAAAGAAATTAATACAAATAATACTGTTGGTTTGACTAGTAATTCATTTAACTTAAGATCACTTTTTTCTGAGCTATGGATGTTATTGTTTCATCTTGGTGAAAGTGTGTGATATTATTTCTCTATTCTATTTTCTCAACCTATCACTCCTTGGATTGACTATTTTTATTGGGTGTAGTTTCTTTTAAGAGGGTCATTTTTAATCATGAGATTTTAAGGTTTGACATATTATTCTTGAAAAGTGCCTTAATTAATGTAACTTTGATTATTGATCGTTTTACATGAGTTTACTTGACTGATTTGTGTGAATGGTTGATGTGGGAGTGATTTTCTTTAAGACGGGATAATGCTTATACTTTTATTTGATTGTTGTCATTAATTTAATCAAAGAAGTAAACACTATTACCAAAAAAAAAGAGATTTCAATTTGCGTTTCAAATTATCTAGATTTTTATCGCTTCTATTGCTAGAGTGTAGTAATAAGTTGGCTAGGGGATGTGATTGGTACTAAAAAGTGTATATTTAATATGGTTACAATTACCAATTTTTCATTTACAATTTTGATTAATACGCTCATAAACTGTATATTATCTTAATGCTTCCCAAATAAATTTTTATGTTAAATTAATTTGCAGCATGTTAATTTTTATATTGTAAATATTTCAAGAATAAAGAGGGCATTGGAATGGAAAGCAAGAAACAATGAAGATTGATTTTTTAAAAAAAATCATATGCAGTATATGAGTTCTAATAATGAGTACTTGCAGATTGATTTAAAACAAAAAATATAGTTTAATGCAAATATGAATTAAAAAAAGAAAGAAATTAATAAATGATTTAACCTATCAATTATCATAATATCTTCTTTGGATGGCACACTATTAATTATCAAGTATATTAGTGGTTTTCTAATAAACAAGGAAAAAAAAGGAATAGTTGAAGTTGGAAAGGGCATTTAGCAATACTATAAACCAAAGAAACAAATAAAATATAATATTGAAACTGCAAATCTACCATCAAACTCAAATGTTATATTCATAAAGACAAAAAGATTGAGAAAAAAAAATAATATTCTTGTCCAAAAATCTCTACAACAAACTATTGATTCCATTGTTCCAGGCTTAAGTGAACTCTGAAATTGATCAAGAACTTGACGACCTATACTAAAAGTTGATTCATATACAACTATTGATATTGGAATAGTTAAAACATGACCAACCATAAAAGAGATAGGATAATGAAATTGATTGTCTTTCCAAAAACCTAGAATATTCAAGTGACTGCACTTATCAGCTTGTGTTTATTCAAATAATTTTTGGTACAACTAGATTCCGCATGCTCAAAATTAACAAATTCATGTTATACGTAAAAGAGAATAAAAGTATAATTCAACAAACATGAAATGTAACTAAAAGTATTAAACATAAAATGTAACTATGAAGTAAATAAGAATAAGTTGCGATTAAAGATATCTATCTAAATAAACTAACCTCAAGACATGAATCTAATTTTCCTCTACCTATTCTAACATCATTCTCATTTGAGTGAGAAACAGAACCATCCATGGAAGATGGTGTATAGGTAGATTGAGTCAAAATGAGCATATATTCAAAACAATAAAAACATCTTCTCTTTAGATTTCTTTTAACTCATTTGAATCAGCACTATAAACCTTTTTGTATGCCCAATTAACAAATTATAACTTGTAAAGAGGATCCAAGATAATAGCTGTTGTCAAAATTGTACAAAATTTATACCAATACTTTAAGAATTTCTTAAGAAATCTCTTATCCATGTTTATCATACACCCATCCTCATTTTTTGAATATTCCGTCAAAGCTAAATAAGCTACAAATACTTTTGGAAAGTACAAAATTGAAGTGGGATACTTTTAACCATAAAATATTGATAAAAAAGTACCAAAAAATTGCTAATTCTCTCTAATTTATTCCACTCATCTTTTGAAAGATAGTATTTATAATTAGAATCACTTAAAGTTAAGTGAGAAAAAAACACTTTTGTAATAAATTGCACAATCAAGCATAATATAAGCGGAATTCCATCTTGCAGGAATTCCATTTTGTAACATTTGATTAACGCACTCCAAAAACTTTTATTTTCTAACTTGAGATGCTCTCACATATTTCACACTTTCACGAATTTTATAAAGTTCTTCCTCTATTGCTTTTAATCTATCTTGAACAATCAAATTGATAATATGAGCATAACAACACATATCTAAATAGTGCTGCTTTTCTAGTTTTCAACTAAGATTTCAACATAGTAACACATGCCTCATTTCATTAGCTAAAGCATTGTCCAATGTTACAAAAAATAACTTTTTCTTAACGCTCTATTTAGTGTTTAAAAATAATAAATTTTCAAACAAACAAAGACCAATATGTGGAAATGGAATTATGGCGAAGTTTAACAATCTTTTCTGGAAAACCCAATTTTCATCAATAAAATGTGTTCTCAAACTCATGTATTTATAGTAGTGCTGGCAGTTCACATATCAATTGTAAAACAAATTCTACCAGGAACCTCCTCTAAAATAGCTTTAATCCTAGTCTTTCTATATTATAAACCATTAGGATATTTGCTTTTGCTATATTTTTAGAAACATTTTGTACTTTAGAATTTAGAAACTTAAAACAGGTAACCCACACTTATTGCTGTAGACAATTCACGAAAACATCTTGATAAAATTCTGGATAAACTAACCCTATAGAACCTGAATGGTTTAAAATCATCTAAGAGGGATCATGTGGCCTTTTGAACTTAGGACATTTTTTAATATGTTTAATCATGTTAGCAATCTTTAAGTACATTCACTAATGTAAAATTCCCCACAAGCACACATAGACCTTTCCTTTCCCTCTTAATATGCATTTAATGGCAATTTAATAGAGACACCATATGCATTAGATGTTCTTCTCCTTTTGCATTATTTCTTTAGAACATTTAAAAAGGCTTTATTATTAGTTGAATTACGATTATGTGGATCTATTTTGTTGGGTCCATCTCATTTAGTTTGCTCGAGCCCAAAGTTTTAAAAATTTAAGTAGTTAAACAATAAAAGAAAACTTGAAGAAGCCAATGAAATTTGCCATGAAATTTAGGTTTGAAAATGTGGCTATATGAACAAGAATAATTAGAGTTGGCAGCAACTTTTGTGCCTGAGAAGGACAAGAGAGAAGGAAAGAGACAGTGGCATGCTTTTAGAATTGGGGGGCTTTGGTTTCAATATTTGATTAGACGATCGGAAGGCAATTTTAACTCTATTTTCTCCCAAATTTAGAGGGTAAGTTCTTGGTATCATCCTCCATGATTCTACTGGTCCTTGATTTTTGTTTGATCCTCTCATTGGATGTTATTTGATATACCCACTTGTTAGAGAGATAGATATTAGGCTGTACTGTGAGCTAAAAATATTGAGATTTTTTATGTTGTTAGCCTTTAGTATTATCTAGATAAGAATTTGTGCTGTAATCCTATTAATATAGTCGAAGATTATATCAGACTACGATCTCATGCTTTCTCTTACTTTGGGTTTTCACTTGAGAATCTGTCTTTTGTGATTGGTTTATTGCTTTTGACTGTGTTGGTTTTTTTGTACCTATTTATTTGTGCTACACATTTTATTTTAATCGTAAAGAAAAAAGGGGAAAGAGTTTTGTTCTTACTTGATTTGCAGTTGCTTGTGTGAGTCTTTTTCCTAGCAAAGTGGTTTTAGAGCGTCAGGTTTTGTATTTTTATTACTTGTGTGGTTGAGATTGAGAAGTCCTCAGCATGCATGATTAAATTAAAGTCGTAGAATTATGGTAGATTGAAGTCTAGGATGGAAGATTTATTGTACATGAAAGACTTACATGAACCCATTAAAGGCGAAGAATCTAGACCTGCTAATTTAGATGATAAGAAATAGGCTTAATTAAACCAGAAGACCGTGGGTACTATTAAATCATGGATTGATCCGGGTGTGTACCACCATGTCTCAAAAGAATGCAGGGTTGATGTTCTTTGGAGAAAATTAGAGATGATTTATAGGCAGCCAACCACATAGAATAAAGCCAATATGATGAAAAGGCTTGTTAATTTAAAATATAGGGAAAGGCGCAATATAACCAAACACACTATTGAGTTTCACGGCTTGGTTGATCAGTTGACTACTATGAAAATTATCTTTGAAGATGAGTTACAAACATTATTATTAGTTAGTTCTTTACCTGACAGTTGGAGACATTAGCGGTGTCAGCGAATAATTCAACACCGAACGAGAAATTAACCTTGGATATGGTTACAGACAGGCTACATAATGAAGAATCTAGAAAAAAGAGTGTTGGAGCAGTTCCCTCTGAGTTAGATGCACTTGTTTGAGGAAAGCAAGAAAGTTAAGGGAGAAACCAAAGTAGAATTTTTCACCAGCAGAACAATAATAACCCCAAAGGGAGATCTAAGTTCTAGAAGAGAAACACGAAGTGCTTTGTGTTGATTGTTAGAAAGTGTATATTTATAAAGGAGAAAATCGTCATTTTATACTTCAAGTCTAACTAACATTGCTACTTTTATGTATTTAAGTTTTTTGTTATTTAATTATGTGTGTTTTGTTATAATTAAGTATTTTATGTATTTTAAGGGCATCATGATCATTTCACAATGAACGAGTGATCTGACAGCAAAACGGACATCACTTTTGAACTCAAGACTGGCGAAAATCTTAAGAGGAGAATAAAAGGAAAAATGGCATTGTTCACATGTTCAGGGTACTGTTCACATATATGGTCCGATGACGTGGCGTTGACCGATGATGTGGCATCGATCGATGATGTGGCAGTATTTAATTGGACGAATGATGTAGTATTGACTACTTATGTGGCATTGACCCATGATGTAGCGTTGACCATTGATGTCTCACGGCCCTATTGGACTAAAATTCTTATGTGCTAATGATGTGGCAGCACCAAAAATCTTACGTATGGTACACACACATACATAAGATTATTTACTATTCAAACCGCATCACTATTCAAGCCGCCACTGTTCAATTCACGTTATTGTGCAAACCGCATGGTCAAACAGCGTACTGTTGACTGATGACGTGGCGTAATTCTGAGCGTCAAAACTATTTTTAATCCGATAGTCATAATTTACTCAATGTATCGATAAAAAGAGGGCTCTCCCTCCCCCCCCAATTTGAGACCCCTGAATCCATTTTTGAGCTTAGTTTTATTTAATTCCTTCTCCATCATGTATTTTCTACGTATATTAATAAATTTTCATTTTAACCCTAGTTAAAAAATGAGTAGCTAATTTTCTTTCAAGCTTGGGTTGAAAGTGAAGTCTCAACATGTTCCGAGGACTTAATTTGGCAAATTTATTTTCTCTTCCCCTCTAATATTTGTGGATGTTTTGACTTGTCATCGACAAAAAGTAATAATCTTGTTTACATACCGCCCTGGTTAAACCCGCACCCTAGTACCAGGTTATTATTATTTGGCACGATAAGCCCTTAGCACAATATTTATTTAAGCATGGTTCATGAGGTGTGGAAACCACCCTCGTGATTTAATTGACATTAATAAAGAATATTTAGCCTGTGGAGCATGTTGATGCAGATCCAGATACCCACGTGCTTTATTTCAATAGATTTCGTTTCAGTTTATTCTTACCATTTTAATTTAAATTCTAGATCACTTCCACAACAAATCCAACCACCCATTTAAAAAGTTTAATTCTACATATAATTAAAATCCACTTTTTCGTGGGATCGACACTCGTCACCGTTAATATGTTCTACAATAGATTCATGCGCTTGCGAGTTCAATAAAATTTGTACAACACTTTGATTGTCAGAAAATATGTCACGTTAAAACAAAGTATAGATTGTGAAAAATAAAGCAGGCGAAAGAGAAAAAGGTGATGCTTAGAAAATTGACAAAGAGAACACTGCAGCCACAATTAATGGTGATATGAGTATTATTTATAATGAGAGCTTTGTAAATCTTGATTTGAAAACCAATGACTGGGTGATTGATTTGGGTGCTTCATTTCATGTTACTGCACATCGTGATTACTTCGCATCCTATGTTAATAGTGATTATAGTCATGTTCACATGGGAAATAAGGGCACGCAAGATTATAGGTGTAGGAGATAGTTTCTTGGAAATCAGCATTAGCTGTAAGTTGTTGCTTAAAGATATCAGACATGTACCAAATATTCATCTTAATTTAATCTCTACAACAAGCTTGATGATGATGGTATACTAACGAATTTGGTAAAGGAAAGAAAAAGGCTCCCTAATGTTCGTTAAGGGGAGAAAAGTAAACACTCTCTATGTAATTGAAGTTAAGATAAAGAAAGAAGACATGAATGTGACTGTAAAAGATTCTGACATTGAGACATGGTACAAAAGGCTTGGTCATATTGGTGAGAAAGTTTTAAAAACTCTTGTTAGAAAACGATTTCATTGCTTAGCTAGAAAGGCATACTGAGTAACTTTTAAAAGCTTTTCTCCAATTAGAAAGTGGCAAGTGTTGATTTGATTCACACTGATGTTTGCATAATGCAAAGTAGATCAACAAGAGGTGCACTTTAGCTAATGACTTTTGTTAATGATTATTCTAGAAAAGTGTGGGCTTTTGCTTTGAAATCTAAAGAGTAACTACTTTGTTGAGTATTAAAAAATGTATATTTATAAAGGAGAAAATTATCATTTTACACTTCAAGTCTCACAACATTGCTACTTTTATGTATTTAACTCTTTTGTAATTTAATTATGTGTGTTTTATTATAATTAATTATTTTATGTATTTTAGGGGCATCATGATCGTTTTACGATGAACGAGTGATCAAACAGCAAAACGGACATCATTTTTTAACTCAAGACAGTTGAAAACCTTAGGAGGAGTATAAAAGGAAAAATGACATTGTTCACATGTACGGTACTATTCATACATACAGTACTATTTATGTCACTATTGACGACACTGTTCACATATACGTCCGATGACGTGGCAGCATTTGATTGGACGAATGATGTAGCATTGACTGCTTATGTGGTGTTGACTGATGATGTGGCATAGACCGATGATGTGTCACGATCTTATTAGACTAAAATTCTTATGTACTGTTGATCGATGATGTGGCAGCATTTAGTGGACCAAAAATCTTGCGTACGGAACATGCACATACATGAGATTATTACTATTTAAACCGCGTCACTATTCAAGCCGCGTTACTGTGAAATTCACGTGGTCAAACCGCGTACTGTGAAATTCGCGTGGTCAAACCACGTACTGTTCAAACCGAGTACTGTTGACTGATGACGTGGCATAATCCTGAGCGTCCAAACTCTTTTTAATCTGATGGCCATGATTTACTCAATATATCTATGAAAATGGGGCTCTCCTCCCTAATTTGATACCCCTGAATCCATTTTTGAGCTTAAGTTTTTGTAATTCCTTCTTAATGTTGTATTTTCTACGTATTTTAATAAATTATCATTTTATTCCTAGTTCAAATATGAGTAGCTAATTTTCTTTTAAGCTTGGGTTGAAGGTGAAGTCTCAACATGTTCCATGGACTTAATTTGATAAATTTATTTTCTCTTCCCCTTTAATATTTGTGGATATTTTGACTTTTTATCAACAAATAATAATAATCTTGTCTAGATACCACCCAGGTTAAACCAACCCCCGAGAGTACGTCCTAAAGCTTTATTTCCTCAGAGGTTAGCTGAAGGGAAGAAAGGAAAATCCACAGGTGAGATTTTTGAAATCTTCAAATAGGTAAGTGTTAACATCCCTTTATTTGATGCTATAAAACAAGTTCCATCTTATGCCAAATTTCTTAAAGACCTTTGCACTAAAAAGAGAAACATTCATGTTCAGAAAAAGACCTTTTTAACAGAAAACATTAGTTCTATACTCTAAAATAAACGGCCTCTAAAATACAAAGATCCAAGCTCCCCCACTATCTCATGTAGTATAGGGAACCACATAATTGAGAATGCTTTGTTGGATTTAGGAGCTAGTGTAAATTTGTTGCCTTACTCAGTATTTGTGAAACTTAGAATGGAAGAATTACACCCAACTCCAATGGTATTACAGCTTGTAGATCAGTCCACAAATATACCTCGTGGTATTGTGGAGGACGTGCTTATCCAGGTAGACAAGTTTTATTTTCCTGTTGATTTCATTATAATTGACACTCAATCAGTGTATGATTCAAAGAAGCACATCCCCATTATCCTAGGCCGACCTTTCTTGGCAACTGCCGATGTTCATATTCAATGTAGGACCGAAAATATGCAGTTGTCATTTGGCAATATAACCATGGAGCTCAAGAGAATTCAGTTCCAGATTTACTGGTTCTTTAAGAGATTGGTTTGAAAGCCTCGGTGCAAATTCTTAAAGTTTCCACAGCACTTGGTCTCATTTATGAACAATTCCTTGGTGAGCCGATAACTGCTAATAAGCTTGCTCGAAGGGAATTTCTCTAAATGAAGTGTTGCTCTGTTCAGCGAAAAGATCTTGATTTTCACTACAAGAGAATGTCTACACTCTACTACAAACTCAATGGTTTTAATAATCCCATATTAAAACATGTCTTTGTAGCATCTCTTCTAAAGGAATTACAGTCAGAGATCCGACGATAATTGAATGTTAATCATTTAGATATTGCCAATCTTTCTCTTAGTAAAATCTATCAGCTTGCAGTCAGTTGTCTCGAAAGAGTCTATGAACAAAAAAAGTTTTTCAAAGATCTCATGAATGACAAACAACCTTTCAAAAATGCCTGCAAAAAACCTTATCTCAAGATCGAATGCAAAGATGACAAAGATTGCACTTGTCCAACAAAGAAGAAAACTCATTTTCAAAAGTTTTCTCACAAAAGGAAGCACTATTCCAGCCATACCGATTTTTTAAAAAGAAAATTCCAACTTAGTCCTACAAAGCTCAAAGCAGTCGATGCTTCATATGCAAGAAAAAAGGTCATTTTGTAAAAAATTGTCTAAACAAAACAGCAAAAGCAGTTCGTCTTGTTGAACATCTCCACAGCTCTTCTATGCTCTCTGAACATGATGATGTTGAATGAGTATATATTGAACAAGAAGAATATGATGAGCATACAACATTTACCCTTGCCAATACTGATGACGTCTCTGATCAAGATGACATCTCTATCATTCAAATAGTCCAGTAATTACAAGCCTCCATACCCAAGATTCTCAATCTTTCTCTAAAAATCCAACTTCTCCCAGCTAAATTTGCTAAATCTATCCCTGTTATAGGATTTCTTGATACTAGTACACAGAAAAGCATGCTCAGCCCTGTTATTCTTCCCTCACACTTTTGGGAAAAACATATTGAGTATTTTCGTGCAGCCAACGGAGAATTATTCCATACTTCACTTATCACTAAAAAACTTGTTGGAATTCAAATTTTTTCTAACTACATTCTTTGGACAAAAATTGTAGGTTCCGATCTTCCTGATAAAGACCTACTTATTAGATTCTATATGCTCCATCGTATTTTCAAACTCCAGATAACAGCATTAGGTGGTAAGGTATAAATATATGTTCTAGCATTGTACAGATGAGTTGCCTTTCTATGCTCTTACAGATGCTCTTTCTCCTTACCAGTCCTTCACTGATCGTTTTCTTCTATTTTGTCCTGAAAATCGTTCTACGTTTTCTTATCCATCTCCAATGTGGAAAAATGAGAAATTATTCATTCAGTTACCTTTTAAACTTAATGAAGATATCAATCCCACAAAGGCCACGCATTCAGGGATGACTCTCTCAGACTTACAGTTAGCTCAAAATAAGTATTCTTAATTGTTAGCACTAGGTCTTATTGAGCCAACAAACTCAAATTGGGCTTGTCAGGTGCTCTACGTAAAAAAGCTAACAGAATTGGTTCGAGGAAAAAAGAGACTTGTCATTGATTATTAGCTTCTAAACTGTTTTTTCAAAGATCATAAGTTTTCATTAGCAAATTTCCAATCCTTGTTCGTCTACATCTGTGATGCTAAGGTATTCTTCACGTTTGATCTCAAAGTCGGTTTTTGGCAACTTGGAATACATCATTCTATTAGACATAAAACAGCCTTTTGCATCCCCAATGCACATTACCAACTGACGGTTATGCCTTTTGGTCTTAAAGTAGCTCCATCACATTTTCAAAAGGCAATAACCCACATCTTTGACATCCTGCATTTCTCACCTGATCATGTCTCCCACCAAGCTCTTCTTTCCCATTTTCTAAAAATAGTGGATACCCATGGGATAATATTGTCGACCAAAAAGAGTGTTCTAGGACAATCTTCTGTAGAATTTCTTAGCATGATTCTAGAAAATGGAAATTACTATCCAGGCCCTCATATTGCTCAAGAATTGCTTCACTTTCCAGATCGGCACTCATCTCAAAAGCAGATTCAGTAATTTTAGGCATTATCAATTATCTCCGAGATTTTCTCCCTCATATTGCTGTTAACACTAGCCAATTATCCAAGATGCTAAAGAAGTCTGCCCCACCTTGGGGATCACTCCGGACTGCAATAGTCCAGTAGTTGAAACAGCCACGGCCTCTCCTCCAAGATTCCACGGATGGTCAAAGAATACTCGGGATGCCGTTGATGAATCGGGAGTACTCTTGAAAGATTGATGACAAAGAATACTACTATGCTCATGCTAGCAGACAATTCAAAGACGCAAAAAAACACTACCATGTGATTTATAAATAAATCCTAGCAGTCAAGTATAGGATTCTGCTTTACCAGCCATTACCCCCGTTACTCCTGTTTCCTCTTTCTCTGTCATAGCCATGACCTCTACTTTACCAAATATGGCTTTTACCAAAAAGAGTTTTCCATGCAACCTCAACTTTACATTCCCTCACCAAATTCAAGATTTTGCAAAAAAATTCCTGTTTAAGTATATCATGAATATTTATTTACCGAACTCAACCTTCCTGTTTTCGAAGTTTCCATCCAGAACACCTCTTCCTTACTAACTTAACCATTGATCCCTTTCGAGATCTCACAGAAGATAAACTTTGGTATTTATAGTGTTTGACGATCTTTTATGCTACCAAAATAGTTTTCCCTGTTCAGCCTCTCCACAAAATCCTAACCAATCCAGCTTATGCTCAGTCTCTGCTCTGGACATTATTTGAATGATTCTCCCATCCCTTTTGGTGGTGTAAACAACTTCAATAGATTTCTAACAAACATATCTTTCACAACTTTCAGATCTTGAAGGTGCCCAGTTCACTATTACTTTTATCATACACCATCCTTATTTCCAACATCTAACCACTAAGCTATTTTGGACCCAAGACCAGGCATATGAATGGAAAACTGTTCCCCATTCTTTTCCCCTTTATCGTGACCCAGCCATTATCACAGACTTTAAAAAATTCCTCTTTGAACTTAATCATGTGTCAATCTCTCCTACAGACATCTAACACATCTCTCTTGGACCACAACATGAACTTTTGCTTGTCCCTTATCCTTCATCCAGCGTCTCGACAAGTGGTATTCTCCTAAAAGAAGAACGACCAGACTACACTAATGTCTTGTTCCATAATTAACATGATCCTTGGGAAGACTTTGCCCTCATACTTCAACCTGCCGTTGAAGTTCCAGTCACAAACTTAACAACTCAGCCAACAAATCCAATAACTCAGTCTGACCATCCACATGGCTCTTCTAACAACTCCATTGACTTTGCACAACACTATTCTTATTTGCCTTGGTGGAAAGAATTTTTGACAGAAGTTGACAGTGACGTGGACAACCTATCTCCCTCTCACAGCTTTTAATAAAATATTAATTTAATCACTTTGCTTTATTCAAAGTTGTTTGTCTTATTTGTATCTACTTTTGAAAAAGTCATTTGTTGGTGTGCTTTTGGTTTAAGAAAAGTATGTCCAATACGTCTACTTTACCTTAAGTAAAGTTTAACTTTACTTTTGCAAGTTTTTATTGTATTGTAATGATAGGGTCCTATCCTATCTTCAAGGATGCTCTATATAAATTAGCCTCCTCTAAGTTTGTAATCAAGTTGAGATATATAAAAAATCTCTCTCTGTTTACCATATCTCATGACGTTCTAAACTTCTTTCTGTTTTCTCTAATATACCTAAGACAGACAACCACCTAATTAGTTCATCTTCTTCTATAACGAGTATGCTCTGCACTCGCCTCTTTGAAGGATCTTGTGCATCCAAAAGTTTCCAGGCTCTATCATAAATACCAGAGCACTCTGTATATAAGCGGGAAACCAACGACGTATATTCTGATGGTCAACTTGAATGGGGACTATATCAGTTTGTACTGCTGGTATAACAAGCCACGTACAGCGTGATCAGAGCCTGTTGTTCACAAGTTCACACTGAAACTTAGCCATGATGGCTCCTAAACCTTGTGTGGTATTGTGACACCAAGTGCCCCATAAATATGTACTCTCCCTAAGTATATGGCCTATCAATTTTTAATCCAAAGTATATTTATCCAACAATAGCATATATACCCATCCATCATCAAAAAGAAAAAAATAAATAGGATTTAGAGAGAAGTTCAGATATTACCTATGTTATGGGAGCAAAAATTTCAGCAGAATCTCTCTTTAACATGACCATATTCTCAAATACAAATTTGATGAAAACACTTCCATATAATCTTAAACAAACACAACAGTCCAAAAACTTCATCAATCCCACAACTCAAAACAAATATCCAAGCCAACAAATAACACACAGGTAACCATCAATAATAAAAATCATAAAAAAACATCCATGCAATCCACAAAAAAAAAGATAAGTACATACATCATAATAATATCAATTAAAATATGAAATAAGAGGAGAAATATATGTGCGAAAAACATATGCAAAAACTAAGATGGGGGCTGTGAGGAGGAACCACCAAGATGGGAACCAAGGAGAGTAAAAATACGTTGTGACCATCAAGAAATTCTTGATGCTGATCAAGAAACTGTTGCTGCTAAAGCTGAAAAGCAGTAAATTATGACTGAAGATGCTGCTGCTGCTCGAAAAGATTCTAAACATCACCAACTAACATCTGCATACGGTTATCTAAAACTTCTGGATGCTCTAGAGCTTGGGGTCGATTAGTATCCATCTCACACTCCTTAGAATCAGAATCGATTAGAGGCTGTGTTACGGATCCACAACGAGGGGGTAGAGGTCTAGTTTGTAGCGTAAAATCAGGTAGCTAATTAAGAGGGTAAACATCATTAAGCATGCGATCGTCTTTCAAAGCAACAAGTGTGTATTGGATTTTAGAAGTAGATATCTTGATCCACTCCCTAATATTCCAAGAAAAGCCCATATTTGTCATAGCATCCTAACCAATCCTCTCAATCTCTACATAAACTAAGTCTCAAATAAGTACTTGAAAATGTCGCAATATCTTAGAAATAATACTACTATACGGAAGAAATCGATGATTAACTCTAGGAGTACTCAGCATGTGCCTCAAAATAACATAACCAAGGTTAATAAATCGCATCTCAATAAGACTATCTAATAACCCAACATCTATGGTCGTCACTTCATCCAAATGTCCCTTCTTAGGAGTAACAAATGTTGTAAGATGGTATGAAGGATCCAAACTTTTAAAGGTAACAGCTGTGATCGGAAAAAAAAGGGTACAAATATCATTTGTTAGGTTTCGACGCCTAGAAATATTTTGAACATCATGAGGGTGAACAAAATCGACAAAAGAGAGAGCCTTCCTAAAAATATAGATTTTGTGACTAGTATCGGAGTGCCAAGGATGTTATTTAAATCCTCAACATTGAATTCTATGGGAATGCCCTCGACATGAGTAATTATCCTATCTTGCCTATTTCCGAAAATTTCTATATTCGAGTAAAATACACGGATTAGATTAGGATAAACCCATTCATCAAGATCTAAAGCTAACTCCTGAGGCAATAACATATCTTTTACACTTTTCTACCATATGCAATCAACTCTCTAAAGTACTCCAAATCTATAGAGTAAGATTCAATTACTTTGCGTCCCATAAAGTGGGATTTGAAGCGTTTGGCCAAAAGACCCGTAGGAATGTGGATCCTTTCAAATTCTAAAGTTTCCCGTAGTGGTATTGGATTCCGACTGAGAACACCTTTTTTCTTCCGAACAACCCTTGAAGATTCAGTCGTGGATGCAACTAAGGAAATCGGGGAAAACAATAAAGGGGTAAGCGAAAATGAAGAAGAAAACCTA
Source organism: Citropsis articulata (assembly GCA_030449925.1). Classification (NCBI taxonomy): domain Eukaryota; kingdom Viridiplantae; phylum Streptophyta; class Magnoliopsida; order Sapindales; family Rutaceae; genus Citropsis; species Citropsis articulata. The sequence goes on along the minus strand of JASUUH010000211.1, from coordinate 17,015,998 downwards.
AGAATAGTTTATATCATACGAAAATGGTAAGTCATTTTCTGCAATCGGTGAGTCGATAATTTCCACAAAGCTTCCTAATGGAAAATGGTTATCCAGTTGGCACAATAGTGAATAATTAATAAAACTAGCCCTCTGTTTTTAATCATTTGACTATTTCTAAAAAGGGATTTACTAATTTACTAATAATTTACAAGTATTATTTCTTAATTTCTGTATTTAAACGGTAAATCGTTTATTACCAAACGATTAGCCGTTTATTTTAATAATGATTTTGCACATTTATTTTAATTTTTGTCTGAAAATTAATCAAGTCCAAGACCATTTCATTGATTCGAAATGTTTTAAAAGCCGATTTAATGCATTGTTCATGTATTCACACAATTCAAACAATCAATTTAAGCAAGTAATCACATCATGAAAATAAAATAGACTTGATATCATATAAAGCTATGCTATTGTGCAATATTAATCATTCCAAGCTGATGCCTAATTTTAGTAAATTGTTCTTTGCTAAAGGGTTTAGAGAAAATGTCAGCATCTTGTTTTTCAGTTGAAACAAAATTTAATGAAATATCCCCTTTTTAAACATGATCTCTTAAGAATGATTTCTAATCTCTATATACTTAGTTCTTGAGTGTTGGACAAGATTCTTTGAAAGATTTATAGCACTAGTGTTGTCACACATTATAGGTATTTTATCAAGGTAAATGCCATAGTCTCAAATGAGATTCTTTAGGACATTACTGAAATCGTGCATACAAGCATACATTAAACATGATGTCAGGCTTACTAGCAGTTAACTCAAGCAAGGACTCGATCATACCTTGATAATTTTTTATATCAACTTCCTTGCCTTTTTCATCCTTATCAAGCTTGATTGTTGTGCTCATTGGAGTACTTTCAATCTTTCTTTCTTCAAGACCAAATTTCTTCAGTAAGCCTCTTAAATGTTTGGCTTGATTGATGAAGATTCCTTCTTCAGTTTGTTTTATTTGAAGTCCTAGAAAGTAATTCAATTCTCCTATCATGCTCATCTCAAATTCCTTGCTCATACAAGATGAAAATGTTTTAACACAAAAACTCATTAGTAGATCCGAAAATAATATCATCAACATAAATTTGGACAATGAGAATATCTTGGTTCGTATGGTTAATAAAAAGAGTTTTATAATCCTTACCCATTGGGAAACCATTATCCAACAAGAAATTTTTAAGCCTACCATACCATGCTCTAGGTACTTGTTTTAAACCATACAAAGCTTTTGTTAACTTGTAAACATAATCTAAAATTTTCTCATTTTTAAAACCAGGTGGTTGTTTCATATAAAGATTGAAAGTACCTTGAGCCACTAATCTAGCTTTATTCCTTACAATCACACTGAATTCATTTATTTTATTCCTAATACCCATTTAGTACCAATGATAGATTGATTTTCCGGTTTAAGAACTAATTCCTATACACTATTTTTCTCAAATTGATTCAACTTCTTTTGCATTGGCATAATCTAAGATTCATCATTTTCTGCATCCAAAGAGGATTTTGATTCAATTTGAGATATAAATACAACATGCTCATAAGTATTTCTAAATGATGATCTAGTGGTTACACCTCATGAAGGGTCTCCTAAAATTAAATCTTTAGGGCGAGAAGAAACATACCTCCACTCATTGGGAAGTGTTTTGAGTAGTACTTTCATCTTACTTCAAATTAGTTTCTTCTTGGTACTTCTCTTGATTTTCATGTGATGTATCATCTTGTTTGTCTTTTAAAGATTGTTATTGTAACCTCCATTTGCATCATCATCATCAATAACTTTCTCTATAGAGGAAGGATTAAATTCACCAAACGTAACATGCATTAATTCTTCCACAACCAAAGTTCTTTTATTATATACTTTATAAGCTTTGCTTGTGTTTGAATAACCAAGAAAGATACCAACATCATTTTTGGATTAAATTTATCAAGATTATCTTTTGTGTTCAAAATAAAACATTTGCATCCAAAAACTTTGAAATAACTAATGTTGGGTTTTTCATCTTTCCAAAGCTCATAGGGAGTTTTATTGAGATGAGGTCTAATCAACACACGATTTAAAGTATAACAAATGGTGTTGACGGCTTCAGCCCAAAAATACTTATGTAATGCATTTTCATTCAACATGGTCTAAGCCATTTCTTAAATAGACCTATTTTTTCTCCCAACAACGCCACGTTGTTATGGAGCTTTTGATGAAGAGAATTTATGCACAATGCCAAAATTATTGGAAAAGGTTTCAAATGCACGATTTTCAAACTCTCCTCCATGATCACTCCTAATGCATGCAACACCATAACCTTTTTCATTTTGAATTTTCTTACAAAACACTTTAAAGGCATCAAGAGCATCATCTTTATTAGCTAAGAATAATACCCATGTATATCTAGAGAAATCATTAATGATTACAAAACTATAATACTTGCCATTTAAGTTAGCATATCTTAAAGGTCTAAATAAGTCTATATGAAGTAGTTGAAGAGGTTTTGAAGTGGAAATATGATATTTTGGAAGACATTTAACCTAATCATTTTTGGAAATCTTCAAAATTTAATCCATAATTGCATGTCCTAGTCTTCTATGCCATAGCCAACTATCATCATGCAATGCAAAAAAATATTTTTCATGAGTAGATGCACACTCTATGTCAATGGTATAAATATTACCACATCTATTTTTAACAACAAAATTTTGCTATCACATGCATTCTCGATAAGACGTCTAATTTTATCAAAAACAACTTTATAACTCTTGTCACACAATTAACTAATATTAATCAAATTATATTTCAAATTTTCAACCAAACATACATTTCCAATTAGAGTTGAGGATATTTTACCGACATTACCAATTCTGAATCTTTCTTTTTGAATTGTCTCCAAAGGGAACATCGCCATCATTTTTTATTTTGGTAAAACATGAAGACCATGTATAGTTTCCAGTCATATTTCTTGAGCAATCACTGTCCAAGTACCATTTATTTTTCTTCTTCTTCAAACCTTGTAGAGAAAATCTTAAGTCTTAGGTACCCAAACGTTTTTGGGTCCTTGATGTTAGTAATATGCCCTAAAGGCCAATCGAATGGTGTTTGCTTTTAGGAAATTATTCTATTTGATTAGCATTTTGATATTTTAAAATGGCAAATTTATTAACATTCATATATTAATTTAATGAATATAGTCCAAGAAGTAAAATTGTTAAGGAACGCATTCTCGAGTTTGTCGAGAATATGAAATGTGTATCCTTTGTACTATACTTCTGAAAGAGTTCTTAGTGGTAGATTTATGATTGGACATTATAAATTTCTACAAACACTAGTATGTGTTATGACTCATTTATAGTATGTGATACTAAAATGGATGCTGAGTTTCATATCATTGACATAAGATGTCAAGTCAAACACATAGGTACTTGTTGCAAGAATGAGTTTACTGAACTTGACTAAATATAATAAGCCATATGATTTTGAGTGTTAATGGCTTATTATACATTGTGATAGACACTATGTTTAGTAATGGTCTTTAAACCTAAGGCATCACAAATATCTTGTACATAGACGTCTCTGATATGTAAAAGCATAAAGATTGATTTCAAATCAAGGAAGAGATCTAACAATAGCTGTCATGGTTGACTATGTATGGCCAAGATGGAATTCATCACTTTGTAATATACAAAAAAAGGATGTCCCAGTGAGATAGTATGAATTGACATGAGAAATCCTTAGCCAAGGTAAAATATGTTTAAAGGAGTTCAAATTATATTTTCATGTCAAGTTCATTTGGATTTATTTTGAGATAAAACATAAATGCTTAACACACTAAACCATAAGTCGTGCTTTTCTCTGAACATAGATGATGAACAGACCAAAAGATAAAGATACAATGGAATAAGTTCTATAGATCCAGCATTTATTATTGTTTGGGTGGTTGTGAAATACTGGTAGGTGTCACTCATGACTTGTAGAAACCTCAAGATCATTATTGGTAAAGCGTATTATCAATGTATCTTAAGGTTATTAGAAAAGTTCTAATTGATGACTAAAGAGTTTAGCATCATTTAATGAATAAAGAGTTATCATTAAAATAATTCTACTACCTTATAACAAAGAACTTAAAAGGTCACACACCTAATAGAAATAAAAAAGGAGTTACTAAAAAATGAGAAGTTAAATTTCCTAATTTTAGGAAAATTAGTATTTATATTATAATTTATTGAGAATGAATGTATATATAGATATTTATATATCTTAAACATGATTTAAGATAGAAATTTAGATGTTCTATAAATATTTTAAGGAACAAAATAAATTTCATAAATTCTCAATTAAACATTATGTATAATATCGAGCACATAAAATGACTGTTTTGGACATGCTCTGGTTCATAAATGGTTATGGACTTCTAGACCAATTTTGGGTTTAGAATTTTGCGTTTTTATTAGACCTAATATGGATTAGGAGAATGCATAAAATATGTCACAAAAGAAGTCCACAATTAACTATTTTATTTGATCAAAATGGATTTAATTAATTAAAAACAAAATTAATTAATTTAGCTATTTATTTATTCAAAATAATTTGATTAAATAAATTATTGAAGTGATAAGATCACATTAAATAAATAACAGCTTAATGGGTGGGTCTAGCACATGTTAATGTTTGGTGCCATTATTGAAAAGATAATGGTGACTTTATTTGGTGGAATGAATAATCATGAACTAACATTCATGTTTCTTCATTATCTCTCTCATTTCCAAATGAAATTAGGTGATTTAAAATCCTATGAACTCCTAAAACATTTCTAAGTGTGGACTGATTAGAGGCATCATAATTGGGGTGCTTTAAGGGTCTTAAATCGTGGCAAAATGGAAGCTATTCATGCAGTGGCCTATATCCTAGATAGTGTTCGTATCTTGCTGTTTTCAGTCATTTTCTCCTACCTCACAATGTCGTTTTTGAAACTACAAGTGAGATAAACAAACTTTAATCTTTCCTCTTGATCTTTAATCTTCCGCCATCCGTTTTAATTTTGCTGCGCAAAAGTTGTGTTTTCAGGAACCTCATGGACAAATGTTGTCCTTCAAGTGGTATCAAGCCATCTTCATTCAAATTTTAAGTTTTTAAAGTATGATCTATGTTATTTCCATTTACAACAGCATGAAGGATGATCATGGAAAGACATAGATATTTTATGATATATTTATGTCATATGATGACTGAATATATGCATGATTGTGTGAGCTATAGGTTTATTTATTGATTTGGCCGATTTCTAAAGGCTTAAATAGTTGTAATATTTTTAAATAGGGACTTGCATGTCCCTCCCTCTATTAAGATATGATTGTATCACCTTACCCCTAAATTTGTACCCTGATTCTTCTAAATATGTAATTTCTACAAGATGATTGTAAAAACGAAGGACGACGTATTTATGATGCCTTGGAGAAAGAAGACTTTATGGATCATTGTAACACTTCCAATGATCTTTTGGCCTCTTAAATAGAAACTAATAATTGTAACAATTTGAGGCATAAGATGTCTCATAATCATTATTGCTTGCTTGATACCTAGGTGGACCTTATAGCCAATTTTAGCTCTAATTAGTTTTATTAGAAAATTCCATGATCATCCTTGGTTAGTTTGTCTATAATATGCATGAGATGTATATTAGGGTGCTTAGACATATTTGATTATTGAAAATGGAATAACATGCTAAAAAGTAAGATCATTAATAATGACCAAATACTCCTTATTAAAATAATCATAATTATTGTTAAGTTGTAATGATGGAAATTAAGAATATCTATCATGGCCTACTAATACCAATGGAATGTTTTAAATATTTTATGTTTGGGCTAGTTACCATGGATACATGGGCTACTCATTCCTTAAAATGTTGAAAACAAACCATATATCATATGATGATGCATAATTCATGCATTAAGCTATCAAGAACTATTAGGTGAGGTCAGTAAGATGTTTCGAAACATGCAAGGATATTAGGGTAAACTCAACTAAACCACTTATACCAAGAACTGTTAGGTGAGGTAAACTTAAGCTAATGAGAATCTAATTCGTACTAGAAGCTGTACCAATGAGAGTTTCCGTTTCTTACATATGGGAGTGTAATGAAATAATAAAATAGTGGAAGGTGCTATTTGGTTCAAAGACCAAAATCAAATAGATTATAATAAAATAAAATGCTAATAATTTAATTTATATTTTCTGTAGAAACATTTAATAATGAATAATCCGTTGGCATGAATTCTGGATAACTACCATTTGATGGGACCCAATTACGCTCATTGGTTTAGAAATTTAAGAATTGTTCTTAATTATGAGAAAAATAACTATGATCTTGATACACCTAACCCAAATATAGTCCATGAGGGAGCAAGTGAAGCAGGACGTGTCACTTATTAAAAGTGGTAAGATGATGACCTAAATGCTAAAAGCTATATATTGGCATCGATGTCTAATAAACTACAAAGGCAACATGAAAATACGCGTAATGCAACTTTTATGATACTTTATCTGCAAGAGTTCTATGGTGAACAAAGCAGAACAGTTAAATATGAGATATCTAAGAAACTGTTCAGAATGAGAATGACTGAAGGGTCAGTCAATGAGCATGTACTCAAAATTATTGACTATATAGAGCAACTAAAAGCTCTTAATTTCTCAATGGATGGGGAATTAGCTATCGACCTTATCTACAATCCTTGCTAGACTTATTCTCTCAATTTATCATGAATTTTAACATGAATAAAATAGAGTGCAGTCTTGCTAAACTGCTAAAGATGCTTAATATTGCTGAAACTTGCATAAAGAAGACAAAAGATGTTATGGCTGTATAAGGGCCCTCAGCTAACAAGGGTAAAAAAAAAAAGTTTCAACTCAAGTATAAAAGGTGGGATTAAGAAAGGGAAGGCTAAAAAGCCCAATGACAAGGGAAAATGTTTCCACTGTGGTAAGGATGGACATTGGAAGAGGAACTGCAAAGCTTACCTTAGCAGCTTGAAAGTCAAGCCTAAAGAGAATCCTGCTGAAGGTCTACTCATTATTGAAACAAATATTTCAATTATTCATTCTACTTCTCAGATTTTAGATTCTGCTGTAACCACACATATTTGTATGTCAATGCAGGATGTGAAAAGAAGTAGAAGACTTTAACAATGAGAGGTGTCGCTTAGAGTGGGAAATAGAGCGATGGTTGCTGCCTCAGCTACAGGGACATTTTTCTTAAAAATGCCATCTAGGCATGTAATAAGTTTGAATGATTGTTTACTTGTTCCTTCTGCTGTAAGAAACATAATTTCAATTTCATGTTTATGTAAAGACAATTATAAATTTTATTTTAGAAATAAAATTTGTAAAATTTATCATAAGAATAAATATGTTGCACATGGTACTTTAGGAAATGATCTATATGTACTAAACATGAAAGAAAATAATAAGCATATTGTGAATGTAAATACCATAACACATAAACGTGAAAAAGAAGAAATAAGCCCCAAATATAAGTGGCATTTAAGGTTAGGTCATATTAGAGTAGATAGAGTCACAAAATTAGCTAAAGATGGACTGATAAGTCCATTTGGTTTAGAACCTTATCCAACATATGAATCTTATCTTCAAGGAAAAATGACCAGGATACCCTTGTTGGACGAAGTACAAGTGCCACTGATTTACTTGAACTTATACATACTGATGTATGTGGGCCATTTAATTAAATGGCAAGGCCTGGATATTACTACTTCATAACTTTTATCAACGATCACTCAAGGTATATTTTAGTGTACTTAACGAAGCATAAATCTAAAGCCTTTAAAAATTTCAAAAAAATACTGAAATGAAGTAGAGAAACAGACTGGAAAGGTTATTAAAACCCTACGATCAGATCGAAGTGGTGAATATTTCAGTGGAGAATTCCAGTCTTACCTTAAAGAAAATGGTATTGTTTCACAATGGACACCTCCAAGTACACCAGAGCTTAATGGAGCATATGAAAGGAGAAATCACACATTGTTAGACATGGTGCGATCAATGATTAGTTATACAGACGTACCAATTTCGCTTTTGGGATATGTTCTCCTTACTGCAACATATGGACTGAACATAGTTCCTTCCAAGTCTGCACCTAAAATACCATATGAGATATGGCATGGTAAATAACTAAGCCTAAATCATCTTAGGATTTGGGGTTGTCCTGCTTTTATGAAGAGACTCAAGAGTGAGAAGCTTGAAGCTAAAGCGAATAGTGGGAGGTTTATTAGATACCCAAATGAAACTTTGGGTTATTACTTCTACATCCAATCTGACCAAGGGTATTGGTGAGTAGAATTGCTATATTTCTTGAAAAACAGTTTATTCAAGAAGGTGGACAAGGAAGAAAATTAGAATTTACTAAGAATTCTAATGAGAATAAATCCAATGAAGAGCCTGTTCAAGTGCAAACACAAGGAACACAGCAGCTCCGTAGATCTAGTAGGGTAATTCACCTACAAAAAGATATAGTTTACTCATCAGATGAATGATAAATTTTTATTACGTGATACAGATTGCAAGGTTCAATTCTCTCACCTAAATATTATACAATTTATTTTGAGCTATTAAGTCCCTTTAAGTAGTAATAATATTTAATATTTAATTCTAGAAATTAGTAAGGTATTTATGAAGGATTAGTTATAGAGATAGATTAGAATTCTAGAAATTAGTGAGGTATTTATAAAGGATAATCTTGATCATTAATCAAAGGTTATGGTGGTAAAATCTCAGCCATCCATTAGCCTTAAGAAATCCTATAAATACCCCATAGTCCTTTCATTTTCAATCAACTTAGGATTAAAACATTTTTTAAGGAGATGATCAAAGCAATTGGTGAGTTTACTTTTATTATTCTCCAAAAGATTTCTAATCACTCTATTTAGGGTTTATATTAGCATAATTTTAGATTGTTGCATATCATAGCACATGATTTAAGGTGTGTTTAGGTTTTGTTTAGGGCTCTGATTTATGTGGGTTTTAATAATCAAACCATGGTGAATCAAGCACACTCGATAGATTATGGACAATATGAGTATCTTGAATTTAAACATATATTTTCTGAACAATTTTTCTTAAGAAATTTATATTTCTGAAAACTAGACATATAGAGCTTATTGATTAAATTTTGTTTCATAAGTTTGATTTTGTTTTCAATTTTATATGGATTTTTGAATCGGACACTAATACACTGGAAACCTGTGATTCCAGCAAGGTGATCAGATCTAAAACTTATTAATACTACTAATTGAACTTGGCAAATTCTGAAATTATATATAGACGTTGATATATGTGTCTAGTAGTCCCAGTTTTAATTTTATAATTTTCTGATTTGTATCTGATGTTATAAAAATCTTAGAACATGTTCTATTCAGTTGAGGTATTGTTAAATAGTTTCGAATTTCTGAAGTTATAAATAGTTTTGAAAATGTTTTTGGCATCGGATCCTCTTGAAACTTTTATATGAGATACCCATAAATGCTTAGAATATCCTTGATAAATATTTTATCATTCTGAGTTTTAAATTAAGAGTTAAAATTCGGAGAACCATACTTGTACGGGTATGAAGTAGAAAATCAGATTATTAGAATAAGTTATTGATAGTCATATTTTGTAATTTGTTTAAGGTGTTGGAGGTGTTTGAAGCTCTTATAGGCTTAGAGGGGTGTTAATTCAAATTTTCTTATCGAGGTAAGTAATTTCATTCTTAATGTACTGGATATATATGATTATTTTGATATTATTATAAGTATAAATGTTTTTATACTAGTTAGAAGATTAAATGATTTTTATAACAAAAATCAGTTTGTGTAAATGTTTTCAAACCTAAATGCTTTTGAACAAAATATTTTAAATGCTTTTAAATATGTAAGCTATTTTGTTATGTGCCTACAGTTATTATTTTGTTTAATATTTTGTAAGCCTAAATTATTGTATGGACTTTTATAAATCTGTTACGAATGTTTTGTATCCGTGTATGATTTCAATTATTGATGATTGTATATGATTCCGAATATTTTGGCTCATTGTCCATAGTTATTTTGATTCTGATTCTGATTGTAATATGCGATATATCTGTCTGGACCAGTACTGGGTTTCTATTTTGAATGTACATATGATATTCTAATTCTGTCTAGGCTGGGTCACCGGGAATATAAGTGACACTATGTGACACGAGCTAATCTTTTGTTTTCTGTATATGTGATATATGATTTGCCTTCGTAAGTAACTCTGCTTTTGATATTGTGAATTACCATGAATTTATGTCATCTTATTGAAATATGTTGTTTTAGGAGACTTATAAATTATAACATATGTTTTAATTCAAAGAAGGCTTACAATATTTTTGGGTATCAATAGACCGAGTGTGTTAAGAATGGTTTTACTTACCAAGTTGACGACTTACCCCTCGCCATTACTTTTTGAAGATTAAGTTCTTTTTGAAAGGTGTGCTTAGCTTTGAAGTTAGAGAGTTTGTTTTCGATTGCTATTTGAATAAGAAGAGGAATAGACTCATGTTTCTTTTAGTTTATTTCTGTTATGAATTTGTAATTTCGGTTTTGAGACTTTCATTTTTTTATGTTTTTGGAGAGATTGTTTAGTATTAGACATATGAACTAGTGGATTTATTTTAATAAGAATTTGAGGTATTTCAGTTTGGAATTTATGCATAAGGATTATGATTTGTAAGTAACCTCTCTTTTCACGTGCTCTGCACGTGTTTGATTTGGGGTGTTACAATTGTGGTATCAGAGCCCTAGGTTAGGATTTTGTAGACTTTCTTTTAAGGGTCAATCAAATTATTTAATAGAATTGATTACATTTGTTTTGTAGACACGATGAGGAACAATATGGGTATGAAAAGTGCTAAGAATAAGAGATGGACAGAAATTTACAGGGCTGAACAATTTATCTTAGGTGGAGTTCTTGTTAAAGATCTTAGAAGACTTCATAAGGAGCGAATGGATAATAGACTAAGAAAGACTAAATTAGTTTACATCGATACTCCTCAAGGACCTGGAGCTTCAAGAAAGAAGCTCAATGAGGCTATACGTGGACTATGTGTGTATGCAAGGGAGTTAACAAAAATAAGCTTGTAATACGTCGCCTATTTTGGATAGGACCTCGATTTAAGCCTTGCTATAGCAAAAGATGGGTATCTTCAGGTCTAGATAAACTATCTCATGGAACTCCTAAGGAAATTGAGACAGCTAGAGTCAAAACTAAAGAAAGAAAAATAGAGTTAGATCCTTTCCCTAGCCGGTTGAGTGAAACTATGAACCTTGGGGCCGTAAAAAGAAGGCATGAGACTTTATAGACTTTATCGAGGTTAATAGAGAGAATAGATCTTTAAGGCGAAGAGTAATCCTTTATAATTAATAACTCTATATTGATCCTTTTGATTTTCTGGTTGCTTGTGACTTTGTAATGATTCCTTGATATGTAATTTTTTGGTATTATCGTGGAATGAAATATTTGTTCGCTCATGTTGTCAATCACTAATTTATCTTTTAGTTATACTACTTATTTTGTACTTTGCACACCAGCACATCCTTTAACTATGAATTATTTACTATTTTAATTATTTTCATTCTTCATGTTATAGTCAAGAAATGTCACGTAGGGGAGGTGCTAGGAATGCCTTTAGCTCGAGGAATATTTTAGGTATCACTGACGATGCTGACCCAACTTTGCGCGAGATGGATAACGAGGGTAATCTGATGATTTGCGCAATGATTAGGTTGATGGAACAACAGGACAGGCTAATGCAAGATATAGCTAGAGGTAGAGCTGGACCACATGAAAATATGCCAGTTGAAAGGCAAGGTGGTATAAGAGATCAATGAGCTAGGGTAAACTTAGAATGATTTAAGAAATTAGGACCACCTACCTTTCAGGGGACTACTGATCCCACGGTTGTAGAGACATGGCTAAAATAGATGGAGAAAATATTTATGGCAATGGGTTGTAATGATGATCAGAGGGTGATATTGGCCTTATTCATCCTTCATGGTGAGGTAGACCACTGGTGGGATGCCAAATCTCGTCTTTTAAGGGCTGGGTTGCAAAATGAACCCATTACTTGGGAGTTATTTCTAGAGGCTTTTCATAAAAAAAATTTTCCTGAACGAGTTCGACATGATATGGAGGCTGACTTTTTGAGATTGACTCATGGAACAAGGTCTGTTGCAGAGTATGAGGAATAATTTACTGCCCTATCTCGTTTTGCTCCTACCTTGGTTGCTAATGAGGGTAGTAAGTGTAGAAAGTTCCTAGAAGGGTTACGTCCTAACATTAAAGGGCGATTGACCGTTCTCAAACTTAATAACTATGCTGCTTTGGTGGATCGAGCAATCCTTGCTGAGAAGGATATACTTGAAGCTCAAGTTACAAAGGATCAGAGGAATAAAAAGAATCGACAAGGTGTACCTCAAAATGAAAGTTCTTATGGGTAGGGCACTCAGTCTCATAAGCATGTTAGTGGAGGTAACAAATGGGATAGCAAGGGTGTTCCTTAGGCCACCAGTCAGAAGAACTTCCCTAATTGTCGAAATTGTGAAAAGAGGCACCTTGGTGAATCCCATTGGAAAACTGGAGCCTATTTTGCTTGTAAAGAAACTAGGCATAGGATTATGGATTGCCCAAAAAGATGTAGCAAGACTGTAAATGCTTCGATTAATGAAGCGTAGGGGAAAAAACTAAAGGTGCAAGGGCGTGTCTTTGCACTGATAGAGAAAGATGCTGAGGTGTCCAATGATGTAGTATTAGGTACATTGACCTTATTCTCTAGAGAAGCCAAAGTTCTTTTTTATCCTAATGTTACATATTCATTTGTATCTTGTGTGTTTGGCCATTATGCTGATGTGCTTATCACACCATTAGATGTTCACGTGACAATTAGCACCCCTATGGGGGATTGCCAGTTAATAGATCATGTTTATAAGTCATGTGTGATTAGATTGTATGATAGAGAATTTCTTGTGGATCTCCTACCCTTAAGGATGTACGATTTTGATTTAAATTTGAGGATGGATTGGTTAGGACCTTACCATGCTTCAATAGATTATTTTGCTAAGAAAATTATTTTTTGCCTACCTACTAAGGAAGAATTTCAATTTCAAGGGAATTGAAATTGAAAAAGAGTTTCCTGACATATTTCTTGAAAATCTTCCTGGACTACCCCCGGATCGAGAGGTTGAGTTTATTATAGAACTAGTTCTTGGCACTACCCCTATTTCTAAGGCACCATATCGGATGGCACCTATTGAGTTGAAGGAACTGAAAGTCCAGCTACAAGAGTTACTAGATAAAGGTTTTATTCGTCCTAGTGTGTCGTTTTGGGGTGTTCCTGTTTTGTTCGTAAAGAAAAAACACGGTTCAATGAGGTTATGTATCGATTACCGACAGTTGAATATGGTTACTGTCAAGAATAAATACCATCTTTCTTGAATTGATAACCTCTTTGATCAATTACGAGGTGCAATAGTATTCTCTAAAATTGATTTACGATCTGGCTATCATAAATTGAAAATCAGAAGTGAGGATATATCGAAGGCAGCTTTCCGAACTTGTTATGGGCACTATGAGTTCTTAGTTATGCCTTTTGGGTTAACTAATGCTCCTGCTGCATTAATGGAATTGATGAATAGGATTTTCCAACCTTATCTTGACCGCTTTGTTATTGTCTTTATTGATGACATATTGGTTTATTCTAAGAGTAAGGAGGAACACGAGGCCCACTTGAGGATTGTGTTGGAAACATTGCGAGAAAAGAAGTTGTATGCAAAGCTTAAGAAGTGCGAGTTTTTGCTTGATCGTATGGCATTTTGGGGCATATTGTAACGAAGAACGGTATTTCGGTAGATCCCGTAACAGTGGAGGCAATTGTGAATTGGGAAAGTCATCTAATGTGACTAAAGTAAGAAGTTTCTTGGGATTGGCAGGTTATTATAGACGTTTTGTGAAGGGAATTTCTTGCATAGCAGCACCATTGACCAATTTGGCTAAAAAGGACGTGCAATTCACTTGGGATGAGACATGTGAAAAGAGCTTTAAAGAGCTCAAGAGTCGTTTGGTATTCTGAGGGTGAAGGCTTTGTGATTTATAGTGATGCCTCTGGAAAGGGCTTGGGTTATGTTCTAATACAGCATGGTAAGGTTATAGCGTATGCTTATAGGCAGTTAAAGAGCCACGAACAAAACTATCCGACTCATAATTTGGAGTTGGCTGCTCTAGTGTTTGCTCTAAAAGTCTGGAGACATTATTTGTATAGGAAGACTTGTGAGATCTTTACTGATCATAAAAGTTTAAAGTATTTGTTTACTCAAAAAGAATTGAATTTGAGGCAGAGAAGATGGTTGGAGTTGGTGAAGGATTTTAACTGCTCTATTAATTACCACCCAGGAAAGGCAAATGTGGTAGCTGATGCCTTGAGTTGGAAATCATCTGGGTGCATGGCACATCTTATCACCATGCAAACTCATTTGGTAAAGGACTTATGGAAATGGGAACACATAATAATGGATTTCGTCTTTGGATTACCTTGTTCTAGGAGGGGAAGTGATCGCCTTTGGGTAATTGTTGATCAATTGACGAAATTAGCTCATTTATTGGCAAGGAGGAGTATGGACAACGTAGGACAATTAGCCGAGTTATTTATTAAAGAGATAGTAAGGCTTCATGGAGTTCCAGTGCCAATAGTGTCTAATAGAGATCCACTGTTCACTTCAAGATTTTGGCTAGCTTACACAAAGTGATGGGGACGAAATTGAGATTTAGCACTACTTTCCATCCACAAACAGACAAACAATCTGAAAGAACTATTCAAACCCTTGAAGATATGCTTCGGGCTTGTGCACTAGACTTGAGTGGTAGTTGGGAAGAACACCTAATATTGATCGAATTTGCTTATAACAATAGTTTCCATTCGAGTATTGGCATGGCACCATTTGAGGCGTTGTATAGAAAAAAGTGTAGGTCCTCAATTTGCTGGGATGAGGTTAGTGAGAGAAAACGTTTGGGTCTAGAATTGGTACAGATTAACGTTGACAAAATCAAGTTGATTAGAGAATGTCTTCGAATAGCTCAGAGCAGACAAAAGAGTTATGCAAATCATAATAGACATGAATTAGGATTTGAAAAAAGAGATTTTGTTTTCTTGAAGTTATTGCCACGGAAAGGGGTGTTTTGGTTCGGGAAGAAAGGGAAGCTTAACCCTAGATTCATTACACCATTTGAGATTTTAGAGAGAATTGGTCTGGTGGCCTATCATATAGCTTTACCACCGAGTCTATCTAGGCTTCACAATGTGTTTCATGTGTCAGTGTTAAGAAAGTATATAGCAGACCCTTTACATGTGCTAGACTATCAATCAATTCAGATATTAGAAGACATGTCATACGAGGAGCAACCTATTGAGATTATTGATTGGAAAGAGCAAATATTAAGGAGTAGAGTTATTCCCTCAATTAAGGTACGTTGGATGAACCATTTTGTTCAGGAAGCCACATGGGAGCAAGAGGCATAAATGTTGGAGAAGTACCCCTAAGTCTTTTATGCATAAGGTAATCCTTGAATTTCAAGAACAAAAATTTTTTAAGGGGGGAGGAAATTGTAAGGTTCAATTCTCTCACCTAAATATTATATAATTTATTTTGAGCTATTAAGCCCTTTTAAGTAATAATGATATTTAATATTTAGTTCTAGAAATTACTAAGGTATTTATGAAGGATTAGTTGTAGAGATATATTAGAATTCTAGAAATTAGTTAGGTACTTATGAAGGATAATCTTGACCATTGATCAAGGGTTATAGTGGCAAAATCTCAACCATCTATTAGCCTTAAGAAATCCTATAAATACCCCCTAGTCCTTTCATTTTCAATCCAACTTAAGATTAAAACATTTGTTGAGGAAAGAATCAAAGCAATTGGTAAGTTTACTGTTCTTATTCTGCACAAGATTTCTAATCACTCTATTTAGGGTTTATATTAGCATAATTTTAGATTCTTACAGATCATAATACATGATTTAAGGTGTGTTTAGGTTTTGTTTAGGATTATGATTTATGTAGGTTTTAATAATCAACCCTTGGTGCATTAAGCACACTCAATACATTCTGGACAATATGAGTATCTTGAATTTAAACATATATTTTCTGAATGATTTTTCTTAAGAACTTTATATTTCTAAAAACTAGACATACAGGGCTTATTGATTAAATTTTTTTTCATAAGATTTGACTTTCGTTTCAATTTTATATGGATTTTTGAATCGGACACTAATACACTAGAAAACTGTGATTCTAGCATGGAGATCAGATTCACATAATTATTAGTACTACTAAATGAACTCGGACAATTCTGAAAATTTATATAAACGTTGATATGTTTGTCTAGTATTCGGAGTTTTAATTTCATAATTTTCAGATTAGTATCTGATTTTATAAAAATTACAGAACATGTTCTGTTCGGTTGAGGTACTGTGAAACAGTTTCGAATTTGTCAAGTAATAAATAGTTTTGAAAATGTTTTTGGTATCGGATCCTCTTGAAAAATTTACATTAGATACCCATAGATGTGCAGAATAGTTGTCAAATATTATATCATTTTGAATTTTAGATTAAGAGTTAAAATTCAAAGAACCAGACTTGTACGAGTATGAAGTAGATAATCAAATTCTTAGAATAAGTTATTGATAGTCATATTTTGTAATTTATTTAAGGTGTTGGAGGTGTTTGAGGCTCTTAGAGGCTTGGAGGTGTGTTAATTCAAATTCTCTAATCGAGGTAAGTAATTTCATTCCTAATGTACTAGATATATATGATTATTTTGATATTATTATATGTATAAATATTTTTATACTAGTTAGAAGATTAAATGATTTTTATAACAAAAATCAGTTTGTGTAAATGTTTTCAAACCTAAGTGCCTTTGAACAAAATATTTTAAATGCTTTTAAATATGTAAAATATTTTGTTATGTGCCTACAGTTATTATTTTGTTTAATATTTTGCAAGCCTAAATTATTGTTACGGTCTTTTATAAATCTGATACGAATGTTTTGTATCCGTGTATGATTTCAATTATTGATTATTGCATGTGATTCCTAATGTCTTGGCTCATTGTCCATAGTTATTCTGATTCTGATTCTTATTCTGATTATAATATACGATATATATGTCTGCATCAATACTGGGTTTCTGTTCTGAATGTGCGCACGATATTCTGATTCTATCTGGACCGGGGGGACTATAAGTGATACTATGTGACATGAGCTAATCTTTTGTTTTCTGTATATGTGATATATGATTTGCCTTCGTAAGTAACTCTGCTTTTGATATTATGAATTACCATGAATTTATGTCATCTTATTGAAATATGTGGTTTTAGGAAACTTATAAATTATAACATATGTTTTAAATTAAAAAAGGCTTGCAATATTTTTGGGCATCGATAGGCCTAGTGTGCTAAGATTAGTTTTACTTACCGAGTTGACGGCTCATCCCTCGTCATTACTTTTTGCAGATTAAGTTCCTTTTGAAAGGTGTGCTTAGTTTTGGAGTTAGAGAGTTCGTTTCCGGTTGCTATTTGAATAAGAAGAGGAATAGACTCATGTTTCTTTTAGCTTATTTCTGTTATGAATTTGTAATTTCGATTTTGAGACTTTCATTTTTTTTATGCTTCTAGAGAGATTGTTTAGTATTAGACTTATGAACTTGTGGATTTATTTGGATAAAAATTTGAGGTTTTTCAGTTTAGAATTTATGATTAAGGATTATGATTTGTAAGTAACCTCCTTCTTCACGTGCTCTGCACGTGTTAGATTTAGGGTGTTACACAGATCATAAAGATGATCCTACTAGTTACGAAGAGGCAATAGCAGATATTAACTCTGAGAAATGGCTTGAAGCCATGGATTTATAGATGGACTCTATGGAAACCAACAAAGTCTGGACTCTAGTGGATCCACCTGAAGGTATTATACCTATCAAATGCAAGTGGATCTTTAAGAGGAAGATAGGCTTAGATGAAAAGGTAAAAACCTATAAAGCAAGGTTGGTAGCTAAAGATTATCGTCAAATACAAGGTATAGACTATGAGGAAACCTTTTCACCAGCAGCCATGCTAAAGTCCATCAGAATCTTATTGGCTATAGCAGCATATTATGACTATGAGATTTGGTAAATGGAAGTCAAAACTGTATTTTTTAATGGGTATATTGAGGAAGATATCTATATGATACAACCTCGTGGCTTTGAATCTAAGACAGATCCTCATAAAGTATACAAGCTAAGAAAGTCCATGTATGGGCTAAAACAAGCCTCGAGGAGTTAGAACATCTGATTTGATGATGCAATCAAATCGTTTGGTTTCATCAAGAATGAAGATGAACCATGTGTTTATAAAAGGGTCAGTGGGAGTGCGATAACTTTCGTTGTGCTATATGTAGATGACATATTGCTTATAGGAAATGACATTGGACAAATATCTTCTGTCAAAATTTGGCTTTCTCATAACTTCTGCATGAAAGACCTAGGAGATGCAATGTATATCTTGGGAATCAGGATTTATAGAGATAGATCCATAAAATTGATAAGTCTATGTCAAGATAAGTACATAGAAAAGATATTAAAGAAATTTAATAAGTGGAATTCCAAAAGGGATTTTATACCTTTTAGACATGGAATTCATCTTTCTAAGACCATGAGTCATAAAACTTATGATGAAAGAGAGTGAATGAATAAGATTTCATATGCTTCTACAATACGAACTCTTATGTATGCTATGCTATGTACAAGACCGAATATAGCTCATGTTGTGAGTGTCACTAGCAGATACCAGAGTAAACCGGACACGAAATGTTAGACCACAGTTAAAAATATCTTTTAAGTACTTAAGAAAGACAAAAGATTTATTCTTAACATATGAAAAGTGTGAGCTAAAAATAGAAGGCTTCACAGATTTAGATTTCCTGTCAAATGTAGATGACATAAAATCTACAGCAGAATTTATATTCACTATAATGGTGGAGCAGTAAGCCAAAAAAGTTCTAAGCAAGCAATTACTGCAGATTCCACCATTGAAGCGGAATATATAGCTACATCAAATGCAACAAAAGAAGCTGTTTGGATGATAATGTTTATTCAACAACTTGAAGTGGTTCCAACCATTGCGTTGCCAATCTCAATATATTGTGACAACAATGCAACTATAGCACAAGCTAAGGAACCAAGGTCTCACCATAAGTCTAAACACATTGAAAGAAGATATTATTATCAGAGAAATCATTGGAAAGAGTGATGTCACTATACAAAAGGTATCCTCCGCCGATAACATTGCGGATCCTTTGACTAAAGCACTGACTCAATCGCAGTTAGATCGTCATCTTGACAAGATGGGTATGAGATACCATAGCAATTGGCTTTAGTGCAAGTGGGAGATTATTAGTCATATGCGCTAAAGGCCAATCGAATGGTGTTTCCTTTTAGGAAATTATTGTATTTGATTAGCATTTTGATATTTACAAAATGACAAAGTTATTAACATTCATATATTAATTTAATGAATATAGTCGAAGAAGTAAAATAGTTAAGGAGCACATTCTCGAATTTGTTGAGAATATGAAAAGCGTATCCTTTGTACAATACTTTTAAAAGAGTTCTTTGATGCATAAATTAGCAAGTGTACTAGTCGGCACAAGTAATATAATGAAGAGTAGAGTATCGTCCCACAAAGATTGTATATCCTATTAGCTACCGAAATTATTCTAACCCTAATTTATTTAAACAATCGAATAGGCGAATTTAGATTAAAATTAAATAAAATAAAATAACTGAAAATTTAATAAATATGCAGGCAGTAATAAAAATCACCAAGAGATTTAAAACACTAGGACATCCGATTTCACCATAACTAATCTAATTTAATCCTCCATCTATGCTATTAAAATTTTATTACCTATGTTGACAGTGAATTTCCCTAATCTATTCAATATCCTCTCTCGAGTAATATCAAAAATACATCCACATATTAACCCACTATATCTCTATGTGAATTTAAATATGCAAAGATTCATTAAGCTCTATGGAAATTCTTAGAAAAACTGCACGAATCACGTTGGCACATCTCTGTCTTTCGTTCAATTCATGGCATTCATTACACAGAGCAAAAATACAAAAATCTCCTTTCGGTCTCATTATGTATTCTCAAATCAATTAAATATTGGCCAGTTATTTAAAAGCATTAAGCAGAATAATGAACACTCAATCATGGAATAATAAAATAAAAATAACATATATTTGTGGAATTAAATTTTCATAGTTAGGCTACATCATAGCCCTAGTAAAATAAATTAGTTCATGGGAATACAAAGAGAATCCATAATTTAATTGGGAACATTCAAACTAAATAATAGAGATGAGGTAAAGAAAAACTCAAAAAGCTGGCTCTCTCCAATCTCTGCAATTGACTTCTCTAAATTGTTGCTCCCTGATTTTGCAACAGTGGCGTCTCTTCTTCTTCTTCTTTTTCTTTTTCTTGCTCTCGGTTTTTCTCCAGTCGTGTGACTGCCTTCTTTTCTTAATTTCGTTCCCCCCTCGCTTCCGCTTTTCCTTTCCTTTTATAATGTTGCCCTAAATCCTTGCATGAACAGGAATTAAACTAAAACAATTCCAGCCCATTCTTTTGAGCCCAATCACGTGATTCATTCAAATTGCCAATTAATTCTTTAATGCTCCCCACATGCATGCCATATTTGTCAACCAAATATTCAAAGCTTCCCCCACGTGATTGCATGCATGATGATTCAATTCAATCTTCCTTGATTTGGCTTTTTATTTTGTTCCTTCTTTTTCTTTCACAATCCGCAATTATTTCTATTAAGCTAATTTGTTTCCTCTTTTTGATTCCTTTCACTTGAATATCCCAATATTCCTAAAATGACAAAATACAAAAATTAAGATAAAAATTAATATAATAAAATATAATTTAAGATAAAATTAAGTTATGGAAGCATTAAAATCATAGATAAATTATGAGCACATTATTCCTAATGGTAGATTCATGATTGGGCGTCATAAATTTATATAAACATTAGTATGTGTTATGACTCATTTACGGTATGTGATACTAAAATTGATGGTGAGTTTCATATTATTGACATGAGATGTCAAGTCAAACACATAGGTACTTGTTGCTAGAACGAGTTTACTGAACTTGACCAAATATAATAAGCCATGTGGTCTTGAGTGTTAATGACTTATTATACATTGTGATAGACACTATGTTTAGTAATAGTCTTTAGGTCATTAGAAAAGTTCTAATTGATAACTAAAGAGTTTAGCATCATTTAATGAATAAAGAGTTATCATTAAAATAGTTCTACTACCTTATAACAAAGAACTTAAAAGGTCACACACCTAATAGAAATGAAAAAGGAGTTACTAGAAAATAAGAAGTTAAATATCCAAATTTTAGGAAAATCGGTATTTATATTATAATTCATTGAGAATGAATATATATATAGATATTTATATATCTTAAATATGATTTAAGCTATAAAATTTAGTTGTTCCATAAATAGTTTAAGGAACAAAATAAATTTCATAAATTCTCAATTAAACATTATGTATAATATCGAGCACGTAAAATGACCATTTTGGACATGCTGCAGTTCATAAATGATTATGAACTTCTAGACCAATTTTGGGTTTAGAATTTTGGGTTTTTATTGGACCTTATATGGATTAGGAGAAGGCATAAGAGCATCTCACAAAAAAAGTCCACAATTAACCTATTTGATTTCATCAAAATGGGTTTAATTAATTAAAGACAAATTTAATTAATTTAGCTATTTATTTATTCTAAATAATTTGATTAAATAAATTATTGAAGTAATAAGATCACATTCAGTAAATAATGGCTTAGTGGGTAGGTCTAGCACATGATAATGTTTGGTGCCATTATTGAAACGATAATGGTGACTTTATTTGGTGGAATGAATAATCATGAACTAACATTCATGTTTCTTCATTATCTCTCTCATTTCAAAACGAAATTGGGTGATTCAAAATTCTTTGAACTCCTAAAACATTTCTAACTGTGGACTGATTAGAGGCACTATAATTAGGGTGCTTTAAGAATCTCAAATTATAGCAAAATAGAAGTTGTTCGTGCAGTGGCCTACATCCTGGACAGTGTTCGTACTTTGCTGTTCTCAATCATTTTCTCCTACTTTATGAAGTTGTTTCTAAAACTACAAGTGAGGTAAACAAACTTCAATCTTTCTTCTAAATTTTCAATTTTGAATGAAGTCGATCCGAGGTTTCTGGAGCTTCCGCCATCTGTTTTAATTTTATTATGCAATAATTACGTTTTCAGGAACCTGATCGACAAATGTTGTCCTTCACTTGAGTGTTAGCAATGGTTTCTTTTGGAACCCATATACATTTGATTCCATAGTGTGAATTTCTTTTAACACTGCATTTATAACTCATGTGACCATCTTGATTACGATAATGACGAACAATCTTATGATTACTTTTGGAGGTAGCTTTAACAAAATAATTCTTATAATATTTTTGTTTCAAGTTAGGCTTATACCCAAGTCCTCCTTTATCAAACACACATTTTTTAGTGCTCAATAATTTTTCTAAGTTCTTAACCACTTGTGAATTTTAACACAATTTCATTGAGCTCATTATTCTTTTTCTTAAGCACTTCATTTTCTTTCATCAATTCATCAACATGTGATTTTTCATGCTCATATGAAATAATTTGTTTACATTCAAATGATGCAATTCTGTCATGCAACATTTAATTAACTAACTCTAGTCCTTCAATCTTTTCATTTAATGAATCATTGACATCTTTTTCATTTGAAATATCTAGCATTTTCTTTTTAAGGGATGCCTTCGTTTTACCTATTCTTATCCAATCATCATGCAATTCTTAAAAGCATCATGTCACTCATCATATGTTAGAAGATCACTTACCTCATCCAGCTCATCAAATGATTCTTTCCTGATTGCCATGAGAGTTAGATTTGTCATCTTTTGTTGCTCTTCATCATCACTTATTTCTTCATCACTGTCATCTCACGTGGCTATCATTGCCTTCTTCTTAAGCTTATTGAGAAGAGGACACTCCGATTATATGTGTCCGGACTTTTTACATTCATAGCAAGTAATTGGCTAATTCTTCTCCTTTTGATTCTTGTAGTTTCTGAACTTTCTTCGCTCACTAGTGTTCTTGTAGAATTTTTTGAATCTCTTAGCAAGCATAGCCATCTCCTCATCATCTAGCTCACTTTCCTTATCACTCCCATGTTTTGAGGCTTTGAGAGCAATTTTTTTCTTCTTTTCTTTATTGACTTTTTCTACTGCCAAGTCTTCCTCATAAGAAATAAAAGTACAAATTAAATCATCAATAGGTAAGATATTTAAATTTTTGGCTTCTTCAGTAACAGTCCTCTTAGGTCTCCATTCCTTTGGTAGTGACCTAATAATTTTCTTAACTTTCTGGCTATTCAAAAATGTTTTTCATTGAGCTCCTAGAGTGTTCACTATGTCTGCAAATCTAGTATACATATAATACACACTCCCACTTTGCTCCATTCAAAACAGTGCATACTGTCGAGTGCATCTACTAATTTTAGACTCTTTCACTTGATTTGTGTCTTCATAAATAACTTCAAGTTTGTTTAAATCTCATGAGCACTCTCACAACTAGATACTATGAAACTCTTTCTTATCAAGTGTACGAAACAAGGCATTCATAGCTTTGGAATTTAAAAATGCTTTTCTCTTTTCCACTTTATTCCATTCCTGTGAAGGTTTTGGAATATCTTTTCGTACTTCATTTTTAGTCAAAGGCATGAATAGACTATCACATACAATTTCCCAAATTTCACAATCTAGCACTTATAAATAAATTTTCATATTAGTTTTCAAATAAGAGTAATCATTACCATCAAAGAATGGTGGTCTAGTTGTGGATTGTCTTTCCTTAAAAGTAAAGTCATTTTGGGTTGCCATAGATCTTTCATTTTGGACAGTTAAGTCCTAATAAGAGAACCTTACTTTGATACCAAATGAAATAGTAACTAGGTAACCTAAGAGGGGGGTGAATTAGGTTTCTATAACTTTGAACAAATAAAACCAAAAAATAATATAATTTAATGCCTTAATGAAACCAATAACAATAAATTTAACAATGAACAAAATTTAAAGAATAAGGGAAGAGAAAATTAAACATAGAGATTTTTACGTGGTTCAGCCAACCCTGCCTACATCCACGCCTCTAAGCTCGCCGGGCTTGAGGATTCCACTAATCAAGCCTCTAAAGCTTTAAGAACACTTACAATTGACTTCACAAGTATTAATCAACCTTTACACCAAGAGATTATCCCACAACTCTTAACCAAAGTGTATCCTAACACTTGCAATCACTTGAAACAAGGATTACAAATGAATTTTCTCTCATACAGTGTATATAATTACAAACAAAAGCTCAAAATGTGAATAAATAAAACAAGAATAAGTTTAAGGCTCAATGAAGGTTGTATTCTTAATCACAAACTCAATGATAACTCTTGGACCATTTCTTATTTGAATTTGATTGAGCCATTTTAGAGTTGAAGTTAAATACTAGTCGTTATTGAATTTTTAAACAAAATGGGATCGCTGTTAATTACTACCGGTTAACCATTTTGATTGGTCCAAATAACCGTTGAGCTGAATTACAAATAATCAGTTAACCTTTTATAGTTATCGGCTAGCTATTAATTTCCAAAATCCTATAAAATAAATTTGGGTTGACCGTTTTTGCTAAACAGTTCAAGGCTAGTATGTAATTCCATTATGAAAATTATTGGTTAACTGTTTGAGATTAACGGTTCGTCGTTTAATTCCAGGAACTTGCAAAACAAATTATGCTTCTAGAATTATGCAAAGAATGATTTTTCGATTAAAGTTAACATTTATCCAAATTTCACGAACATATCTTAAAATATTATAGGCTTTAAAGAAATTTTTTATTAAAGAGAGCTCCAACATTTTTAATCAAAAACATATAAAGTTTGTTATCATCAAAATCAATATTATAGACATATACATGTTAATAGTTAAAACTGAGAAAGAGGAAAAGATGTTTCTTATAAACACTAAAAGTGTTTATTTGTAAAGCATATGTTCACATTCCTAAGAATGAAAGGCCGAAGCTTGATGATAAAGCTAAGGAATGCATTTTCTTCACCTATGGGCATGAAGAATTTGAGTATAGATTATGGGACCTAGGGGCAAGAAAATTGATCAAAAGTAGAGATTTTGTGTTTCTAAAGATTAGATAATTGATAATGTAGAGAAGAGTGATGAGTCTCAATCATGTCTAAATATCCCTGTTATCTCAACTTCAATTTCTCCACATGTAGTTCATGATAATTATAGGGGAGTTGGAAATTATATAATAATTGTCCAGTAGAACTAGTTAGGCAAGTACCTCTAGAACCACCTACACCACCAGTTGAACCAGAATTGAGAAGATCCACTACAGCGTAGCAACCTTTCACTAGATAGCCTCCACATAAATATAGAGGAGAGATAGAATATTTCGAAGAAGCCATGTCTCACCAGTATGAAAGTGAATGGGTTAAAGCCATGCAAGAGGAGATGATATCCTAAAATGAGAACCACACTTATGACTTAGTAAAATTCTCTAAGAAAAAAGGGCAATAAAGAACAAATGGGTTTATAGGTTGAAGACTGAAAATAACTCACAACAGACAAGGCTAGATTGGTTGTGAACGGCTTTGGTCAAAAGAAAGGTGTTGATTTTGAAGAAATTTTTCTCTTGTGGTAAAGATGTCTTCTATCCGAGCTATTTTGGGATTAACAACTAGCTTGAATTTAGAGATTGAAAATCTTAATGTAAAGACAATTTTCTTACACAGTGACTTAGAAGAGGAAATATACATGGAGCAAATTGAACGGTTTAATGTTAAAGGCAAAGAAGAGCTTTCGCGCAAGTTGAAGAAAAGTTTGTATGGGCTGAAACAGACACCAAGACAGTGGTACAAGAAGTTTGCTTCTTTTACAGAGAACGATGTTTTAACAAGACAATATGGATGGCATATTGATTTTTGGCTAGGATGCTAGTAAGATTGACAATTTGAATATAGATCATAGTAATTCTCTTATAATGAAGGATTTGGGACCGACAAAATAAATTCTTGGCATGAAGATTTCCCGCGATAGAAAATTTAGGAAGTTATGGTTATCTTAAGAAGCATATATTGAAAGGGTTCTTAAAAGACTTAGTATGACAAAGTAAAAATCTGTTTGTTCTTAACTTACAGGCCATTTCAAGCTTACTTCTGACCATTGTCCTATAAGTGAGAAGGAGAAGCAAGAGATGAGAGAAGTTCTTTATACTTCAACAGTTGATAGTTTGATATACGCCATAGTTTGTACGAGGCCAAATATTGCTCATGTAGTTGTGTAGTCAGTCGGTTTCTCTTTAATACGAGTAAAGAACATGGATAGTAGTAGAGTGGATTCTTAGGTATCTCAGAGACACTACTAAGGCATGTTTATGTTTTAGTGATGACAAACATGTGTTACAAGTGTATACAGATGCAGATATGATAGGAGATATTGATTTAAGAAAATTCATATCAGGATATTTGCTTACTTTTGTAGGGGGAGCAGTCTCATGGCAATATAGACTTCACTAGTATATTGCTCTATCTACCACAAAAGCATAGTATATTGCAATTATTGAAGGTTGTAAAGAAATCTTGTGGATGAAGAATTTCCTACAAGAGTTGGGTATGAAATAAGACAGCTATATTGTGTACAATGACACTTAGAGTAACATTCACTTGGCAAGGAATTTGGCATGTCATTTAAAATCCAAGCATATTGATGTAAGGTGTCATTGGATATGAGACGTGTTAGAGAAGAAATAGTTAGAGCTTGAGAAGATTCATACAACGGAGAATAGGTTAGATATGATGACAAAGTCATTGTCTATGGAGAAACTAAAAAGTCGTACGCAGAAAGCGGGCATGTTCGTGCCCCCCATATGATCTGGAAAGGGAGAGTTTTTTTACCACTCTTATTTAGGTGGCCCAAGCCCAAAGTTTTATCAGTTTGGGTAATGAAGCAATTAAAGAAAACTTGAAAGGGCTAATAAAATTTGCCATGAAATTAAGGTTTGAAAAAGTGGCTAAATAAACAAGAAAAATTGAAGGTGGCAGCAACTTTTGTACGTGGAAAAGACGAGCAAAAAGGAAAGAGACAATATAGTTATTAAAGAAAACATACACAAAAATCATGGTTTCTTCTTCCCAATCTACCAATCTATCTCCTACCACACTTTCATCATCTCTCTCGCTTCCTAGATCTTGCACTAAACATACAGCCTCTAAAATAGAAAACCTTGTTGAATATTCCTATGTTCCAGATTCAGATTAAATCTTTGAGTCTACCATGCCTCTTATCAGCTCATATGCCTTGTATAACAATGGAAATCCATTTACTTGAAACATCAAAACTCTCATCTCCACAAAAAAGCCTACACCAAAAGAGTATGTTTAATCTTCTAGATTGGACCAGTGTGCTTTACAAGCAACACAGTCAGAACAATATGTCACTTTGGAAATCCCCACTGACTTGATCTCTGAGTGGCAAACGGAAGGCTTTACTCTTTTACACCTTGGCGGAGTCCGTCTTGTTCTCACTCTAAAAGGCAGAAAAGGTTTACCAGTTACTGCCAAACTTACTCTTTTTGACACCCGTTTCAAAGAATACCAGCACACTGGGATAGGCACAGTGTTAATAACCCTTCATGCCGGAAGTGTTTTTCTCACCTTCTATCCAATTTTTAATCTCTCCCTCCATGATCCCCAGACAAAAGCTGTCACTCGACCTTTTGTTCCGTCACCTATAACTCTTACAGGCCAACCTAAAGATCCAAGGCCTTTTAAAGTAGTTTTTAACTGGCAACTCAAAATCCAGGGCTCAAAATGTTGCTTTAGAAAGAATTGATTCTAAAGTAACTGTTGTGGCATCTCATGTCAGAAACACTACAACAAAGGTAGATTCCATTGTTGCCTAACCTGACCAGATGTACACTAACATGCAAAACATAGTCCATCAATTAGATTCTCATCTAAGATTTATGATCCAGAAGCATATCTGGGGTCCAGAGTTTGACCACAAAGAAGCAAAAATTAAGAAGTTGAAAGTAGAATTGGCTCGAATAAATGTAGAAAAACAATAACCTTCCCTATTCACCAAATCTCCTTCTGTACCTATACATGCACCAACTTTCAGTACTTACTAACCCTTCTATACACCATCCCTGTATGGCCAACTGGTTGATTATGCCAGACATTTTAGTTTGACTCATACTTTATTTAGATCCACTCTTTCAACAAAGCCACAATCATTCGGCTACCAACCAGCATCAACCAATGGTCAACCACCAACATAAAAACCATCTCCCCTATTACTAATCCTGAAGCCTCTCCAGAGCCTATTTTCATACCTAAAGATAAAGCTCCTCTACATCAATACTCCTCTCAACCTTTATCCTCTCTCCCTTCACATTCATCTGATTCTGCATCATCCAGATCAGTGCTCTCTGAGCTTGATCGATTACAGGCGTAATTTGCTGATCTCTCCAAGCTTTTCATGGTTCAACCTTCTGCTGGCTTTAATGAACCACTACCAGAAACTCCAATCATTGGGAAAAATAGAAAGACAACAGCTCTCCTCTTATCACTTCTTAGGATACTTCTTCCAAGCCATCCAATGGCCCATGGTTCACTTTTGATGATATTCCTAAAGTCAAATAGCCTAATCATTTCCAAGTGTTTGCTGCCTGGATTTACGTGCAAAATAGATTCCATTTTGCGCAATACCACGCAAGGTTTAGCAGCCACCACGGCTAAGTTACAGTGCGAACTTATAAGAATGGGGTTTTATGGTCTCTGAAAACTCGTGTATATAAAGCATTCTTAAAGGTACGACAGGACCCCTATAATTACAACAGGACAAAAACTTGCAAAAGTAAAGTCAAACTTTACTTAAAGTAAAGCAAACTTATTCTTGAAATCTAGAATTTTTTAAAAAGATGAATTATCTAGTCGAACTAGAAAAGTATGTCCTACTAGATGAAAATTCAAACTTTTGAATCCCATACTTGACTATTAAGTTTTCTTTATAAATCACATGATGGTGTTTTTCTGCGTCATTGAATTGGCCGCTAGCATAAACACAGTAGTGTTCTTTTTCATCAATCTTTTCGAAAGTCTGACTCACTATATTTATCAGCATCGATCTGTATTCTTTAACCATCTATGGGAATCGTCGAGGAGGAGAGGTTCTTTGTGAAAATTTATTCTTGAACTGTGATGCAGTGGTCCCCAAGGTGGGGCAGACTTCCTTAGCATCTTGGAAAGTTGGCTAGTTTTGACAGTAACATGAGAGAGAAAATCTCGGAGATAATTGACAATGCCTAAAAATTACTGAATCTGCTTTTGAGATAAGTGCTAATTTGAAAAGTGAAACAATTCTTGAGCAATATGAGGGCCTGAATAGTAATTTCTATTTTCTAGGATCATGCCAAGAATATATTGTCCTACAACACTCTTTTTGGCCGAAAACATTATCCCATAGGTATGCACTATCTTTAGAAAATGGGAAAGAAGAGCTTGGTGGGAGAGATGATTAGGTGAAAAAAGTAGGATGTCATCAATATAAATTCATGAGTGGTGCAGGATAAGTTTAAAGATGCGAGTCATTGCCTTTTGAAAAAGTGAAGGAGCTACTTTAAGACCAAAAAGCATAACCATCCATTGATAATGTGCATTGAGGATGCAAAAAGCTATTTTGTGTCTGTCAGAAAATGTATTCCAAGTTGCCAAAAGCTGGCTTTGAGATCAAACTTGGAGAATACCTTAGAATCACGGATGTGGATGAACAGGGATTGGATCTTTGGTAATAGGAACTTATCATCTTTAAGAAAACAGTTTAGAGGTTGATAATCAATGACAAGTCTATTTTTTTTCTCGAACCAATTCTAATCATTTTTCCACATAGAATGCCTAACAAGCTCAATTTGAGTCTGTGGGCTCAATGAGATCTTGAGCTAACAATTGAGAACACTCATTTTGAGCTAACTGTAAGTCTGAAGGAGTCATCCCTGGGCGTGCGACCTTTGTGGGATTAATATTTTCATTAAGTTTGAAGGGTAACTGAATGAAGAATTTCTTATTTTTCCATAGTTGAGATGGATGGGGAAACTAAGAATGGTTTTCAGGACAACAGGGAAGAAACTGATTTGTGAAGGACTAGTGAAGGGATAAAGCATCTGTGAGAGCATAGAGACACAACTCATCTATATAAGACTAGAGCATATGTTTATAACTTACACTTGATGCTGTAATCTGGAGTTTTGAAATACAATGTAGAATCCAATAAACAGTCCTTTATCAGAAAGATCGGAACCTACAATCTTTGTCCAAAGAATATAGTTAGGAAAATTTTGAATTCCAACAGGCTTTTTGGTGATAAGTGAAGTATGGAACAAATCTCCATTGCCAACACGAAAATACTCAATATATTTTTCCCAACAATGTGGGGGAAGAATAGCAAGGTTGGGCATGCTTTTCTGTGCACCAGTATTAAAAAAGCAAAAGACGGTGATCGATTTAGCAAATTTAGCTGTAAAAAGTTGAATTTTGAGAGAAGAAATGGGAATCTTGGTTACGGAGGCTTGTAATTTTTAGACTATCTGAATTATGGATATGTCTTCTCAATTAGAAACATCATTAGTATTGGCAAGGGAAAATGTTGTATGCTCGTCATATTTTTCTTGTTTAGTATATACTAATTCAACATCATCATATTCTCAGAGCATGGAAGAGTTGTGGAGATGTTCAATAAGACAGACTGCTTTTGCTGTTTTGTTTGGATAATTTTTTGCAAAATGACCTTTCTTCTTACATATGAAACATCGGTTGTTTTTGGTTTTATAGGACTGAGCTGGATCTTTCCTCCTAAAAAATTGGTATGGCTTTTTATGTCTAGAATGGTGCTTCTTTTTGTGAGAAAACTTCTGAAAATTAGTTTTCTTCTTTGATGGACAAGTGCAATCTTTGTCATCTTTGCAT
This sequence comes from Citropsis articulata, assembly GCA_030449925.1. Taxonomy (NCBI): domain Eukaryota; kingdom Viridiplantae; phylum Streptophyta; class Magnoliopsida; order Sapindales; family Rutaceae; genus Citropsis; species Citropsis articulata. Next base: position 16,984,746 of record JASUUH010000211.1, on the reverse strand, counting down.
TTAATCTTGAGATAGGGTTTTTTACAGGCATTTCTGAAAGGTTATTTATCATTCATGAGATTTTTGAAAAACTCTTTTTGCTCCCAGAGTCATTCGAGACAGCTAACTACAAGCTGATAGATTTTACCAAGAGAAAGATTGGCAATATCTAGATGATTAACATTCAGTTGTCGTTGGATCTCTGGCTATAATTTGTTTGGAAGAGATGCTACAAAGAGAGGTTTCAATGTCGGATCATTAAAACCATTGAGCTTGTAGCAGAGTATAGACATTCTCTTGTAGTAAAAATTAAGATCTTTTTGTTGAAGATAACAACACTTCATTTGGGGAAATTCTCTTCGAGCAAGCTCATTAGCAGCTATGGGCTCACCAAGGAATTGTTCATAAAGGAGACCGAGTGCTGTGGAAACTTTAGGAATTTGAATGAATTGAAGTTGTCTATATGCACTAAGGCCTTCAAACCAATCTCTTAAAGAACCAGTATATCTGGAGCTGAATTCTCTAAGGACTAATTGTATTGTTAAACTTGCTCTGATACCGTTTTGGACAATACCACACAAGGTTTAGAAGCCACCATAGTTAAGTTATAGTGTGAACTTGTGAGAATAGGTTTTATGGGGTCTGGAAACTTTCTAATGCACAAGATCCTTCAAAGAGGCGAGTGCATAGCATACTTATTATAAAAAGAGATGAACAAATTAAGTGGTTATTAGTCTCATGTATATTAGAGAAAACAGAGAGAAGTTTAGAATGCCATTAAATCAAGTTATTTTATATCATTTTATAACTTTTTCTTTTCTTTTTTATACACTATTAGGAAGCTCGTTTATCTAGAGCATCCTTGAAGATAGGACAGGACCCCTAGCATTACAACATGACAAAAACTTTCAAAAGTAAAGTCAAACTTTACTTAAAGTAAAGTAGACTTATTTGACAAACTTTTCTTCAAGTAAAAGCACGCCAACCTTTTCAAAAGTAAATACAAACGAGACAAACAGCTTTGCATAAAACAAAGTGATTAAAGCAAAACAAATACTTTATTAAAAGGTGTGAGAGGGAGACAAGTTGTCTACGTCACTATCAACATCTGCAAAAGGTTTTTTCCACCAAGGCAAATTAGCATAGTGCTGTGCAAAGTTGATGGAAGTGCTAGAAGAGCCATGTGGATGATCAGATTGAGTTATTGGACTTATGATTGGAACTTCAATATGAGGTTAGAGTAGGAAGGCACAGTCTTCCCAAGGATGAAGGATAAGGGACACGTAAGAGTTCATGTTGTGGTCCAAGAGAGGTGTGTTGGATGTCAGTAGGAGAGGTTGGCACATGATTAAGTTCAAAGAGGAATTTTTTTAGGTATGTGATAATGGTTGGGTCATGATTGAGATAAAAAGAATAAGGAACAGTTTCTATTCATATGCCTGGTCTTGGGTCCAAAAAAGCTTAGTGGTTGGATATTGGAATTAAGGATGGTGTATGATAAAAACAGTAGTGAATGCCCACCATCTTGATCTGGAAGATGTGAAAGATGATGTTTGTCAGAGATCCGTTCAAGTTGTTTACGCCACCAGGAGAGTGGGGAGAGCCATTCAAATAATGTCCAGAGCAAACACTAGGCTTCAGCTGGATTGGTTAGGATTTTGTGGAAAGGCTGAACATGAAAAACTATTTTTGTAGCATAAAGGATTGTGAGACACCATAAATACCAAAGTTCATCTTCTGTGAGATCTCGAGAGGGATCAATGGTCAAGCCAGTAAGAAAGAGGTGTTCAGGATGAAAACTCAAAAAATAAAAAGGTTGGGTTCGGTAAATATTTATAAATACCAAATCAGGAATTTCCTTGCGAATTCTTGAATTTAGCGAAGGGACGTGAAGTTGAGATTGTACGAAAAACGCTTTTTGGTAAGAGCCGTTTTTGGTAAAGCAGAGGTCATGGCTATGACAGGGAAAAAGAAAACATGAGTAATGAGGAAAATTACCGGTTGAGGTCGAGATAAGAGATCAACAATAAGGTTCTGGTCTCCTTTTATATGCTGAACTGAGAAGTCATACCTGGAAAACTAAGTTTTTAGACGAATGAGTTGTTTGTCTGATAGTGACTTATTCTTGAAATCTAGAATTTTTATAAAAGATGAATTATCTAGTCGAACCAGAAAAGTCTGTCTTACTAGGTGAAATTCAAACTTTTGAATCCCATACTTAACTGCTAAGATTTCTTTATAAATCACATGATAGTGTTTTTCTGCATCTTTAAATTGGCCGCTAGCATGAACAAAGTAGTATTCTTTGTCATCACTGGCATCAGTCTGGAGTATTCTTTAACCATCTGTGGGAATTTTCAAAGGGAAAGGCTACTTTCAAAGCTATTTCAACTACTGGACAGCTGCAGTCTGGAGTGGTCCCCAAGTTGGGGCAGACTTCCTTAGCATCTTGGATAGTTGGCTAGTGTGGATAGCAACATGAGAGAGAAAATCTCAGAGATAATTGACAATGCCTAAAAATTATTGAATCTACTTTCGAGGTAAGTGCTGATTCGAAAAGTAAACAATTCTTGAGTAATATGAGGGCCTGAATGGTAGTTTTTATTTTCTAGGATCATGCTAAGAAATTTTACAGAAAATTATCCTAGAACACTCTTTTTGGCCGACAACATTATCCCATAGGTATCCACTATCTTTAGAAAATGAGAAGGAAGAGCTTGGTGAGAGATTTGAACAATTGAGAAAAGTAGGATATCATCAATATAAATTCATGAATGGTGCAGGATAAGTTCAAATATGCGAGTCGTTACCTTTTGAAAAAGTGAATGAGCTATGTTAAGACCAAAAGGCATAACCATCCATTGATAATGTGCATTGGGGTTGCGAAAAGCTATTTTGTGTCTTTCAAAAGGTGTATTCCAAGTTGCCAACAACCGACTTTGAGATCAAGCTTGGAGAATACCTTAGCATCACAGATGTGGACGAATAAGGATTAGATCTTTGGTAATGGGAACTTATCATCTGTAAAAAAATAATTTAGAGGTAGATAATCAATGACAAGTCTCTTTTTTCCTCAAACCAATTCTGATTGCTTTTCCACATAGAGAGCCTAACAAGCCCAATTTGAGTCTGTGGGCTCAATGAGATCTTAAGCTAACAATTGAGAACACTCATTTTGAGCAAATTGTAAGTCTGAAGGAGTCATCCCTAGATGTATAGCCTTTGTAGGATTGATATCTTCATTAAGTTTAAAGGGTAGCTGAATGAAGAATTTCTTATTTTTCCATAGTAGAGATGGATGGGAAAACTGAGAATGGTTTTCAGGACAAAAGGGAAGAAACTGATCTGTGAAGGACTGGTAAAGGGATACAGCATCTGTGAGAGCATAGAGACATAACTCATCTGTATAAGGCTAGAACATGTGTTTATACCTTACACCTGATGCTGTAATCTGGAGTTTTGAAATACGATGGAGAACATCAAATCCAATAAATAGGTTTTTATCAGGAAGATCGAAACCTACAATCTTTGTCCAAAAATACAGTTACTAAAAATTTGAATTCCAACAGGTTTTTTGGTGATAAGTAAAGTATAGAACAATTATCTATTGGCTGCACAAAAATACTCAATATGTTTCTCCCAACAGTGTGAGGGAAGAATAGCTAGGTTAGATATACTTTTCTATGCACCAATATTAAGAAATCCAATAACATGATGGATTTAGCAAATTTGGCTTGAAGAAGTTGAATTTTGAGAGAAAGAATGGGAATCTTGGGTGTGGAGGCTTGCAATGTTTGCACTGTCTAAATGATGAGGATGTCTTGTTGAAAAGAAACGTCATCAGTATTAGCGAGGGCAAATGTTGTATGCTTATCATAATCTTCCTATTCAGTATATACTAATTCAACATCATTAAGTTGTGGAGATGTTCAACAAGACAAACTGCTTTTCCTATTTTGTTTGGACAATTTTTTTCAAAATAACCTTTCTTCTTGCATATGAAGCATTGGCTGTTTTTTATTTTATAGGACTGAGCTGGATCTTTCCTCCCAAAAAACTAGTATGGCTTTTTATGTCTGGAATGGTGCTTCCTTTAGTGAGAAAACTTCTGAAAGTGAGTTTTCTTCTTTGATGAACAAGTGCAATCTTAGTCATCTTTGCATTTGATCTTAAGATAGGGTTTTTTTGCATGCTTTTTTCAAAGGTTGTTTATCATTTTGGGGATCTTCAAAAAACGTTTTTGCTCATCGAGTCTTTCGAGACAGCTAACTGCTGTTAGCCTATATGGCTATTAATATTGATTTTGATGATAACCGATCACATATTTTTGGATAAACAAATATTTACACATTGTGCTTTAATAACAAGAAAATGATTTTGTAAAATTTGTTAATTCTTCAAGAATGAGCTAAAATGAAAAAGATTGATTTTTAATAAGAATTATTTTGAATTCCAGATTTGGGTTAATTTGAAAATATTTAAATCGATTTAGGTCAAACTATAATTTCTGTAAGTTTGGGCTCTATCATAATTTGAGATAGTTTTGGGATTCACAAAGTATTATTTAGAAATTCTGAAATTGGACCCATTTGTAAAGTTTCATAACGTTTTGGGCCATAATACAGTTATAAAATATTTTGGGGTAAAACTATAATTTTTGGTAAACAGTTCACTGTAGCAAGCGGCTAACCAGACTAATGAAAGCGGCAAACCGGTTACGGGCAGAAACTTACTCAAACGAAAAGTGGCTAACCGGATGTGACAAAGCGGAAGTCCTGATTTGGGCAGTGAGTCACTGAAACAGAAGCGGAATTTCGGATTTGCAGCATACCGGATGTTCAAAAATTCAAATATTTGTTGTAACGGTAGCTTGAAGCGGCTAATCGGATCCACATAAACGGTAAGCCGGTTATGAACAAAAAGCTCATAACGGCTAGTTTTTAAGCTCCAACTATAAAAATTCAAATCCAATTCATTTTCAAGGTTCCCAGTGACACAACTTTAAAATGTTTGATTTACTCCCAAGTATAAGAGTGCCTAGTTATAATATAACTCGGTGAGTACGAGATCGATCCACAGAGAAAGGGTTTAATTTATTTGTTTAAATTTATCTAAGAAAAGTAAAAATAAAATTTAAAAACACACAATTTAATTTGAGGAAAACTATGAAGTTGAATTAGTTAGGGTTATGGATCCACTCTTAGTAATAAATACAATTTAACAAATTCTTTTTGTTTTTGTTTTATTTCCCAAAAGATTAATTTTATTAATTAAAATTATTTTCCCATTTATTTTATTATGGATTAAGAATTTAATGTGCCAAAACTTAATTTGTCTACACTAAATCAAAATACCATTTTACCATATTTTATATTAAGATATTAAGAATTCATTGTGCCAAATTCCTATTTTTGTCTACAATAAATCAAAATGTCAAAATATAAAATATGAATAAAATTAAATAGAAAACAACTTAATTTATAAAATAAAAAATGAATTTGATTAAACCATATTTTTTTACTAAGAGTTTCACCTTCCCCTAACTATAAATATTTAGCTAAACATTTTTTAAATAAAAAAAATGATTAAGATTGAAAAACACATAATTAAAATGAAAATTAAAAATTGAAATAAACCTAATTTTATTAATTAAAAATATATTACAAAGAGAGATGAGGAGAATAATTGGGAGGAAAGAAGAGAAGAGAAGGTGCTTAGAGATGTGTTCACTACCTTTCTCTATTTATACTAATACATGGTAAATCCACACCACACAAATACAAAAATCTAATTAAATCTTAACCTTACATTTGTCCCACTAATAATCTCACTAATCAAACATAATCCTATCTTATCCACTCAAGCATATCCAAAACATTTCACTAATAAAATATCATACCTAACAAAATAAAAACTTATAATTTTACAATTACCACATTTACCGTGGTAAAAACGTAAAAATTTACAACAAAAGTCTTGGATCCTCCTCGATAATGACATAATTTCTCGGACTTCCGGAATCCAAATTTGACATCCGTACATTTGTTTGAAGCCTCAAATTGCATGAAATTATTATTTTTACCTAATAAACACACAAAAATACACAAAATCAAATATTTAGAAAAATAATTAGAAATTCATAATATGTTACACAATTACAAATATAAATTACATTAATAACGCAAAATAATATTTTTACTTCATAACAAACATACAATTTTTAATACTAATCACCCAGCAAGCACAAATAAAAGGCATACAATATATCTTGAACTTTCAATTCGTGAATCATAAATCTTTGAGCCATCTTTGTTCCTAAACTTGTTCATCTACTCTTTAAGTGAGTGTTTGTTGTAATTTTCATTTCATTTTCTCAATTGTGAGTGTTTGAGTGTGTGAGACACTTGAGTGAAGAGATTGAGATATAATCTCCTTGTTGTAAAGGTTCATTGACACCTTGAAGTCAATTGTAAGTACTTTAAGCCTTGGAAGGCTTGGATAGTGAAAACCTCAAGGTTCGTTGACACCATGAAGTCAATTGTAAGTACTTTAAGCCTTGGAAGGCTTGGATATTGAAAACCTCAAGCTTGGATCACTTGGAGGCGTGGACGTAGGTGAGGATTGCCGAACCACGTAAAATTTCGTGTGTTTGTTTCTCTTCACTCTTACTCATTTATTATTGTGCCGTTATTTAACTTATTGCTTTCAATTTTACTAAGGCATTAGATTGAATTGTTGTGTGGATTTGTTAGGATAATTTTATAATACCAATTCACCCTCCCCTTGGGTTGCACACTTGTGTTTCATTTGGTATCAAAGAGAGGTGCTCTTATTTAGACTTAACCGTATAGAGCTAAAGATTAATGGCAGCCTATAATGATAACTACATTTAGGGAAGAACAATTCACCACTAGACCACCGTATTTTGATGGAAATGACTATCCGTATTAGAAAACTTGGATGAGAATTTACTTGCAAGCTTTAGATTATGAAATTTGAGAAATTGTTAATGATGGTCCTTTCATGCCTTTGACTAAAAATGAAGTCGGGGAAGATATTCCAAAACCTTCACGGGAATGGAATGAATTAGAAAAGAGAAAAGGTTCTCTAAATTCCAAAGCCATGAATGCTTTGTTTTGTGCACTTGATAAGAAAGAGTTTTGTAGAATGTCTAGCTGTGAAAGTGCTAATGAAATTTGGCACAAACTTGAAGTTGTTTATGAAGGCACAAATCAAGTGAAAGAGTCGAAAATTAGTAGGTACACTTGACAATATGAATTGTTCCAAATGAAACCAAATGAGAGTGTATATTCTATGTATACTAGATTTACGGACATAGTAAACACTCTAGGAGCCCTAGGAAAAACTTTTTTAAATAGCGAGAAAGTTAAGAAAATCATTAAGTCGTTACCTAAGGAATGGAGACAAAAAATGACTGCCATTGAGGAAGCCAAAGATTTAAATGTCTTACCTATTGATGATTTAATTAGTTCTCTTATTTCTTATGAAGAAGATTTGGCAACTGAAAAAGGGCATGAGGAAAAGAAGAAAAGCATTGCTCTCAAAGCCTCTAAACGTGAAAGTGATGAGGAAAGTGAGATAGATGACGAGGAGTTTGCAATGTTGGCTAGAAGATTCAGAAGACTAATGAGCAGAGAAAGTTCAGAGGTTACAAGAATAAAAAAGAGAAGAAAGAGCCAATCACTTGCTATGAATGCAAAAAGCCTGGACACATACGACCGGAATGTCCTCTCCTCAACAAACTCAAGAAGAAAGCTATGGTGGCTACGTGGGATGATAGCGATGAGGATACAAGTGATGATGATGAGCAACAAGAGATGACAAATTTAGCTCTCATGGCCTTTGGAGAAGAATCATGTGATGAACATGATGAGGTAAGTGAGCTTCCTACATATGATGAATTACATGATGCCTTTAATGAATTGCATGATAAATTGATGAAAATTGGTAAAAAGAATGTTTGCCTTAAAAAGAAGATGGTAGAACTTAAAAATGAAAATGAATCATTTAATGTTAAGATTACATGCCTTGAATTAGAGAATAAAACCTTGCATGATAGAATTGCATTAATTGAGAATTCTAGTACCTCACATGAGCATTTAGAATCACATATGAGTGACTTGAAAAATGAAAATGAAATGCTTAGAAAGAAGAGCACTGAACTAAATGAGATTGTGCTAAAATTCACAAATGGGCAAAAGATGTTGGATAATTTGCTTAATTTACAAAAATCTGCGTTTGATAAAGGAGGAATTGGTTACAAGCCAAATTTGAAACAAAAATATTACAAAAGTTATTTTGTGAAGAGTAACTCCACTAACAATCAAGTTGTATGTTATTATTATAATCAAGATGGTCATATGAAGAATAGATGTCTAGTAAAAAGAAATTCATATTATGGTGTGAGATGTATTTGAGTTCCAAAGGGAACCATTGCTAACACTCAAGGACCTAAAAAGGTTTGGGTACCTAAGACTTGAGATTTTCTCTGCAGGGCTTGAAGAAGAAGAAGAATAAATGGTACTTGGACAGTGGTTGTTCAAAACACATGACAGGATATTATTCTTGGTTTTCAAGCTTTACCAAGATCGAAAATGGTGGAGATGTATCTTTTGGAGATAATTCAAAAGGAAAGATTATTGGTATTGGCAATGTCGGTAATGTATCCTCTACCCTTATTGAAAATGTATATTTGGATGAAAACTTAAAACAAAACTTGCTTAGCATTAGTCAATTATATGATAAAGGATATAAAGTTATTTTTGATGAATCAAGATGTATTATTGAGAATGCATGTGATGGCAAGATTATGTTTGCAGGAAATAGATGTATTAATGTCTATACCATTAATTTGATTGTACATCTTGAAATGATAAATGCTTCTCCGCATTGCATGATGATGGTTAGTTGTGGCATAGAAGATTAGGTCATGCAAGCATGGATTTGATTTCAAAAATCATGAAAAATGATTTGGTTAAAGGTCTTCCAAAAATCAATTTTCAAAAAGATAGAATTTATAAAGCTTGCCAATTTAGAAAACAAATCAAAACTTCTTTCAAAAACAAAAAAAAATATTTCTACTTCAAAACCACTTCAATTGCTTCACATTGATTTGTTTGGACCATCTAGATATGCTAGCTTGAATGGAAAGTATTATTCTTTTGTAATTGTTGATGATTATTCTAGATACACATGGGTATTGTTCTTAGCTAATAAGGATGATGCCTTTGATGCATTTAAAGTGTTTTATAAAAAGGTTCAAAATGAAAAAGGTTATTCTATTTCTTGTATTAGAAGTGATCATGGTGGAGAGTTTGAAAATTATGCTTTTGAGAACTTTTGTAATGATTGTGGCATTGAGCATCAATTTTCATTACCTAGGACTCCTCAACATAATGGAGTTGTAGAGAGAAAGAATAAGTCTATTCAAGAAATAGCTAAGACCATGTTGAATGAAAACTCGTTGCCTAAATATTTTTGGGCCGAAGCCGTCAACACCGCTTGTTATGTATTGAATCGTGTGTTTATTAGACTTAATCTTAATAAAATTCTATATGAGCTTTGGAAAGATAGAAAACCTAACATTAGTTATTTCAAAGTTTTTTGGATGCAAATGTTTTATCCTGAACACAAAAGATAATCTTGGTAAATTTGATCTAAAATCTGATGGTTGTACTTTTCTTGATTATTCAAACACAAGCAAAGCTTATAGAGTGTATAATAAAAGAACCTTGGTTGTGGAAGAATCTATGCATGTTACTTTTGATGAGTCTAACCCCCCCTCTACGGAGAAAGTTGTTATTGATAATAATGCAGAAGAAGAACAACAAGAAGAAGCATCAAATGTCAACCAAAAGGATACACATCATGGAATTCAAGCGAAATATCATGAAGAAACAATTGCAAAGCAAAATGAAGGTACTTCTTAATCACTCCACAAGGAGTGGAGGTATGTTTCTTCTCATCCCAAAGATGCCATTTTAGGAGATCCATCTAGAGCTGTTACAACTAGATCATCACTCAGGAACACATGTGAACATGCTGCATTTATTTCTCAAATTAAACCAAAATCCTTTACAGATGCGGAAAATGATGAGTCTTGGATTATGGCAATGCAAGAGGAGTTGAATCAATTTGAGAGAAGCAATGTGTGGGAATTAGTTCCTAATTTGGAAGATCAATCCATTATAAGTACTAAATGGGTATTTAGAAACAAAATAGATAAATCCAGTGTGGTTGTAAGAAATAAAGCTAGATTAGTGGCTCAATGTTACAACCAAGAAGAAGAAATTGATTTTGATGAAACATTTGCACCTGTAGCTAGACTAGAATCCATTAGGATGTTGTTAGCATATGCATGTCATAAAGATTTCATTCTATTTCAAATGGATGTCAAAAATGCTTTCTTAAATGGTTATATTATGGATGAAGTATATGTGAAACAACCTCCTGGTTTTGAAAGTGAAAAATTTCCAAATCATGTGTATAAGTTGTCTAAGGCATTGTATGGACCGAAACAAGCACCTAGAGCATGGTATGATAGGCTTAAGAATTTCTTATTGGATAATGGTTTTTCAATGGTAAAAGCGGGTACTACTCTCTTTGTTAGGGGTGGGCATATTTTAACCGAACCCATCCAAACCGATCCAAACCGACAATTTGGATCGGTTTCATTAGTAAAAAAATTGGTTTCGGTTTATTGGATTACAAACCGACATCACTCGGTTTGGTTTGTTGGAAGGATTCGAGCGATTACGATCGATCAAAATATTATATAATTACATTATATTCTAAGTTAAGCAATCTAACTAATTATATTTATCATTTTATGTAGATTTTGACAAATCAAAAGCAATTGGACCATAAGTGGTTGTTCTAGATGCACAATATTTTTATTGTCAAATGTTGTTCAAGTTTATTTTAATTTTGTAAGTTTGTTTTCAATGAACAGGTTTAGAACTTCTTTATTAGGATGTATTATGCTATGAACTTATATGGATGTTTCTTTGAATTGTTATATAGATATCAAAGTAGATATAAATAATATAAAAGAGGTATTAATTTAAATTACGGATATAAAAAAATAACAAATAATTTAGGTACAATAATATAAAAAAGTGGACTTTTAACTAATAGTGAGGATCCAAACCGATCCAAACCGATCCAGTCGGTTTGGATCGGTTCGGTTTGAAAAAATTTTAGGTTGATATCGATTTGAAAATATTTCAAACCGATACGTTTGGATCGGTTTGATAATATGTCTCAAACCGATCCAAACCGAATTTGCCCACCCCTACTCTTTGTTAAGAACCAAGATATTCTTGTAGTACAAATTTATGTTGATGACATTATCTTTGGTTATACTAATGAGTTGTTGTGTAAAGAATTTTCATCTTGCATGAGCAAAGAATTTGAGATGAGTATGATGGGAGAGTTGAAGTACTTCCTTAGACTCCAAATCAAACAAAACGAGGAAGGAATTTTCATAAATCAAGCCAAGTATGTGAGAGATCTACTAAAAAGGTTTGGCTATGAAAATAGAACAGCAAAAAGCACTCCAATGAGTACTACCATCAAGCTAGACAAAGATGAGAACGGTAAGGAAGTTGACATCAAAACTTATCGAGGTATGATCGGATCCTTACTCTACTTGACTGCTAGTAGGCCTGATATTATGTTCAGTGTATGCTTGTGTGCTAGATTTCAATCTTGTCCTAAAGAGTCACACTTGCTTGCTGTTAAATGAATTTTTCGATATTTAATTGGCACCATTAATCTTGGCCTTTGGTATCCTAGGGGAACTCATATTGATTTAACTTATTATTCGAATGCCAATTTTGCTGGTTATAAGGTTAATAGAAAAAGTACTAGTAGAACATGTCACTTTCTAAGTCATTCACTTGTCTCATGGTTTAGTAAGAAACAAAACTCGATTGCGCTTTCAACTACCGAGGCCGAATATATAGCTGCTGGTAGTTGTTGTGCACAAATTCTTTGGATGAAACAAACCCTTAGAGACTATGGTATAAATCTTGATCAAATACCTATCTTGTGTGACAATACTAGTGCTATTAATCTATTCAAGAATCCTTTTCAACATTCTAGGACTAAGCATATAGAAATCAGACATCACTTCCTTAGAGATCATGTTAAAAAAGGAGATATTGTGATTAAATTTATTTTTACTGAAAATTAACTTGCGGATATCTTTACAAAACCTTTTAGCGAAGAGCATTTTATAAAGATAAGACATGAGCTTGGAATGATGAATGTTGCATCTTGATTTATGGTTTGCTGATATGTTTGCTCTTGTATGCATTTATGGTTTATGTATTGAATGGCTCATTGAAAAGTTTTAAATTACAAAATGATTTAAAATTGATCAATTTTTCAGCCAAAAATAAAATGGTGTGTAATACAAGTATAAGAGTTAGTCAAAATTCAATAAGAGTCTTATTTCGAATAACTCGATTTCATCAATTAGTAAACCGAATTTATGTACTCATATTTTTTGCTCACTTGCTAGACTCAACCGGATAGCCAGTTATGCAATCCTTAAAGATGAATTAATGTTTGTTCTTTGCTAGAGTCAACCGGATAACCAGTTATTATCAACCGGTCAATCGGATTCTTTTTTCTTTGCTGAACCGGTTAGCTTCTTTGAAATCTGGTAAGTCAGATCTACAAAACTTTGTTTCTGCCTCAAAACCGGATAGTCGGTTATACTAATTGGTAGGCCGCATTTGTCCAGCAACCTTTTTTCTTCAAAATCGGACAGCCGGTTCACCAATCCGAATTTGAGAAGAAGGCCAAACATAGTTGCTGTCCAGAATCGGATAACCGGTTGTGAGAACCAAAAAATCAGTTTCTCATTCATGCTTCACTGACCTTAACTGGACAGCTGGTTCACCTATCCGGAAAGTCGGATTCGAGAAGAGAATGATTCATGCTTGCTGTCTAAAACTGAATAACTGGTTATGAGAACCGGTAAGCCGAATTCAAGATACATGCTTGCTGTCCAAAATCGAATAACCGGTTATGAGAACCGAAAAGCCGAATTCAAGATGCATGCTTATTGCCTTCAACCGGTTAGCCGGTTAGCATAATCCGGCTGGCCAAATTCGTGAGTCTTTTGTGCTGTTCATCATCTCTTTTCACATTCGATATTCCGTTTCTCTCCCTCTCACTAAAGCCGGTTCTTCTTCTCTCTTTCTCACTTCAAAAATCCATCATTCTTACTCGTGTTTGATGAAAATTGATCCATACAATTGTTCCCCATCCAATCTTGTGTCCAAAATCATTTTTAAAACTCATTTTCAACCTCAAAATCCCTAGATCCGAAAATCAAACCTAGTATTTTCTCTCTCTAGAATTTTCTTCATTAAGCCATTTTTAACCCAAATTGCTTCAAAAAATCTCTTTCAATCCTCATCATCTTCAAATTACTCAAAATTATCATGTCAAGTTCATGGCCGGTTTGGAATAAAGGCAAAGAACCGGTTCATCAAACCAAACGGTCACGACAAGCAGGGGGTTCTTCCAATCAATCCACCTTTGAATCCATGCATTTTCCGGCCAAGCACTTGATCAAACGTTTTCATCAACAGTTCGTGTCTCGTGAGGTAGTCTAAACTTTTTTTGTTTTACCAGATTAGTTGTCTAGTCTTAGTATTAGTAATCGTAATTTATTTCAATTGTTGGAAGATGTTGATTGGATAAATCCACTTGTGATTGATGAAAATGTATATCCCGACTTGGTGAAAGTCTTTTACTCGAATATGGACACTTCCGCGGAGAAAGATTGAGTTGGAGGAGTTTCGATTGAATTTGATGATTCGGAGTTGAATTCTATTTTAGAAACCTCTAATGATGGCCTAGAAATATTTTCGCCTAGGAAATCTCTAGATATTGATGACTATGTCCATATTGACGCAGTTAAGAATATAAGTCGTCGTATTGATCTCACTGATGATGATTGTACCATTCATTTCCGCACCCAATGCCTTTGTCTCCAAACCGAATATTACTTCAATTTATTCAAACCATTGTGCTCCCTAGGTCCGGCCATTTGGATGAGGTATCCCATATGGATGTTGCCTTGATTGATTGCATTCTTAGACACCGTCCAGTTAACATAGGATACTCCATTGTCCGACATATGTTGTCCATACCCAAACTGATTACCCGATCACTTCCTTATGGTCATTGTATCACTCGGATCCTCAAATATTTTGAGGTGTCCATAAATGAACCCTCCTTTAGATCATCCAAGAGTATCGGGGATGAAGTTGTATGTGCTTTAGGATTTGAGTGGCAAAATGGAACTTGGGAAAGATTCTCTGAAAACAAGCTCACTTTTCTTGCTCCGAGTGATGATCGGCCACTAAATGATATTGTGCCTGCTGATCAACTTCCTGTTTTTTTTCACTTTCATTTCGGGGATAGTGTAGATGTCGAGATCGTCCAGTGTATACCTCTGCACCTGTTTTACCCCCTCCAGCACCTCCTGCTTCTGAAGAGGTTACTCTTCAGTAGCTTATGGATAAGGTGACGACTCTCTGTGTGCAGCAGAGTAGTTTTTAGCAGCATATTCTCAATGAGCACTAGCGCCTCTCCCAGCAGCATCAGCAGCTCATTCATGGCTACCGACTCCTTTTTGAGCATTTCGGTATTCCATATCCATATCCACCTCCATCACCAGCATCCTCACCACCTCGGTAGTCTCTTATGCTTGTATCTGGACACACATATATTTCATTTATTGTTTTATGTTATTTTATGGATGTTTATGCATGGTTGTTCTGTTTTGGATTTGTATTTTTTTTTTATGATATGGATTTATTTTGATTGCTTATTATGTTATTCTCTTATGTTTTGGATTTTTTTTTACTAATGCATTTGTATTGAGATTTTGATGATTGATAGGGGGAGTCTTTTATTTTTTTTTATGATGAAGGGGGAGATATAATTTGTGAGGAGGATATATGAGAATTCATATACATTTTTGCAGGCATTTATGCAGGGGGAGTATTTTAAATGTTTTTAAAATTAGTTTTTTAACCTTGTATTGATCAAGGGGGAGATTGTGTTTTTCATCATCAAAAAGGGGGAGATTGTTAGCCTGTATGACTATTAATATTGATTTTGATGATAACAAACCACATATTTTTGGATTAATAAATATTTACACATTGTGCTTTAATAACAAGAAAATGATTTTGTAAAATTTGTTAATTCTTCAAGAATATGCTAAAATGAAAAAGATTGACTTTTAATAAGAATTATTTTGAATTCAAGATTTGGGTTAATTTGAAAATATTTAAATCAATTTAGGCCATACTATAATTTCTATAAGTTTAGGCTCTATCATAATTTAAGATAGTTTTAGGATTCACAAATTATTAGTTAGAAATTATGAAATTGGACCCATTTGTAGAGTTTCATAACGTTTTGGGCCATAATACAGTTATAAAACGTTTTGGGGCAAAACTATAATTTTTGGTAAATAGTTCATTATAGCAAGCGGCTAACCGGATTGATGAAAGCGGCAAACCAGTTACGGGCAGAAACTTACTCAAACGAAAAGCAGCTAACCGAATGTGACAAAGCGAAAGTCCGGATTTGAGCAGTGACTCATTGAAACAAAAGCGAAATTCTGGATTTGTAAATCCGGCATACAAGATGTTCAAAAATTCAAATATTTGTTGTAATGTTAACTTGAAGCAGCTAACCGGATCCACATAAACGGTAAGTCAGTTATGAACAAAAAGCTTATAACAGCTAGTTTTTGAGCTCCAACTATAAAAACTCAAATCCAATTCATTTTCAAGGTTCCTAGCAAGCACAAACAAAAGGCATACAACAGATCTTGAGCTCTCAATTCGTGAATATAAATCTTTGAGCCATCTTTATTCTTAAACTTGTTCATCTACTCTTTAAGAGAGTGTTTGTTGTAATTTTCATTTTATTTTCTCAATGGTGAGTGTTTGAGTGTGTGAGACACTTGAGTGAAGAGATTGAGATATAATCTCGTTGTTGTAAAGGTTCATTGACACCTTGAAGTTAATTGTAAGTACTTTAAGCCTTGAAAGGCTTAGATAGTGAAAACCTCAAGCTTGGATCGCTTGGAGGCGTGGACGTAGGCGAGGATTGCCGAACCACGTAAAATTCGTGTGTTTGTTTCTCTTCACTCTTACTCATTTACTATTGTGCTGTTATTGAACTTATTGCTTTCAAGTTTACTAAGGCACTAGATTGAATTGTTGTGTGGATTTGTTAGGATAATTTTATAATACCAATTCACCCCCCCTCTTGGGTTGCACACTTGTGTTTCAACTGTAAGCTGATAGATTTTACCAAGAGAAAGATTGGCAATATCTAGATGATTAACATTCAATTGTTGCTGGATCTCTGGCTGCAATTCCTTCGAAAGAGATGCTGCAAAGACATGTTTTAATGTGGGATCATTAAAACCATTGAGCTTGTAGTAGAGTGTAGGCATTCTCTTGTAGTGAAAATCAAGATCTTTTTGTAGAAGAGTGCAACACTTTATTTGGAGAAATTCTCTTCGAGCAAGCTCATTAGCAGCTATGGGCTCACTAAGGAATTGTTCATAAATGAGTCCGAATGCTATGGAAACTTCAGGAATTTGAATGAATTGAATTTGTCTATATGCACCAGTAAATCTGAAGCTGAATTCTCTAAGGACTAACTATATTGTTGAACCAGATCTGATCATTTAAACATTAATCCAAGCAGTAAATTCTTAGAAATGATCAGGCCATTTGACTTTAGGAATATCATCAAAAGTAAACCATGGGCCATTAGATGGCTTTGAAGAAGTATCTTGAGAAGTAACAAGAGGAGAGTTGTTGTCGTCCTCTTCTTCTTCAACGATTAGAGTTTCTAGTAGTGGTTCATTGGAGCCAGCAGAAGGTTGAACCATGAGAAGCTTGGAGAGACTAGCAAAATTTACTTCAGAATCAGATTTTAAAGTAGGTTCTGTAGAGGACTCGGATTCAGATAATGCAGAATTAGATGAATGTGAAAGGAAAGAAAATAAAGGTTGAGAGGAGTATTGATGTAGATGAGCTTTATCTTTAGGTATGGAAATAGGTTCTGGAGAAGCTTCAGGATTAGTAACAAAGGGAGATGGTTTTTGAGTTGATGGTTGAGCACTGGTTGATACTGGTTGGTAATTGGATGACTTTGGCTTTGTTGGAAGAATGGATCTGAATAAAGTATGAGTCCAAATAAAATGTCTGGCATAATCAACCGATTGGCCATAAGGGGATGGTGTATAAAAAGGTTGGTATGTATTGAAAGTTGGTGCATGTATAGGTACAGAAGGAGATTTCGTGAATAGGGACGGTTGTTGTTTTTCTACATCTATTCGAGTCAATTCTACTTTCAACTTCCTAATTTCTGCTTCTTTGTGGTCGAACTCTGGACCCCAGATATGGTTTTGGATCATAAGTCTTAGATCAGAATCTAATTGATGGACTATGTTTTTGTTAGCCTACATGGCTATTAATATTGATTTTGATGATAACAAACCACACATTTTTGGATAAACAAATATTTTCATATTGTGCTTTTACAACAAGAAAATAATTTTATAAAATTAGTTAATTTTTCAAGAATGGGCTAAAATGTAAAAGATTTTTCTTAATAAGAATTATTTTTAAATTCTGGATTTGGGTTGATTTAAAAATATTTAAATCGAATTGGGCCATAATATAATTTCTATAAGTTTGGGCTTTTTCATAATTTCAAAACGTTTTGGGATTTACAAAGTATTAATTAGAAATTCTGAAATTGGACTTATTTGTAAAGTTTCATAACATTTTGGGCTATAGTAAAATTATATAAAGTTTTGGGGTAAAATTATAATTTTAGAAAATAATTCACTGTAGCAGTTACTGTAGCAAGCGGCTAACTGATTATGGCAAGCGGCTAGCCGGATAATGTAATCTCTGGATGGAAGCTATTCGGTTATCATGGCGCTATCCTGCACGGTCGAAAGCTTTTCGAACATAAGCCTATCCGGTCATCAAGTGTCTTGGATATTGTGAAATTCAAATTTTTACTTTAACGGTAACATTTAAGTGACTAACCGGATTCCATAAACGGTAAGCCAGCTATGAACAAAAAGTGCATAACGGCTAGTTTTTGAGCTGCCACTATAAAAACTCAACCCCAACTCTTGTTCAAGGTCGAAAGCAAGCAAAAACAAAAGGCATAAAATATATCTTGCGCTTTCAATTCGTGAATCACAAATCTTTGAGTGATCTTTGATCTTAAATTTGTTTATCTACTCTTTAAGAGAGTGTTTGGTTGTAATTTTCATTTCATCTTCTCAATTGTGAATGTTTGAGTGTGTGAGACACTTAAGTGAAGAGATTGAGATAAAATCTCTTTGTTGTAAAGGTTTATTGACACCTTGAAGTCAATTGTAAGTTCTTTAAGCCTTAGAAGGCTTGGATAGTGAAAACGTCAAGCCCGGTGAGCTTGGAGGCGTGGACGTTGGCGGGGATAGCCGAACCACGTAAAAATCCTTGAGTTTGTTTTCTTCTCTCTTACTCATTTATTATTGTGCTTTTATTGAATTCATTGTTTTCAATTTTATTAAGGCATTAGATTAGATTGTTGTGAATTGTTATGTGATTTGATTAGAATAAGTTTTAAAATACCAATTCACCCATTCTTAGGTTGCACACTTATATTTCATTTGGTGTCAAAGCAAGGTGCTCTTGTATAGACTTAACCGTCTAGAGATAAAGATCCATGGCAACCCATAATGACTCAACCTTTAGGGAAGGACAATCCACAATTAGACCACCGTTCTTTGACGGTAATGACTACTCATATTGGAAAACTAGAATGAGAATTTATTTGCAAGCATTAGATTATGAAATTTGGGAAGTTGTTTGTGATGGTCTATTTATGCCTATGACTAAAAATGAAGTAGGAGATGATATTCCAAAACCCTCAAGTCAATGGAGTGTATTAGAAAAGAAAAAGATGTCTTTAAACTCCAAAGCAATGAATGCTTTATTTTATGCACTTGAAAAGAAAGAGTTTCATAGAGTATCTAGTTGTGAAAGTGCTCATGAAATTTGGAACAAACTTGAAGTCGTGTATGAGGCACAAATCAAGTTAAAGAGTCTAAAATAAGTAGATACACTCGTCAACATGAATTGTTTCAAATGGAACAAAATGAAAGTGTGTATTCTATATATACACGATTTACGGACATAGTGAACACCCTAGGAGCCCTAGGAAAAACTTTTTCAAATAGTGAGAAAGTCAAGAAAATCATTAGGTCACTTCCAAAAGAATGAAGATATAAAAGAACTGTCATTGAGGAAGCAAAAGATTTAAATGTCTTACCTATTGATGATTTAATTGGTTCTTTCATTTCATATGAAGAAGATTTGGCAGCAGAAAAAGGGCATGAGGAAAAGAAGAAAAGCATTGCTCTCAAAGCCTCTAAACTTGAAAGTGATGAGGAAAGCGAGATGGGTGACGAGGAGTTTGAAATGTTGGCTAGAAGATTCGGAAAATTTTACAAAAACACTAATGAGCAGAGAAAGTTTAGAGGTTACAAGAATAAAAAGGAGAAGAAAGAGTCAATCACTTGCTATGAATGCAAGAAACCCAGACACATACGACCGGAATGTCTTCTCCTCAACAAGCTCAAAAAGAAAGCTATGGTGGCTACATGGGATGATAGCGAAGAGGATACAAGTGATGATGAAGAGCAACAAGAGATGACAAATTTAGCTCTTATGGCATTAGGAGAAGAGTCATGTGATGAACTTGATAAGGTAAGTGAGCTCCCTTCATATGATGAATTACATGATGCCTTCAATGAATTGCATGATGAATTGATGAAAATCGGTAAAAAGAATGTTTGCCTTAAAAAGAAGATGGTAGAGCTTAAAAATGAGAATGAATCATTTAGTGCTAAGGTTACATGCCTTGAATTATAAAATAAGACACTGCATGATAAGATTGCATTATTTGAAAATTCTAGTACTTCACATGAGCATTTAGAATCATATGTGAATGACTTGAAAAACAAAAATGAAATGCTTAAAAAGAAGAGCAATGATCTAAATGAAATTGTGCTAAAATTTACAAATGGGCAAAAGATGTTGGATAATTTGCTTAATTCACAAAAGTGTGTGTTTGATAAAGGAGGGATTGGCTACAAGCCAAATTAGAAACAAAAATATTACAAGAATTATTTTGTGAAGAGTAACTCAACTAATAATCAAGTTGTATGTCATTATTGCAATCAAGATGGTCATATGAAAAATAGGTGTCTAGTAAAAAGAAATGCATATTATGGTATGAAATGTGTTTGGGTTCCAAAAGGAACCATCGCTAACATTCAAGGACCCAGGAATATTTGGGTACCAAAGCACACAACTTGAATTTTTCTTTGTAGGTACCATAAATCAAGGAATGGTGGAGAGTTCCTTGATGAAAGCTTGTGAGGATAATCACTTGATCTTAGTCTAAGCAAAAATAATGAGGCAAGATGATTTAATTACTTTGGTAACAATTCTTGAAATATTTATTTTGTTGAATAGATCATAATGGATGGATAATACCTTGATTTGTGATTTGTTGATATGTTTGTTCTTGTATGCATTTATGGTTTAAGTATTGAATGGCTCATTGAAATTTTTTAAATCACAAAATGTAATACAAGTATAAGAGCTTGCCAAAATTCTATGTGAGGTAAAAATTATTTCCAAGTCTAAACCGGTATACTACTTTCTCTCGTCTGGAAATCCATTTTCTTAGTGTTTGCTCTCGGGACAACTTTCGGAAAGCCGGATCTCTCCAACCTGTAAGCCGAATTTGTTTTGAAATATTTCTTGAAGCCAACCGGTCAACCGGTTATCAAAACTGGAAACCCGGATTTGCAATGTTTACATTCTGTTTCTAAATCGGAAAGCCGGTTCCATCAACCGGTAAACCGAATGCATTGTAAAAAATTCTGGAAACTTAGCCGGCCAACCAATAAGCAAACCGAACAGCCGGTTGTGTGTTTGAATTTTTTTTTGGGCAAACCGGATAATCGGTTATCCCATACGGTTAGCCGAATTCGAGAAGGGCACTTTCTGTTTTAAATTCAGGATATCCGGTTCATGAAACCGGTAAACCGTTTAGCTTTTGGCTGAAATGTGGAATGCATCCGGGTAATCGGATTCCAAACCGGTAAGCCGTTTTCAAAGTGAATGCAATCTGTTTTGAAATCGAAAAATCGGTTATAGAAACTGGTTACCGAATAAGCTTTGTGCCATTCTATTCGATAACCGGCTAACCGGTTAGTGAAATCCGGTTAGCCGAATTCGCAGTTTCTTAAGACTTCTTTCATGCTTTCTCTCTATCGGCAAGCCGAATACTTTCCTTCTCCAAAACCGGTTCTTCCCCTCTCCAATTTCACTTCATAATCAACCATTTTTCACTCATCTTTGATGAAAATCAAGCCATAAAACTTGTTTCCCATCCGGTTTTATACTTAAAATCGCTTTCAAAATTCATTTTCACCATACACATCTCTAGATTCGAAAATCACATCTAGGTTTTCAAACTTTTTATCTCTCTAGATTTGTTGCTCTTAATCCATTTTTAACACAACTTGCTTCTTAAAACCTCTTCCAATCGTCATCATCTACTCTTTCATAGCCTTATTTCACTTCAAATCACACAATTTCCTAATGTGAAGCTCGCGGCTGGTTCGGGGTAAAGGCAAAGAATCAGTTCAACCTTCCAAGCGCTTATGGCAAGCCGGTGACACCTCCAATCAATCCACTTTTGAGTCCACACACCTTCCGAACAAGCGTTTAATCAAACGGTTTCACAACAAATTTCGAAGCCGTGAGGTACTCTCTACGTTTTATGTTTTACGCGAATGGCTTAAGAGTCTCCACATTAGTCATAGAAATTTATTTGAATTGTTGAGTGAAGTTGGTTGGATGAATGCACTTATGGTTGAGGAGAATGTTTATCCCGACTTGGTGAAAGTGTTTTACTCAAATATGGATGTTTCCGAGGAGAATAAGACTCGAGTAATCACCAATGTTGGAGGAGTTATGATTGATTTTGATGTTAAGTTGCTAAATTCTATCATAGGATCATTTGCTCGTGGTCTAGAAATTTTTTTCGCGTAGGAAATCTCCCAAAATTCGTGATTATGTTCATGTCGACGCCGTTCGTAATATATGTCGGCGTATTGATCTTTTTATTGACAATTGTACCATTCATTTCCGTACTCAATGTCTTTGTCTTCAAACCCGCATTTTACTTTGTTTTATTCAGTCCATTGTTCTTCCTAGATCAGGGCATTTGGATGAGGTTTCACACATGGATGTTGCCTTTCTTGATTGTATTCTTAGACGCCATCCGGCTAATCTTGGATATACCATCCTTCGCACTATGTTGACCATACCTGACTTAATTACTCGCTCTCTTCCATATAATCACTTCATTACCTTGATCCTTAAACACTTTAAGGTATCGATTCATGAACCTTCGTTTAGAACTTCTAAGAGTATCGGGGATGAAGCTGTCTGTGCTTTAGGTTTTGAGTGGAGCAATGGGACTTGGGTCAAGTTCACTGAAAACAAATACACCTTCCTTGCTCCGAGTGATGATCGGCCACTCAATGATGTCATTCCTCACGACCAGCCTCGATTTCTCACTCCGCTTGAGGCCAGCCGCCGAGATCCTCCAAAGGTCTACATCTGCCTCCTCAGATCCGCCTACCTCCTCCCGAGCCTCCTATTTCTGAAGGGGTTACTCTTCAACAGCTTATGGATGAGGTGAGATCTCTCTCTGTGAGGCAGACTGAGTTTCAACAGCAGCAGCTTATTCATGGCCAGCGCCTCCTTTTTGAGTATTTCGGCATTCCATATCCATATCCACCTCCGTCACCACCATCCTCACCACCTCAGTAGGCTCTTATGCTTTTATATGGACACACCTACATTTCATTTCCTGTTTTATGTTCTTTTATGGATATTTATGCATGGTTGTTCTGTTTTGGATTATGTATTTGTTTTATATGATATGGATTTGCTTTGATTGATTATTATGCTCTTATATTTTGGATATTTGTTTTTGTTACTAATGTGCATGTATTGAGATTTTAATGATTGATAGGGGGAGTTTTTATTCTTTTTGATGATGAAGGGGGAGATAATTTGTAAGGGTTTATTTGTTATGAAAAATATTTATATGTATTTATGCAGGGGGAGTATTTTTAAATTCTTTTTAAATTTCTTTTTAAATTAGTTTTCTTAACATTGCATTAATTAAGGGGGAGCCTTTCATAACAAAATCAATTTTTTACAATGTATTTGTCATCATAAAAAAAGGGGAGATTGTTAGCCTACATGGCTATTAATATTGATTTTGATGATAACAAACCACATAATTTTGGATAAATAAATATTTTCATATTGTGCTTTTATAACAAGAAAATAATTTTATAAAATTAGTTAATTTTTCAAAAATGGGCTAAAATGTAAAAGATTGTTATGAATAAGAATTATTTTTAAATTCCGGATTTGGGTTGATTTGAAAATATTTAAATCGAATTGGGCCATAATATAATTTCTATAAGTTTGGTCTTTTTCATAATTTCATAAAGTTTTGGGATTCATAAAGTATTATTTAGAAATTCTGAAATTAGACTTATTTGTAAAGTTTCATAACGTTTTGGGCTATAGTAAAATTATTCAAAGTTCTGGGGTAAAACTATAATTTTAGAAAACAATTCACTATAGCAGTTACTGTAGCAAGCGGCTAACTGATTATGGCAAGCGGCTAGCCGGATAGCGAGCAGAATCTCTCTGGATGGAAAACGGCTATCTGGTTATCATAAGCGGCTATCCGGTTACGGGTCAGAAAGCTTTCAGAACATAAACGGCT
The DNA here is from genome assembly GCA_030449925.1 of Citropsis articulata. NCBI lineage: Eukaryota > Viridiplantae > Streptophyta > Magnoliopsida > Sapindales > Rutaceae > Citropsis > Citropsis articulata. The sequence continues at coordinate 16,960,794 of JASUUH010000211.1, read as the reverse complement.
ATCCGATTATCGTAACCGGCATGCCGGATATTGTGAAATTCAAATTTTTGCCTTAACGGTAACATTTAAGTGGCTAACTGGATTCCATAAACGGTAAGCCGGTTATGAACAAAAAGTGCATAACGGCTAGTTTTTGAGCTCCCACTATAAAACTCAACCCAACTCTTGTTCAAGGTCAGAAGCAAGCAAAAACAAAAGGCATACAATATATCTTGAGCTTTCAATTCGTGAATCACAAATCTTTGAGTGATCTTTGATCTTAAATTTGTTCATCTACTCTTTAAGAGAGTGTTTGGTTGTAATTTTCATTTCATCTTCTCAATTGTGAGTGTTTGAGTGTGTGAGACACTTGAGTGAAGAGATTGAGATAAAATCTCTTTGTTGTAAAGGTTTATTGACACCTTGAAGTCAATTGTAAGTTCTTTAAGCCTTGGAAGGCTTGAATAGTGAAAACCTCAAGCCCGGCGAGCTTAGTGGCGTGGACGTTGGCGGGGATAGCCGAACCACGTAAAAATCCTTGAGTTTGTTTTCTTCTCTCTTACTCATTTATTATTGTGCTTTTATTGAATTTGTTGTTTTTACTTTTATTAAGGCATTAGATTAGATTGTTGTGAATTGTTATGTGATTTGATTAGAATAAGTTTTAAAATACCAATTCACCCCCGCTCTTGGGTTGCACACTTGTATTTCAGTTTTGCATGTTAGTGTACATCTGGTCAGGTTGGTCAGCAATGGAATCTACGTTTATTGTAGTGTTTCTGACTTGAGATGCCACAACAGTTACTTTAGAATCAATATTTTCTAGAGCAACATTTTGAGCCTTGGCATTTTGAGTTTGCTAGTTAAAAATTGCTTCGGAAGGCCTTGGATCTTTAGGTTGGCTTGTAAGAGCTATAGGTGACGGAACAAAAGGTCGAGTGATAGCTTTTGTCTAGGGATCATTCAGTTTTTGTAAGGGAGGAAATTGTTCTTGGTAAGAACTTGAAGAAAACATCAGACAAGATTTAATTTGAGGAGCAGAAGGTGTCTGGCTATGTGGTTTTGGATTGAAAAGATTTTTTTTTTTCAGAATACTTAAACCTTTATGATAGAAGGGCAAAGGTGTTAAAGAATCTGAATCAATAGGAGGTAGAGGAGGTTTTCGGGTGCATGAGGGTGGCTTGGATTTTTTCTTTCCACACTTTTGGAGAACCACATAATCCTCATCATCAGAATAATCATCAAAACATGGACAGTTGGTATCACACATATGGGCTTCAGGAATATCCCATATGAAATGACCATTTATCTTTTCAGGATAAACTAGATGGCCATCTATAGCAAAACTGTAGATAGGGAGTTCTTCTTGTGCTATAGAGATAGCAGTGATCATGGAAGAATAAGAGAAGGAAACTCTTGATGTTTGGTCTGTAAGTGGTGTAAAAGTAATTTTGACTGTGCCATCAAATCTTTTCTCAATAGAGCATAAGAAGTTTGAAGCGGTTGGGAATTTTGGTGAAATTTTTCATAGTTAGATAACCATTCCAAAGGCATTAGATTTAAAAGCTCTTGCTTTTGAATTTGTCATGGAATCTAAACTATAGCGGGAATAGTTTCAGTATCTGCAAGAATCATCAGTATATCTGAAGAAATATGAGTTGTAGGAAGATCTAGAGCATGATTCTGTAAACGGTATACCAGCTGGTGATGTATTATTACCATCTTTGAAGTGATAGTCTGTTCTGTTCCCTGGATCTGGATCTGTATCTTCAAAGTTGTTGCAAGGTTGGGATCATGGAGGGAGAGATTAAAATTGTGATGGAAGGTGAGAAGAACACTTCCAGCGTGAAGGGTTGTTAACATTGTGCCTATGACAGTATGCTGGTATTCTTTGAAGTGGGTGTCAAGAAGAGTAAGTTTGGTAGTAACTGGTAAACCTTTTCTACCATGTAGAGAGAGAACGAGACGGACTCCACCAAGGTGTAAATGAGTAAAGCCTTCCCTTTTCCACTAGGAGATCAAGTTAGTGGGGATTTCCAAAGTAACATATTGTTGTGATTGTGTTGCTTATAAAGCATATTGGTCCAATCTAGAAGATTGAACATACTCTTATGATGTAGGTCTTTTTGTGGAGATGAGAGTTTTGATGCTTCGAGTAAATGGATTTGCTTTTTTATACAAGGCATATAGGCTGATAAGAGGCATGGTAGACTCAGAGATTTGAGCTGAATCTGGAACATAGGAATATTCAACAAGGTTTTCTATTTTAGAGGCTATGTGTTTAGTGCAAGATCTAGGAAGCGAGAGAGTGGATGAAAGTGTGACAGGAGATAGATTGGTAGGTTGAGAAGAAGAAGCCATGATTTTTGTGTATGTTTCTCTAATAACCATAAGATCAAACAAGAACCATCATATACCACCTCGGATCGAAACATGATTTTAACTCCATTTTCTCCCAAATTTGAAAGGAGAGTTCATGGCATCGCCCTCTATAATCTTACTGGTCTGGATTTTTATTTTATCCTTTCGTTGGCTGTTATTTGATATACCTACTTCTTAAAGAGATAGATATTCGACTGTTATTGTAAGTCAAGAATATTGAGATTCTTGATGTTGTTAGCTAATAGTATTATCTAGAAAAGCATTTGTGTTGTAATCCCATTTATTGATCCCGTGGTTTTTCCCGCTTTGGTTTTCAAGTAAAAATCTGTCTTTTGTGGTTAGTTTATTGATTTGGATTGTGTTGGTTTATTTTCTATCTATTTATTTATGGTACACATACTGTTTTAATCATAAAGAGAGGGAAAGAGTTTTATTTCTGCTCAATTTGCAGTTGCTTGTATGAGTCTCTTTCCGAACATGTTTTCGTGTTATTACTATTTCCAAAAAAATTAATACCAATAATGATTGTAGCATTCAGTTACTAATAGAGCAATGCAATAACCAATAAATAACAAAAATATTATAAAAAATTTCTATCAAAGAAAAAGCTATAAACAAAACTTATAAATTAAGTTGATCTGGATAAAAAAAAAAAATTAAATGCAAAAAACAAAACTTGTCTAAACATCTAAATTTAATCGGCTAATCTACAATAGAACCTCTATAAATTAATAGGATTTGAACCATATAAAATTGATTAATTAGAAAAGATATTAAATAATCGATAAATTAATAATTTATCTATTTACAGAGTTATTTACAATTCAATTAAACATTCATTATATTTTGTCAATATTGAATTGAATTAAACTATACATTCAATTAAACAAAATAATAAATACATTGCACATGTTTACTTAACTAAATAATATTCGTGTTACATTAAAATTTAAGAAAAAAAAAAGTAACAATAGAGTCATATTTTATGTAATTAAAATATCACAATCAACAACATTTCTAATTTCAACAAATTATTAATTTATGATTCGAATGAGACTACAAAGTTATATAAGATTTTCTTAGAAAAATGTTATCTTATCATTTTATCGAAATTATTAATTTAGTCCATTGGCCTAAGTCGGGAGAGTGAAAATATATTATATAACAGAAATTAATAATTTATCAAGTATTAATATATAGAGGTTCTACTATATTTCTATTATGACTCACTCTCTCGCACCACTCAACACTGAACTCACACCTTGCATATGTAGCACAGCACTCACCAAACGCATATCGAAGACAACAGATGCAGATGGTGGCACAGACAGCACAGACAGCACAATAGCCAATAGTCACTGATGTAACCGTGCAAAACTAAGTCATTGCAAATTTGTGACATCCCCACATGACCTACTGTAGCTCGACCATTGCTGCCGCTTCCTCTGCCAACCACCGCACTATTGTGCAGTTGCTCCATCTCAACCGATAGCCACCATTACCACCTTTCACTTCTTGTTATGCCTATTTTAGATCTTAGATTCTTCTACTTTCCATCTGGGTTTCTCTCATTGGTAATTTTTCTTTTTAAAATCTTTGCTTTTTCATGTTTCTTCATCTAAGACTTGATTTTTTTTTATTTTATTTGATACAACTTTTATTAATTTTTTTCTTTGCTTTTAGGAATCTTAGGTTCTGCGTTATTGATATTTAACTGGTGAACTAATCATGTTGTTGGATTGAATCTTGGATTCCCGCTTTGCTCTTTTATATCGATAATAACATCCAAGCATTGCCTTTTTCCTTTTTTTTTAAATGTCTTGAAGGTACTCTCCTTATTTTATCTGCAATATGAGTTTTTGAAATGGATTATTTTTTTATCAGTACATTGAATTCTATGTTGATTGAAATGCAATGCAAGTCAATATTGAATTATATTTGTTAGATCCAGTGCAACCTTCATTTCTCGAAAATAAGAATTTAATTTTTCTTTTTGTACAATAAGATGATCGTGTGGATGTTTGCTTATGCCTTTTTGATTGGTAGGATGTTTGTATTTGTTTATGTGATTCACATCTAATCCTGTCCCGATGCAATATGAATTCAACCATATTTTTTTAATTCGACCAAATCCAAACTTAAACCCCTTTTTTTGATCTGATTAGATTTCAGATTTGATCCAAAAGTTGGGTTCAGATCAGATTCAAAAGTTGGGTTGAGTTCAAACGATTTTTTCCTAAGTAAATTAACCCAAAATCCAATCAGGTTGATCCAAAGTCGATCGAAACCTGATTTTGCCCACCATTAATTAGCATGGTAGGTTAAGTGGAGGTTTTTATTTTATTTAGCTAAACAATGAATGTATTCCTATAATGTTTTTTTTTTAAAAAAAGTCAAAAATATCATATTTTAGTTGGTTGTGCTCGAAGGTTCAAGTTGACACAACACGGTTGCTCATTTAATAATTGTCTCATTAACCACATTAATGGGTCAAATATTTGAACCCTAACTTGACAGGGAATAAAATCGTATTGACCTAAACTTAGCTTGCCTATTTAATAATCATGTCAAATTTAACAACCTAAACTCATTTATTCATGTTGTGTCATGTCAGGTATTCTATTCGTGTCAAATTTCGCCAACTCTAGCTTACATATATATTCTTAAAATTGATAAATATAACCTTTTTTTTAATTCATTTAAAAGAAACATTACTTAAATAAAAAATTCAAATAAAATGACTCTTGTTCTATTTACTTTTCAGACTTGTCGGTTACAAAAATTTAAAAACTTATCTTTCTGCCACTACTTTCTCAAAGCAAAATTCATCGCTACAAATTCTCTTGTTTCTTTTGATTTTTGTTCTCACTAACTCTTCATTTCACCACCAATTTAATGTATTGAAGCTTTAAACAAGCTTATTGACAAACCATAAAAGCTATTGTTAATAAATTCACTAGCGAAATTGATTCAAGGGCCATTTATGTTCCACAAAAATAGTTTCATTGGAGTAAGAGCATCTCTAAAAGGCTCTTCAAATTTTTCTCTTCAAATATCAATCCCCTCCAAAAGACTCATCAAATAACCTCTAAAAGACTCATCAAATAAGAATAAGTTAATATTATTTTAATAAAATCATTTCCACTATCAAATTTAACTACCCTCCATTTTTTTCCCTCTAGCAAATTGCATTAATCTCTAATTTTTCACTCTAATTATTTTAATTACCCTCCATTTTTTTTTTTGCATTCCAACAAATCTAATTACCCTCTATTTTTCCCTCTAAAAAATTTAATCGACCTCTAATTTTTTAAAATTACTTTTTACTCTAATTTTGTAAATGTACTTTAACTCTTTATAAATTAGATTCTTTGTGAATGGACTTGCTCAGCCTTCCGCCTGTTAACTATTTTGTTTTTTTTTTTTTATTGTTTTCCTCCATGGCTAGCAACTTTAAGATAGAGATGCTGTTAGATTCGTCATCATCAGATGATGAAGTTGAGATGATTGTGGCGGTAACCATTGCAAAGAGAAGACATAAAAAGTCCAAGCATTGTGGCACTATCAAAGGTTATGCAACAATTTGGTGTGATCGATTAGCAGAACATGATAGGTTCTTTTATGATTATTTTTCTATAACTTCTATATATCCTCCAGATAAATTTTGAAGGAGGTTTCAAATGAATCGCCCTTATTTCTTCGTATTAAAAATTCAGTGAAACAACATGATTCATACTTTGTCCAAAAAATAAATTGTGCCGGAGTCCTTAATTTGTCATCACTACAAAAGATCAGTGCTGCAATGCGAATGCTGGCTTATGGAGTATATGCTGATTCTATTGATGAGTATGTGAGAATCGACGAAAGCACTACAATCAAAAGTTTGAAAAAGTTTGTTCGTGCAGTGATTAAAATTTTTAGAAATGAATATTTACGATCACCTAACACAAATGGCATTGCCTAGACTTTTAGTAGAAGTTGAACAACATGGGCTTCCAAGAATGTTGGGAAGTCTTGATTGCATGCATTGGAAGTGGAAAAATTGTCCAGTGACATGGAAAGGAATATATGTTGGGCATATGATCTTTGGATATGGCATATGTTTTTTGGGTTTGCAAGATCACACAATGACATCAACGTACTTGATCGATCTCTATTATTCAAAAACTTAGTTGAAGGACATGCTCCACCGGTAAATTACTCAATCAATGGTCATAATTATAAAATTGGGCATTATCTTGCAAATGGTATATATCCACCGTTGTCAACTCTAGTGAAAATAAGCATAAGAATTTTGCTAAAGCTTAAGAGTCAGCCTGAAAGGATGTCGAGAGAGCATTTAGAGTGCTCCAAGCTCATTTTACGATAATGCATAGACTTGCTCGCTTTGGGGACCCTGATACACTTCACGATATCATTAAGGCATGTGTTATAATGCACAATATGATTGTTAAAGATGAACGTGTTACTAATTATATAAAGGACTTAAATGATGATGTAAGTAATGAAGATCGAGTGAAACCATCATTTGAATGAACAATAAGAATTATAGAATTCATTTAAAATTATCATCGAATTAGTAGTAGAGAAAGTCACTCTCAACTTCAAAAAGACCTCACTGAATACTTGTGGAAACATCAAGGATCTCGTAAGGCCATGTAATTTGATAACATGCTACATTATTATGTTTGTCTTTATTTCTAAGTAATTTGTACTGATTTTAAATGAAATTGTTATTATGTTATTATTATGTTTTAAATATATTTTGTCTTTTAACAATTCTGTTGTTGTGCTATGTTTTTCTTGTTATGTTTGTCCATTTCAAATCCAAGGCATGCTAAATAAAAACCAACTAGTAATTAAATAAATTAAATATATAATATTAATTATAAAATTACATGAAAACATACAACAATTTAAACAAAAATAACAATACAAAACAATAAAACATTCAATTTTTATTTTTTTTTAATGATCTCCATTTGAGATGATAATAGTATCCTTGAAGATGAGAAGGCATTCCACTTGTTTCCATTTGCATTATTTTAACTTCTTCTCGCAATTCCTCTAAGTCGGCTTTTCATTTTTCTATTTCCACCATTTCGTTTTCTAAAAGATATTTCTTCTCATTCATATTTGCTTTTTTTGTTCGTTCTTCCTTTTTGTCTGCAAGCATTTCTTCTAAAATTGCCACAAGAGGATCATAATTTTTTTTCTCTGATCTTATGTTTCTCACTTTTATTTTCCAAGTGGCCTTTCTAAATAAAAAAAATTGGTGTCAACATTATCATGTTCATCAAGATTTATAGGAGTCTTTGCAGTTGATGATGAGGATATACTAGGCAATAAAGCTGAAACTAAAACCATTTTCTTTTGTCCTTTTGCTTGGTTATTAGTCAACCATTTCATATGATGCCTTAATATATTCCAACAATGTTTGAAAGTAAATTTTGTTTTAAACATTTCCTTGTACAATGCCTTTGCGTTCATAATATGAAATAATTCACTTTAATTAATAACAAATAAAATGACAAAACTAATTGATTTATTTAACTAATTAAAATACATACCTTATCTTGTTCATTCAACCCATTTTGTTGTCTAGGTTCAATTTGGGAAAAACAACCGCGAAATTTATTGGTGGCTTGTTGTATCTTTGACCAGCATTGCCTCAATGATTTGTCATCCCATTCGGATTCAATTTTTTTTTAAAATAACCCCACACTTTAGTCTAAACGCTTTGGTGTGTTTGATCATTTCCTTGGACAGCATCCAAACTATTATATCAACCATGATGAAACAAGATGTATATCTTTGTCTGCTGAAAAAGCCTCACCGTGTGTCTTTTATAAAATAGAACTGAGAGGAGTTGTTGATAGAGATGGTCTAACGAAGTGAGATGAATTAAGAATTTGTGTAGAAAATATTAGATGATCAAATTGACCCATTTTGATGAGGTCAAGTGAAAAACTGAGTATATGAGTTCAATAATATTTAATAGGCTAGAAAAAATAGTCATTGAATTGCTTTCATCTTTAACATAAATGATAATTATAGCAGTCTTATCTTTTCAATAAAAAATATTAATAGAAGAGGGAGAAACTCACTCAACAATTTGATGTGAGGTACCTACTCATTTAAGTATTAAAATAAAATTCCCTTAAATATCAAAATAAAATAATAATAATAATGATGATAATAATAATAATAACAACATTTAATTCAAGAGAAATGATGACATAAGTGATGATGTAATAAAAAATAATTATAGAGATATTAATTCTAGAGAAATGATGACATAAGCCAAGACATAACTGATGATGTAATAAAAAATAATTGTAGAGACATTAAGAAGTCTAGAAGTTACCAAGATATTTATGAGAGAATAAATCCTAACCATTGATCAAGAATTGTGGTGACAAAATCCTAGCCATCCATTAGCTTTAGGAAAACTTATAAATACCCCCTAACCCTTCCATTTTCAATTTAATCCTAGAACTCCAATATTTCTCCATTCTAAACCAAAACATCCAAGAGTAGAGAAAGTCATTAAACTAAGAGGGTGAGAGAATTCAAGATTTCAAGGTAAGTAACACTCCAACTGCAATGTAAGAACTAATTCCTTTTATGTTCAGATTTAGTTTTTAAATCCTTAGTCTTATGATAATTACTAGGATGTGATTATTTATTATTTATTCTTATATGGCATTGTTATTATTTATACTCATGTGGTTTAGTTATTGGTTATCCTTATATGGTCAGCTATACCGCCTTTGTGATGATATTAGTTTACTTATCTTTGTATGGTCGGCTATGCCGCCTACGTAATAATATTCCTTGATTTACCCTTATATGGTCGGCTATGCCGCCTAATCGTGATGTTCTTATTTAATCATGTTATGGTCGGCTCTGCCGCCTATAATATAATATGTTCTTGGTTATTTCTCGCATGGTCGGCACTGCCGCCTATATTAAAGATTGTTGACTTTGGGATAGCTTGTGTGTTAGCTCTATTGTACATTTAGAAGTTTTACGTGCTAAGAAGTAAGTTGCATTGGACATATGCATTCCGTCATTTATTTTATGAATGAGGCATTTTGAGTTTGAAAAATGAGTTGTTGTACTACTAGGTGGCAAAGTTTTCCAAGGGGGCAAGCCCCCCAAGCTAAGAAAAAGGTAATCTTTTAGGGACGACGATATATAACGCCCAAAAGATCAATTAGTAAGCCCAAGGGCATGATGGTAAAAAGTGCTAGCCTTGTAGTACAACATACCCAGGGCCCTAATAGAGTCAATTCCTAATCAATTCTAACAACTTAACAACATCCATATGCATAATAATTCCTTGCATGCATCCAAGTGTTATCTATCAAGGCATTAGCTCACGTAGTCCTTACATTGCCGAAACGTCGAGTAGGGTTAGGAGATGCCAAGTCCCAACCAAGGCGAAGTGCATATGGGCATCGTAGACCTTGGGATTTACGATGGGCTCAACTAAGCATCTTTCTAAACATAAATATCCATATTCTATTTTGTAACTATGGAGCCTTTTAACATATACAGCAAAAAATTTTAAACTTTGTAATTAAGTTTCTATGTAACAAATTTTTATGTTATACTTTTATAAAAAGCTTATATTAAAACTAAGGTAAACTTTTAAGTAAATTATCGTACAAAATGTGGGGTGTTACAAATTGGTATCAGAGCCCAAGGTTTAAAACGATTCTATAGACCATTCATATGCACCAGCTAAGGGAAAGGACAAAGTTTAGCATGAGTGAAGGATGATTAAAAATCTTACCTTTGATTTGTCTGACATATAGAAGTTAGGTCGAAAACTCATTGAGATGTCAAGTGCTAGGGTAACAGAGGCAGAAGGGAAGGAGGAACTTTAAAGGAGTAATCCACAATTGACCGACTTACAGATATTGTGGCACGACTCTTGAAAAGGGCAGTTAGAATGAATGAACATGCCCAAGCTGTACATAATGCAGGGAGCGAATTTAGAAGATTAAATCCACTAATATTTGAAGGAGGTGTAGATCCTATTGCAGCAGACCAATGGTTGCGAACTATGGAAAGAATGATAGAGGTGGCCAAAGTACCAGAAGAAGAAAAAGTCACTTGTGTCTCCTTTATGCTATGAGGAGTGGCAGAATACTGATGGGATTCTATCAGACGATGTATGATGAAGCAATAATGCAGTGGAAAGAATTCAAGGAATACTTATATAACAAGTATTTCTCAAAGATCGTTCACTTAGTTAAAAGGAAAGAGTTTGTCTATTTACAACAGAGAAGGATGTCCGTGCTGGAGTACATCTGGAAATTTAATGAACTCACTTGATATGCCCCATATATGGTTACAGCCAAAGACCTGAAAAAGGATCACTTTATGCAAGGACTGCGTAAAGATCTCGCTAAAGACTTGAAGGTCGCTGGTGTTCGTGATGCTTATTTCAACGAACTTACCGATCGAGCCTTAGTAATCGAGCAAGCGGATGAGGAAAAGAAGGAAGAAAATAAAGGAACAAGGGAAGTACAAACCAAGGGAATTTTCTAGCCAACAATAGGAAACCACGCTCAAATAACAATAAGAGAAAGGAAATGCCAGTGATCCCGGATCAAGATAAGAATAAACGCCTAAAGAATTATCAGAAGGAAGCTGTACAAAAGCCAAGGTGCAATCAATGTGATAGAACTCATCCTGGGGAATGTCGAGCCAAAATCATAACATGCTTCAAACGTGGAAAAGAAGAACACTTCATCAAGGATTGCCTAGAGAATGGTACGCCGCTGAAGAAGGCTAATACTTAAGTATTCACACTCACCGAAGTGGATGCGGAGGCAAACCCGTCAGTAATATCAGGTGAACTATCTATCTCTGAAACTCCTGCATGCGTGCTAATAGACTCAGGAGCTACATATTCATTTGTATCACTAACATTTATTAAGAAGATAAAAAGGGCCCCTGATACCATAAATAGACCTTTTAGCATTATGATACCATCCGGAAAAGTGTTAAAGTCGGGACAATTAGTTAAGGTATGCGAGGTCAACATTTGTGGTTATAAACTACGTGTTGACCTAATAATCCTCGAAATGTATGACTATGACGTAATTTTGGACATGGATTGGTTATCAAAGAACCATGCCCAGATAGATTCCAAAAAAAAAAAGAGGTAACTTTTCAACCACCACAAAAAGAATTTATTCACTATCAATGGGGGGCATACAGAGAAAAGTGTACCAGTCATCTCTGCCTTAAAAGCAGCTAGATTATTAAAAGAAGGATGCAAAGGGTACTTGGCAAGTGTTGTCATTAAAACAAGAGAACAAAGTCCGAAGTTAGAAGATATTCCAGTTGTGAATGAATATCCTGAAGTATTTCTCGAGAAACTTCCAAGATTGCCACCAGATCAAGAAATTGAATTTGCAATCGATTTATTGCCAAGAACTACCCTAATTTCGAAGGCACCTTATAGGATAGCTCCAGCAGAACTAAAAGAGTTAAAGAATCAGCTACAAAGGCTGCATACTCCCAAGCCATTCACCATGTGGAGCACCAGTACTGTTCATTAAAAAGAACGACAGTTCAATGCGAATGTCCATCGACTATCGAGAGCTTAATAAAGTGACTATTAAGAACAAGTACCCACTCTCGTGTATTGATGACTTATTTGATCAATTACAAGGAGCATCGGTATTCTCCAAGATTAATTTGAGGTCAGGATATCATCAGTTACGAATTAGAGAGGCAGATATTCCTAAAATGGCATTCCGGACACGTTATAGACATTATGAAAGAGTCATGGCATTTGGTCTAACAAATGCCCTAGCAGCCTTCATGGACCTCATGAATAGAGTATTTAAAGACTACTTAGACAAGTTCATCGTGGTATTCATTGACGATATTTTGGTCTACTCAAGAACAGAGGAAGAGCATGCTGAGCATCTAAGGATCGCTTTTCAAATATTAAAGAAGAAGCAACTATATGCCAAATTCAAGAAATGTGAATTTTGGCTTGAAAAAGTCATATTCTTAGGAAACATCGTGTCTAAAGATGGGATCCCAGTAGACCCCTCAAAGGTGGAAGCGATAAACCAATGGCTGAGGCCGATTAATACAAAAGAAGTTAGAAGCTTCTTGGGATTGGCTGGATACTACCAAAGATTTGTGAAAGGTTTTTCCAAGATTGTAATGCCACTGACTTAGTTGACAAAGAGAAATGCCAAGTTTATATGGATGCCAAAATAAGAGAAAAGCCTCAAAGAGCTAAAACAGCGGTTAGTCACTGCCCCGGTCCTAGCCATTCCTTATAGCTCTGAGGAATTTGTTATCTATAGCGATGCATAAAAAAATGGCATAGGATGCGTCCTCATGCAAAATGGAAAGGTCATTACGTATGCTTCCAAATAATTAAAGGAATATGAGAAAAATTACCCAACACACGACTTGGAATTGGCAACGGTGGTACATGCATTAAAGATATGGTGTCACTATTTGGTAGGTGGGCATTGTAAGATTTACACTGATCACAAGAGCCTCTTCACACAAAAGGAGTTAAATATGCAACAACGGCGTTGGCTAGAGCTTGTCAGGGACTATGATTGCGAAACAAACTATCATCCCAGAAAGGCCAATGTGGTAGCAGATGCACTAAGCTAAAAATCCAGCCTATCAACTCTAAAGATTTGACCTAAGCCATTACAAGATAATATATACAAGGCAAAGGTCGAGCTAGGAGTAGGAAAATTGGCCTACATGACTCTTCGCTCAACCTTATTAGAAAAGATTAAAGAAGAAAGAAGAACAGGAAACGATTCTTACTTGATGAACTTGAAGATAGAGGCCAACCCAAAGAAAGAGATACCATTCAAGAAGTTCGAGAAAGGAGTCATTTTGTTCAAAGATGGAGTTTATATACTAGATAATAAAGATTTAAAGAAAGAAATTATGCTTGAAGCTTATATGACCTCATATTCGCTTCATCCTGGCACAACAAAAATGTACATGGATTAGAAGAAGCATTATTGGTGGCCTGGAATGAAGAAGGATATAGTCAAATTCATGGTGCAATGTCTAACATGCCAACAAATCAAAGCGAAGCACCAAAGGCCAGCATGACTTTTGGAATCCAATCAAGTTCCTCAATTAAAGTGAGAAGAAATCACAATGGATTTTGTCATTGGACTTCTAAGGACTGCAAAAATGCACGATGTCATTTTGGTGATCGTCGATTGACTCACAAAGTCTGCTTACTTCTTGCTAATTCAAATGGCCTACGACATGGACCAGCTTGCAGAGATATACATGAAAGAGGTGGTAAGGCTCCATGGTATACCTCCTTCTATTATTTCTAATCGGGATCGAAGGTTTACCTCAAAATTCTAGAAAAGGTTACACAGCATTATGGGGACAAAATTAAAATTTAGTACGACATTTCATCCTTAGATAGACGGCCAGTCAGAAAGAATAATTCGGACACTTAAACATATGTTGCGAAGATGCACCATCGATTTTCAAGGATTAAAGAGTAAGTATTTACCACAGGCAAAATTCCCTTACAGCAATAGCTACCAAGCAACAATTGGCATGGCACCATATGAAGATTTATATGAGAGGAAGTGTAGATCACCTATTCATTGGGATGAATTGGGCGAGTAAAAGTACCTTAGACCCAACTTAATTACTGCCTCGTCAGAAGCAATAGAGAAGATACACCAAAGAATGCGTGCAACGCAAAGTCGACAGAAGAGTTATGTGGATAAAAGGCGAAGGTTTTAGAATTTCAAGTTTGTGACAGAGTATTTCAAAAAGTGGCTCTAGTAAAAGGGCTCATGAGGTTTAGGAATAAGGGAAAATTAAGTCCTAGATTTATTGGACTATTTGAAATACTCAAGCGTGTTGGAAATGTTTCCTATTGACATGCCCTCCCACCATCGTTATTGAGGATACACAATGTCTTTCAGGTCTCCATGCCAAGGAAATATGTTGCAGATGCCTCTCACGTGCTAGATTATAAGCCTCTCCAACTAGAAGAAGATTTTACTTATGAAGAACGTCCAATTCAAATTCTTGACAGGAAAATAAAGGAGTTATGAAACAAGAGGATCCCTCTAGCTAAGATACTATAGTGAAATAGCTCAGTGGAGGAGGCAACATGGGAACGCAAAGATGAAATGAAGAATAAGTACCCTGAGCTATTAAATAAGTAAATTTCGAGGACGAAATTTTTCAAAGAGGGAAAGAAATTATGAGGTACGACCTTCTCACTTAAGTATTAAAATAAAACTCCTTAAATATTAAAATAAAAAAGTAATAAAAATAATAATATTTAATTCTAGAGAAATGATGACATAAGTAATCACATATGTGATGATGTGATAAGAAATAATTGTAGAGATATTAATTCTAGAGAAATGGCGAAATAAGCCGTCACATAAGTGATGACGTAATAAGAAATAATTATGGAAACATTAAAAAGTCTAGAAGTTACTAAGATATTTATGAGAGAATAAATCCTAACCATTGATCAAGAATTATAGTGGCAAAATCCTAGCCATCCACTAACTTTGGGAAAACCTATAAATACCCCCTAGCCCTTCCATTTTCAATCTAATCCTAGAACTTCAATCTTCCTCTATTTTAAACCAAAACATCCAAGAGTAGAGAAAGTCATTAAACTAGGAGGGTGAGAGAATCCAAGATTTCAAGGTAAGTAACACTCCAACTGCAATGTAAGGACTAATTCATTTTATGTTTAGATTTAGTTTTTAAATCCTCAGTCTTATGATAATTACTAGGATGTGATTATTTATTATTTATTCTTATATGGCATTTTTATTATTTATCCCTATGCGGTTTAGTTATTGGTTATCCTTATATGGTCGGCTGTGCCGCCTTTGTAATGATATTACTTTACTTATCTTTATATGGTTGGCTATGCCGCCTACATGATAATATTCCTTGATTTACTCTTATATGGTCTGCTATGCCGCCTACATGATGATATTTCCTTACTTGTCATTATATGGTCGGCTATGCCGCCTAACCTTGATGTTCTTATTTAATCATGTTATGGTCGGCTCTGCCGCCTATAATGCAATATGTTCTTAGTTAGTTCTCGTATGGTCAGTACTGCCACCGATATTAAACATTGTTGACTTTGGGATAGCTTGTGTGTTAGCTTTATTGTACACTTAGAAGCTTTACGTACTAGGAAGTAAGTTGCATTGGACATATGCATTCCATCATTTATTTTATAATTGAGCTATTTTGAATTTGAAAAATAGGTTGTTGTACTACTAGGTGGCAAAGTTTTCCAAGGAGGGTAGACTCTTCAAGCTAAGAAAAAAGTAATCTTTTGAGGAGGGTGATACGTAACGCCCAAACGATGAACTAGGAAGCCCAAGGGCATGATGGTAAAAAGTGCTAGCCTTGTAATACAACATACCCATGGCCCTAATAGAGTTAATTCATAATTAATTCTAACTACTTAACAACATCCATATGCATAATAATTCCTTGCATGCATCCAAGTGTTCTCTAACTGGGCGTTAGCTCACGTAGTCTTTACATTGCAGACAACATCGAGTAGGGTTAGGAGATGCCAAGTCCCAACCAAGGCGAAGCGCATATGGGCATCGCAGACCTTGGGATTTACGATGGGCTCAACTAAGCATCTTTCCAAACATAAATATCCATATTCTATTTTGTAACTATGGAGTCTTTTGACATATATAGTAAAGAAACTTTAAACATTGTAATCAAGTTTCTATGTAACAAAATTTTATGTTATCCTTTTATAAAAAGCTTATATTAAAACTAAGGAAAATGTTTAAGTAAATTATCTTACAAAACGTGGGGTGTTACAATTGAAGAGTAAGAAACAAATCTTATTTGAAGATTCCAAACTAATGTGTCTCTTGGAGTGTTTAATATTAATATGGCTCTTTAAATAAGAAGTAAAATTTAATTTGAAAAGTCTTTTGGAGATACTGTAAGAAAATATTATAGCATTACATTATATGTAATCTACTATGGACTAGAAAAAAGTTCATTTATCAAAATGGAAGTGGCAATGGTCACTATTTTAAGAAGCAATTGAAAAAACTACTTTGCTACAATGTTGAACTAAGCTCTTGGTAGAATTGTGTTATTATAATTGTGAAATTCAAGATCTTTTTCAATTAAGACAAGAATAAAATTTAAACCATAAGAGTAAAACAAAAAAAAATTGTATTTTCCATTTCTTCTTTATTTAAATGTCCTCAATTTTTATTTCTTAAAGCATTTAATTGAAAACTAAACAATAAAAATTTTCAAATTATTTCGGTTATTTCTGCAACAAACCGTTATCAAACTTTCATTTATACAAATTCCATTTCAATATTCCTCAAATTAAGTTCTACCGCGTTATCATCTGCATCTCTACAACAAACCATCAACAAACTTTTAGATTCCCTTAACAATCAAAACTAAAGAGAGATTCCCTCGACATCAAAATGAAATAAGAAAATAAAAAAGGGCACCAAATAAATTTTGAGATTCATGAGTAGTCGACTGCAGACCTTCATATAGTAAGAACTAAGCATGCAAGCCAATAATGAAAAAACATTAATGATTTCTAGAAAGTGAGAGATATAGGTGAGGAATTTAGCAGGATTGGCCTAAAACCCATCTTGCCTCGACAAAAAACACACATCCCTCACCGCTTAACATCTTGATATAGCTCATCCAGTTAAAATTAGATACCAAGCCCAACTAAATAGAGATGTTTCACCTAATTTCTCTAATTGATAAGCCTTTAAAGCAATTAAGGGAGAAAAAGTTACCAATTTAGAAAAAAAAAAAAAGAAATATTACTCGGTAACTAAATTGGTACTTTGACATTGTGACTTTGAATGGTGAAGAACGACTAAGGACAACAATGAACAATTACAAACAGCAAGGAAAGATTAAAGACAACGAGAAACTAAAATAGGAATGGGTGTTGTCTTATGTGCGCCGGTGAGGGAGAGAATGCTGGGATTGGAGTAAGAGCATGCTGTTTGAGCTAGGGTTCAAAATTAAAATTCAAAAGTTATGGAGGAGGTTGAATTGAGAATATGAAATGGTGGAGATTGTCATATTAGGGATTTTGCTTTTCCTTTTGCTTTTAAGTTTTTGATATAATATTTATACCTTAATGCTATTGGGTCTAGTAGTTTGTAGTCCAAACATAGAAGTTTTAAGTATTAGAAGTACTAAGTCTGACTTGGAATTTTAAAACAAAAATATAACAATGTATTTTCGTGTCTCATTTTTCAGTGAAATTCATTTCAGTGTTTAATTTTCTGATACACTAGTATCAATAATATGTAATATCTATTTATTAAAGGTAGAAAATGGTGTATATACTATAAGAAAACTGACAATAAATGACAGACAATTTATGAAAGATTATGGGTAAATTGACTTATATCATAAAAGTATGATGGATTTGTGATAGTGTCTTTAATCTATCATAAATTAATGACGGTTTTGTGATATAATTAGTTCCTAGCACTGATTAATGAATGGTTTTGTGATAAAATTATTTGCTATCAAGGATTAATGATGGTTTTGCTATAGAATTATTTTTTATCATATTATGATTATGATGATGATGATGATTATTATTATTATTATTATTATTATTGCAATAATTATAATAATAATAATAACAATCAATGAACACAAAATTAATAATAATAAATTTAACAATTATTTTCTTTAGCCACATGTTAGCTTGTAATTCGTCGTTTAATGATATTATTTTTTGCATATGGTTACAAGTGCATCCAAAACATGGGACATTAATTTTTATAAAATTAAATTAAAATTTTAGAAATATACAACTTAAAATGTTAAATGACAAATAAAAGGATTCCAAATTCTAACTCTACTTGAAATCTAAGAACATACCATACTACCAGTCACTATTCCAAAATCCAAACCCACTAAGTCCCTAACCCTAATCCACATCCCCCATTATTGGATCGCCAAAAGCTACAACCTACCATCTTTTGCCTTATTCAGCATCATTGAGCATGTATCACTGTGTGTATTTTTGTGCTGGTCACCATGTCTCTACTGTACTAGTTGTTGCGTCATTGACTGACCATTACCTCACTGTTCACTCCTTCACTCATCATTAGCTAGCTACTACACGAAAAACTGGTAAGATTCCTTTTTTTAATAAATTCTTGGTGATTTAATTGAATTAAGGGAATTAAAATTGGGTGGATTAATTGTTCTTGGCATTCAACTCTATTTTACTTCCAAATTCCTAATTGTTTTGGGCTTTACACTTACTATTTGGCATTCAGGAAATTATCTAAAAAAATTCTAAAAATACAGGAGAAATATGAGGGCTCATTTATGATTGCTTTTGGGAGACTCAAAAATTATTTTGAAAATCTAAAAGTTAATTTTAGTATTTGGTAAAAAAAGAAATCAAAATCACTTTTGCCCAAATCAACCTCTCCTACAGTTGGTTTTGATAAGTAGGGAATGAGTTACTTTTAGATTTTGATTTTGAGAATCAATTTTATCCTTTAATACAATTCCATAAATGTCCTTAAAACTATTGCCTAAACTCAAAATTATACTTATTCAAATTGGAAACAAAATTAATATTTTAATAAAATTTTAATATAATTCATCAATATAAATTTATTAGTATCAATTTGTTGGTCTAATTATTATTAAATTTGTTTCACTATATTATCAAGTTAATTATCAACTGTTTTAAGATAAAAAAATAAAAAAATAGAATCAATATATTATCCTACATTATGTACATTTTAGTCATTTTTTTCTCTCAGCAATTTAACGATAAGATTTATTAAATATCCTTAACTGCTTTAAAAACTCACAATACTTTCGAAAACAAAATTTACCAAGCACTTTACTGATTTTCTTCACAGCTGATTATTTTTACAGCACAACTAACAACAATTATTTTAAAAGATACAACATTCCCGAACTGGCCCTTAATATCTGTTACGATGTCATGACATTCATGCAAATTTTAATTATTTGATGAGTTACATACACACGCATACATACACATTTTTCTCTTACTGTGGTTTAGTCAATTATTTTGGGAAATATTACGCATTATCTTACAAGAATATCATTAGATTTAAATGAAATTATACATACTCATCAAAAGAAAGAAAGAGACGTTAAACAATGCGCATTCAAATATAAACCACCAATAGTAAGAAGAACAATGAATTGAGAAATGTATAAAGTGTCTACGTGATAAGCCATTTACTTCATGAAATTTAACCTCATGTTCATCATTTTGTGTTTTTTAATCTTGTATTTTGATTATAATCTTTCTCTCTAGTAAAATCTTAAATTGCAGTTGGCACGCCCTAAACCTAAAAATAGTCTAAGGGCAATCTTTATATCAAATAATATCTTAAAATTATGAAAATCACATTATCAATTAGGCGACTTAAACATTCACAAAGTTGTTAAACTTAGAGTTTAACACAATTAATAAGTTACAAAAGTCTAAAATTCTAATTATGCATGTTAAAAAGTCCTTGTAAGACTAAACGAACCAAGGAACACGAGTAGCCTTGCCAAATCGATCAGTCATATATGAATCACAACTAATTATAGTGAGTATAAAAGCTCAAAGCTTAGTAAGCAAATTACTTCTTCATATAGTGAAACAAATATAGAAGATATACACTACATCTACATGGAATATGATTAGAACAAACTTTCTTTTAAAGGTTTCACAGTTGACAAATCACTTAACAAAACTTATCACTCTTATTTTAAGAATATCTATAATTTATTACCACTTAATAGGACTTCACATATCACATAATAAGCCTAAGTCATCCGTCAGTGACTTATTATATATACTACATATACTAATTCCAAACGAAGGCCATACATATAAAAAGGGCTCCAAATAAACATATACGTGCTAACTAAGTAATACCTCATAACAACTTCATTTATCATTTTCAAAAATACATATCTTGCATGTAACATTTCATGCTATGCTCACGGCATATTGACCCTCACACAACTTGAGGGGGCGACTCTCATACATCAATCCATAAGACTTAGCATAATGACAAGCTTCACAAATCGTAACTTGTAAACACAATTAATAAACTTAAATCGTTTCTCATTAGGGCTTATAAGAAACATTTGCATTTTTATGCTTGTGGAGCACCCACTTCGAGAGTCAGCGGAATACGGGGCAATGTTATACCAGAGCAATGACGAACAAATCGTCCTTAGGGCCAATAGCCCACATGCTCGGGTTTCCAGCCGATATACCCAACACCAGGGAAGAAACCATAGTAGATGCCACCCTTTGACTAACGTAACTCTTAGGCATAACGTCCTCGGTGAACAGTATTTTTGATAGCTGTTCCTGATTTTTTCGCATAGGCGAAACAGCAATGGTATAAGAATATACCATTCTGGTACAACAGGATAAGACTTTTTGAGATACAGGATCCTACAAGATGCAAGTGTAGAGCATACTCGTCACCAAGCCAGATAGAAGATGAACTATTTAAGCCGATCAGTGATCTTTATTAGAAGAATAGAAAGAGAAGAATTTAGCCACTCATGCTTAGGAGAAACTTAAAACTTTTTTTAAAGGATAATTCTCTGATAATTCGAAGATCTGAAGATATCTTATAAGGAGGATAAGGTCGCCTTTTATAGACGAGAGCTTTACTTAATATGGGACAAGACCCCCACTATTACAACCACTTGATTAGGACAAGTCACCTAATCTAGATAAGAGTAAAGAAAAAGCAAACCATTATTACAACAAGACAACAACACTTTAACCACTATCTTTGAAAAAGTAAATAACACAAAAGTCAAGCCATTATTAGAAAATGACAAAGACTTTTAAACATAAAAGACAAACTACTTTATGACTTTTGAGACACTAAAGACAAACTCCATTATTAAAGCGAAATAGTGCCTTCTGAGGTGTCGGAGTCATCAGTCGCATCAGGGTCTTGATCCCAATTTTTGAATGCATCTGCCCAAGAGCGCGATGTCAGAGGAAACCTCATCTATGTTGAAGGATCTGGTTGAGAACAGAAAGGAGGATATGGATATGCGGGTTTATGAGTAAAGGAAGATCCTGGATCATATTGAGAAGATATAGGAGTGAAATCTTTATATGGATCTTGAGAGTCTTGGAAGAGAAAATCAGTATGGTCTGGCTTTTCTTCTTTGATGATTATTCCCCTGCTGAGAGGTTAAGAATGTGAGGATGGAGTGGGAACCATAAACATGTGATGTTTTGGTCCAAGGGATGTATGGAGGATAGTGGGTTGGTTTGGAGGAACATGGTTAAGTTCCATGAGAAACGTTTTTAAAGAGGCCTTGGTATGAAAGTCTTGTTCAAGGTAAGCAAAGTGAATAACAGTCTTCCATTCATAAGTCTGATCCTGAGTCCAAAATGCATTAGTCTGAGGATGCTGGAAATATGAATGGTGAATGATAAAGACAGAGGTGAACTGTTTTCCTTCTTGATCAGGGAGTTCCCTAAGGTGATGAATTTGAGCAATCTGTTGGAGCTTTCTGCGACACCAAGGAAGTGGTGAAAACCACTGAAATAGAGTCCAAGTGACACTTGTTGAGTAGGTCAGGTGGTTGAGCCTGTCAATGAGAGGGAGGATAGGAAAAATCAGATTTGTGGCATACAGGACTATAAGACACCAAATGTACCAAAGTTCATCTTCGGTAACATCTCTGTTTGGGAGAATGACTAATCCTGTAAGGAAAAGATGATCAGGGTGTATGCTAGGAAGGAGCATGGGTTCTGGACTTTTTGTGTAGAGATTCATGAGAAACCTAAAAAGAAATTTGTGAGAAAAGTCTTGGATTTTGTGGAGAGAGGTAAAAGTCATAATGAGACGGAATGACTTTTGAGTGAGAGCATGGTTGGGTAAGGAGTTAACCATGACTATAACATGAATAAAACCAAAGGTATGTATGAGAGAAACCTTTTTGGATGGTTAAGAAAGAAAATCAGGGATAAGGTTCTTGTCGCCTTTGATGTATTGAATAGAAAAATCATACCTGGAGAACCAGGTTTTAAGGCGAAGAAGATGCTTGTCTGGTAGCACCTTACTTTTAAATTCCATAATTTTCGGGAAAGAAAAGTTGTCCAATCTGACAATAAAGTTGTGCTCGATGAGATGGAATTCAAACTTCTGGATGTCATATTTGACTGCCAGGATTTCATTGTAGATTACATGATAATGCTTCTCAGGATCTTTGAATTGACCACTGACATGAAACATAATAGAAATCTTTTCCATCGTGATATTCCGAGTCACTCCCGATCTAAATCGTCGGCATCTGTCTGTAGGATACAATGTCCTGTGGACGGGATTCTCAGTGGTAGTGGCTGCTGAGTCATCTGCTTTAGCTGTTGGACAGCTGTTGTCTGCTCAGGTCCCCATGGTGGGGCTGATTTCTTTAGCATTTTGACAACTTTGAGGTGTGGACCGCAATGTGTGGAAAAACGTCTCGGAGATAATTGACAATCCCGAGGAATTGTTGAATTTGCTTGCGGTTTAGATAAGTATCTGGAAAATACATCAATTCTTGTGCGATGTGGGGTACAGGACGATAATGACCGTCTTGAATTATCATGCCAAGAAATTCAATGGATGTCTGGCCCATCTGTGACCTTTTCTCAGATAACATGACTCCATGTGATTCAATTATTAACAGGAACTAATCATGGAGCCGTTGATGTGATTCATGATCCTTGGAAAACAGCAAGATGTCATCGATGTAGATGAGGGCGTTTTCAAGGATAGGTTCAAAGACTTTGATCATAGCCTTTTGGAAAAGAAATGGTGCCACTTTCAAACCAAATGGCATGACTGTCCATTGGTAATGGGCATTTGGAATACAGAAGGCTGTTTTTGGTCTTTCATCAAGATGAATACCAATCGGCCAAAATCCTAACTTAAGGTCAAATTTAGAGAATACCTTTGCACCTTTTAGATGAATAACAAGGACTAGATCTTAGGCAAAGGGAATTTGTCGTCTTTGAGAAAACAGTTAAGGGGTTGGTAGTCAATGATTAACCTTTTCTTACCCCGAACAATTTCAGATCATTTTTCAACATAGAAAGCTTAACAAGCCCAATCAGAACGAGTAGGCTCAATGAGGCCTTGTGCCATAAGCTGTTGGCATTCAGCTTGGGCTAGCTTGAGATCTGAGGGTGTTATACCTGGATGTATAGCTTTGGTAGGGTTGACATCTTCTTTAAGCTTGAAGCGAAGCTTAACAAAGAATTAAGGATTTTTCCATAGAGGAAAAGGATGGGTAAACTGAATATGATTTTCAGGATAAAACGTGAGGAATTTGGTTTTGAAAGACTCATAGGGTGAAGGTGCATCAAAAATTGAATACAACCTTAAAGTATCAATATAAAAAAGAAACATTTGCTTATACTTAATACCTATGGAGGAAATATTCAACTTTTTCATGAGTTGAAGGACATCAAAACCTATGAGAAGGTCCTTATTAGGGAGAAAAAAACCTATGACTTTAATCCAGAGAACACAGTATGGGAAGAACTGAATACCAATGGGTTTTTTGGTAATCAGATATGTGTGAAAGTACTCACCATCAACTGCTTTGAAATGCTCAGTGTGGTGTTCCCAATACTTTGAAAGAAGAACAGATGGATCGAGCATACTGTGCTTTGCACCAGTATCAATGAAACCTATAATGGAGATAGGCTTGGCAAATTTCAAGGGTAGGATACTGATTTTAATGGATGGAAGAGGACGTCTAACAAGATTAACTTGTTATATGTGGTGGATGGTTCGAATGTCCTCTGACTCTAATTCTGAAGAGTCACTCTGATCAGCCAAAATAAAGACCGTATTGTCATTACAAGATTCCTGTTCAGAAAATAGGGATTCAATATCATCATCCTCAGAGAGAGGAGAGACTTGGTCTAGATGTTGGAGAAGCCTGGCTAACTTGGCTGAGTTGTTAGGGCAAGATTTGGCAAAGTGACCCTTTTTCTTACAAATAAAACACCTGGAATCTTTCTGTTGCCGGGTGTTGGATGTCTTCCGTCTGAAAAACCTGTAAGGTTGTTTAGGCTTTGAAGAACGGTGTCTGGAAGAGTGTTTAGGCTTGGAGAACTTCCGGAAATGGGTTTTTTTCTTGATAGAACAAGTGCAGGTTCTTTCATCCTTGTATTTGATAGCAAGGTTAGGCTTTTTGCAGGCACTTTTGAAGGGTTCCCTTTGTTCCATGAGATGTCTAAAAAACTCTTTCTTTTCACAGAGCTTTTCAAGGCAAGAGACCGTAATTTGGTAAATCTTTCCCAGGGAAAGATCATCAATGTTTATCTGGAGGGCATAGAACTGTCCCTGAAGTTCTGATAGAATCTCCTTATGAAGAGATTGAATAAAGACATGCTTGAGAGAGCTATCATTGAAACCATTAAGCTTGTAGTACAGGGCTTACATTCGTCTGTAGTGCAGATCAGGATCTTTAATCTTTAAAGAATAGCACTTCATCTGATGGAATTTGTTTCTAGTAGATTCTTTTGCTATATTGAGGTCGCCCAAAAAGTGATCATAGATGCGCTCTAGAACTTAAGGGATTGGTGCTTGATACAGCTGTAGCTGTCTGTACTCAAGTAAGCTTACAAACCAATCACGAAGGGAGCCTAAGAACCGAGAGCAAAATTCCTTAAGAACATCATATAAGGTTGCTCCAGGTCTAAGCATTTGAACATCAATCCAAGCATCCATTTCTTGGAACTTGAGAAGCCATTTAGATTTAGGCACTTTATTAAATGAAAACCATGGCCTATTGGTTGGCTTGGAACTTGGACTTGGATTAGGCTGTGCAGGAGGCACATCTTGAGCCGGAGGCATGTCATTATCCAATTTATCTACAAAAGGAGGTCTCCTAGGAGGAGGATCCTCGGGATGGGTAGGAGGATTGTCTGATATGGATGGCTGAGCCATAAGTTGAGCAGGGATTTCCACATAGTTTTCCTCTGAATCGGTTGCTGAATAGGAAGCAACTGATTCTGTTAGAGAAGAAGATTCATCTGAAGAAGGATTGACATTTGGATCAGATGAAGTATCATCTTCTAGAAGGATAAGACCAGAATAGAGCTGATGCATGGGCTCTTTATCCTTTGATGGTTAAGATGGTTGAAGAGGAGGCTAAAAGTATTCAGGAATTTACTGTGGAGAAGGAGTGTGAATCGTTTCAGCATAGGTAGGCGGAGGTTGAGGCTGAGGTTAAGGTTAAGGTTGAGGTTGTGGCCTTAGTTGAGGCCTGGATGGTGAAGGCTTTGGAGGAGATGGCCTTGTGAAAGGCATCAGTGTTGGTTCCTCTTTTGGGTAATGCATAATAGATATGCCAATGAACTGATGAGCTTCTCGAGTTCTCTGAGAAGGAGTAGTGGGAGGACTGTAGAAAGGCTGGTATGTGTTGAAGTATGGTGAAGGCATGGTAATGGTTGTTTGTTGACCAAACAAGGAAGGTTGTCTGCCTTGCCTTTCTGCATCAATTCTTTCAAGTTCAGCCTTAAACTATCTGATCTCTGCATCTTTTTTGTTGAACTTAGGTCCCCAATAATTCAGTTCAATCATGGTACGAAGCTCTATGTCCAATTTAGCAATTCTTTGATGAAGGCTTTGTCATTTGTTTCGACCTTTATGAATTGCATCAACCTTCTTATGTGTTGTTTGGACTTGTGCTTGAACATGATCCATCTTAGTATCAAGAGATTCTAGGACTGTATTCTGAACTCTGACAATCTGGGTTTGCCAGTTAAACACTTGTTCGTCTTCTTTTGGTTCTTACATATCGATAGGGAGAGCAGGGAGGTGGAGTTTGGAAACCACTTTGGTTTGTGGATCTGTCTGTTTTCCCAAGGAAAGGGAATTGACTTTGGTAAGAGCTAGATCCAAACATCATGATAGATTGTGGAAAGGATTGAGACAGAAGTGGGTTATTGGCTTCTTGTCTACATGTTGTGGGTATTGCCTTTTGAGGTGTGAGAACAACAGGAGCTGTTGTCTCAGTTGGGCTTGGAGTGTATTCAGGTTCCACTGACCAGGGAGTGTTTTCTGGTTCATCACCGGAAATCAAAACTGGTGGGGATTCAGGTTGGTCATCTGGTGGAGGTTCAGATGGAGGTTTACAACTGCTTCGTTTTGCACTTTTCTTCTTCCTGCGCCTTCGGCGCCTGTGGACGACTTCCCAGCCGTCATCAGACTCATCATCATCCTGGCATGGACAGCTTGGATCACACATGTGAGAGCCTGAAACATCCCAAATGAAATGTCCGTCTATCTTGTCTGGGAAAACAGGATAGCCTTTGGAAGAGAAACTGTGAATTGGTAGATCTTCCTGAGCTGTGTTAACAGCCGTGATCATAGCAGTGTATGAGAAAGAGGTTCTGGGAGGTTGACTTTCTGGAGGTTTAAAGGTCATCCGGACAGTACCGTCTGGCCTTTTTTCATATTGGGCTTCAGAAGTCTGAACTGGTTGGGAGTTCTGATGGAACTTTTCATAGTTGGAGAGCCATTCTAACGGCATCAACTTGAGAAGTTCGGCTTTTTGGATCTGTTTGGGGATTTGGACAATGGTTGGTATGGTTTCATTGTCGGCTAAGATCATAAGGGTATCTGTGGAGATTTGAGGTGTAGGAAGATCAAGAGCATGGTTTTGAAGTCTATAAACCAGCTGGTGATGTAAAGTAGCTATTTTTTAGGTGACCAATTGTTCAGCACCTTAGATCTGGATTTGGACTTTCAAAGTAGTTGAAAGATTGGGATCTTCAAGGGATAGGTTGAAGTTTGGGTAAAAGGTGAGAAGAGCACTACCCGCATGTAGAGTAGTGAGAACAGTACCAATGACAGCATGTTGGTACTCAGTGAATCTGGTGTCCAAAAGAGTCATTCTTGCCGTGACCGGCAAGCCTTTTCTGCCATGAAGAGTTAAGATCATACGTACCCCTCCTAGGTAGAGGTGTGTATAACCTTCTCTTTTCCAATTGGCGATAAGCTCGTCTGGAATTTCTAGAGTTACATACTACTCTACTTGAGTTGCTTGCATCGCACACTGATCCAGTCGGGAAGACTGAATATATTCTTTTGGAGCAGGACGTCTGGTAGAGACGATAGATCGGATGGTTCTAGTTACAGAGTTAGGACGATTGTACAATTTAGGACATAGGAATATTCTACAAGATTTTCTATTTTAGAGGATAGATGTTTTGTACATGATCTAGATAGGGATAGAGGAGATGATGGAGAGACAGGAGTCTCAGAAACTTGAGAGTTTGAAGTTGAAGTGATAAGATTTTTTTATTGTTCTTTTTCAGATCACAAACCTTCTATAATATACCACCTTCAGTAAGAACGGGATAGCGTTACTCTTTGGTTAGCCAATCGAATAAAACTTTCATAATGCACATATGGAACTACTATTTTCAAAATCCAAATAAATGTATATGTTCATTATGATCCTAGTTTTAAGCCTAGTTTATTTATTTCCTGGTGATGGCAATAATAAGTTTAACCTTATAATCTAACTACCGAAATTTAAATCCCATGAACATCATAATCATATAAGAACTTAGCAACAATCTGTTCATCTTATGGAACTATTTCCTAAAACTTCATAAATCAAAAGGTTTTATTCTCATAGTGTAGAAACATAAATGATTGGCCTTTAATCTCTTATTTTTATAAAATAAAAAATTGATCCAAAAATCATGAAATTTTGCAACGCTTAAATAGACACATTAATATATAGGTTGTAAAAATTGTTTAGCCAAATTAAAATGAAAATCTATTGCAAATAAATTTTATTTCAAGACTATTTTATCAAGAAATCTAGAATTTAGAGTTAAGGACCTACTAGACGAATAGAAACGTAGATTTGGAAAGTTTCACAATTTTTTAGATATGATTTTAAGGTCATTCAAAACATTTTTCTCATTTTTAATACTATAGAAATTTCAGTTTCCCATAATCTTAATGCCTAATTTGAAAATTCATTAAAAACTTAAAATAAGTCATTTTTCAATGAACAAAATTTTATGCAACCTTCAAGATGTCTAGTTTTACTAGATAAAAAAAAAAATTACAACTCAAAATATACAATTTTAAACAATTTTTAGATTTAGTGACTATCATAAAAATTCAGTACATTTACTTAGTCCTCATGGTTTTCATTTAATTAATAATTTTGCAACAGACAATACCCATGAAAATCATATGATAACCTCATGAATCAAAACCCCAAATCTTAGTCACATTGATCAAACACAATAATTATAAGTTTATACAAGAAAAAGAGTACGCGAATGTTATAGAAATACTTACAAATAAAACTTCATCCAATAACAATTTTAGGGTCAACATTAATTAATAGTAGTGACAAATAACAGTAACAATAATAAAATGATAAGAAATTATCAATTAAATAATAAAAATAGTATAATAAAAAATAATACTAATAATTACTCATTTGATTTATAAGCATTATAGTAACTAAACATGTTTTGCAGCAGAACAAAGACAACTAATGTCTTTTGAGGATTTTGTATATCCTAGAATAATTAATTTTTTAAGTCAATTACAATGTGCAATAATATCAATTAATTATATTTTTTAATAAATTCCTTTGTCTGAGGCTAAGCTTCTAATTGTGCTATTTTTTTCTAGTGTTTTGCTGTGAAATATGATCACTTTCTCACTTTATTTCTTTACTTAGGTTTTGGGAACACGGCTGAAGAAGAGCATCTGTCCAGATAGTGTTTTTTTTTTTTTTTTTTTTTTTTTTTGCAGATTTGTAGTCTTTTTTGCCTTAAATTTATGTTATTCTTGAGATTCGATTTATGTTTTTGCATCTTTATTTGTATAAATTAAAATTATTTTTTCATTTATTTTATTATGGATTAAGAATTTAATGTGCCAAAACTTATTTGTCTATACTAAATAAAAATACTATTTTACCATATTTTATACTAAGATATTAAAAATTCATTGTGTCAAATTCCTATTTTTGTCTACAATAAATGAAAATTTTAAAATATAAAATATGGATAAAATTAAATAAAAAAATTTAATTTATAAAATAAAATATAGAATTTGATTGAACCATATTCTTTTACTAAGAGTTTTATCTTCCCCTAACTATGAATATTTAGCTAAACATTTTTTAATAAAAGAAATTATTAAAATTGAAAAACACATAATTAAAAATGAAATTTGAAAATTGAAATAAAACTAATTTTATTGATTGAAATATGTTACAAAAAGAGATGAAAAGAAGAATTTGAGGAAAAAAAAGAGAAGAGACCCAACTTTTGATACATGGTAAATCCACACCACATAAATAAAAAAATCTAAGTATATTTTAGCCTTACATTTATCCCACTAATAACCCCACTAATAAAATATAAGCCTAACATATCTACTCAAATATATTCAACACATTCCACTAAAAATTACCATACTTAACAAGATAAAAATTTATAATTTTACAATTACCATATTTACCGTGGTAAAAATATAAAAATTTACAGCAAAAGTCTCAGACTCTCTCCAACAATGACATAATTTCTAGGACTTCCGAAATCGAAATTTAACATCTGTACATTGATTTAGAGCCTCCAATTGCATGAAATTATTATTTTTACCTAATAAACACACAAAAATACACAAAATTAAATACTTAGAAAAATAATTAAAAATTCACAATATGTTACACAATTACAAATATAAATTACATTAATAACACAAAATAATATTTTTGCTCCTCAATATCATACAATTTTTAACACTAATAATACCCCCAACTAGCTTATTGCTAGCCCCTAGCAATTAAAGCGATATATTAAATTAAGATTTACAAAATTCACATGCAAGTTAATAGTTGTTCATCTATCCTCTAAACTACCAAATAAATAAACTCTTCCAAATTTTTCTAACTCTTAGTCATTCACTCTTATCCAGAATATCATAACTTTCTCTTGTGCTCAAATAATTAACACAATACTTATGAGGTTTCATTAAAAGAAAACAACATTTTCGTTCTGAAACTCATTAGAAATTCTATCTTCAGGCAGTAGATTATTCTCATTTTTCTTTTTTTTTTTTAATAATGCACTTTTAACTCATGTAGCAAGCTTTAGGCCAATGCCTCCCAGACCAATTAGCTTTAGGGCACTAGGTGTTGAAACACCTCTACGGACTTAATTACTCAGGTTTTTAAGAAATATATCTATATACAAACCATATATCTATAACCCATGTAGCGAGCTTTAGGCCAGTGACTTCTAGACCAGTTGAATTTAGGGCACTAGGTGTTGAAACACTCCTACGAACTTAATTATTGAGGTTCTAGATATAATAAAATTAAACTCATTCAATTTTTTTTTCTTTTTCTTCCTTTTTTTTCTTTTTTTCCTTTTTTTCGTATGTACATTCTACTACTTATATATTATCTCTAATAAATCAAAAGAACTAAATATTGTAAAAATTTTAACTTACAACCCACTAGCATGTGTCATAGTGTGTATGTGAAGAATGATTTAATAATACCTATTAAATGAGTAAACTACAAAATAACTTAATAACCAAATGAAAAGTTCAAAAATTCGAGTAAATCAAAGAAAAAGCAACAAAAATAACTTACTATGAATTTTAAATCAAAGTATAATACAACAGAACTATTAGGATGCGTCTCAAAAGTTGTGACTCTTTACACAGTTATCTTAGACAACAATATTTGTTGTTTTTGTTTTTTTTGAGTTTTTAAAAAAAATAAATACACATATTTACAATTTACGTCAATTATTTCTTCCCCCCAAGTTAATCTAAACATTATTCATAATTTAAATATATACATTCAAAAAGATGAAAAAGATAAAGAAAACATAAATAATAAAAGAAGAAATAGGAAAGATCATACCTAAACAAGTAATTGAAGATGCATTTATATAGCTGCTACACCCTATATTCTTCCATCTTCGACAAAAAGATTACTAGGATTTGCTATATTCCACAGTTGTCAACTATTCCCTCCCCCTAACATGAACAAGACATTGTCCTCAATGGCTTAAAGGAAAGAAGTATAGTTTAGAAGACATAACCTTGTCGCTCTAAGAAGATAGTTATAACCAAAGAGTTAAGTCCAACTTGTACTTTTGACTAGGGCTAGGATTACCATCATTAGTTATCCATTCTAATGCCAATGTCCTAGGATCTGGCTCTGGTTTGTAAGCTTGTAAAATATCAAGTAACTCATTAGCAGTAGAAGCACAAACAAAGATATTTTTCATAGAGATTGAATATAATGATTCTTAATTGCATGGTTAATGAATGTGAGCAACCCATCAAAAAATTATTAACATTTAGTAAACCGATGGGTTTCTGATGGATGTTTAAATGGGCCCAAGATGCAAATATAATCAATGCTTTTAAAGTTGCAAGATTTCTTGGTAAGAAAATGAAAGCGTTAGCATGATTTAACATCTCAGATATTCACTCATGCATACTTGAGACAACTAACTCTTCTCCAGTTGGTACATCAGACATGCATCCTAGAGATTTTAAGGCTTACGTAATGATACCTAGTATTTGGTTTCCTCTAATAAAAACAACTACTCAGACAAGCTTTAATAACCCGCGATCAGCCCCTCTATATATAAGGTGCAATTTCCTTTCAGCTATGGCACGACCAAGATCTATAACTGCTTGAACGAACTCCTTGTATTTTCTATAATGAAATCCAGAGAGTACACAAATGTTTTTTAATTGTTTACTCAAAGATGTTGCAATTAGAATAATCTTCAAAAACAAGTTGTGAGTGGTTAAAAAAAGAGCTCATGTTTAAAGATCTTAGTGACAGATAAAATGAGAAACAGTTGTAAATAGGTTGGTGTATTTGTCAGATGACGCAAAAAGCTCATGTCTCAATAATTCAAAAGCAACCAATAAAAGCAAACCGTGAAAAGAAAAAATAAAAGAAAACAAAGAATGATTTAATACAAAATCACACCATTAAATGCAATAATGCAAATGATAAAAAGACAATAAAGTAAAATGATATTTACTGTTAGTTGTGATTGTGGCTCACATCTTCCTCTGGTTTTACGTCCAGTAACGGCTTAAATATCATCTATGGGTCGAGGATAGGCTTTCCATCCAGTTTTCTTATAAACTGGCAAACAAGGTCTTTTTGGGTCAGACTCCCAAGACTAAACTGCGAACTTTCTTATTGGAATAGTCTCCATAACTTGTGTATGTCATATTGCATATGTCCGCTTCGATGCGTCTCAAGAAATCGTAAGATATCATCCAATTGATCTTTACTCATGCCATCTTTAATGAATTTAATTTTATCTTCTCGACTATCAGAAACCATTCCTCAAGATTTACAAATTTCTCGTTTGTAACTAAGAAGTACACAGTTATGACATTCTGAGCCAAGTATTTTAGCTCTTCGTTTTTTAGCAAATGTGCTTTTACCAAAACCAGGCATGTAAGAAATAAACGGATCAGAAACTCACCAGCTAATCGAACCTTGATCATTAACAAACACAATCTTTCATAACGAGCTTTGTAAATTATTTTGAGTTCATTTTGAGGTAGAGAAGAAAAACACTTATGCAATTTATGTTGTATTTCTTCTATGCTTGATTTTGAGATCTCGGTTATTGTAGGAAACTGAGGACACTGACTTAAAAAGTCACGAAGTACCGTTATCCACCATTTATATAGGAAAATAAATCAAAACACACCAAAATCAAATCTACAAAATCAAATCAAAAGTGAAAGCGAACAACAAAAAGAAACACAATATATACAAAGGAAAATGAACTTACATTCGTCTTCTCAATGAGTTAACCGTAAGCTCCAATTGAAATTCATATATACCATGCTCTATTGCTCTAAGTTGTCTTTCTTGATCTTTAACGTAAGCCACTAATTCTGGTGGTTGTCGTTCCTAAATTAGATGTGATTTACAACTCTTATCAATCTTCTTATGTAACATTTTATTCGCAAAATTCTTTTACGATGTGTGAATAGAATCTTCCTTATTGAGGTGCTCATGATGTATAATGATGGAGGAAACACAATTATTAAACACACTTAAGTAAAAAACGTCACAATGCATATCATTCAAGATAGTCAGATAATTCAAACGGTAAAGCAACAGTAAAAAGTTAAAATAATCATTCAAAGCTTAATCAAGATTTGGTGGGTCACTCAAATTTATTTCGGTGCTTACTTCACATGGTTGGTATTCCATATTGAGCTTTATTCTTTGTCCGTAAACTTTAAATGTGACACCATTTTTTGAGGTTCTAAATTTCTACAGCCCTATGTGGATATACATTTTTTACAACAAATGAACCATTCCATTTTGACTTTAACTTTCCTGGAAACAAATGAAGACGAGAATTATAAAGCAACACTTTTTGACCAATTTTAAATGTCTTTCGAAAAATTCTTTTATCATGCAAAGGTTTTGTTTTTGCCTTAATAATTCTTGAATTTTCATATGCATCATTTCTTAATTACTCAAGTTTATTCAATTGCAATTTTCGCACATTACCAGCATCATCGAAATTTGAATTAAAAATTTTAATACCCCAAAATGATTTATGCTCAAGTTCAATAGGAAAGTGACAAGGTTTACCATAAACTAGCTGATAGAGTGCCATTCCTAAAGATGTTTTAAATGCAGTACAGTAGCCCCAAAGTGCATCAGTCAGTTAAAGAGACCAATCTTTACTGATTTGGGTTAACTGTTTTTTCTAAAATTTATTTTATCTCCCTATTTGCTAATTTAACTTGACCATTTGTTTAAGAATGATAAGGGGTAATAATTTTATGTGTAATTCCATATTTTTTCTTTAAAAACTCAAATGACTTATTACAAAAATGCTTACCTCCATCACTAATAATGGCTCGAGGGATTTCAAATCGACTTAGAATGTTTTCTCTTAAAAATTTAATGACAGTTTTACTATTATTATTTTAACAACAGTTTCTTTTAGTATAGGATTTAAGGACATCATGTTTCTTTTAGTAATTGATCCTAATTTTTGACAGTTTTCACAAGTTTTACAAATTTCATATGTATCTTTGAATATAGTAAGCCAATAAAATCTACATTGCAAAATTTTAGCCGTAGTTTTTCTTGAATACAAAATTTTAGCCATAGTTTTTCTTGAAGAAAAATGTCCACCACATGCTTCAGAATGACAAAAATTAATGACACTACTTACCTCATTATCAAGAATGCATCATCGAAAATTTTGATCAGGGTAATATTTGAATAAGTAAAGATCATTCCCATAAATTTTCTTTACTTCAACCAAAAATTTCTTCTTCTCTTGAGTGTTCCATTACAAAGGCATTTTTCCTATAACAAGGAAATTAACAATGTTAGCATACCATGGCATTGAAGTAACATAAAATAAAAATTCACAGGAAATGAGTCATTGATAGGCGTTATATCAGTACAGAATTCAGATGCGAGTCTTCATAAATGATCAGCAATGACATTTTCGGCACCCTTTTTATCTTTGATGGTAAAGGTTAAATT
This sequence comes from Citropsis articulata, assembly GCA_030449925.1. Taxonomy (NCBI): domain Eukaryota; kingdom Viridiplantae; phylum Streptophyta; class Magnoliopsida; order Sapindales; family Rutaceae; genus Citropsis; species Citropsis articulata. The sequence goes on along the minus strand of JASUUH010000211.1, from coordinate 16,925,769 downwards.
CTTGAAGTGATAAAATTCAGCAAATTAATCTTGGTGTGGCATCCTGTTTAGTTATCAAATATCTCACAATAGCGTGATCAGTAAAAACAATAGTTTTAGAACCAAGCAAGTATTAACGAAATCTGTTTAATGCATACACCACAGCAAGTAATTCTTTTTCAGTTGTCAAATAATTCATTTGAGTACTATCCAAAGTCTTACTCGGATAATAAATCACAAACGACTTACGGTCCTTTTTTTGTCCAAAAACAACACCAACGGCAAAGTCACTTGCATCACACATTAATTCAAAAGGTAAAGACCAATCAGAAGATTGCATAATAGGTACAGATGTCAAAAGATAAATTATTTTCTCAAAAGATTTTTGACAATCATCAGTTCATTCAAATGATGCCTTTTTTAATAAGAGGTTACAAAGTGGTTTAGATATGGCACAAAAGTTTTTTATAAACCTCCTATAAAATCCTGCTTGTCCTAAAAAGGATCGCACATCTCTAACTGTTTTTTGTTGTGGCAATTTAGATATGACTTTAATTTTTGCTTTATCAATTTCAATTCCTTTAACAGATATGACATGACCCAAAACAATTCCACAGGTAACCATGTAATGACATTTTTCCCAATTTAACACGAGTTCTTTTTCAACACATCTTTGTAAAACTGGATGAACTGATGACACGACCAAAAGGTCAAAACAAGGAAAATAAAACAAAATAAATACCTCTCCCCGACAACGGCACCAAAAACTTGACACGACTTAAAAATATTTGATTTACTCCTAAGAATAAGAGTGCCTAGTTATAATATATCTCGATGAGTCCGAGGTCAATCAACAAAGAAATGGTTTAGTTTGTTTATTTAAATTTATCTAAAAATAAAAATAAAAACTAAAAACGTGCAATTAATTTGAGAAAAACTATAAAGTTAAATTAGTTAGACTTATGGATCCACTCTTAGTAATAAATACAATTTAACAAATTCTTTTTATTTTTATTTTATTTCCCAAAAGATTAATTGTATAAATTAAAATTATTTTCCCATTCATTTTATTATGAATTAAGAATTTAATGTGCCAAACTTAATTTGTCTACATTAAATCAAAATACCATTTTACCATATTTTATACTAAGATATTAAGAATTTATTGTGCCAAATTCCTATTTTTGTCTACAATAAATCAAAATTTCAAAATATAAAATATGGATAAAATTAAATAGAAAATAATTTAATTTATAAAATTAAATATAGAATTTGATTAAACCATATTTGTTTACTAAGAGTTTCACCTTCCCCTAACTATGAATATTTAGTTAAACATTTTTGAAATAAAAGAAATTATTGAAATTGAAAAACACATAATTAAAAATGGAATTTGAAAATTGAAATAAAAATAATTTTATTGATTGAAAATATATTACAAAGAGAGATGAGGAGAAGAATTTGGGGGAAAGAAGAGAAGAGAATGTGTGAAGGCGTGAAGGCGTGTTTACCCCCTCTCTATTTATACTAATACATGGTAAATTTATACCACACAAATAAAAAAATCTAATTACATCTTAGCTTTATATTTGTCCTACTAATAATCCTACTAATAAAACATAAACCTAACTTATCCACTCAAGCATATCCAATACATTCTACTACAAATTACCATACCCAACAAGAAAAAATATTATAATTTTACAATTACCATTTACCAAGATAAAATATTATAATTTTACAATTACCACATTTACCGTGGTAAAAACGTAAAAATTTACAATAAAAGTCTCGGATCTTCCCCGACAATGACATAATTTCTCAGACTTCCGGAATCGAAATTTAACATCCGTATATTGATTTAGAGCCTCTAATTGCACACAAAAATACACAAAATCAAATACTTAGAAAAATAATTAGAAATTCACAATATATTACACAATTACAAATGTAAATTACATTAATAACACAGAATAACATTTTTACTCCTTAATAAACGTATAATTTTTAACACTAATCAAAAAGTACGTATTTATGCGTGTAGATGATTTCTCTACGTATATATGGGTTGGCTTTATTAAAGAGAAATTAGATACATTTGATGTGTTCAAAAAACTATTTAAAAAGGTTTAAAATGAACAAAATTGCAATATTGTCGAATTATGAGTGATCATAAAAGAGAATTTGAAAAATCCAGTTTTAAAAAAGGGAAATTATCCACCGTCCACCCGTTTTTTCTAACTTTTTCAAAAATACACAATTCTTTCTTTTTTTGGCTGGAATCCACCTGAAGTTACATTTTTTTTCACTTTTCCACTTCCGTTTGGAGACCGTTAAGAAAATTAACGGAATTTTGTTTAAATGACTTTTTTACCCTTAAATGTAAACGATAAATTATCCACCGACCACCTATTTTTTTCATATTTTTTCACAAATACACAATTCTTAATTTTTTTTTGCTGAATTCCACTTGAAGTTATATTATTTTGCACCTATCCACCACTGTGTCATTGTGAAATGACAATTTTACCCTTGTGATGTCAGCAAAGTTCTAACGGTGTTATAACGAGAGTGGACCAATGAAAAAAATATTAACTTCAGGTGGAGCACTGCAAAAAAAAAGAAGATTTGTGTATTTTTGAAAAATGGGAAAAAAACGGGTGGACGGTGGATAATTTCCCTTTAAAAAATATTGTAATTTACATGGAATTTCACATGAATTTTCCTCATCTATTACTCCAGAACAAAATGGTATTGTAGAAAGGCAAAATAAGACCTTATAGGAAACGGCACAAGTGATGATAAATGTGAAGAAGCTTTCAAAAAGATTATGGGATGAAGCACTTAACACTGCTTGCTACACCATTAATCGTGTTTATCTTCGTCCAGGTACTAAGAAAACTCCTTATGAGTTATGGAAAGGTAAATAATCTAATATAAGTTACTTTCATATTTTTTAGAGTATATGCTTTATATTAAATGATCGCGAACATCTCGGTAAATTTGATTCAAAAAGTGATGAAGGTATTTTTCTTAGTTATTCCAATAATAGTATAGCATTCTATGTTTATAATATAAGAACTCAAAGTATTATTAAATATACAAATGTAGTTATGAAGATTATCAAGATTTTACAAATTGCTCAATTGAGGAAGAGATAATCGGTCTTTTAGAAATACCAAAGGTTGTTGCAACTACTATTGAAGATCAAGTTATTAAGAAAAGTCAATCTAGTGAACCTTCTTTAAAAGAAAAAGAACTTGTTGAATAAGAAGCCTCTAAGGAAACGCTAAAGAATGTGAAGGAGAAAGTTTTATAGCTCCAAGCAACCATCATCAAGAGTTAAGGAAAATCACTCATATGATCTTATTTTAGGTAATCTTGATGAACAAATGGTCACAAGGTAAAGGTATGCAAATATAGTGAGATTTACTTACTTTGTATGATTAATTGAACCTAAAAATGTTAAGGAAGCTTTAGTTGAAGAATTTTGGGTTAAAGCTATATAAGAAGAATTAGAACTATTTGAGCGAAATAATGTATGGATGCTAATAACTAGACCAACTTACACTTATAGGAACCAAATGGATTTTTAGGAATAAAACTAATGAATTTAGTAACACAGTGAGAAATAAAGCTAAGCTGTTTGCACAAGGCTACAGGCAAATTTAAGGTGTTGACTTTGATTAAACCTTTGCACCTGTTGCTGGACTTGAATCTATTCGTTTACTTTTTACAGTTGCTTGTCTAATAGGCTTAAATTATTTCAAATTGATGCTAAGAGTGTCTTTTTAAATGGCATCTTAAATGAAGAAGCCTATGTTGAACAACCTAAAGGTTTTAAAGACCCTCATTTCTCAAACCATGTTTTTAAATTGAAAAAGGTTTTGTATGGTTTAAAGCAAGCTCCACAAGCTTGGTTTGAAAGATTAACCAAATTTTAGCTTAAAAATGGCTATAAGCGAGAGGGAGTAGATAGAACATAGAACAATGTTTATTAAACAATTTAACCCAAAGATTTTAATTGTTCAAATCTATGTTGATGAGATAGTGTTTGGTTTTACTTCTTCTGATCATGTACAAGAATTTGTAAGTCAAATGAAAAAGGAATTTGAGATGAGCATAGAGGGAGAATTGACTTACGTTTTGGGTCTGCAAGTAAATGGATAATGGAATTTTTGTTAATCAAAGTAAGTATGCCAAGAGTTTAGTTAAGAGATTTGGCTTAGATTCTGCAAAACACATGAGAACTCTTATGGTTACTAATACCAAGTTGACTACTGATGACAGTGATTCTATTATTAACCTTAGTCTTTATAGAAGTATGACTAGTAGCTTACTTTATTTGACTGCAAGTTGACCTAACATATATGTGTTAGTGTATGTAGTGGGTACCAAGTAAATCTAAAGGAGTCACATTTAGCTGCTGTTAAACAATCATTCATTTTGTCAGTGGAACAGTTAATGATGGTATTTGGTACACTAATGATACTAATTCAAGTCTTGCAGGATATAATGATGCATATTGGGCTACAAATGCTACTGATAGAAAAAGCATCAGTAAAGGATGTTTTCATCTTGGAAATAACTTAGTATTGTGGCATTGTAAGACATAGCATTCAATTTCTCTCTCCACGGCTTAATATGAATATATTATAGCTGAAAGTTGTTGCACCTAATTGCTCTGGATGAAACATATGCTTGTAGATTATATGGTATGGTTAGGATAATTTGACTGTGTTTTGTGATAACATGAGTGCGAATAATATTTCTAAAAATCTTGTTCAACATTTTAGGATTAAGCATAATGATATTCATCATCATTTCATTAAAGATTTAGTTGAGAGCAAGACCATGTCCTTAGAGTATATTGATATCGAAAAACAACTAGCAGATATCTTCATAAAAGCTTTAGACTCTAAACAATTTGATTCTTTAAAGAAAGCTTTAGGTGTTTATTTTATGTAAGTCAAAATTTCTTTCGTGTTTAGATTGAAATTATGCATTTGTGCATTAGATATGGGACATGCATTTATGAGTTTTTATTTTTAAATCATTGTTTTTTGTGTTTCATTTTGATAAAAAATTTTGATAAATCTTGATTAATAAATGACCAGTAGTTTTTCATGTTTTTAAGGACTTGAAAGCCTTAAAAAAGTTTCGATTAGAGTTATTTAACCTTTTTTCAAAAGCACATGAATGGCAATTTAGTCTCTACTTTTACTCAAGGTTTTAATATTGACATGGTCTTTGTTGAAAATATTTAACTTGAGTTATGACTATTTGTCTTGATTCTTCTCTTGTTATAAGACCTCAAATATATACAGACACTATGGTCAGAAATAGCTACCTATAACTCTTAAGAGTGAATCTATCCTTGAGTAATCTGAGTTTGTGTATCACAAATATGACAAAGAACAAACTACCATGAGAAGAAGGCTACCTTAAGAAGCAAAGTTAAAGCTCCTGACTATAGATTTTTTTTATCAAAAAGCAGATGCTATGCTATCCCAAAATAAGGAAAAAAAATGTCTGTCAAATTCAAATGGTCAAAATTTGAAGATTAAGATAATAAGGTTAGTTTGACCAACTCTATGTTTTATATTTAAGACTTTGACTATGAATATAGATGAATTTTTTTAAAAAGTGAGGATTGAATTGCTTGTGTGCACACACACACACACACAAAAGTTTAAATTTCTCTAATATTTATTTATTTGAGGAAATTAGAGTGTTTATTTCATGGATTAATGCTTGTTGTGAAAATTCCTAGACATTTTTTCTTGTTCAATTTTATTATTAATACATTGTTTAATTAATTAAAAAATTCATAATGTATTATCATGTTTTTGCATGATGATATGTTTCTAGATTTTAAGAGTTATATATTTTTGAAGCAAAACTCGTATTTTATTTTCTAATTGCATTGAAAAGCTTTTGCCCGTAACAACTGAGTATGTTGCATTCTTTTGGTCATAACTTTGTCTACAAAACTCCAAAATCAATTCTGTAAAATCCTATGAAAAGATTATTCAATAAGCTTTCCAAGGTGGTCATTCTAGTTCTATCTCATTCATTCTCAATTTAATTTTGAAGTTCTTTGCTCTGTATCATGTGACTATTTCATAAAATATCATGCATAGCATTTTGATTTTGCATTTTCCTTTTTGTTTCTGACTTGTTAGCATTGGATTATATTCTTTTATTGATCTTGAATGAAATCTATGTTTGTTGGTGCCTTAAATTATAGTAAAATCTTCTCTATTAATTCTTTTCGTATGCAAGTAGGATTTCCAAATCCTCCTTGAACAAAGCTAGTTCTTCTATATAAGGAAGTTTATAGGATCATTGTTTCTCACTCAAGTTTTTGGCTTCCTTCTTATTTCCTTCGGCTGGTCCTGAAATTTTGCTTATTCTTGCTTAGTTTTTCTTGTTTTTATTATTCCTTTTCTATGGCCCCAACTCTCTGTAAGCTTAAGGAAGGTGAGAGCTCTCATGCTCAACGTAATTCCAAGCGTCATCGCACTCTTTCATCCTACCTTCCTTTTGGTTGTAGACGACCTCATGAGATCCATTTGCATAATGATGATGAGGATTTTAATCCCAAATTTGGACAAGTACCTCCTGAAGAATCCATACTTTCAAGTGACAGTGACTTCATGGAAATTGATCCCAATGAAGATAGTTTTAACTCTAGACCTTCCACCTTTGACCCTAGGATCATACCACTACCAGCACTATTTCTGGTGTTGTCACTAACCACCACCAGCAGTTGTACGCACCCTCACACGGCATCACCAATAGAGCTCCTCCAAGTATTTTTTGAGATCTTCCTACCTTTGTTGCAGCCTCTATTAAGTCTTCTCCTCTATTTAATTATTTTGCTCCTGATCTTATCCATCTTGAGGTTGAGATTTTGAAACAAGGTCGTGATATTGCTAACCTTTGTATTCGTTTCGCCGAATTACATGCTAAACTTATTCCCTTTTGTAATATTTTGGCAAAGAATTGTTCATTTAAAGTCTTCAATTATTTGATGCAATGAGTTAGGGGGAGTATTATTTTAATTCTAGGGGAGATTTTATTTTTGTTCCAAAAATTTTAGATTTTTAGATTTCTAGTTCTTTATCTTTTTATACTCTTTATTTTCTACTTAATGTTGCCTTACTATTTATTGATCAATAAAATCAGCATTTTATTTTTATTCTTGCCTTGGTTTATTTAAATGACCTAACATGCTAATTGCCATTTATTTTAGTTAGTTTCTTATTTTTTTTTTTTTTGCTTGTTTCATATTCATATTTTAGTGCCAAGTTCCATGGAAGCTTTTGCCACAAAAATGCCAAAAGGGGAGATTGTTAAGTTTATTGTTTATAGAGTTGGCATCTTCTGGTAAGTCTTGTTAAATTAGAATTTTATTTATTGCATATATTGTAATAGAGATTAATTTATTAATTTTCTTATTTAATGAGATTATAATTTATTAGAAATATTTGTCTCCTAATTTAATTAGATATCTAATTTAGCAAGTCAATTAATGATGAGATTTTATAATTGGTGCATGAAATCTATCTAGAGTAAGAAGTTGGTTCAAAAAGAAAGTTTATTAAATACTCTTGATATTATTTTAGAGACAAGCAAGACAAGAAGCTTAGATTTATTCATATTCAGATTCTTAGGAATTATAAGAGGAAAGAAACTCTTATTTGGAAATAATCCAAGTCTTTTAAGACTTGCAATTTTTGTGAAACCCCAGTGCCTATATAAAGAGAGGTATTTCACAATTGAAGGTATAGAACACAGACCATAAAGCAGAAAAGCAAAATTCGGCCTCCTTCCTAGAGAATCTGAATTTGACGTATAATGTTGTGTTGATTTGTTTTCTTATCTTCTTTCTCTGCGGAGAGTCTATGTGGATCTTGGATCACTAGACAATACAATGAAGAATTGAAGAATTGCTATTAATCACTTTGTGAAGCACCTCGCCATCGTTCATCATGTAGGGTAGCAATGATTCAAGATAAGCATATTCAATCTAAAGTTGAGTAATCTATATAGTAATAAACTATAAGTGAGAGTCTTAAGTTTGGTAAATCTATAGGTTGTAACATCTCAACTTAGTAAGTTGCTTTTTATCTAGGCGTGGCCTCGTGGATGTAGGATTTATTAATCCGTACCATGTTAAAATTTCCGTGTCATTTAATTTTTGTAATTTATTGTATTCTTTAAAAATTAATATTTATGGTGCGGACATACGGTGACTGTGAACAGTAACTGTGAAGAGTATTTTCAAAAATTAATTAAGTTATTAATTATAGAATTTTAGTTCCTTACATCTATTTGCAATAGAACAAAATTCCATTCTAGTAAAATGTCATTTTACTTATATTTTGTTAAATATTCTAGTAGTATTGACGTTTTGATAGATGGGTGATACAAATTCAACTTAGGGTGAAAAATAAATTTAAACTTTTGTAATATTTTCTATTACATGATAGACTTAATATGGATAACTCCTTATTTGCTATAGCCAGTGGTGGTACCAGGAATTTAATCTAGTAGGGACTAAGTTTAAATAATAATGTAATTTAAAAAAGATCAACAAGTAACAAATACCGAAATAAAAATTCATTGATATATTCAATTCAATATATTTCTAACTAATCTCGACATGTTTTCATATGTTAAAAATATTGAAAAATAACCTTATCATCAGGAATACAAAATAAAATCTTTTTCTATATATACAATAATAACATCACTCAATTATTGATCTCTCATCTAATTTCACATACAATTTTTCACAAAATTCGTTGCTAAAAATACCTTTTTTTACTGTAATAATTATGACAACTAGTAAAATCCATACTAATTTTATTAAGGGATATTATCATTTTACTACCAAAGTTATTCTGAAATATCATGTCAGTACCATGATTTGCCGAAAAGTGCATTTTACTACCAAACATTTGCATCGTTATCAATTTACTATCATTCCGTTAAGAACGTTAAAAATTTACTGATGTCATAAGGACATCAAAGACATTTCCAGCTGTAAAAGTAAAATTGTCTGTTAATTTGATAGATAAATTATCATTTTACTACCACGGTTTTAGGAGAATTATCATTTTACTACCAAGGTTTTAGGACGATTATCATTTTACTACCAAACTCTTGGGGGTAAAATCAACTTTTAACTCAATTTTCGTTAAACATTAACATTTTCTTAACGGAATGGTAGGGTAGTAAATTGATAACGGCGCAAACGTTTAGTAGTAAAATGCACTTTTTGGCAAACCATGATACTGATATGATATGTCAGAATAACTTTGGTAGTAAAATGATAATATCCCTTTTATCAATAAATAAATTAATAAATACAATTTATCCTTTTTAGTATCAACTATTTTTCTTATTAGCTTATCAATCCCTTTCAATTTCAAAAATTACTTATTAAAACCCCCCTCCATAATGTAAACATCAAGTTGAATTTTAAGTGCCATAAAATTTATTAAAGAAAAATCATTTGGATAAATTTTATAAGATGAAGTATTTTTTGGTTTTTTGTGTGAGGAGAGTTAGGATCCAACAAATTTCAAAATAACAATGTTCCTTCATGAGTTGGAAGTGTAAAGTAAATACTTAATGTTTTGGTTATTTTTAAAATATTTTAGTTATTTCTAAATTTAAATAGGGGCTTATGATAAATCGAATAATATCAAATTAAGTTTGTAAATTTTAAAAGTTAAGAGGGGGCATCAGGCCCTCCTAGTCCTAATGTGGCGCTGCCACTGGCTGTAGCCTGTTGATGGGACATATATTTCCATGTGTACCAAAAAATTTCATTTCTTCATTTTTTTTATTTCAAGAAATGCTTTCCTTTTTTTTTTTTTTTTAAAAAAAGTAACGTTTGACAAAATTAAAGAATGCATACTTGGCGATTTTTTCCTAAGCTGAATATGTATTGCATAAGATTACATACATTTTTCAATTTCTTTTGTTTTTAAAACAAAAGAGATCATTTTTCAAGTTTAATAAATGGAAAATAATACTTAAAATAGTTTTGTTGGGATCGTTGGCTATAATTAGGAAACACTTATACAGTGGTTGATATAGATGGAGCAAATCAAAGGAGGGCCTGCAAAATGCTCATCTATATGTGATATATAACTGTCAAAATTAACAATACGACTAGTCTTTGCCACCCATGCGTGCATGTAAACCTAATGTCCACATGAAAAAGTCAGATAGAAAATAGGGTTGAAATTAACCAACAATCTAGACAAACAACTCAGAGAAAGCCAACAATTTCTCCAACAAATTAGAAACTATTGTAGCTATATTGCTCAAATTCACCCCCACTCTTTTTTCAGCCTCAAACCATTAATTGAATTGAAAGAAAAGGGTGTAAGAGTTACATCTATCACCTCCCAAGACTTGCTCAATCATCCCACAAAAATTCAAGATTAATAATGGGAGGATGTGCGAGTAAACCTAAGGAGTTCGACAGTTCTCCTAACTCTGCTCCAGCTGAGGCTCCTATCAGCCTTGAGAAGGCTGAGTCTGAGACTAATAATAATGCTCAGGTTTAAACTAAATCCTGCTTATATATATGCCTTATCAATTTGTTAGTTATTTGTATTTTACATATAAATGTATGCATTTGCTTGCTTTTCATCCCTTTTTATATGAAATTTTAATTGAACAGGAGAAAACTAATGGAGGTGAAAATCAAAATGAACCTTTGGTAGATCTTTCTGAACCGAAAAAGGAGGTTGAAGAGCCATCCAGGACAAAGGATATTGATGTTGAACTTGCTTCTACAGAGAACAAAGCTGAAACTAATAATTCTGTAGATGTAATTGAGAAGAAGGTTAATGCTGCCATTGAGCCAACAGAGAAGGCTAAAGATAAAAGTGATGCACCTCTTGTCACCATATGATCAACATTCATCAAAATCTATGGCAACATTGGATGCCACTACTGGGTGCCCATATTAATTATATTTGCCAGCAGAGAGTTGCATTACTACCATGGATTTATCGATTTTAAGATTATCATATTGTTGGGACTTGTACAACAAAAGTATTTTCTAACTATTGAATCTTTTTTTATTTACGTAACTTTAGTAATTAAGGTGGCATTAAATTGTATTTATATTCTTCATTTAATTAAGGATTCTTCATCTAACGATAAGGTAAAGATAAGAAGAAAGAAAGTCTCTTAATTAAGGTTTTATCGATGGATAAAATGGAATAACAAAAGAGATACTAATTATCTTGTTCATAGTTGCTAATACAAAAATAATTTATATTTCTTTTGGAGCTAGGAGTAAGAATAAACCTCTTTATAAAAATAACGAATCAAAGGAAATTCAAGTATTTTCATTTGGATAATCCCCAAGAGACTGGTGAACAACACTAAAACGTTTACATCTAATGAGGGTTAAAGTTATTATTTTAAACTTGTAGTGTCATCAACTCTCTAAAGTTTGTCACATTTGTGTTTGGTAAACTCTAAAATATTGAATTTTAGATACTCGAATAGAAAACCTTTGATTTGTGAATGTTAAATGCTTGGATAAAAAAAATAAACGGGAAAATTATATGCCAGAAACCCAAAAGCCTTGTAAAGCATCACGACAATGGTGCTTGGTTTGGTGGTAGGTCACCCTCACCAGCAGCCCACAGTTTGAGCTTTCAAAGGAGAAGGAGTTGTGTGGGGTTGTCCAACTAGCTCAACATGTTGAGATCATGGGACAACTCAATATTGCTCTACCAAGTGGTAAAATAATGAGTCCTAATATGGAATCAACAATAGGTCTTATAGTGGGACTCACTAAATTTAATATGAACATGTCACTGAGTACTATAGTAAAACTCACTGTTCTATTACATGGCATAACACATTGTCCAAGCAGCTTAGTTTTCCCCTTCATTGAGCCATATTTATTGGAATTTTTGAAGAGAAGCTTCCATTTCACCAACCACGTCCTATGACATCTACCAAATTGAAGGACGCCGCCCCGTAATGTAACATGCCATTACCTATCATCAATAGTGCTACTAACATCTTCCCCTCGTTCTTTTTTTTTAGGTTTGTCCATGCCTTTTTGATCTTGTACCCATAGCACTAATCATCAACCCAATCTTAATAACATCACAGAAACCAATCAGAGCAACTCGATTAACCAACTTTCTTCTTATTTTGAAAAGTAGCTACCATTTCACCTACCAAATTCCAGGTCATCAGCCATATCATGAGAAGCCACCGTGTAATCTACACATGATCACCTTATCATTAACAAAGTCGTCCACATGTGTACACCGGATTATGCTTATATCACACACGCTAGTCTGAGTCATTAATCCACTAAATTTAATCTTGGAGGGTTGAAATTTCGCTACATATCCACGTGTGATGGAGCTCAACTCACTCGACACAACCCTTTCCTGAACCGAATTATCAACACCGCTAGACAAGATCCACAGGTTTTCATCTGGGTTGACCCAAATTCTAGCCTCATCCGAACCATCCATCTACTTGCTACTACATTTCAAAACATGCCACGTGTCTGTTGACTTTGACGTAACTAGACAAGATAAGTGTTCATAGTGGCGGTGTTAGAAATTATTTTTAGTAGGGACTAAGTTTAAATAGTAATTTAATTCAAGAAAGTAGTCAACAACTAACATATATCAAAATAAAAATTCATTAAAGTATTTAATTCAATACACTTATAATTGTCCTCGACGAGGTTTCATATGTTGAAAACGTTGAAGAATAACGTCATTGTCAAGACTAGAAAATATATCCTTTTCTATGTATACAACAAGACTATCATTCAACTATTGATCTCCCATCCGATTTCGTAGACAATTTTTCACAAAATTCATAGCTGAAAATGCCCTTTCTACTGTAGTTGTGGCAACCTGTAAAATCAATGCTAATGTCACCAATAAAAAAACTAATGAATATAATTGATTCTTCTTAGTTTCAACCAATTTTCTTGGTAGCTGACCAATCCCTTTCAATTCTGAAAATTTGTTGTCAAGTTGAGTTTGGTATCAGAGCCTAACGATTTGTTCGATAGGTAACACAACAGAAACGCTGTCCCGTTCTTGCTGAAGGTGGTATATTGTAGAAGGCCTGTGGTCTGAAAAAGAAGAATAGAAAATTCTTATCACTCATGGCTTCCACTTTAAATTCTCAATTATCTGAGACTCCGGTCTCTCTATCTTCTCCTCTATCCCTACCTAGATCATGTACAAAACATTTATCCTCTAAAATAGAAAACCTTGTAGAATATTCCTATGTCCTAGATTTTATACAAATTTCTGAGTCTTCTTTTACCCTTATAAACCCATATAAACTGTACAATCGTCCTAACTCTGTAACTAGAACCCTCAGAACCTTAATCTCTATCAGACGTCCTACTTCAAAAGAATATATTCAGTCTTCTAGACTGGATTAGTGTTCGTTGAAAGCAATTCAAGTAGAGCAGTATGTAACTCTAAAAATTCCAACAGAGCTTATTACAAACTGGAAATGAGAAGGTTATACTTACCTCCATCTAGGGGGAGTACGTATAATCCTTACTCTTCATGGCAGAAAAGGCTTGCCGGTCACTGCAAGAATGGCTCTTATGGACACCAGATTCACTGAGTACCAACATGCTGTCATTGATACTGTTCTCACTACTCTACATGCGGGTAGTGCTCTTCTCAGCTTTTACCCAAACTATCCCTTGAAGATCCCAATCTTTCAACTACTTTGAAAGTCCAAATCCAGATCCAAGGTGCTGAACAAGTGGCCACCTAAAAAATGGCGACTTTACATCACCAGCTGGTTTATAGACTTCAAAACCATGCTCTTGATCTTCATACACCTCAAACCTCCACAGATACCCTCATGATTCTAGCTGACAATGAAACCATACCAACTATTGTCCAAACCCCCAAACAGATCTAAAAACCGAACTTCTCAAGTTGATGCCGTTAGAATGGCTCTCCAACAATGAAAAGTTCCACCAAAACTCCCAACCAGTGCAGAACTTGGAAGCCCAATATGAAAAAGGCCAGACAGTACTGTCCGGATGACCTTTCAACGTCCACAAAGTCAACCTCCCAGAACCTCTTTTTCATACACTGATATGATCACGGTTGTTAACACAGCTCGAGAAGATCTACCAATTCACAGTTTTTCTTCCAAAGGCTATCCTGTCTACCCAGACAAGATAGATGGACATTTCATTTGGGATGTTCCAGGCTTTCACATGTGTGATCCAGGCTGTACATGCCAGGATGATAATGAGTCTGACGACGACTGGGAAGTCATCCATAGGCACCGAAGGCGTAGGAAGAAGAAAAGTGCAAAATGAAACAGTTGTAAACCTCCATCTAAACCTCCACCAGATGACCAACCTGAATCCCCACCGGTTCTGATTTTCGGTGATGAACTAGAAACACTCCATGGTCAATTGAACCTGAGTACACTCCAAGCCATGTTGAGACAACACCTTCTATTGTTCCCACACCTCAAAAGTCAATCCTCACAACCTGTAGACAAGAAGTTAACAACCCACTTCTGTCTCAATCCTCTCCACAATCCATCATGATATTTTGATCTAATTCTTACCAAAGTTAGTTTCCCTCTCTGGGAAAACAAACAAATCCACAAACCAAAGTGGTTTCCAAACTATATGTCCAGCCTCCTGTTCTCCCCTCTTGACAGACTGAGGAACCAAAGCAGTATAAACAAGTGCTTAACTGGCAAACTCAAAATGCCAGAGTTCAGAATACAGTCCTGGAATCTCTTAATACCAGGATGGACCATGTTCAAGCATAAGTCCAAACTACACATAAGAAGGTTGATGTAATTACAGCGCAGATGGAGCAGCTGTATCAAAGCCTTCTTCAAAGAATTGCTAAATTGGACATAGAGCTTCGTACCATAGTTGAACTAAATTATTGGGGACCCAAGTCTAACCAAAAAGATGGAGAAATCAGACAACTTAAGGTTGAACTTGAAAAAATTGATGCAGAAAGGCAAGACAGACAACCTTCCTTGTTTTGTCAATAAACAACCGTACCCATGCCTTTACCATACTTCAACACATACCAGCCTTTCTACAGTCCTCCCACAACTCCTTGTCAGAGAACCCGAGAAGCTTATCAGTTCATTGGCATATCAAATATGCATTACCCAAAAGAGGAACCAACACCAATGCCTTTCACAAGGCTATCTCCTCCAAAGCCTTCACCTTCTAGGCCTCAACCTAAGCCACAACCTCAACCACAACCTCAAGCTCAACATCTGCCTACCTATGCTGAAATGATTCATACTCCTTCTCCTCAGTAAATTCCTGAATACTTTCAGCATCCTCCTCAACCATCTCAACCATCAAAGGATAAAAAGCCCATGCATCAGCTCTATTCCGGTCTTATCCTTCTAGAAGATGATACTCCATCTGATCCAGATGTCAATCCTTCTTTAGATGAGTCTTCTTTTCCAACAGAATCAATTGCCTCCTACTCTGCAACCGATTCAGAGAAAAACTATGTGGAAATCCCTACTCAACTTATGGCTCAGCTATCCACATTAGATAATCCTCCTACTCCTCCAGAGGATCCTCCTCCTAGGAGACCTCTCTTTGTAGATGAACCGGATGATGACATACCTCCTGCTCAAGATGTGCCTCCTGCACAGCCTAATCCAAGTCCAAGTTTTAAGCCAACCAATAGGCCATGGTTCTCATTTGATGATGCTCCTAAATCTAAATGGGTCCTCAAATTCCAAGAAACGACTGCTTGGATTGATGTTCAAATGCTTAGACCTGAAGTAACCTCCTACGATGTTCTTAAAGAATTTTGCCTTGCCCTAGCTCTCTTCGTGATTAGTTTGTGTTTTACTTGAGTATGCATACCACAACAGATTATGCACCAATCCCTCAAGTTCTAGAGCTCATCTATAATCACTTTTTGGGCGACCTTAATCTAGCAAAAGAATCTGTTAGAAAATAGTTTGATCAGATGAAATGTTGTTCTTTAAAGATTAAAGATCTTGATCTGCACTATAGGCGAATGTCAGCCCTGTACTACAAGCTCAATGGTTTCAATGATAGCTCTCTCAAGCATGTCTTTATTTAATTTCTTCCTAAAGAGATTCTACCAGAACTTCAGAGACAGTTCCATGCCCTCCAGATAAACATTGATGATCTTTCCCTGGGAAAGATTTACCAGATTATGGTCTCTTGCCTTGAAAAACTTTGTGAGCAAAAAGAGTTTTTCAGAGATCTCATAGAACAAAGGGAACCCTTCAAAAGTGCCTTCAAAAAGCCTCACATTGCAATCAAATGCAAGGATGAAAGAACCTGCACTTGTCCTACCAAGAAAAAATCTCATTTCCAGAAGTCCTTCAAACCTAAACACTCTTGCAGACACCATTCTTCAAAGCCTAAACAACCTTACAGGTTTTTCAGACGGAAGACATCCAACACCAGGCAACAAAAAGATTCCCGGTGTTTTATTTGTAAGAAAAAGGGCCACTTTGCCAAATCTTGCCCTAACAATCCAGCCAAGTCAGCCAGGCTTCTTCAACACCTAGACCAAGTCTCTCCTCTCTCTGAGGATGATGATATTGAATCCCTGTTTTCGGAACAGGAATCTTATAATGACAATACGGTCTTTATTTTGGCTGATAAAAGTGACTCCTCAAAATCGGAGTCAGAGGACATTCCAACCATCCACCACATACAACAAGTTAATCTTGTTAGACGTCCCCTTCCATCTATAAAAATCAGTATCCTTCATTCTAAATTTGCCAAGCCTATCCCTATCATAGGTTTCATTAATACTAGTGTAGGGCACAGTATGCTCGATCCATTTATTCTTCTTCCAGAGTACTTGGAATACCATACTGAGTATTTCAAAGCAGCTGATAGTGAGTTCTTTCACACAGATCTGATTATAAAAAAACCATTGGTATTCAGTTCTTCCCAGACTGTGTTCTCTGGATTAAAGTCATAGGTTCTTCTCTTTCCAATAAGGACCTCCTCGTAGGTTTGGATGTTCTTTAACCTCTCAATAAGTTGAATGTTTCCTCCAAAGGTATTAAGTATAAGCAAAGTTTCTTCCTTATACTGATCAATATACTTTAAGGTTGTATTCAATTTTTGATGCACCTTCACCCTATGAGTCTTTCAAAACCAAGATCCTGCCATTTTGTCCTGAAAATCATATTCAGTTTACCCATCCTTTTCCTCATGTATAAACGTCCTCAGTTTTTTGTTAAGCTACCCTTCAAGCATAATGAAGATGTCAACCCTACCAAAGCCACACATCCGGGTATGACACCCTCAGATCTAAAGCTAGCCCAACCTGAATGCCAGCAGCTTATGCCATAAGGCCTCATTGAGCTCACTTATTCTGATTGGGCATGTCAACCTTTCTATGTTGAAAAACGATCTGAAATTGTTCGGGTAAGAAAAGGTTAGTCATTGACTACCAGCCCCTCAACTATTTTTTCAAAGACGACAAATTCCCTTTCCTAAAAATTCAATCGATGTTTATTCATCTCCAAAATGCAAAGGTATTTTCCAAATTTGACCTTAAGTCAGGATTTTGGCAGATTGGTATCCATCCTAATGAACGGCCAAAAACAGCCTTCTGTATTCCAAATACCCATTACTGATGGACAGTGATGCCCTTTGGTTTGAAAGTGGCACCATCTCTTTTCCAAAAGGCTATGGTCAAATTCTTTGAACCTATCCTTGAAAATGCCCTCATCTATATTGATGACATCTTATTGTTTTCTAAGGATCATAAATCATATCAACGGCTCCTTGATCAGTTCCTGTCAATAATTGAATCACATGGACTCATGTTACCTGAGAAAAAGTCACAAATGGGCCAGACATCCATTGAATTTCTTGGCATGATAATTGAAGACAGTCACTACCGTCCTGACCCCACATCTCACAAGAATTGATGCATTTTCCAGATACTCACCTAACCCATAAGTAAATTCAACAATTCCTCGGGATTGTCAACTATCTCCGAGACTTTTTTCCACACATTGCGGTCCACACCTCGAAGTTGTCAAGGATGCTAAAGAAATCAGCCCCACCATGAAAACCTGAGCAGACAACAGCTGTCCAGCAGCTAAAGCAGATGACTTAGCAGCCACTACCGCTGAGAATCCCATCCACAAGATCACACATTCTCCACGCAGATCCAAATCTCCATTATTGGAGCACTCTGCCTGTGAAAGAATCCAAGGAACACAGGAGAATTTCTGTTGATAAATATGGTTATGTAAGTAACAACCAGCACCATCACTCATCTTCAGAAAATCAGTTTCTCATCAGGCGATCCACAACATTCTTAATTTTCAATATGAATCCCAAGAACCAGCAGACTGATATTACTTTTCTCAGCCTATTAACTTTAATAGCTTGGCTTTCAGAAGGCCTCCAAGAGCTAATCTTCCAGAAGGTTATTGACGACAAACATGGTTCCAGAAATCATCCTCTGACATGGCGCTTATGGTCCTTAATGGCCATCCAAGAATTCAGGTCAACTTATGATCATTTATGCCAACAACAATTTATTCCACATCCTAATCCAGACCAGATGCACCAGCTGATCTTTAAAGTCTAGACTACTTTCCACCATGTGGTAGACAAGCACACTAGTTGGGGACATTATGTCATTCGTGACATCACTCCTCAAGCTTACTACATCTTTTGGTACTGGCTAAATTTGTACCCAGTGGCTCTTCTTTTCTATCCCAATCTGATCCACACTAGCCGGAGATATGGCAAAGAAAGATGGTTTGACAGAATGTTCGCCTCTATCTTCAGGGATCCTTTAACCCTTGAACTCATCACTGGTTATCATATCAGGCACCCAACCATCGTGATCATAAACTCACCGACATCTAGGGTCGGTGTACTCAACCCATAGTCAAGGCCATAGAACACCATCATGACTGTGAAACTTTTCAATCCATGTGGACAGAATGCCTCACAGCTAGACGAGCTCTAGCTGAAGAATGTGGAATTACTCCCACATATATCACCCATAGTCATTTATCTCCTAATATCCAAACACACCAGATCTCTATTTTAGAGAAGAAATCAGGAATCACCGTCTCCACTCTGAAGGAGATGAAGTTATGGCATTACAGCACAGATATGACCGCTGCCTCAGTAGACATTGCAGATATTAAAGTCTGTGGCCAGAAATAACGGACTGGTCCAACCACGAACAGTGGCCTCAGTCGAGCCTAGCCCTCTAGCCTGATGATGCTCAAATGAACCCTGACTCAAACTCTGACACATCAGTCTCTTCATACAATACTATTTCACTTTAATAATGGAGTTTGTCTTTAGTGCCTCAAAAGTCATAAAGTAGTTTATCTTTTTTGTTTAAAAGTCTTTGTCATTTTCTAATAATGGCTTGACTTTTGTGTCATTTACTTTTTGAAAGTTAGTGGTTAAAGTGTCTTTGTCCTGTTGTAATAATGGTTTGCTTTTTCCTTGCTTTTGTCAAGATTAGGTGACTTGTCCTAATTAAGTGGTTGTAATAGTAGGGGTCATGTCCCACATTAGGTGAAGCTCTTGTCTATAAAAGGCGACCTTCTCCTCTTTGTAAAATATCTTGGGTTTGAGGATTGAATATGAGTAAAAAGTTTTCTCTTAATCATGAGTGGCTAAACTCTTCTCTTTCTATTCTTTTAATAAAGATCACAGATCGACTTAAATAGTTCATCTTCTATCCGGTTTAATGACAAGTATGCTCTACACTTGCCTCTTATAGGATCCTGTGTATCAGAAAGTCTTATTCCGTTTTACCAGAGCTGGTATAATTCTTATACCATTGTTGTTTCGCCTGTCCCAAACACCAGACACATTCACTAGAAACACTGTTCACCGAGGACGTTATGCCTAAGGAGTGGTGCTAGTCAAAGGGTGGTATGTGCTATGGTTGCTTAACTAGTATTGGGTATATCGGCTGGAAACCCGAGCATGCGGGCTATTGGCCCTAAGGACGATTTGTTCGTCATTGCTCTGGTATAACAACTCCACGTACTCCACTGCCACCGAAGTGGATGGTCCGCTTCAGAGTTGTGTGTCGACTCTCCCCGAGTGGTATCAGAGCATACCAGAACAAATCGTTAATATAAACATCAAGTTGAGTTTCAAGTGCCAGAAAATCCATTAGATAAAAATCATTTAGATAAAACTCAGCAAGGTGAAGTAGTTTATATTTATTAAAAGCTACAAATGAGTAACTAGGGCATAGACATGCCACACAAAGAAGCAACTCAGTATTCGTCTCATTGAAATGATTACTTAATTCTTGAAGTTGCATGTCCAAAATTGCATAAAATAATTTAACGCAACAATTATGGAAATTTATGATATTTTGAGTCTTGCGTTGTGATCTCCCTTGAGTTCAAAACAAATCATCCATATTAGGAACATTAATATCATGCTTCACACAATAAGAAGAAGTTTCACCAAGTAAAGAGCCTCATCCATTTTCTCTCATTTTTCCCAAGTCTTATACTGTTCAATTAATTTCATAGCATTCACAATGTCTTGATCCTTTTTTTGCAATGCTTGTGATAACTCATGTGCAAATCCAATAATTTTTTTCAATAATAAGAAACTAAACACAAAATCAAATGATTGCATGCACTTCAATAACATTGTAGCTGTAAATCTTTGTTCAGAATTTCCCTCATTTGAAATTATCTCAAGCGTGTCAATAATAGATGGAAACATGGTGATTATGCTCAATAACGTACCATAATGCGAACCCCAACTTGCATCAGCAGATCGCTTTAAAGTAAACTCTTGATTTAAACCTTGTCCACTTGAAAGTTCACCATCATCGAGTGCTTCAGCCCCTGCTAGATTTTTAAAAAAAATTAAATTCATCTTATTTTTTAGTAGATTTACAATAAAGACCTGGTAAATTTTTAAAATAACTAAAAGACTAACATTTAAAACAGCGATTAGAAATTAAACAAAAACTCAAAATCAAATCCATAACCACCACCATCATCAAAGAAAACCTCCATCGACTTGTCGTCTTTACTATTTAACTCGTATAAGAATTCGAGTCTACTAATAAATTCCTTGCTTTGTCAGTTTCCTAAAAAAGTTAACTATTTAATGTTAGAATCTTTAATTTTGAAGATTATTTGTATTTCTAATCAAAACCTTATAATCTAAAACATTATAGATGAAAAAGCTTCTTTCTCTCTTCTCTACAAACAAAAATTATTACATGCATTAGTTCATTAAAAAAATAGTTTCTTGAAGTACAAAGTTCATATCCATTATTTGATTATTAATTCATCATCTCAACCTTTAGTGTTTGCAAACTAGTTAAGTTGGTAAAAATGTTCGTAATTGTTCAATTACGATGTTTTGATACCAATTACCAGTTGAGATTATGCGCTCTTTTAAAGCATATTAATTTATTTTATGATTAATAAAATATTTGAGATATTTTCAATTGCATAAATATATTGAAAAAGGTCTGTTTTAATCATATTATATGTATTTATGTGATCATCATATGGATTCACAGAAGACATAAATAGAAGTTATCTTATGATTAAATAAATTAAGTTCACAGTTAATAAATAGAGTTGGGCGCTCTATTTATGTTTACACTGTAGTAAATTCATTGAATGATTTGTCTTAATTATGTATTAATTTACTGATGTAGTTTGACTACATTGAGCTGGATCACATATGAGATTTAATTAACCTTGAAATGACTATCAGACTTATTAAATCTCGTAAGCATTGATTTTACTATAATCTTAATCTTGAGTTAGTTATGATTTCATGATTGTAATTGTTATTCCATTTGATTTACCAATGGGCACGACACGCACTTGTGATCAAGATTACCTGGTATCGTGGTGAGAGCAATTATGAGTATTGAAGTTATAGATTAATAATATAGAATTTGTACGACACATCTCTTGATGGGTTTTTGGCACTTCATCATAGAATTCTCTAGCCAGAGTGTGTCAACATATTTAACATGTTGAAAATGATCATTAGAGAAAACCAGTAAGTATCAAGGAACAAGATGTAATTAAATTGATTGGACAGTTGAGATATCGATTTAATTAACGATGTGGAACAAAGGATTGAGCAATAAAGAAATCAATATGGTTTGGGACGAATTATTATTTGAATATACAATTATGGAGGTCAGTTCCAATCTTATAGTGGAGTAGAGTTGGAATTAAATGATTACGCTTATTTAATTAGAGACTTAATTGTTGTAGGCCCTATTGTATGTTCTCAAATGATCCCCGAGTTAGCTCATTTAATTGATAGCACTACTACTAGATTAATAAGCAAGATAACTAGTTTTGGGTCAAAAACCTAAATATATCATTTAGTGAGAGGCTCCATTTAATATGCTTATATGTAAGGGGCCTTATGTTATTTTATAAGGTGGGCCCCCTATAGAAAAAAGCAAGTAACTTGACTTTTGTTTTTGGAGCTTAGGGTTTCCCTAAAGAGAGATATAAAAAGGCCTATTTTCTCTATAGAGAAAGGGGGGTCGCAATATACAGATCAGAAGAAATTGATTTTTCTCTCTAATTTTGAGAGAAAAATTTTCTCTTGCTAGTTGCTTATAGTGGTGATAAAGGCGCCCACACCTTAAGTGCAAATCAAACCTAAGTCATAGCTCGAAAGATTGTTTAGTGACGGATCGTGATCTAACAAACATGGTGGTGACGGATCGTTATCTAGGAGCCTCGAATAACTTCCATTATTTATCTTCTTGGATTATTAAGGTACAATTTTTAGATTACAAGTTCTTATGTATTATATGAGATCGATCCTAAAAGTGTTTTTTTAAAAATTGATTTTTCTCTAACAATTGGTATCAGAGCCATCTCACAGTAATATATAAGAATATCATATGCAATCAATCTTGATATTTATGTTTTAGATGGCACAATTTATTCAGAAATATATTATTTGTTTAATACATGAATAAAGCGTGCTTGGTTTGTCTTAATTCATGGTTAGATTCTCTACTATATTTTTCTTTTGGATCTGTAATAAGAGGGGTGATTTATTATCATTATGTTTCCCTTTTGATTTGTTTTACTTTTTATAAAAATTTTGTAAGCCAAAATTGGCATAGAAAAATTTATAAATCCCTGGAGATTAATCACGCGACGACATGTCAAAGGAACATGAAAGGAACGAAGGCTAGATTTTTCAGCTGCAGCCACCAACTAGCAACACAAGCACGCACGCAGCATCAGCGCACAGCAGCCAGCGTTCACAGGTAACATGGCCAGTAGCGTGTGCAGCAAATAGCATGCACGGCCAGCGTGGCCAGCAGCGAGCACTGCACGTTCTGCATGAGCAGCAAGTTGCGTACGAGGGTTTGGTAGACTTCCGGTGACATGGCGACGGTGGCTAGGCGTTCGAGATCAGCTGGCATCTCTGAACAATGGCGGCTAACCAGGAACAACGGCTAGTGCTTTGTAGAAATGGCGGCTAACCAGGAACAACGGCTAATGGTTTTTATCATTAGAGTCCCTGTAGTTTCATATTCTTTCCTTTGGGCAATTAAGTGTCAATTTTTTACATTTAAGTTAAAAAACGGTGTTGGGCTTAATGATTTCTAGTTTTAGGCCCAATTGAAGTTGGGCTTAATGGATTAAAATGTATAGATAAAATTAAACACTTTAAATTTATTTTGGTCCAAAAGTTTTATTTAAAAAAAGGGTTATTATTTATTTTCTTTCAAAAATTAAAATGGGACCAATAGTAAAAATTAAAAGTCGAATTTCCCTTAGTCCATTAACAAAGACAAACCTATGAAAGATGGACATTGACAAGAAGCTAATAAAGATTAGGCTTATGATTAATGTACTTTTCCATTTTAGGAAAGCCATGAATTAAGATTATTTAATTATTTTTCTATATATTATGTTTTGGATGATAACATGTCATATAGAATAGGTAGTGCCACGCCATGCACAATGATACATGTCATTCATTAGTTATGAATCTCATTATATTGTTTGAAATTTGCATATGCTTAATAATATTGGATATCATCTAGATGATATTATAGGAAACATGCAATTAACAATATAACCAATATATGTTTTAAAAGGAAAAACCAATTTTAAAATATTGAATGCGAGAGGGAAAATTCAAGATAATTTTTCCCACGGGCTCCATTATTAGTTCAATAATAAAATTATATATATATCTCGACTTCATAATAAATTGATGCTCCCTACAAAGGGCATATATATTAGATATTTTATTTGATGAACTTCTTCAAAGATAAAATTGAAATATTTTTCAATTAATTGTTTACCCCAATGGTGACTATTAATATGAAAAATACGTAGATTGAAACAATGGTTATACACTCAACTAAATTTTGTTATTAACATTTCCTACGAAGATCTGTTAACAAATTTGGGCCCAAAAGGATAACGATAATTATTTATCATGTTTCTATATGAAAGTAAAATAATCCAATGGATAATTGGGTCTAGTAAGTGTAGACATGACTTCCCCAACGGATAGCTTGTCAAAACGGTACTAGATTATCGTTACAATAAATAAAAAAGCATTTATGGTTTTTTGCATTTTTGTCATTTATTGTGAATATTGTTTCAAAGTTATCATGTTTCTATATGAAAGTAAAATAATCCAATGGATAATTGGGTCTAGTAAGTGTAGACATGACTTCCCCAACGGATAGCTTGTCAAAACGGTACTAGATTATCGTTACAATAAATAAAAAAGCATTTATGGTTTTTTGCATTTTTGTCATTTATTGTGAATATTGTTTCAAAGTACTTATGCATGTTTATTTTGTTTTTTCAGAAAATGTCTTCCATCAACCCATTATTAATTATCCTTGTTAAAAATTAACTCACGGGCAAAAATTATTTAGATTGGAAACGCAATCTATTTAATATTTTCACTGCTAAGAACTGCAAATATGTGTTGACCCAGCCTTGCCCTCCAGAATCAACGTTATACGATTATAGAAATCAGAGGAAGCTTTATGAAAAATGGTGTGAAGCTAACAAAATGGCTAAACGTTATTTATTGGCTTCGATTTCTGTGGAGCTGCATAAGAAACATCAGAGTAGGAAAAGAGCCAATGAAATAATGGCTAGTCTTCATTAGATGTTTGGGCAGAATACTCCTTTTGCCAGAAAAGCAGCGTTAAAACGTATTACAGATATTATGATGGAAGAGGGCACAAGAATTCGTGAAAATATCCTCAAAATGATGGACTATTTGAGTGAGGTAGAGATTCATGGTGTTCAAATCTATGATAAAATAAATATTTACATAATGATTGGAAAATTTTATCAGAAAACTTCCTGAAAAAAGATTCTCTTCAAGGTTTAAGTCGAAAGATAAGAATGACCAAGAAAGAGTAGGAATTGGCAAATTGTCCACTAAAAAAAATGGCAAGCCAAAAGGCAAGAGTTACAAATATGGACAGAAGGGTCACTAGAAGAAAGATTGTCCTAAGATTATTAAAATCAGGTATAGGAAATCTTTAGGCTTCCTAATTAGTTCAGATTTCTATTGATTTATACAATAGTTAATTTTAAGATAACTAATTTGTAATTCATTTATGAATATTTTATCAATATTATTGATGAATATTCATTTCATTTATGTTTGTCTAAATGTGTCATGATTCCATTGCTTTTGAAATTCAAAAGGGTACATGGATAAAACAGAAGCAATTAGACAAGAACATAAAAGAACTTCGATATCATCAAAACAAAGAATATCTCTCTAGAGAATTCAAGGTCTATTTGATTGTCAAATGGGATCAACTCCCACATATAATTAACACTATGATACAATAGTGTAATTAAATGAAGAAACAAGATTCTTTTAGATGAAACAAGATATATGCTAAGTGTTTATCATTTACCTTTTTTATTCTAGATACCAGAATTTAAAACTGCAAAAGTTTATTGAACCTAGTTTCATCTATCTCGGTTTATTGAACTGCAAAATTTAGGCTAGATTTAACATGAAAAATTCCAAGACTGGTTTATTACCATTCAGACATGGAATTGAATTCTCTAAAGATCAATCACCTAAGATATCTGAAGAGATAAAGAGAATGAGACGAGTTCTCTATGCAAAAGTTGTGGGAAGTCTCATGTATGTTATGCTTTGCACTAGGCCAGACGTCTGTTTTACGGTATGAATGGTTAGAATTTATCAAATCTAATCCTAGACCTGAATACTTGACTACAGTCAAGCATATTATGAAGTATATGAAAAGAACTAAAAATTATATGCTTGTGTATTCTGGTGATGAACTCATTCCAGTGGGTTATTCTGATTCTGATTTTATGTCAGATAAGAATTCTAGAAAATTAACTTCTGGCTATGTATTTACATTAGAAAGTGGAGCTATTAGTTGGAGGAATGTGAAACAATCTTGTATCACAGACTCCATAATTGAAACTGAATACGTGGCTACAATTGAAGCTAAAAAAAGTTGTATGGCTTTGCAAGTTCCTACAAAATCTTGAGGTGATACATGTTGTAACTGCACCCCTTAAACTATCTTGTGATAATAGTGGTGCAATAGCTCAATCTAAGGAACCAAGAAACCACAAGAAATAAAACATATTGAAAGGAAGAATCATCTTACAAGGGAATACTTTAGAAAGGTTATATGACAGTAACCTAAATGGTATTAGATGCCATATGGCAGATCTTATTACAATGGCCATTAGTGGGTAACCTTTATAACCTGCACTTAGAGCCCTAGAGCATGTGTTATATGCCAAATATGCTTTAATAGCTAGTGGGAGATTGTTGGGATTATGTGCTCTTTTAAAGGATATTAATTTATTTTATGATTAATAAAATACTTGAGATATTTTCAATTGCATAAATATATTGAAAAAGGTTCGTTTAATCATATTATATGTATTTATGTGATCATCATATGGATTCACAGAAGACATAAATACAAGTTATCTTATGATTAAATAAATTAAGTTCACAATTGGTAAATAGAGTTGGGTGTTCTATTTATGTTTTGACTATAGTAAATTCATTGAATGAGTTGTCTTAATTATGTGTGAATTTACTGATGTAATTTGACTACATTGAGCTGGATCACAGACTTATTAAATCTCATAGGCATTGATTTTACTGTAATTTTAATCTTGAGTTAGTTATGATTTCATGATTGTAATTGTTATTCCATTTGAGTTACCAATGGACACGACACACACTTGTAGTCAAAATTAACCGGTATTTTAGTGAGAGCAATTATGAGTATTAGAGTTATAGATTAACAATATAGAATTTGTATGACACATCTCTTGAAGGGTTTTCGGCATTTTATCATAGAATTCTCCGGCCAGAGTGTGTCAACATATTTAGTATGTTAAAAATGATCATTAGAGAAAACAAGTAAGTATCAAGGAATAAGATATAATTAAATCGATTAGACAGTTGAGATATCGATTTAATTAACAATGTGGTACAAAGGATTGAGCAGTAAAGAAATTAACGTGGGTTGGGACGAATTATTATTTTAATATACAATTATGGAGGTCAGTTCCAAGCTTATAGTAGAGTAAAGTTGGAATTAAATGATTAGGCTTATTTAATTATAGGCTTAATTGTTGTAGCCACTATTATATGTTCCCAAATGATCCCCGAGTTAGCTCATTTAATTGACTGCACGACTACTGAATTAATAAGCAAGGTAACTAGATATTTGGGTTAAAAGCCTAAATATATCATTTAGTGAGAGGCTCCATTTAATATGCTTATGTGTAAGGGACCTTATGTTATTTTATAAGGTGGGCCTCCCCATAGAAAAAAGCAAGTAATGTGACTTTTATTTTTGGAACCTAGGGTTTCACTTAAGAGAGATATAAAAAGATTTATTTTCTCTATAGATTAAGGAGGGCCACAATATACAGATCAAAGAAAAATGATTTTTCTCTCTAATTTTGAGAGTAATTTTTTCTTCCGCTAGTTGCTTATAGTGGTGATAAAGGCGTTCAAATGTCAAGTGCAAATAAAACCTGAGTCATAACCCGGAAGATTGTCTGGTGATGGATCGTGATCTAACCAGGGTTGTGGTGATAGATCGTGATTTAACAAGCGTGGTGGTGACGGATCGTTATCTGGGAGTTTAAAATAATTTCTATTATTCATTTTCTCATATTATTAAGATAAGATTTTTAGATTATGAATTCTTATGTATTATATGAGATCGATCATAAATTTTTTTTTAAAAAACTAATTTTTCTCCAACGTTACCACGGCAGGACTGTAGTCCCATACCAATGTTGATAACGCTCTGTGTGGTCATATCCACGTACATTGCAATAAAGGAATTGAATGAATTTGTTGCTGTAGGTTCTTTCTCCTTTGTAATTAATTCTACTAATGCCTAGAAGATCTTTCCTCTCCTAGTGCCCTTATTTATGACATGTTTTATAATGGAGTTGAAGTAACTGATTTTATCCTCGCAAAGCTTGAAGCTCCTTTTATAACTTCAAAACAATTAAATGTATTGTTTCCTGTTTGCATATTATAATCGGACTAGTGGAGGAGTTCGCGAACTTTTTAATGCGATGGCGACAAAAAGTTGTGAAAATTGTTGGCATCTATCATTGAACAAGTTAGAAAACTGTCAATTTAAGAAAACTGTCAATTTAAGCTATATTTTGGGGTATTGCATGTCACTGGAAGTTTGAAAAAGTCCGGATCATGTAACTGGACTACAGGCTTTACAGCTACGTTGGTCTTATTTGCATCTGCAAAATAACGATAAGAGTCTATTTAGTTTTTCTCCGGGCACAAGTGTTCAGCTTTATTTTGTGCTTTATTTCTATTTCTATGATAATTTTTTTTTTTTTGGGAAAAATAAATTTACAGATGGTTGTTTCCAAGCATATAGGTAATGCCGGGAATTTAAAAAGAAATTGGGGGATTGAAATGCCGGGAACTTACGCATGTAAAAATGACAGCAATGTTACAAAAGGTACATATTTATGTTACATTTTATTTAAATAGGATATTGGTTTATCAATTATTCAAGTTTTTTCTTTTGGAATTTTGCTTTACTTAATTGTCATAGTAGATTTCACTCATACGAATATGGTTTGAATTAGTTTATGCATTTCATTTGGTTAAAACTTGAAAACATGATAACTGTCAGCTGACATTAGCATTTCAATTCATATTATTTAATCAGGAAACTAGAACTGTGAGTCTCTGTTATTTGGACAAAAAAAGAAGTCATATATAGCATACTATTAAATGGTTTCATTACTACCTAAGGGCTTTGACTGGCTAAAAAAGGAGACATCACAATAAGTTGTATGTTAGCTCGCAAGTTTATATATTTGGATATATTTGAATGAGCCTTTGGGCTTTAATAATATGGTTCTTTTTCCTTATGTTGAAAATTTCTACGCACATCATCAATCATTCTGCTGTAAGTAGCTCAAATTTGAGATTTGGCGTTGAATATATTGTAGGCTTTGATAAGATTTGATTATCATGGTTAAGAGTCCGTTTGGGAGAGCTGCGCTGTGGTGCTAAGTCATTTGAATTCTTTTCGTCTCATTTTTCTTTTTCTTTTACTTTTACTTTTTATTATTAATAACTTTTTTATGCAACTAGAATGATGCTCTCTACGATTTACAAATTAATAGTTATCTATAGAGGAATCATAGGTGATAGGATCTGAACTGTCTGGCGCCACTGTATTGAATACGCGGATTTTAATTATTTTTCTTTTCTTCTCAATGGATTATGCATTTTTGGCATTTAGCAATAGTGTTTTATAATTTATTTTTATAGGTTTTGGGAAGAAGAAGTTCGTTGGAGTAATATTCGATTTCTAAGTAGATTTGTGAATTTCCTATCGATATTTGGTTATGATTGGATTGTGAGTTTGCAGTAGATGAAAAAATTGAATTTTCTTTCTTTTCTTAGGAAAAAGGACTCTTATATCCTTGAAGTTTGGAAAAATAGTCATAAATACTCAAAATTTCAATAAGAGACACCAACACCCACCATAATATGCTTTGTCTCAATAAACTCAAAAAAATTGACCCAAAAGTTTATAATAAATAAAAATATGGCATCAAAATAAATGTAATAATATATACATTTTAAAAATATTTTAATATTTTATAACTTATTGGACCAATTTTATTATACTAAAGTAGTTTTTAATAATAAATATAAGCATAATATTAAAATAAATAAATAAAAATAAAAATTATTTTGAATATTACGCTAAAAAAATTTAATTTTATTAATAGGGAGATATTTTGTTAATTGTATAATATGTTCAACCCAAAGATGTATTTAAAATTATTTATAATAAATACAAATATGTCATTAAAATAAATATAATAATTTATAATTTTAATATTATTTTAAAAGTTAAAAATAATTTACTATTACTAGTCTACTAGACAGATTATATTATTCATATTAAATTTGTATTAATTACAAAATTTAAAGTCAATTTTTTAATTACTATGTTTAAACGGTATTATGGTAAAAAATAGGCCTTGGTATCCCTTTTTGAAAATTTTAGAGTTTTCGTGACTATTTTCAAAATTTTGGAGGTTTAGGTGGTCTTTTTCCTTTTTTAAAAAATAAACTATGGACAATTTGCGGTTACAAATTCTATTTTATTTGTGCGCTTTGTGAAACCAAATTCTTTTTACAATAGCTCTTTTGCCATGACAAAAGAAATTTCACTACCCCAAAAATATGGTGACAAAAATTTTTTATGCCCACAAATAACACCTATTGGAATTAGTCTTATTTTAAGAACATAGTGGTATTAAAAAAAATTATTATAACACTTGTTCCATTATCAATGACAATCAAAACAATGTACACTTACAATAAGTCAATAAAAATTGCGACAACATCATAACTATTATAATTGTAATTGTGATTGTTATTGCAACTATATTTGTGATTGTGAATGTTGTTGCAATTATATTTCCTTTTTTTTTTTGGTACAAAGGGAGCGCTCAAAGAGGGTTAAGACGAGACTAGACGGGGATAGGCAAGCACATACATATCATGCCAGACAAAAGGATTAATAAACGCTGGTGGGGAGCTAAAAATATGAAGACCCAACGGCAAAGAGTGAGCATAGTTAGCCATGGCATCGGCAACAAAATTCGCCTCACGATAGACATGCTTGAGATCAATATGCCAATCGCGCTTCAGCATCTCCTGGATAGCCAAGATAAGCTGATAATACCCATTAGGGGCATTATTAACTCTTACAACCAAGTCATAAACACATAAACTATCCACTTCCACCAGTAGCCACCGAATACCGACCTTCCAGGCTAGTAATAAGCCTTGATAAAGACCCCAAAGTTCAGCAAGCGTAATCGAGCAGCAACCTATATTGTGACTAGTTTTGTCTGAGGTGCCTTCCATCGCCAGGCTAGCAGCCAATGCGAATCCTTCTCTTCATGTTGCAAACCCGCAAGATAGTGGTAGGCAGACTTAACCGTGAATAAACCTTTGTTGGAAGCCGACCAAAAAATCTGATCTTGTCCTCTAGTTGGAGATGGCGGTTAGATATATGCAATTTTAAGAATAATATGAGTTGGCAACAAATGACTGAAGATTTCCCACTTTCATTGGTTGTCCAACGAAACAAAGTCAGCCACCTTACCATAAAGGATGTCCTCACCAACCGTGGCAGTGGCATAATCAATGAGAGGTTTATGTTTAACGGCCCAGCAATCCCACCAGAACCTGACTCTCTCACCATTACCAACAGACCAGCCAGTGACCGTAAGAGTTTTGCTCCAAACCTTGCTTACCGATCGCCAAATATAGGAGCAATTTTTGTTAGATACTGCAATCGGAGGATTTTTAGGATCAAAACCATACTTCGTGCTCAAAACTCTAATCCAAAGGCTATCGGTTGAAGAGAGGAGACCCCAACAAAGCTTCATAAGCATAGCTTGATTCATAAAATTTAGATTTTTAAATCCCAAACCACCACAAATTTTCGGCTTACAAACTGTGCTCCAGTTGATTTGACTTTGTTTCCTCTCTTTACTATTGCCACTCTACAAAAAACGTCGGCATGCTTGGTTGACTTGATACTTGACACCATCTGGAAGAATTGTCGTCTACATGGCAAAAATAGGAAGTGCTTGTAGCACTGATTGTGTGAGGGTTATACACCCAGCCAAAGAGAGATGAGCAGCGTTCAAAGATGATAGCCTCCTTTTCACTTTATCCACAACATCTTGGTAACCCTTGAATGGAGAAGAGGCATACCAAGATACCTATCAAGATTATTAGTGATAGTGAAACCTAGAGCCCTACTAGTACTCTTAGATAAACCCGCCATGACATTAGAAGAGAAAAAAATGGAGGTCTTAGTATTGTTCACCTTTTCTCTAGAACTATAACAAAATTAACCGAGGACCTCATTGATAACTTGGGCTTGATCATGTGAAGCTTCAGTAAATAACAACAAGTCATCCGCAAAAAAAAGATGGATGAGGGGCGTCCCTTGGCGTGACAACTGAATTGGCTTCTACTTCCCCGTATTTACAGTCTTGCAGATAGCGTGACTAAGTCGCTCAATACAAAGCACGAAAAGATAAGGAGAAAAAGGATCACCCAGCGGAATGCCTCTTGAAGGTGTAAAGTCCTCCGCAAACTCACCATTCCATAAAACATTCATCCAAGTAGTGGTGATACATTCCATTATAATTCGAGTTAGATTCATTGGTAAGCTGACCTCAACTAAAGTCTCAAATATGAAATCCCAGCTCAGCCTATCATAGGCCTTTTCGAGATCACCTTCGATTGCCATTTGCCCCACTCTTCCCCTTTTTTCCTCATAGTATGAATAACCTCCTGCGCCACCATAATATTTTCAATCATATGCCGTCCCGGGACAAAGCTAGTTTGTTGCGATCCAATGAGATCACGAAGGATGGACTTTAAGCGGTTAGCAATAGGTTTGGTGATAGCTTTACAAGCGGTTGAACATAGACTAATAGGCCGAACCATCCTCAAACTTGTGGGGTTATCAACTTTCGAAATAAGCACGAGCAAAGTATGATTGATATCTGTAGGTAGTCGGTAGCTATTGAAAAATTTCTTCACCATTCGACAAAAAGAATCACCAATAACATGCCATTGACTCTGATAGAAAATAGCTGGAAATCCGTCAACACCTAGAGCTTTCAGCGGCTTCGTACTAAAAATGGTTTGTCTAATTTCATCGTCATTGATAGGTGACATTAGCAGCTGCCAAGCAGATTTATTGATATTTCAAAAATAACTCCTGTAGGGATAAGACACAAAACAGGCATCAGTATTTGTGTAAAGTGAAGAAAAGAAATCAATAGCATGCTGTTTATTCGTTGCGGGCTCGTACAGCCAAGAGCCCTTCTCATCCATGATAGCTCTGATGCAGTTTCTACATCTCCTCGCTAAGGTTTTCTGGTGAAAATATTTTGTGTTTCGGTCCCCCAACAGAGCCCAGTATTTTTAGGACTTTTGGTGCCACAACCACTCCTCCTGAGTAAGCACCTCCTCCAGCTCTTTTTTTAATTTCGGATCTAAGTGACAAAGACTTCTAGTGTATTTAAACTCAAGGGCTCGTTGAATTCCTCCAATCCTTGATAGCAATCTCCTTTTCTGTTGAAAAATATTTCCAAACACCACCTTATTCCACTGTAATAATTTGGGAGTGATATCATGAATCATGTCACTAAAGGTAGTATTATACTTCCAATGTGAGGCAACAAATTCTCTAAAATTCTCATTCGTGAGCCAAGCAGATAAGAAACGGAAAGGCTTGTTAGCTTTGGAAACTAAATTAGTCTCCCCAAATTTAACAAGAATAGGCCGATGATCTGAGCTCACTTTCGGTAAATGCAGTAACATATTCTCAGAGAACTCGGTCAACCAATCACCATTGCAGATAGCTCGATCCAACCTTTTGTAAAGGCTGCTAGTGACCAGGTGAAGCAAGGGCCTTGGAAGTCTATGTCACAAAGATTATTGGAGTGAACCAAGTTCTAAGCAGAGGACAAACGCCACGTATGCTTTTAACACCACCTTTCATTTTAGAGGCATAAAGGATCATGTTGAAATCCCCTCCCACCAGCCAAGGTCCTTGAATCTGCTTCGCAATGCTTCCCAAATGTTGCCAGAGTTGTTTACGGGTAACTGGAATAAGGCTTGCATAAACCGCAGTGACCCAAGAAATTAAGTGGCTATTTTCGGACACCTAGAAATGAATATATTGCTTATGATTCCATATTATATTCACCTTATATGCATTGTTGTATAGAATCCAAATCCCAACAGAGAATCCTTCAGCTTCCACCCGATGTGAACGATCAAAGCCGCTATGCTTAATAAACGCATCAGCCTTAGCTCCACTAATTCGGGTTTCCATCAAAATCACCATTTTAGGACTGAAAGCCTTGATTAAGGTTCTGAACGAAAGGCGGAAACCATTTGAAGCTACTTCTTGGACATTCCTAAAAATGATGGAAAAAGCCATAAAGGAAAAAAAGTACAAGGATTTAGAGATAAACCGAGGTAGCAAACCTCACACCAGCGGCCCTAAGGCCGCTGTTAACACTGCCATGTCTTGCTCACTGACTAGAGAGGTGTCATCAGTGGAAGTTTCGGACCCCTCCTCATCATTGGTCCTCCGGTAATCAGTATAATCACTATCTTCATCCATATCCTCATTCAAAGCCACCCTACCAGCTTCAGGAGGTTCTCATAGAGGGTCAAATAATTGATGTGGTACTTGGACACCGAACTATTTTGCTTAGTACCTGCTAGCATGGTTTGGTTTGGTTCAGGCGGAACAGGGTTATGGGTATTAAAAGAGATGGCTGAGTGGTGTTGGGGGTCTAAAGAGGTAGAGACACTGTAAGGAGTCAGAGAAGGCTGTAGTTCTTGGTCTTTATTTTGAATACGTAGAATGTGGAGGTTTTGCATGGGGCTGTTCTGTGACTTTTCAGTTGGATTAGCTGTGTTATGGGCTTTCATGGAATCTTGGGTTTTTCTTCTTTGGGCTTGTGAGGTCTGTTTAGTGGCTGGTTTAAAGGCACGGGTGTTTTTCCTTGGTTTGAGATGCTTGCTACCTATCAAATCCTGCAAATCTGTGGTTGCTGGCAAGTCGCTGCCTAACATGGCAACTAAGGATTCATTGTCTTCACCTTGGTTCTCCTTTCCTTCCTCATCTTCCACCAGAATCTCGAATCGAGATCCTTGATTGAAGTTACCTTTTGGCTATTGGCATAATCTTGAAGTTTCTCTTTCCCTTTCCCATACTGATTTCTTCCTTTCCGGGCAACCACTATCCATGGACCGTAGCGAGGATCGCTTAGGGCAGCTTCCTCTACAGTCTGAGCTGATGGGAACTCGCTGCTTGAGGGATCACTTGATATCTGTGGAGCAACATTGGCCTCAAGATTCCCTATACTCGACCTTTCTGGGCAGGACGAAATCATGTGACCATACCTTCTACAACTAAAACAAATAGTCAGGAAAGATTCATATTCCACTTTCTGAATTTTCCCATCCAAGAGAAACTGTGAAACTAATTGTCTGTCAAGATTAACCTCGACGGCAATCCGAGCAAATTTTCCCCGAGTGCCCAGTTCTGTGTTATAGTCAATTTTGAGCATTGTTCCTACTACATTTTTCAACAATGAATAATTTTTTTATGATAGTAGTGCAATGCAATGCCCGAGAGACTGATCCAAGCCGTGATCTTGTCAATTTTATCCTTGAAATAATCAAACTGTGGACTCCATTGCTGAACATGCAAATAATGACCCAAGATAACTCATGGCCCTTGAGTAAGAACAAACTCGGCAGCATTTCCTGCTCGAAACCGCACAAGGAAGTATCCATTATCTAAATAAATTACTGAGAAGCCCCCTATATTCGGCCACACAGCCTCCAATCTTGATACAAGTGTTTTGTATCCTATCATGCGGCCAAGAAGTTTCACTACCACTGTCTCCCGCCACGGCTTGATCAGTTGTTCATGCACCTTTGGAGAACAATCGATGGAGGGGATTATGCCGTGTCTGTTAATGATAACATCATCATTCTCGAATTCAATATGATCTTCCCGACCGACGAATTCCTTCTTTCCGGCAATGCCATCCCCTACTCCATGTTGCGTTTCCAAGAGTTTATCACGGAATGAAAGAGTTGGGGGATTATCTCTATCCTCACCATGCTGTCGAAACTTTGTTTTCTTTGTAGAACAATCATCCTCCAATGGAGGGGGGTTGGACTTGTTGAAAGGGTTTTCAAGAGACATTAAGGCTTATAATTCTTTTTGTTGCAATTATATTTCTAATTATTATTTCAACTTGTTAGGTTTTTTATTATCGGCATGATTGAGTCAATAGTACTATAATTTATTTATTTCTTTTATTAGGGATTTGTTTCTTTTTATTTGAGATTTATCTAGTCCTGAGAATTAATTGAGATTATATTACGTGGAATATTAGAGAATATTTTTGGAGGCATAGAACAAGCAAATTGGCGTGTCAAAAAGATTTTATGTCAAAAAGTTCCAATTAAAGATGACTAGTACATTGGTAAGTATATCAAATATTTATGGAATATTAGACTTTTAAGGAAGTATATTCTAGTATCATTAATATTCTCAATTGAATAATAGACATAAGAATTTATTTATTAGGGACAATTTTTATCTTGAACTAACAGCCAGTGGCGGATCTAGAAAAATAATTTACCAGAGGCTAAATTAGATAATAATAAAATATGAAAAACTAAAATTTTGAATATATAAAATATTTACTAATACATTTATAATTATTTTCTACACATTTTCATATTTTTAAAATGTTATGCAATAGACTCATTATTAATATTATTAAATTTATTGTTTTCTATATAAACAACCAAACTATTATTTATCTCGTCCGATTCCAAAGATAATTCTTCATGAGTTTCATTTTGAAAACATTCGTTCTACTATTATTATAGAGACTGAAAGAATTAATCCTATTTTTGAGAATAAAAAATATTTTAAGTGGTGGACTATCATTATTTTTAATTAAAATATAAGTTTTTATAATTCTTAAAAGTTAAAGTTTAAATTTTATGGGGGTTTCTAATTTATGGTGACTATTTTAATAAATTTTTAATGGAGACTAATTAGAAAACTAAAATATTTTTCTTTTTTAATTTTAGAATTTTTTTTGGCTAGTGGGGGCTCAAGCCCCCAGTCCTATTTCTCACTTCCATCTTAGCATTGTTAAGTATTTTGTTTTGATTAGCTCTTTGTTTGCTTTTGTTGCCCTTGTGTAGGTTATTGATTGTGATTTATCTTGCTTCTACAAACGCCATTTGAAGACTAGAAAATTGGTTACATTTGTTTTCACTACAAGAATGCTTAAGAGGGAGATTGTTAGGGCTTTTATTATTGACATCATCGTGTCAATAATATTGTGTTTTATGTATTTCTTTTATTAAAGATTTATTTCTTTTTGTTAAAGATTTATCTAGTTTTGAGAATTAATTAAGATTAGATTATGTGGAATATTAGAGAATATTTTTGGAGGCATAAAAGAAGTAATTTGGCATGTAAGTAGGATTCCATACCAAAGAGTTCCAATTGAAAATGACTACAACATTAGAAAGCATATCAAGTACTAAGAGGATATTGGACTCTTAAGACAGTATATCTTAATATTCCTCTACTAGAGTTTGGGTGAAATACTACTCCTATGTAAAGAAAAATATTTAACACATTTATTTAGTGAAAAAGACATATCATATTTTATATCAAAGAAGTAGCAAACATAGAGGGCAGAGGACGAGAAGAAACCTATTTGACTGCATATGATGTTTCATATCTCTATGATGTTTTAGTTTTCTTTATAATCTTTTCATCATATCTAGTCTTTCATTAGACATTCTTTATATATATTTTGGGCTTTTCAAGACAAAGAGGTCATTTGTTGTGTCGAGGAGATCACAAGGAAAACAGTGAACATTATTGAAAACGAGGGGTTCTCGCTAAGCAAGGTTGACCAAATTAAATACAACAAGGTGGCGACAATAGTAAGAGAGTTCCTGGAATTTGTAAAAATCTAATAAGTTGTAATCTTTTTGAGATATCCCCAACTTCAGTGCAAATAATTTCGGCTTTTATTTTGTTCAAATCATGCCTAAAGACAAAATTACATTTCAGGGGATTTACACCCCTTTTGTTCGGCAATGGTTTTTTTCTTTTTGTAATTGAAAATGTACCTGTAAAAATAAAAATAATAAAAATAACGCGCATCAATGGAGTCGTGATATTATAATGAAAATGTTATACATATTTCTGTATTTGTTTAAAGTGGACGACAAGTAAACTGTAAAATTCTGTTGAAAATTTGCTGCACTAAACAAAGCACGTGATGTATCCATTACATTTCCCTGCGCAAACTAATTGTTTTTCTTTTGAACTTTATGTTTTTGTTTTTTCTTTTGTGAAAGCTTCTAACTCTCTTCGCTACTGATGATGAAGGATATGGTCCTTCATGATTGTGCATCTCTCCTAGCGAACGTGGGCAGGGAAACAAAATTGAGGGCAGCTGTGTTTTACATTGGAATTGGGTTAAATTGTTGGGCCGATGTAACTATTGCCTTCAAGGGCCTTATGATAACGAATGGTATTATGACACACCCTTCAAGAGCCTTATCGAATCCATATTGTTTATTTATTGCATTGAAAAATTTTAAGGTATAATTAATTTCTGATAACACAATTTTAAATGACAGAAATAGCCTTATTAGCAATCAGTAGTCATAAAGCACAACTATATCAATTATTAATATTGTCATACCTCATATAAAAAGGTTTTGCGGCTGCTCTTCCTTTGATGGTTAATTCATTTTTATTTATTAAAAAAAATCTAATTTTCTTTTATTTGATCTTTCAACCTCTACCTTGCTGGGTGCCATTCCCTCTTAATTTTCTCCCTATTCTTTTTCCTTTCAAGTTATTGCACCGGTGAATTATGGGTTAAAATTACAAAGTGCCAACCTTTTGCTCAAGACAACTTAAGTGCGCTATAGTTTTGAATATAGCATATTCTTGTGTCTTGAAATGAAAAAATTACTCCCATAACGCATACTTAAGTTAGTTCTTTATGTTGCATTATGAAAAAGAGTATAATATGAAGCTGCTGCGGTAAAATTTTTGCTTAAATCTATATTTAATTTTTGGTTTAAAATGGAAAGAAAGCGTATGTATCTTGTTTAGGGAGAAAGAGGAAAATGTAGTAGAACGCTACGTGTCGATAAATGGAGTGACTCCAATATAATTGAGGTACCCCGCATAGCTTGAGGTACACTGCAGAATTTTGAAATAGCTCGAGATACCCCGCATAACTTTGAAATAACTCGAGGTACCCCGCATAACTCTGGAATAGCTCGAGGTACTCCGCATAACTTTGGAATAGCTCGAGGTAACTCACTTAATTCTAGGTACCCCACATAACTCTGGAGTAACTTGCGGTACCTCGCACAGTTAGAGGTACCTTGCATATTGGACTCTAGAAAATCCTCTGAAAAGTCCTCTATGAGAAGCGTCTCCATCGCTTGAAGGATAATGCTCGATTTGGTCAGAATTACATATCAAAACATTGTACGGAAAAGTGGTGACAGCCGCCTGCTACCTCTGCCAAAAAGTGGTCCCCAGCTGTTTCACCCGACAGCTTCTGTTGGGATATCCTGGACACTATCCAGCGTGCGCCACGTACCCAAAATAGTGAGATACGCCGCGAACGCCTTCTTGATTCCCAAGCATGCTCCCCTAACGGTCCAAAATAATAAAAAAGTAAAAGGACAGCCAAGAACCAAGGGAAATCCGCCACATGGCAGCTAATATACTCTATATATAAAGGTGCCTAGGTTTTATTCTCCATAACTTTTGATTCACCCATGAACACTCACACCTATACTCCACAAAATAAGCTTTCTTCAACCTCAAAACGCAATTTACAAAGGGCTGGAAAGTTCTATTTACCCTATGTTTGGGGATATAATTGAGCGCCACGTGTAGACGAGTGGAATAACTCTAAGCAATCGCTGTCCACAATTGGGGTACCCCATCTGACTCAGAATTCGGAGTAGCCCGCATAATTCAAGGTACCCAGTATTGCTTGAGGTACCCCACTTGTTTTAGGGTACCCCATGTGACTCAAGGTACCCAGCGTGACTCGGGATACTCAGCGTGACTTGGGGTACCCCACATGATTAGAGGTACCCTTCATAACTATCTTGAGGTACCCCACATAGCCTGAGGTACCCTGCAGGACTCTCTCGAGGTACCCCGTATCGCCTAAGGTACCCTGCATAACTCTCTCGAGGTACCCTGCATAGCCTGAGGTATCCTACATAACTCTCCCGAGGTACCCTGCATAACTTTGGAGTAGCTCAAGGTACCCCGTCTGATTCGAGGTACCCGCATAGCTTGAGGTACCCCACATAACTCTGAAATCACTTGAGGCGCCCCACTTAATTTAGGGTCCATGTGACTCGGGGTACCCCGCACAGTTAGAGGTACCCTGCGTATTGGATTCTGAGAAACCCTCTAAAAGACCGTCATAAGATGTGTCTCTATCGCTTGAAGGCTGAAGTTTGATTCGGTTAAAATCGCGTATCAAACAAGAAAAGTAAAGACACCGCTTCACTCTTGCCAAAAGTGGTTCCTATTCACCCAACAACTGGATACCCTGGACCACTCGCCAGCATGCGCCACGCACTCAAAATGACGAGATACGCCGCAATCACCTTCTTGATTCCCAAGCATGCTCTCCAAACGGCCTAAAATGATAGAAAGGTAAAAGGACAGTGAAGAACCAATGGAAATTCACCACGTGGCCGCTGGGTACCTCATATATAAAGGTGCCTAAGTTCTATTCTCCATAATTTTTTATTCACCCCATGAACACTCACACTCACACTCCACAAAATAAGCTTTCTTCAACCCCAAAACTCCATTTACAGAGGGCTGGAAAGCTCTCTTTAATTTAAAAAAAAGCTTGAGTTTGCAAACTTGAGCGTCGGAGTGTGAACGCTGGGGCACCCCGGCTTCACCTCTAACCTCAGTTCCACTATTTTGTAGGTGTGA
The DNA here is from genome assembly GCA_030449925.1 of Citropsis articulata. Classification (NCBI taxonomy): domain Eukaryota; kingdom Viridiplantae; phylum Streptophyta; class Magnoliopsida; order Sapindales; family Rutaceae; genus Citropsis; species Citropsis articulata. The sequence continues at coordinate 16,884,532 of JASUUH010000211.1, read as the reverse complement.
AGCTTATTTCAAGGGGCTTACATCTCGGCTCAAATCTCTCCACCACTGTCACCACCTCCCATACACCTTCTCACCCCTTTTTACCTCCTTTAATTTTAGAAACACCGAAAACACACAACGACCTAGTGAGGTACCCCATTTCCCAAAAATATAAATTTATTGTTTTAGATAGGTTTTCCATTTTTCTCACCCCCAAAATCTGTCGAAAACACCCCAAAAAGCTTGAGTTGCTAACTTGAGCGTCGAAGTGTGAATGTCGGGGTACTCCGGCTTCACCTCTAACCTCAGTTTCACTGTTTTGCAGGCGCGAAGCTCATTCCGGGGACGTTTTTCTTGGTTCGAACCTTTCTCCATTGTTGCCACACTCCACACCCCTTTTTGCCTCCTTTGATTTTAGAAACACCAAAACGCACAACAACCCAACGATGTACCCCGTTTTCCCGAAAATATAAATTCATTGTTCTAGATAGATTTCTCTTTTTCTATCCCCAAAAATCTGTTGAAAACATATCTTATGGATGTTAATAGTTGTTAAAAATAAGACGTAATTTGCATAAAATGTTATGTAGAATTTTTGACAACTATTAAATTTATTTGTGCTTACTTAGTCCATTTAAATATATATATATATATATATATTTTTAAATAAATGTAAGTAGTACAACTCCGTGTTAATGGATAGTGAAGCTACTAGCACCACTATTTTACTCTTACAGAATCGCAAGTTTTAAAACAACCATATAAAGCATAATATAAGTAATTGAATTGAATTGAAGAAAGAAAATATCAGTAATTGAATTGAATCCATCCATAAACAAAAATCAGACCAACGAACTTAACCTTGCATTTTTAAGCTTTCATTCTAGGCGTATGAAATTTATTTCCACAATTACTTAAACGAATAATTATATGCAACCCCATACAAGTTTAGTTCGATTAAGTTTTACATATGGCTGGAACCTAGACGCTTGCAAATATAGCTCATTACCTTTGTTGGCATACCAATAAGAAATATACGGCTAAGCACCCGTTTGGGAGAGCTGCGCTGCCACAGCGCAGCTGCTCCCCACCCTAAATTCTAGGGAATCTTTCCCTAGAGTGTAGGGAGAGCAAACAGCAGCTCTCCCAAACGGACTCTAAATTTGTAAAATCATCCATGGCGCCCTAGGCTTTCGTTATTAAACATTTTTCCGCATAAAAATTTTTTTTACCTACTTAAATTTTCTCAGATATTACAGCAAATTATGCCGCTAACAACAGTTAAAATCATTATTAAACCCAACCATATTGATTAACGAAGCTATTAATATACCCATAAATGGATTGTTACCAAGTTGATCATGTTTCATTATTGATTTTAAAAGGGGTTTAATGATGCATTAACAAAAGAAATGACTATTTAATACCCGATTGACCCAACATACCCAGCTTCTGTATTTTTTTTTTTTTTTTGGGTAGAGTGGCATTTATAGACATGCCTATAATCACAAATTTTCTACTAAACATAAGCAAGATGCATACTGCATCTTAATTTTCATACTAGCCAAGAAAATAATTTTATTATAGAACTGCAAACAAAATCCTTGAATAACCACAATTAGGATCCACCTATTACAATATAAAAAATAGCATATTTTCATATTAATGATAGACAAATTTTATTACATTTGAACAACAAGACATAATATTTAATTCAAAGTTGAGGATCTGTTCATATGGAACCCTTCACTTAAGGAGTCGAGATGCGTGAATCATTTCCACTACCACATTACTCTTTTCTCTGCACTATGGGAGAGCTGGCGCCGTTTGTTGCTTCCATCGATAAAGAAAAACATATTGTCAATAAAATACTTACACAAATTGAACAGGTGGAAAATCAATTATGTAAATTTTTTGCAGAGCACTACGCTTGATTATTGTCTATCGCCATGTCATACTTGCTTAATAGTTCAATAAGAGAAATATCTTTAAGCATAAACATATGTTTTATGGAATTTGCTGTGGAAGACAATTAAAATAAGATAATTGACCAGAACATCAATTCAGCTCACCTTCACATATCAGCAGACGCATTCCTCTCTTCCATAACTCGCTTGCCGCGCCGCTCATTGCAAGAACTGTAGCCTGGGCTTGGACGCTTGTGATTATTCAATGGTTCGTTTACTGTAGCTTTCCCAGTCAGAACTGTTAGTGCATTGGGTTGCGTTCCATTAAACATTAGCGACTAGAATTGGCCGCAATCGGCTTTAATGAAATATAACCCAATGTCCAGACTGCAATGTCCCCCTATTACTTTTGAATTGGACGATTCTGTGAAGCAAATTGTCAGCCAGCACGAGCATCTCTAAGTTCAGTGCCCACAGGATATGAACTTTTGGATGGAACTCATGCTTCCTTGGAGATTCAGGTCTTTCCAACACCATCGATCCAGTGTTGCAGAGTTAAAGCATTTTGAAGTCGAGCAGCTTTTTAGTTTTTAGTAGCACTGTCTGATCTATATATTCAAGGGCAAAATTAAATCATTTTTTTGTTGGGACTGGTTCAGCTGCCATTGATAACATTAAAAGGTCTAATTGATAACATGATTGTGCTATTACACAAAATAATAATAATAAGAATAATAACTTGATATAAAACATAGAAGCAAAAGAGCATGACTTATAGAATGGTTATTTTTTCTTCAAGTATATTAATTTTACCATAGGTGCGCTGCCATTTCGAGAAACTGGTTATTAATATAAGCAAAGAAGCTGGGAATTGCTCTTCTGACTTGATGACTAAGATTGTTTATACAAAGATCATGATCTCCATTTATCATCCCAACTTAATGAGTGTCGTGTTGGGGAAAATTCAGTTTTTTTAAAAAAATTTTAGGACTGATCTCATAAAATATGTATGAATTTGTAATCTAGAAATCGTACCTTGAAAATTTGATTTAGCTTTTTCCGCTGATGTGATTTAGGCTCTCAGATCACGATCCGTCACCACCACGTTCGTTAGATCACGATCCGTCACCAAACGATCTTCCAGGTTATGACTCAGGATTGATCTGCACTCGACGTATGGGCGCCTTTATCACCACTATAAGCTAACTAACAGGAGAAAATTTTTCTCTCAAAAATTAATTCGAGAGAAAAAACTTTTTTCTCTGATATATATAGTAACTTTTCCTCTCCTGTTTAGGATATAATAAGCTCTTTTATATCTCTTTCATAGTGGGAATCCTAAGGCTCCTAGAATTATGAAACTCACGTTGATTTTCTTTGTCATAGGGGCCCGCCTTGTAAAATAACATAAGGCCCCTTGTACATAAGCATATTAATGGAGCCTCCCACTAAAAGATATAATTATGTTTTTGACCCAAATAGCTAGTTATCTTGCTTATTAATCCAGTAGTGGGGCAGTCAATTAAATGAGCTAACCCGGGGATCATTTGGGAACATACAATCGTTGCTACAACAATTAAGCATGTAATTAAACAAGCCTAATCATTTAATTCCAATTCTACTCCACTATAAGATTGGAACTTACCTCCATAATTGTATGTTCGAATAATAATTCGTCCCAAGCCACATTGATTTCTTTACTGCTCAATCATTTGTACCACATCGTTAATTAAATCGATATCTCAACTGTCCAATCGATTTAATTACATCTTATTCCTTGATGCTTCTTTGGTTTTCTAATGATCATTTTCAACATACTAAATATGTTGACACACTCTGAGAGAATTCTATGATCAAAATCTGAAAACCCATCAAGAGATGTCGTACAAATTCTATATTGTTAATCTATAACTCCAATACTCATAATTGCTCCCACGAGATCTGGGTTAATCTTGACCACAAGTGTGTGTCATGCCCAATGGTAACTCAAATGGAATAACAATTACAATCATGAAATCATAATTAACTCAAGATTAAGATTACAGTAAAATCAATGCCTATGAGATTTAATAAGTCTGACAGTCATTTCAAGGTTAATTAAATCTCATGTGTGATCCAGCTCAATGCAATCAAACTACATCAGTAAATTCATATATGATTAAGACAAATCATTCAATGAATTTACTACAGTCTAAACATAAATAGAGCGTCCAACTCTATTTATCAACTGCGAACTTAATTTATTTAATCATAAGATAATTTGTATTTATGTCTTCTGTGAATCCATATGATGATCACATAAATACATATAATATGATTAAACGGACCTTTTCAATATATTTATGCAATTGAGAATATCTCAAATATTTTATTAATCAGAAAATAAATTAATATGCTTTAAAAGAGCATATTATCCCAACATGTCGTACATTTAGTTAAAGGTAAAATTAACTTTTAGGTTGTTTATGTTAATAGATGAGGCGAAGTGAATTTATTACCCAGCTCAAATATGAAAACTGAAATAAAAAATTAATTCAAAAAAGTGCAAAATTTCAAAGAGAAAATGAGTATTCAACATGCATCTTTGAAGACTGTAAATAACAATCAACGTTAGTAAATATGGCAATGAAAATTGTGGCCACGTCGATTTACTGACCACATGATTTTGAAAAATTATGAAGGAAAAAAATATTGTTGCAGACAAGGAAAAATATTGTTGTAGACGAACTTGGGCAAGAAGGAACTTGTGTCATCCTCAATAACGATGGCACGTGGCTGGCCTCTACTTTGATTATTTAATTGAATAGTCTAATAATTGATCTATTCATCAGTCCCAAATTGGATCAAAGGTTGTGATTCTTCCAAAAAAATTTCTCAAATCCTTCTACAAACAACCATATGTTACAGACCCGTAAAGAAATTATACATATAAGATATAGCAGAGAGCGTTTTTTGATATTTGAAATTGAAATCCTAATTTGGTACCTGAGAAATTTCAATGTCTCATTCAGTTGTTATTTTTGACTCTTGAGAGTTGCGCAATAGTAAACTAATTTTTTTAATGTAGAACTTTCATTAACTATCTTGCCTAATTTAGACAAACAGGTTTTGTGACGAATGTCGATATAGAGAAATAGAGATAGTTCAATTAAAAAAATATACAGATGAAGAAAACGAAGGGAGTAGTGATATTTTGTAATTATAGAACTTTTTAACATATATTGTTGTTTCGTTTTATGGCACGTAGTTTCTGCGCGTACATTACAAATTAATGTGTAATGCAACTTTGACCCATTTTGTTCGCATGTCATCTGCATCCTTCTAATTTTTTTAGTACACCCCATAAAAAAGGACTTCACATATTAAAAGTTAAAAGTTCAAATGAAATGGGTACACCTATGAATCAGAGAATTTGACTACTGAGAAAGGCCTCCATGCTATTAACGGCGCAATCAGTTACAAGATTAATTCATATGTTGCTGTCTCCATCAACCCATTATCGATATCATTCCGTGATACAGAGTTTTCCAATTTTTTCCAACGATTAAATCACCATTCATAGATCACTATATCATATGAGTAAAAATATTATGATGACTCTAAATTTTGTTCGATGGTTATAAGTAGTTTTAACTGCATGCATTCCCACCACATTCTACTATTATGACTTACTCTTCATTTACAATCAATGTCCATTGAGTGCTTCAAAAGAGTTACTCTCCATCCGGCCTTTCATAGAATATTTCATTAACTGAAAATGAGAGTTCATCCATTATAATACATTATCGATATACAGATTTCAACACTAAACATAACTTGTGCCTAGATAAGAGGGCCAAGTGTCACGAGATGAGTTTTATTACGCAGCAACTTGTACGGCACTTAGATGACTTCAAGCACACAAGTCGTTAAGTAAGCCTAGAACACTTCTCAACTAGCCAAGCAAGAATGCTTTGTGGAAAATGCTAAGAGAAGGAGGAGCGTAATGGCCAAATATAATTATATTACACACTTAAAAGTATGTTACAAGAAAGCTTTACAAGAGATGTTGAGAGCTTGTGTGTGTTGTGTGTGTGTTCGATGGTGTGGCGGATGTTGTGGGTGTTGTACAAATGAGGAATACCCACCCATATTTATAGGTGTGGGATTGCTAAATTTAGAGAATTCTATACAAGTTGAACAAATATCACATGGATCTAAATGCAAAAGCCCAGAAACTTCTAACTTATAGGCAATTGTAGAAAACTCTAGATCTGGGGCTGGGCTTGTTGTCGCTAAGTGCACCACGGTTGGCTTGTTGCGTTGGTGGTTTCTTTCTAAGCGCAACCCGCTTCTAAGTGCATCCTGCCTTTTAGTGCTAAGCGTATCCCGCTTCTAAGCGCACTCCGTGTCTAGGCGGATTTTTGCTAAGTGAGCTCGTGTGCACAGAATTAAACTCTGATTGCGGGAGATTTGAGCAACCCGTGACATTCCTCCCCCACCTATGCCCGTGGCGTTCTCGTCGCGATCTCGTCCTTGTACCTTTGGTCTTGCTCTGCTATTTGCCGTAGGCCTTCTTTATGTCATTCACCCTTAAAGAGGTTTCGCCACTTGCTTCGCATGTGGTCGTCTCCTTTTCTCACTTGATGTTGCGACATCCCTTCTTGTACTTACACAACTCCTTATGCCCAGATGGTGTCATGCAATTAGGCGTCACAGCTGATGGCTTCTCGTATTGCTCCACCACTCGTCTCGGTGGAAGCTTTAGAGGCATAACGTCCTTGACCTCGTCGTGGATGGCTTGTGGGACTTGTCTTTGAGGGCCTTCGGAATCCTCTTTTGTTGGGCTGCCGGATAGAGACTAATGGGCTAGGATTCTCCTTGAATCCTCGTCTGCATCTCATAACCAAGAGTGTCTTTTCCATGGGTTGTGCACGCTCGACCGGTACTACGCATGCCTTACTCCCATTGATGATGCTTAGGGAGTTTGTGGCTAGAAGTGGGAAGGCATGGACCTTGTCAAAAAACTCGATGCCAAGGATCACCGTATAGTCATCCATCAACACTATCAAGAAGTCGAGCTTCTCATTCTATGTCCTAAGCGTAATATGTACGCCTCGTGCGATTATCGCAAATGTCTCGACGAGTGAGTTTACCGTTTTGATGGTTCCTCTGTACTTGGTTGGCATGAGGCCTAGGCTCTTAGCCTCGTCTTCGGACATGAAGTTGTGGTGCTTCAGTGTCGAACAAGGCACGTACAGTTTAGCCATTGATAAGCACACTTATAAACATGAGCCCTTTCCTTGTAGGTGTGGGTGCTCTTAAGTGCGCCAAGGTGTTGGAGCGAACCCATGATGCGTAGGGATTATTCCGTCGACGGTATAGAGTGGTTTTAAGCTGGGCGGTGAGGGCACTAAGAGACTTCTTCTCTGGACAATCGCGTGCCCAATGTGGCCCGTTACAGATGAAGCATGGGCTGCGAGGCTTGGGCGGCATCGCTAACTTTCTTTGCCCGCTCTTGCTGCTTAGAGGCTTTTTCTTCCCCCACTCCTTGCGGTCTTGGCCCTTGTCCTTATGGCTCTCTCCCCTGCCTATATCATGGCCAGGCATTTTGTCCTTGAGCAAGGCAGACTAATCGGCTAGTGATTCTGCGACAGTAATCGCGTTATTGAGAGTTTGTACGCCATACCTATCAAGCTCTGCCTTAGCCCAATCCTTGAGGCCATCTTAGAAGTAAAAGAAAGAGTCCTTATCGGACATGTCGGAGATCTCAAGCATAAGGGTAGTGAAGTCGTTGATATAATCGCGGGGGCTACCCATTTGCTTAAGCCGACAAAGGCGCTCGAGCTTCCTTCTCCGCGTTGCTTGGGGTAAAGTACTTACGGAGTTTGCGTTGGAACTCAGCCCGTGTATTGATGGCACAAATGCCCTTGCCCATCTCACCATTCTTTCACCGTGACCATAGTTGTGCGGCGCGTCGTAGGAATATAGGCGTGCTATCTACCTTTGATGCCTCATCGCGAACACCCATGGTATCGAAGTATTGCTCTAGCCTAAATAAAAAGTTATCAATGATGGTAGCATTACGTGCACTATCATAGGTGTCAGGCTTCGGTACGTCGATCTGCTGTGCATCACTAGTGTTTATGAGAGCCAACTAGGTGTAAGTGTGCATTTGTGATGCCCAGTCCGAGCGGACTTCATCAACTTTCGCGCGGATTGCTCGTAGCTTGTCTTGCATGAAGCTACATAAGTTGAGCAGCTCATCATATAATGCTCGAAACTCCCCTTGAAGAGAGTTGACTTGGTCTTGCATGAGGGCTTTGGTGGCTATCGAGAACTTACTATACTCGCCCTCAAGGCCATCGACTCTTTCATCCAAATTGTCGAGGGTGTCCTGGACAGCAAACATTAAGGTCTTGAGCGTGGTAACACGAGGCTCTAAGGCATCCATAGAAGGGGCTTTAGACTTACCTAAGGACTTAGCTTGTCTGCGTCCTTCCTCGCAGCCACGAGCTTGCTTCGACACCTCCACACTGACTACGTCCTCTTGTGTCATGCTAGGGAGATTGTCCATTGCTCGTTGAGCTAGCTTGCGTGGGTGTAAACCTTAGCTCTGATGCTTCTTGTCACAGGATGAGTTTTATTGCACAGCAACCCATACGGCACTTAAACAAACGAATTCTTAAGTCATTAAGTAAACCTAGAACTTTTCTCAACCAGCCTAGCAAGAATGCTTTATGGAAAATGCTAGGAGAAGCAAGAGCATGATAGCCAAATATAATTATATTACACACTTAAAAATATGTTACAAGAGAGCTTTACAAGAGATGTTGAGAGCTTGTATGTGTTGTGTGTGTGTTGGTAGTGTGGTGGGTGTTGTATAAATAAGGAGTGCCCACCCATATTTATAGGTTTAAGATTGCTAAGTCTATAGAATTCTATACAAGTTGCACAAATATCACATGGACCTAAATGCACAAGCCTATATACTTCTAGGGTATGGGCAATTGCAGAAAATTCTAAATCTTGGGCCAGGCTTGGTTGTCGCTAAGCGCACCAAAGTTGGTTTGGTCCATTTCTAAGCGTAACCCGCTTCTAAGTGCATCTCGCTTGAGTGCTAAGCGCATCCTGCTTCTAAGCGGACTTTTGCTAAGCGAGCCCATGTGCTCAGAATTAACCTCCAATTGTGGGGGAAGATTTGAGCGACCTGTGACACAAGTCTTCCTTGGTGCCAGTAGTTGTAGTCCACTTTGTACAATATTAGCTTCACAAAGTACAGCCTAGCATATACCCGTAATAGTCATATACTAAAGAGTCACAGTAGTTTATGGGCCAACTCCACAACCATCTCAACCACATTCACTTTGAACTTCATCGACACTTTTAGGCCGACTTCCCCTCTACAATGCCTCAAATTTTCCCATGGCAAAGGTGATAGAAAATTTCCATTTTTACGTAGAAACTGAGAAAGCAATCTAGGCTCATGCCATTATTAGTAGTGTCGTGTCCTATAATTTGGAGTGTAATCACCATAAAGTATTATGATGTAATGTTGATTAAGTTGTAATTATTAGTATAGATAACAGTAAATAAATTCCACAATCATTAAGGCATAATAAAAAAAAGTCTTGCCAAATAATAAATAAACAACTGATATTTGAAGGTTAGAGATAATAGCATTAAAGCCACTCACAATTGGATTGTAATTTTTACTTTTTGTTAAAGATAAATAACTTGGTAAACTTAGACCCAATAAAGACATCTGGATGATGTGGTGACATACTAAAAGGCAAATGTGTACACTTTACAAAATTAGTTATCCACAACAACAAGACATGTAAAAGAAACTCCGACGAGATGGTAAAAATGAAAGTATTGCTTTATTTTGACCAAACCCCATAATCATTTTGTCAAACATTGCTAAGCACTAAAGATAGTTTGATGAATTTTTTATTGATGGCTGAGTAGCAAAAAGGAAGAATATAATTTTTTGGAAAGTTCATTTAATTGGTAAACAAATTTTAGTTTGAATTTTGCTAGATTTTGTCACTTAGTTTGTTAACGACTAACAATAAGTTGGTTAAGGGGTATATTTAGTACTAGAGAATGCATATTTATAAAGTTTGTTAACGACTAACAAATTATCATTTTGTGCTGCATGTCTCACTAACATTTCCACTTTTACGTATTTAAATCCTCTAAGCTTTTATTATATGCGTTTTATTAAATTTAAGTATTTTATGTATTTCAGTGATATTTTAGCCATTTCACAATTAATGAGAAGTCTGAAAATAAAATGAATGACATTTTTTAACTCGAAATGGTTGAAAACCTTAGGAAGAGTATAAAAGGATATTCAACACTGTTCATGTATATGGTACTATTCATAAGTACAACACTGTTCACATATACAGTATGGTAATATGACATTGATTGATGACGTGACAACATTCTATTGGACCAATGATGTGGCATTAATTGATTATGTGATATTGACTAATAATATAACGTTGACCAATGATGTGATAGGATGTTATTGGATGGAAATACTAATGTGGCGTTGACCTATAATGTGGCAGCATCTTATTCGATTGAAATGCTGAAGTGGTGTTAACTGACAATGTATTCCAGCCAATCAAAGCTTGCCATGTGGCATAATCCTGACCGTCTGAATTGTTTTCATTTTATGGCCATGATTTGCCCAATGCATCGATAAATAGAGGGCTCCCCCCATGATTTACACAGAGAGTGCATCTAAGCTATTCAGTGGATGGTCTTGTCTCGTTGTCGACAGAAGGATTATTATCGTCTAGCACAGCGTGTTCTTGACAGTACACTTAGTGGAAAATCGTTACTATCTAGTATACAGAACGCTTGATACCATATTTATTTGACTGAAGATTATGAGTAATGGGAATATCCCCTCATGAATTAATTCAAACTAACAAAGGAAATATTAAATTCATGGTGAAATATTGAGTGTGAATCCAGAGACTTAAACATTTTATTTGCATTGTTTTTATCTTTAATTAATTCCTGCCATTTTATTCTAAAACTTAAGGAATAAAATCACTTACATCCAATTCATATATATAGTCAGAAAATTAACCCTATGCATAATTAAATATATCTCTTTATGGGATTGACACTCATCACCACAAATCGATATTATAATAGATTTGTGCACCTGCCAGTATAATAAAATTTACACAACAAGTTTATGGCGCCGTTGTCGGGGAGGTAAGTTATTTTAATTTGTAAAGTTAATTTTCTTTATAAATATTGTAAATAATTTTGTATGCAGGTTTTAAGTGTGTTTTCATAATAAGTGTGTAGCAGCGTGATAAGGTTAGTATCGTAACTTATCCCCCCTCTCTCTTTATTTTCATTAATTTTTTTTAATTTTTACTAGTTTTTTTGCATGCATGGTCGAAGGTCATAGTCACCTAATCTAGAACCTATAGACCTTGAATTGGGAAAAATACTTCGCACATCACGACACCTTGCATAACAGGATAAAATTGAGGATGAAATTGAAATGGATTTACAACAACAAGCAAAGCACCACAAGAGAAGCCATTTAAGGAGTACGTTAGTCTATTAGTTAATTTGAGCACATCATGCATAAAATACCCAAATGCAGCTGCTAAAAGTTTCGAGTTAAAACTTAATGTGCTAAATTGTCTTATGTTGTTCTATGGCCTAGAAAATGAAGATCCATATAATCATTTGAATCATTTTCATTATGTTTGCCAAACGTTTATGAAAATGTTTTAGATGAAAATATTAAGCTTAGACTATTTCCATTTTCTCTAAAAGATAGAGCTCATTCATGACTCAATACATTACCTACTAATGATATCACATCATGGAAACAAATGGTAACTAAGTTTTTAAATAAATACTTCCCAGTACAGAAAAGTTTACTTAAAAAGAATATGAAAAATTCTTCAAAGCATGGGAGCGATTGAATATGCTACTTTTGGAGCTTCCACACCATGGGTATGAGAAATGACACTAATGTCAATATATCTTGGAGAATTATTGCCACTTGTGCAAGAATGGTTAACAACAATAAGTGGAGGTGAGCTCATGTCTAAAAGAGCATCAGAGATTTGGGATTTCTTCTACCAAGAAGTAGATAATTCTCAACAGTGAAGTCGATCATTCAGGAATGTGAGAAAAATCAAGGGAGTCAATGAAATCCATATTGGCAAGTTAAGATTAGAAATCAAGGAAGTTAAAGAGATAGTTAAAGGACTTTCTTGCCAAATAGCATTATTGACGGTTGCCAAATCAATAGAGCCACAAGTCTACAACCAATTTGATTCATACCTAGACCAAGCCAATGCCATAAATGTGATGGGAATGCAGTCGAACCATAATCCTTACACCAATACTTATAATTCTAGATGGAGAGACCATCTCAACTTTTCATGGTCTTAAGGATTCGAACAGAACAGAACAGTTGCTTCAACTCAACCAGTCCAACCAGTTCATCAAGCTCCTCAAGTCTCTCAACCATTCCGTAACTCATCAATTATGTGATTTTGTTGTTCTATTGCAGGGTGAGTAAAATTTTTTAGACTTTGAAATGCCTTTTCCCATGGTTTGACTTGTGAGTAGTTCTAGTTCTGATTATATGGTTTAAATGAGATAAGAGTTGGATTCAATTCACAAGCCCAATCAATTTTAAACCTTAAAAAGATTCAGTTCAAACCTTGGCGATAACTGTTGAAAAAGAAAACTTTTCAAGCCAGCCAGTACCCAATCCTAAAGGAATACATGAAGTGAGTACAAGGTTACCTCAACAGTATGAAAAGATTAAAGCCATCATGACCTTGGAAAAAGACAAAGAAGTTGACAATAAAGTAGAAATGCCGGTGACAAAGACAACTTGAGTTGTACTCTTAGACTCTGAAAGCCCATCACCAAAGGAGAAAGAAGATAAGTAGCCCACAAGCATACATCCTAATAGATCCTTTTTCTCAAAGGCTAGCTAAAGTAAAAAAGAGGAGTTTCACAGGTGAGATTATGGAAATTTTTAAATAGGTAAATACTAACATTCTTTTGCTTGATGCTATTAAACAAGCACATACCTCGCGGTATTATGGAGGATGTGCTCATTCAAGTAGACAAGTTTTATTTTCCTATTGATTTCATTATAATTGACACTCAACCAGTACGGGATTCAAAAAAGCACATCCCTATTATCCTGGGCCGACCTTTCTTGGCAACTATAGATACTCATATTTAATGTAGAACCGGAAATATGCAATTATCTTTTGGCAATATAACTATGGAGTTGAATATCTTAAAAATTGCCAAACAACCTCATAATAAGGAAGATGGAGTTGATGATGTGAATGTAATTAAAGAATCAGTTGATCATACACTGCCTTCTAATGTTAATGATGACTTGTTACAAGAATGGTTAACTCATTTTGGATTAGCTTTTTTACGAGATCAATGTCTTTCTCAATTCACAAAAGCCATAGAAAGAGCAATTGGCACCATCGTGGGAAAATCTCATCCTATCATTAGGATCACCACCAAAGTATGAGCTAACACTTTGAAGTATATTTTCCTGGGAAAAAAAAAAACATTGTCAAAAATCATCTCATCTTCCCTTGACGACAAACAAAAAAATGCATATATTATTTACCCTATCTGCGATTCAAAAAAGAAATTACGGTTGGCAAAACCGGAGGGGATTCATAACGATAAAAAAGCTAAGGTTACAAGAATAGGATTAAAGTCTTTTATGACAAGCGAATTATAAAAAAAATCTTTTACACCAAGTTAGAAAGTGCTTTTCTTCAATTTTCGTTTCACGTCTCCCCAAGTAAATTATGCTTTCGATGGTTTGGTCTATTTATTGTTGGCACTGTAAAGCCATTGAAATTAAAGTAATGGTCATAACTGGCTTCATGTGATTGAAAATATAGTTTGGATCCTAACTGTTAAAGTTAATGGTCAAAAATTAAAATCGTATCTAGAGTACCAACCACACAAAGAAGACACAAAAATAAACTTCGGTGACCCACCAGATCTAGACGTGAACTTTTCCAATTCTTTTCGATGATTCAACTTTTTGTTATTTTCTTTTATTATTTCTTTACTGATTAAAATTATTTGTTAAAGTGTGTTTGTTTAACAATTGTTTTCTCTATTATCATTTGTGCTATACATCATGAGTACCTCAATGAGGAAAATCCTCTTCAACAACCTTAAGCAAATTCTACATGTAAAACGTCACCTAAACGACTTGCTCCAAGTTAGCCAATTACATCCCATTTGGGATTTACGATCACCAATATTAGTATCCTATTTTTAAGAGATAGAAATATATTTGAGAACAATTGAAGGTGGTATCTATGCCATCCAATTAGAACTTGAGGTAAACTTAATAAGAGGACGACAGTGAGTTAACATCCCACTTTCTATATTATGTGTTTTTATTTCATTGTTTGCTTTCACATGTGTTTTGTTTTTGCTAAATTTATTCTTTTCTTTGGTGTTTTATCATTTGTCATCCCGGTTAAGTGACAGATAATGGTGTCCGACAACAAGAAAGATAAGCTTAAGTTTAGTCGGGATGACTTGAATAAAGAGTTATTGGATGATATCATTTTGCCTCCTAAAAAGCATCCTAGTGGATACGTACCACGTGTAATTTCTCAATTATGATCACTATTCTAAAATGAACATACGCGATACAATCTCGGGAATCTGACTATAAACGACCTTGTTTTTTAGTTTATAAGAAAAGTAAATATAAAGTATATCTTAGACCCATAAAGGACGTTCTAACCGTTTCTAGACATAAAATTAGAGGAATATGTCAGCCACAATCACAACTACCAATACATATCCTTTTGATTTGCTATTTGCATTATTACTTTTATTGGTGTTATTTCTATCTAATTAATTGTTTGTTTCTTTTTACTGTTTGCTTTTGGATAATTGAGCCACGAGCTTTATTTATATTCTCACTATTAATGAGTTACTTGATCTTTTAGAAGCTTATAAACTAGAGCCAGGTCCTAAAACTCTTACATAGGATTGGTCGACCAATAATAGTAGTACTAGTAGTAAGAAACACAAATGCTTGCTACAATATTAAACAACAGACCTCAGGGTAGTCTACCCAGTAATACAGAGGATCCAAGAAGAGAAGGAAAAGAACATTGCAAAGTGATTAATTTAAAGTCTAGAAAAGTGTTCATATTCTATTACTGTACCAAAAAACAAGAGTTGAACGTATTTCAACCCAAAAGGAAACTCGAGTTGAAGAGGAGCCATAACATCCCACTTTTGAACACATTGGTGTGAACAGTCAAGCTACATCATCTACAAAAAATGATTATCCAGCACCTGTTGGTGACCCTGCTACAGCACTACCCACATCATTCCTAAGCATGGCAAAAGAGAAGCAATTTATACAGCCTGCTCCAACATAATAGTTTAGGCATCCACCACCTTTTTCACAAAGATTCCAGAAGCAAAAGTAAGACATGCAATTTAACAAATTCTTAAAAGTGTTAAATCAATTACACATCAATATTTTTTTTTTTGAAGCTCTAAAATAAATGCAAATTATGTAATATTCTTGAAAGATACTTTGACAAGGAAAAAAAGGCTTGAAGAGTTTGAAACAGTTGCTCTAATATAAGAATATAGCCATATACTTCAGAACAAAATTTATCAAAAGCTAAAGGATCTAGGAAGCTTTACAATCACATGCTCTATAGGAACTAAATACAATGGTTAGGTACTTTATGACTTGGGAGCATGCATCAATCTCATGCCTCTATCAGTGTTCAAGTAATTAGGAGTTGGAGAAGTTAGACTAACAACAGTGACTTTACAACTTGTTGCCAGATCTCATGCCTATTTAGAAAGTAAGATTGAAGATGTATTGGTGAAGGTGGATAAATTTATTTTCCTAGTGGATTTCATAGTGTTGGACTTTGAGGCAAATAAAGAAATGCCAATCATTTTAGGCAAACCCTTTTTAATGACAGAAAGAATTAATGTAAAAAAAGAAGAGTTGACTATGTGGGCAAGTTACATTCAATGTCTTAGGTGTTAAGAAGAGTCCTAATGATGTTAAATACTGTAATTTTATCAATATTGTGAATTTTGCTATAGTAGAGAGTTTAAAGAGCTACTGCAGTAATGAAGAAATTAAAGTTTTAACATTTAAATAACTTGAAGATGAAGATCCTGAAATAGCTAACATAGCATGGTTAGGAGAGAATCAACCCATGAGAACTGACAAGTACTTTGAATCTCTAGATCTCTCAAATAAGGAAGTAAAACCTTTTGTTCCATCTATTGAGTCACCTCTTGTTTTAAAATTGAAAATTTACCTTCATATTTAAAGTATGTTTATCTTGGTGACAATGGCACACTTCTTGTAACCATTTCATCTTCTTTGAATACAGATAAAGAGAAGAGCTTGGTGGATATATTGAGGAGATAAAAAAAGGCCATTGGATGAACTATGACAGATATCAAAGGAATCAGCCCCTTTATATATTTGCATAAGATTTTGCTAGAGAGTGGTTACAACAATTCTATGTAGCAACAGAGAAGATTAAATCTCATTATGAAGGAAGTTATGAAGAAGGAGATGGTCAAGTAGCTTCATGCTAGAATCATTTACCTACTATCAGAAAATTCTTAGGTAAACTCAGTACAGTGTTTTCCAAAAAAAGCTGGAGTAACAGTTGTAGCAAATAGAAACAATGAGCTAATTCCCACATGAACAGCAATTAGATAGAGAGTTTGTATGGTTATAAGAAGTTAAACAAAGTTATAAGGAAATATCACTTCCTATTATCTTTCATAAATTAGATGTTGGATAGTCTTGCTGGAAAATAGTACTACTGTGTCTTGGATGGATACTCAAGCTTCAATCAGATTGCTATAGCACCAGAAGATGAGAAGAATACAACATTCACTTGTCCTTATGGAACATTTAATTTTACACCATTTGGCCTGTGCAATGCTCCAACAACTTTCCAGCGGTGTATGATGTCTATTCATTCAAATATGGTCGAGCAAACACTTAAAGTATTCATGAATGATTTTTCAGTTTTTGGGAAATCATATGAGGACTGTTTACATAATCTAAAAATTGTGCTTAAGAGATGTGAGGAGAAAAATTTAATTATAAATTAGGAAAAATATCATTTCATGGTACAAGAAGAGATTATTCTTAAGGTATTCATGAATGATTTTTCAGTTTTTGGGAAATTATATGAGGACTGTTTACATAATCTAAAAATTATGCTTAAGAGATGTGAGGAGAAAAATTTAGTTATAAATTAGGAAAAGTATCATTTCATGGTACAAGAAGAGATTATCCTAGCTATAAAGTCTTTGGAAAGGGAATAAAGGTAGATAAGGCAAAAATAGAGATAATTGATAAACTTCCACCTCCTACTTCAGTCAAGGGTATTAGGAGTTTCTTAAGACATGCTGAGTTTTATAAAAGACTTATTAAGTATTTTTCTAAAATATCCAAACCTTTATACATGTTGCTGGAGCATGACAGACCTTTCAATTTTGATGAAAATTGTTTAAAGGCCATTGTTGAATTAAATTGTTATAGCACCTAATTTGAGTATGCCTTTTGAGTTAATGTGTAACACTACTGACCACTCCGTTGGAGCAGTGCTATCGCAAAGAAAATGCAAGATTTTTCACTCCATTTATTGTGACAGTAAGACTATAGTTGAAGCACAACTTAACTACACGACCACTAAAAAAGAGTTGTTGGTAGTTGTTTCTACATTTAATAATTTCAGAGTCTATCTGGTTGGCACCGAAGTGATTGTTTATACAGATCACTTAGCTATGTAGTATTTTATTTTAAAGAATGATGTCAAACCAAGGTTGATTAGGTGGATTCTTTTACTACAAGAGTTTGCCTTAGAGATCAAAGATAGAAAAGGCACCAGAGTCAAGTAATAGATCATCTCTCAAGGTTAGAAGCAGATGAAAGCACTTTAACTAAGCAAAACATAATAAAATCTTTTCCTGATGACCAATTGATGATGATACAGTATGTACAAATGCCACAACAATCTGGATTTCCATGGTATGTAGATTTTTTCAATTATTTAGTGAGTGGATTACTACCTCCTGATTTTAGCTACCAGCAAAAGAAGAGATTTCTTTTATGATGTCAAAAGCTATCAGTGGATGAGCCTTATTTGTACAAGTTGTGATTAAAAATTATGTTCCAAAGAAAGAAATTTCAAACATTCTACAATCCTATCATGCTACAACATATAGTAGACACTTTGAAGGAGAGAGAACAGCAACAAAAGTTCTTCAATCAGATTATTACTGGCCCTCTATTTTTAAAGATGCTTATGAGTTTGTTAAATGTTGTAACAAGTGCCAACGAATAGGAAACATTTCTCAAAAGCATGAAATGCTACTAACTAATATCTTGGAGGTTGAACTTTTTAATGTATGAGGAATAGACTTTATGGGACCATTTCCACCCTCCTTTCGCAATTTGTACATTTTAATTGTTGTGGACTATGTATCCAAGTGAGGAGAAATTGTTGAGTATTGCCAACAAATGATGCCAAATTAGTGGTGAAGTTACCTCAGAAGAACATTTTCTTAAGAGTTAACACTCCTATAGCTACTATCAGTGATGATGGAACCCATGTTTTCAACAAGATATTTGTTGCAGCATTGGCTAAGTATGGGATCAAGCATAAAGTTGCTACAGCATATCATCCACGAACAAGTGGTCAAACAGAAGTGTCTAAGAGGGAGATAAAAAAATATTCTAGAGAAAATTGTGAATCCCAATAGAAGGGATTGGTGTCATAAATTAAATAACTCCTTATGGGCTTACAAAATAGCTTGCAAAAGCCTACTTGGTATGTTCTTGTACATAATTGTTTACAAGAAAGCTTGTCACTTGTCCTTAGAGCTAGAGCACAAAACATATTGGGCAAAAAAGTAACTGAACATATATCTGACTGTAGTAGAGTAGAGGAAGTTACAAATTTATGAGCTAGAAGAGTTTAGGTTATTTTCTTATAAAAATACAAGAATTTATAAGGAAAGGACCAAGCAATGGCCATCCAGCAAAAGGAGCTCATTCCAGCTCAGCAAGTCTTGCTCTATAATTCAAGACTGAAGCTCTTTCCAAGAAAATTAAAGTCTAGATGGTTAGGACCTTTCAAACTTATCAAAGTGTATCCTCATTGGGTTGTGGAGCTTTAAGATAAAAGGACAGGACAGGAATCCAACGTGAATGGAGAAAGAATAAAACACTATATTGGAGTTGCTGTGAAAAATCCATAGAAGGGTTTGTTCTTAAAAGATCTAGCTTGAGCAATCAGGGATAGTCAGGCTGAAGGACCTAAAATCAAACGCTGATTAGGAGGCAACCCGATGAGGGAAATTGTTTGAAATGCTTAAAGCAGTAAATCTAATTTTAATTTTTTTTTCATTTGTCTTTTTGTTATTTTAACTGTGCACCTATATTCTTTATTTTCTTTTATTGTGTTAAATTATAGCAAGTAAAAATTGATTAAAATGAATATGGGTAAAGAAGCTAGAAAGAAATGTTGCAGTATCTCGTATAGCATGGCAGTTAGAAAATAGTTCTCAAACAACAGAGGCATTTATCGATATTGCTGCAGCAACAAATTGGTTGTTATAACAACAACTTTTACCGTTGCACTAACAGCTTTAGATTTTTACCATTGGAGGGCTGACACAATTATGTCAGCAGATCAAAGTTTGTGATAAGGACAATTCTATAACCCTTGATTTGCCATGACACATATTGTTTCCTTTTTTTTTTAAAACTTGCTTTTAAAATTTAAAAATATATTTTCCCAAGTTTATCTTATTAATTACCTTTCTCCTCCCACTTTTCGTTTGTTATAAATTAGAGACTTACTTTAATTATTTCAATTTCACTATAACTCTTTCTTTCTCCATCTGTAACTCTCAAAATCTCTACAATTCTTTTTCACTTTTTAGTTTCTTCAGTAAAATAAAACTTTGTTCAAATCGCTACAGTAATACCAAAAATTAAAGTACGTGCTGGTAGGTAAAAAGGACCTTGAGCACTTCTACAGCTTTAAAGCTAAGGGAAAATGCGAAGATATTGTCGAGCTTCAGAAAATTCTGGAAGAAAAGGGTTTTCAATTTCCAAAATAGCCAACGGGGATGATGAACAACATCTATACTGCTATAGCATGAAGAGCATGGATAAAGTTTTCTACTCACCCTCAAGACCCCGTCATTCCAGTCCTTAAAAAGTTCTATTCCAACATGACACAATAAGACCAGCACAACATCTTTGTGAGGCAAGTGCAAGTACCTTTAGACTCTCGAGTCATTAATGCTTTTTATGAATTGTTTGCTGTGATTGATTGTGAGTACGCTAAATTCGTTGAGAGCATGACTGTAAAGAAGTAAAGGGGGGCTTTTAAAAACTTGACTTTTCAGGGTAGTGAATGGATGAATAAGGAGGGTAAAATGGTCAATAGGATAGACTCGAAGCCTGTTACTAAGGTTTGGGTAAAATTCTTGAAATTTAAATTGATGCTAACCACACACACTACCACTATTTTCCAAGATAGACTCAAACTTCTTTATGCTATATAGTCAAGGGTTTAGCCATAAATGTTGGGAAGATCATTGAAAAAGAAATTAAAGAGTGTGCAACAAAGAAACAAAAATTTGTTGTCTCACTATTTCCTTCACTGATCACAGGCATTTGTGAGACTTCTAGGGTAAATTTTGGGACAAGTAATGTGAGAATGATGAATGAGGGGGCTATCACAACTAAGACAGTTCAAAGAATTATTGTTGAATCTATTACTGCGGCAACCTAAAACACCCTTTTGTAGCTAAAGCTAAGCAAGCCACAGGGATTGAGAAGATGCTATAGGAACTCAGCGAAAGTATAAATGCATGTGTCCAAGTGCAAAAGGAAGAAAATTAGAGGTTTTGGACCACTTAGTGTATCTTAAACTAGAGAAGTGTCAATTTTCCAGAAAATATGAAGAGGAAATATACAGATCTCCCTGAGTCACTTCTACAGCAGTTTTTTCACCAGCTGCTACAAAGAAAAATCCCACCAAGTCTCCTGTATCAACTCCCGGGCCATCTAATAAAAGCAAAGGAGTATAACCCTTTAGAGGTGCTACAATAATATGAGCACCAAAAGAAACAAAACCTAAAAAAACGAAGTCAACTCTGTCCAAAGTCACAGAAGTTGCTGAAACCCCATCCAACAAGCCCAACTAAAAGTCAGAAAAAGAAATAGCCAGTTGTTGCACCACTAGGTTCACCAAAGGAATGTCTGAGTAGTGGACTAAAGAAGAAGTAAACCTTTTCAGCAAGTGTTACAACATCGCTTTTAGCAACATGGGAGTATTCCCTGCCAGTCCGGTTTTATTTTGGAATTTCTAAAAATTTTCTTTTCTTTTATTTATTTAATCTTTTTTATTTAATTTTTTTAAGTGTATTCATTTGGTTTTTTATTTTTTGAGTGCATTTAAGGGCATAGTACCACTCAAATTTTGAGAGGGTTGTGCTATGGTGTAATGTGTCTATGAATAGATGTGTTTGTGTTGTGTGTATAACAATATTTATTTAGCATTTGTATTTGGATTAGAAAACCCAATGAGGATAAATTAAGTGTTGAAATGTAGGATGAATGACTGCCAAGTAGAGGCAGTTTATAGATGAGTATGCTGTAGCAAAACCAGCTAGAGCAACAAGGTTAAAAATATCTCAAGTTTAGGGGGAACCTAAAAAATTTTTCAGATTCATCACAAAATATGTTAGATATGAAATAAAATTTTGCTCCAATGACTTAGTTGCGAAGTAACTAGGGTTGGGTATATACCTTATATGCAAACTCGAGTAAAAAGGCAGTGACAGTTATGAGTGTTGCTGTAGCAACCCAAAAAAAAAAGATAGTTCCTCTGTCTAGGATATTGAGTAGACAAGTTTGTTCATGAACCCATGTTCAGCATTGAGTCAAAAGTATTTATAGATAAGATTGAATTATAACAACTTAGATGTTTTTGCTACAGCAACTCTCATATGTATATTGGTCAAGTAATTGGGTGTCATCATTACAAGTGATAGGCATTCATATAAAAAATCAATGTTATATTGAAGAGTATAAAAAAAAAAAGAAAAAATTTTTTAGCTATAGCACAGTTTGAAGCCATTTTTTTATTCTTGTTCCTTCATAAGAGGAAATGTTTGCTGTTTGATCTTTAAGTAATGTTTGATCCTTGTGTCATACTACAACAACTCTAGAATTTGACCAAAGTGCTATACACACACCTTGGACAAAATAAGACCTAAGTCTAGAACTAAAACTGCTTATGGCAATTTTGTATGTTTAAGAATGAAACCTAAGGGTGAATAAACCCGAGCAAGCTAGATGATAGAGCTAAGTTGTGTTAATGTTGTTGTTATTACTTGAGGACAAGTAATAGTTTAAGTGTGGGGGTGTGATAACTCTATAAAATGAGAGTTATTGTGACATTTTTAGACTCAAACTAGTATTACTTAGAGAGTAAATGATGTGTTTTTATTGCATTATTAGTTACATTTTATATGAGTAGTTGTTTAAGTTTAATTTTAATAAATTGGTTATGCTTTAGAATACTTTCTACTCTTATTAGTGCATCGTTTTAGGGGATCAAAAAGCTCAACCTTTATAAAACAAGCTTGGAATAGAGAAAATGTTGTGGTCGTTGCTACAGCAATCCTATAGCAATTGCAGACAAGATTACGCATGTGTTAATTGAAAGATTACGATCCAAGGTTTCCTAAAATAGAAGACACACTGCCACACGCTTCTGGTTACCCTAATTCTAAGATATAAAAGAAGCACACATGAAACGAAAAAGAGAGAGTCGTCATTTAAGGAAAATAATATTGAAAAACAAAAAGAAAACATAGAGAGAAAAAAAGAGAAAATCGTCATTTTACATTTTAAATCTCACTAACATACCTACTTTTATGTATTTAATTCTCTTGTTATTTAATTATGTGTGTTATATTATAATTAGGTATTTTAGGGGCATCATGATTGTTTTACAATGAACGAGAGATCAAACAGCAAAATAGACATCACTTTTGAACTCAGAACGGTCGAAAACCTTAGAAGGAGCATAAAAGGAAAAATGGCACTATTCACATGGACGGTACTGTTTATGATATTGTTCACATATACGGACCGATGATGTGACATCGACCTATGACGTGGCAATATTCGATTGGAGAAAGATGTGGCATTTGGTTGCTTATGTGGCGCTGACTGATGAGTTGGCGTTGACCGATGATGTGTCACAATTCTATTAAATTAAATTCTTATGTAATGTTGATCGGTGACGAGGCAGCTTGAGTGGACCAAAAATCGTGCGTACGATACATGCACATACATGGGATTATTTACTATTTAAACCACGTCACTATTAAAGCCGCCACTATTCAAACCACGTCACTGTTCAAATCGCGTGGTCAAAACCGTGGTCAAACCGCCTACTGTTGACTAATGACGTGGCGCAATCCTAAGCGCCCAAACTTTTTTAATCTTATGACTATGATTTACTCAATGTATCTATAAAAAGGGAGCTCCCTCCCTAATTTGATACCCTTGATTTCATTTTTTAGCTTAGTTTTCTGTAATTCCTTCTCCATCTTCTACTTTCTATGTATTTTAATAAATTTCTATTTTGCCCCTAGTTCAATTATGAGTGGCTAATTTTCTTTTGACCTTGAGTTGAAGGTGAAGTCTCAACATGTTCTATAAGCTTAATTTGGTAAATTTATTTTCTCTTTCCCTCTAATATTTGTGGATATTTTGACTTTTCGTCAACAGATAGTAATAATCTTGTCTAGATACCGCACTAGTTTAACCGCTCCCTAGTACAAGGTTATTATTATTTGGCATGATAAGCCCTTAGCACCATATTTATTTGAGCATAGTTCATGAGTGGGGTTTATTTATTTATCTGGAAACTCCCCTCATGATTTAATTGACATTAATAAAGAATATTTAGCCCATGGAGCATGTTGATGCAAATCCAAATACCCAAGCGCTTTATTTCAATAGATTTCCTTTTAATTTATTCGTGCCATTTTAATTTAAATTCTAGGATAATCTAAATCACTTCCACCACAAGTCCAATTACCCTCTTACAAAATTAATTCTAGAGACAATTAAAATCTACATTCTCATGGAATCGACACTCGACACCATTAATCTATTATACAATAGATTCGTGCGCCTGCGACTTCAATAAATTTGCACAACAAGTTTTTGGTGCCGTTGCCGAGTTGGTAAGTATTTTAATTTGTAAAATTAATTGTTTTTAAATATTTATTTTTTTAGTTATTTTCTTATAATTGTTTTCTCATTAAAAAAAAGAACAAAGAAAAAGTGAATCTGTATTTTAAGATTAGAATTTTATTTTTTTTTCTCTTCTTTAAATTTGTGTAATTTAATTTTCAAGTTATTTTTCTTTGTAATTTATTTTAATTTTAGTTAATTTGTTTAACATAATTTTTTTTTATAGAACTTGAATGTGTTTTTATAATAAAATTGTAACAGCGTGATAAGGTTAGTATCATAATTTCTCCTTCTCCTTTATTTTTATTAGTTTTGTTTTCATTTTTTGTGTTCTTTGCATGCATGGTCGAAGGTCATTATTACCTAATCTTGACCCTTTAGACCCTGAATTGGAAAAAATACTTCACACACATAAACACATTGCATTTAAAAATAAAATTGAAATGGATTTGCAGAACCAACAACCAGAACCACATGAGTGGCCATTTAAAGACTACTTCAGCCCCTTAGTTAATTTGAGCACATCATGCATGTATGAGTTTTGAGTTGAAACCTAGTGTGCTAAATTGTGTTCCAACATTCTATGGCCTAGAAAATGAGGACCCATATAATTATTTGAATGATTTTCATGCTATTTGTCAAACTTTTAGATACGAAAATTTTTTAGATGATGATATTAAACTTAGATTATTTCCATTTTCTTTAAAGGATAGAGCTCGTTCATGGCTTAATACATTGCCTGCTAATAGCATTACATCATAGGAATAAATAGTAACAAAATTTTTGAATAAATATTTCCCAGTACATAAAACCAATACTATTCGCAATGAAATTTCAGAGTTTACCCAGAGAGAAGACGAGCAATTTTTCGAAACATGGGGGCGATTTAATGGGTTACACTTGAAGTGTCCACACCACGGGTACGAGAAATGGCACCAATTCTAATACATTTTGGAGGGATTATTGCTGCATGTGCAAGAATGACTAATGGCAATAAGTAGAGGAGAGCTGATGTCAAGAAGTGCATCAGAGATTTGAATTTTTCTTCCAGCGACAATCGGATAATTCCCAATAACGGAGTCGATCACTCAGAAATACTAAAAGAATTAAGGGAGTAAATGAGGTTCACATTGGCGAGTCTAAGTTCGGGAATTAAAGAAGTCAAAGAGATGGTTGAAGGTCTTTCCTGACAAATAGCGTCGTTAACAACTGCTAAATCAATAGAACCACATGACCATGATTCATATTCAGATCTCATATTCAGATCAAGTCAATGCCATAGGTGTCATGAGAAAACCATTAAATTACGACCCATACTCCAACACATGCAATCCTGGATAGAGAGACCACCCTAATCATTTATGGTCTCAAGGATTCCAACAAAATAGACCAACAACTCGACCTCCACCAATGCAACCAATTCCTCAAACTCCTCAAGCCTCTCAGCCACCATTTCGACCATACAATTAGAACCCAAACCACTCTCAACCTAGATCATGGGAGGATGCATTCCAAAATTTTAAGAATTTTACTCACTCTACGATCGAGCAACAGAACCGCACCATTGATGAACTGTAAAATGAGAAGAGAGCAGGTTCAACTCACACGCCCAATCAATTTCAAACCTCAAAAAAATGATGGGACAACTTGCCTCTTCAGTTTAAACCTTGGCATTGACTGTTAAAAAAGGTAAATTTCCAAATCAACCAGTGTCAAATCCTAAAGGAGTGCATAAAGCAAATACCAGTTCACCACAGCAGCATGGAGAGGTCAAAGCCATCATGACCTTATGAAAAGGGAAATAAGTCAACAATAAAGTGGAGAAGCCAGTGACAAAAACAACTCAAATTGTACCTATGAATATTGAAGACTCATCATCAAAGGAGAAAGAAGAAACCAACTCGCGAGAATACGTTCCTAAAGCTCCATTTCCTCAGAAGTTAGCTAAAGGGAAGAAAGAAAAATCCACAGGTGAGATTTTTGAAATCTTTAAACATGTAGGTGTTAACATCCCTTTGCTTGATGCTATAAAACAAATGCCTTCTTATGCTAAGTTTCTTAAAGACCTTTGTATGAAAACGACAAATATTTATGTTCAAAAAAAGGCCTTTTTAACAGAAAACGTTAGTTCTATACTCCAATATAAAATGCTTTTAAAATACAAAGACCCAGACTCCCCCACTATCTCATGTAGTATAGATAACCATGCAATTGAAAATGCTTTGTTGGATTTAGGAGCTAGTGTAAATCTGTTGCCTTACTCTATGTTTGTGAAACTTAGACTGGGAGAATTACACCCAACTCCAGTGGTATTACAGCTTGCAGATCGGTCCATGAAAATACCTCGTAGTATTGTGGAGGACGTGCTTATCTAGGTAGACAAATATATTTTCCTGTTCATTTTATTGTAATTGACACTCAATCAATCCAGGATTCAAGGAAGCACATCCCCATTATCTAGGCTGACCTTTCTTGGCAACTGCTGATGCTCATATTTAATGTAGAATTGGTAATATACAGTTATCCTTTCGCAATATGACCATGGAGCTCAATATCTTCAACATTGCCAAACAACCCCACAATATAGATGATGGAATTATTGATTGGATTTAATAGAAACATTAGCTGATAATACTTTTCTTTCAAACCTTAATGATGACCCTTTATAAACATATTTAACTCACTTTAATTTAGATTTTGATATTGACATATCAGTCGATGAGATCAATGCCCCACTTGACTCAACTCCATCCATAAACACAAATAAATAGATGTTAAGAGTTGAACAACTAACACCATCAGAGAATAAACTTAGCCCATCATCAGAATCACCACTAAAACTCGAGCTCGAACCATTACCCAACACTTTGGAATATACATTTTTTAGAGAAGAAAGCACTCTACTTGTAATCATCTCTTCATCCCTAAATGATAAACAAAAGGGTAAGTTGTTGGAAGTTTTAAAAGAGCACAAAAGAGCATTAAGATGAACCATAGCTGATATAAAAGGTATAAACCCAGTAAACTGCATGCATTACATTCAACTTGATGAAAATACTAAACCTACTAGGGAAATGCAACGTCGGTTGAACCCTAACATGAAGGAGGTTGGTAGAACTGAAGTCCTTAAACTATTAGATGCAGGTATCATTTACTCAATTTCTGATAGTTCATGGGTCAGTCCTGTACAAGTTGTTCCTAAAACGTCAAGAGCCACAATAGTTACCAATTCTGATAATGAATTAGTACCCATTAGAGTGACTATATGATGGCGTGTATGCATTGATTATAAGAAGCTGAATTCTATGACACATAAAGATCATTTTCCTTTACTATTTATCGATCAAATGCTTAATAGATTAGCTGGTCATGAATTTTATTGCGTTTTAGATGGCTACTTATGATACAATCAGATTCCCATAGCACCAAAAGATCAAGAGAAAACCACCTTCACTTGCACTTTTGGTACTTTTGCATATAGGAGAATGCCATTTGGATTAAGTAATGCACCTGCTACATTTCAACGATGCATGTTAAGCATTTTTTCTGATATGGTTGAATGATTCATTAGTTCTGCAAATATGTATCGAGAAGAATTTAGTCTTGAACTGGGAGAAATGTCACTTTATAGTTAAACAAGGTATTGTTCTCGGTCACATCATTTTGAGCGAAAGTATTGAGGTTGATAAAGCTAAAGTAGATCTTATTTCCAATCTTCCTCCACCTAAAATAGTCAAAGAAATAAGATATTTCCTTAGGCATGTTGGTTTTTATAGACGTTTTGTTAAAGATTTTAACAAAGTTTCTAAACCCTTGTACAATCTACTTGCTAAAGATGTACCTTTTGTCTTTGATGATTCATGTCTTGTGTTATTTGAAAAACTAAAGTAATTGTTGACATCATCACCCATTATTCAGCCCCCAAATTGGAACTTACCATTTGAGCTTATGTGTGATGCATCTGATTATGCAGTAGGAGCAGTATTCGAACAAAGAGTTAATCGAATTTCCCATGTTATTTACTATGCTAGTATGACATTGAATGATGCACAGTTGAATTATTCAACTACTGAAAAAGAAATGCTAGCAGTAGTATTTGCATTAGAGAAATTTCGATCTTAGTTGTAAAATAATTATATTCACAGATCATACTGCTCTTAAATATCTTCTCTCAAGTAAGATGCAAAAGCTAGACTAATTTTTTGGGTGTTACTTTTGTAGGAATTTGACTTAGAATTCAAGGATAAGAAAGGGACAGAAAATGTTGTGGCTGATCATCTCTCTCGTCTCTATTTTGACACAATTATGGAACCATTACCATTAAATAGGTCATATCCAGATAAACAATTTATGAGTGTGGAAATAGTACAATGGTATGCTGATATAGTTAATTATCTTGTTACAGGTCAACTTTCATAACATTGGACTAAGCAGGACAAGACCAAATTTTTTATGGAAATTGAAAATTTCTTTTAGGACGACCCTTATCTATTCAAGTATTGTGCAGATCAAATTGTTAGATGATGTGTCCCAGAAAATGAATTTTAAAATATCCTTTCATTCTACCATGAACAAGCTTGTGGAGGCCATTTCAGCGCTAAGAAAATAGCTACTAAAATTTTACGGTGTGGTTTCTATTAGTCAACTATATTTCGAGATGCTTACACCTTTTGTTCTTCATGTGATAGGTGTCAACGAATGGGGAGCATTACACGAAAGAATATAATGCCACTAAACCCAATTTTAGTGGTTGAGATTTTCTATGTATGGGGTATCGGCTTAATGGGACCTTTTCCCCCTTCTTTTGGCCATCAATACATATTAGTTGTTGTTGACTATATTTCGAAATGAGTAGAGGTAATTCCATGTAGGACCAATGATCAAAAAGTGGTGATAGGGTTTTTGAAAAGCAACATTGTTTCACACTTTGGATTCCATCGAGCAATAATCAGTGATGGTCGTACCCACTTTTGTAACAAATCATTCAAAGCACTTTTGACAAAGTATTCCATCACTTATAAAGTAGCATCCCCATATTATCCGTAAATCAGTGGCCAAGTTGAGACTCCAATCGACAAATAAAGCACATATTAAAAAAGGCGGTGAGTCCAGACAGAAAAGATTGGTCATTGAGACTAGGGGTGGGCAAAATATCCGACCCGACCCGATCCGATCCGAAAATTTTTGGGTTCGGATCAGATCGGGTCGTCAACGAGACCCAATCGGGTGAAATTGTATCAACTCGATCCGATTCGAAAATCCGATCAGGTTGAGAAAAAAAAGAAAAACTAAACCTGAATTTCAGAATTTACATTTACAGACAATCAGTCAGTCACGGGCTCACAGCAAGCAAACACAGAGTCACACACACAGAGTCACGGATAGCCACACAACACATCACAATTCACAAACACACAGACAACACATTTCACATTTTCACTTTCACTTTCACACAGACACAAACTCTCAACCTCAAGCTCTAGCCTCAACCGTTAGCCCCTCACAAATTTCACAAACCCTCTGCCATTAACGGCTTAACACTTAGCATACAACCCGGCACCTACAAGTACAAGCACAATCACGGACAACCCGGCACTCAAGCACAAGCGGTGCCGGCTAGCCCACTTCGGCGGCACCTGCACGGCCACATCCATCCACGGCATCCCATTGACGGCGCAACACCGCAATGACACGACCCGCAGCAACCGTCGCTGAGAACGAAGCCAACCGAAGCTGAATCGCGATCTGCAAATCTGCTGCTTCATCCGGTCAGCAGCCACCACACGCACCATCGTGAGTTCGTGACCCGATCTACAGATCTGCTGCTTCCAAGCACCGGATCCACGCCTTCAATCCTTCACTCCACCATCACCCGATCCGGTTGAAGATCCACCCGGCTAGCTGCCCCTGAAGATCCACCCGATCCTGTTGAGTGTTGAGCGTTGACTGTTGAGTCTTTAAAAGACTAAAATCGTTGGAGAGTGGAGACTTGGAGTTTTGGAATTGGAAGCCGGCCTTGCCTTTATACTTATGGTATATAACTATATATGCATTAATTATATACTGTTAATTTGCTATATGTTATAATGTTGTATGAGAATTGAGAAAGTGAAATGTTAATTGTAAATTTGTAACTTGGTTGGTACTTGGTATGTTAAATTGCAAATGATATACAATTATGTATTGTTAAATTTCAACAATAAAATGAAAAAATAGGGCATTAATTTTTTGTTACTATTAATAATTGATTTTTTTTTATATGAATAGATTTGGTAGATTAAAAATTGAAATTAAATATTATGTTACAATATATATAATTATATATGTCATATAATTTGGGCATAAAAATTAGGGGTTTGTAATAAGAATTAAGATATGGATAATTGGATATGCAATTAATATTATATTATTTTGGCCAATGGATAACTAGATATTATAAATTAATTAATTACATTAATTTCTTGATTTTCTTTTATGGAATATGCATCTTGAATTCTTGATCACATATAAATATTATGATGGAAAATTGGAAATATCAATTTAAAAAAGTTTCATAAAATTAAATTAAGGGATATTATCATTTTACTACCAAAATTATTCTGAAATATCATGTCAGTACCATGCTTTGCCGAAAAGTGCATTTTACTACCAAACATTTGCGTCGTTTTCAATTTACTAACATTCCGTTAAGAACGTTAAAAATTTGCTGATGTCATAAGGGCATCAAAGACATTTCTAACTGTAAAAGCAAAATTGTCTGTTAATTTGATAGATAAGTTATCATTTTACTACCAAGGTTTTTGGGAAATTATCATTTTACTACCAAGGTTTTAGGGCGATTATCATTTCACTACCAAACTCTTGGGGGTAAAATTGACTTTTAACTCAATTTCCGTTAAACATTAACGTTTTTTTAACGGAATGGTAGTAAATTGATAACGGCGCAAACGTTTGGTAGTAAAATGCACTTTTCGGCAAACCATGGTACTGACATGATATGTCAGAATAACTTTGGTAGTAAAATGATAATATCCCTTAAATTAATAATTTGGGCATAAAAATTAGGGGTTTGTAATAAGAATTAAGATATGGATAATTGGATATTTAATTAATATTACATTATTTTGGCCAATGGATAACTAGATATTATAAATTAATTAATTACATTAATTTCTTGATTTTCTTTTATGGAATATGCATCTTGAATTCTTGATCACATATAAATATTATGATGGAAAATTGGAAATATCAATTTAAAAAAGTTTCATAAAATTAAATTAATAATTATTTGAATCAATGTGTAATACTAACCATTAAGTAGATTTTTTTAATAATCTTTTTTTGTTTTGATTTTTGAATTAATGATTAATAATTAATTGTTTGTATGTTTAGATGTCTGGACACTCAAGATCGAATTCGATGAGTGATGATGACGATCCAAGTGTTCAAATGGAAGGAACTCAAAACGCAAAGCGGAAAAAACCACCGATGAAGAAAAGATCTGCGACGTGGAATCATTTCACTTTACTTGAGGATAATCCAGACAAATGCAAGTGCAACTATTGTGGTAGACAATATCAATGTCATTCAAGGCGTGATCGGATTACAAATATGAGAAATCATATAAAGACTTGTCTTGCATACAAGACATTCTGGGAACAACAAGAGGGAAGTCAACAAAACTTGACAGCTGAGGGTGGGGAAGGAAATGCAAGTAATATGGTTTTGTCTAAAGGGTGGAGTCAAGATGCTTATAGAAGGGCAGTCACCAAAATGATCATTATGGGGGAGTTGCCACTTAGTTTTGTGGATAACAAAGGGTTCATGCATTTCTGTAGTGTAGCCATTCCGCAGTTTGTTATGCCATCTCGGAGAACTATTGGTAGGGATGTTATGGATTTATTTTTGGAAGAAAAGGCAATGTTAAAGAGTTTGATTTGCAACAACAAGCAGCAGGTGTCTATCACCACTGATTTATGGACTTCCGTTTAAAATATGAGTTATATGGTGATCACAGCTCATTTTATTGATAATGACTGGTGTTTGAACAGGATGATTATTAGTTTCAATGTGATTGAAGATCATAGAGGGAAATCGATCGGTAAAAAGATTGTAGTTTGTTTACAAGATTGGGGGATAGAGAGGTTGTTTGCAATCACCGTTGATAATGCCACTACAAATGATGTTGCTGTTAATTATGTAACTATGCAATTGCTTTCATGGAGGAATGATGATGCACTTGTGTTGGCGGGACAGTATATGCATGTGCGCTGCTGTGCGCATATTTTGAATTTGATTGTTGTTTCCGGATTGAATGAATTAAATGCTAGTGTTGCTGCCATCCGGAATGCTGTGAAGTATGTGAGATCGTTCACTACGAGGCTACAGGCATTTAAACAGTGTACTCAACAGATGAGATGTCCAAATGGAACGGTTGTTTTAGATTGTCCTACTAGGTGGAATTCCATCTATTTAATGTTGATGACTGCGTTGAAGTTTCAAGCGGCATTTGATAGAATGGCAGAGGTGGATAAACCATATGAGACATATTTTCTTTCTCAAGAAAATAATGCTAAGAGAGTGGGCCCGCCGGGAGTTGAGGATTGGGAAAGTGCATAACGAATTGTGAAGTTTTTGAAGGTATTTTATGATGCCACATTGTTATTTTCTGCCTCTTTGAGTGTGACTTCTAATCTTTGTTATGATACCATTGGATTAATTGAGAGCTCATTGACTGCATTAGAGGCAAGTAGAGATCCTTGGGTGGAGGCTATGGCTTATAATATGAGGGAAAAATTTGATAAATATTGGGAGTCTTCAGGGAAGATAAATAAAATGTTGATTGTTGCCTCTATTCTTGATCCACGAGCTAAAATGGATTTTGCCAAACATATTTTTTAGATTATTTTTGCCAACGATGGTTCGAAAGATGAAGAAATGACCAAGGCAGTGAAGGATTTGTTGAATGAGCTTTATGATGCATATAGTGCAATGTGCTCCAGTTCCACACCATCCACGTGTAGTGAGAGTGTTCCTAGTGGTACCTATGGTGGTACAAGTTATTCTCCATATTTTACAACTGAGGTTGGTTTGGCGGAGGGTCCTAGTGGCGAAGGTGATGACATTTTCCGAGTTTCTCGCCCTTTCTTTGGGTATGCTCAGAAAGTGTTTGTTCAGAATGAGGGCAAAAGAGTCGCATCTGAGGTGGAACGATATTTGAGTGACCCAGTTGAGGATCCGAGCAATCTTAAGCTCAATGTTTTAATTTGGTGGAAGGTTAATGGATCAAAGTATCCGATATTAGAGAAAATTGCAAGGGATGTCCTCGCTGTTCCTGTTTCCACAGTCGCATCTGAATCTGCCTTTAGCACTCGGCGTCGCGTCATTGATGAATATCGGAGTTCTTTGACCCCTTGTATGATTGAGGCATTTATATGTACCGAAAATTGGTTACAAGCTAAACTTTTTGCTAATCCGGTTTACAACCTTCAGGAAGATATTAAGAAGCAGATATTCTATATGGAGCTATAAGAAGGTAATCTTTTTCTCGTACTTTATAAAGTTAATGCATTATAACTTTATAAATAGCATCTACATGTACTTAAGTTTGTTAATAATTTTTTTTTTTTTGACATTTTAAAGAGTTTGTAAGATCTGACAAGCAATGATCGAAGCGATGTAATTGACTGATATGATTATGGATATTTAAAAGGTAATTTTTAATAGATATTATTATTTATAATTTGATATCATATGTTTAGATTGTAATTTAAACTATAATAATAGACAGTAGATGTTATAGTTTTAACTTTTAAGTTTTAAGTTAAATTGTAAGTTTGTAATGGAGACTATTAAATTGGTAAAAAAAAATAATAGACATTATAATTGTTTTATTTATTTTAGACACATTGAAGTTGGCGGAATCGTATTACATAGAATTATTGTTAACTTTACTTGGTGATGAATGCCATGAAATAAGCTACGATTGACTAAATTTTTTTTCTTATATTTAATGAAGTACACACATGAATTGGGCATATGTGTTTGTGTTTAATGTCCCTTTTATTTACAATACAGATTAAAGAAAGTAGTTAAACAGTTATCATATGTTATTTTTTCAATCTTCTCTAGGGAATAAATGCTTCAATTCTTCAACTTGGAGTGGAAGAAGTTGAAGTTAAAAGTTGTCGAAGTGCTTGCGAGGAATGGTTGGGTCGTGGACGAAGTTGATCTAGATTTACATTTAAACTTTGTTGTGTTTTGGAACTTTGTCATTTGTGTTTTGAAAAATGAAAACTATTTAATTATGTTTAATTTTGTGACTTTGTGTTCTAAAGATTGATGTTTAGAAATTAGAATTGGACATTGTGCTTTGGATGGAGACTATTAAATTTAAACTTTGTGTTAAATTTATTTTTATGCTTTGTGTTAATTTTTAATTTTCATTCATTTGAATTTAATTCTATAGTAGTTTTCCTTTTTTGTTGGTTGAGAATTGATAAAAAAATGATTAGGAAGGTGGATGATCGAGGGAGGACATGGAAGGTGGGAGAGAAAGGTCTTAGTTAGTAAGGTGACAAGAAGGTTTTTTAATTGAAATTTCATTGGTCAACATTATTATTATCATTACTACTATTATTAATTTTCATGTGAATTAATGGATTGGGGAGGGATTGCCTTTATGTTTTAGCCCATGGATAAATTAAAGATTCTCTAATCTCTACAACAAATTGGCATTTGTTAAACGTTTATGATAAATTTTTAGGTGGGGTGTGCTAATGGATTCATTTAAAGGCAAAGAAAATGCTCAAAATTGCATAGACCCGAAATTAATCAAAATTGACCCGAATTAATCCGAATTGATCCGAATTAACCCGAATTGATCCGAACTCGATTTCACCCGACCCGAATTGACCCGAATTAATCCGAATTAACCCGAATAATCCGAATTTAATCCGAACCCTACGTACCCCGAACCCGATCCGATCCGATCCGAATTATATTAAGATCGGATCGGGTTATAACTTCGGGTGAAGTTCGGATGGATTTTTATCTAACCCGATTAACCCGAAATCCGACCGGGTTGATCCGAATTCAATTTTACCCACCCCTAATTGAGACTCGATGATGCATTAAGGGCATATAGAACAGCTTTCAAGACCCCGATTGGGATGTCACCCTACAGGCTAGTGTATAGAAAAAATTGTCACCTACCTATAGAACTCGAGTATTGTGCGTACTGGGCCATCAAGAAATTCAATTTTGACATACAGCAAGCTAGCTTAGAAAGAAGATTACAGTCGGCAGAACTTGAAGAAATTCACAATCATGCTTACGAAAATACCAAGATTTACAAGCAGTGAATGAAAAGTAAATTATAAAAAAATCTTTCACTCCAGGACAGAAAGTGCTTTTATTTAATTCTCGTTTGCACCTATTCCCAGATAAGTTACGTTCTCGATGGTCTGGCTCCTTTATTGCTCACACTGTTTTTCCACATGGGATAATTGAAATTTAAGATTCAAAGAACGGTGCCATTTTAAAGTAAATGGTCAAAGATTAAAGCCATATCTAGAGTACCAACCACATGGAGAGGATACCGAAATAAATTTGAGTGACTTATCGAGTTTGAATTGGGATTTCAGTGATTTAATTTTTTCTTTTCTTCCTTTTTACTATTCTTTTGCTGATTGAAATTATTTTTTCATAAATGTGTTTGTTTAACCATTAAGTTTTCTTTTATCATTTTTAATCATGAGACAGATCCTATTGAACATTCTCAGACAGCTTCAACATGTGCAATGTCATCTTAGGAACCAGATACAATTTTGTAAAAAGCACATCATATTTGGGCTCTGCAACCACCAGAGTTAGTTTCCTATATTGAGGATTTAGAAAGCCAACTCAGAGAAATTGAGGAAAGTATCTACAACATCAAGTTAGAACTTGAGATAAATTCAATAAGAAGACGATTGTAATTTTCTTTGTGTGTTTTAATTTGTTTCTCCATTTGTATGTTTTAGTTTGCTTTGTGTGTTTAAGTTTGTCACCTCGCTTAAGTGGTAGATAACGGTACTCTATGACAATCAAGTCGGTTACTTCAGTTTCCCATAGTAACTGATATTCTGAAATGAAGGTATAGTCAGAGACGAGATTTTAGCAAAGCTTATCAAACAATTCCCTTCACTTTCGTAGAATGCCCTCCTTTCAATTTATAAATCTCGGTCCGAACGCATGCGATTGCTTATGAAGAATAACTTCCCTGCTGACATCCGTTGGTTAATCGAGGCTAAAGTTCACTTGGTAGGTAAGTTGCCTCCCAAATTTGTTGCATACATGCCTGGTTGTGGTAAAGAAAATTACATAAGAAAACGAAGAGCTCGAAGACTTTCTGTTGATTATCATAAGTGTGCTAGAATGAGATGTGATAAAAAACCATGCTCTTTAGGAATGGTGTCTGATAACAGGGAAGATACGATTAAATTCATTAGGGATGGCTTGATTAAAGAGTCATTGGATGATATCTTTTTGTCTTTTGAAACGTATCCTAATGGATACATACAAAGAGCAATTCTCCAGTTATAGTCATTATTTCAGAAAGAGCATGCAGGATACCAATGGATACGTACAAAGAGCAATTCTGACTATAAATGACCCTGTTTGCCAATTTGTAAGAAAACTAGATGGGAAGCCTATCCTCGACCCATAGAGGGTGTTCAAGCTGTTTTTGGATGTAAAACTAGAGGAAGATGTAAGCCATAGTCACAACTACTTGTAAATATTCTTTTACTTCACTGTTGTTTTATTTTACTATTATTTTATCATTTGTATTATTGTCTTTAATAATTTTATTTTATCATTGTTTGCTTTTTCCTTTTTACTATTTTCTTTTTTACTCTCGAGCCATGTGCCTTACCTATTAATTGACACTGACATGCTACCTCATTCATAGTTGTGACCCACTGTCACTAAGATCCTTAAATCTGATTTTTTTTGTTAAGCACTCACAAATTATTTTTGAACCAGTGTCCTAATGGCAGCTACTCTCAATAAACAATTCAAGAACATTTGTGTACTCTCTGGATTTAACTATGGCAAACATAAAGAGTTCGTTGAGGTAGTCATAAATCTCGGTCGAAGAATAGTAGAGAGGGAATTACACTTGGTGTATAAAGGAGGTGACCGAGGGTTATCAAAAATTGTTACAGAAGCTGTTTATATCAGAGGGAGCCAAGTGTTAGGTATTATTCTTACAATCCTAAAACCCTTGGGTTGTTTGTTTAATTCACCAACTGAAGAAGAGTTAGTCGTCTCAGGTATAAAAGAAAGAATAATTGAAATGCTAAATCATGCGGATACTTTTATTTTCCTTTCAGGAGAGCTTTCAACTCTAGAGGCACTAATCACATTAGCATCTTGGGCCCATCTGAACATCCTCTAGAAACCCATCAGTTTGTTAAATGTCAATAACTTTTATGATCACATTTCTTAACCATACAATAAAAAAATTAGTTCATTCATTCCTTAGCAAAAACAATTTTTATTTGTGCATATACTGCTAGTGAGCTACTTGATCTATTACAAACTTATCGACTAGTACCAGATCCCAGGACCTTTGTGTTGGAGTATCCAAATAATGATGGTAACAGTAGCCGCAGTGAGAAGTGCAAATTACATTTAACTCTTCACTTGTAAATATTTTCTTCTGTGTTACACTATCTAGGTGATGTTTTCTAAACTCTACTTCTTTCCTTTCAAACATTGAGGACAATGTTTCATTCTGGTTGGGAGAGGGGATAGTTGACAATTGTGGAATGTTAGTTAAGTTTTTACTGATTTTTTTTATTGTAGAGACTAATCGTGGCTAACTTTTTGAGTAGAAGATGGCTGAATATGGAGTGTAGTAACTCTAAAAATGCATCTTCTTAGTTTAAAAGTTTAAAAAGAAAACAAAAAAAATTCATCTTATTTTAAGTGTGTTCTTTCTAACTTTTTCTTTTTAACTTCTCCTTTATAAATATACATTTTCAAAGTTTTGAGTCGAAGATGGTTGAATATGGAGTATAGTGACTTTAGAAACGCATCTTCTTAGTAAAAAAAAAAAAAAATTCTAAACATTTTCCTTTCTATCATTTTAAGTGTAACTTTTCTAATTAGTTTTTCTGCATCATTGTCACCTTTCTGCATGCATATTTTCTTTTTATATTTAAAATAGGTTGGGGGGTAGAATGCATTAAAAAATAAATAAAATTTGGCAATTTTGTGTGAGTTTTTAACATTGGATGACATGACGACTTTCGAATCTTAGTATTTGTATTATCTTTGGTCTTGAATGATGTTACACCGTATTTGCTATTCTACATGTTGATGTTGGAGACAAATATGAGTTGCTTGAAGGAATGTACATGTCATAATAAATTCCAAGTGCGTTTTTGAACCTACTATTTTTTCTTAAAAAGTAACATTTTTTGCCCATTCTTCATACAACTTAATAATTTATTATTTTATATATATGATCTCTAGATTTTCTTTAAGTCAACCCTCTAAAAAAATGATAAAAAAAAGAAAAAAAAAAGAAAAAAGAGAAAAAAATGTGTTGCTACATCTGAAGGTCCACAGAGTTTTTGAGCCTATTATTTTTTCTTGTAGAGTAATCTTTTTTACCCATTCTTTATACAGCTTAACAGTTTATTATTTTATATATATGATCTCTAGATTTTCTTTAAGTCAACCCTTTAAAAAAATTTTAAAAGAAAAAAAGAAAAAAAGACAAAAGAGAAAAAATGTGTTGCTACATCTGAAAGCCCACCTAATTATTAGATATGGAAGATTATTTAGAGACCTAAAAGACGATGGAAGGCGAGCCTTTCTAGCCATTCATGTTGTGAAATATCCATAGTTAGCCCTTTTAAGCCTTTTATTTAAAAAAATAAAAGTGTTTTCTTGTTAACTTATCATCTTAATCCACTCCAATTTAGAGTATTATCCGATATCTTATAAGTTCCATCACCTATTTATGTTTAAGAAAAAATATAAATAATTATTTTGTTCAGCAAAGTTGTGCCATACAAAAAAAAAAATTAGTTCAAAAAATGAAAAAAAAAGATATACAATAATAATAAATAAGCGAAATGCACATTATAATTTTCAAAAGATCTCTATTTTTTCTCAAACATATATTTTGTTTTCTCTAATTCCCCTTCTTTATTAGCCATGTCCCTAACTTACATTAAGTCCTAATAAAAGTCCTTCTAGATTTTAAGAAACTATAGTCTGAAGTATATGGTTATATAGGCTATAAAGATGTAGTGATGCATAAAAAAATTAAAAAAATAAAAAAGTAAAAAAAAAATAAAAAATGAATACATTGGGTTGACTAGTACTTTGTTTGAGATTATATTATTTCAAAGATATGGACATATTTATTTAATCTTGGTGAGAATGTGTTATATTACTTTTTTATTATTTTCACTCAATTTACCATTCATTGAAGTGATAATTTTTATTGGGTTTTGAAGCGACCCGCCCCGAGCTCACAGGGCGAATCTATCTAATCTAACTTAACTGACTTAATAAAAATTATAATATCCGAAATATTCTATCAAAAATTTGGCAGAACCTCCTCTATAAATATACTATACCCAACCTGTAAATTCATGAAATTAACACTCCCAATATGATTTCAAAATCAACTAACTCCCACAATCAACTTCTTTAGTTCACATACCAAAACTCCTCTAAATATTATAATTTCAAATACAATAAAATATTCTTAGCCACAAATGCGAAATTGTTTATACAGTCCCAAAATATTTTAAAAAAATATCTATAATTCTTAGCACCACCATATAGTTCGAAAATTAATCTACAACTGCTGTTAGGTCGACTGAAGTACCTACAAGTCTCTTAGGAGGGAGAAAAAAATAAAATATAATAAAAGTGGAGTGAGTATAAAATTCAGTGAGCTCAGTGAGTGGATAGTAATTTTTTTAAAATAACTAATTTAATTAAAATAAATACTTTAATCGTTCTATAAACATTTCTCTTTAAAATCTCGAAAGAACTTTAATAATTTCTTTTTACTTTAAAATCATAACACTGATAATATCAAATACTGAATACTGATAAACTATCACAAAACAAGTACCCAGGGAAATAATCTCATCATATCCGGACCTCAACAGACGGACAATCAGGGAACCATCATGTCCCGGAGCTACACGGATAGACGGGAAAATAATGTCTCATCTGTAATCTGAATATCTGTATCTCTATGCATGCATAAGCCCCCAAAAGGCAAAAGCGCCCAAACACACGGCCCAAAACTTCTGTGTGTGTTCAGACGGTCCCCAAAGGCCTCTAATCTCATCTTATTATCTGTATCTCTGTATCTGATGGGGAAGGGTACTGTCTAATGATTTCAAAATAATATCTATGCAGAAATCCATAAACATTTAACTATTTCTGAATCTCATTTCTTTTCTGTGAAACATATCTCAAATCCACTGAATTCTCTTTAAAACTATTATCACGTATTTACTCAAAAATAATAATAAAATCATTAATCAAACTCGTTGCAATAATAATAAATATCAGCTCATAACTAGAAATCTATTTTCTGAGAAAATCATTAAATTTAAACATTTAACATACTTATTTCATAAACATGCTTTACTATCACAACTATGAAAATAGGTTTTATATATTCCACTCACAGTGATGATGTCCTGACTCTGTATCCACAATATCTGCGGGCTGATTCGCATTTGAAGATCCTCCTATTTAAATAAACAACATAATTACTCCCCTTAATATTAAATACCACTAATTTTACACAATATATCCCAAAATGAATATTTATCCGTAATAAACTATTCCCGTATGAATAAAATTACCGAAATACCCCTATATGCCAAAATTACCAAAATGCCCACAACGTCAATATTAACCAAATTATCCTCGGAAGCATAATTTATCGAATTATCCACGAAATTATAAATTATCAATTTGTCCTCGGTCCGGATCGCATAATTAATCACAGGTTCTGAATTTTACAAAATTACCCCCGAAGTACGAAATTACCGAAATGTCCTTAATAACTCAAATTACCGATTTACCCTCGTAATGTCAATTTACCATGCTGCCCTAACTTAAAATTACCAATTAATCCAAAACTTTCCATAAATTACAAATTCACCCCCAAAGCTTGTGAATTTACCGAGTTGCCCCTCAAAGGTCAACGGTGACCGGACTTTGATCAACGGCGGCGGGAAGCTCAACTCAGCTAATTGCGGCCGCTCTGAGTTCCACCATGCCGGCGGTGTCAATCCAAGTGCGGCGACGGCGTCGGATCGAAGCTCCAAAGCCGTGGGTTTTTCCGGTGGTCGTTCCCGGCAAATCAGACGTATCCAGTGATCGTGCTTGGTCGGGAAAGGTTGCTGGGAGGCTGAGGATTGATTTCCAAGTGGTGGCGTCACCCAACTCCAGCTAGATCGACGACGACGAAAATCGGATCTTGCCGCGAGTTTTCGGCTTCAGTTCGCCGGCGTTCTGATTGGTTTCCGGCGACGAGACTGGTACGGGTATGACCAGCGTCTCAAGAGCTTCAATTTGGTACCAAGCTCGGCCGGTGAAGTGGCCGGAATCGGAAGTTATGGCCGGGTCAACGAAACGGGTTGGGTCGGTCAAACCGTCTGGCACTAATCGCCGATATGACGCATAAAGATAAAACTCTGCGCTCATCATAAAATTTCACTTCAGTTTCTTTTAGTTTACTGAACACAACTTCTTTTTTTAAACAATCCACAGTAGCATGGTGAGATGCAAGCCAATCCATGCCTAAAATAGCATCAAAATCTCGAATATCTAAAATAATTAAATTCACTCCAAATTCATGCTCACCCAATCTGATCATATAATCTCAATACACATTCTCGGCCAACATTGACCCTCCGGT
Source organism: Citropsis articulata (assembly GCA_030449925.1). NCBI lineage: Eukaryota > Viridiplantae > Streptophyta > Magnoliopsida > Sapindales > Rutaceae > Citropsis > Citropsis articulata. The sequence continues at coordinate 16,842,333 of JASUUH010000211.1, read as the reverse complement.
AGGTGTACTAACAACTAACCCACATTCTAGTGATTCAGGTTCTCTCTCTATATGCATAGCAAAAGTACGAGAAATAAAAGAATGTGTGGATCCAGGATCAATAAGAATATGAGCCTCACGGCCAATGATAGATAATATACCCATAATGACTTCTGGTGTAGCATGAGCCTCCTGTTGCGTCAAAGCAAAAAATCGAGCCTGAGCATGTGGTCGACCAGGTTGACCTCTCAAACCTGGAGCAGTGGCCTAGCTCCCAGATCTAGAACCCCCTGTCTGTATGCCCCTCGACCTGTCTTTGGTCGGTGAGGCCGATGTCGGAGTCGCTCGAAATGTCACCCTGAGACAAAATAGGGCAGAATCTCTTAAAATGTCTAGGTTGTCCACATAAATAACACACATTGTCTCCAGCATGACACTGGCCCTGATGGTTCCTGCCGCACAAAGGGCAAAAAATCTGCTGCATACTCCTAGAACGATCACCTCGATGTCCACTATTTACATCATCGCCCCAGCTCGACATTACTCTCCATCGATGGTCGCTGACTGTGGTGATAGCTGTCTGTTCTCCCCTCAAGCCTGTACTCTGACTCTTTTGAACACCAACAAAGTAATTTGTATGGGAGCCTCTTTTCGGTGGTCGGCTACTCGAGCCACCCTCTGTCCAACTCTGACTACGCTTTTGTTTCAAAGCCTGAACTCTGCGTCCCTCAGAAATACTGTATTCTACTCTCTTTGCTGCCTCAACAACCTCTACGAACTCAGTGTACCGCGATGCGATTCTGATTGTCTGAATCTCAAATCAAGGCATCCTCAAAACGTCTGAATCTCTCCCTCTCATCACCTACTGCTGATGTAGCGAATCTAGAGAGGTCCATAAATTTCTTCTCATATTCTTCAACTGACATAGATCCCTGAACTAATCGAAGAAATTCACTTCTTTTCATATCTTGGTATACCACGGGGAAATAATGATCATAAAATTCTTTACGGAAAGTAGCCCATGTAATTACAGCATGCCTCTCATATCGACGCTCTACTGTCTGCCACCAATGATAAGCCCTATCCTCGAGTAAGAATGTGGCAAAAGTAAGTCTGTCCTCTTCTGAGCATCCCATTACATCAAAAATACGTTCTAACTTAACAAACCAAGACTCTGCCTCGGGTGGATCTCCAGAACCATTAAAAGTCTTTGCCCCTAAGCTTCGTACACGCTCGATTGAGTTCGTCTGACCAGCGTGCGGTTGAGTCTGATTCTGTACCACTGTAGTTACAATTTGAGCTAGTCTATCTAATGACTATTCAATATTAGGCACATTTCCCGGTGCCTGCTGTGCAACCTCGTGCGTGGAAGACTCAACTACTCCGTCATTTATGGGCTCATTTTCCCCCGCAGGTACATCTCCTGAAGTCAACCCAACTACTAATCTAGTACGTCCGCGGCCACGTCTATTGCTACAGCGAAACATGATGGTGCCTACAAAATATCAATTCTGACTTAATAACAATAAAACTTACTCTAATTACCACGGTAAAGTCTACAGAATCTAAAACCATGCTCTGATACCAACTGAAGCGACCCGCCCCGAGCTCACAGGGCGAATCTATCTAATCTAACTTCACTGACTTAATAAAAATTATAATATCCGAAATATTCTATCAAAAATTTGGCAGAACCTCCTCTATAAATATACTATACCCAACCTGCAAATTCATGAAATTAACACTCCCAATATGATTTCAAAATCAACCAACTCCCACAATCAACTTCTTTAGTTCACATACCAAAACTCCTCCAAATATTATAATATCAAATACAATAAAATATTCTTAGCCACAAATACGAAATTGTTTATACAGTCCCAAAATATTTTAATAAAATATCTATAATTCCTAGCACCATCATATATTTTGAAAATTAATCTACAATCACGGTCATTGATCACTAGGAAAAATAAAATATAATAAAAGCGGAGTGAGTATAAAACTCAGTGAGCTCAGTGAGTGGATAAAAATTTTTTTAAAATAACTAATTTAATTAAAATAAATACTTTAATCGTTCTATAAACATTTCTCTTTAAAATCGCGAAAGAACTTTAATAATTTCTTTTTACTTTAAAATCATATGCTGAAATAGTAATATTTCATAAATCTGCATAAAATCACTAAAATCATAACATTGATAATATCAAATACTGAATACTGATAAACTATCACTAAACAAGTACCCAGGGAAATAATCTCATCATATCCGGACCTCAACGGACGGACAATCAGGGAACCATCATGTCCCGGAGCTACACGGATAGACGGGGAAATAATGTCTCATTTGTAATCTGAATATCTGTATCTCTATGCATACATAAGCCCCCAAAAGGCAAAAGCGCCCAAACACACAGCCCAAAACCTCTGTGTGTGTTCAGACGGTCCCCAAAGGCCTCTAATCTCATCTGATCTGATCTGTATCTCTGTATCTGATGGGGAAGGGTACTGTCTAATGATTTCAAAATAATATCTATGCAGAAATCCATAAACATTTAACTATTTCTGAATCTCATTTCTTTTCTGTGAAACATATCTCAAATCTACTGAATTCTCTTTAAAACTATTATCACGTATTTACTCAAAAATAATAATAAAATCATTAATCAAACTCGTTGTAATAATAATAAATATCAGCTCATAACTAGAAATCTATTTTCTGAGAAAATCATTAAATTTAAACATTTAACATACTTATTTCATAAACATGCTTTACTATCACAACTATGAAAATAGGTTTTATATATTCCACTCACAGTGATGATGTCCTGACTCTGTATCAACTATATCTGCGGACTGATTCGCGTTTGAAGATCCTCCTATTTAAATAAACAACATAATTATTCCCCTTAATATTAAATACAGCTAATTTTACACAATATATCCCAAAATAAATATTTATCCGTAATAAACTATTCCCGTATGAATAAAATTACCGAAATACCCCTATATGCCAAAATTACCAAAATGCCCCCAACGTCAATATTAACCAAATTATCCTCGGAAGCATAATTTATCGAATTATCCACGAAATTATAAATTATCAATTTGTCCTCGGTCCGGATCGCATAATTAATCACAGGTTCTGAATTTTACAAAATTACCCCCGAAGTACGAAATTACCGAAATGTCCTTAATAACTCAAATTACCGATTTACCCTCGTAATGTCAATTTACCATGCTGCCCTAACTTAAAATTACCAATTTATCCAAAACTTTCCATAACTTACAAATTCACCCCCAAAGCTTGTGAATTTACCGAGTTGCCCCTCAACGGTCAACGGTGACCGGACTTTGATCAACGGCGGCGGGAAGCTCAACTCAGCTAGTTCCGGCCGCTCTGAGTTCAACCATTCCGGCGGTGTCAATCCACGTGCGGCGACGGCGTCGGATCGAAGCTCCAAAGCTGCGGGTTTTTCCGGTGGTCGTTCCCAGAAAATCAGACGTATCCGGTGATCTTGCTTGGTCGGGAAAGGTTGCTGGGAGGCTGAGGATTGATTTCCAAGTGGTGGCGTCACCCAACTCGAGCTAGATCGACGGCGACGAAAACCGGATGTTACAGCGAGTTTTCAGCTTCAGTTCGCCGGCGTTCTGCTCGGTTTCTGGCGACGAGATTGGTACGGGTATGACCGGCTTCTCAACAGCTTCAATTCGGTACCAAGATCGGCCGGTGAAGTGGCCGGAATCGGAAGTTATGGCCGGGGCAACGAAACGGGTTGGGTCGGTCAAACCTGGTCAACGGGTCTTCTCTCTCTCTCTAAAACGGAAACGGAAAAAAAATGAAAATCCTTTTTTTTTTTCAAAATACAAATTATTAGAATACCGGACCCGTGACGGAAATAAAATCTGGTTATCCGAGCTTCTAATCGTGTTCGATCTATAGTGATTTAACACCGTGAAAATTTCGAAATTAATTCGAGCTTCAAATAATAATTAAAATGCGTCAAATATATCCGCAATAAATCGTGATACTACCGGCAACTGTAAAATTAATGCCGAAATAAATTTTATAAATGCACTAGTTTAAAATAATTAAAGTGCATATATTACAGGTTTAATTTCCTTGTGAGTGTCACTACAACCAGTGAAATTTTGGGATTTGACATGTCATTCTTGAAAGTGGCTTAACTCCTATAGTTATGACAAAGTCTGTTGGACTGATGCATGTGGATGGTTAATGTGAGTTTGATGTTTCTTTAGATTGGAGATAATGCTTATACTTTTATTTGATTGCTATCATTAATCTGATTGAATAAAGACAATTGTTTAAAAAAAATCATTTTGGGTTTGAATTTTATCTTCACTTTATTTACTAGGGACTAGCAATAAGCTAGTTGGGGGGGTGTGTTGAGTGTTAGAAAATGTATATTTATAAAAGAGAAAATCGTCATTTTACATTTTAAGTCTCACTAATATCCCTACTTTTATGTATTTAATTCTCTTGTTATTTAATTATGTGTGTTATATTATAATTAAGTATTTTAGGGGCATCATGATCGTTTCACAATGAACGAGAGATCATTAGGAGATCGAAAACCTTAGGAGGAGCATAAAAGGAAAATGGCACTGTTTACATGTACGGTATTGTTCATGTTATTGTTCACGACACTGTTCATATATACGGACCGATGATGTGGCATCGACCTATGACGTGGCAGTATTCGATTGGAGAAAGATGTGGCATTTGGTTGCTTATAGGGTATTGACTGATGAGTTAGTCTTGACCGATGATGTGTCACGATTCTATTGAACTAAAATTCTTATGTACTATTGATCGGTGATGTGGCAGCATATACATAAGATTATTTACTATTCAAACCGCGTCAATATTCAAGCCACCACTATTCAAACCGCCTCACTGTGCAAATCGCCTCACTATTCAAACCGCGTGCTCAAAGCCGTCATCAAACTGCATACTATTGACTGATGACATGGTGCAATCCTGAGTGTCCAAACTGTTTTTAATTCGATGACCATGATTTACTCAATGTATCTATAAAAAAAGGGGCTCCCCTCTTAATTTGATACCCCTGATTTTAGTTTTGAGCTTAGTTTTCTGTAATTCTTTCCTTTTTGTATTTTCTACGTATTTTAATAAATTCTCATTTTACTCCTAGTTCAATTATGAGTGGCTAATTTTCTTTCAAGCGTGGGTTGAAGGTAAAGTCTCAACATGTTCCATGGGCTTAATTTAGTAAATTTACTTTCTCTTCCCTCTAATATTTGTGGATGTTTTGACTTTCGTCGACAGATAGTAATAATCTTATTTAGATAACGCACTAGTTTAACTAGCTTTCTAGTGCAAGGTTATTATTATTTGGCACGATAAGCCATTAACACCATATTTATTTGAGCGTGGTTCATGAGATGCAAAATCCCCCCTCATGATTTAATGGGCATTAATAAGGAATATTTAGCCCATGGAGCTTGTTGATGCAGATCCAAATACCCAAGCACTTTATTTCAATATATTTAATTTCAATTTATTCCTGCCATTTTTATTTAAATTCCAGGATAATCTAAATCACTTCCACCACAAATCCAATTACCCTCTTACTAAATTAATTCTACACACAATTAAAATCCACCTGCTCGTGGAATTGACACTCGACACCATTAATCTATTCTACAATAAATTCGTGCGCTTGCGAGTTCAATAAAATTTGCATAACAAATATTCAAGGAGAAAAAAGAGAGATCATAAAGACTAAGCGGAACTTAATTCCTCATCTTATTTTCTTGTTTTTATTTGTTTGTGGGAATATATTTCATGGCTAAAACGATTATTGTTACTATTTTATCACAAATCATGAACTAAACTTTATTGTGGTCGAGTGATAAATAAGCTTCATAGTTATTTCACTAATATATATGTGTTGCTCTGGATTTGTTATAGTATTTTGTCTCGAGTTTACTTATTGCAATTCTCGATTTTGGCTGACCACCCATTTAGTGAATACTAACTATGAAGAAGCCTAAAAATTGTCTAATTTAGTGGAACAAATTAAGATAATATATGGTTTTAGATTAGGTTTCCTAAGTTGAGTTAATCTCGATTTGAACAGGGTCATTCTTGATCTAAAATTAATGAAGAACTAAATATAGAAATTCACCTTGTAGGCAAATTGGAACCTAAAACACATAATGTTATATCTAATATTAGCATAACAACTGGTCATTCTTAGGTTGCATTTAGATATAAGGTAACCAACAGGCGACGGTTAAGGATGCATGAGCGATTCTGCCCAGTGTTGTAGTAGATATTGTAGTAATAATACTGTAATTAGAAAAATGGTCAATACCATTGAGTGAGTTTAATCACTTAACTACTCATTTCCCATTGAGTTTGTCTTTGTATTTGCCTTAAGAATGTTCCTTATTGCTTTTTGTTTATTGCATTTTTTTAATTTAGTTAGTTCATTAGCTTCATTAATTATTTTATTTTAATTTAGATTAAAATTGCAGTATTAAGATTACTGTAGCAAATCCTATAATATCAATCCCTGTAGAGACAATCTGAATATTTATCAGTATATTACTTGTTGTGTATACTTGTATATTGATACCTATAGTAATAAAAATCACCTAACACTAACTTCCTATCTAGTTTTCTTATAAACTGGTAAATTGAGTCGTTTATAGTCAAATTCTCGAGAGTATTGTCGAGTGTTAGAAAGTGCATAGTTATAAAGGAGAAAATCGTCATTTTACACTTCAAGTCTCACTAACATTGCTACTTTTATTTATTTAAGTATTTTGTTATTTAATTATGTGAGTTTCATTATAATTAGGTATTTTATGTATTTTAGGGGCATCGCGATCGTTTCACAATGAACGAGTGATCAGACAGCAAAACGGACGTCACATTTGAACTCAGGACGGTGGAAAACCTTACGAGGAGCATAAAAGGAAAAATGTCACCGTTCACATATACGGTACTGTTCATGATACTATTTACGACACTGTTCATATATACGGTCCGATGACATGGCATTGACCGATGACGTGGCATTGACTGATGATGTGGCATCGACCTGTGACGTGGCAGCATTTGATTGGACAAATTATGTGGCATTGACTGCTTATGTGGTGTTGACCGATGACGTGGTATTGACCGATGATGTGTCACGATCTTATTGGGCTAAATTTCTTATGTACTGTGGATCGATGACGTGGTAGCATTTCAGTGGAGCAAAAATCGTGTGTACGGTACATGTACATATATAAGATTATTTACTATTCAAACCGCGTTACTGTATAAATAGTGTTACTGTGCAAAAACGCGTTACTGTGCAAACCGTGGTCAAACCGTGTTACTGTGCAAACTGTGGTCAAACCATGTTACTGTTGACGTTAGTTGATGACGATGGTCACGATTCACTCAATGTATTTATAAAAAGGGGGCTCCCCCCCTAATTTGATACCCCTAAATTCATTTCTAAGCTTAGATTTCTGTAATTCCTTCTCCTTCTTGTATTTTCTATGTATTTTAATAAATTTCTATTTTACCCCTAATTAAAAAATGAGTAGCTAATTTTCTTTTAAGCTTGGGTTGAAGGTGAAGTCTCAACATGTTCCATGGGCTTAATTTGGTAAATTTACTTTCTCTTCCCCTCTAATATTTGTGGTTGTTTTGACTTTTCGTCGACAAATAATAATAGTCTTGTCTAGATACCGTCCTGGTTAAACCGGTACCCTAGTACAAGGTTATTATTATTGTACGATAAATAGCACCATATTTATTTGAGCGTGGTTCATGAGGTGTGGAATCCCCCCTCATGATTTAATTGGCATTAATAAGAAATATTTAGTCCATGGAGCATGTTGATGCAGATCCAAATACCCAAGTGCTTTATGTCAATAGTTTCCAGTTTAAGTTATTCCTGCCATTCCAATTTGAATTCTAGCATATTTTAAATTTCTTTCACCATAAATTCATCCACCCATTTAAGAAAATTATTTCTACACATAATTAAAATCAACCTCCTCGTGGGATCGACACTCGTCACCATTAATCTATTCTACAATAGATTCGTGCGCTTGCGAGTTCAATAAAATTTGCATAACAAGCATATCGCACATGTTCTTTCTAGAATAATGACCATAACTGGAAAATTGCACGCTATATGTATCTATTAGGATGCGTTTTGAGACTCGAAAGGATATTATCCAATGACTCTTTATTAAAGTCATCCCTAATGAATTAATCTTGTCTTTCTTGTTATCAGACATCATTCCCAAAGATTTACAAAGACATCTACTGTAGTTTTTCCAACCACACTTATGACAAAAAACTCAGAGCCATCTAGTGGTTTTTGTGAATAATTATCTTTCCTTTAACGAGGCATGTAAGGAACAAATTTGAAAGGTAACTCCCCTACCAATCTTAATGTGGCTTAAATTAGCCAATGGATGTCAATAGGGATGTTATTCCTTATAAGCAGTCACAAACGTTTAGACCAAGTTTTATAGATTGTGAGGACTGCTTTTTGAGAGACAAAAAAATTCCTTGTAAAGCTTTGCAAGAATTGTGTTCCTATCTATACCTTTCCTTAAGAATATTAGTTATTGTGGAAAATGGAAGGAACCGACTTTAATATTAATGGAGTAACATTAATACTCTAGATATGGTTTTAATCTTTAACTATTAACTTTAAAAGTGATATCATTCTTTGGATCCTTAATTTCAATGGCCCCATATGGAAAAATAGTGTGAACAATAAATGGACTAAACCCTCGAGAGCGTAATTTACCTAGGAATAGATATAGGCGAGAATTAAATAATAGTACTTTCTAACCTAGTGTAAAAGATTTCTTCATAATATATTTGTCATGAAATACTTTCATCCATTGCTTGTAATTCTTGACATTTTTACATGCATCATTACGAATTTCTTTAAATTTTGCTAGTTGTAATCTCCTTTCTAAACCAGCCTATTGCATGTCAAAGTTCAAATTTTTAATTGCCTAGTATGGCACAATGCTTGAGTTCCACTTGCTGGTGACTAGCGTTTCCATACATTAGCCTATAGGGAGACATTCTAAAAGTCGTTCAATATCCATAATGCATCATGAAGTCTTAATGACCATTATTTTATGTTTGGTATCACTGTCTTTTCTAATATGTGCTTTATTTCTCGATTGAAGATCTTAACTTAGCCATTAGTTTGTAAAGGGTATGGGGTAGCCATTTTATGTGTGACGGGGTACTTTACCAAAAAGACTTTCAATGATTTTTTATAAAAGTGGGTACCATTGTCACTTATTATTACTTGAGGGAATCCAAAGCGCAAAACAATATTACTCTTCAAAAATCCCAACAACTTTGATGCACAATGAACAACTAATATGTATTACAAAAATGGGTATCATCATCACTGATTATCACTTAAGGGAATCCAAAGCGCGAAATAATATTGCTCTTCAAAAATTCTATCACTACTTTGTGATCATTAGTTTTTGACGGAATTGGTTTTAACCACTTTGACATATAATCGACAGCAATCAATATATATTGATAGCCAAAAGAAGAATGGAATGATCCCATAAAATCAACGCTCTACACATAAAAACTCTCGACTAGTAGAATAGAGTTTAGTGGCATCATGTTCCTTCATGTAGTGCTTCCTATGTTATGGCACTTATCACATAAAGAATGAGAAATGTAAGCATCTCAAAACAAAGTTAGCCACTAGAAACCACATTGTAAAACTTTAGTTCCCATCTTCTTAGCACTATAATGGCCTTCATAGCTTGTTTTGAAATTTGCTCTCTAGGACGCATTATCTGATAATTTAATATGTACAATACTTGAACATATAAGGATTATCCCAAAAGAAATTCTTTATTTCTACAAAATAGTTGGCCTTGTCTTGCTTCGTCCAATGCTCTGAAAGTTGCCTTGTGACCAGATAATTAAGGGCCAGTTTGGGAATGCTGTAGCTTTTAAAATAATTGTTGTTAGCTATGCTGTAGAGATAATCAGCAGTGAAGAGAATCAGTTTAATGTTTGGTAAATTTTGTTTTCAGAAGTACTGTGAGTTTTGAAAGTCTTAATAGACATTTGATAAATTTTATTGTTAATCTGCTACGAGAAAATAAATGACTAAAATGTACATAATATAAGATAAAATTTACTTATATATATAAAAACATGTATATATAATATTTTTAATTGTGTATTATAATAATTTTTACTAAAAATAAAATTTATAATATAGTGATTTTACTTTTTTATTTTTCTATTTTAAAACAATTGATAATTAAATTAATAATATAGTGAAACAAATTTAATAATAATTCGACCAACAAATTGATATTAATAAATTGATATTGATGAATTATAATAAAAATTTATTAAAATATTTATTTTGTTTTCAATTTGAATAAGGATAATTTTGGATTTAGGTAAGTATTTTAAGGATACTTATGGAATTGTATTAAAAGATAAAATTAATTTTCAAAATCAGAATCTAAAAGTTATTTTTTCTCTACTTTTCAAAATCAGCTATAGGAGGGGCTGATTTTGACCAAAGTGATTCTAATTTTTTTTTACCAAACATTAAAATTAAATTTTAGATTTTAGATTTTTTTAGGCCTCCTAAAAGCAATTCCAAACGGGCCCTAACTATATCAGGACACTATTGTAATACTTCCACATTTATCTAAAAATGATTCATTCAATAGTAGTGGTTCTAGAATTGTGTCAAAATTAAGGTAAGAGAGATGATCTACCATCATATTTTCTGTGTCTTTCTTATCTTCGAATTGAAGGTTGAATTCTTACAACAGCAACACTCAGCAAATTAGTCTGATCTTTGCATTTTTCTTTGTAAGAAAATATTTAAGAGCAGTATGATCTATAAGCACAATTGTTTTATATCCTATGAAATAAAATCAAAATTTTTCTAATTCAAGCACTACTACTAGCATTTCTTTTTCATTAGTTGAGTGATTCAGCTGTGTATCAGTTTCATTGGTTAAGTAATTCGACTTTTCGTATGACCAGTTTTTGGTCCAATAATGTGCGACCATGTAATTGGTCAACATAAAAGTCAACTAGCATTGATTTGGTGTATTGCATGTATCGTAAGCTTATTTTTTGATCCAACAGTATGGTGTCATGTCATCAATCAATGTAATTGGATGCCTCTATGTCATCGATCAGTGTCATGTCGGCTGAGCCTCACCAAAATCGTAATTTAAAATTACGATTTTACCTTTCATGCCTTAGGTTTTTAGTTATTTTGAGCTTAAAAATGCTATTTGTTTTGTTGTTCGATTTCAAATTAATTGTTAAATAACCAAAATACCCCTAAAATACATAAAATGTTCAAATTATAACAAAACGCACACAATCAAAGTCTAAAAGATTTAAATACATAAAAGTAGAAATGTTAGTGAAACTTAAAATATAAAATGATGATATTAACCTTTATAAATATATATTCTCCAGCACTCAACAATTATTTAAAACAGTCTACATTTCCCATGATTATATTGCAACTATTGTCTTACTTTATTATTTAATGACTATGTTGTAGTATATTAAAATATATAAAGTTTTATATTATAGCATTTTTTTTTTAAAAAGTAATTGCATTGTGATCTCATTAATGTTTACTATTAGTTAATTACATGAAAATTCTATGTGCTAAGTTGACATTTCCTCATTTTTAGAAATACAATTTGAAACACTTATGACTCACACCCTTAAAAGGCTTTACACAAACACAAAATTCAAGCATAAAATCTTTCACAAACACAAAATTCAAGCACCAAACCAACAAGTTGTGCTTTAAAAGAGACTACAAAAAATAGTAGAAGCCATACAAGGTTCTTATTATTTTATCAAAAAAATCGGATGTTTATCAAGGACAACCTCTTGTTTATTCTTTAAATATAATTTATACTTTCTTTATCTTCGGTGAGACTTTTTCCTACTAACAGTAAAAATAAATAAAAAGGAGATAAATGAAGTAGATTTAGTTGAAAACATTTCATTAACGATCTAATGTCCTATTTAGTAGCGAGGTACTGTAACTTTTACACTACAATTACCATAAAAAAAAATTGTAATTATGAAATAAAAGTTAAGAATTCATAGTACATATAACTTTTAAATAATAATTTAAAAAAAATAGTAAAGATATTATAGGTTTTTCATTACACAAATGATGAATCAATTATCTTAACTTCCAAGTCACAGTAGTTATTGCTGACCAACTACTTTACTATTGTAACCTAAAAGTTGCAGCTGTTCAACCCTTATATCAAACAGGACCTAAATGAAATGAAAGGCATTTATTGGAACTATTATTACAAATGGGATGTTATGGAATTCAAAAGAAAGATATAATTAGGTCGAATTGTCAAATGTGGTCCCTCTTTTTTTTTTTTTTTGTGCGGACACGTTATTAAGCCATATAATTAAATAAAGTCAGCGTTCAAGTCACTATAAAAGTATATGATTTAATAACGTGTCTGCACTGACTCTATTAAATATATGGTTTAATAACGGGTCTGCATGAAAAAATGAAGGTGCTCGCATTAGTGAAGGTAAATAACATAAGAACCATACAGCAATAAGCATTTCATCTTCAATTTCGTTTTCCATGAAAGTTACAAAGCAACACATTATAGAGATTACACTGATTAACTTAACTTTGTAAGGCCACCAGCAGCTCCATTATCAGCAGGTGGGAGAGCAACCTCCTTGGAATTAGTAGATTCTTCAGGACTCTTTTCATCTTTTACCGCCAATAAGACAAGAATCACAAGCAATGGATAACTAATTGTGGTCAGGGACCAATTAACAACCAGCTGAGATAGCAATGGAACTTTGTGTGTATCAACTTGCCAAGCCACTGCAGCCCCTGCACTTTGCACCCCCTTGTAAAATCCACTATACCTGCAATAGATTATCAATTAAATGAAACCAACAATTGTTACGCTATGCTAGTGCTTTAGCTGATTACCTGCTGAGGGTTTCAGAATCATCAGCTAAAGCTCCAATAACCCAGTAAACCATACTCTGAAACATAGCATCGAGTAACCCATAGCAAAAATACAAGACAAATGGGCCAGGAAAATCAGAACCGGAGTTCTTGAAATCCAGTTTGGCAGGGGGTTTATCATGTGAGTAGTTGAGCTGGTTGGCCAGTCCACCCGCCCAAATAGCAGAACCTAACAGAGCAACAACAACAATTCCAACAAAGCCTCTTTTTCTTCTAGTTGGGAAACTGAAATCAAATATGTAGCCAATCCCAACTGAACCCAACATCTGGGCACCCCAGTAAAAAACATTGTTCAATCCTCTAGTCCTGAGATTAAATTGAAGGCCGTTAACATTGTTAAACTGGTAACTGTAAAAGAAGTTACTAGCCCAAGAAGCAGGGAAAATCAAAAGCATCTTCCAATTTGAGAACAACTTGAGAACTTGGGTGATCTCGGTAGAGACATTGGAGTACTTGATATTAGTACAATGAGTACCATCATCACGAATCACACGACCGGGTGGCAAAATAGCCAAAGACAGGAGAGCACCAGCAGACATAAAGCACATAAACCCAATATAAGTCCCATCATTAACTGAAACAGCCTCGTTTCTATTGTAATTGAGAATGAATGGAATGAGACCCCCAATAACACCACCCATGTTAAAAATACTCCAAAAGATGGAAATATAAGTACCTTTGCGATTAGGAGGAGGATAGGAAGTCATAATGGCTCCCTCTGCAGCCCAAAGGAGGCCAGCACCAATACCAAGTATGGCTCCAGCGGCAATTGCAAAGGCCTGATGCTTGTGGTGATTGTAGTAAAGAAATGAACCGGCGTAAAGGACGTAAGTGCTACAAGCTGAAATAAGGGTGACTTGAGGTCCCAAAATGTTGTAAATGCCACCACCAAGAATGCCAAAGATTGTGAAAGTTGTGTAGAGGGCTGTGTTAGCGTTGTTGGCGGCAGTGGTGTCAACTTGGCCACCACCGCCCAATCCCGAAAGAGCATTGAACATTCCAGGACAACAAAAGCAAACAAGCCCAATCAAGCAAACCTGCACGAGTGGTGAGTTGTATCTGAATCTTGATTTGCCTGCTACCATCTGTTGTTTCCCAGCTGATTCCCCTCGCTCACTCATGGTTATAATGATTTATGATTTTCTTTTTTCAAATCGGAAGGGGAAGTATTGGGGGGCCAGGAATCCGGTGAGAAAGTTTTGCAAGCTGGGTTTGTGAACTGGGGACACTTGGTATGAGGGCCGAGAAAGCGGACAGGCGCATTTATCGTGGCAGCTCTCGTAAGGCACTATTTTAATCAAGTGTGCTCCAAATAAGTTTTGTCATATTAACTTGGCATTAAATGAACGTATCAAGGGGTGGATTATTTTTTTGTTTTATAGTCTTATTATATGGTCTCAATTCTCAACAAGAAAAGTCTTATTATATTTTTTTGATATTTTTCGAATATTTGGGAGGATTTAAAATTTAAGCGGTGTTATATTAGAATTGATATAAATAGGTCTCAATAATTATAAATATCAGTTGTAAATCTTATATAATATGAGCTGTAATCTGAGCATTAGTCTCATATAATAAAAAAAAAAAAATTCTCAACAAAAAAAGTTCATATTTAGATGTCATAAATATAATTTTATCATATAATAATTAAGACATGCATTTCGAAAAATAAATGTTTAATATTTGAATGCAATAATTAATTTTTTTTTGATCTTTTGATCCTAATACTTTATCCTTAGTTATCTATCTTTCTCGTATTAAATAATATATAAAACACAAATATATCATTAATATTATTTTTTTGCTTGAATATTTATTTTTAAGAAAACCATCTACCTAAAAGTAATTTCTCATTCTGAAAGAGAGGTTATTGAATAATTTGGATATTTTGTCACTCGAAGAGAAGGTATTAATTACAAAATAATTTTGATTCGGATGAATTCTAATGTAGATTAGAAGAGATTTATCATGAGAGAATGGCCCACCCCTCACATAACTCATGAGTACAGATGGAATTGCGTTTTTGGGAACCATGACGTACAAGTTGAGTGTACATGCCTCTTAATGTCATCATTAGCATGTGAAAGCGACTTGTCAGGTATCTCGGAAACAAAGTCAACCCACTGCATTTCTATTGGCGCACTAATAGCTATAGGTAATAATAGCCGGCCGCCTGCAATTTTATTATTTTACATTTCTCTTTTTGAATGACACCCCAAATCTTTCATGGTCCGGATCCCGGCAATCGATGGATTAACTTCATCATATTTGTGTGCTTTAATACGTGGGGAAAATTATTCATGTAATATATGGCTATAGGAGAATATTATTGTATTTTAAATAAAGAGATGTAACTTTAAATTATTCATGTAACAATATATAAATATATTGTTAGGATATATATTTCTTTTTTCAATAAAGATATTTTCTACTATTTTCTTATTGAATAATATTTTATTTTGAAGGATTCCCATTTAAGGAATAAATAATTTCTTTTGTAAAACTTAACTTATTCAATGAGAAAGATAATTTATATAAGAAAAAAAATACTTCTCCTATAAGAAATAATCTATATATACGGGATTGGTTAAGTTCACTTACTTACATAATATAATAACTAATTTTTCTACGAGTAGATAGTTTCTAATATGATATAAACGGAATTTTTATTAAGAGATTGAGTGGTATTAAAATTTTTAGTATGAGGAAAAGTACTAGAGTGATTGTAATACTTTTTCACATAGTAAATTTTTCTCTCGTTGTCTTTGGCAAAAAGTCTTGTATTTTGTTTATTATTTGTTTGATATTTTTTCTTGCAACATCATGAGAGAGATTAAAGTTCCCTAACAAGTGCTATCAGAGCTAAGATTGCAACATAGAGCAAAGATGTTAGCAACGAGGTTTCCAAAACCTGTGAAGGTAAGAATAGAAAAGTTTAATGGATGAACAATTTTAGCATGTGCAAGTTCTAGTTAAGGATATATTGATTGAATTTGGTTACACAAGAAAAGTAAGGGGTATGTATACCATGATCCCATTGGTGGAAAACTGTGGAGGCATGTAGACAATCAAGATTCATTTTGACAATCAAGATTATCAAAATGATGAAAGTTCCGCAAATAGCTCTAAATTAATAGATAGAGATACTGATAATGTCTGCTAGTGGTGTGTCTATTTTATCAATGAGAAACTAATTTATCCCTTTTGGCGTGCCATGGAAGACGATGTGCTCCTACTAGCAGGTTCATGGGATTTGCACACAAGTTATGGTTTGGCATTTTATGGAAGGTATGTGGTGGAACTTTTATGTTGATATGTCTCTTTTTTCAATAAGGATATTTTCTAAGCTTTTCTTTTTTAGTAGTTTTCTTATTCGAAAGGATTTCTATTTAAAGAATACGTAATTTCCTTTAAGACTTAACTTTTTAAAGGAGGAATAAACTTATATAAAGAAAAAAATGCTTTTCTGATACGAAATAATTACTATATAAAAAGAGGTTGAGTTCAATTACTTGCATAACATAATAATTAGTTTCTCTCCAAGTAGACAATTTCTGATGTGAGGGAAATGGTAGTTCTACTAAGAATTTAGGTATTATTAAGGTTTTGAGTACGAGAAAAAAATAATAAAGTGATTAAAATAATTTTTTACATAGTAGATTTTTCTCTCATTGTCAGTGGCTGTTGTAGTTTTTCTCTGATATTTGAGTTTTCCGCGTAAATTCTTATATTGTGTAATTGGTTTTGTTTTTCATCTATTTTTTATTTATTATTTATTTGATATTTTTGCTTATAAGATCTTAGGTAGGATTACAATTTCCTAGTTAGAAAAAAAATTAAGGCGCGTTTGTCGTTTGGCTTTTTCAAAACATTTTTTTTTAAAAAATAATTATTGAAAATAAAAAGATGTTCAAAAAAGATGTATTTGCTACAATTTTATAGAAAAAAATTTTAAAAACTAAATATATAAAATATATATTTGGTATTTTTTAATAATTAAATATAACAGACTACCGTCAAATAAAATAATATAAATAATATGAGATAGAATTTAATTAAAATTGATTGCTATAATTTGTTGATATATTTTCTCTCTCATTTTATTGTTGTTAGTAGTATCATTTATTATTTTAATTAATTAATTAAATTTTATTGGATGGTGTGCAAATTGAAGGTTAGGGGAATAAATTAAAGGATCAAAATCGAAGAGAATGGAAGGTTATCAGACTTATTGCACCTGGATGTAGAGTGGAACATAAATCGATTTTTAGGAAGGAATAGAAGCCTAATTCATTTAGTACATCACGTGTGGAGCATAAACCAAATTGAAAAAGATTTTATTTCTTTTTTTTTTCCTACATTAAGGAGCCCAAGAAGGCTAAGCAAACACTCGGCGAAGGATTGAGATCCCTAAGCCATCATACAAAAGCCGAGCAGACACCTTAAGAGGGAGGCAAGAAAAACTGTGAATTCCCAGAGTAAGCTTAAGGGCATTGAAGCCACAAAATCGCTACACAATTCGATTTCTTATAAATATAATTCAAAGCTATTCACCAATTGCGATCCATCAACTCCTTTACAAAATGAATCAAATGATAATAAGTATTAACGGTTTACATCTTTAGCAATCGATATGCACTATCAGCTTCAATGAGAAGATCACGAATGCCAACTTCCCAAGCTAGCAAAATGTCATGGACCGCAGTCGTGACACCCAAGATATGCGCTTGTACGCTAGTATCGACAATGGTTGTGCCGATTGTTGGAAACGTGCTGCAGGGCCTGCGTGTGGGGAATACAATGGTCCTAGACTCTTTGGAGTTCAGACAGGTCGACCTGATTGAGTTTGGGGAACTCGTCACTAGTCAAGGACTTAACGTTGAAGAGAGGTCTAGGCAAAGCCTTACACACACTGGTTAGTAATTGGAGTCATTCTCTTGATGATCCCAATGCAGGGCGAAACTAGTCGATATTGTTCCACTTCTACTAGGCTTAATCTCATAGTATAGGATGTGGGAGTGCTGCACGGGCTCGAAACCTCTCATCCCGTGACAAATGGTATCAGAGCCATGGTTGCCATCTCTCGAAGCCCTCATTGTGAGCTCACCAAGCACTCCAATGCCGCACCACGAAGGTCCCCACCCTTTTGGGCGCAAGGGTTAACAAGCGGGACGAACAAGAGGGTTCTCACACCCCCAAGTGTTCACACTGAGGCCGACGGTATTTGCATGCGGGTCCTCTCCTTGGATCTAGGACGAATAGGCAAGGAGTTCATAGGTGAGATTGACAAGGCAATCCTCACGTTTTTGCACGAAAGTGCAATTTGCAAGGCATACTTTTCATGCACGAGGACGTGCATAGTCATATCGGTGGGAGAATATCACGGACCGCAATCGTGACACCTAAGATATGCACTTGTATGCTAGTATCGACAATAATTGTGCTGATTGTAGAAGACGTGTTTCATGGGTGTCCGTGTGGGGAATACAATGGTCCTAGACTCTTTAGAGTTTAGGCAAGCTAACCCGATTGAGTTTGGGGAGCTTGTTGCTAATCAATGACTTAACATTGAAGAGCGGTCTAGGCGAACCCCTACCCACACTAGTTAGGAGCTAGAGCCGTTCTCTTGATGAGTCCAAGGGGGGCGAAACTAGTTGATATTATGCCACTTCCACTAGGCTTACTCTCGTAGTATGGGATGCGGGAGTACTGTACGAGATCGAAATCTCACGTCTCGTGACAAAAAGCCTCTGATAAATTCGCCATAACTCAGTCATTGTTATCGAGCACACACCAAGATTAATACTGAAACCTGTTACCTACTTACCTTTTCTATCTCGAACTAAACCCCTAGACCCAGCAGTACCTTAGTTCTTTCTAGAACAATCGATATTCAATTTGAAGACACTCTTAGAAGTAGGACTCTGTTGTTTTAGGGGGGGAGCCCCCTTTTTATAGATACATTGAGTGAATCGTGACCATCGGATTAAAAACAGTTCGGACGCTCAGGATTGCGCCACGTCATCAGTCAACAGCCAACGTGTGAACAGTAACACGGTTTGACCACAGTTTGCACAGTAACACGATTTTGCACAGTAACTTGGTTTGAATAGTAAATAATCCCATGTATGTGCATGTACCGTACACACGATTTTTGCTCCACTGAAATGCTGCCACGTCATCGATCCACAATACATAAGAAATTTAGCCCAATAAGATCGTGATACATCATCGGTCAATACCACGTCATTGGTCAACGCCACATAAGCAGTCAATGCCACATAATTTGTCCAATCAAATGCTGCCACGTCACAAGTCGATGTCACGTCATCGGTCAACACCACGTCATCGGACCTTATATATGAATAGTGTCGTAAACAGTACCGTATATGTGAACAGTGACATTTTCTTTTTATGCTCCTCCTAAGGTTTTCGACCGTCCTGAGTTCAAATATGACGTTCGTTTTGCTGTCTGATCACTCGTTCATTATGAAAGGATCGTGATGCCCATAAAATACATAAAATACATAATTATAATAAAACACACATAATTAAATAATAAAATACTTAAATAAATAAAAGTAACAATATTAGTGAGACTTGAAGTGTAAAAGGACAATTTTCTCTTTTATAAATATATACTTTCTAACACTAAATACACCCCCCAACCAGCTTATTGCTAGTCCCTAGCAAATAAAGCGAAGATAAAATTCAAAACCAATTTTTTTTTTTTTTATAAAACACACGTGTTTATTCAATCAGATTAATGATAGCAATCAAATAAAAGTACAAGCATTATCTCCAGTCTAAAGAAATATCACAACCACATCAACAATCCACATGCATCAGTCCAACAGACTATAGTAATCAGGCCACTTTCAAGAATGACATGTCAAACCCCAAAATCTCACCGGTAGTAGTGACACTCTCACAAAGAAATTAAACCCAATAAAAATTGTCACTACAATGAATGGTGAATTGAGAGAAAATAACATAGAAATATCACACACTCTCACCAAGATGAAAGAAATATGCCCATAGCATAGAAATAATACGATCTCAAATAAAGTACTAGTCAACCCAATATTATTCTTTTTTTTTCTTTTCCCTTTTTTTTTTAATTTAATGCATCACTACATCTTAAAAGCCCATATAACTAGCTTTTACTTCATACTATAATTCCCTAAAATCAAGAAGGGCTTTTATTAGGACGTAACGTAGGCTAGGGAAATGGTTAACAAAAAAGAGGAAATATGGAAAACAAAATACATGTTTGAGAAAAAATAAATATTTTTTTAGAAATTAAAATATGCATTTTGCTTATTTATCATTATTGTATATCTTTTCTCTATTTTTTTTCTTTTTGATTTTTTTTTTATATGGCACAACTTTGTTGAACAAAATAATTATTTATCCTTTTTCTCAAACATGAATAGGTGATGGAACTTTTATGATATCGGGTAATACTCCAAATTGGAGTGGGTCAGGATGATAAGTTAACAAAGAAAATGTTTTTTTTTTAAAGGGCTCAAAAGGGCTAACTATAGATATTTTACAATAGGGATGACTAGAAAGACTCAAACGGATCAAAGATGGCCTTCCATTGTCTCTTAGAGCTCTAAATAATCTTTCATATCTACTAGTTAGGTGGGCCTTTAGATGTAGCAACACACATTTTTTTTAATTTTTTTTTTAAGGGTTGACTCAAAGGAAATCTAGAGATCATGTATAAAATAATAAGCTGCTAAGCTGTATAAAGAATGGGCAACAAGGGTTACTCTCCAAGAAAAATTAATAGGATCAAAAACTCACTTGGAATTTATTATGACATGTGCATTCTTTCAAGCAACTCATATTTTTCTCCAACATCAATATATAGAATAGCAAGCATGGTGTAACATCACTTAAGACCAAGGATAATACAAATACTAAAATTCAAAAGTCATCATATCATCCAATATAAAAAACTCACACAAAATTACCAATTTTTTTTTTGTTTTTAACGAAATTCTACCCCCGAACCTATTCTAAACATAAAAAGAAAACATACATGCAGAAAATTAAAGAAAAATGTCTGAATTTTTTTTTTAAAGAAGATGCATTTCTAGAGTCACTACACTCCATATTCAGCCATCTTCGACTTAAAAACTTGAAAACATATATTTATAAAGGAGAAGTCAAAAAGAAAAGTTACGAAAAACACAGAAATTTTTTTTTTGTTTTTTTTTTTACTAAGAAGATGCGTTTATAGAGTAACTACACTCTATATTCAGCCATCTTCTACTCAAAAAGTTAGTCACGGTTAGTTCTACAACAAAAAATTAGTAAAAACCTAACCAACATTCCACAATTGTCAACTATTCCCTCCCCCCAACCAGAACGAAACATTGTCCTCAATGTTTGAAAGGAAATAAGTAGAGTTTAGAAGACATCATCTGGGTAATGCAACACAAAAGAAAATATTTACAAGCGGAGAGTTAAATCTAATTTGTACTTCTTACTGCGGCTACTGTTACCATCATTATTTGAACATTCCAACACAATGGCCCTGGGATCTGGCTCTGATTGATAAGCTTGTAATAGATCAAGTAGCTCATTAGCAGTATGTGCACAAATAAAGATTTTTTTTACTGAGGAAGGAATGAAATAATTTTTTATTGCATGGTCAAGAAATGCGATAAAGCCATCATAAAAGTTATTGACATTTAACAAACCGATGAGTTTCTGGTGGATGTTCAGATGGGCACAAGATGCTAATGTGATTAGTGCCTCTAGAGTTGCAAGATCTCCTGGAAGAAAAATAAAAGCATCGGCATGATTTAACATTTCAGTTATTCTTTCTTGCATACCTGAAACGACTAACTCTTCTCCAGTTGATGAGTTAGACAAACAACCCAAAGGTTTTAGGATTGTTGGGATGATCCCTAACACTTGGCTCCCTCTGACATAAGCAGCTTCTGAGATTATTTTGGATAACCCTCGGTCACTTCCTCTATACACCAAGTGTAGTTTTCTCTCTGCTATTCTTCGACCAAGATCTATGGCTGCTTTAACAAACTCTTTATGTTTGCCATAGTTAAATCCAGAGAGCATACAAATGTTCTTGAATTGTTTGCTAGGAGTAGCTGCCATTAGGATACTGATCAAAAACAATTTGTGAGTGCACAACAAAAAATTATATTTAAGAACCTTGGTGACAACAGGTCACAGCTATGTATGAGGCATTATGTCAGTGTCAATTAACGCGTAAGGCACATGGCTCGAGAGTAAAAAAGAAAACAGTAAAAAGAAGAAAAGAAACAAACAATGATAACAAAAAATTATTATAGGCAATAATGCGAATGGTAAAACAACAGTGAAATAAAACAAGAGTAAAGTAAAAGGATATTCACAGGTAGTTGCGACTGTGGCTCATATCTTCCTCTGGTTTATGTCCGAAGCAAGCAACGCCCTCTATGGGTCGAGGATAGGCTTCCCATCCAGTTTTCTTACAAACTGGCAAACATGGTCTTTTATAGTCAGATTCCCGAGATTGTATCGTGCACGTTCTTTCTCGAATAATGGCCATAACTGGAGAATTACTCTTTGTACGTATCCACTGGGATGTGTTTCAAAAGACAAAAGGATATTATCCAATGACTCTTTATTCAAGCCATCCCTAATGAATTTAATCTTATCTTCCCTGTTATCAGACACCATTCCTAAAGAACATGGGTTTTTATTGCATATCGTTCTGGCACACTTATGACAAGCAACAGAAAGTCTTCGAGCTCGTCGTTTTCTCGCATAATTTCCTTTATCACAACCAGGCATATATGCAATAAATTTAGGAGGCAACTCACCTGCCAAGCGTACTTTGGCCTCGATTATCCAACGGATGTCAGCAGGTATGTCATTCTTCATAAGCAATCGTATGCGTTCAGATCAGGCTTTATAGATTGAAAGGAGTGCATTCTGAGGAAGCGAAGGGAATCGTTTGTGAAGGTTTACTAAAATCTCGTCTCTGTCTATGCCTTCGTCTAAGAATATCAGTTATTGTGAGAAACTGAAGTAACCGACTTGATTGTCACGGAGTACCGTTATCCACCACTTCACCGTGGTGACAAACTTAAATACATAAAGCAAACTAAAACACAGAAACAGAGAAACAAGTTAAAACACACAAAGCAAATTAAAATCGTCCTCTTATTGAATTTACCTTAAGCTCCAACTGGGTGTTGTAGATACTTCTCTCAATATCTCTGAGTTGGCTTTCTAAATTCTCAACATGAGCGACTAACTCTGGTGGTTGCAAAGCTCAAATACGATGTGTTTTAAAAAATCATATCTGCTTTCTAAGATGAGTTCGGATAGGTTGAAATGTTCTAAGCATGTATAAGAGGTACTGTCTTATGATTAAAATGATAAGAGAGGACTGTAATGGGTAAACAAGCACACTTACACAAAAATAATTTCAATCAACAAAAGAATAATCAAAAGAAAGAAAAGAAATAAATCAAATCAAATCACCGAAAAGAAAAGAAAAACCTCAATTTAAACTTGGTGGGTCACTCATATTTATTTCGCTATCCTCTCCATGTGGTTGGTACTCTAGATATGGCTTTAATCTTTGACCATTAACTTTAAAAGTGGCGCCGTTCTTTGGATCCTTAATTTCAATTGCCCTATGTAGAAAAAACAGTGTGAACAATAAATGGACCAGACCATCGAGAACGTAACTTACCTGGAAATAGGTGCAAGCGAGAGTTTAATAAAAGCACTTTCTGACCTGGAGTGAAAGCTTTTCTCATAATTTGCTTGTCGTGAAATACTTTCATTCGTTGCTTGTAAATCTTGGCATTTTCATACGCGTCATTGCGAATTTCTTCAAGTTCTGCCAGCTGTAATCTTCTTTCTGAGCCAGCTTGCTGCATGTCAAAATTAAATTTCTTAATGGCCCAGTACGCACGATGCTCGAGTTTTGGTGGTAATTTTGATGATGGGCTGAGTTTCTTTTCTGATGGCACTAGTTGTTCAACTCTTGACTTCCATTTATTTGTGTCCATGGATGGTGCTGAGTCAAGTAGTGCATTGACTTCATCGATTGATCTGTCAATATCAAAATCCAAACCAAAGTGAGTTAAACATGCTTGTAAAGGGTCATCACTAAGGTTTGAAAGACAATTATTATCAACTAATGTTTCTATTAAATCCACATCAACAATTCCATCATCTTCATTGCGGGGTTGTTTGGCAATGTTGAAGATGTTGAGCTCCATGGTCATATTGCAAAATGACAACTGTATATTTCCAGTCCTGCATTGAATGTGAGCATCAACAGTTGCCAAAAAAGGTCGGCCCAAAATAATGGGACTGTGCTTCTTTGAATCCTGCACTGGTTGAGTGTCAATTACAATGAAATCAATAGGAAAATAAAACTTGTCTACCTGAATAAGCACGTCCTCCACAATACCACGAGGTATTTTCGTGGACCGATCTGCAAGCTGTAACACCACTGGAGTTGGGTGTAATTCTCCCAGTCCAAGTTTCACAAAAACAGAGTAAGGCAGCAGATTTACACTAGCTCTTAAATCCAACAAAGCATTCTCAATTGTGTTGTTCCCTATACTACATGAGATAGTGGGGGAGCCTGAATCTTTGTATTTTAGAGCAATTTTATGTTGGAGTATAGAACTAACATATTCAATTAAAAAAGCATTTTTTTGAACATGAATATCTCTTTTTAGTGCAAAGATCTTTAAGAAACTTGGCATAAGATGGCACTTGTTTTATCGCATCAAGTAAAGGGATGTTAACACTTACCTGTTTGAAGATTTCAAAAATCTCACCTGTGGATTTTCCTTTCTTCCCTTTAGCTAACCTCTGAGGAAATGGAGCTTTAAGAACGTATTCTCGTGAGTTGGTTTCCTCTTTCTCCTCTGATGATGAGTTCTCAGCATTCACAGGTACAATCTGATTTGATTTTGTCGTTGGCATCTCCACTTTGTTGTCAACTTCTTTTCCTTTTCGTAAGGTCATGACGGCTTTGACCTCTACTCTTCTTTGTGGTGAACGGTACTTGCTTACCTTTGCTTTAGGGTTAGGCACTGGTTGACTTGGGAATTTACCTTTTTCAATGGTCATGGCCAAAGTTTGAACTGAAGAAGCAAGTTGTCCCACCATTTTCTTGAGGTTTGAAATTGATTGGGCTTGTGAGTTGAAGCCTGCCCTCATCTCATTTCGCAGTTCATCAATGGTGCGGTTCTGTTGATCGATTCTAAAATTAGTGAGATTCTTCATATTCTGGAATGTATCCTTCCATGGTCTGGGTTGAGAGTGGTTTGGGTTTTGATTGTATGGTCTAAATGGTGGCTGAGCGGCTTGAGAATGTTGAGGAATTGGTTGCATTGGAGGAAGTGGTGGAGGTGAAACTGTTGGTTCATTTTCTTGGAATCTTTGAGACCATGAAAAATTGGGGTGGTCTCTCTATCCAGGGTTATATGTGTTGGAGTAAGGGTTGTAGTTTGATGGTTTTCTCATGACTCCTATGGCATTGACTTCATCTGAATATGAGTCATGGTCATGTGGTTCTGTTGAGTTGGCAGTTGTTAATGTTGCTATTTGTCGAGAAAGGCCTTCAACCATCTCTTTGACTTCTCTAATTCCCAAACTTGACTCGCCAACATGAACCTCATTTACTCCCTTAATTCTCCTGGTATTTCTGAGTGATCGATTTCCTTGTTGGGAATTATCCGATTGGCTCTGGGAGAATTCCCAAATCTCTGAAGCGCTTTTTGACATTAGCTCTCCTCCACTGGTCGCCATTAGCTATTCTTGCACATGTGGTAATAATCCCTCTAAAGAGTATTGGCATTGGTGCCATTTCTCATACCCATGATGTGGACACTTCAAGAGTAGCCTATTGAATCGCTCCCATGCTTCGAAAAATTGCTCGTCGTCTCTTTGGGTAAATTCTGAAATTTCCCTGCGAATAGCATTTGTTTTATGAACTGGGAAATATTTATTTAAAAATTTTGTTACCATTTGTTCCCATGATGTTATGCTATTAGCAAGCAATGTATTAAACCATGAACGAGCTCTATCTTTTAAAGAAAATGGGAATAATCTAAGTTTAACATCATCATCTGAAAAATTCTCGTATTTAAAAGTTTGACAAATAGTATGAAAATCATTCAGATGATTATATGGGTCCTCATTTTCTAGGCTATAGAATGTGGGGAGACAATTTAGCACACTAGGTTTTAATTCAAAACTCCTAGCAGCTACATTTGGGTATCGTATACATGATGTGCTCAAATTAGCTAAAAGACTGAAATAATCCTTAAATGGCCTCTCCTGTGGTTCTGGTTGTTGATTTTGCAAATCCATGTCAATTTTATTTTTAAATGCAACGTGTTTGTGTGTGCGAAGTGTTTTTTCCAATTTAAGGTCTAAATGCTCAAGATTAGGTGATAATGACCTTCGACCATGCATGCAAAGAATAAAAGAAATGAAAACAACAAAAAAAAATGCAAACAAAACTAATAAAAATAAAGAAGATAGAGAAATTACGATACTAACCTTGTCACGTTGTTACAACTTTACTATGAAAACACACTCAATTGCTATAAGAAAAAGAAATTACATGAAATAAATATTAACTAAAATTAAAATAAATTACAAAGAAAGATAACAAAATAAACAAAATAAAATTACAAAAAATGATAGGAAAATTAAATTACACAAATTTAAAGAAGAAAAAAAAAATGAAATTCTAACCTTAATTTCTTTTTTTCTTTTTTTTTTGTTTAAATGAGAAAAGGAGAAGAAAAAAAATTACAAGAAAACAACTAAAAAAAAAAAATATTAAAAAAAAACTAATTCTACGAATTAAAATACTTACCTCCCCGGCAACGGCGCCAAAAACTTGTTGTGCAAATTTTATTGAACTCGCAAGCGCACGAATCTATTGTAGAATAGATTAATGGTGACGAGTGTCGATTCCATGAGACGGTTGATTTTAATTATGTGTAGAATTGATTTTCTTAAATGGGTGGATGAATTTATGGTGAAAGGAATTTAAAATATGCTAGAATTCAAATTGGAATAACAGGAATAACTTAAATTGGAAACTATTGAGATAAAGCACTTGGGTATTCGGATCTGCATCAACATGCTCCATGGGCTAAATATTTCTTATTAATGCCAATTAAATCATGAGGGGGGATTCCACACCTCATGAACCACGCTCAAATAAATATGGTGCTAAGGGCTTATCGTGCCAAATAATAATAATCTTGTACTAGGGTGCCGGTTTAACCAGGGCAGTATCTAGACAAGACTATTGTTATTTGTCGACGAAAAGTCAAAACAACCACAAATATTAGAGGGGAAGAGAAAGTAAATTTACCAAATTAAGCCCATGAAACATATTGAGACTTCACCTTCAACCCAAGCTTAAAAGAAAATTAGCTACTCATTTTTGAACTACGGGTAAAATGAGAATTTATTAAAATACATAGAAAATACAAGAAGGAGAAGGAATTATAGAAATCTAAGCTTAGAAATGAATTCAGGGGTATCAAATTAGGGGGGAGAGCCTTCTTTTTATAGATACATTGAGTGAATCGTGACCATCGGATTAAAAACAGTTCAGACGCTCAGGATTGCGCCACGTCATCAGTCAACAGTCAACGTATGAACAGTAACACAGTTTGACCATGGTTTGCACAGTAACACGGTTTTGCACAGTAACTTGGTTTGAATAGTAAATAATCACATGTATGTGCATGTACCGTACACACAATTTTTGCTCCACTGAAATGCTACCACGTCATCGATCCACAATACATAAGAAATTTAGCCTAATAAAATCGTGACACATCATCGGTCAATACCACGTCATCGGTCAACGCCACATAAGCAGTCAATGCCACATAATTTGTCCAATCATATGTTGCCACGTCACAGGTCGATGCCACATCATAGGTCAATGCCACATCATCGGTCAACGCCATATCATCGGACTGCATATATGAACAGTGTCGTGAACAGTACCGTATATGTGAACAGTGACATTTTTCCTTTTATGCTCCTCCTAAGGTTTTCGACCGTCGTGAGTTCAAATATGACGTCCATTTTGCTGTCTGATCACTCGTTCATTATGAAACGATTGTGATGCCCCTAAAATACATAAAATACATAATTATAATAAAACACACATAATTAAATAATTAAATACTTAAATAAATAAAAGTAGCAATGTTAGTGAAACTTGAAGTGTAAAATGACAATTTTCTCCTTTATAAATATACACTTTCTAACACTCAACAGACTCTAATTTAACCATTTATTAGTTCAAGCCGCTCCCATTCGAATTTTCGAGTGGTTAATCGTTTGGATTTCAATCACTCTTGATTTGATATCCAAAATAATGTTCCTTGTGCTATTATAATTATTAAAAAAAGAGCTTGGTTTCTTCAAAACCACGGCCTCCAAACTGCCACAGCAAAAATATAATGCCAAAGGTATGTTGAAGAATTTGTCTCTACAAGTTGAAGTCAACAGTAAACACCACATTTTCTTTGCATAGAGAGAATCTCAAAGCAAATGTAATACATTTTCAACAGTGTATCCACACCGAGACATTGTATATCCGTAATAATATGCATTTTAAATATAAATTCTTTAGTCTTCAGAGTGTTCTTCATAGCTAGCCACAAGAAAGTACGAATAAATTAGGGGTCGTTCTATTTCCAAATGGCAGTCTATTTTTAAGTTTTATTGTAATTGAGTAGATTCTATAATAGACCAATAAGCTGGTTTTGTGCTGAACTCCCCAGTTCGGAATATGTCTAATAACGTAGGTCTTCTTTTTCATTTCTACTAGGGAGCTTAGAGGCAACAATCTTCAATGGAACATTGGTACGAAGGAAACTTTAAAAAAAAGGCCAATTCCAATGTCCCTTTGTCGTAATAAAATCCGCAACAATATTATTTGGTAAATGATGGTGAACTTGGCGACTCATATGTGGAGCCAAGACCATTCCATGGTAAAGCCATGCATCCTACCAAAATCGAGCTTTCTAACCTTTACCAATGGCCCAACTAAATCCTTGAAGCACTTTACTCCAAACTTCCCCAACAGACTTCAAAAGCTAGAGCTGTATTTAGTGGGAAGTTCAAGAGGGAGGTTTTCATGATTAATGCTATGCTTGGTGCAAAAAACTTTAATCCAAAACTACTTGGATTTTAAATCAAGCCCAACAAATCCTCTTGAGCAAAGCCGAATTCATTGACTTCAGACTTTTGAGTCCTAATTGACTATAAGTTTTAGAAAGACAAACATTACCCATATTAACTAAACTGATTTTCCTATTATCCTTTTTTCCACTCTAGATAAAATGCTTACACGTTTAATCAATGTTTGCATGGATACTAGCTAGCAACCTCATGGTCTACATAGCGTATGCTGGGATGGCTTGTAAAACCAACTAAGTGATCATGATTTGACCAGTAAAGAATAAATTAAGAGTATTCCAACCCAAAAGCCTCTGCTCCACTTGTTAGTAATATGCCCTAAAGGCAAATCGAATGGTGTTTGCTCTTAGAAAATTATTGTATTTGAATAATATTTTGATATTTATAAAATGACAAAGTTACTAATATTCATATATTAATTTAATGCATATAGTCCAAGAAGTAAAATAGTTGAGGAACACATTCTCGAGTTTGTCGAGAATATGAAACTTGTATCCTTTGTACTATACTTCTAAAATAGTTCCTAGTGGTGGATTTATGATTGGACATTACAAATTCCTATAAACACTAGTATGTGTTATGACTCCTTATGGCATGTAAAATGGATGGTGAGTCTCATATCATTGACATGAGATGTCAAGTCAAACATATAGGTACTTGTTGCGAGAATGAGTTTACTGAACTTGACCAAATATAATAAGTCATATGGTTTTGAGTGTTAATGGCTTATTATACATTGTAATAGACACTATGTTTAGTAATGGTCTTTAGACCTGAGGCATCACAGATGTCTTGTACATAAACATCTCTGATATGTGAAAACATAAAGATTGATTCCTATATGTACATCTCTAATATGTGAAAGCATAAAGATTGATTCCTAATCAAGGAGGAGAACTAGCAATAGCTATCATGGTTGGCTATGTATGGAGACAAGTGTATAGACAAGATGGAATTCATCACTTTGTAATATACAAAAAAGATGTTCCAGTGAGATAATATGAACTGGCATAAGAAATCCTTGGCCAAGGAGAAATATATTTGAACGAGTTCAAATTATATTTTCATGCCAAGTTCATTTGGATTTATTTTGAGATAAAGCATAAATGTTTAACACACTAAACCATAAGCCGTGCTTTTCTCTGGACAGAGATGATGAAGAGACCAAGACATAAAGATACAATGGAATAGGTTCTATGGATCCAACAATTCTTGTTATTTGGATGGTTGTAAAATACTATTAGGTGTCACTCATGACTTGTAGAAAACTTAATATCATTATTGGTAAAGCATATTACCAATGTATCTTAAGTTCATTAGAAAAGTTCTAATTGATGGCTAAAGAGTTTAGCATCAACTAATGAATAAAGAGTTATCATTAAAATAGTTCTACTGCCTTATAATAAAAAACCTAAAAGGTCACACACCTAATAGAAATGAAAAAAGAGATGAGAAGGAAAATCGGTATTTATATCATAATTCATTATGAATGAATATATCTAGATATTCATATATCTTAAATATTATTTAAGATAGAAATTTAGATGTTCCATAAATAGTTTAAGGAACAACATAAAATTCGTAAATTCTCAATTAAACATTATGTATAATATCGAGCACATAAAATGACCATTTTAGACATGTTCTGGTTCATAAATGATTATGAACTTCTAGACCAATTTTGGGTTTAGAATTTTGGGCTTTTATCGGACCTAATATGGATTAGGAGAAGGTATAAGAACATGTCACCAAAGAAGCCCACAATTAACCATTTGAGTTTATCAAAATTGGTTTAATTAAGTAAAGACAAAATTAATTAATTTAACTATTTATTTATTCAAAATAATTTGATTAAATAAATTATTAAAGTGATAAGATCACATTCAATAAATAATGGCTTAGTGGGTGGGTCTAGCACATGATAATGTGTGGTGCCATTATTGAAAAGATAATGGCGACTTTATTTGGTGGAATGAATCATCATGAACTAGCATTCATGTTTTTTTCATTATCTCTCTCATTTCTAAACAAAAATTGGTGATTCTAAATCCTATGAACTCTTAGAATATTTCTAAGTGTGGACTGATTAGAGGCATCACAATTGGGGTGCTTTAAGGATCTGAAATCGTGGCAAAATAGAAGTTGTTCGTGCAGTGGTTTATTTTCTGGATAGCATTTGCAACTTGCTGTTTTCTATTATTTTCTTCTACCTCACGAAGTCATTTTTGAAACTACATGATTAAACGTCAGTTTTTCCTCTTGATATTCATTTTTGAATGAAGCCGATATGAGGTTTCTAGAGCTTCGACCATCCGTTTTAATTTTATTGCACAAAAGTTGTATTTTTAGGAACCTCATGGACAAATGTTGTCCTTCAAGTGGTATCAGACCCATCTTCATTCAATCTTGAATTTTAAAGCATGGCTTATCTTATTTCCATTTGCAATAGCTTGAAGGATGATCATGGAAAGGCCTAGATAGTTTATGATATATTTATGTCATGTGATGATTGAATATATGCATGATTGTATGAGCTATTGGTTTATTTTTTGATTTGGCCGATTTCTAAAGGCTTAAATGGTTGTAATAGTTTTAAATAGGGAGTTGCATGTCTCTCCCTCTATTAAGATCTGATTGTATCCCATTACCCCTAAATTTGTACCCCGATTCTTCAAAATATGTAATTTATTTACGATGCCTTGAAGGAAGAAGAGTTTATAGATCGCTGCAGTACTTCTAATGATATTTTGGCCTCTCAAATAGAAACTAATAATTGTAACAATTTGAGGCATAAGATATCTCATAATCATTATTGCTTGCTTAATACCTAGGTGGACCTTAAAACCAATCTCGGCTCAAATTGGTTTTACTAGAAAATTCCATGATCATCCGTGGTTAGTTTGTCTATAATATGCATGAGATGTATATTAGGGTGCTTAGACATATTTGATAATCCCATGTATGTGCATGTACCGTACGCATGATTTTTGGTCCACTGAAATGCTGACATGTCATCCATCAATAGTACATAAGAATTTTAGTCCAATAGGATCGTGACATATCATCGGTCAATGCCACATCATCAGTCAACACCACATAAGTAACCAAATGCCACATCTTTCTCCAATCAAGTGCTGCCACGTCATCGGTCAATGCCACATCATCGGTCAATGCCACATCATCGGACCGTATATGTGAACAGTGTCGTAAACAGTAACATGAACAGTGCCGTTCGTATGAACAGTTCCGTATATGTGAACAGTGACATTTTTCCTTTTATGCTCCTCCTAAGGTTTTTGACCATCCTGAGTTCAAAAGTAATGTCCATTTTGTTGTCTGATCACTCGTTTATTGTGAAATAATCATGATACCCCTAAAATACATAAAATACTTAATTATAACAAAACACACACAATTAATTCACAAGAGAAATAAATACATAAAAATAGAGATGTTAGTGAGACTTAAAATATAAAATGGCGATTTTCTCCTTTATAAATATACACTTTCTAACACTAAACATTACACACTTCTCCTTTTGAAGGCTTGGGAGTAATTTCTATCTTTGAGGGTTCTAAAGTAACTTTCACACCATCCTTGATAAAGGAGTAGGTGTTTTTGAGACTATTGTAAATCGACTCCCGATCATATTGCCATGGACGGCTAATAAGTAAATGACACAACATCACACCAAACTTCATCCTTATAACTTTTTCCAACAGAAAATGAGAAAATAATGAGCATGTTGTGAATGTAAATACTATAACAAATAAACATGAAAAAGAAAAAATAAACCCCAAATATAAGTGGCATTTAAGGCTAGGTCATATTAGAGAAGATAGAATCACAAAATTGGCTAAAGATGGACTGATAGGTCCATTTGGTTTAGAACCTTACCCAACTTGTGAATCCTGTCTTCAAGGAAAAATGGCAAGGGCACCCTTCGTTGGACGAAGTAAAAGGGCCACTTATTTACTTGAACTCGTACATACTGATGTATGTGGGCCATTTAATGAAATGGCAACTACTTCATAACTTTTATTGACTATCACTCAAGGTATAGTTCAGTGTACTTAATGAAACATAAATCTGAAGTCTTTGAAAAGTTCAAAGAATAATGACATAAAGTAGAGAAACAGACTGGAAAGGTTATTAAAAGCTTACGATCAGATCGAGGTGCTGAATATAATAGTGGAGAATTCCAGTCTTACCTTAAAGAAAATGGCATTGTTTCACAATGGACACCTCCAGGTACACCAGAGCTTAATGGAGGATCTAAAAGGAGAAATCGCACACTGTTAGACATGGTGCAATCAATGATGAGTTATACAGACTTACCAATTTCTCTTTAGGGATATGCTCTCCTTACCGCAACATATGTACTAAATAGAGTACCTTCCAAGTCTGTACCTAAAATACCATATGAGATATGGCATGGTAAACAACCAAGTTTTAATCATCTTAGGATTTAGGGATGTTCTGCTTTTATCAAGAGACTTAAGAGTGAGAAACTTGAAGCTAAAGCAGATAGTGGGAGGTTCATTGGATACCCAAAGGAAACTTCGGGTTATTACTTCTATATCCAATCTGATCAAAGGGCATTGGCCAGTAGAAATGCCATATTTCTCGAAAAAAAATTTATTCACGAAGATGGACAAGGAAGAAAATTAGAATTTATTGAGAATTCTAATGAGAGTAAATCTAGTGAAGAGTCTGTTTAAGTACAAATACAAGGAACACAGTAGCTACGTAGATCTAGTGGGGTAATTTACCCACCAGAAAGATATAGTTTACTTCATCAAATGCACGATATATTTCTATTAGGTGATACATATTGTAAAGATGATCCTACTAGTTACGAAGAGGCAATATAAGATACTGACTCTAAAAAATGGCTTGAAGTCATGGATTTAGAGATGAACTCTATGACAACCAACCAAGTCTGGACTCTAGTGCAGCCACCCAAAGGTATTATATGTATCGGATGCAAGTGGATCTCCAAGAGGAAGATAGGCTTAGATGGAAAGATAGAGACCTATAAAGTAAGGTTGGTAGCTAGAGGTTATCATCAAATACAAGGTATAGACTATGAGGAAACCTTTCACCAATAGCCATGCTGAAGTCCATCAGAATCTCATTGGCTATAGCAGCATATTATGACTATGAAATTTGGCAAATGGATATCAAAACTACATTTCTTAATGGGTATATTGAGGAAGATATCTATATGATACAATCTCGTGGTTTTGAATCTAAGACAGGTCCTCATAAAGCATGTAAGCTAAGAAAGTCCATTTATGGGCTAAAACATGCCTCCAGGAGCTGGAACATCTTATTCGATGGTGCAATCAAATCGTTTGGTTTCATCAAGACTGAGGATGACCATGTGTTTATAAAAGGGTCAGTGGGAGTGCAATAACTTTCCTTATACTACATGTAGATGACATATTACTTATAAGAAATGACATTGGACAAATGTCTTCTGTCAAAATTTGGCTTTCTCAAAACTTCTCCATGAAAGACCTAGGAGATGCAATGCATATCTTGGGAATCAGGATTTATAGAGATAAATCCAGAAGATTGATATGTCTATGTCAGGATAAGTACATAGAAAAGATATTGAAGAAATTTAATATGTGGCATTCCAAAAGGGGTTTTATACCTTTCAGACATAGAATTCATCTCTCTAAGAGCATGAGTACTAAAACTTATGATGAAAGAGAGCGAATGAATAAGATTCCATATGCTTCTGCAATAGGAAGTCTTATATATGCTATGCTATATACTAGATTGGATATAACTCATACAGTGAATGTCAAAGCAGATATCAGAGTAATTCGGGCGAGAAACATTATACCGCAATTAAAAATATCTTTAAGTACTTAAGAAGGACTAAAGATTTATTCTTAACATATGAAGAGGGTGAACTAAA
Source organism: Citropsis articulata (assembly GCA_030449925.1). Lineage (NCBI taxonomy): Eukaryota > Viridiplantae > Streptophyta > Magnoliopsida > Sapindales > Rutaceae > Citropsis > Citropsis articulata. The sequence goes on along the minus strand of JASUUH010000211.1, from coordinate 16,807,107 downwards.
AATAGAAGGCTTCATAGATTTAGATTTCCAGTCAGATATAGATGATAGAAAATCTACATTAGAATTTATATTCACTATCAATGGTGGAGCAGTAAGCTGGAAAAGTTCTAAGCAAGTAATTATTGCAGATTCCACTACTAAAGTGGAATATATAGCTGCATCGTATGCAGCAAAAGAAGTTGTTTGGATAGGGAAGTTTATTTAACAACTTGGAGTGGTTCCAACCATTGCTTTGCCAATGTCATTATATTGTGACAACAATGGAGCTATAGCACAAGCTAAGGAACCAAGGTCTCACCAGAAGTCCAAACACATTAAAAGAAGATATCATTTTATCAGAGAAATCATTGGAAAGCATGATATCAACATGTAGAAAGTAGCCTCCGCCGATAACATTGCGGATCCTTTGACTAAAGCATTGACTCAACAACAGTTAGATCGTTATCTTGAGAAGATGGGTATGAGATACCACAATGATTGGCTTTAGTGTAAGTGGGAGATTATTAGTAATATATTCTATAGGCCAATTGAATGGTGTTTGCTTTTAGGAAATTATTGTATTTGAATAACATTTTGATATTTATAAAATAGCAAAGTTATTAATATTTATATATTAATTTAATGAATATAGTCCAAGAAGTAAAATAGTTAAGGAACACCTTCTTGAGTTTGTCGAGAATATGAAACGTGTATCCTTTGTACTATACTTCTAAAATAGTTCCTAGAGGTGGATTTATGATTGGACATTATAAATTCCTATCAACACTAGTATGTGTTATGACTCCTTATGGTATGTGATACTAAAGTGGAATTTCATATCATATTATTGTTATATAAACCAAGCAACTGCATTCATTAGTACCATTGATTTAGTAGCAACGGCATTAATTGGTTGTCCATTTTTTCGTGTACGTGATTTGATCCAAATGTTTACTCTAGTACCTGATGATGGATCCTTTTTTATCTACTAATAAAACAGAAGATAATAAGAAAAAAAAAATTCCGCATCTAGAAAGATACCATAAATTCCACAATCAAGTTTTGAGTAGATAAAAACCATTTCATCCCGTGTTCGTGCCATGCCTTCTCGACTTGTTGTGTGAGGCTCCGTTTGTGTTGCTCTCAGTTGTTGGAATTTTTCACTTCTCTCCTATAAGACATATGATATATTAAATGTAGTAACAATAAATATAAATAATATATTGACAAACATACTTTCCATTCTTTGTTTAATCGTTGGGCAACAAATTTCTTCCATTCTTTATCAGTCACAGCTTCAGGTTTTAGCAACTTTAGTTTCCTAGTTGCATCAGGTTTATCACATGCTTCCCTTATACTAATTGACAATCTGGATTTGTAATCTGTCCATAACTTTCTCATTCGACCAAGTATGTTTTCTTTTTTATGGTCATCAATGATAAACTTTTGCTGTAATGATATTAAAATAAAAAATATTGTTAGTTGCTTTAAAGTATTATTATTTATAAATGAAATTAATAAAAAGGCTATCATAGCTTAACAGTTGTCCAAAGCACTTCTTTAGTTTCTGAATCAACAGTGGTCCAATAATTTGAAAGTATTGATACTGTCTCTCGAACAAATACTCCCATGGCCGAACTCAATACTATAGAAGTTGGTCCGATTGGTTGGTCATATTCATTAAACTCTACCACTAGGCGCTCATTTTTCTTAGTTGCCACCACATTCATCCTTGATGGGCCTCTTTTTTTCTTCTCTATTAAGGTGTTAAAATTTTCAAATTTTGAACATTACTATTTATCACAAAACAGCCAAATTAAAAAATATACAATAAATAAAACATTATTATATGTTAAAGAAAGGAAAAGAGAATCATGAGAAAAACATATAATTAAATAAATATTTCATGACTAAATAAAATAAAGACTTGGTTTTGTTGGCTCAGATGGTTCGCTGAAACCTGGTGGGTTAGACTGACTATCTAATATTCGCCTTATCTCATGCTCCTCTCTTACAACAGTATTTGATGCGAGAATGATCTTTTTCCCTTGCTCTTATCCTTTAGGAAGTTAGAAATATTTATAAATTCAACAAAAAGTATTTATTCATGTTATAATTAATGAATTATATCAAAACACTTCCAAAACTTACCTTCCAGCATTGCTCGTAGTCATTTTCTCTAATTAAGTGTTCACGATAAAAATGAATCTTTATGCTAGCTATAACATGTTAAGAGTATGTGAACATGATATATCATTAGGAAAAGAAAAAGATAAAATATAGTTGTTACTACAAATATAACAACATTATTAGCACATGTTCATTGTTCATACTACAATAAATCAAACATGCATTCACACTAAAAAAAATAAAAAACAATGAATTCCAAATTCCAAATGAATAATAATAGTTTAAATTTCAATTTCAATTTCCTTAGAATCCTTCCTTACATGAGGATCATCACCATCAACATCATTAGGCTCAAGCCTAGAAGCATCGATAGGCATATTAGTTGAATTTATATTCTCATCATGCATATCAAGGTCGTGATAGCCCCTTGGTGTTGCTTTAAGTACAACATACCAATTCGATGTATCACTTTCTCCAGAGTAAAAAACTTGTTTTGCTTGTGACGCCAATATAAAAGGATCTATTTGCCATTGATTTTGTCCTTGATGGAGATTCACCAATATGAAACCATCATCTTGCTTGACTCCATTTATAGTGTTAGCCCAATCACAATGAACTATGGGCATTTGAAATGCACGATAGTCAATCAAAATGATATCTTTTATAACCCCATAGTAGGATACATTTCCAACAACCGCTGCATCATCCTTCGCACTAGATCTACATATAGTTTCTGCTTCAATAAAGACACCAGTATCTTGAGTTGACCTTTCTACTTGCCTTGTATGAAATCTTTGACCATTAACAATGAAACCAACAAAAGACATTGCGTGCATCCTAGGCCTTTTTGCTAGTGACTTTAATGTGTCAGACACATTAGCCATACTTTCTTGGATCTTTATCTATTCACCAATAAACCAAACAATAGGTCAGCATATACATTGAAAAGTTTTTTTTTTAATGTTAACTTAGATGGACTAAATGATTAGCTTCCCTTTTTTGCTAACCATTGAGAAAAAGTTTCAGTGTACATTTTGTGTAGCTCTTGAATATCACACCTACGTCTCCTAAATGATCTCTGCAATTCCTCCATATGCATTCTAAGATCAAACTAAGTTAATTTCAGGACTAAATAAATAAATTAAGTAATATACATTATCGATAAATACTCACTCTTGAAATGGCTCTGCTTCTACTGTATTTAATAATACATAACGATGTGCAATTTTTATCATAGCTTCATACATTTTCAATGGTCGACATTTTAAGATTGGCCGCCCTTCTATTATTATCTCGTCACTACTTTCTGCATATATCCACGACAAAACCTTACACACTCCTCAGCTAGACAACACTCTACTATACACTCTTCAGGCCTTGTACGATTTCTAACATATCCCTTAAGTTTTTTCATACATCTATATAAAAGTAAATGAAATCATTAACTATTTAAAGAGTGAATTTAAAGAGAAAAAAGATAAGAAAAAGATATAATGATTACCTCTTAAATGGGAACATCCAACGATAGTGAACTGGCCCACATAATCGAGCCTCTCGCCCTAAATGAATTGTCAAGTGAATCATAATATCGAAAAATGCTGGTAGGTAGTACATCTCCAACATGCACACAGTCTCATACATATCCGACTCTAATTTTTCCAATGCATTTCTATCTACTACTCTTTGACATAATTGATTGAAAAATGCACATATTCGAAATATTGCTTTGCTAGATCCACTTGGTAAAAGATTTCTCAATGCTACTGGTAGTAATTTCTGGATTAACACATGGCAATCATGTGACTTTAGACCTGTTATCTTACACTCTTCTACTGAAACACAATTAGCAATATTAGAGCTATAACCATCAGGTACCTTTAGCTCAAAAAGACGCTTACAAAATATTATTTTCTCTTCCTTTGACAATGTGAATGATGCTGCTGGCAATGTAAGTTTTTTTTTCTTTTAAATTAGGCTGCAAGTCTTGTCTAATGCCCATTGTCACTAAATCTCTACGATATTCAATTTCCGTCTTTTGTTTTTCCCTTTATGTTCAATAATGTTCCAATGATACTATCACAAACATTTTTCTCAATATGCATCACATCCAAGTTGTGACACAAGTCTAACTCCTGCAGACAATAAAGTTTTTAATTCATAATTTAGGTCAAGAAAAAATTAAAAGAAACTAAAATACTATTTGGTATCCATGTTTCAAGTATCTTTAAAAATTCCTGTCATTAGAAAATTATTTCAAATACTTATAAACAAAAATCTAATTTAAAAATTACTAAAAGCAACTCTTAGACAAATAAAAGAAATGAAGTATTAAACAATTGAAATGCAAGTTATGCAACCCAAGAGGGGGGGTGAATAGGGTTTTTAAGAAAAATCTAAACAAATTGCACAACGATTCAATCTAATGCCTTAATAAACACAAAAACAATAAATTTTATAACAATCAAATCAAATACAATAAATTAGATAATGCTTAAAAATAAAAGAGTAAGGAAAGAGAACGCAAACACAATAATTTTTACATGGTTCGGCAATCCCCGCCTATGTCCACGCCTCTAAGCCAACCAAGGTGGAGGATTTCATTATCCAAGCCTACCAAGACTTTAAGTTCTTTACAATTGACTTTAAGGTGTCAATGAACCTTTGCAATCAAGAGATTATCACTCCAATCTCTTCACCCCAAGTGTTTCTCTCACTTGAACACTCTCAATTTGATGAGAAAAGAAAATTACAACAAGAAACTCTCTATAAGAGTGGATTCACAAATAATAGCACAATGATGATTTAATCTATGATGATTTTGCGAATTAGAAGCTCAATATATGTTATAAGATCTTGTTTATGCTTGCATTAATCTTTAAAATGAAGTTTGGGTTAAGTTTTTATAGTTAGAGCCCGAAAACTAGCCGTTATAGGTAAATTCCCACAACCAAGCGGTTAGCCGCTTGTTTTATCTAGCTAGCTGCTATGAACAATGATGTTATCGTTAAATTTGAAGTTTGCCACAGTAATACTGTTCACAAAATTATAATTTTGTCCTAAAACGTTTTGTAATTATACAATGGCCCAAAACGTCATAAAAACTTTACAAAAAGGTCCAATTCCCGAATTTCTAAATAATGTGTAATTCCTAAAACTTTTTAAAATTATAATATGGCCCAAACTATAATAAATTTTTTCAAATAAGTCCTTTTTAAGTTTTAACAAAATCATCATAAAATTTTAAAATTCTCAAAACCTTTCACATAGACCCTCAATCTTTTATAAATTACAATATAGCCCAAAAGGTTCAAAACTTAGAAAATAAGTCTAACTCTGAAATTTAAAACTTTTTCTTTTTAATCCAAATTTCTCAAATCCACAAAATATTTTATCTTATAAATATAAAACCTTTTAGTTTGTGAAAAGTAATTATTTACTAAACAAAATATTAAGCTCCTTAAATGCTAAACCAAGAATAAATTAAATCATACCAGCTTTACAAAAAATAGTCGCAATAATTTGTCCGTTGAGCTCTAAACTCTATTCTTGATTTCGCCATTGTCCGTTGAGTGTCTTGAACTTGATTTCACTTGATTTCACTTGATTCACTTGCATAAAATTATCCTTAAAAAACTAGTGAACTTGTGAAATACAAAATTTATTAAAACACTTAATACTTATGTTTGTTATCATCAAAATTATAATATGTATAGCCCTTTGGGCTAACAACAATGATAATAGATTACCTTCCAATAAGGTAAGTTAAAAAAAATTGACTTCTTCTTCCACATACTTTTTGGTTCATTTTGCCTTCTGTTTCTCTTTTTCTTATATTTACCCCAATTGTTTTGAATATTATTTAAGGCAAGTACAATGTCTTCACCCGTCAAAGGTTTAGGAGGCCGTCTTGTTTCTTCCTTTCCATCAAACTAATCTTTTTTCTTAATAGGCCATTCATGTCTCGGATGTAAAAATCGTCTATGACCTCTATATACCATCTTTTCACTATCTGCTAACCATTCAGAACATATGTTCGGACCACATATACGGCATGCTAACTCTCTTTTTGTAGTACATCCAGCTAAATTACCGTAAGCCGGAAAATCATTAATTGTCCACATCAAAATAGCTTTTAGTTTAAAGGTAGACTTATTCAAAGAATCATAAATCGGAACACCATTGTTCCACAATTCAATCAAGTCATCTATTAATGGCTCCAAGAATACATCAATGTCATTCCCTGGTTGTTTTGGCCCTAGTATTAACAATGTCAACATTATGTTCTCCTCAGACATACATACCCATAGAGGGAGGTTATATGTTACTAGGAAAATAGTCCAACAACTGTATACAGAGCTAAGATTACTAAAAGGGTAAACCCATCAGCAGCAAGCCCAAACCTAATATTTTTTGGATTAGATGCAAAACTAGGCCATTTCTTATTGATGTTATCCCATGCCACTTAATCAACAAGATGTCTCATTTTTTCATCTGAACTTTTGTTAATTGAGTGCCATTTCAATTGTTCCACTTTTTCACATGACATAAACATCCTTTTAAGTCTAAGTATTATAGGGAAATAACGTAGCACTTTTGTTGGTACTCCTATCCTAATCTTCTTAGTTCGAGAATTTACTTGCCATCTAGAGGTGTCACACTTTGGACATGTATCTAAATTTTCTTTCTCCTTGGTATAGAGACAACAATCATTAACACAAGCATGGATTTTTTTATAACCACTATCAAAATCCCTAAGTAGTTTCTTCACTAAGTGTAGAGAGCTACGTAAAACATTATCTTCAGGTAACATATCACAAATAATCTAAAGAAGTTCATTAAAACCATTATCAGATAATCCATGTGCAATCTTGTGTTTATATAAGGTAATAGTTGCTGACATTTTTGTATATTTTGAACATCCTAGGTATAAAGAAGTTTCAGCAGCTTTCGCCTTTTCAGTAAACTCATTTTCTTCTAACCTAGGTGTGGTATCATCAACGTAGTCATTTGGGTTATCCATGACACCATAGTTTTGAAGGTAAGCATCATTATACATTTTGTAAGTGTCCGTCATCTTCACATCTTTATCTTGCCTATAAGTATTTGGAGCTTCTCCATGAAAAACCCAATTATCATAAGTGGGATCCATCCCACTTATTACTAAATGTTCATATACCGTATCTACATGTTGACGACAATAACAAGCACATTTTATGCATGGACATATAATCCTATTAGAATTTCCAGCATTTTCTCTAGCCAAGTTGACAAATTTTTGGGCTCCATCTTGAAATTCTTTAGTATATCTACATATAAAAAAATTTAAAAAAAGAAATAAAACTTGAAATCTAATAGCATAAAATATTTAAATAGTGCAGTTATGAAATATTGTATTCAAATACAAACCTATTTAGCTTCACCCATTCTTTATCCATCAACATGATATCAACTGCTTGCTTATAACTTCTTTGATCTGTTGTTTAAATACAGAACCCTTTTTTATTATTTGTCTAGCAAAGAATTAGATTACTCAATCTAATATACATAACCAATTCTTTTTCTGACTTTTTTCTTTTTTTACAAACAGTTACAAGTAAACATAACCAAAATTCTTTTTCAACTCAAACTTGCAAAATAAGACATCACGACTATATGACATTGTTTAGCAAAAATACTAGATCATAAGCAAGCGTATATACATATATGATACAACTAAGGTTTCTAAAAGATAAAGATAATCAAACATGTTATTTGCATGCTCAAAAATAAATCATTCAGTATTAAGCATAAAATAATAGATGATTTCCTATGGACATGTAACAAAGAATAATAATAATAACAATAATAATACTATTATAAAAATTTGAAAAGTTTGTTTACTAAATAAATAGAATCCCAATTGGCAAAAGGTAAATCTTGGTAACAAGAAAATAAAAATATTTAGTTTAATTTCACAATTAACAAAAGGAAAAAAATTGAAAGATGTCAAACATCCATTAATAATTGCAAGGAAAAAAAACCATAAAATAAAAAAACCAAAATTTTAATGCAAAAATTAAACTTTCTTTCCAACTTTTTCCTAAATTTATAAATCAAATTCAATTTCTTCTATCAATGGTACCAAATAGTGATAGATACAGTAGCAGTAGACTCCACTTTAAGTTTTTCACAGCAAGTTAATTTTATTGAAAGACAATAATTGTTAAACTTTGATCACTATCAAACATGCCACACATGGCGGGCCACTCTTAAAGTTGATTCAGCATATTATCAAAGCAAATAAATTTGAATTTTCTTTGACAAAAAATCGTGAAATTCATGACCCCTTCATTCATATAACTACCAAATACCAATAAAATGTCAGTGATAAGTCGGGTCAAATATCATGAATTTAGTTATGAGGGTGAGAGCCAATTGCTTCCTTTTCCCCTTAAAAAAAAAAACAAGATGCAGTTTAAAATTAATTTTTACATACAAATTCAAAGGAAACATCTAGTAATATAGTCTCAAAACACAACAAACAAATAATTTGTACATATACAGAAATTTTAAAACCAAAATTATGCTTTTTTTTTCAAATCTTTTAATAAAATTATAATTTAATTAATTGAAAGATAAATTAGATTAACTAGATAGTACAATAACACTAATGCAACCATTCAAACTTATGTCCCAACAGAACAATTTCTAGATCAAAGGAAAAAAAATTACATATTAAATAAAAGTTCTTACCTTTCCTTGTCGTTGATGGTACAAACGGTGATAATAGGAATTAAAAAGAAGATTGCAGCAAAACCTCTGTGAAATTGCAGAGAGGATGAAATACTAAGGTTAAAAGGGTTTACGATTCCAAATAAAAGAGGGAAAATCTGAAAAATTAGGGCATTTAGAAGTATGGGTATTCTAAAAGTATGAGATAAAATTGAAAAAAATCAAAAATTTTTGGAAGAATTTGATAACAGCCGAATCTCCATAGAGAATTAACGCGGGAGTGTTTTAGAAGAAGAGGGAAATTTGCAAACTAGAAAGAAATTAGTAAAGACCAAAGGGCATGTGGCCTGATGGTTGGGCTGCTGCCCTCACAAGTGTGAGGACAGCGGTTCAAGCCCCCAGAAAAGCATTGTGGGGGCTAAACATTTATAAGTTCTTCTCCCTCATGAATGTGAGTGGAGCAGGGGCGTCCCTCCTCTGCGAGGGTTATTTGTCTGGGCATGTACTTCATAGAATTTAATGTAATAATATAAGTCCCAGTTATATATATGTCTGATTGTAAATATCAGTGTAGTGTCTGCTTTAATAGCAGTTGTAAATCTGTATAATGCAAGTATTCTGGTGTATAACCAGTATTTCAAAAAAAAGAGAAATTAGTAAAGTGTTCCTATTTGTTTGTGGTAAGATTCTCATTTAATAGGATAAGTCAAAGGCCATCTTTTATTATTAATGAATAGCTAATATCCCGTGCTATTAAAAATCACTTTCACGGGATTGATATTTTTATGCTATTAAAACTTTATTATGCAGAGCAATCAACGGCAATTTTTTTAAAATATGTTGTCTTATTATATAACTGAATCTTTTAACGGGAAATATTTTAATACCTTTCGTCTTTACATTTTTTTAATAGCATGTAATTATAATATGCTGTTATAACTCCACCGTAAAAACTCATTTTTGTTGTAGTGTGTTAAAATCAAGTAAGCAGAGTCCACCTTGTAGGCTCATTTAATGTCATTATACTTTTTGCTTTCAACTTTTCCATGCTCATAACATTTTTAAAATTTTTGTAACCATGAGGCTGAAGATGTTACATCTCGCACGACATTGCGAATGCTGGCAATTGAATCATGCATGTCCTTCATCCTATCAGCTATAATTAATTAACAATATGGGCACAACATATTATGTGTATAAATTCCCCATCTAACACTAGGCAATTTCCATTACATATTTTTAGCTCGTTTTTAACATAATTTATGGCCACATCATTTTAAGTTGTGTTATCAACTGTGATTGTAAAGATCCTCTCAATGCCCCACTCTAGTAAACAACTCTCAATCAACTTCCCTATTGTCGCTCCTTTATGGTTGCGAATTATAGAAAAACTCAATATTCTCTTTTGTAACTTCCATTCATAATCAATAAAATGGGTTGTGATTACCATATAATTGATATTTTGAATAGAAGTCTAACAGTCAGTGGCTATATAAACTCTTTGGGCATTTTCAATAAATAGCCTTTTCAAATTGAGTTTCCTATCCTTGGCAATTGTTCTTTTAAAAGGAGTAAATTTTGGATAAGCAACACTACAGAAATATTGATTCCCTTCCTTCTCAATAGAGCTTAAAGACATCTCATCAAGAATTATCATCCTAGCACATGCCTTTCTACATTCTTCCTTACTAAATCCCATGGCTATTAGACGACCAAGAGCATATATGTTGATTATTTCTGCATTCACCAAAGCCTTTTGCTTTTTATCCTCTCTTGCCACAATATTCTTATATTTTGGACATCTTAATTTCAAATGATTCAACATATTTTTAGTCCAAAAACTTGATTCACATGAATAATCTTTTTTCACAGTAATTACATTTACATGTATTACCTCCGTCACACTTGGTAAAATGTTCCCACACATTTGATGGTGATCTTGTGGGTTTTCCCCTTTAAACCTTGTCACTAGGATTTTCAGTTGTAGGAACATTAGTATAATTCACTTGCAAAGTCGAATGTTATCCATCTATCAAAAACAATAACAATAAATGAATAAATATTGATAATAATAAAACAATCTATATTTAAATAAAGAATCCTTTTTATAATGTTTTCATGACTTGTCTTCTTATGGCTGTCAGTTCCAACTTCTAACATTCCATATCCGAAACATGCATTTTCATAAAATAAAAAAACAATTGTTTCATGGTTTGTTAATCACAAAATATTCTTAATTGTCAGTTAATGCACTGAATTTTCCTCTTGAAACATGCATGCATTTCTCAATTATTAAATAAAAAAGAATCTATATAAAGAATTGTCTTCTTTAGAACATGCATGCATTTCTCAATTATTAATATTTTTTATATTAAATTTTTTAATGCTAGTAACATTGCTCACATCACGAGGGTTTGATCGAATAATCATGCATTTCCCAATTATTTAAATAATTGGTCATCAATTCCAATTCTTGACAGTTAATGCATTAAATTTTCTTATAGCCGTCAATTCTAACCTCTAATATTCTCTATAAAAAACATGCATGTTCGTAAAATAAAAGCCAATCTAGAATAAATAGATTAGAGAAAAATACTTATTTGTCTGAGAATAGAGATTTGACAATTGAGAGAGCTAGTTTAGATTTAGAATTAGAGTTTAGAGCAGTAAATACAATAATGAAATAGTCTTTTTTATAAAAAAAATAAAAAGAGGATAGAAAATAGATTAGCCATTTAAGTTTTTAAGGTTTTGCAATTAAAATTTTATTATTATTATTATTATTTTATTTATATGGTTTGGGTTGGATTTGATGGGTTCATCATAATTAACTCAACCCAACCTAATTATTAATTGAGTTAAAAAAAAATTGACCCAATTAACCCATAAAAACTCACTCAACTTGTCAAAATTTAATTAGGTTGGATTGGGTTGGGTTAGGTTTGCCCACCCCTTGTATCGAGCCAACCCGAGGAACCCCTATAATGCTTTAACTAAATTTGGCCGTGACCAATCAAGTATGCTCTATATTTTAGTTGGATCAACTGACACCCCTTTCTATGATATAAAATTACCGAAGTAGTCAACTTCCAACAAGCCCAAATTACACTTTGATTTCTTGGCATAGAGCTAATTATCCTTTAAGACTGAGAGAGCTGTTTATAGATGTTGTAGATGATCAGACCTTGTGGTACTGTATATCAAAATATCATCAAAGAACACCAATATAAATTGTCAGAGATACAGTTTAGAGAGCTAATTCATTAAACTTTAAAAAGTAGAAGGTGAATTGGATAGCCCAAAAGGCATTACAAGAAATTCATAATGGCCCTCATGGGTACGAAAAGTTGTTTTAGGGATATTGGAATCCACCACCCTAATTTGATGATACCCAGACCGCAGATCAAGTTTAGAAAAAAATCTAGCTCCATGTAACTCATCTAGTAATTCATCGATCATTGGAATGGGAAATCCGTCTTTGATGGTAATGTTGTTCAAGGCATGACAGTAAACACATATGCGCCAGTCTCCATCAGCCTTATGAACCATTAAAACTGAACTAGAGAAAGGATTGCGACTTGGGCGAATGATACCTATTTTGAGCATCTCTTGCACCATCTTTTCAATTTCAAATTTTTGATAATAAGGATACTGATAGGGTCAAACATTAATAGGATCAATGCCTCCAAACAAAAGAATATGATGGTCATGGAATCTAATTGGTGGTGAACCCTGAGATTCTTCAAAGAACATTGAAAACTCATCCAAAAGTGTTTGCATGCATGTTGGGATCGATTCCAATTCATTCTATAAACTTAAAATGGCAATCTGAAGCAATAATCCTCGTTTCCCTTTTTTCATAATTCTATCACCTGCAATAACTTTTAATTCTATAAGAGTGAGTCCCAATATTTTATGATTGTGGGTTTTCTTAGTGAATATTATAGTCATTTGCTAGAAATCCCATTCAATTGGCCCTAACGAACGAAGCCATTGAACACCAAGTACGACTTCATATCCAGCAAATGGTAGAATAAAAAAATTTGCCTTAACCTCTACACCTTGAATTAAGAGAGAGAGCCCTAAACATATTAATCACAATTCAACTTGGTACCATAGCAACCGTAACTTGAAAGTGATTATCTTTTATGATTGAAAGCTGTAATTTTGAAACCAAATAAGGGTCAATAAAGCTGTGTGTACCACTATTGTCTAATAAATAGTGATATTGGTTTTACGCAAAACACCTATTACATGCATGGCATAAGTATGGCTAAAGCGAGTAATAGTATGAAAAGATATCTCAGGCTTTGCTTGTATTTCAGGAGATTGTTGGTACAAGTCACTAGCAATGTCTTTAAGTGCCTTTTGTCTTTCTTCATCTAAAACCTCATGATCTTCATGCTTCAATCATGAATAGGCAAGGAGTATGGCACTTCTGCTCAAAAGCAAACTTGTTATCACAATAGTAACATAATCCACGATCTCATTGATCCTTTGCCTCGCTTGGAGTCAAACATTTAAAAGTTGATGGTGGTGTGGCATTAAGTCAAGTTCCCACTAACACTATACTCGAAGTACCCATTTTAGGAGAACTAGGAGATAAAGAATGAGGCATGAGATTCTTTTTGTGAAGGTTGTACTTTTTCTCAACAAGCCTTGCAAGACCTATAACAGTAGACAACAAACGAGGTCGCTTCAACTTCACTTCTAATCATATCTTATCTTTTAATCCCCCAACAAATGAGCCTACTAAAAAGGGATCAGGCAAATCACCCACCAACTAGAAACGTTTCTTAAACTCTTCTCAATAAGCATAACATTTGTTTGCTGTCTTAACTAGAATAAAGTCTCCGCTGCATTATCAAATTTTTTTGGTCTAAATCTCTTGAGAAGAGCGCGCGAAAACTCAACCCAGGTGACTAGGCCCTTCGTTTGTCATCCATTGATACCATTAAAGCGTTGATCCTTCAAGATGGAAAGATGTGAGTTGCACTTGCTGCTCTTTTGCAATATTCTGATACTCAAAATATTGTTTAGCTCGATAAACCCATCCATATAGGTCCACACTATCAAAATTTGGAAAGTGCAACTTAAGCTGTCATATAAGGTTATTGTCTGTATGTTTTATCGAAGAGCTAGATGATTCAGTAGTTTGTTAGTAATCCCTTGGCATTGAATGGCTGCCAATATTTGTACTGACTTGAGCATATTTAATACTTAATTTATCACACATGGATGTCAAACTTTGAAGTTTGCCAAGGACTTCACGTATGATTGCATCTTGATTCTCAATCTTCTTAGTAATAAAACCTTTAAAGTTTGCATCTTTCTTTTGTCTAATAGCATCAACCATGAAACGATTGCTCTGACACTAAATGTTGTATTCTTATTTGTATTATAAGTAATTAAGAAGGAAAACATAGTTATTCGAGAGAACCGTTCTCTCAAAACAAAAAAAAAAACATTAACTCGGTGATTAACTTCCTCCTTCATTAACTTTTCTAATATAAATATAACACAAGTTACAATACAAAGTAACTTACAATAACTGAATGAAACTGCTAGAAGATAATAGTTAAAATACAAATAACTTCCATCATAACTAACTAATATTCACTGACTCAACTATTAAAACTCAAACTAATGGAAGGCCTAGCCAATTCTCACATAAACAACATGCATGAATAATATGCATAAATAAATGAAGCAGCCAACTCACACGTAAACTACATACATAGATAAATTAGGCTCACATCAGAATGGTTTGAGAATTTTTTGAATAAATATTTGAAAAACAAGTTGTGCAACCCAAGAGGGGGGGTGAATTGGAAATTTAAAAATTATGCTAAGCAAATCGCACACCAATTTAATCTAATGCCTTAATCAAATAAAAAACAATAAATTTAAACAAGCATAATAATAGATGAGTAAGGGAAGAGAAAACAAACACGAGGATTTTTACGTTGTTCGGCTATCCCGGCCTACGTCCACGCCTCCAAGCACACCGGGCTTGAGTATTTCACTATCCAAGCCTCCCAAGACTTCAAATATTTACAATTGACTTCCAAGGTGTCAATGAACCTTTACAACAAGAGATTATTCCCCAATCTCTTCACTTAAGTGTTTCCCACACTTATACACTCGCAAATTTAGTGAGAAAACAAAGAATACAACAAATAACTCTCTTTTAGAAGATATACAAATGATAGCACAATGATGATTCAATCAATGATGATTTACGAAATGGAAGCTCAATATATGTTTTATAAACTTGTTTTGGCTTGTTAGAGTTCTTAAAATGAAGTTGGAATTGAGTTTATATAGTTAAACCCCAAAAACTAGCCGTTATAGGCCAAAACCCTAAATCAAGCGGCTAGCCATTTAATTTAACCGGCTAGCCGAAATGAACAGTGATGTTACCGTTATTTTTGAATTTGCTACATTAACACTGTTCATAAAATTACATTTTATCCTAATACTTTCTGTAATTATACTATGGCCCAGAAAGTCACAAAACTTTTCAAATAGGTCCAATTTTGGACATCAAATATTTGAATTACATTCGGATCCTCCAACTTTCATAAATTATCGTATAGCCCAAATTATTTCAAACCTTTGCAAATAAGTCCAAATCCGAATTTATAAATAATACTTATCATTCCCAAAACTTTCTGAAATTATGCTATGGCCCAACATGTAATAATACTCTTCATAAAAATTATTTTTAAGTTTTAACATAATCAACATAAATGTTAAAGTCCTCAAAAACTTTCACTTAGACCCTCAATCTTTTATAAGTTACAATATGGCCCAAAACGTTTCAAATCTTTGCAAGTATGTTTAAATTCAAATTCAAAATAATATTTATTAAAATCAAAGATTATAAAATATTTTCATTTTAATCCAAATTACTCAAATCCACAAAATACTTTTATCTTAAATATAAAATATTTTGGTTTATAAAAAGTAATAATTTATTAAACAAAACGTGAGCTTCTCAAATGCTAAATCATGCATCAATTAAATCATACCGGCTTTACAAGAAATTGTCGCAATAATTTTTCCGTCAAGCTTTAAACTTCATTCTTGATTTCGCCGTTGTCCGTTGAGTGTCTTGAGCTTGATTTCACTTGATTCACTTGCATAAATATTATCCTTCAAAAACTAGTGAACTTGTGAAATACAATATTTATTAAATCACTTAAGACACATGCATGTTATCATCAAAATTACATAATGTGTAGCCCTTTAGGCTAACAATCTCCCCCTTTTTGATGATGACAAACATCTCATGTATTTTGACATTTATACTCCCCCTTAATACATGGCATACATGATTCAACCAATAAATCAAATTGAAAACATGTAAGCTCCCCCTTAATATTTCAAAACCATGCATGAATATTTTAGGAAATTCAAAACACATGACTTCTCCCCCTTCATCATCAAAATTACTATGAATATTTGAAGTTCAAAATACATGTTACCTTTATCCGGGAATTCAAAATACATGATCTCTCCCCCTTCATCATCAAAATTACTATAAATTCGATGCTCATGCCAAAATAGAACATCTCAATGATTAATCAAGAAGCATATAAAAACCAAACATCCAATTAATAATAAAATGATCATGAACCATCATTCCATCAATTACCAAATCAACTCCTCATAATATAAAATCATCATATAAAAAATCATGTAATTAAATCACCATCATATCTCAAAATCATCACCATAATCATATATCAACTATTACAAAAAAATTGCTCAAAGTGCATGTTATTCTCCCTATTTTTGAACATCAAAATGATATATTACTTTGTCTCCCCCTTTAGACAACAAAAAAAAATTCAAAAAGCATATTATCCAAAATCATATTGTATGCTCCCCCTAAATATATGGCCAATTTAAAATTTTAACCAAAATGATTTTAGCAATAAAATAAAAAATATCACATTTATCTTCCCCTTCATCATAAAAGAAATAATAGATGCAATCAAAACACAATCATCAAAAATAATTCGATGAAGCTATTACCCATTTTGTGCGAGTAAAAATTTCGGCAGAGTCTCCCCTTAAAAATGAGCAAATCCTTAAATACACAACATCGTTAAAAACACTTCCATATAAACTTAAACAATTATAACAAACCAACAACTCCATCAATTCATCAAGCCACACTCATATAATCATCAATCATCAAAATCATCAAGAAATTAATTTAATAGTATTAATAACATGATTACAATTTTTAAAAATTATTCTTCGCAACATTCAAATTCAATATGAATTCCGAATTCTCACCATAATCTTCCTTGCGTCTCTTGGCTACTTGTTTCCCCTTAGACTTGTCACCACCCACCATTGTTGAAACAAGAACAAGCTTAAATACCAATTTTGAATTTTTAAAACTTGAGTGAAATGGATGTGTTTGAGCCAAGAAAATCAATCTTAGATATGAATGGAGCTAATATATGATATGGATTGGATCAAAGATGAGCTAAAGGAAGGTTAAAAACGTAGAGAGAGAAATGGCCAAAGTTAGGTTTTTGAGATTTGGGTTTTTGTGAAAATGTGATGAAATGGTGTTTGGAGAATGAAAATTGAAGGAGTAATGGATGGGTAATGGGTTAGATGATTAATTTTAATAAGAAAATGAGTGAAAGATGAAGAGATTTGAGAAAGAAATGGTGAGGTACTGTTCACTCGTGAGAGATGATGATGAGATGATGAAGAACAAGTGAAGAAATGATGATTGAGAGGTGTTTAATAAGAGTAGAATGCATGGGTATTGATTTGAATCATTGATTTTGACATGAAAAAGTTTGAGAAATGAAGAAGATTTAAGAAGAAATTAAGGAGAAAAACCATGGGGAGAGAGAGTGATGAGAGGTTGAACAAACAAAGAAAATGGGAGGAGAATGGGGTTAAACCCATGACCAAGCGGCTAGCCGCTTGCTCTCGGGTTCATGGACAGTTCCCAAGCGGCTAGCCGCCTGGTTGCTGTCCGGCTGCACCGAGGTTGCTTTTCGGCCATTTTCGATCAATCTCGTCATCATTTCTTGATTCTGAAACATCTCAAGAGCCATCTTAATGCATGAATCATGATTTTAAACATTTAAGAGATGATTAATTCAAATAAATAAGTCATCCATCAAGCATATATCATGAAGCACATAAGCATTCAAAGATAAATGATTCAAACATATCACTCATTTATTATGCTTAGGCATTACATACTCATTAAAATTAATGAAATCCATCATGATAAGTTGACAAGCTATCATCATATAAATAAAACCATGTATCATAATAAAGCACTTGATGTTATACTCAATGATAAATCAATCATATAAACATACAAGTATACTATCACAAATTCAAGCTACTATCCATTTTTCATGATCCACTCAACATAATAAATATTGCAAGAATTGTTACCAAAACAAATAAATCATCTTGTCTCATTATTTTTGCTTACACCATGATCAAGTGATTGTCCTCACAAGCTCCATCAAGGAATTCTCCATCATTCCTTATTTTTGGTTTCTACAAAAAATTCAAGTTGTGTGCTTTGGTACCCAAATATTCTTGGGTCCTTGAGTGTTAGCAATGGTTCCTTTTGGAACCCAAACACATTTTACACTATAATATGTGATTAGATTAAAAATTGTATGTTTGTTATGAAGTAAAAATGTTATTTTGCGTTATTAATGTAATTTATATTTGTAATTGTGTAACATATTATGAATTTCTAATTATTTTTCTAAATATTTGATTTTGTGTATTTTTGTGTGTTTATTAGGTAAAAATAATAATTTCATGCAATTAGAGGCTTCAAACAAATGTACGGATGTCAAATTTGGATTCCGGAAGTCCGAGAAATTATGTCATTATCGAGGAGAATCCAAGACTTTTGTTGTAATTTTTTACGTTTTTACCACGGTAAATGTGGTAATTGTAAAATTATAAATTTTTATCTTGTTAGGTATGATATTTTATTAGTAGAATGTTTTGGATATGCTTGAGTGGATAAGATAGGATTATGTTTGATTAGTGAGATTATTAGTGGGACAAATGTAAGGTTAAGATTTAATTAGATTTTTTTATTTGTGTGGTGTGGATTTACCATGTATTAGTATAAATAGAGAAGGGTGGTGAACACATCTCTAAGTACCTTCTCTTCTCTTCTTTCCTCCCAATTCTTCTCTTCTCTTCTTTCCTCCCAATTCTTCTCCTCATCTCTCTTTGTAATATATTTTTAATTAATAAAATTAGGTTTATTTCAATTTTTAATTTCCATTTTAATTATGTGTTTTTCAATCTTAATCATTTCTTTTATTTAAAAAATGTTTAGCTAAATATTTATAGTTAGGGGAAGGTGAAACTCTTAGTAAAAAAATATGGTTTAATCAAATTCAATTTTTAATTTTATAAATTAAGTTGTTTTCTATTTAATTTTATCCATATTTTATATTTTGAAATTTTGATTTATTGTAGACAAAAATAGGAATTTGACACAATGAATTCTTAATATCTTAATATAAAATATGGTAAAATGGTATTTTGATTTAGTGTAGACAAATTAAGTTTTGGCACATTAAATTCTTAATCCATAATAAAATAAATGGAAAAATAATTTTAATTAATAAAATTAATCTTTTAGGAAATAAAACAAAAATAAAAAGAATTTGTTAAATTGTATTTATTACTAAGAGTGGATCCATAACCCTAACTAATTCAACTTCATAGTTTTCCTCAAATTAAATTGTGTGTTTTTAAATTTTATTTTTATTTTTTTTAGGTAAAGTTAAATAAACGAATTAAACCCTTTCTCTGTGGATCGATCTCGGACTTACCGAGTTATATTATAACTAGGCACTCTTATACTTGGGAGTAAATCAAACATTTTAAGTTGTGTCAAGTTTTTGGCGCCGTTGCCGGGGAGAGTTATTTATTTTGTTTTATTTTTCCTTTTATTTTTTTTTACTTTTTTTGTAAATTTTCGTTGGGCTCTTTCTTTTTTTTAAAATTCGCTTCTATCCCTACATCTTTCATAATTCTAGTTTCACCCCCAATAATTTTCGTTTCTAACTCAATCTTCTCATAATTACGATCCGACCCTAAAATCCTTCAGAATATTTAATTTCATCCTATATGGCTAAATTCTAAATTTTTAAAAATTACAGCGTGGCTATAATATTATAAATAATTTGCAATAAGACCCCTGGACGAAATTTCTCACAAAAATTGGACTTGGACTTATTTGGACTCAATTTGGACTCAATTTGGACTCAGCAAACTAACTACTAACTCTTAACTAACTAATTACTAATTTTTTTTTTCCAGTTGTTTAATTTTCAGTTTTTTTTTTATTTCGTATTTTTTTCTTTTTATTGGTGGGTTTAACCACCAAAGTTGTTATTTTATTTTAAGTTATTTTATTATTCCGCATTTATTTGTTTGTTTTGTTAATTTATTGGTGGGTTCAACCACCATTTTTTTTTTCAGTTATTTTATTATTTCGCATTTTTATTTTTGCTTTATTTTATTTTATTTGGTGGGTTTAACCACCAGTTTTTTTTCATTTATTTTATGCTTTATTTTTTTGTTTATTTAATTAGTGGGTTTAACCACCAAAATTGTTAATTAATTTTAATTTTTTTGTACACTTATATTATTTGCATATTTAATTTTCTTTTTATTATTTTATAATTTTTATTTAGTTTTTGTTATTAATTTGTTTGAATATCATCATTGTGACATAACCATTGCATGAGACATTGGTCTTGTACTTCAAGTGGCAGGTTAGTTCGTAGATCTCAATCTCCACCATTAATCATGGACGAGAACCAAGATGACAACTTTTTGGGCGAACCTAATCCTCAGATTGGTCAAGGCGATAATCATTCTCAACATAGACATGATCAAAATCAACCAAGAACCTTGAGAGACTACATGAATCCAACCAGAACCGGAGCACCGTTGTGTATAGTATTTCCTCTAGAAGCATCTCGATTCAACTTCAAACCAGGTATTATCCAACTTTTACCAACGTTTCATGGTTTAGAATATGAGAATCCATACTTGCATTTAAGAGATTTTGAGGAAGTTTGTAATACATACACAGACCAAAATTGTAGCATGAACATAATTAGATTAAAGCTTTTTCCTTTTTCATTAAAAGATAAAGCTAAAACATGGCTACAAAACCTTAAATCTGGATCAAAAGAACTTGGAATAACATGTAAGAACAGTTTTTGAAAAAATTCTTTCCACTTCATAGAACTAATTCGTTTAAAAGGAAAATCACTTCTTTCACTCAAAAAAATGGAGAAACACTATACCAATGTTGGTATAGGTTTAAAGAATTGCTTAACATATGTCCACACCATGGTTTTGAAACTTGGCGATTGGTCACTTATTTCTACGAGGGCTTAGCACCACAAAGTAGACAAGTTGTAGAAATGATGTGTAATGGTAAATTTAGAGATAAAAATCCTGAAGATGCACTAGATTACCTTGACCAATTATCTGAAAATGCACAACATTAGGATACTATTGGAACTTTTGAATTGAATAATAAACCACAACCATCTCCATCTAGTAGAGGAATCTATAACCTTAGGGAAGATCATGATTTACAAGCAAAATTTGCATCCCTAGTTAGGAAGGTTGAAGCTTTGGAAAATAAAAAAAGTGATCAAGTAAAATCTGTTCAAGAAATTGCATGTGATGTTTGTTGTTCTAATGATCATTTCACTCACGATTGCCCCACTCTGCCTGCACTTAAAGAATGTTTGCATGATCAAGCTAATGCCATCAACACTTTTAACAAACCAAATCCATATTCACAGACTTATAATCCTGGTTGGAGAAATCATCCAAATTTTAGTTGGAGGAATAATAATAATGCACAATCTTCACAAGCACCACCTCCACAAAAGTTTCAAAATATTCAGCCTTATGCACCATATGTTCCACCACCATGGAAAAATTTGGAAGATACAATGCATTCATTCATTAGGAAACAAGACGCCATTAATAATCAACATGCACAAACATTTTCTGATTTGAAAGATACTCTTGCTAAAATTGCTTCTGCACTCACAATTCAAGAAAAAGGAAAATTTTCAGCTCAACCACAACCAAATCCTAAGATTCAAAATTCATCTTTGGACCAAGTCAAGTCAGTTATAACTCTTCGTAGTGGTAAAGTTATTGAACGGCCTATTCCTGAACCTTGTGAAAATGAAAATTCAAAGGGTAAGGAAGAACTAGATAAACTTACACCTAGTGAAGAAATAACTAATGTTCCATTTGAACCACCATTTCCGCATGCATTAAATAAACCAAGGAAATCAAACCACTCTTCAGAAATTTATGAAATTTTTAAACAAGTAAAATTTAACATTCCTTTGTTAGATGCAATCAAGCAGGCACCTTCATATGCCAAATTTTTAAAGGACTTATGCACAGTTAAGAGAAAATTGAAGGTAAAAAAGAGTGCTTTCATGGCTGAATAGGTAAGTACCATTTTGTCTTCTAATAATAAATTGAAATATAAAGATCCTAGTTGTCCTACTATTTCTTGTATTATTAGAGATCATAAAATTGAGCATGCTTTGTTAGACCTTGGTGCTAGTGTTAATTTGCTTCCATATTCAGTTTATCTTCAACTTAATCTTGGTGAGTTAAAATCAACTTCAACTACACTTTTGTTTGCCGATGGATCAGTTAAAGTACCAAAAGGAATAGTGGAAGATGTTTTAGTACAAGTTGATAAATTCATATACCCTGTGGATTTTATTGTCTTAGAAACTGAACCTGTTGTGAATAATTATAAACCAATTCCTGTAATTTTGGGTCGACCATTTTTAGCAACTGCTAATGCTTTGATTAATTGTAGGAATGGTTTAATAAATTTATCATTTGGAATTATGGCTTTGGAATTAAATGTTTTTAACATGTGTAGGCAACTAAATGAAGAAAATGAGAATGAAGATGAAATTGATAAACAAAAAGAATTGCTTGAAGCTTGTATGGAGGAGAATATTCAAAAACGGAATTTTTCTGAACTTAGTGACATTTGTTTGGTTAATTCAGTTGAATCAAATAAACAATTTAAACATGATACTTCTAATATAAATTTGTTGTTTGATTCTTGTCAGACTTTGCAAAATGATGATGAGAAACAAGAATTTGACGAGCTTGGAATCATTGAAAAGACGGAACAAGAAGAAGCACCTAAACTAGAACTGAAACCTTTGCCAGAGGGATTGAAGTATTGGAGAAGAGCAAACTTATCCTGTTGTGATTTCTTCGACCTTATCAAGCTACCAAGAAGGTAAGTTACTATCTGTTCTTAAAAAGCATAGAAACGCAATTGGATGGACTTTAAATGACATTAAAGGTATTAATCCTTTAGTTTGCACACATAGAATCAATTTAGAAGAAAATGCTAAAACATGCCAACAACCTCAAAGAAGATTAAACCCACACATGAAAGAAGTAGTAAAAACAGAAGTTCTTAAGTTACTTGATGCGGAAATTATCTACCCTATCTCTGATAGTAAGTGGGTAAGTCCTACACAAGTAGTGCCTAAAAAATCTAGAATCACTGTAGTTAGAAATGAAAAAGATGAATTAATTCAACACGACTTGCATCAAATTCCTATAGTACTTGAAGACCAAGAAAAAACCACATTTACATGTCCCTTTGGAACGTTTGGACTTTGTAATGCTCCTGCAACATTTCAAAGATGCATGCTAAGTATTTTCAGTGATATGGTTGAACATTGTTTAGAGGTCTTTATGGATGATTTGACTGTGTTCGGGAATTCTTTTGATGATTGCCTTGATAATTTGGAAAAGTTTTAAAAAGATATGTTGAAAAAGAACTTGTGTTAAATTGGGAAAAATGCCATTACATGGTTACTTCTGGAATTGTTTTGAGTCATGTTGTATCTGTTAAAGGAATTGAAGTTGACAAAGCAAAAATTGAAGTCATATCTAAATTGCCACAACCAAAAACAGTTAGAGACGTGCGATCATTTTTAGGACAATGCAGGATTTTATAGGAGGTTTATAAAAAACTTTAATGTCATATTTAAACCACTTTGTAACCTCTTATTAAAAGATGCATCATTTGAATGGACTGATGATTGTCAAAAATCTTTTGAGAAAATAATTTGTCTTTTGACATCTGCACCTATTATGCAATCTCCTGATTGGTCTTTACCTTTTGAATTAATGTGTGATGCAAGTGACTTTGTTGTTGGCGCTGTTTTAGGACAAAGAAGGGATCGTAAGTCATTTGTAATTTTTTATGCAAGTAAGACTTTAGATAGAACTCCAATGAATTATTCGACAACTGAAAAAGAATTACTTGCTGTGGTATTTGCATTAAACAAATTTCGTTCCTACTTGCTTGGTTCTAAAACTATTGTTTTTACTGATCACGATACTGTGAGATATTTGATGACTAAACAGGATGCCAAACTAAGACTAATTCGTTGGATTTTATTACTCCAAGAATTTGACCTTACCATTAAAGATAAGAAGGGTGCCAAAAATATTGTCGCTGATCATTTATCAAGGCTCACATCTGAATTCTACACTGATATAACACCCATCAATGACTCCTTTCCTGATGAATTTTTATTTTCTGTTACTTCAATGCCATGGTATGCTAATATTGTTAATTTCCTTGTTACAGGTAAAATGCCTTTACAATGGAATAGTCAGGAGAAGAAAAAATTTTTGGTTGAAGTAAAGAAATTTTATTGGGATGATCCTTACTTGTTCAAATATTGCCCTGATCAAATTTTTCGATGATGCATTCCTGATAATGAGGTAAGTAGTGCTATTAAGTTTTGCCATTCTGAAGCATGTGGTGGACACTTTTCTTCAAGAAAAACTACGGCTAAAATTTTACAATGTGGATTTTATTGGCCTACCATATTCAAAGACACATATGAATTTTGTAAAACTTGTGAAAACTGTCAAAAAGTATGATCAATTACTAAAAGAAACATGATGCCATTAAATCCCATACTTGAAATTGAAATATTTGATTGTTGGGGAATTGATTTCATGGGCCCATTTCCACCATCTTTTGGATTTGTGTACATATTAGTTGCAGTTGATTATGTCTCAAAATGGATTGAAGCAATGTCTTGTCGAAATAATGATAGTAAAACTGTCATTAAATTTTTAAAAGAAAACATTCTAAGTCGATTTGGAATCCCTCGAGCCATTATTAGTGATGGAGGTAAGCATTTTTGTAATAAATCATTTGAGTCTTTAATGAAAAAATATGGAATTACACATAAAATGGCTACCCCTTATCATCCTCAAACGAATGGCCAAGTTGAACTAGCAAATAGGGAGATAAAACAAATTCTAGAAAAAACGGTTAACCCAAACCGAAAAGATTGGTCTCTTCGACTGACTAATGCACTTTGGGCTTACCGTACTGCATTCAAAACATCTTTAGGAATGTCACCCTATCGGTTAGTTTATGGTAAACCTTGTCACTTACCTGTTGAACTTGAGCATAAATCATTTTGGGCTATTAAAGCTTTTAATTCAAATTTGGATGATGCTGGTAATGTGCGAAAACTACAATTGAATGGACTTGAGGAATTAAGAAATGATGCATATGAAAATTCGAGAATTATTAAGGCAAAAACAAAAATTTTTCATGATAAAAGAATTTTTCGAAAAACATTTGAAATTGGTCAAAAAGTGTTGCTTTATAATTCTCGTCTTCATTTGTTTCCAGGAAAGTTAAAGTCAAAATGGAGTGGTCCATTTATTGTAAAAATTGTATATCCACATGGGGCCGTAGAAATTGAGAATCCCAAAAATATTGTCACATTTAAAGTTAACGGACAAAGAATAAGGCCCTATCTGGAATACCAACCACGTGAAGCAAGCACCGAAATAAATTTGAGTAACCCACCAACTCTTGATTAAGCTTTTATTGAGTGTTTTAACTTTTTACTGTTGCTTTGCTGTTTGAATTGTCTGACTGTCTTGAATGATACGAATTGTAAAGTTTTTTATTTAAGTGAGTTTAATAATTGTGTTTTCCTTATCATTCTACATCATGACCTCCTCAATAAGGAAAATTCTGATCACACATCTTAAAAGATTTGAGCGAATAAAATTTAACTTGAGAAGATTGATACAAAGCTGTAAATCACATCCACTTTGGGAACGACAACCACCAGAATTAGTGGCCTTCGTTGAAGGGCAAGAAAGACAACTAAGATCAGTAAAGAGTGGTATATATAAATTTCAAATGGAGCTTGAGGTTAACTCCATGAGAGGACGAATGTAAGTTCATTTTCTTTTGTACATATTGTGTTTCTTTTTGTTGTTCGCTTTCACTTTTGATTTTATTCTACATATTTGATTTTGGTGTGTTTTGATTTATTTTCCCGTATAAATGGCAGATAATGGTACTCCGTGACTTTTTAAGCTGGTGTCCTCAGTTTCCCACAATAACTGAGATCTCAAAATCAAGCATGGAAGAAAAACAACATAAATTGCATAAGCGTTTTCCTTCTCTTCCTAAAAATGAACTCCAAAAAATTTACAAATCTCGTTGTGAAAGATTGCGTCTGTTAATGATCAACGGAATTCCTTCTGATATTCGTTGGTTAATTGAAGCAAAGGTCCGATTATCTGGTGAGTTTCCTGATCCATTTATTTCTTACATGCCTGTTTTTGGTAAAAGCACATTTGCTAAAAAACGGAGAGCTAAAAGACTTGGCTCAAAATGTCATAACTGTGTACATCTTAGTTGTAAACAAGAAGTTTGTAAATCTTTAGTAATGGTTTCTGATAGTCCAGAAGATAAAATTAAATTCGTTAAAGATGGCATGAGTAAGAATCGTTGGATGATATCTTACGATCTTTTGAGACGCATCGATGCGGACATGTGCAATATGAGATAAACAGGTTATGGAGACTATTCCAACAAGAAAGTGCATAGTTTAGTCTTGGGAATCTGACTTAAAAAGATGTTACGCTTTATAAGAAAACCGGATGGGAAGCCTATCCTCGACTCATGAGTATGCCGTCACATCGGACGAAACCAGAGGAAGATGTGAGCCACAATCACAGCTACCAGTAAACATCCTTTTCCTTTATTGTCATTTCATCATTTGCATTATTGCATTTAATGGTGTGATTTTGTATTTAATTATTATTTACTTTTTCTTTTCACGGATTGCTTTTCCTTTTACTGTTTGCTTTTAAATAACTGAGACATGAGCTTTACGCGTCATCTGACAAATACGCCAACCCATTTACAGTTGTTTCTCATTTTGTCTGACACTAAGATCCTTAAATATGAGCTCTTTTTTCCAACCACTCACAAATTTTTTTTAAAGATTATTCTAATGGCAGCATCTTCAAGTAAACAATTCAAAAATATTTGTGTGCTCTCTGAATTTTATTATGGAAAATACTATGCCAGAGAGGAAACGACACCTTGTATATGGAGGGGGTGACCGCGGGTTACCAAAGCTTGTCTCAGAAGCTGTTTTTATTAGAGGAAACCAGGTACTAGGTATCATTCCACAAGCCTTAAAGCCTCTAGGATGCATGTCTGATGTGCCAATTGGAGAAGAGTTAGTTGTCTCAGTATGCAAGAGCGAATAACTGAAATGTTAAATCATGCTGATGCTTTCATTTTCTTGCTAGGAGATTTTACAACTTTAGAGGGATTGATTACATTTGCATCTTGGGCCCATTTAAACATCCATCAGAAACCCATCGGTTTACTAAATGTTAATAAGTTTTTTGATGGGTTGCTCACATTCATTAACCATGCAATTAAGAATCTTTTTATTCCAATCTCTGCGAAAAATATCTTTGTTTGTGCTTCTACTGCTAATGTGTTACTTGTTCTTTTACAAGCTTACAAACCAGAGCCAGATCTTAAGACCTTGGCATTGGAATGGTTCACTGATGATGGTAACCCTAGCCCTAGTAAGAAGTACAAGTTGGACTTAACTCTTCGGTTATAACTATTTTCTTGGAGCAATGAAGTTATGTCTTCTAAACTCTACTTCTTTTCTTTAAGCCATTGAGGACAATGTCTTGTTCAGATTGAGGGGAGGGAATAGTTGACAGCTGTGGAATATAGCAAATCGTAGTAATGTTTTTGTCGAAGATGGCAGAATATGGGGTGTAGCGGCTCTAGAAACGCATCTTCAACTGCTTGTTCAGGTGTGATCTTTCCGATTTATGTTTTCTTTATTTTTATTTTTATTTTTATTTTTATCTTTTTTGCATGTATATATTTAAATTATCAATAATGTTTAGATTAAGTTGGGGGGAGGGAATAGTTGACAGCTGTGGAATATAGCAAATCCTAGTAATGTTTTTGTCGAAGATGGCAGAATATGGGGTGTAGCGGTTCTAGAAACGCATCTTCAACCCCTTGTTCAGGTGTGATCTTTCCGATTTATGTTTTCTTTATTTTTATTTTTATTTTCATTTTTATTTTTATTTTTTCTTTTTGCATGTATATATTATGAATAATTTTTAGATTAAGTTGGAGGGAAAGAAATAGTTGACGTAAATTGTAAATATGTGTGTTTTTTTTTATTTTGTGAAAACAAAAACCCAAAAACAAGCAATTTTTTTGTTTTTTTGTTTAGGATGGCTGTGTAAAGAGTCACAACTTTTGAGACGCATCCTAATAGTTATGTTGTATTATATTTTGATTTTAAAATTTATAGTAAGTTATTTTTGTTCTCTTTTCTTTGAATTACTCAAATTTTTGAACTCTCCATTTGGTTATTAAGTTGTTTTTTCATTTACTCATTTAACAGGTATTATTAAATAATTCTTCACACACACACTATGACACATGCTAGTGGGTTGTAAGTTAAAAATTTTTGCAGCATTTAGTTCTTTTGATTTATTTGAGATAATATCTAAGGTAGTAGAATGTACATACGAAAAATAAAAAATAAAAAAATTGAATGAGTTTAATTTTATTTTATCTAGAACCCGAGTAATTAAGTCCGTAGGGGTGTTTCAACACCTAGTGCCCTAAGATCAACTGGTCTGGGAGTCACTGGCCTAAAGCTCGCTACACGGGTTAAAAAGAAAAAAAAAGAAGAAAAGTGTGAATAATCTATTGCCTGAAGATAGAATTTCTAATGAGTTTCAGAACGAAAATGTTGTTATCTTTTAATGAAGCCCCATAAGTATTGTGTTAAATACTTGAGCACGAAAAGATTTATGATATTCTGGATAATGAGTGAATGAAAAAGATTTAGAAAATTTTGGGAGAGTTTATTTATTTGGTAATTTAGAGGATAGATGAACAACTATTAACTTGCATGTGAATTTTGTAAATCATAATTTAATATAACGCTTTAATTGCTAGGGGCTAGCAATAAGCTAGTTGGGGGGTGTGATTAGTATTAAAAATTGTATGTTTGTTATGAAGTAAAAATGTTATTTTGCGTTATTAATGTAATTTATATTTGTAATTGTGTAACATATTATGAATTTCTAATTATTTTTCTAAATATTTGATTTTGTGTATTTTTGTGTGTTTATTAGGTAAAAATAATAATTTCATGCAATTAGAGGCTTCAAACAAATGTACGGATGTCAAATTTGGATTCCGGAAGTCTGAGAAATTATGTCATTATCGAGGAGAATCCAAGACTTTTGTTGTAAATTTTTACGTTTTTACCACGGTAAATGTGGCAATTGTAAAATTATAAGTTTTTATCTTGTTAGGTATGATATTTTATTAGTGGAATGTTTTGGATATGCTTGAGTGGATAAGATAGGATTTTGTTTGATTAGTGAGATTATTAGTGGGACAAATGTAAGGTTAAGATTTAATTAGATTTTTTATTTGTGTGCTGTGGATTTACTATGTATTAGTATAAATAGAGAAGGGTGGTGAACACATCTCTAAGTACCTTCTCTTCTCTTCTTTCCTCCCAATTCTTCTCTTCATCTCTCTTTGTAATATATTTTTAATTAATAAAATTAGGTTTATTTCAATTTTTAATTTCCATTTTAATTATGTGTTTTTCAATCTTAATCATTTCTTTTATTTAAAAAATGTTTAGCTAAATATTTATAGTTAGGGGAAGGTGAAACTCTTAGTAAAAAAATATGGTTTAATCAAATTCAATTTTTAATTTTATAAATTAAGTTGTTTTCTATTTAATTTTATCCATATTTTATATTTTGAAATTTTGATTTATTGTAGACAAAAATAGGAATTTGACACAATGAATTCTTAATATCTTAATATAAAATATGGTAAAATGGTATTTTGATTTAGTGTAGACAAATTAAGTTTTGGCACATTAAATTCTTAATCTGTAATAAAATAAATGGGAAAATAATTTTAATTAATAAAATTAATCTTTTGGGAAATAAAACAAAAATAAAAAGAATTTGTTAAATTGTATTTATTACTAAGAGTGGATCCATAACCCTAACTAATTCAACTTCATAGTTTTCCTCAAATTAAATTGTGTGTTTTTAATTTTAAAATTTTTATTTTTTTAGGTAAAGTTAAATAAACAAATTAAACCCTTTCTGTGTGGATCGACCTCGGACTCACTGAGTTATATTATAACTAGGCACTCTTATACTTGGGAGTAAATCAAACATTTTAAGTTGTGTCAATATGCATTCATTTTCACTAGACATCTATATTTCATATGACCATTTTGATTACGGTAATGACAAACAATTTTATGATTATTTGTGGAGGTAGCATTAACAAAATAATTCTTGTAATATTTTTGTTTCAAGTTAGGCTTGTACCCAAGTCCTCCTTTATCAAACACACATTTTTTAGTGTTGAGCAATTTTTCTAAATTCTTTTGACCATTTGTGAATTTTAAGATAATCTCATTTAACTCATTGCTCTTCTTCTTAAGCATTTCATTTTCTTTCATTAATTCATCAACACGTGATTTCTCATGCTCATATGAAGTACTTTGTTTACATGTAAATGATGCAATCCTATCATGTAGCATTTCATTATCTAATTCCAATTCTTTGATCTTTTCATTTAATGAAACATTGCATTTTTGTAAAGCATCATTTTCATTTTTCAAGTCATCTACATGTGATTCTAGATGCTTGTATGAAGTGCTAGATTTCTCATTTGATAATGCAACTCTATCATGCAATGCTTTATTATCTAATTCTAAGCATGCAATCTTTGCACTTAAAGATTCATTTTTATTTGTGAGCTCAATAATTTTTCTTTTAAGACATGCATTCTTTTTACCAATTTTCATTAACTCATCATACAATTCTTTAAAAGCATCATGCAATTCATCATAGGTAGGATCACTTACCTCATCAAGCTCATCATCCGATTCATCTCCAATTGCCATAAGTGCCACATTTGACACTTCATGAGATTCATCCTCATTTGTAGTCTCCTCATACATAACTTCAAATTTTCTCCAAATTTCATAAGCATTAGAACAATTTGAAACTTTATAAAATTTCTTTTTATCTAAGGCACAAAATAAAGCATTCATAGCTTTGGAATTTAAAGACATCATTTTCCTATCCAACTCACTTAAAGCATTATTCCTAGGAATGAATGAGTCATCACAAACTATTTTCCATATTTCATAATCTAAGGCTTGTAAAAATACTCTCATCCTAGTTTTCTAATACGGGTAATCGTTACCATCAAATAATGGTGGTCTAATGATGGATTGCCCTTCCATGAAGATTGAACTAATTTGGGTTGCTATGGATCTTTAACTCTAAACGATTAAGTCTACACAAGAGCACCTTGCTCTGATACCAATTGAAAAACAAGTTGTGCAACCCAAGAGGGGGGGTGAATTGGGATTTTAAAAATTATGCTAAGCAAATCGCACACCAATTTAATCTAATGCCTTAATCAAATAAAAAATAATAAATTTAAACAAGCATAATAATAGAGGAGTAAGGGAAGAGAAAACAAACACGAGGATTTTTACGTGGTTCGGCTATCCCCGCCTACGTCCACGCCTCCAAGCACACCGGGCTTGATGATTTCACTATCCAAGCCTCCCAAGGCTTCAAATGTTTACAATTGACTTCCAAGGTGCCAATGAACCTTTACAACAAGAGATTATCCCCCAATCTCTTCACTCAAGTGTTTCCCACACTTATACACTCACAAATTTGGTGAGAAAACAAAGAATACAACAAATAACTCTCTTTTAGAGTAGATTTACAAATGATAGCACAATGATGATTCAATCAATGATGATTTACGAAATGGAAGCTCAATATATGTTTTATAAACTTGTTTTGGCTTGTTAAAGTTCTTAAAATGAAGTTGGAATTGAGTTTATATAGTTAAACCCAAAAAACTAGCCGTTATAGGCCAAAACCCGAAATCAAGCGGCTAGCCGGAATGAACAGTTATGTTACCGTTATTTTTGAATTTGCTACAGTAACACTGCTTATAAAATTATAATTTTACCTCAATATTTTCTGTAATTATACTATGGCTCAGAAAGTCACAAAACTTTTCAAATAGGTCCAATTTTGGACATAAATATTTAAATTACATTCGGATCCTCCAACTTTCATAAATTATCGTATGGCCCAAATTGTTTCAAACCTTTGCAAATAAGTCCAAATTCGAATTTATAAATAATACTTATCATTCCCAAAATTTTTTAAAATTATGCTATGGCCCAAGATGTAATAATATTCTTCATAAAAACCATTTTTAAGTTTTAACATAATCAACATAAATGTTAAAATCCTCAAAAACTTTCACTTAAACCCTCAATCTTTTATAAGTTACAATATGGCCCAAAACGTTTCAAATCTTTGCAAATAGGTTTAAATTCAAATTTAAAATAATATTTATTAAAATCAAAGATTGTAAAACATTTTCATTTTAATCCAAATTACTCAAATCCACAAAATACTTTTATCTTAAATATAAAACATTTTGGTTTATAAAAAGTAATAATTTATTAAACAAAACTTGAGCTTCTCAAATGCTAAATCATGCATCAATTAAATCATACCGGCTTTACAAGAAATTGTCACAATAATTTTTCCGTCAAGCTTTAAACTTCATTCTTGATTTCCCCATTGTCCGTTGAGTATCTTGAGCTTGATTTCACTTGATTCACTTGCATAAATATTATCCTTCAAAAACTAGTGAACTTGTGAAATACAATATTTATTAAATCACTTAAGACACATGTTTGTTATCATCAAAATTATATAATGTGTAGCCCTTTAGGCTAACAATATTTATACTATTGCTATTCTCGGGGAGATTTTAGAGTTTATACAAACAGAGGATGAACAATTCCTTGAAGCTTGAAGAGATTAATGGTCCGCTCTTGAAGTGCATTATGGGTTTAAAAAACGGCATTATTGCTAATATTTTCTAGAAGGATTATTGTTGAACATTCAAAAGTGGTTGATGCCAACTAGTGAAGGTAAAATCGTGTCTAAAAGTGCAACAAAAATTTGGGACTTCTTCTAGAGACAAGTACATAAGTCCCAGTAGAGGAATCGATCTTGAAGAAATGGTAATAAGAATAAAAAGGTTAAATGAAGTCCATATTGGTAAATCTGATTCTGATATAAAAAAAGTTAAAGCCTTTATGAATGGAATTTCTCAGTAATTAGCCGCACTGATAGATGTTAATCCTATTGCACTATATATTTACAATCAATTTGGACGAGATTTCCATATTATTCAAGTCAACTTTGTTAACATGTTAAGAAGATAGGGGACCTATAATCTTTATTTGAACACCTATAATCGAGGATAAAGATCAACTAAATTTTTCATGGTTACAAGATTTCTAAAAGAATGAGATAGCAAATCAAGTGCCTCAAGTTCATCAGCTTTCCTTTAGAAAATTCAACTAGAATTTCTCCTAGCTTAACCATAGGATGAAGCAATTCAAAATTTATTAAAATCTATAGAGAATGTTATGGCAAATTTGAGAAATGAGATATGCACCACCGAAAATTCTCAAGCATAATCCATGTCCAAACTTAAGAGGATTATGGGAAAACTTTATTCTCAGTTGAGAATTCATCGGTGACCATAGAAAAGAAAAAAGCTATCCAATTCAGCCAGTTCCTAACCCTAAAGAAGTGCATATGGTTGGATCAAGTTTACACAAACATCAAGGAGAGGCCAAATCTGTCATGACCTTGAAAGAAGAAATTATTTTTTTTAAAAAGGTGGAGGTTCAAGCAAAAAAAAAAAACATCTAAAACTATTTCTTTATATGTAAATCCATCAAATGATTCATCACCAGATAATCTAGAAGAAAGCAGCCAATTAACCTACATTATTATGGCTCTTTTTCCTTAGATATTAAAAAAGGTAAAGATTGGGACTTCAATAGATAAGATTATGGAAATCTTCAAGCATGAAGGTATAAATCCCTTTACTTGAAGCTACTAAGCAATTTCCCTTTTGTGCTAAGCTTTTAAAGGATTTCGAGCTAAAAAAGAAATACCACTAAAATTCAATAATCCATATTCTTATACCATCTTATATGCCATAGGGAAATTAAAGAGCAAATGTAATCTTTTGCCATATTCTATTTATAAGCTACTTGGGCTAGGTCAATTACGTCCAACTTTTCTTATTTTTCTACTTGCTAATAAGTCAAGTTTAGTGAAAATACTTCGTGGTATTAAAGAGGATGTGTTGATACAGATTGGTAAATTTTATTGCCTTTTTTTTTTATTTTTGTTGCTATTTGAAGGGGTTGAAATTTTTACCTTCACATGAATTTGTAGTTGTAGAGAACTTGACGATATTGATCGATCTTAGAACCAGTGTGGGTACCTAAAAAATGCATTCTGATACCCAAATTAGTGCTTGTCTAAGGCTAAAGAAAAGAAAAGAAAAGAAAAGAAGAAGAAGAAGAAATTAAGAGAAATAAGTCTTTATCTTTGGACGAAATAGTGTCCTTATAATGGCCAAACATCCTTTCGCTAAGAAATGGGTTCTCTAAGAACCATACTGAACCTAGTTCTTCCTTTTATTCTTATTTTATTCTTTATTTTGTTAGGATGTCTATTTTAGATGTCATCTTATCTAGAATGATCCTTCCTGAGTTACATGAGATAGACGCATAGCAAGACATGGTTCCTAGGGAATTGGGTACCTACACCACTCCCCTTAAGTGTATTTTCTTTAGAAAGTACTATGATTAGGATAAGAAGTTCTTACTTGTGTCTCATTAGCAGCATGGTCTTTTTGAAAAAGATAACTTTGCCTTGGGCGTTTGAATATATTTTGGGAGGAATCATTAGTGAAAACTCTTAGTTGACTTAGAGAAAGGTGAACTATTTCCTCTGATCTAAAGTTCCATGATGAAATGTTACATCTTAAAATTTTTCCTATAAGCTGAAGCTTTAAGAAGAAATAGTTTTCATTCTTTGACCTTTTCCCCTTAACTGAAATTCTAAAAAAAAAATTATAGATTGCTTTTTAAATTGATGTAATCAATTCAACTAAGTTTTTCCTTTGAATTGAAACTCTAAAAGGAAATGTGAATTTCTTAATTTATTTTCCTTAACTGAAGTTTCAAAAGGAAATGCAAATTTTTCTGATGCATTCTAGCTAGTTTAGGAATAGCTTAGCAGATATTTTCTGCTTAGTTTAACTTTACTTATTTTTATCTTGCCTTGTATAAGGTTAGCCATTCTATAGTTTGGCTTTCTGTTATGGGCTTTGGCTTTTGTTTTCCTTTCCTTGGCTTGGCTTGCTCCTTTTGCCATGCTTTTGTTTTTCTTCATTATCCTTGATTTTACCCTAACCTTCATTTAACCTGCTTAACTCAGGCCTTTTCTTAGCTTGGCTTATTGTTCTTGCCTTGGTTTTTGTTTGTATAGGCTTTCTTAACCTTTGTTCTCCTTTCTGGGCTTTGGCCTTTTTTTTTTTGTTTTTTTATCTTGGCTTGCTGTTGTGGCCTTGGCTTTTGTTTGCTTCAATTTTCCTTAGCTTTTGTTTGTCTTGTTTAGCGTTGGCTTTGCTTTCCTTGAACACCTTTAAAGTTCTAGATGGTTATTGCCCTGAAGATCTTACGTAAGCTAATTGATATAGCTTTTGACATTGAATGTCTCTCATTTTGGATTTAACTTTTAGTTCCAAAGGTAGCTTTTGCTTTCTCACGTCTCTTTTAATTTTAGGCGTAGCCATTCTTAAACTTAGAATTTGTGCATATTTGAATAAATGAGTAAGTTGCCTTTTATACTTACACTATTCTAAAAAGGTATTATTAAGGAAAATTTCCTCCTTATCGGTGTAGTGAAAGGTGTACTACTATCTTAACTGAAGTTTGAGAAGAATTTGAATTGTTTCTTGATATCAATTTAAAAATGATGATTCCAAAGGAATATTATTATAGAACATTTCCTCATTGATCGCCTAAGTAAGTTTTTCCTTTCTGTTGGCATAGAAAAATGTGAGTCATTTCATAGTATTAACAAACTTTTCCTCCTTGCTAGTGCATGGAAAAATGGATTATTCTAATTAAATATTCTGAGGAAACTTTTTTCTCCTTGTTGCAGTGAGGGAAAGTGAATCATTTCAGAGCAATATTAAGGAACTTCTCCTTCTTATTGGCCTGAAAAAATTTTCCTTCCTTGTTGGCATATAAAATAGTTATTTATTTTGGACAAATATTATTAGATAATTTTTCTTTTAGGCTAGGAAAATTTTTCATCCTTGTTGGCATAGCGGAGAGTAAGCTATCTTGAAAGAATATTATTTGGGAACTTTTCTTCTTGTTAGTGTAGAGAAAAGTCAAATATTCAAGAAGAATATTATTGGGGAACCTTTTCTCCTTATTGACATAGAGAATTTTTTCTTCCTTATTGGTATATAGAACAGTGAACTACCCTAAAAAAACCACTGCAAATTTTTCCTCTATTAGCATTCGAAAAAATGAGCTATTCTGGAAGAATGTTAATAGAGAACTTTTTGTTCTTGTTGGCCTAGGAACTTTTTTTCCTCCTTATTTGCTTAGGAAAAAGTGAATCCTAGAATAGTATTACTAGGAACATTTCCTCTTTGTTAGCATAAGGAAAAGTGAACTATTGTGGAAGAATATTATTAGAGAATTTTTTTCTTCTTGTTGACGTAGAGAAGTTTTTCCTCATCGTTGGTGTAAGGAAAATTGAATCATTCAGGATTAATTTTATTAGCGAACTTCTCATTCTCATTAGCCTACAGAAATTATTCCTCTTTGATAGCATAGCGAAAAGTGAACTATTCTGGAGTAATTTTAGTATGGTACTTGTCCTTCTCATTAGGAGTGGACAAATCAGATTTTGATTCAGGTTGTTTGGAATTTAGTTTGGCTTATAATCTATTCGATTTAGAAAACTCAACCCATTCGAGTTGGAACCGTAAAACCCAATGTTGTGCAAATTTTATTGAACTCGCAAGTGCACGAATCTATTATAGAATAGATTAATGGTGTCAATCCCACGAGGAGGTGGATTTTAATTGTGTGTAGAATTAATTTTCTTAAGTGGGTGGTTGGATTTATGGTGAAAGGAATTTAGACTATCCTAGAATTTAAATTACAATGGCAGGAATAAATTGAAATCAAATCTATTGAAATAAAGCACTTGTGTATCTGGATCTACATCAACATGCTTCATGAGCTAAATATTCCTTATTAATGCCAATTAAATCATGAGGGGGCTTTCCACACCTTATGAACCACGCTCAAATAAATATAGTGTTAAGGCCTTATCGTGCCAAATAATAATAACCTTGTACTTGGGTGTCGGTTTAACTAGGGCGGTATCTAGACAAAATTATTACTATTTGTCTTTTGTCGACGAAAAGTCAAAACATCCATAAATATTAGAGGGGAAGAGAAAATAAATTTACAAAATTAAGCTCATGGAACATGTTGAGACTTCACCTTCAACCCAAGCTTGAAAGAAAATTAGCTACTCATATTTGAACTAAGGGTAAAATATAAATTTATTAAAATATTTAGAAAATACAAGATGGAGAAGGAATTACAAAAAATTAAGCTCAAAAATGGATTCAGGGGTATCGAATTAGGGGGGGAGAGCCCCCTTTTTATAGATACATTGAGTAAATCATGGCAATGGATAAAAAACAGTTCAGACGCTCAGGATTGCGCCACGTCATCAGTCAACAGTACGCGGTTTGAACACGGTTTTGACCACATGGTTTGAACAGTGACGCGATTTGAATAGTGGCGGCTTGAATAGTGACTCATTTTGAATAGTAAATAATCCCATGTATGTGCATGTACCGTACGTAAGATTTTTTGTCCACTGAAATGCTACCACATCATCGGTCAATGCCACGTTATCGGTCAACGGCATGTCATCGGACCGTATATGTGAACAGTGTCGTGAATAGTAATATGAACAGTACCGTACGTATAAACAGTGCCATTTTTCCTTTTATGCTCCTCCTAAGGTTTTCGATCGTACTGAGTTAAAAAATGATGTCTGTTTTGCTGTCTGATCACTCGTTTATTGTAACAAAATACACATAATTAAATAAAGAAAAACGACAAACACACCCCCAATGTTTAGGTAAAGGGACAAAAACCCCCCTAATATTTCAAAAAAGACATTTACACCCCCATTTACTATAATTTTAATATGTAATTACTATTATACCCTTCTAGCATAAAACAAATTGTTAGATTATCCAATTTGTCCATATATTGTTAATAAAATTATAAATATACCCTTATTGCTCCATTCCTCTATTTTAATTTTTATCAATAACCAATTTTTAAAAAAAATCTACACACCTAAAAAAAAATGTAGAAAAATTATAATTTTAAAAATAAAATTAGTTATTAATACAATAATAAATAACATAGATAATTGGTTATAAATGTATAAGTTTAAATAATAGACATGTGGAGAATTGTTAAATATACAAGTTTAAAGTTTAAATGAAATTGGTTATTAATAACCAATTTTATTTTTAAAATTATAATTTATCTATAATTTTTTTAGGTGTGTAGATGTCTTTTTTTTAAAATTGGTTATTGATAAAATTTTAAATAGAGGAATGGGACAATGAAGCTATATTTATAATTTTATTAACAATATATGGACAAATTAGATAATCTAATAATTTTTTTATATGCTAGAAGGGTATAATAGTAATAATTATAATTAATGGGGTGTAAATATCTTTTTTGATACATTAGGGGGGGTTTTTGTCCCTTTACCTAAACGTTGGGGGTGTGTTTGTCTTTCTCCCATTAAATAACAAAAGACTTAAATACATAAAAGTAGCAATGTTGGTGAGACTTGAAGTGTAAAATGACGATTTTCTCCTTTATAAATATACACTTTCTAACACTCAACACCCAAAACCAAACCAAACCAAATTAATTTAGTTTGCATTAGTTTGGTTTTTATTCAGTTCGGTTCAGTTTGAAAATTCATGTTGATATCTTGGTTTGGGTTGCTAATTTGGTTTGCATTACCAATTCTAATTGGGTTGTCAAAATTAACCTCCAGAAAAAGAATTTATGGTCAAAAAATGAAGAAATAAATTAAACCATTTTGCAAAATAGAAGTAATTGAGTTTGTTAGGAAGTACACAACCAAAGAGCATAGATATGAATAACCAAAATGGGCTATAGGCACTTGATTTTATTGTTATTATTAAAACAAAACCGAAGAAGATTCACAAATTATAATGTGAAGAAATTTACATTTGAAGCATGCCAATTGAAGACTTTATTATTCAAAGCTTTTATCAATATCATTTGTTCAATTGTTGATATCGTTCATGAATGTCAAATTTGAAAACGAAAATTAAAATAAAAAATCTTTATAAGTAATTAAAATAAAAAGCTTTCATAAATCTGAAATAATTATTCACTTAAGCTTACCTTGAATAGAGATAAAGGCAGTGCAGTAGTGACGGTAGCATCTGGACTGATGCAAAGAAGTTCTGTCGGGTGAGGAATGATAGAGCATTAATGATGGCAGGAAACTGTTACGGCCCACGATTGATGATAAAAGTGGGTAGTTGATAGTAGTGGCTAGTCAACGACAGTGATACAGGTTTTAGGTGTGTCGACGGCTTGGTCGTGGTGAGTTTGTTTTATAAGCTTTTGTTAGATTAGCTGCTTTGATTCATTTGAATACTCAATTAGGGATTTGTAATATGAGTTTTTCACCTTTTTAAGCAAACCTGATCATGTCGCATTTTTTATTCGAGTTAACCCTAAATCAAATTCTTATCCAATCAGATTATAATTTTAAATCATTTAGGTTTAACAGGTGAACCAAACTGAACTGAACCCGAAATAAATTTTAGGTTGGTTCGGTTTGAGTTAACCTGATCTGAATGCCCACCCCTCCTTCTCATTGGCCTAGTAAATTTTTTCTTTCTTATTGGCTCAGAGAAAAATTAGCTATTCTGGAGGAATTTTATTGGAGAAGTTTTTCTTCTTTTTATGAGTCTATGGAAATTTTTTCTGCCATAAGAAAAAGTGAGCTATCTTAGAGGAATATTATTAGAGAACGTTTCCTCCTTATTGGCTGAAGAAGTTTTTCCTTCTTATTAGCATAGAGAAAGGTCTATTCCAAAGGAATATTATTTGGGAACTTTTCCCTTTTTTTTCTCTTTGGAGGCCTAAGGAAGTTTTTCGTCGTCATTGAAGTCCATTTTTCCTGTAATGTGAACAAAATTCTTTAATGACTATCGTTTAAAAAGTGAAAGTAGTTTTATCATTAAGTACATATGTGCACTCTTTCTTCCCCCTCAATTTCTGGCAGCTTAAAGACAATTGTGCCAAAGCACTCTGAAGCTAATAATAAAGGAATCATGGAGCTTGTTGGGGTTGATCCTAGAATGGAAAGCCTTTTTGTTGATCTCTTTTTGGAAGGTGAAAACAAATATAAAAGAGGAAAATAAGAATTAATAAATAAGGAGCTTTTAACATGATAATAGGCCTATGGAGAAACGAAAAGTAAATTGTTAATATAAATGCTCGATGTGGATTTATAGTTGTTAGATTATAACATAGAGCTGTGTTAATCCATGTTGGCTTAATAACTTTTTCATATATTCCCTCTCATAAGATGAATGTTTGGGTTTTCCTAATCCTTGCTCATGGAAAAATAGAAAAAGTACTGGGAAATAAATGCAATAGTAGAAGTGTAAATAAGTCAGCATAGCTATTAAGGAATTAGCATAGTTGCAATAAACAAGATGGAAATAAAATAAAAGACAAATTGGTTTTGAGTTTAGTTTCAGAGACTATTTTGACCTTTTTTACCACCTTAGTTGCCATTTGGCTTGAAACCCAAAGTTCAAATGTTTAATATTAATTAAATGAGTTTTTCATTTTATCATCCTTTAATTCCAGTAGCTCATATTAAAGAGAAACCTCCATTTGATGTGGTTTTTTTAGCTTTACTCTTTAACTATATTTAAGGTTTAGGCCTTACACATAAGCCCATTTTAATTGGACATATATGAGTATTTACCTATTTTTACAACTATAAGCAACTAGATCTAATCTGAAAAGGTAATTATCGGTTGGTGGTTGTGTGATTTTAGTGAGAGAAAATGGCTTCAACTTGCTAGTTCCCCATAAATGGCGGCAATGGAGAGGCTGAAATTTTTACCTTCACATGAATTTGTAGTTGTAGAGAATTGATGGTGTTGATTGATCCAGGAACTAGCTTCGATGCTTGAAAAAGGCATTCCAATGCCCAAGTTAATGTTTGTCTAAGGCTAAAGAAAAAGAAAGAAAAAGAAGAAAATATTATGAGAAGATGAGTTTTTCCCTTGGAGTGGATAGTGTTCTTATAATGGCCAAAGACCTCATCTTTTAGATATGCGCCTTTATTTATAGAACAAAACGACAAAACCAATAATTCTAAGGACACGTGTCACCATTTCAAATTAATACACGTGTACATAAACTTTTGTGGGGAATTTTGTACATTATTTTATGAAGTCATCCTATAATACGTCGCTGTATTCAATACAGCACGTAAAACAGTAATAGCAAAACTTTGAGCAACCGGTTTTTCACCGGTTGTTCATTCAATAATTTTAAAAAAATTAGATTTAATGCAGAAAAAATAAAATAAAATGAAAAAAATCAAGGAAATTGTGTAAATATTGAACAGAAATATTATTTAAGGAGAAAAAAAATTTTTTTGCTTGAATAAAAGTTAAAAATCAATTAAAATAAGTATGTCTCAACTGTTTTAGTTAAATACCAATATATTCGGTGACATTCCAAGTAAATTTAACATGTACCTAATTTTGATTAGCCTTTCTCACTAATTGGTTTGGTTATCTCCACTTTCCAATCCACTAGTTATAGGTTTAGTGTTCCCACTAAACTCGTATTTTCGGTTAAATTCCAATTAAATTCATTTCTCTTGTTAGATTAGTTTGAAGAAAGGATGAAACTTTCTCCAAATTTGGTTTCAATATTTCAACTATAATTCCATTAGTTTTACGTCTAACATTTCAATTAATTTGTCAAGATTCCACTTATTTGCGTTAGAAATCGATACAACTTTTTTTGGTTTGATGACTTCCAAGTTTTGGTCATAGTTCTCCATTAATAGGTTCACTTTTCTGAAGCTCAAATTTTGCGTTCCATATTTCCACTAAACTCCTGAAGTATAAAATTTTGTTGTTAGATTCCAAGAAATTTGAATTTTTTTTTTGGATCGGCTCCAAGTTTTCGTTCACCTTTCTCTCTTAATGGTACCAATATTTCAACGAATTTTTTCTCCAATTTTCCTTTCGCAATTCCAATTAAGTCGTTATGATTACAGTTATTAAGGTTAGCTACCCGGTTTGGTTTCCATAAATTTATTTTGGTTATGTGGGATACCAATTTAGGTTATTCTTTCTCCAATTTTGGTTGATATCTTTCAATTTTAATTTCACAAGTTTGCGTTCCTTATTCCAGTTTATTCGGTACAATTTCAATTAAATAGGCTATATATCATTACAATTTTTCTTGGTTCGGTTTGTCTCGGTTTTAAGTTAAAAATTTTCCCTTTTAGGTTCTTATATTTCAACTTATTGATTCACTAATTTTGCTTTAATATTCCGAGAAACGCCATTGGGTACCAATAACTATTGTGATATTCCAAGTTATGTCAATTTGTCGTTGGTTTGGTTCCAAGATTTCTTTCGACTTTCTCTACCGATGGTTGCTATATTTGAACGAAGTTTTTCTCCAATTTCACGTTAAATATTCCAATTAAGTCGTTGACATTCCGGTTATAAAGGTTAGATACCGGGTTTGGTTTCCATTAATTTATTTTGGTTATGTTAGATACCAATTTAGGTTAATCTTTCTCTAATTTTGGTTGACATCTTTCAATTACAATTTCACAAGTTTATGCTCCTATTCCAGTTTATTCAAAAACTTTCAATTAAATAGGTTATATATCATTAACATTTTTCTTGGTTCGACGTGTCTCCGCCACTGCTAATTATTTTCACTTTTAGGTTATTATGTATCAACTTATGGATAACTAATTTTGTGTTAATTCCGACAAACTTCGTTGTGTACCAATATCTATTGTGATATTCCAAGCGATATCAATTTGTCAATTTGTCGGGTTTTCTTCCCGCCGTTTCTACTTTCTCTTCCGATGGTTCCCATATTTCAACGAAGTTGTTCTTTAAATTTGACGTTAAATATTCCGATTAAGTCGTTTGGATTCCAGTTATTGAGGTTAGCTACCGGGTTTGGTTTCCATAAATTTATTTTGGTTATGTAGGATACCAATTTGGGTTACTCTTTCTCCAATTTTGGTAC
This sequence comes from Citropsis articulata, assembly GCA_030449925.1. Taxonomy (NCBI): domain Eukaryota; kingdom Viridiplantae; phylum Streptophyta; class Magnoliopsida; order Sapindales; family Rutaceae; genus Citropsis; species Citropsis articulata. Next base: position 16,763,428 of record JASUUH010000211.1, on the reverse strand, counting down.
AATCTTTCAATTATAGTTTCACAAGATTTACGTCGGTTTATCCATTTAATTCGTTAAACTTCCGACAAACTTCGTTTTGTACCAATATCTATTGTGATATTCCAAGTGATGTCAATTTGTCAATTTGTCGTTGGTTTGGTTCTAAGTTTTCGTTCTACCTTCTCTTCCGATGGTTCTTATATTTCAACGAAATTGTTCTCCAATTTCACGTTAAATATTCCGATTAAGTCGTTGAGATTCTAGTTATTAAGGTTAGTTACCGGGTTTTGTTTCCATAAATTTATTTTGGTTATGTTGGATACCAATTTGGGTTAATCTTTCTCCAATTTTGGTTAACATCTTTCAATTATAGTTTCACGGGTTTTACGTTGGTTTTTCCATTTTGCGTTAATATTCCGACAAACTTGGTTGTGTACCAATATGTATTGTGATATTCCAAGTGATGTCAACTTGTCAATTTGTCGTTGGTTTTTTTCCAAGTTTTCGTTCTGCTTTCTCTTGCGATGGTTCCTATATTTCAACGAAGCTGTTCTCCAATTTCACGTTAAATATTCTTTCTAAGTCGTTGAGATTCCAGTTATTAAGGTTAGCTACCGGGTTTGGTTTCCATAAATTTATTTTGGTTATGGCGGATACTAATTTGGGTTAATCTTTCTCCAATTTTGGTTGACATCTTTCAATTACAATTTCACAAATTTGCGTTCCTTATTCCAGTTTATTCGGTAACATTTCAATTAAATAGGTTATATATCATTAACATTTTTCTTGGTTCGACTTGTCTCGGTTTTGAGTGAATAAATTTCACTTTTGGGTTCTTATGTTTCAACTTATTGATTCACTAATTTTGCGTTAATATTCCGACAAACTTCGTTGGGTACCAATATCTATTGTGATATTCCAAGTGATGTCAATTTGTCGTTGGATTTGTTCCAAGTTTTTGTTTTACCTTCTCTCTCAATGGTCATATATTTCAACGAAATTTTCTCCAATTTCACGTTAAATATTCCAGTTAAGTCGTTGAGATTCCAGTTATTAAGGTTAGCTACCGGGTTTGGTTTCCATAAATTTATTCATAATTTTATTTTTGGTTAAATAAGTTCCAACTTTGGTTACGCTTTTCTCCCTTTTGGTTTATATGTTTCAACTATTATTTCACAAATTTTGCATTCAATATTCCAATTCGCTTGGTAAGATTTCATTCTTTTGGGTTAAATACCAAATAATTTTTGGGTTAAATTAGTTCTAGTTTTGGTTGCTTTTTCATATTTAGGTTCACATGTTTCAAATTATTAGTTCACTAGTTTTGCGTTGGGTATTCCTATTAAGTTCGTTCAATACCAATATTTTGGGTTAGATTTTAAGTAATTTTCATTTCCCGTTGAATGAGTTCCTAATTTTCGTTAGATTTTCTCGCTTATTGGTTCAAATGTTTCATCTAATTATTACACTAGTTTTGTGTTGAATATTCCCATTAAGCTAATTAAGATTCCAATTATTTGGGTTAAGTGCCAAATTTATTTTTATAATTTTATTTTTGGTTAAGTAGATTCCTAATTTGGGTTATATTTTCTCGCATATAGATTTACACGTTTCAACTATTATTTCAGTAGTTTTATGCTCGATATTCCAATTAATTTGGTGAAATTTCAGTTATTTAGGTTAAATACCAAAATTACTTGTATTACCGGAAATAATAATTTTAATAAGTTGAATTATGTTTGAAACCTTACTATTTTATAAAATATCAACTTACCATATAATACTGAAGATTTTTTATTGTAACCCTTAATCTTTTCTAATATTTTGGGTTCATAATCTAATTCCCTTTTATATATATCATGAGATCTCTTGAACTTGATTGTATATATACTTGAACTTTTAGTCTCTATACATATTTATTCTCATTTTATCATTTTAGTTGATTATTTTTAGTTATTGTTAAAATAAATTAATGCATTTATTTTCATCTCTCTTTATTTTTAAAATAATTTCTTTAATTTTTCAAAACTTCGACAAAGAAATAAAAAATAACATGTACTTACTTCAACAAAATATTTATGTTATTAATTATAAATATTATTATATTATACTAGTATTATTCAACTATTATTATTTATCTTTTTTACTATTATTACAATCATGAGATTTTTTTAACAACAGTTTTTCTTATAATGAGTATTCTTCATTTCATTTTAAATATGTATATAATTTTAAATTTATAAAATAAGTTCTTCAATTTTCAAGACTTAGCGAAAATAATTTTCAAAATTCTATTATGGCCAATATAGTACGATGAAAATATAACATTATAGTAAGAACACTTTGTAATATGATTTTACATGTTTAATTAATTTATCTTTTTCAATCGGTCTTTTTTACTCATAAATCTATTGGCATTTATTTGTAAATGAAATTATAATATCCGACTAATTTATCTGATGCACTTAAAAATTAATCAAATCAAGATTTCCATTACAAGAATGAAAACTTTGATCACTTAAGCAGTATATAGTGATAATAGTAACCTAAAACCACTTCTATTAAAAAAAAATTTTAGAAGCTTGTGAGAAAATAACTCTTTAAAAACTATTAACATCAATGAAACTATTACAAAATTAAATCAATTCACAACTTCCAAAAGCTAAATCAAATGCTGCTAATTTGAGATTTAGATCTCATGGGTCTCTGCATAAAAAAAAAAAAAATACAAAAACCAGATGAAATTAAAAAAAAAACAGGCTGAAAAAAATAACAAAAATATTCAAATTTCAAAGGCATGATCTAAATTCTTAGGCAGGATCAGATATATATTGTTTTGAATAGAAACATTAAAACTTAAGTATAAAATATCACAAAAATATATTCTAATTTTAACAACATATTTTTTCGATGATTTTTTAATAACAATATTCAAAATATATAAAAAAAAATGTCGACTAGCATACTCATTCTATGAAACTTGAGATGTTAAAATATCTTTTTTCAGTTGAAATAACCTTAGAAAACTTGGTCATGAATTTAATCATCTACACTTGAAATTTTGACCTTTGTTCTTGTTTATGCTCATTTATGATTTAAATAATTGTAATTTTGCTAACAACACTTTTTTTTTCTTTAATTGACTATCATTCTCCTTTTAATATACATACAATTTTTCAGTTACAAAATAAGTTCTTTAATTTTTTAGGGCTTAATTAAAATAAAATTTCAATGTTTATTATGACAAATATAAGGCATTATGAAAATCTGATATCATAGTAATAACATTTATGACTATAAATTAAGCGTATTTAATTTATTAACTTTTTCTTTATTTTTTGGCATTTGCTTGTAAATGAAATTATAACCTACTAATTTATCCAATTAATTGCTATAGTTTTTCATTAATTTCAAAGGTAAATAAATAAATAAAATGTGAGAATGATTGCAATTGTTTTGCTTCTAAAGCTACGATGATATAAGTTAATAAAAAATACTTGATTTGTATAAAATTTTTACTGCTCTATTTTCTTTTCTAAATAGTTTCTTTAATTTCTCATTACTTCAATAAAAAAATTCATGTTATTATAAGTAATAATTTTTTTTTTGTATTTCTTCTACTATGATTATTTATATTAACTATTACTACAATTATTATTATTATTAGCATACCTCATGGGATTTATGGTTAAATATAATAAGAATGTATATGTGTCCTAAGCCATTTTTGCCACTCTTTTAGATTTCTAAGATATCATTAACATTTTGATTATACAATTGATTTCTGTGAGTTACAAAACTTAGGTGTTGAAATATCATTTTTTGGATGAAATCGTTACTCAACACTTCAGGAGATTTGATCGTGATTTTGATCATCTATGCTTGAGATTTTGACCCTTGTTCACATTTATGTTGATTTATTATTTAAATAATTATAATTTGCTAACAACATTTTTTTTAACAAGTATCAACCTCTTTTAAACATAAATATAATTCTTCAATTTTTCAGGACTTAATTAGAATAATTTTTCAATGTTTATTATGACTAATGTATGGCATTATGAAAATCTAACAGTATAATAACAACATTTATGATTATGACTTAGGCGTGTTTAATTTATTATTTTTTAAAATGGTTTATTGGCATTTGTTTGTAAATGAATTATAAGGTACTATTAATTTATCAAGTGCTCTAAAAAATAAAGCAAACCAAAATTTCCATTAATCTAAACAGATCTTAAAAACTTTTAACATCAAATAATTTGCTAATAAAAAATTGAAACTTTCTTAATCTGTTTGTGTTGAATTATCTTTTTCCTTTTTTTTTTTTTGGGATCAGTTGACTTCATGAAATTTGTTAACAACATTTTTTTTTATAATGAGTATCCTTCTTTTTAGTATGTATATAAACTTCAATTTATAAAATAAGTTCCTTGATTTTCAAGACTTACCTAAAATAATTTTTTAAAAATTATTGCAGCCAATTGGACATTAAGAAAACCTAACACTATAGTAACAACATTTTTTTAATATGATTTTGCATGTTTGCAACAAAATAACTCTTTAAAACTTTTAACATCAATAAAACTAATACAAAATTAAATTAATTTATAGCTTCCAAAGGCTATACATCAGATGCAGCTAATTTGAGACTTAGATTTCATTGCGCATAAAATAATAATAATAATAATACTAATAAAAGACAAGAACTAAATGATATTAGACAAAAAAACTGTAAAATATAAACAATATTCAAATTTCAAATGCATGATCAAAGTTCTTAGGCATTATATATATATATATATATTGTTTTCAATAGAAAAATTGAAACTTACGTATAAAATAAATACAATACTACATTATAATTTCACAACATGACTTTTTGATGAACTTTTTGACAGTAATATTCGTAATATAAAAATATTCCCAATTGGCATACTCACTCTTTGCAACTTTTATGTCTCGCTTTCATTTAACGACATAAACTGAATTTTGAGATAAAGATAGAGAACACATCCAAATAAATAAGAATAAACTTTCACAACTACTGATTTATTGCATGAATGGTGTAAATCATGAAATAGCATCCGTATGAAAAACTCACAAAACAAAGTAGAAACCAAGCACCCAAAAATAAGTGGCAAAATTTTGTAAGCATTTCGATTCAGTCGTGAGTGAAATGCATTCAAAATAAAGCCTTGTTCATTCATTTATTTGTTTATTTTAGTAAATGCACAATTCTTATAATTTATCAGATACCTAAACATTATTCGTAGCCAAAATACTTAAAATGACTAGATTACTAATCATCAAAGCATTTCGAGAATATCAAGTACACAAACGCTTTACAAAGATAAGTATATGAGTGTTATACTTCAAATCTTCAATAATTTCTAGCAACCACAAAAAATGCACTGCATATTGTCTTCAACACCATTTAGCAAAATGTCCCTGATCTTTATAACCTGCTTTAAGAATTTAAAAATAAATTATAATTTGTTCCATTAATAAATTGAAGAAACAAAATAATGGTACCTTAACAAAATTTTCCCATACATAAATTACAATAACTAAATTATCTTTAATTTCAAATCAGATTTATATTCACTCAAGCTAACCAACTTTGAAATATCATCTATAAATGCTAGGCACTAAATCAACTTAAACAAAATTAATAAATTGTATGGGTATATTCTTTTTAACTCAAATGGAAGCCTTATTATTTTTCTTCATACTACATCTACCCAACTAATCTTCTATTGGTATTTATTGCTAATGTTAAAAATAAATTACGTAATGTATTTAGTTTGTATTCTAAACTGCACAAATGCAAAGAGCAATTATCATAACTTTATATCATGCCTTTGCATTCATTAAATATTGCCTTCCACAACATAAAACTTGTTAATCAATAGTAGTAGACCATTCCTCTAAAGAGTGTTCCTAAAGTTAATACAATGTGTATCATCTTTCTTTTTAATAGACCAACACAAGAACAATGAATTTCAGCAAAGAATTTTGTATCAAGCTACTCATAAAAATAAAACATGCTACCATGAATTTAGGAAGATTAATGAACATAATCTAAAGAACCAAGCTACATGGGCTCATTTATAACCTTATTTTTGTCGATTAAACAATTCAACAAACCAATTTAGCTTAACAAGCAAAACAAAATACTACCAAGAACAAACTATTTTAGAATAATTTAAAATCTTCATTTGAACAAAGCACAAGGAAAACCAAAAGCATGAAACTAAAATTGCGAAGATATGAAATACACCATGGAACTAATTTATTGAGGTTATTACCTAAAACATGATGAATTATCTATGCTATGCTCCAAATAAATCAGATGAAGCAGAATCATAGAATCTACCTCAATTGAAAGTCTACCTTACTTTATGATGCTAAAACAACCTATATACACTGCAACTTTGGAGTTAATCCCTTATTATCTTTAAAGTAAATGCCTTTACAGTATAAGGAAGCAAAAGACAAATTCCTTCTTCAAGACCCTGGGTCAGTTATAGGTAAAATAGACAAACTTCTTCAGAGAATGAGAAAGCAATACTTCAAATTATAGATATAATAACAGATAACTAAAAAGAATCCATTAAAAGTTGATTAAACATGTCAATATCTTATTTGTATGGCCACTTAACATGAATTAGCCCTAGTATAGAAAATTCTTGCTATATTCCTAGTTTATAATCCATCTGACATTATTTATAATAGTTCTAAATCTAAAATAACTTTGTAGGCATGTAGTTGATGATGAAAATGAGCAAGTTAAGGAACGAATGGTAAATTGCAAACAATTGTAAATATTACTCCAAAAAAATAAGAAAATAAAGATAAAGAGCCAATACATCAAAATTGCAACAGAAAATTGATAAAATGAACAAAATATATTCATAACTTGTAAGAAACAAAAACGAATCAACATGAAAATCATATATCAACATTCAAAACCGTAAATTAAAAATTAAAATAGAAAAGTTAATACTCACTATCTAAGTATTGATGAGAGGGCTTTGATGAGAAATCCTAGATTAACAATATCCGAGACAATAAAAATTACCCATTAGAAATATTTTCAATTGATTGACAAGGGATATCAATTACGCCATAATAAGAAGAGAAAACATGATAGGATTTTGGGAGGGTGGCTTACACGAGAGAGTGAGAGAGCAATTGGAAAAGTGAGAAAACTAGGGTTGTGTAAAAAGTTAGATGATTAAGGGTAAAAGTATGGTGTCCGCTTTTTCTTCTTATTGGCACTATAATTAAAATTGTTTTAAGCCTTTGGCCCTTTCTTTGTAGCCTTTTTTTTTTTTTTAAATATTATCAATTTATCATTTTTGCTTGGGTAGCATTCTTAAAATGCTACATTACTTTACATGATATATAGCATTTAGAAATATGTTGCTAATAGGATGATAAATGAGATAAAAAATAAAATATTATCACTTGCACAAGTAACGGTAGCTGTTTTTCAATAAGTCTTACTAAAAATTAATGTTTAATAGCATTTTTTTGCAAAATCCTACTACACAATGCTACCAAAAGTGATCAATGCAGTGTATACTTAATCTATCAAAACACAGAGCAAGGATATAAAAAAAGAAAAGACAAATGTACCATAAAAAGATATTTCCATTAATTTCAGAAAAGTTGGTAATGTGAGCATTTTCTAAGCATTATGTTCCAGAAATAAATATTGACAAGCCATCCCATAACAAGAACTCAGACCCAGATATCCGGAAGACAATGTTGCAAATATCTCAAATATATCAAAGAAGTTCAATCATATCACAGCTTGACATAACTACGTAAAATATACCAGCCAAACATTTTGAGAATACCTCCTCTGCACCAAACGAATGAAATGTTGGGGAGGGACAAAAGCTCTCTCCATGTCAACTAGTGCAACCACCATCTTTCTTGCTTCATTCTTAAACCCATCTAAAGCAAAGACTTGCAATGGCCACAACCTTGTAAAAGTTTCAAACCAATCAACTATTGTCGCATGTAAAAGGAAATTTGAACCACATAGGTCTAATCATGTACAAATGCGGAAAACTATTGTGACACATAATCAAAAGCGCCATACCTCTCTCTTAAAAGGAGGATATCTTCCCAGTTCGGTGTAGCACTTGGCAGCAGTAAACTATATCAACCGTAACACGATGTACTGCTTTTACCACCAGAACTATATCACCACAGAAACAATAATTGCTTAAGATTTTCACTGCCATCCATACAGAAAATTGGGTAAAAGACATCAAATGACCTGATGTACCTATTCTAGAAAAACAAATTTTAAGAATATCTGTGACCTCTTAAGTCAAATAAAAGTTTACAAATCCTTCTTATTGAACCTGAAGTACTTTTCATTAGTTAAGCATGTTCTTGCGGAACAAAAAGAACATAAAATGTAGTGCCTCGGAAAAATATTAAAAAGTGTATCATTTGGATGTCCATATCATGCATCCAACAGAGAGCATACTATTGACTAACAATACTATGAAGGAACCATATGTTAAGGCCAAAACAAAAAATTTAACATTCAACATCATAAAAAGAGAAAAAGGGTAAAACATTTATATACATAGCTCCATTACCTCATCAACACAAAGACAAGAGGGTTCTTTTGCAAGCTCCAGGACACCTTTGATCAAAGATCTCAAACCCTTTTCAGGGGATATTAGATATGGTTGATAGCCATCCGCTTCTAACACAATCTGATAAGAAATGAAGACCAATGCAAATGCAAAATCTGAAAAATTACGAGATATACAACAGAACACAATAGATATAAGCAAGAGAGCACCAACATACCCTCTCGACATTATTAATATCAAAATGTTTGTCCAAAGGAAGTCGTTTTGATCCTGCTCGAAATTCTCAAAATCGCAACAATTTTCCAACCGTAACCCGTGATCGACATAATGTTATGACAACTAATATCTCAAAAATCAAGATCCTATACTTTTCGTGTAGTGACAGAAAATACCATAGGCCACCAAAAAGCACCACCGTAATCACTAGCCAATAAAAACAGAGAGCAGGACACTAAACAAAGTTTGGATACATTAACTATTTTAACTAGAGACTAAGAACTATGGCCAATAAGCATAAAACTGGCAGTAATGACACTTGATGAGCATATCCAGGGCATTACCCAAGTGATATTAGCTGAAGACAAAGAGTTAAATACAATCACCACCCATGTAGGCTACGTGATTCGAACCAGATACCTCTTTTGTACTTCTATTACAGTTGAATAAACTAACACCCACAATATACAATTTTTTTTTAAGCGATACCAAAAGAAATCAAAATAAACACGAGCACATTTTTCTAGATCAAACATAAAACATAGAATTATATAAAGAAAAAAATAGTAAATAAACACAAAAACAACGTACATTACTGCTCACACCAAAAAATAAAAGATAAAAGTGAAAAAGTAATAAGATAAGGTTACGTGTCTGTTTTGACAAGAATAATGACTGTCAGGGCGCAGAGATCTCCCTTAAAAGCCCCCCGGTGTTCTGATGACTCATAGACGCTAAGGTAAGCAATTGATGAATATGGCGGGAAAGATTAGGGATTACGGCTTAGATTATTATTATTTGTTGATTTGTTTAAATACTAAAATAATTTTTCACTCATGCGCTTTGAAAAGCCGTGCCTTAGAAATCACAATTCAAGGAACAACGACCAAAAAGACAAATCAAAACTTGGATCAAAGACCAAATCATGTAGTATGCTAATTTTATCTAAAGACATATAAGTTCGCTCAACTTGGTGGTGTAAACATGTAATCAAGGAACCAATCAAAGAAACCAGCTCAGAAACACTTTCAATATATAAAAATCAAGAATATTTAACTGAAATTCCATCTTAAATTTATCCAGTTAAATAAAGAGAAATTTAAAAACTTAAATAAACATGCAACAATTTGTAAAATATGGAACGAAGAGACATGATTTACCGTGAATCCGCTGCAAGAACTTGTCAAGATCTTCTTTTATGAAAAGAACTGCACCACTCACTACTCAAATGTCTACACCCCAAAAGCTTCATTTCACCGTCACGTCACCCTTCCACCACCCGATTACGGTTTTTTTTTAATTTTAAAATAAATACATCTATTATCCATGTCATCCACCAACAATAAATAATAAAATATCCCAAAATTAAAAAAGACCAAACCAAAATATAAAACAATAATTAAATTCCAATTAAACTTCAAGAAAAATTCAAATTCTAGTCATTAAGCCAAGTTACCTAACAAAACTTCCAAAGATTAATGGAAATATTCCAAAGAAGAAGACTTCTAGTAGCAATACCTCCTCCAAATGCATGATATCTAATAGCCACGCACTCAACAACACTCCAATCCATCGTAATTAATTCCACCATATACCCAAAGAACATTCCAAATCAAACCCAAGAAACCAATCTTTAGTCCGTGATAACTACAACCAAAGATGAAACACACTTTGTTGCCATACATCGCTTCCTTTATGGTCATCACATGTCCTCGTGCCACGGAGCCTTGCGTGCAACCAGTAGAGACATGAGCACCGCCAAGGCTCACGCATCAAGAAACGCAGCCCGATTCGAACATTTCCGCCATGGTGGCTATGGATGTGAGCATCTACCTAGGTCGATTGAGAGTGGTTGTAAGGAAGCTAGGGTTTCAGGCGATTTTATGAGAGAAGATTTTGGTGTGAGAATGGTTGAGAACCTCAAGCCACCACCCGATTACGGTTACATGCCAAATATTTATATATTAACATTTTGAGTAAAAATTAAAAGCAAAAAAGTAAACAGGAAACATGTGTTGAATGAAGACTCACCATAACCCAATAGAATTGAGTTAACGGATGCCAAAAGAGCAGAGATGAGTGCATACTTGTTGAGCCCTTTCTTTTGACAAGCCATGCCCGCTTCTTCATTTTGATGATTTTCGGGTCCTTCTCCCCAGCGGTCTCTATTTTTGGCTCCAATCAACCTGGTAGCTATGCTTGCAATGGTGACTCCAATGGCAATTTAGTCACGTTGGAATAGCGATGTCACCACCGGTGGTGAGGCTCATGTGAGGGCTGAGATGTTGTGAGGGCGGCTAGGGTTTCTCAAGAATGAGTAGAATATGAAATATTTATAGTTGGGTGAAAAATTAGAAAAATTGAATTTGATGCAAATTAAAAATAAAATAAAATTTGTTAAATATTTCATTTAGGCCCTAATTTTTATGTAAATTTGAGGGGGTCTTTGGTAACTTTTTAGTTTGATTTGATTAATTTGATATTTACTTGAAATAGGATTAGATACACGATAATTGCCTTTAATATTTTTGATTATATTGACCTTATAACCGTTACTTTGGGTGGACGGTTACCTATATAAATAAAAAAACAATAAAAAGCGGCTGTATGATATAGAGCGGCTGTATTATAAGCGTACCCTATTTTATGTATGTCCTTTTTGCCCTTTCTGCTGTGCTCCGGGTCATAGTTTCCTTATGTGATAAATCTGGAACCATATTGAAACCATATTGAACTTGTTCCTACTTCTATTTTAATTATCCCTTATAATTTTGGCAGAAGATCTATTCCAGATGTTATTTTATTGGGAATGGTCATTCTTGAGTTACTTGAGAGGAACGCATGGCAAGATGTGGTTCCTAGGAAATTAAGTACCTACATTCAGTGGCGGATCTAGAAAAATAATTTACCGGGGGCTAAATTAAATAATAATAAAATATGAAAAACTAAAATTTTGAATATATAAAATATTTACTAATGCATTTATAATTATTCTCTACGCATTTTTATATTTTAAAAATATTATGCAATAAACTCATTATTAATATCATTAAATTTATTGCTTCCTATATAAACAACTAAACTATCATTTATCTCATCTGATTCCAAAGATGATTCTTCATGAATTTCATTACTGAAAACATTCGCTCTACAATTATTATAGAGACTGGAAGAATTAATCCTATTTTTTATAATAAAAAAAAATTTTGAGTGGTGGGCTATTATTATTTTTAATTAAAATATAAATTTTTATAATTCTTAAAAGTTAAATTTTAAATTTTACGAGGGTTTATAATTTATAGTGATTATTTTAATAAATTTTTTATGGGAATTAATTAGAAAACTAAATTTTTTTGTTTAATTTTAGAATTTTTTTTTTGGCCAGTGGGGGCTTGAGTCCCCACTGGTCACAAGCTACATCCGCCCCTGCCTACATTATTGATACTCAACCTGTACAGAACATAGCAAACACATTTCAGTTATTTTAGGTCATCATTTTCTTTAACAATAGTTTATTCTCTTATTAGTTGCAAAACTAAAAACATGCAATTATCCTTTGGTAGCATGACTATAGAATTGAATATTTTTAATGTTCCCGAGCAGGCATAAGAAGATGATGAAGTTAAAGTAGATATGATAAAAGCACAAGTTAGAGATTCATTTGTTTCTAACCATTATGATAATACATTAAGACATACTTAACCCACTTTGGTTTATCTTTTAACATTGATAGTGCTATTGAAGTAGTTAATGCTTTGTTTAATTTAGTTATACCACAGATATAACTAAATAAAACGAAAAGATTAAGCTACTTCTTCCAAATAAAAGGATCAACTCAATTGTTGCAACATCATCACAACTAAAGATAGTTGACCCATCGAAAATGGAATTACTTCCTAAAAAGGTCATCACAGGTTACATTCACACATGAAAGAGGTGGTAAGTTCTAAGATGCTTAAATTTTTAGATTTTTATATTATTTCAAATAGCTCTTAGGTAAGCTCAAAACATGTAAGATCTAAGCAGTATAATATTAGAGAGTATCACTTTCATCATTTTTTTTGTAAATAACATGCTCAAATACTAAGCCATTCATGCTTCTTGTGTTTCTTGATAGTTGTTTTAGTTATCACTAAATCATTATTGATTTTGGTTGATTAAATACATTAATTAGCTATTTATTTTAGTAGAAATTAATTTCTTCTTTTTTATCTATTCTAGCATTTATTTTTATTTTATTGTCTTTTATAGTCAGTTTAGGTATGATCTCTCTTCTTTCTTTTACTATTGTCATTAGTATTTTCTTATATTTTCCTGCATTGACATGCAAGTCTTTAAAATAGGTGAGGACAGTGTTTATAACAGGTTTAGAGGTAAGGTGCCTTATTAAAAAAAATAAATTATAGAATTAAAAATTTTAAAGCATATTGTGTGATCTTTGGAAACTAATGACATGATAGACTTTTAAATTTTCATATTTTTACTATCCTTGGCTTTAAGCTATATCAAACCATGTTTGCTAATTTGCGTCTTGGTGTTAGTAGTAATTGTATAAATTCAGAAATTTGATGAGTGAAATCAATTGAGATTTTTAAAGAATATGCATGTCATGGTAAATTCAAAGGGAGCCTTTTTTCAAAGTATTAATTTTCTTGTAGAGTAACCAATTTTGCCTATTTTTCATTCAGATGGTTTAGTAGTTTATTATTTTGTGCACGAACTAATAAATATAAGATTGTTTAGACTTTTAAAAGATGATAGAAAGACTATCTTTGGTCTATTTGAGTCTTTTTTAGCCATCTATATATAGTTAGGGCTGTTTAAGGGTTTAAAGGTTCGTACATAAGATAATTGTAATATGATTGTCTATTAAAATAGTCTAGTTAGGATGTAATTTTGTGTGTTTATTTTTAGCTTTTAGTTTTACTCGAAAACTAGCAAAATCTAAGTTTGAGAGTATTTAATGGGCATAATTTATTAATAATTTTTCTTTAATCTTATAGTTGTTAGTATTTGTATTTATTATTTTATTTAATTAATATTTTTTTTATTGAACGAGGTATAAATTGAAGATTAAGGAATAAATGTGATCAAAGGATCAATATTAGAGAGAATCGAAGGTTATCAAGTATATTGAAAATGGATGTAGAGTGGAACATTTATCGATAAAAAATCAAAGCCCAACTCATTAAACATATCTCGTATGTAGCACAAACCAAATTGAAAATGATTTCATTTCTTTAACATCTAAGGACAAAACAAGCATTAAGTAAATAAATTATAGGGAAATTATCATTTGTATACCCTATATTTGCTCTGTTACAAAAAATACTACAACACTTTGAGGGTGTATCAATTGACCACCAAACTGTTATTCGCTGTTTGAAAGTTAACGGAATTATAGTGAATTGATGATTTTACCCTTAAAAATTATCACTTGTATATCCTTAAATTCTCTTATTATCACTTGTACACCCTTAAATTATCACTTGTATACCTTTAAATTCTCTTATTATCACTTGTGTATCCTTAAATTATCACTTATATCTATGAAAAGACCATATTACCCCTTTAACGTTATCATATTTAAACGGTAACTAAAGGTTTGGTGGTTGGCTGATACATTTTGTCAACTTAAGGTGAATGATTGATACACCCTCAAAGTGTTGTATTTTTTTATAACGGAGTAAACCAAGGGTGTACAAATAATAATTTCCCTAAATTATAAAGGCATGTGCATACATTGTTAGGCAAGTTAAATCCTTGAAAGATTTGGATTATTTGAAAGAGGTAGGCTTAACATTATACAAGCAAAACTTTTGGCTTCTGAACGAAAGACACAGATGCAGAAACATAAAGATGAAGAGATATTTGAAGAATTTAAAGCAATGGCTGCTTGAGAATTGATTTTATTGCTCTCAATTTGTTCAATCTTTTTAAGTTTTTTATAGTCGGGTTAAGGATGATACTCTATCCAATGAAATAATTATTTTGTATTCAATTAATTTTCTACATGTGCATTTTAATAGTTATAATTTTTCTTTCATATATTTGGTTAGATGTTATTTATTGATGCAAATTTTTATATAAAAACATAATAACATAGTTTTTATTCTAGATATTCTTCTACATCAAGCTTTATAGTCTTTTTCTCCTTGAAATGTGGATTTTACATCACGTACATTCTTATTTTTAAATATTCTACAAGAGAAAAGAAATTTTCAAAGGATACTAGGGTTGCCAACAATAACCTCCAATGCTTAAGTCAGCCTTTTGTACTCAATTTTTAGAGAGAAAACTGAGAGAGAAATGGCAGAGAGAAGGAAAACATCTTGTACTTATTTTTTTCCTCATCTTTAATCTAGGAAATTTTGCCCTTTACATAAGCAACTTGAACTAAGAGATCGAGGATTCATCATGACATGTGCATTGCTATAGTTAAAAGTGTCCAAAAAGTCCATGCATAAGGACATCTATCATTATGCATCAAAACTTATTCATGACAAGTCTTATTTCAATACTTGTCTTGAATTTGGGCCTTGACCTTCAATGGGCTCTAGCTTGACTTTGACTTTTATGTTGGTTCTCGATAAAGAGAATTGATTTTGTAGCATTTCATTTTTTATAAAACCACTTAATTGAAGGCTCATTCTTTTGGGATTTAGACCTTGGTTATTCATTGTAAAGAATGGATCAAGGTTATTCTTTGTAAAGAATAGACCTATATTATTTTTTATAGAATCATGCATTTGGAGCTTTTCAGACGACTAGCCCTTTGGGATTTTACTTAGAAATATTTTCTAGGTGATTAGGTCCTTCTTTGTAAAGAATATATTTACATAATTCTTTATAAAGAGTGGACTTAAGTCATTCTTTGTAGAATCATGCCATTGGCGCTTTGCTGAAAGCTTATTCTTCGGTCGTTTTACTTTGAAATATTGCTAAGTACTTAGGTCATTTTTTTATAAAAAATAGACCTACATCATTTTTTTTTTTTGTAAAACATAGACCTAGATCATTTTTTTAAAAGAATGAAGCTTAGTCATTCTTTATATAATCATGCCTTTGTTGAAGACAATTGCACTTTGTACAAATATTTTCTAGTAAAAAATGAACCTAGTCTTTGTTTTTAATATCACACTTTTGCACTTTGTAGAAGACTTCTCTTTTGGGCATTTTATTTGTAAATATTTTATAAGTGCTTGGATCATTCTTTATTAGGCCTATTCTCCTGTGGGCTTTTTGGGCTAATTCCATTTTGGACCCTCTAATTTTAACTTTCCAAATTTGAGAAGTGTGACTTTAATTTTTCATTTTTATTTACTTATTGTGTTTCAGGCTTAGGCCTGGATTCTTGCTATCAATTAGTTGTAATATTTCTACCTAACCATAGTAAATAACTAATGGCCTTTTCTTACTCTCATCTATATATGTTCTCCAAGCTCTACTTTATATTTACAAAGAATTAGAAACTTACAGTGAGAGAATTTACTTGCAAAGATATTCTCTCAATTTGTTGTGAAGGTGGGTGTTTACAGTAGGGCTTCACATATTTCTATTGATCAAAATTCTTAAAATTATATACCATGTTTCCTGTTCTATTAGAATAAATCTATTGCACAGTGGTTTGATTAGCAAACCCCCTAGTAGTTGTGTTGGATTTACAAAAGCAATGTTCAAAGTCAGAGTCTCTTTTTCTTTTCTGAAAGCTTCTTCATTCCTTTGGACTTGCACTTACTCAGCCTGTTCATACCATTTAGAGAGTGATAATTGGGATGTTGGTTGTATAGAGAAAGCATGGATTTTCAAACACTTTTGTAACCGAATTCTAATATTTATTTCATTTGCTCCATAATCCTAAAAGTTTGGATCATTGGCACTTTAAAGCTTATGAAATTCAAATGAAGTTCTACTTAATGATGTTCAATTCTCAATCATGAGGTAAAAGCATTTTTATTTCTTAGTGAGTGAAAATTGAGAGTTTAGGACTAAAGTTGTTGATGCCCAACTTTGGGCTCCAACCACTTTTGCAAATCAAGTTATATATGCACGTGTGCACACACACATACACACACATATCATGTAGCATATTTTTAATAATTTACTAACCTTCACTTCTTTTCTTTTCGTAGATATTTCAAAAAGAGGTGGAATATGTTAGGCTTACTCTATCTTTGTCCTTAATACTTTAACTGAGAACCACATTATTTCAAGCAGTCCCTCATCCCTCATCCATTAATGTAGCCAATTGCAACATAGATTCTTTAAGTGATGAACTTACTTAGGAAAAAAAAAGAGGAAAAAGGCTGAGGTTATCAGATAGGACATAACACCTATTGAGAGGCTGAGGCTATTAAATAAGACAAAAATATAGAGAAATTACGACTTATGGAGAAGGGTTTTACTTCTAAGCAACAAAAAAAAGAATCAGAATGATGGTGCATCAGCCTGAATTTTGATCAAAAGTTTTAATGCAACAACTCTTTATCTTATTGATCAAGACTTGTTCGTGAGCAATGCTGGAAATGCTAGTGTGAAAGATATAGGTTGTGGAGTCTCTTAGTGTTCGTATCACTATCATTTTCTTTATTTTTTTCTTTTTCTTGAAGATTTGATTAGGTCTTTGTTTTCCCAATTAACTTGACTTTTGATATATTTTTGTAATTAAACCTATCGCACCAAACTTTTAATTTATTATTTTGAGGTCAAAACATTTAGATGTATCATGCCCAATATCTTTATAAAAACGGCAGTACTTCTTTTGGTTCCTTCGCGAGTGATTGAGTTTTAATAGAGAAAAGGCTCTAAATAAAGGGGAGCCTTCACTTGCATCAACATTTTCTTCTTAGGAGCACTCAACTTATTGTAGTTAGCAAATTGTTTAAGAGACCACAGACAATGCTATTAAGAGTTGAATTAGTCCTTAGAGTAAAACTAATTCCTTCTATCAACTTGATCGCGTCGTCTAGGGTTTTTATGGTGCTTTTTTTATTTCGTTTTCTCACTTTTACTCTATTTGCCTTTTCTCACCCTTTTTATCTTAAATTATAAAAAGTTATTATCTATAAATGAAAAAAAGAAAAACAATTATCTAATGCTAGTAATATAAATCCAAGCCTAAAAGGCTTAATCGGAAGCATGGTCTGGTGCCATGTTTTTGCCATGCCCATTCAGTGCTAATTCTTAACTCTCCTTTCTAATGTCTAAAAATGTCTAATTTCTTTACATGCTTTTGTGGAAGCATGTTTGTTTTCTTTCAAAACATTTGAGTTTTGGCTTACAATAATGAATTAGCCACAAATAGTTAAAATTTTACAACCATTGTACAAAATGAGTTAGCGGCTACATAACACGAGGGAATTGGTTAATGAAAATATTATATGGATCCTATTATACTTTGCACCAACTAATCTCTTTATACCATGTAAGCTACCAACTTAGTTTACACGAATGGCATTTTACAACTGTTTGTGGCTATATTATTTATTCTTTGGCTTGTTTTAAGTTTATATTGTAAAAAAAAATTAAAACATAAAAAACATACTTCGAACCATGATTGATCAAGTATTGGAAACTATCTACATTCTTTTATTTCACAAAGGTGTCTTCTGGCCTATTTGACTTTTAACCAAAATGTGATATAAAATTAATTCCTGTTACATGCATCAATTGACTAGGCTACCAAGTAAGAACACTTTTATATCCAAACTTTCATAACTTAAAAGGCTTATTGAATTCACTCTATTAAAAGTAGAATAATTATTAAAACTCTCACTTATTTCTCTTGAAGAAGTGGATTAAGAAATTAAAAACTTTTAACACTTCCATTTAAAACTAAATAATTTAACTCCATCTTAAAATTAGGGAGAAGATAATAAACACTATCATCTTGTAGATGCTCAACAATTCAACTTATTGTATGAGCAATAACAAAAAAAGTATTTAACATATATTTCTAACTGAAAAGGATAGATTTTTACTGGCATATGTACTTATAGCCTGTGGAGAACTTGTAACAATCAGTCGTTGCCCTTGAATTCGAAAATACCTAAAAACGACGCTCCAATCCCTAAATTAGTGCTTGATTAAATTTTTTAAAAAAAAGATAGAAGAAGAAAGTGGATTTTCTCTCTCTAAAAGTGAACAATTCTCTTTTGTTTGATCAGTATTGTGGATTTAGGATTTTGCCCTGAATCTTATCTCTAAGGACAAATGTCACCCATCATTACTACACACGTTGATGTAAATTTGATTGTAGGAAAATATACATATTTAGTCCATATTTGCTTGTTTTCCCAACCTTATAACTTGGCGTAGTTTCTTTAGACAATAGATTTTGGAATTAGCATGAGTCTAATTCCTCTTTTTGTTATTTTTATAGGTCCTTAAGGAACTATATCTTAGGTGTTATCTCCTTCTAAATAATTCTTTTTAATTAGAAGGGTTGACACATGTGTAATGTAGTGAATGGTACTTATACTCCTCCCTTACGAGTGTATTTTCCTTAAAAAATAATTTGATTAAAAGAAGAAAGTCTGACTTTTGTTTGAATAGACATGTGGCCTTTTCAAAAGAAGTAACTAAGCCTTGAGTATTTGAACATATTTTAGGACGAATGTTACTTTTGAACTTTTCTTTTAGTTGACTTAAGGAAAAGGGAACTAGCCTTGTGTATTTGAATATGTTTTAGGATGAATGTTATTTTTGAACTTCTCTTTTAGTTGACCTAGGGAAAAGTGAATTATTTCTTTTAAACTAAGTTTTCAAGATGAATTATTAGTTCTTTGATTTATTCTTCTAAACCAAAGTTCCAAGAGGAAATGGTAGTCATTCTTTGAACTTTTATCCTCAATTGAAGTTCTAGAAGGAATTGTGGATTGTTCTTTAAATCAATGTAATCAATTCTAATGAATTTTTCCTTTTAACTGAAGCTCCAACAAGAAATGTCAATCCCCAAAGTTTTTCTGTTTGACTGAAGTTTTAATAGGAAATATGAATTTTCCCTAGACATTCTAGCTAGCTCGAGAATGGTTTATGAGAATTTTTGTTTGTATTTTAGAATTCTGGTAAATAGATTGACTCATTTTTGTTTTGCCTGGTATAAGGTCGGCCATTCCTTAGTTTCGATTTCTTTTGTTGGCTTTGGCTTTTATTTTCCTTCACTAGCTTTTGCCTTCTTTTTTCCTCAGCTTTTATTTGCCTTTGTTATTCCTTAGCTTTTGTTTGCCTTGTTTGGCATTGGCCTTTTTTAGCTCGGCTTGGTCATCTAGCCCCTGACTTTTGTTTTTTTAGCCTTTATTTACCTTCCTTAACAGTGGCCTTTTCTTAGCTCTTGTCTTCTTGGTTAGCCTTTGCCTTTGTTTTTCCTTACATTTTGTTTATTTTGATTGACTCTAGCCTTTCCACGGCTTGTCTTGCTCTCGTGGCCTTGTCTTTTTTTTTTTCTTTTAGTTACTCTTTGCCTTGATTTTTCTTTTATTTGCCTTGTTGAGCATTGGCCTTTTCTTGGGTTAGCTTGCTATTATGACCCTGGCTTTTGTTTGCCTCGGTTTTCCCTTAGCCTTTGTTTACCTTATTGGGCAGTGCCTTTTTCTTGGCTTGGCATGCTCTTCTTGCCTTAGTTTTTGTTTACCTTGGTTTTTCCTTTACCTTCATTTATCTTAATGAGTGTTGGCCTTTTCTTGGCTTGGTTTGTTCTTGTGGCTGTGATTTTTATTTATCGCAGTTCTCTCTTAGCCTTTGTTTACCTTATTAAGCCTTGGCTTTTTCTTGGCTTTCTTTGAGCACCTTTAAAGCGTTAGATGGTTATTGCCCTAAAGATCATGGGTAAGCCAATTGATATAGCTTCTGATTCTAAATGCTTCTTATTCTAAATTTCGCATTTAGCTTCGAAGGTAGGTTTGCTTCCTAATGCCTTTTTTAATTATGGGTGAATCCATTCTTAAACTTAGAGGTTGTGCATATTTGAGAACTTGTGTAGATTTCTTTTTATACTTGCACTATTCTAATTATTTTGATTTGGTGATTACAATTTTATTCAGCTCAACGGTAGCTTTGACCACCCTAAATGGTTAACCATTAATAGTTAACGGCAATCCATTTTCTGGCAGAAAGTCAATAACAGCTAGTTTTCAGCTCCAACTATAAATAAGCTCAATCGAATTCAAACAAGAGGAATTCCACGATTATCATTAAGAAAAATATTGAGAATACAACTTTCATTGAGCTTTAAATTCTTATATTCATCTCATTCATTCACACATTGAGCTTTCATTTGTGATCAAACACATTGTGTGAGAGAAATTCATTTGTAATCATTTTTGTAAAATTAAGTTGAGAGGTTGTAAGTGTTGGGATACACTTGGGTGAAAAGATTGGGGATAATCTCTTGTTGTAAAGGTCCGTTGATGCCTTGGATGTCAATTGTAAGCATTTGAAGGTTTGGAGGCTTGCTTAGTGAAATCCTCAAGCCTGGTGAGCTTAGAGGAGTGGACGTAGGCGAGGATTGCCGAACCACATAAAAATCTATGTGTTTGAATCTCTCTTCCCTTATCCTTTTATATTATGATTGATTTATTTGTTATTGCTTTTAGTTCATTTTGGATTTGCATTGAATTTTATTTTAGAATTAAATAGTTTTTAAAATCTCAATTCACCTCCCTCTTGGGTTGCCTAGTTAGTATTTCATTTTGGAGCTCTTCAGTACCAACTATTCTCATTGGAAAAATGTTCTTCATTTTTCAAACATTTTTTTCCTTTTTACTTTTGTTTAAGGATATAGATTTCAATAAAATATTTGATGGACAAATATGTTTGGTTGATAGTGCAATGACGCGTAGAATTATTGAAAAGTCTAATGGATATCCATTGAAAGATTTGAAACTTTTATTATCAAATGAGAATAGTTGCACTGCCTGTTCATAAGAAAAATTACTAGTTAGACCATCACCTAGTAAAATTAATTCTGAATCTCCATTATTTTTACAAAGGATTCAAAGAGATATCTGTGGGCCTATTCACCGACCAAGTGGACCATTGCGTTATTTTATGGTTCTAATGATGCATTTGCACGATGGTCACATGTTTGTTTATTATCTACATATAACGTTGTATTTCCAAGATTGCTTGTGCAGATAATTAGGTTACGTGCATAATTTCTAGATTATCCAATCAAGACCATACGTCTAGATAATGCTAGTGAGTTTACTTCTAAAATATTTGATTATCACTGCATAACAGCTGGGATTGACGTAGAACACTCAGTACCACATGTACATACTCATAATGGATTAGAAGAATCTCTTATTAAATATATTTAGGTAATTGCCACAACCTTATTATTATGAGGTCAATTACCTATTTTGACATGGGGACATGCTATTTTGCATGCTACCACATTAATCTGCTTGAGGCCTACTGCCTATCATAAATATTCCCAATTGCAATTGGTATTGGGACATCAACAAGATATATCCCATTTACGCATTTTTGGTTGCGTAGTAAAAGTGCCGATTGTACCCCCACAATGCACTAAAAAGAGGCCCCAACGATGTTTAGGAATTTATGTGGGATTTGACTCACAACCTATTATAAGATATCTTGAACCATTGACGGGTGATGTATTTACCTTACAATTTGTGGATTGTCATTTTGATGAGACAAATTTTTCTCTATTGAGAGAAAGAAAAAAGGTCCATGAGGTTAGGCATGATCCTCAATGGAAAGTGACCCATCTATCTCATTTAGATCCACACACGTCACAGAGTGAAAATGAAGTGCGAAGGATAGTTCATTTGTAGCCAATTACAGAACAATTGTCAAATGCATTTACAGATACGGTAAAAGTAACCAAATTATATATATCAGCTGTAAATACACCCAGCCGGGTCATTGCACTTAAAGAACAATTAATGAAAAATGCAGTTGAGAAATTATTTGTGTCACGGCAGAAGCGTGGTAGACCAATTGGTTCAAAATATAGTGTTTTGAGAAAAAGAAAATTGATTAAACAAGGTTCTGTTGTAAATGATGATAAAAATAAAAAAGAACAAATTGCTTCAGAAAAGCAACTAGTCTCTGAAAAGACCAAAAACCCTCACAATACACAAACTCTTCATGAGGAACAAAGCCTTGAAAAGGCACTTGAATCTATAAATGGTGAGATTTCTGTTGATTATACTCATGGTAATATTCTGAAAGGGTGTTTCATCTTTAATAATACCAAATACCCTGAAGGATCCCTTAAAGAGGCATATGCCCAAGATATGACTCAAGCCCTTAAAGTAACTAGAGACAAAGAAATTATCATCAATGATATGTTTGCGTTTACAGTAGCTACTAACATTGTAAATGATCATAATCCGCAAATCATTGATGAATTTAGACTGAGGCACGATTGGCTTAAATGGAAAGAAGCAATCTAGAAAGAGTTGTCCTCTTTGCAAACATGAAGTATTCGAACCTATAATCCATGCACCTAAGGATGTCAAACCCATTGGATACAAATGGGTATTTGTGCAGAAACGTAACTAAGATAATGAAGTTGTAAGTGTAAAGTATGACTGGTTGCACAAGGCTTCTCAGAGAGACTTGGTATTGATTATCTTCAAGTTTAGATATCCCAACAGTGATATATGAAGATAATATTGTATGTATAGCTCAACATAGAGGAGGATATATTAAAAGGAACATAACAAAACATATTTCACTTAAATTCTTCTATACTCACGAGTTCTAACAGAATAAGAAGATTAATATCAAATAGATACGCTCTATAGATAATTTAGCTTATATGTTTACAAAAGCTCTACCTACATCTACGTTTGAAAAAATTATATATGGCATCAACATGCATCGTTTTAACAAACTATTAAACTAATACATGTTGCCTTCAGGAAGAGTACTCAACAAGAGGAGCGTAATCTTACAAGAGAAGAATCATAGTAATATTGGATGCATATATACTGTACTCTTTTTTCCTTTTGACCCAGTTTTGGCACTGGATTTTTACTGGTAAAGTTTTTTAATGAGGCAGTTCAAAATCATATCCAATGTCATCAGGGGGAGCACATCTTAAAGAGAAGAATTCTGCAGCCATGTTAGAAAATTGTGCATTGTACTCTTTTTCTTTCAACCAGGTTTGCCCTAATGGTTTTATTGGCAAGGTTTTTAACGAAACAATATTAAGCACATCAAATGAATAATTGGTGAATCCAAGGGAGAGTGTTGTAAATCGTGGAATGCAAATATAGATTCTACTAAATATTGCTCTCCCCATTATCTTCTTTATTGCTCTCTCCGTTAATGTTTTTATAATTAATAAATGTGAATAACTCCACCTTCTAATGCCTATTTATACCCTTCATTTGCTAATGAATTAATACAAAAAAAAAAAGAAATACATATTAGATAACATGAAAAATAAAAGTTACATGAACAAACATAAAGCACAAGTAGAATTTTAAATGTGATGAACCTTTCCATCACTAATTAAGTGATTAAATTTTTCATCTTTGTCTTCAAAGAAGTCTGAAACATCAAGATGTGTAACATCCACTGGATTCGAGTGATCAACATAGTTTGTTTCAATATTCTTTCATTTGATTTTAAGGATGCCTGAAACATATCCACATGATGTCTGGGAGTACGACATTGTGTCAAAAAATAACTAGACATTCCACATCTATCACAAGTGTTTTCTTGAGTATTATGTTGGTCGTCATTTTTTCCTTTTTTGGTTCTTATATCTGTTGGGAAAATATGCTCTTTTAAAGCATTTTAATTTATTTTCTGATTAATAAAATATTTGAGATATTTTCAATTGCATAAATATATTGAAAAGGTCCGTTTAATCATATTATATGTATTTATGTGATCATCATATGGATTCACAGAAGACATAAATACAAGTTATCTTATGATTAAATAAATTAAGTTCATGATTGATAAATAGAGTTGGGCTCTATTTATGTTTAGTATAGTAAATTGATTGAATAATTTGTCTTAATCATGTATGAATTTACTAATGTAGTTTGACGCATTGAATTTGGATCACATATGAGATTTAATTAACCTTGAAATGACTGTCAGGCTTATTAAATCTCATAGGCATTGATTTTACTGTAATCTTAATCTTGAGTTAATTATGATTTCATGATTGTAATTGTTATTCCATTTGAGTTACCAATAGGCACAACACACACTTGTGGTCAAGATTACCCGATATTTTGGTGGGAGCAGTTATGAGTATTGGAGTTATAGATTAACAATATAGAATTTGTACGACAGGTCTCTTGATGGGTTTTCGGCACTTGATCATAGAATTTTCTGGCCAGAGTGTGTCAACATTTTTAGTATGTTGAAAATGATCATTAGAGAAAACCAGTAAGTATCAAGGAACAAGATGCGATTAAATCGATTGGACAGTTGAGATATTAATTTAATTAACGATGTGGTACAAAGGATTGAGCAATAAAGAAATCAATGTGGCTTGGGACGAATTATTATTCGAACATACAATTATGGAGGTCAGTTCCAATCTTATAGTGGAGTAGAATTGGAATTAAATGATTATGCTTGTTTAATTACATGCTTAATTGTTGTAGTCACTATTGTATGTTCCCAAATGATCCCCGGGTTAACTCATTTAATTGACTGCACCATTACTAGATTAATAAGCAAGATAACTAGCAATTTGGGTCAAAAACATAAATATATCTTTTAGTGGGAGACTCCATTAATATATTTTTGTATAAAGGGGCCTTATGTTATTTTACAAGGTGGTCCCCTTATGGAAAAAGGAAAGTAACGTGAGTTTCATAATTCTTGGAGCCTTAGGATTCCCACTATGAAAGAGATATAAAGGGCTTATTCTATCCTAAACAGGAGAGGAAAAAGTCACTATATATATATGTAGAAAAACGTTTTTTCTACAAGAGAATTTTAGAGAAAATTTTTCTCCTGCTAGTTTGCTTATAGTGGTAATAAATGCGCCCACACGTCAAGTACAGATCAATCCTGAGTCATAACCTGGAAGATCGTTTGGCGACCGATCGTGATCTAACGAACGTGGTGGTGACGGATCGTGATCTGGGAGCTTAAATCACTTCAGCGGAAAAATCCAAATTGGATTTTCAAGGTACGATTTCTAGATTACAAATTCATATATATTTTATGAGATCGGTCCTAAAAGTTTTTTTAAAAAAACTGAATTTTCCCCAACAATTGGTATCAGAGCCATCTCATATTAATATATAAGAATTTGTATGAAATCACTCTTGATTTTTATGTATTAGAGTGGCACAATTTATTCAGATATATATTATTTGTTTTAATATATGAATAAAGCATGTTAATGGTTTGTCTTAATTCATGAATATATTTTCTACTGTATTTTTGTTTTGGATCTGTAACAAGAGGGATGGTCTTTAATCACCATGTTTCCCTCTTGATTTATTTTACTGTAATAGAATTTTTGTAAGCCAAAATTGGCCTAGGAAATTTGTAAATTACGGATCACAATTCGAAGGAACAAGAGTGGAAATTTTAATGCACCAACCAAGGCCACCGCCACGCCAACTAGCAATGAGTGCTGGAGCCATCATGACGATGCAAGCAGTGCAGCTTTTCATGATGCAGCAAGTCCGGCGTGAGCCACAGCTGAACGAAGCTCTGCATCTTGTGACCGGCGGCTGGGGAGAAGAAAAGAAAGAAAGAATGGTTTTAGGGTTTCCAATGGTTTTTATCATTTGGATCCCTATGGTTCCATGATTTTTCTTTTGGGCAGAAAAATTTTAAATTTTTTGCATTTAAGTCTAATAATATATTTGGACTTAATGAATCCTAGTTTTAGGTCCAATTAAAATTTGGACTTAATGAATTAAAAATGCATAGATAAAATTTAACACATTAAATTTATTTTTGGTCCAAATTTTTTTTTTTTTAAAAAAAGAGGGATTTTATTTATTTCTTTTAAAATTGGACCAATAATAAATTTTAAAAGCTCAATTTCCCCTAGTCCATTAACAAAGACAAGCCTATGGAAGATGGACATTGACAAGAAGCCCAATGAAGATTAGGCTTAGGTTTAATGTATTTTTCATTTTAGGAAAGCCATGAATTAAGATTATTTAATTATTTTTCTATATATTGTGTTTTGGTTGATAACATGCCATGATATATAGAATAGGTAGTGCCACTTTATACATAATGATACATGTCATTCATTAATTATGAATTTTATTATATTGTTTGAAATTTGTAAATGCTTTATAATATTGGATATCATCTAGATAATATTATAGGAAGCATGCAATTAACAATATAATTTAATGTATGTTTTAAAAGGAAAAACCAATTTTAAAATTTTGAGTGGGAGAGGGAAAATTCAAGATAATTTTTCCCATGGGCTCCATTGTTAGTTCAATAATAAAATTATATATATACCTCGACTTCATGATACGGTGATACTCCCTACGGAGGGTATATATATTAGATATTTTATTTGATGAACTTCTTTATAGATAAAATTCAAATATTTTTCAATTAATTGTTCACCCCAACGATGACTATTGATATGAAAAATACGTAGATTGAAACAATAGTTATACACTCAAATAAATTTGTTATTAACCTTCCCAACGAAGCTCTGTTAACAAATTTAGGCCCAAAAGGGATAACGATAATTATTTATCATGTCACTACATGAAAGTAAATAATCCAATGGAAAATTGGATCTAGTAAGTGTAGACATGACTTCCCCAATGGATAGTTTGTTAAAGCGGTACTATATTATCGTTACAATAAATTAAAATGCATTTATGGTTTTTTACATTTTTGTCATTATTGTGAATATTGTTTCAAAGTATTTATGCATGTCTATTTTGTTTTTTCAGAAAATGACTTCCATCAACCTATTATTAATTATCCTTGTTAAAAATGAACTCACTGGAGAAAATTATTTAGATTGGAAACGCAATCTATTTAATATCCTCACTGCTAAGGGCTACAAATATATGTTGACCCAGCCTTGCCCTCCAGAACCATCGTTATACGATTATAGAAATCAGAGGGAGCCTTATGAGAAATGGTGTGAAGCTAACAAAATGACTAAGCGCTATATATTGGCTTCGATTTCTGCGGAGCTGCATAAACAACATCGGAGCATGGAAACAACCATTGAAATAATGGCTAGTCTTCATCAGATGTTTGGGCAGAATACTCATTTTGCCAGAGATGCAGCGTTAAAACGTATCACGGATACTAAGATGGAAGAGGGCACAAAAGTTCGTGAACATGTCCTCAGAATAATGGACTATTTGAGTGAGGTATAGATTCATGGTGTTCAAATCGATGATAAAACAAAGATTAACATGGTGATTGAATCTTTACCTGATACATTCAAAGAGTTTAAGGTCAGCTATATCTTAAACAATAAAGATATGACCTTAATTCAATTAATGCATGAACTACATGCTATAGAAGAGTTTTATCATAGCAGAAAACTTCCTGAAAATGGATTCTCTTCAAGGCTTAAGTCGAAAGACTGGAATGAGCAAGAAAGAGTAGGGATTGGCAAAATATTCACCAAAAGAAGAGGCAAGCCAAGAGGCAATTGTTACAAGTGTGGACAAAGAGGTCACTGGAAGAAAGATTGTCCTAAGATTATTAAGATCAGGTATAGGAAATCTTTAAGCTTCCTAATTAGTTCAGATCTGTATTGATTTATGCAATAGTGAACTCTGAGATAGCTAATTTGTAATTCATTTATTTGGTTTTCAGCAAACCAAGAGATTAAGTGAAGAAAGCTTCAAGCAGCAGTTGAGGACATGCTAGTTTATATCAATTGAAAGGCTAGATCAATTTTACGAGACTTTAGTTTTGATATTTGTCTTTATTAGAGGAATTTAATTTCGGTGACTTGTTTTAATAAGCGAGTACCTTTGTTATTTATGGATCCTCTATTTATTACTTATTTTAGTTATTTATAAAGACATTTTATATCATATAAGTCCATTGATCTATTCAAAGTAAGATATAATGATAAATAGTATATGTTTTTATCTAAGAAAAGAAATGTTTCTTCTGACCAAAATAACCTCTAATATTTATGCTTAAGTCATATAAACTATAATAAGATTTTAAGAAAATGATTAATGATAGGCTTCTTAGCCTATTAAGATTGATCATGGTAATTCTATAAATCTTATTTAGAAAAGTAATGTGACGAGAATGCTCTTTTTGAGCTAAAAGCATAACATTGTATTGGATGATTTAGTGCATACAAATGTACAGACTAATCAGTTTACATGTGGTAAGAGGTTATGAGTATTCAATCAATTTTATTGATGAATATTCATTTCTTTTATGTTTGTCCAAATGCGTCATAATTCCATTGCTTTTGAAATTCAAAAGGGTACATGGATAAGACAGAAGCATTTAGACAGGAACATAAAAGAACTTCGATATGATCGAAACAAAAAACACTATAATACTATAGTGTAATTAAATGGAGAAACAAGATTCTTTTGGATAAAACAAAATATATACTAATTGGTTTATCAATTGCCTTTTTGATTCCAGATACCAGAATTTAAAACTGTAAAAGTTTAAGGAACTTAGATTCATCTACCTCAGTGTCTACTACTCCAAGAAATTATGAAAAAGTCACAAACATAGTTTGAGACACATTCGTATTTGGAGTTTACTAGTATTTATACTAGGATAAGAGGTAGAAAAAGATGAATTCGTGTTCAGAACTTTGCATGTTTTAAGTATCTTAAAGGAATAAGGTAAAGTCTGAATTATAGTCCTCAAGATAGAAATGTATTTATAGACATATTCTTTACTTTCTTTGAGGAAGACTATATAATGACTTATTACCTAAGAGTAAGGTAAAACTAGAGAAATAAAAAGAAGATCAGGTTGATGCTCAGCTTTCAACACCTGTGATTGAACAGGAAGAACAGCAACAACCAGCTGATCAACACAGGATTATCCCTGAACAACAATCACTTTTAGAACCTCGTCGTAGTGGGAGGGTAACTAGGTTACCAGCGAGATACATGTTATTGGGAGAAACCTATATGGCGATCTCAGATAAACAAGTATAAGATCCCACTAGCTTCAACGAAGTTCTAATAGATAGAGATGTTGAATTTTGGAAAAGATCATGAATCAAGAAATGGAATCTATGTATTCCAATAAAGTCTGGGAACTTGTAGAAGCACCAAATGGGGTAAAACCTATAAGGTGCAAGTGAATCTACAGGAGAAAAAGAGGAGTAAACGGAAGGGTGGAAACATTTAAAGCAAGATTAGTAGCCAAAAAGTTCCACTCAGAAAGAGAAATCGATTATGAGGTAACTTTTCTTTTGGTTGCTATGCTTAAATCCATCAGAATTTCGCGCTCCATTGTTGTAGTGCTAAATTGTAAAATTTGGCAAATGGATGTCAAGACTGTCTTTCTTAATTGCATCTTGAAGAAGACATCTACATGCAGTAACCAGATGGATTCATACTAAAAGGCCAAGAACACATGGTATGTAAGTTGCAGAGATCCATTTATGGATTGAAGCAAGCATCCCGGTCATGGAACATCAGATTTGATCAAGCGATTAAATTGTTTGGATTCATTCAGATTATTGATGAACCATATGTGTACAAGAAAAATCAGGAAAAATCTGTAGCCTTCCTAGTTCTTTATGTAGATAATATTTTCCTAATTGGAAATGATATAGGAGTATTGACTACAATAAAGAGTTGGTTAGCAAAACAATTTGATATGAAAGACCTGGGAGAGGCAAGTTATATTCTTGGTATCAACTTTATATGAAACCGGAAGAATAAAACTTTAACCTTGTCTCAAGAGGTCTATATCGACAAGATATTGGCTAGATTTAGCATGGAGAATTCCAAGATTGGTTTATTACCATTCAGACATGGAATTGCATTCTCTAAGGATCAATCTCCTAAGACATCTGAAGAGATAGAAAGAATGAGACGAGTTCCCTATGCAGAAGCTGTGGGAAGTCTCATGTATGCCATGCTTTGCACTAGGCCAGATATCTGTTTTGCAGTAGGGATGGTTAGCAGATATCAATCTAATCCTGGACCGATACACTGGACTGCAGTCAAGCATATAATAAAGTATCTGAAAAGAACTAAAAATTATATGCTTTTGTATTCTAGTGATGAACTTATTCCAGTGGGTTATACTGATTCTGACTTTATGTCAGATAAAGATTCTAGAAAATCAACTTCCGGTTGTGTGTTTGCATTAGGAAGTAGAGTTGTTAGTTAGAGGAGTGTGAAACAATCTTGTATTACAGACTCCACTTAAAATTTGAATATGTACATCCCAGCTGTAAAAGAAGTTGTATGGCTCTATAAGTTCCTATAAAATCTTGTGGTGGTGCGGTAGCTCAATCAAAGCAACCAAGGAACCACAAGAAACAAAACATATTGAGAGGAAGTATCATCTTATAAGGGAATAGTGTAGATAGGTTATATGAAAGTACCCTAAATGGCATAAGATGCAAAATAGCAGATCTTATTACAATATCCATTAGTGGAAAACCTTTATAACCTGCACTTAGAGCCCTAGAGCATGTGCAATATGCCAGATATGCTTTAAGAGCTAGTGAGAGATTGTTGGGAAAATATGCTCTTTTAAAGCACTTTAATTTATTTTCTGATTAATAAAATATTTGAGATATTTTCAATTGCATAAATATATTATATGTATTTATGTGATCATCATATGGATTCACAGAAGACATAAATACAAGTTATCTTATGATTAAATAAATTAAGTTCGCAGTTGATAAATAGAGTTGGGCGCTCTATTTATGTTTAGACTGTAGTAAATTGATTGAATAATTTGTCTTAATCATGTATGAATTTACTAATGTAGTTTGACCCGCATTGAAATTTGGATCACATGAGATTTAATTAACCTTGAAATGACTGTCAGACTTATTAAATCTCACAGGCATTGATTTTACTGTAATCTTAATCTTGAGTTAATTATGATTTCATGATTGTAATTGTTATTCCATTTGAGTTACCATTGGGCATGACACACACTTGTGGTCAAGATTACCCGGTATCTTGGTGGGAGCAATTATGAGTATTGGAGTTATAGATTAACAATATAGAATTTGTACGACACATCTCTTGATGGGTTTTCGGTACTTGATCATAGAATTCTCTGGCCAGAGTGTGTCAACATTTTTAGTATGTTGAAAATGATCATTAGAGAAAACCAGTAAGTATCAAGGAATAAGATGTAATTAAATCGATTGGACAGTTGAGATATCGATTTAATTAACGATGTGGTACAAAGGATTGAGCAGTAAAGAAATCAATGTGGCTTGGGACGAATTATTATTCGAACATACAATTATGGAGGTCAGTTCCAATCTTATAGTGGAGTAGAATTGGAATTAAATGATTAGGCTTGTTTAATTACATGCTTAATTGTTGTAGCCACTATTGTATGTTCCCAAATGATCCCCGGGTTAGCTCATTTAATTGACTGCACCACTACTGGATTAATAAGCAAGATAACTAGCAATTTGGGTCAAAAACATAAATATATCTTTTAGTGGGAGGCTCCATTAATATACTTTTGTATAAAGGGGCCTTATGTTATTTTACAAGGTGGTCCCCTTATGGAAAAAGGAAAGTAACGTAAGTTTCATAATTCTTGGAGCCTTAGGATTCCCACTATGAAAGAGATATAAAGGGCTTATTCTATCCTAAACAGGAGAGGAAAAAGTCACTATATATATATGTGAGAAAAATGTTTTTTCTACAAAAGAATTTTAGAGAAAAATTTTCTCCTGCTAGTTTGCTTATAGTGGTGATAAAGGCGCCCACACGTCAAGTGCAGATCAATCCTGAGTCATAACCTGGAAGATCGTTTGGCGACGGATCGTGATCTAACGAATGTGGTGGTGACGGATCGTGATCTGGGAGCTTAAATCACTTTAGCGGAAAAATCCAAATTGGATTTTCAAGGTACGATTTCTAGATTACAAATTCATATATATTTTATGAGATCGGTCCTAAAATTTTTTTAAAAAAAACTGAATTTTCCCCAATAATATCAACCACGAGGTTGATAAAAAATGAATTTTATTATGTCCTTAGACTCGATAATAGCCACAGCCACGGCCACGACAATGTCTACGGCCACGGTTATGCCCATGGCCATATCGATTTTCATAATTGTTTTCACGATCATGTGAAATAGCATTTAATTCAAAAAGTGGTTTTATACCAGTATGATGGGTTTGATGATTTTTCATTAATAATTCATTATTCTTTTTTGCCACAAGAAAGCATGCAGTCAAGTCAGAATATTTTATATAGTAACGATATTTGTTGTTGTAAAACCATGTTGGAAGCATGAAATGTTATTTATATTTTTTTTAACATATCCTCATCAGTAATATTTTCTCCACAAAGTATAACTCTGAAGTAATTTTGTACAGTGCATAATTATATTCATGTACTGACTTAAAGTCTTGTAGCCTGAGGGCATTCCATTCACTATGAGTATTGGAAAGAATGATTGACCTTAAATGACCATATCTTTCATACAAACTATTCCATATGACATACAGATCCTTTACAGAGAGATACTCCATTTTAAGTGCTTGGGGGAGATGATGCCGTAGAAAAATCATGACCTTGGCTTGATATTGAGTGGATGAGTCATTATTATTTTTTATCGTGTTACTAAGACCTATAGCATCAAGATGAATTTTGGCATCTAGGATCCAAGATAAATAATTCTTGCCTGATATATCCAAAGCGTTAAACTCCAATTTTGTCGAGTGAGACATTATCACAAACAAATAAACAAAGAGTAGTACAATAAATATTGAAAAGAGTGTAAATAATAAGCTTTATTTATGTGAATAATTTTAAATAAATACATATAAAATAAAATAGTAAATGGATGGAATACTTCTTGTACCAGAGCGAACTTCGTGCTGATAACGTATTATAAATTTGGAGGGAGTGGATGTTATAATTTAAAGGATTTATTTTTCTCGGTCAAACATTTTGCTCTTGTTTCTTCGATCAGTGATTGCAAGTATTCTTTACTCATATATCATTTTTAAATAATTGCTTACATACGATACCTTTAAATTATAAAATCCATTCTCTCTAAATTTATCTTATTCTAGAGGAATATTATCAAAAAACTTTTTGAACAATTTCAAAAAGAATGATTTTAGAGGAATAGTATCGCAGAACTTCTTCTTTTTATTGGTTCAGGAAAAGTTATCTATTCTAGAGGATTATTATTAGGGGTGAACATAAGTTTGGTCAATTCGGTATTGAAGAAAACCAAAATTTTGGTCATGTTCAATTTGAAAATTAAAAAAAGATAAATATTAGAATAAAATAAAAAATGAATTGGAGCCAATACATTTAGCTCGAGTCAGTAATGGTTTGAATTAATAGTTTAGTTTTTCAGATTAGCACCAATATTGATTCAATTTCTCTTTCACTTTCAAAATTGACATAGCATCAACAACGACAACAATGGCTCTTATTGTACAGTAATGGCTCCCATCAACAATGGCTTTCATTGTACAGGAATGGCTCTCACTGTGCTTTTGGCTTTCATTGCCAGCTTATAAGGTTGTAGCTTCTTTTCATTCCCAATCTCAGCTTAATCTCCATCTTCAGTCATCATCATTCCTTCCATCACCACACCAACTCTTGATTCTACTCTCTCATCGCTGTCTCTGCCTATCTTTGCCACTCTTACTCTCGTAGCCAACGACATTGTTAACTCTTTATGTTGATTTTTCGCTTATCGTAGCATGTTTGTATCCAACGACATCTTCACATCACTTTGAAGTTTAAAAAAAGTTGCTATTAATGGTTTCTTGTTAGGATTTGTTGTTGCTATTGCTTTGTCTATACTTGATCGTTATGTTGATTTTGATTTTCCTTGGGAGCATTGGCTGCTAGATCATTATTTAGTTAATAGCATCTTGTAATTTTGTTATCAAAAGCGACAACAATTTCAGCCTAGGTTTAGGGTTTTTAATTACTCAACAACATATTAGCTTTGGTAATTGGTAGCTATATACGTGTGTATATATTATGTTAAAATAACAAAAATGCCATGGAATTTTGATAATTTTGCACCAAAAATCGAAATGAATCATTAATTCGGTTTCAGATTAATCTATTTGGTTCTTTAACCTTAGGAAAAACCCAAGAAACACTAAACCAAAATGAATTTTTTTTTGGTCTAGTTTAGTTTGCCCACTCCTAGCTATTATTACAAACACTTATCCTTCTTGCTAGCAGTGTAGGAATGTCTTTCTGGCTTTTTGGCATAAAAGAAAGCAAACTATTCTGAAGGAATAGCCTAGGGAAGTTTTCATTGTTGGCATGGGGAAAATTAAACTATCCTAGAGGAATGTCAATGGGATAATTTTTATCATTGTTATTAGGGATATTATCATTTTACTACTAAAGATTTTCTGACATATCAAGTCAGTACCGTGGTTTGCCGAAAACTACTTTTTACTACCAAAGTTTTTCGCGGTTATCATTTTACTACCAATCTGTTAAGAAAACGTTAGTTCTTAACGGAAATTATGTTAAAAGTCGATTCTACCCCCAGAAACAAAAAAGACAATTTTACCCTAAAAAAAACGAAACAACAAAAGCCAAAAGCACAGCTACTGCTCAACGAAATAGCCGTTAGAAAAGAAAACGGCTATTTTTTAGCTTATAAAAGCTGGAATTTACAGGCTTACAAACATATTAGCAAGCCATTTCATCAACACCAAGAGCTCATGGTTATAATCAACACAACAACCTTAAACACACTAGCAAACCTATTTGAAACACCCCAACAGCCTCACTTGAATACTAGCAAACCCATCTCAACAGCAGCAACCTTATTTCATTTCAAACACACACCAGCAACCTCACTTAAACACTAACAACCCTATTTCATTTCAAACACTCCAGTGACTTCATTTCAACCCTAACAACCCTATATCAACAGCAGTTCTGATACTAAACGCCTGCAACTTTGAAACATACCAGCAACCCTATAGTAAACACCTGCAACCTCAGACCAAACACCAGAAACCTCACACCAAAAGTACTGAAATTTAAACACTTTTATCATACAAAAACAACAAGAATAAGGCACAGCAAATACTTAAATTCATTGAAAACCTCTTATCCATCTCTTTCCTATCTTCAGTCAAAACCAAATAATTTTTCACCCTTCACACACAGAAATTCAAATATAATAATGGCCTCCAGCAGCCACACAAGCATTAGTTCCAGGGGTCGAGCTAGGAAACCTGCAGAAGTAACCTGCTACCCTAAATATTGCAACTGTGGAGTGCAAGCATGTGCTATGGTATCTACTACATCGGAAAATCCTAACAAACTATTTTGGATATGCAGGTATAAAAAGTGTAATTTTTGGCAATAGGCGTGAAGATTTAGATATGCGTAACAGCACATCTAATTATGGCTCGAACGTAAATGAAGATGTACTGAAGATGAATGAAAGGCTACGATGCATTGAAGCGAAACTAAAATTGGTCATAGTTTTTATTTGTGGCCTCTTGATAGGCTTATTTATGAGAAAGTAATGTAATAGAAGTAGTTTAATATGTAAGCAAAGTAATCTAAAGTACTTCCATTATCATTGGTAAAAAATCAGAGTTTGTGCTTGAAATGCTTATTTGCAATACTGTCAGTTTGTGAATTCAAGAAACACCACAACAATATAATGTACTAATAATAGTGTGCTGGGAAAAACACCACAGTAGCCTACCACACTAATAATAATAGTTTCTGAGTTCAAAAAACACCACAGCAGCCTATAGCACTAATAATAATTTCTGAGTTCAAAAAATACCACAACACCCTACTGCACTAATAATAGTTTCTGAGTTAAAAAAAAAAAAACCACAGCAGCCTATCGCAATAATAATAGTTTCTGAGTTCAAAAAACACCACAGTAGCCTAATGTAGTAATGACAGTTTGTGCATTTCAGATACAATATCCTAACGATAACAATCTGCTAACCGTCTATGATCTGTGAAGCTTGTGAGCCTTGAGTTGGATTTGGAGAAAGATTGTCAGATTCATATCGGCCTGCACAAAAAAAAAAAATATATATAAGCCCTCTATTATAAAGTATTCAAAAAATTATAACAACATCAGAAGACACCACAGTACCTCTTCCTGCTCTGCTACCTCGACCTCTACCTCCTCCTCTTACTCTGCTACCTCGACCCCTGTTACCACCTCCTCTTACTCTGCTACCTCGACCCCTGTTACCTCCTCTTCCCCTATTATTAGCAAACCTCTCGTCTGGACAACTTACAAATTAAAATATATGAATAAAAAATTTATAAAAGAACTCCAACAAACTAAGTGAATTTCAAATTCAAAGCAACATTTACCATTATTTTTCTTCTCTTCGAAGTAGTTGCTGTATTAGAACTTTCTCCCGGCCCACTGAGACCCTATTTAAAATTACATATACAACAAAAATTAATAAAGAATTAAGCTCAGTATACACAAAAATAATAAAAAAAGTAATAGATTAATACCTGATTATGAGCTCTTATTTGTCTTGCTATTGATGGCCTCAATGCGCACTTTCTAACATTGTGGTTCATCCCACCACAAAAGGAGCAGCAGACATAAAATGATCTATTTTTTTTCACTGGCTCAGTGGCTGCCCTCTTCCTTGACTTCTTCGGTCTTCCAATCTTTTTAGTAATCTCAGGAGGAGAAAGCTTTGGTCTATCACACGGGTCCCAAGTAACCTTATCAGAAATTGGCTTAAACATCACAGCGTAAGTGTTCAAATATGCTTGTTTGGTGAAGTATTTTGGTAAGTACTCTTCTGTCGTGTGTCTTGCATGACTAATTGCAGCCATAACATGAGCACAAGGGAGTCCGGATAATTCCCAAAGACCACAGTCGCAGGACCTGCTGACCAAATCAACAATGAACCTCCTCGCTGGATAATAACTTTTATCTTTAACCTGAAAGCAATTGCATAATAATTAAAAGCATATAAGGAAAAATAATATCACTTAACTAAATTTCTAGAATTATAAATATGTCTTTTACTCTAAACTCGATATAGTCACTTCAAATTGTCAAAACAAAATATTTTAGATTTATACCTGAAAGTGAAGATCACCAGAAGCCATTGCAGTCATCTTGCTTCCAGTCTCATAAGTATCATCTAATTCCTTTTTCACTCGAGGTGGAATATTAGACCAAGATTCTGCTTCTTTTCTTCTTTCTGTGAATAGTGTCATAAACATGCATCGGATGTCTTCAAGCATAGTCAGGCAAGGCTTCTCTACGGGTAAGATCCAATGTTAAAGCACTCAAGTGTTGTTACTTGTGCGATCCACTTTACAATTCTTGTCGACTCATGTCTTGACCAAGTAAATCCAAAGAAGTTCTCTTCTAACCACGCCATGCCTCTAACTTCTCATTTTCAACTTTTCCATTGCATGGTCATACTTATTAGTGCTCTTGTGACTCTCCAAAATAGATTCCTCAAGTAACTCCAGGATGATCTTTTGAGAAGTTAGCATAAATATGTCTAGCACATGGCCTATGAAATGCAGTCGGCCATGTATTTTCAATTGCTCCCAACAAACCCTTTTGCCTATCGCTGCAAAAGGTGATCTGATTTGATCCATTATCGAAATACGAATGTAGAATTTCTAAAAACCATGTCCAAGTTTCAGTGTTCTCTATCTCACACACTGCTACTGCTAATGGAACCATTCCATTATTAGCATCCAAACTTACAGCAGCTAATAGAACTCCACCATACTTTGATTTTAAATGACATCCATCCAACCCAATGTATGGCCTACAACCATTATGAAGCGCATTTCTTTGGGCTGGAAATGACATAAAAAATCTCTGAAATAACACTTTTTCTGGCCTAGTTATTGTATCACAAAGTACTTTGCAAATGGCACCTGGATCATACTTCAGAATCATTGCAGCATATTGAAAGAGATCCTCATAGCCCCTTGCATGGTCTCCATGAATGTATGTCCTTGCCCTCTCTCTGGCCCTATACAGCTTCAAATTCCCTATCCTCACACCAAACGCCCTAAGCATAAACTCGTGAAGAATGTAAATCTTCATACGGGATCCACAACACTTTGCTCTTTATTTTCTCTCGCTATCCATTCATTGGTCACATTCAATCGACATTTCATTGTCTCATAATCATGCTTATTTTGCAACTCTTAATTACAACCACCCTTACCTCTCGATTTTACCTCCCATCACATACCACGGACATGTACCAAGAATCTTGCATTTATCAGAAAATCTCCTACTATCATTGTATACCTTTGTAATTTCAAAGCCTTTATCCACCATCACTTCACCCAACACTTTCCTAAAGTGGCCAACATCATCAAAAACATCTCCTAACCTCAGCCTATGCTTACCATCAGGTTTTGGCTTATACATATGCACTTCAATATAATCTTTCAATTGAGTAGTGCCCAAATCAAAATCTGAGTCAGATGTGTTTGCCAATAATTCAGACGTGCATCAATCGATTCATCGCCGAGCTAGATCCCCATCATCTATAATGTCCGTGATCCTCGCCTATGTTTTGGTGATTTATACGACTACCATCAGCACCAAATTCCTTGTCAAAATCGACAACCAACATCGCCGCCATCACAACATTCTCAATGAACATCCTCATTCCCAACAATTTCTTGTTTATCTCGCCTTCACTCTGTAAGGTGATTCATCTTCATCAAGACGGGCCTCATACTCAACATTCTCAGCAAGGGTTGTTTGTGGCTCATGACTGCCTTCAGGCCTAGATAGTGGTCCATTTCCACTTTCATTCACCCATGTAACTTGCTCTGCAGATAGCTGAACTCCTAAGGCATGTAGCAGGGATTGTATCACCCCACCAAGTGGTAAATCAGGACGTAGGGTTGGCAACACCCTGACTTCAAACACTGTCACTTCTAATGAGTCATGTGCCGTGAACATAATCTGCAACATTGCATCAGTATCTATAATAACTTCCACATTATTCCTTGGGCTGGTGACAAGTAATTGCACACTTTCAGGAGTGGTTAACCCGTCTTCACTTGTAATCTTCACCACCTCATTCTTTAACTGCAGCAGACTGTATTCATCTGGTTCAATCAACCCTTTACAATGTTTTTTGCCTTTGTAGATTATAAACATTGGTAACATTATCTCGCAAAAAAGCAACCAATGAACAAAATCGTAACGTTAATTGTGGTAATATGAACATAACACAATTCATAACTTAACTATAAAAAGCAAGTAATAACAGAAATTACATAGACTCGTAACAAGATCCACAAATAATTAAGAAAATTAAGATAATTAACACAAATAATTAACACAAAGCTAGATCTCCAACAATAACAGAATTAACAAAAAAATAAGAAAATTAAGAAAATTCTAATGTCAGTTCCATGGAAAACGGTAGAGAACACATTAACAAAAAAATTATACTATAAAATTAATATTACAATCTATGAAATTCAAGTATTATTCACAAAAAAAAAAAACAATAACAATTTAATTAACGAAAAATTTAATGAACAATAAGCCAACAAAAAGATAGAGTCAACCCGAATCACGCCAGCTGAGTCTGGCCACTCGATTGCGAGAGAGAGAGAGATCGGAGACGAAGGTTTCACAGTGGAGAGCTCAAACCCTAGTGGAGTCCACCGTCACTCAGCAGCGACAGAGAGGGATCTGAGACGGAGAGGTTTCACAGTAAGAGAGAGGCCGATGATTTTGTTCTAAAATAAAAATGTCAAAACGATGCGTTTTGCTTTAACTCAAAATGTCTATAACGTCCTTATATCCACAAATGTCTTTTATGCCCTTAATACATCGGCAACACGTCAGCAAATCTTTAACTGTGTTAACGGATTAGTAGTAAAATGGTAACCGCGAAAAACTTTGGTAGTAAAAAGCAGTTTTCGGCAAACCACAGTACTGACTTGATATGTCAGAAAATCTTTAGTAGTAAAATGATAATATCCCTTGTTATTAAATTAGGGAAGTTTTTCCTCCTCATTAGCTTAAAGAAAAGTGAACTACTCTCTGAATGAATATTATTACAGAACTTTTCCTCTTTGTTAGTGTAAAGAAAAAGTGTGGAAGAATGTTATTAAGGAACTTTTCTTCCTTGTTGGTCTAAGGAAGTTTTTCCTTTTTGTTGGCCTACAAAGTTTTTTCCCTCTTTCTTGGTATAGGGAAAAGTGACTTATTATGGAAGAATATAATAAAAAAAAAAAACATTTTCTCCTTATTAGTCTAAGGAAGTTTTTTCTCTTTGTTGGTTGAAAAAAATGTTTTCCTCCTTTTTAGCATAAGGAAAAGTGACTTATTCTAGAGGAATATATATTATTACAGAAATTTTTCTTCTTGCTAGCAGCCTAGGGAAGTTTTTCTCGTCATTATCTTAAGGAGAAATGAGCTATTCTCCAAAGGAAAATTGTTACGAAGCCTTTCATCCTTATCAATGCAAGGAAAAAGTGAACTATTCTAGAATAATATTATTAGGTAACTTTTCTTCCTTATTAGCTTAGGGAAGCTTTTCTTGTCATTAGCTTAGGAAGAAGTGAACTATTTTTTGAAGGAATTGTTTTGAAACTTTTCCTCCTTATTAGAGTAAGGAAAAAGTGAACTATTTTGTAAGAATATTATTAGGGAATTTTCTTTCTTGTTGGCCTAGGGTGTTTTTTTTCCCTTTGCTGGCCTATAGAATTTTTTACTCCTTCTTGGCATAAGGAAAAGTGTCCCATTTTGGAGGAATATTATTACGAAACTTTCTTTCGTTATTGGTTTAGGAAAGCTTTTCCTCATCATTGGCTTAAAGAGAAGTAAACTATTTTTTGAAGCAATATTATTATAAAATAATTCCTCCCTATCAGTATAAGGAAAAAGTAAATTGTTCCAAAAGAATATTATTACTCAATTTTTCCTCAACTATTCTCTAAACTAAAGTTTCAGGAGAATTCAAGTTTGTTCTAAATCGATAAGATCTATTTCACTAATTTGTTGCTCTGAAATAGAATAATTGGTGGAAATATATTTTTCTCTTATCATAAGAGGGAATATTAATTGTACTTAAGTTTTACTTAAACTAATGTTCTAGAAGGAAATCCACTTTTCCCTTGAAATACGAAGGAATATTATATGTTCTTACAACTTTTTTCTTGAACTAAGGTTTTAGGAGAAAATCTAATTTGCCCTCAACATAAGAGGGGATATTAATTGTTCTTATAATTTGAACTGAAGTTCTGAAAGGAAATATACTTTTTTCTTTTGGATAGGAAAGAATATTAATTGTTCTTTTTTTTTTTTCTTAAACTAAGGTTTTAGAGGGAAATCTAATTTACCCTCGACATAAGAGATGATATTAATTGCTCTTAGACTTTTTTCTTGAAATGAGGTTTTAGAGGGAAATCTAATTCACCCTCAACATAAGAGCAAATATTAATTGGTCTTAGACTTTTTTCTTGAACTAAAGTTCTAGAGGGAATTCTAATTTTCCCTTCACATCGGAGGAACTATGAATTATTCCTAAAACTTTTTTTTGAACTAAAATTCTAAGAGGAAATCTACTTTTCTTGTTATATAGGAGAGAATATTAATTGCTCTTAGATTTTTTCCTTGAACTGAAGTTTTTTAAGGAAATCTAATTCACCTTCGACATAAGAGGGGATCTTTTTCCTTAAACTGAAGTTCTAGGAGGAAATCTACTTTTCTCTTGACGTAGGATGGAATATTAATTGTTCTTAAAAATTTTCCCTTAAACTGAAGTTCTAAGGGAATATCTACTTTACTCTCGACATGAGAGGGGATATTTATTGTTCTCAGAACTTTCTCTTGAACTCATATCCTAAAGGAAATCTAACTTACCGTCGACATAAGAAGGGATATTAATTAGAATTTTTCCGTTGAATTGAAGTTATAAGGGAGAATCTACTTTACCCTCAACATAAGAAAGAATATTAATTGTTCTTAGAACTTTTCCCTTAAATATTAATTATTCCTAGAATGTTTCCCTTAAACCAAAGTTCTAGTAGGAAATATACTTAACCTTTGATGTAAGAGAGGATAATAATTGTTTTTAGACCTTTCTCTTGAACTGAAGGTCTAGTAGGAAATCTACTTTTCCCTTAACATAAGAAGGAATATTAATTGTTTTTAGAATTTTTCTCTTGAACTAAAGTTCTAGCAGGAAATCTACTTGATCGTTGACATAAGAGGGCATAATAAGTTTTCTTAGACCTTTCCTTAAATTGGAGTTCTAGGACAAAATCTACTTTTCCCTAATCAAAAGAAGGGATATTAATTGCAATAACTACAATAATTTTGCTGTCAAATAATTAGCATAATTACAATAAGTAAGATAAAGATAAAACAAAAGATAAATTAGTTTTAGGCTTAGTTTTTTACCTTTTGTTTACTATTTTGATTGCCATTTGGCTATGAATCCAAAGTTTAAAATCTTATATTGATTAAATGAGATTTTATTTTCTTGCCCTTTATTCCGATGGCTCATATGGAGGAGAAACCTCCATTTTACCTTGGATTTTTGGCTTTATTGCCTCTTTAATCATATTTAAGGTTGGTTCTCACACATAAACCCATTTTTAATCGAGCATATGTGAGTATTTATCTCTTTTCACGATTATATAGCATCAGATCTAATCTAAAACAGTGATTGTAGAGCAGTGGTTGTGTGGGTTTTAATGAGAGAAAATGGCTTTCATAACATAGAGAAATTTCCATTTTATCTTGATTTTTTGGCTTTATTGCCTCTTTAATCATACTAGAGGTTTAGGTCTCACATACAAACCCATTTGTAATTGGGCACATATGAGTATTTATCTTTTTTTCACAATTTACACCGTCGGATCTAATCTAAAATAGTGATTGTAGGATGGTGGTTGTGCAGGTTTTAGTTTGAGGAAATCACTTTTATATTGCGGAGAAAACTCCATTTTACCTTGGACTTTTGACTTTATTGCCTTTTTAATCATATTAGAGGTTTGGGTATCACATATAAACCTATTTGTAATCGAATATATATGAATATTTATCTCTTTTTATACCTATACACAAGCAAATCTAATCTAAAAAGCTTATTGTAGGGTGGTGTTTGTGTGGATTTTAATGAGAGAAGATGACTTACAGCTTGCATTCCCCATAAACGGCGCTAATGAAGGAGATAGATTTTTACCTTCACACATATTTATAGCTTATGAAAAACTTGTAACAATCAATTGGCCTTAAATCTGGTAGGGCAAGTAACTAAAAAAGGGACTCCAACACGTAAATTAGTATCTGATTAAGGTCATAGAAAGAAGATAAAAGAAGAAAATGGGTTTTCTTTCTCTAAAAGTGAATAGTGTTGTCAAAATCAAAACACCATTTTTTCCTTAGGGATAACCTTCTATTTATAGATGATGGATGATATGGATTTAGGGTTTTACTTGAACCCTATCCCTAAGAACATGTGTTACCCATTATTACTATACACGTAGATGTGAATTTGATTGTGGGAAAACATATATATTTATTCCGTATGTGCCTATTTCCTTAACCTTATGACTCTAGGCGTAGTTTCCTTAGACCGTGAATTTTGGAATCAGTATGAGTCTAATTATTCTTCTTGTCATTTTTATAATTTCCTAGGGAATTTTATCTTGGATGTTACCTAGAAAAGTAGATAGGTGGCATAATGTTGTGCCTTTCAAATATAACATCTACACTAACCAACAATATCTAACATATAAGAGCCATGATATTAT
This sequence comes from Citropsis articulata, assembly GCA_030449925.1. Classification (NCBI taxonomy): domain Eukaryota; kingdom Viridiplantae; phylum Streptophyta; class Magnoliopsida; order Sapindales; family Rutaceae; genus Citropsis; species Citropsis articulata. The sequence continues at coordinate 16,718,712 of JASUUH010000211.1, read as the reverse complement.
TAGAATTGTAATGAAATTTTAAAAAACGTAAAATAAAAAGATTGATTAACCACATATGCTTGTAATTTTAAGAAATAAGTACAATTTCCTTTTAGATCATTTAAATCTATTTAGCCACAATGAAATTGTCAGCCAAGTGATTTTAAGCATTTTTATTTAGCTGCCATCTAAGTTCTTATTCTCAGAGTGGTAAGAGATTGCAAGATCAAAACATTGATATGAATAGAAATAGATCACTAATCACTCACTTGACATCCTAAGTCAATTATTTTTTAATTATTCAATTTTGGATTGCTCATACTTCGATCAAAACTTATTCATCCATGTCTTTTTGTCTTTCTAGATATCTAGAAATCAAATATAAGGCTCCTCTATTATTTCAAATTTCTTAAACTTAAAAGAAGTAGCACATGCTAAATGATTTTCCAACAGTTTTATTTAGACAAGCTACATTGGGCTTGCCTTGCATGGGCCCGAGCTTCGAAGTTTTTATAAAAATAATTTTTTTAGATAATTTAACATCAATAAAGCACCAAAAACAACAATTTCAAGTTCGTATAAACAAAAAGTAAAGACATTGGTTAACAAACCGTTTGGGAATGCTTAGGCTTAAAAGCTTTTTTGAAAAGCTAAAAATAATTTTGGTGTTTGATAAATCTTTTAAAAATTACTTTTGACAAAATCTCCAATCTTACATTAAATTTTGAAAAGCAAGGAATGATTAATTTTTTAGAATTTGATGTTGAGAATCAATTTTATATTCAATAAAAACTTCATATATATCCTCAAATATATTAAAAATCCCAAATTATCCTTATTCAATTAGGAAATAAAGTCATTAAAATTAAATGGATTATTATTATTATTATTATTAAGAAGTAATAAAAAAATTAATAATAATAAAAATAGCTATTTTAGTTATCGATTATTATATATACACAATTAAAAAAGTTATATAAAAATGTTTATAAATGTGTAATAAATTTTATTCAATATTATTTCCATTTAGTTATTTGATTCTTAAAGTAGTTTATCAACAAAATCTACCAAACACACATGATTGTTTTTAAAACTCACAACACTTATAAAAAATAAATTTTACCGAATTTTTAACTAATTTTCTTTACATCTAATTTTTTGCAGTACAACTAATAGCAATTATTTTAAAAGTTGAAACATTACTAAATTGACCCTAAGTAAAATGGATAAAATTAAGCATCCTAACAAACTAATATGAGCAAATTAATAAGACACAAAAGCATTCTATGGAAAACGATTTTGCAAAAATATTATATTAATTAGCTTAACTGTAAAAACAAACAAACTAAAAAAATAAAAAAATTAAATACTTAATAAAATTAAATACAACATCCCGGAAAATCAAGATATCAGCCCAAGCAATGAACCATGTTGGTTGTTATGCATATAAAACTCACAATTAAGCTAGAGTATTGTAGAAATTAAACAATCATAACAGGGGCAAAATTTTGTTATTGACTGGTAGTGTCATTAGTGTGCACCAAATTTAAAACCTTCCTACTAATATAAATAACTAGTGCAGAGCAAGTAAGGATCGATCCCACAAAGACTATGCTAGCTATATTTATTATCAACTCTAAAGCAAGATTTAAAATAAAATAATAGTATTAATAATAATAGTAATAATAATATAAATTAATCTAACTTAAGAAAATGCTAACTATAAATAAAAGGGGGCTTAAAAAATTCTTTTTACTAAATAGAAGAAATAAAGAAAGTAAAATTAAGAAAACTATAATTAAAGGAGAAAGAAATAATAGTGAGAAATACTTTGGTTAATAGATCATTTGCCATCACTAAACATGCATATAATATATCAATTCTATCATTAATTTTTATTGAAACTATCAACCTTAGACAATAATAAGCTCTGTTAGTCTCAATATTTTCTTAGAGTGTCGTTAGGCAAAACAAGCTCTTCACGTAATCCCTAACCATTAAATAATTTAAAACAAGCTTTTTAAATTTAAGATAATGGAAAGATTAAGCAGAGAAAGATATTAGATTGATCTAAGCAATAAACACACAAACTCGGATTATTTAACCTACGTTATGTTCTTCAATCGAAATCACTGATTCCAACCTACTACTAATGATTAAAATATCAAGACAATTAGGGATCAAGAAGTTTAATTTTGCAATAGAATTTATTCAAGTCCTATCTAATTGGCCACTCTAATAAAACAAGAGTAAAATCATAACCATTAATGATAGAAGAACATAAACAATCTCAATTAAATAAATTAAATGATAGAAATTGAACATTATTAATATGACATGTTTGGAGTTTTGAATTCACCCTCAACCAAATAAAAAATTTAAACTAACACAACTGAATTAGGAATAAAAGATATTTGATATAACCAATCATGCAGATTAATTCAAGCCGCTAACTCTACTTCAATTTAATTTCTTTCGGTTTCTCCTTTGTTTTTCCTACTTGCGGCTGCTCCCTCCTCAAATCCTCTTGGCTGCTAACTCTCCTTAATCAAAAGCCAAAAGTTAGCTTTTATGAATGCCCAAGATTGGTCGAATCCTTATTGGATTTTCTTTTCAATTTAAAGCAATTGATTTGCTTCCCTTAATTGCCAGCACATGTCGTCCACTTTGACAATTTCCTTTTTCTTCTATTTACTCTCCATAATTTAATCCCATGCACGTCAACTTTAGGTTTGGCAAGACATACATGCGATCTTTTTTTAATTGGTCAAGTGAATCTTGCATGTACTTGTAAAACCATAAAACCATGCACATTAAACAAGTTTCCATTTTATGCATGCTTGTTACTGAAAGTCTTTATTAATCTCCATGAAATCCCATACGCTTCCGAATGTGCATCAATTAATTAATTAGCTTCAAAAAATCTTTAGTTATTTTTTTTTACAATTCCTCCAAGCAGATTTCTTCTTAAATGCTGCGATTTAATTTCTCTTTAATCCTATAATATACCTAAAATAACAAAAAAAAACAGTAAGATAAAAATAAAAATAATAAAATGTAATTTACTAAATTAAAATTAACTAAAATAACAAGAATATTTAAGACCAAAACAAGAAAGAGATGGAGAAATTAATAGCAAAATATATGAAAAATATGCATTTATCAAATTCCCCCACACTTACCCTTTGGATGCATTTATTAATAGTCTACTCTCATAGAAAATCACGATTGCATTGAGCGTATGCAACAAACCTTTAAACTACTAGGCGGTCCTAATGGATGAGTTGTAGTCTCGTGAGGGCTTCAGTGATGATACCCACATTTTTTTTTTTTTGCAGAACAAGAAAAAAGAATTTAAAATAAAATAGCTTCAAAGATTGCATAAGTCATATAGCTCAAAGAAAATTTCAAATATTATCGAAGTTCTAACTTTAATTCAATAGTTAATCACATCTCTCTTTTGATTCTCATAGTATGTTAGTGAATCAATTCAATCAAAATCAATTCCCAATATCTTCAATATCAATAGCCTTTGTCTTGAACAAAGAAAAGAGTACGTCAAACTAATCTTATCATCTTAATCTCCATTTTTTTTTTTTGGCAGGCATTTGCGTGCATTTTCTTTTGATTTTTTTTTTTTGGGTCCATAGTCAGGAGCTTTCACTCTACCCCTTCAGGCAGCCTTTTTCTCATGGTAGATTATCCTCTATGTACTGGTGGTACATAGGTCCAAATTTCTCAAGGATAGCTTCACTCTTAAGGGTTATAGGTAGTTATTTCTTACTATAATGCTTGTGCATACTATAGTGTATTGTGGAGATAAGAATCAAGACAAATAATCATTTACTCAATCTAAAATTCTCGACTTAGGCTAAATCAATCTCAAATTCTAAGTCAAAATTATAAAAGAATAGATATTAGTGCTCATGGTTTAAAGAATCTAAGTTAGGAGGAAATCAACACAAGAATCAAGCGCAATCAAATTCTTATCATTGGCTAATATTCAAAACAATGTTTTTTTCCTTTTTTTTTAGGTCTTTTTTGGGAAAAAAAAAAGACAACAACAAAAACTAAGTTCAAATACTCCCCATCCCCCCTCACCATACACTTAATTTTTATATTGTCCTCAATGTAAGCTTAAACTAACAAAAGAAAGAACTAAACATGGGGAAATGATATCAGACATACAAATAGAAACAAACAAAATTCAACATAGAGTGGATAAAGTAAATAAGAATGAGAGGGAGAAAGATCAAATCTGTTATGGCATGCTCTCAAAATCTTTTCTCCAGCCATTGGGTTGCCTCCCAATAAGCACTTGGTTTATTGTCCTCAGCCTGACATGATTCTCAAGTTTTATTCATCAACGTAAGAAGGTTCATGATGTGGACCCTTCTCTACATTGAGTGTTTGAAAGTTTTCATCGTAAGGCTTCAACCTATGACCATTAACCTTGAGCTCTTTACCTGTCTTTAAGCTCCTGATCTTAACTGCACCATGAGCAAAAACATTAATAACAACAAAAGGCCCAACCTATTGAGAACGTAACTTACCTGAAAACAACTTAAAGTGAGAATGGACTAGCAAAACTTTCTGTCCAACTTTAAAATTCTTTCTCATGATCTGCTTATTATGAAGAGCATTAGTCTTTTCCTTATAGATTCATGAATCCTCATAGGCATCATTTCGAATTTCCTCTAATTCTTGCAATTGGAGCTTTCTGTGTTGGCCGACGGCGTCTAGTTTCATGTTACATTGTTTCACAGCCCACCATGCTTTATGTTCAAGTTCCACCAGAAGATGACAAGCTTTACCATATACCAACCTATATGATGACATACCAATAGGAGTTTTATATGCGGTTCTATATGCCCAAAGTGTATCATCAAGCCGTAGGCTCCAGTCATTTCTATTCGGGTTAACTGTCTTTTCAAGGATTGATTTCACTTCCCTATTAGACACCTCAGCTTGCCAACTAGTTTATGGATGGTAAGATGTAGAGACCTTGTAAGTGATGTTGTATTTTCGAAAGAGGGCTTCTACTAACATGTTACAAAAATGAGTGCCTCTGTCGTTGATCATAGCTTTCGGCGTTCCAAACCTTGCAAAGATGTTACATTTTATAAAATCTACCACAACCTTAGAATCATTAGCGTGGGTGGCTTTTGCTTCCATCCATTTTGAAACATAATCAACCTAAGAACAATATAGAGATTACCAAATGATGAAAAAAATGGTCCCATGAAATCGATGCCCCAAACATAAAAAATCTCAACTATAAGAATGGGAGATTATTGCATTTGATTTTTAAGTCCCAAATTACATGTTCTCTTACAACGATCACAAGATTTGCAAAACAAATATACATTATTAAATAGTGATGGCCAATAAAAACCGCTCGCAAGTACCTTAAAGGTTGTTCTCTTTGGTCTAAAATGTCCTCCATAAGCCAGAGTATAACAAAAGGTGAGAGTAGAAGTAAATTCAGTTTTGGGTACACACCTTCTAATAACTTGAACAGAACAATGCTTCCACAAGTATCACTTATCCTACATATAGTACTTGGCATCACTCTTAATCTTGGCCTTTTATGCACGTGTTAGCTCTTCCGGTACTGTCCTGGTAACCAAGTAATTTACAATATCTGTATACCAAGGAGTAAGTTAACTGGAAAGTTCTCATGCAATGGAAGTGCATCTTCGTTTATAGGTAAGTTAACTGAAATGATCTACTACCAAATTCTCAGAACCTCTCTTATCTAGAATCTCTGAGTTATATTCTTGCAATAGAAGTATCCATTATATAAGGGGCAGTTTGCCACCCTTTTTGGTGAGCAAGTACCTAATAGTTGCATCGTCAGAGTAAACAATTACCTTAGATCCAATTAAATAAGAACAAAATTTCTCTAAGGCAAAGATAACTATTAAAAGTTCTTTCTCTATGGTGGAGTAGTTGAGTTGCTCATCATTCAATGTATGGGAGGCATAGTAGATAACATGAGGAAGCTTGCCCACATGCTAGCCTAGCACGACTTCAACGACATAATCACTGGCATCACACATGATCTCAAATGGTAACTCCCAGTTCAGTGGTCGAATCACAGGGGCTGACGTAAAAACCTCTTTTAACTTCTCAGAGGCTATTTCTCACTTTTCATGACCAAGAAAAGAACGAACCTCCTTCACACTAGTAGGAGGTGGTAAGAAGCGAATAAGATCTATCTTAGATTTATCAACTTCAATCCCTCTTTAAAAAATTACATGGCCTAGTACAATACTTTGATTAACCATAAAATGACATTTTCCCCAATTAAGCACAAGGTCAGTGTCAATGCATCATTTAAGCACAAGTGTAAGCTTATTTAAACATCTATAAAAAAAATCACCATAAACCGTAAAATCACCCATAAATACCTCAATGATGTTCTCCATATAATAAGAAAAAATACTCATCATACACCTTTGGAAAGTGGCAGGAGCGTTACAGAGACCAAACAGCATGCGTCGGTAAGCAAATGTGCTGAAAAGGCATGTGATGTTCGTTTTCTCTCAGTCTTTCGAAGTAATAACGATCTAATCATAACCTTACTAACCATAAAGAAAATAATAATAAGAGTAACCACTTAACCTTTCAAGCATTTGATCAATGAATGGCAGAGGAAAACGATCCTTGTGAGTGGTTGCATTCAATTTACGATAGTCAATGCAAACTCTCCACCCAGTTTGAACTCTAGTTGGCACAAGCTCATTTTCTTCATTCTTGACCACTATGATGCCCGATTTTTTTGGAACTACCTGTACAGGACTTACTTATTTACTATCAGAAATGGGATAAATAATCCCCACATTAAAGAGTTTGAGAATCTCATTTTTTATGACTTCCATCATTGGTATATTAAGGCAGCGTTGTGTATCTCTTGTCAGTTTAGACCTTTCATCTTGTAAAATGCAATGCATACGCCGTCTTGTGATCCTGAACCACCCTAATTAACTTTTCTTATTGAACTGGAGTGAGGATTTTAGCAATTATGACTGGGAGTGTTTCATTCTCACCCAAGTAAATATATTGCAGGTGCGCTGGGAGTGGCTTAAGTTTTAAGGTAGGTGTTTATATAACTGAAGGTAAAAGTTTCTTATTTAATAAAGGCAATTGAAGGTAAGAAACATTAGACATATTGGTATGTAATTGGACTGATCCATCTAAGATCGCCATAGCTTCCTCTCCCTCATCATCCAACTTTATCAAATTTGCCTGTTCGTTAAAATCATCTTTCGTAAGACTTTTACATATGGTAATCTCAAAACTGTCATCACCGAATAACTCAAAGAAATCATGCACGAAAGTATTAATATCATTTATGGTAAATAAAGAATATACATCACCGGGATACCTCATTGCATCAAAGATATTGAAGCAGATCACTTCACCATCGAATTCCATTTTGAGGGTTTCGTCATGAACATCAATCTTGGTTCGGGCTATCTTAAGGAACGGCTGTCCCAACAAAATAAGAGTGGGATTTGCCAATGACTCATCCTCCATTTAAAGAATATAAAAATCAGCTGGAAAGACCAATTTATTGACCTGCATAAGAACATCTTCCACAACCTCCTTCGGGTAAGCATTAGATCTATCAGCCAATTGAATAATTATACCAGTTTCTACCATTGGACCTAAATTCAAGAAGTTATAAATTGAAGATGGCATAACATTAATTAAGGGCCTAAATCTAGCATACATCTTTTGAATTTGGTATTCCCAATAATGCAGGGGATAGTAAAAGTACCTAGATTCTTACACTTAGGAGGAAGTTTTCTTTGAAGTACAGCAGAAACATTCCTCCTACAGTTACCTTTTCGTTACCACTCAACTTTCGCTTGTTACTGTATAATTCTTTAAAAAATTTGCATAACATGGCACCTATTTAATAGCAATAAGTAAAGAAATATTTACCTCTACTTTATGAAAGGTCTCAAAGATCTCCTTTTCTTGCTCCTCTTTTTTGGATTATTTAAACTAGCTAGGAAATGGTGGAGGAATGAAAAGGGTCTTAATTCGAGGTGAGAGGCTACTTACCTGGCCAGATGCATCGACTGGCAATTTAGAGTGGGAATCATCTTTCCTTATTAAAGGAAGAGCCTCAGGGGAGAGATTGGCCACAAAGTACGATGATGTTGTGGACACTTTTGATAGCTTACCTAATAATGGTTCCAACTGCTGTCCGCTCTTAACAGACACAGTACTAGCATTCTCCTTTGGATTAATTTCCAGTTAAGAAGGTAACTTTCCTGAAGTTCTAGCCTTTAACCTACTCATAGATATGGCCAGTTGGCTAATTTGATTCTCTAAATGTTGGAGTTGTGTCTGAGCAGTTTGTTGGAACTGCATAAAGTTAGTAGCAAGAGCTTTTACAAGATCTTCTAAAGACGTACCTTGATTTTGAGGAGGTAGAGATAGCCGAGCTTGGTAAAGTCGTTGTACCCATTGTTAGGGGTAGCCCGATGGTCGGGACAGTGCCGCATTAGGAATGCCTTGCTATTGGTTCCCATAACTAAAATTAAGGTGATCCTTCCACCTTTTATTGTAAAAATTAGAATAAGGATCATACCTTTGTCTTGGTTGGCCTAGGAACCCTTCAATTGTGTTGGCCTGCTCATGCGTACTCTCTTGGAGAGCAAGGCACATATCAGTCGCATGCTCAACCATAGAACAGAAGCCACACGGTCTCACGTGTTGCCCTAGGGCTAATTGTTGCACTAAAGAAGTATGATTTGAAACTTGTTGTTCTAGGGAAATAGTACTTACCTCATTGACTCACTTAGGTGCTGGCAGTAGATCATTCCTAGTGTTAAACTGTTGGGAATTAGCAGCTATGCTAGCAATGAGATTTCAGACTGCTTATGGTGTCTTATCCACGAGTGCTCTTCCATTGGCAACATCAATCATACTCATATCCATAGGCAGTAGACCCTCATAAAAGTTTTGAATAAGGAGTTAATCACTTATCAGATGGTGGGGGCAGCTAGCCCAAATAAAGTGACTCTCCATTGTACTGTTGAATTCCACAAATTTCTTTTCGAATGCTGCTGGCTTTTGATGCTAGAAAGTATTTCTCCAAAAATAACCGACGCATCTCATTTCTTATACTAAAATACCGGAGGGAAGATAGTACAACCATTCCTTCGCTAAATCTGCCAAAGAGAATGAGAAGGCCATTAGCTTAACTTGCTTTTCAAAAACTCCGGCTGGTTTCATTATAGAGCATACCACATGGAACTCCTTCAAGTGCTTATTTGGGTCTTCTCCTGCAAGATCATGAAAAGTAAGAAGAAGATGAATCATCCCAGATTTAAGTTCAAAGTTGTCTTGAGGATTTGGATTCTCAATATATAACGATTGCTAGTCCAAGTTGGGAGCTGCCAACTTTTTAAGTGTTCAGTTGTTATTCTAAGCCATTGATTCGGGTTCTGGGCTACCTGGCTCTGTCTTCAGGAGTAGAATGTGGATGGCAAAATCGAGTTCTGAATATGATAAGGTTGCTTTAAGTTGTTTGACTTTTAGTCGAATGTCCTCTATGCTCATGAAAATCTAATTATAGAAAGAAAATAACCAATTAAAATAAATAAATAAAATGAGAAAAAAGTTAAAATACTAAAATAAAATGAGTGATAATAAACAAATAAGATGCTAGTCCCCGGCAACGGCACCAAAAATTTAGTAGTGTCATAAGGGTGAACCAAATTTAAAAACCTTACTACTAATATAAATAACTAGTACAGAGCGAGTAAAGATCGTTCCATGAAGATTATGCCGGTTATATTTATTATCAACTCGAAACCAAGATTTAAAATAAAATAATTATAGTAATAATAATATAAATTAATCTAACTAAAGAAAATGCTAACTATAAATAAAAAGGGGTTTAAATTTTTTGTTTTTTTATTAAATAGAAAGAAATAAAGAAAATAAAACAAAAAAACTATAATTTAATAAAAACTATAATTAAAAGAGAAAGAAATCATAATGAGAAAAACTTTGGTTAAGGGATTATTCACCACCACTAAACATGCATATAATAAATCAATTTCTATTGAAACAATCAACTGTAGACAACAATAAGTTCTGTTAGCCTCAATTAGGGATGGCAAAATCCTCCATGGGTTTGAGGCTGACATTGGGGCTATGGTATGAATAATAATTTTGGGTAATGGGGTGGGGAATGGGAAAAATAATCCCCAAACTCTTAATGGGGTGGGGTTTGGTTTTGTACTCCCACCCCACCTAATCCCATTATATATAAATATTTTTTCTAAATTTTATTTAATAATTTTTGTTTTATCAATTACAATGTTAGTTAATACTTTTTTTTTAATTTCTACTTTATACAAATAGATTATAATTAAAAGAAAACCTTAGAATATAATTTTTATTCAACCTTAAAATATTATTGTGTTTTCTTTTCTCTCTTAAGAACTACTCTCTTCAAATATTTTTTAATTTTAATATTATTTCAAAATATTACTATAAATATTTGGAGATTTTTTTTACATAATTTAAATACCTAGTAATATGATAATGATTTAATTGAAGTTTTTAATTTCTAATTTATTTAAATCATCTATCCATATCCATTATAAAATAAATAAATGGGAAATGGGGTGGAGGTGGGGAAACTGTTCCCCACATGGGGATTCCCCATCCCCGCTCCACTAAATTTATCGGGGAATGGGGTGGGGAATGGAGGCAAAATTTTTAATGGGGTGGGGAAAGGGGTAGGCATCCCCACCCCCACCCCACCCCACCTCATTGCCATCCCTAGCCTCAATCTTTCCTTAGAGTGTCGTTAGGCAAAATAAGCTCTTCACGTAATCTCTAACCGTTAAATAATTTATAACAACCTCTTTAAATTTAAGATAATGGGAGCATTAAGTAGAGAGAGATATTAGGTTGATCTAGGCAATAAACACATAAGTTCGGATTATTTAACCTACGTTATGTTCTCTAATCGAAATCACTGATTCCAACCTGCTACTAATAATTAAAATATCAAGACAATTACAGATCAAAAATTTTATCTAGCAATAGAATTTATTCAAGTCCTATCTAATTGGCCACTTGAATAAAACAAGAATAAAATCATAAACATTAATTATAGAAGAAAATAAACAATCTCAATTAAATAAATCAACTGATAGAAATTGAACATTAATCATATGATATGTTTGGGGTTTTGAATTCACCCTCAACCAAATAGAAAATCTAGCCTAACACGATTGAATTGGAAATAGAAGAGATTTGATAAAACCAATCATGGAGATTAATTCAAGCAGCTAACTCTACTTCAATTTAATTCCTTTAGGTTTCTCCTTTGTTTTTCCTTCTTGTGGCTGCTCCCTCCTCAAATCCTCTTGGCTGCCAACTCTCCTTATTCAAAAGCCAAAAGTTGGCTTTTATGATGCCCAAGATTGGTCGAATCCTTATTGGATTTTCTTTCCAATTTAAAGCAATTGATTTACTTCCCTTAATTGCCAGGCACATGTCGTCCACTTTAACAATTTCCTTTTTCTTCTATTTGCTCTCCATAATTTAATCCCACGCACGTGAACTGTAGCTTTGGCAAGACATACATGCAATCTTTTTAAATTGGTCAAGTGAATCTTGCACGCACTTATAAAATCATGCACATTAAACAAGTTTCTATTTTATGAATGCTTGTTCCCAAAGTCTTTATTTATCTCGATGAAATCCCATATGCTTCCGAATGTGCATCAATTAATTAATTGGCTTCCAAAAATCTTCAGTTATTTCTTTTTCTAATTCCTCCAAGCAGATTTCTTCTTAAATGCTCCGATTTAGTTTCTCTTTAATCCCTGAATATACCTAAAATAATAAAATAAAAAAACTAAGATAAAAATAACACAATAAAATATAATTTACTAAATTAAAAATTAACTGAAATAATTAGAATATTTAAGACCAAAACAAGAAAGAGATGGAGAAATTAATAGCAAATTATATGAAAAATATGCACTTATCAAATTCCCCCACACTTACCCTTTGCTCGTCCTCGAGCAAACCTAGAACCAAAATAAAATAAAATAAATCTAAGCTAGTCCACTTTCGTAGGAAATCACGATTAAATTTAGCATATACAATAAGCCTTTAAACCGAGTGGACGAGTTATAGTCTCATTAGGGCTTCAGCGATGATACCCACAAATATCATTTCTTTTTTTTTCTTTTTCTTTTTTGCAAAAAAAGAACAAAAGAATTTGATATAAAACTAGCCTCAAAGATTGCATAAGTCATATAGCTCAAAAAATTTCAAATACTATCGAAGTTCTAACTTTAATTTAATAGTCAATCACATCTCTCTTTCAATTCTTATAGTGTGTGTGAATCAATTCAATCAAAATCCATTCCCAACATCCTCAATATCATCAGCTTTTGCTTTAAACAAAGAAAAGAGTAGGACAAACTAATCTTATCATCTTGATCTCTAATTTTTTTTTTCTTTGGCAAGCATTTGTGTGCATTTTCTTTTGATTTTTTTTTTCCATATTCAGGAGTTTTCACTCTACCCCTTAAAGTAGCCTTCTTCTCATGGTAGATTATCCTCTACATAATGGTGGTAATAAGTCCAAATTACTCAAGGATAGCTTCACTCTTAAGGGTTATTGGTAGTTATTTCTTACTATGGTGCTTATATATACTACATTGCATTATAGAGATAAGAATCAAAACAAATAGTCATTTACTCAATCTAAAATTCTTTACTTAGGCTGCATCAATGTCAAATTCTAAGTCAAAATTATAAAAGAATAGATATTAGTGCTCATGGTTTAAAGAATCTTAATTAAGAGGAAATCAACACAAGAATCAAGTATAAACTAAGGCAATCGTCAACCCTTTCTAAGAACCATATTTATTGTCAATCAAATTCTTATCATTGGCTAATGTTCAAAACAATGTTTTTTTTTTTGTTTTTTCTTTTCTTGGGTTTTTTTGGGAAAAAGAAAAAGATAAAACAACAAAAACTAAGTTCGAAATCCTCTCCCCTACACTTAATTCTTACATTGTCCTCAATGTAAGCCTAAGCTAACAAAAGAAAGAACTAAACATGAGGAAATGAGATAAGACACACAAATAGAAACAAACAAAATTCAACACAGAGTGGATAAAGTAAGTGAGAATAAGAGGGAGAAAGATCAAATCTGTTATGGCATGCTCTCAAAATCTTTTCTCCAACCACTGGGTTGCCTCCCAATAAGTGCTTAGTTAATTGTCCTCAGCCTGACATGGTTCTCAAGTTTCACTCATCAACGTACTCAGGTTCATAAAGTGGAGCCTCCTCTACATTGAGTGTCTAAAAGTTTTTATAGTAAGGGTTCAGCCTATGATCATTAACCTTGAACTTTTTACCTGTCTTTAAGCTCCTTATCTCAACTGCACTATGAGGAAAAACGTTAATAACAGCAAAAGACCCAACCAATTGAGAGCATAACTTACCTAGAAACAACTCAAGGCGAGAATGGAATAGCAAAACTTGCTGTCCAACTTCAAAATTCTTTCTCAAGATCTGCTTATCATGTAAAGCCTTAGTCTTTTCCTTATAGACTCGTGAATTCTTATAGGCATCATTTCGAATTTCCTCTAATTCTTGCAATTGGAGCTTTCTGTGTTGGCCGACGGCGTCCAGTTTTATATGTTATATTCACTACTAGAACAATGGTCTTTACTGACTTTAGAATAGTGTTAGAAATTACTTTCACTAACACTTACTAGTTGTGTCAGTAATCTGACAATCAGAAAAATAGTGACACTTGTAAGTGGTGTCAGCACTTACTATTACTATAGTATTACCATATTTATGACACTATGGTGTTAATAGTTGCTGATAATGATCACTTGTGAAAAGTTACTTTCACCACAGTATCACAAATATTATGAGACTATAGTGATAATTTTTACTAACAATTATTACACATCAATAGTTTGTTTACAATGGGGAGATGACATGATAGAATGAACATATACTAATACCTTAGTGTCAGCAATTTGTAATACTATAGCACTACTAATATTATGACGCTGAAACATCTTTTAACATTAATGGCTTCAAAGAAAAGATACTGACATTATTGTTGTTACTCTATTATTTTTATTGTTCTTTTAGTTTTGCCAATCAAATAATGGTATTCAAAGAAAATCTATTCAAATTAAACTAAAGTATGATTTGAATAATTAAATATAACATTCCTACTAACATTTAAATAGGTATCAAATAAAATACTACTACAAATATCTAAAATATTGTTTGAAAACATGTTAAATATTTACATGAACATATAATGACAATTTATGAGAAACAAGCATCCTCAGTACATCTACTCTATGACCTTCATCTTTCCCACCTATGAATGCAGTATATAGAATCAATTATCTACTATGCTACAAAAATCAATTCTTTGATATTTACAAGAAAAAATTATAATTTACCTGATTATTGTATGCTACAATTAACTTTGCAACATACATGGCCCACTGATCACGAAGTTGCGAAAGATCATCCATAGTGTACTCATCATAGCCCTTGAACTTCAAAAATAAAGCAACAAAATGTATTCATATATTTTAAAATCTGTCCTAAAATAAAACAACAAAATAAATACATATATTTTTAAGTTTGTTATGATTAACATCAAAATTGAAGAATCAGCAAATAAATTGTATCACCATAGCAAACAGAGGTTACCAAAGCTGTCTATGAAGCTGATAATTTATAATATATCATTTTGCTTTACTCTTTAACCACTCAGCACTGGGATTTATATGCCTTCAACAGAGCACACATGCAACAAGTCCAGTTATTACTTAATAATACTTTAACAATGAACACTGAGATTTATATGCATTCTATTTGTACATGCAACAGCTCCAGTCATTTTGGTTTACACTAAAGTGCCTTAAATACATAGTATAACACACTAAAAATTGGCATCAATTTTTCCAAACATGTTGAATACATTCAGTAAAATATATATAGCATTATAGGATTTACGTATAATAAATATGGAAAATGAAGTGTATGTGATTATCCTAAACATACACAACAGTTCCTCTCATCCCTAGCATAAGATATGATTACATTGCTAGTTTCAAGCATAAAGCAGCAAACTATTCACCCATTAAACATCTTTACATTTCATATAATTAACAAGTAGTATTGCTTAAATAGTGGCAATTGATCGATTAAACATTGTTCTTAAGAAATTCATTCCACAATGCATTCTTCGACAAAATATTAAAAAAGTTATGGAGAAACTCATATTGTTTTCAAGAATGCACAAATCGCGAACAATATCTTGGATGTACTTCATCACATAATAACCACATTCAAAGGTTCCAAGTTGTTTCGGACACTAAAAAGGAAAAAATTAGTTTCAAATATATTGATGAAGTAACAATGGAAATCATAACTTTGTTTTATTAATACCTTCATAGAGACCCACTGTACAGCCTTCTTTTTACTACTCTTCACTTTATGCATTGTTATCCTACTATAAGTAATAAATACCAGATGCAGCAAATTAATCCATAATATAAAAAATTAAAAAAGAATTAAGTAAACTAATTAAACTTACTCATTCATCATCTGGATAATCACCTAATGGATTAAGATAATATATTTTTCGCCTCACCATATCAATTGCTACTAGCATCCAGTGGCCATTAAACAAACAATTAAAAAAAACAAATTACAAGAAAATTTTAAATCATTTATGTTAAAAAAAATAGACAAAAAAAATAAATTATACCCTGGGTTATATAGGAACACAATTATCTAGGCTATTTGAATCTTGTCCGAAAGGTCTGAAATATAGGAACATTTATTTGAGTAGCTTGCTTGACTTGATTGTAACTTAGTTATACATCCAAATTGAATTATAATAACACCACTGCCATTATCCATCTCCTCATAAAGGTGTCTATTAAAAAAAAACAACTTTTATGACATGAATATAAGAAATAGACAATTTGCAAAATCAGAAAACATAATAAAACATAAATCAAGTTTTTAATTTCTTACTTGATCCATGTTAACATATATGTTTACATATTGTTGATTTTGATGATAACAAATAAGATTAAGAATGATTAAGTTTTTAAAAGCTTAAATTATTTTTTATACATTTTAGATAAATCATTATTTTCACATTTTAAATGTTTTATATTTAATGGAAAAATGATTTTATGAAATTGATTGTTTTTCAAGTTTATGGTTTAATTGAAAGTGTTTTGAAAACTTGAAAATCAACAAGTATTGTTTGAAACTATGGAGAAGGACTTATTTAAAAAGTGTTATAGTATTTTGGACCATTTCATAATTTCAGAAAGTTTTGGGATTCAAAAATTATTATTTAGAAATTAAATTACCCTTCACATAAGAAAAGCGGTGAACCGTTTATTTTAATGTTAACTTGAACCGCTTTAGTAAAGGTTAAGCAAATCTATTTTGCAGTCTCGAAATTACCCACTGTTACGAAAACGGTGAACCGCTTTATTCGAATGTTAACCTGAACCGCTTTAGTAAGAACGGTTAAGCCAAATTTATTTTGCGGTCTCTGAAATTACCCTTCACGTTTACAAGAAACGCGAACTGCTTATTTGAAATTCACCAATCTTTTGACGAACAAGTTAAGCGTTAGCGTTAACCTGATCCGTTTCGCAAAAATGCATAACGGCTAGTTTTTGAGCTCCAACTATAAAACTCAAATCCAACTCATTTTCAAGCTCTCTATCACGCAAAAAAAACAGGCATACATCATATCTTGAGCTATCAATTTGTGATTTATAAATCTTTGAGTGAGCTTTGTTCTTCATTTTGTATATCTTCTCTTTGAGAGAGTTTTATTGTAATTTTCAATTACTCATCAAATTTGGAGTGTTTAAGTGTGTGATACACTTGAGTGAAGAGATTGGGAGATAATCTTTTGTTGTAAAGGTTCATTGACACCTTGAAGTCAATTGTAAGTTCATTAAGCCTTGGAAAGGCTTGGATAGTGAAATCCTCAAGCCCGTGTGCTTGGAGGCGTGACGAGGCGGGATAGCCGAACCACGTAAAATCCTTGAGTTTGCTTTCTCCTCTTACTCATTTATTATTGTGCTTTTATTGAATTTATTGTTTTCAATTTTATTAAGGCATTAGATTTTGATTGTTGTGATTGTTGTGATTTGATTAGGATAATTTTTAAAACACCAATTCACCCCCTCTTGCTGTACACTTGTATTTCAATTGGTATCGAGCGAGGTGCTCTTGTATAGACTTAACCGCTCAGAGTTAAAGATCAATCGCAACTCAAATTAGCTCAACATTCATGGAAGGCCAATCCACCACTAGACCTCCATATTTTGATGGAAATGATTACCCGTATTGGAAAACTAGGATGAGAGTATTTTTACAAGCCTTAAACTATGAAATATGGGAAATAGTTTGTGATGACTCATTCATTCCTAGGAATAATGCCTTAAGTGATTTAGATAGAAAAATGATGTCTTTAAATTCCAAAGCTATGAATGCTTTATTTTGTGCCTTAGATAAAAATGAATTTTATAAAGTTTCAAGTTGTTCTAATGCTTATGAAATATGGAGAAAACTTGAACTCATGTATGAGGAGACGACAAATGAGGAGGAATCTCATGAAGTGTCAAATTTGGCACTTATGGCAATTGGAGATGAATCGGATGATGAGCTTGATGAGGTAAGTGATCCTACCTATGATGAATTGCATGATGCTTTTAAAGAATTGCATGATGAGTTAATGAAAATTGGTAAAAGAATGCATGTCTTAAAAGAAAATTATCGAGCTCACAAATAAAAATAAATCTTTAAGTGCAAAGATTACATGCTTAGAATTAGAGAATAAAGCGTTGCAATGATAAAGTTGCACTATCAAATGAGAAATCTAGCACTTCATACAAGCATCTAGAATCACATGTAGATAACTTGAAAATGAAAATGATGCTTTACAAAATGCAATGATTCATTAAATGAAATGATTAAAGGACTAGAATTAGATAATAAAATGTTGCATGATAAAGTTGCATCATTTACATGTAAACAAAGTACTTCATATGAGCTTGAGAAATCACATGTTGATGAATTAATGAATGAAATGAAGTGCTTAAGAAGAAGAACAATGAGTTAAATGAGATTGTTTTAAAATTCACAAATGGTCAAAAGAACTTCAAAATTACTCAACTCAAAATGTGTTTTGATAAAGGAGGACTTGGATATAAGCTAACTTGAAACAAAAATATTATAAGAATTATTTTGTTAAGGCTACCTCACATGTCAACATAAGATTGTTTGTCATTATTGTAAAGGAAATGGACAAATGAGTAATAAATGCCATGATAAAAGAAATGCATATTATGTAGCAAAATGTATTTGGGTTCCAAAAGGAACTATCGCTAACACTCAAGGACCCAAGGGTATTTGGGTACCAAAGGGCACAACGTGAATGTTTTCTTTGTAGGTACCACAATCAAGGAATGGTGGAGAGTTCCTTGATGAAAGCTTATGAGGATAATCATTTGATTTTGATCTAGAAGAAAAAGATGAGGCAAGATGATTTAATTGTTTTGGTAACAATTCTTGCCATGTTGATTTTGTTGAATGGATCATGATAAATGGATAATAGCTTAAATTTGTGAAAGTATGCTTATATGTTTACATGATGGAATATCATTGTGTATAATATTGAGTGATTTATCATGATGCCTTTATTTGATTTTGATGATTATATGGTCTTTGATTTCTTCTTCTTAATTGTCTATCATCATTGTTTATCTATTAAGTATGTGTGAATTCATATGTCATTTATTGTGTTATATCATCATTAATTGAATTGGCCTATGTGAGCATTTGTAATAATGGATTTGATTACTTGTTCATAATGATGGCTTTTCTAAATAGCTATGTTGATTTTGATAGTCTAAAGATTTGAGATAAAGAATATGCTTTGATGATTACATGGATTTGATGACGTTTGATCTTATGTGATCTATGATTGGTGAATGCATACATTTATGTTTCATGCACTAATTGGATTTTTGAAAAGTTTTGAATTACAAAATGACTTTTAATTGATCCATTTTTTTTTAAATTTGTGTGTACAATATGAGTTTAAGGTTAGCAAATTTCAATAAGAGGCAAAACTATTTCCAAGCCTAAACTGGTATACCACTTTCTCTCTTCCGGAAATCCATTTTCTTAAGTGTTGGCTCTCGGGATAACTTCCGGCAAACCGGATCTCAAACCGAAACCCGAATTTGCAAAGCTTTAATTTGTTTTAAACCGGCCGGTTCCATCAAACGGTAGGCAATTGAGAAGGACAACTTTCGAAAACCGGTTCTTCCAACCGAAGTCGAATTTGTTTTGAAATTTTTCTGGAAGCCAATCGGTCAACCGGTTATCAAGACCGGAAACCTGGATTCAATGTTTGTTCTTACTGCTAAGAACCAGATAACCGGTTAGCTAATCCGGAAAGCCGAATGCAATAGGAAGCCTTTACAAAGTTGCTGCCCAAAACCGGATACTCAAAACCGGTAAGCCGAATGCATGATGTTTTGGTTGCTGTCAAAAATCGGATAACCGGTTAGGATAACCGGTAATTCAAGATAGATGTTGTCGCCTTCAACCGGTTAGCCGGTTAGCTAAATCCGGATTGCCGGATTCGTGAGACTATTTATCTTTTTCATGCTTTCTCTCTTTCGGCAAGCCGAATGCTTTCCCTCTCCAAAACCGGTTCTTCCCTTCTCCAATCTTACTTCATAATCAACCATTTTTCCTCATCTTTGATGAAAATCAAGCCATAAAACTTGTTTCCCATCAGGTTTTATATTCAAAGTCATCTTCAAAGTCATCTTATGCTTATATTTAGACACACCAACATTTACTACTTTATGATTTTTCATTTTATATTTTGATTATGTGGATATTTATGCATGCCTATTATGATTTTGGACTAAGTGTCTATTTTGGATGACATGGATTTGATATGGTTATTTGTTATCTTCTTTATTCATGTTTTGGATAATTTTGAACTAATGTGATTGTCTTGATGATTTTGATGATTGAGGATTATATATGTGTTGCTTGATGAATTGATAGAGTTGTTGGCTTGTTATAATTGTTTAAGCTTATATAGAAGTGTTTTTAACCATATTGTGTATTTGAGGATTTCTTCATTTCTAAAAGGAGACTTTGCCGAAATTGTTACTCGCACAAAATGGGTAATATCTTCGTCATATTATTTTTATGATCTTATTTCGAGTGCATCTATTTATCTTTTCTTTTTCATGATGAAAGGGGAGATAAATATGATATGTTTTTGGATAAAATCTTTTTGGTTAAATTTTTTAAATTGGCCATATATTTAGGGGGAGCATACAATATGTTTTTAGATAATATGTATTTTGAACTTTTTTGTTATCCAAAGGGGGAGACAAAGAAATATGCCATTTTGATGATGTTAAAAGGGGGAGAATACTATGCGTTTTTTAGTATTCATTTGATGATTAATATGTGATTATAGTCATGATTTTGATGATTTTGAGATATTATGATGATTTGATGGCATTATTGTTGTTGATATGATATTTGATGGAATCATGATTCGTGATCATTTTATGGTTGATGGATTATGTGATGATTTATGTGTAGAGTTGATTTGTATCATGATATTACTAAAACTTGTACTTGAGGTTATGCTTGTTGTTAGGGGGAGATTCTATCAAAATTTCTACTTTGACAACATGGGTAACAAATTTACTCATTTCATTCTTTTCCTTTAAGTTTTTTTTTTATGTTGAAAGGGAAGAAAAATACATGTTTTAAACTTATACAAAATTTTGCTATTATTTTTTCTTTTCCATTAAGTTTTCTTTTTGATGATGAGGGGGAGAAGAATACATGTATTTAAATTTGTTAATTTACCTAAATTGTAAGAGAAGCTTACATTTAGGGGGAGCATTTTATGGAATCATTCTTTAAATACATGAAATGTTTGTCATCATCAAAAAGGGGGAGATTGTTAAACATTTATGTTTTCATAATATTGATTTTGATGATAACAAACAAGATTAATTTTTGAATCATTCTTTAAAAACATGAAAGATTTGTCATCATCAAAAAGGGGGAGATTGTTAACATATATGTTTACATATTGTTGATTTTGATGATAACAAATAAGATTAAGAATGATTAAGTTTTTAAAAGCTTAAATTATTTTTTATACATTTTAGATAAATCATTATTTTCACATTTTAAATGTTTTATATTTAATGGAAAAATGATTTTATGAAATTGATTGTTTTTCAAGTTTATGGTTTAATTGAAAGTGTTTTGAAAACTTGAAAATCAACAAGTATTGTTTGAAACTATGGAGAAGGACTTATTTAAAAAGTGTTATAGTATTTTGGACCATTTCATAATTTCAGAAAGTTTTGGGATTCACAAATTATTATTTAGAAATTCTGAAATTGGACTTAATTGTAAAGTTTTATAACGTTTTGGGCCATAATACAGTTATAGAAAGTTTTGGGCAAAACTGTAATTTTTGGTAAACAGTTTGCTGGAAATTACCCCTTCACCGTTAACAAGAAAACGGTGAACCGTTTATTTCCAGAATGTTAACCTTGAACCGTTTAGTAAAAAGGTTAAGCCAAATCTATTTTGCAGGTCTCTGGAAATTACCCCTTCACCGTTTACGGAAACCGGTGAACCGTTTATTTCCAGAATGTTAACCTTGAACCGTTTAGTAAGAACGGTTAAGCCAAATCTATTTTGCAGGTCTCTGGAAATTACCCCTTCACCGTTTACAAGAAAACGGCGCACCGTTTATTTGAAATCCAGCAAAACGGTAACTTTGACCAACAAGTAAACGTTAACCGTTAGCGTTAACCTTGATCCGCTTTCGCAAAATGCATAACGGCTGGTTTTTGAGCTCCAACTATAAAACTCAAATCCAACTCATTTTCAAGCTCTAGCACGCACAAACAAAAGGCATACAACATATCTTGAGCTCTCAATTTGTGAATCATAAATCTTTGAGTGAGCTTTGTTCTTCATTTTGTATATCTACTCTTTGAGAGAGTTTTATTGTAATTTTCAATTACTCATCAAATTTGTGAGTGTTTAAGTGTGTGATACACTTGAGTGAAGAGATTGGGAGATAATCTCTTTGTTGTAAAGGTTCATTGACACCTTGAAGTCAATTGTAAGTTCATTAAGCCTTGGAAAGGCTTGGATAGTGAAATCCTCAAGCCCGGTGTGCTTGGAGGCGTGGACGAGGCGGATAGCCGAACCACGTAAAAATCCTTGAGTTTGCTTTCTCCTCTCTTACTCATTTATTATTGTGCTTTTATTGAATTTATTGTTTTCAATTTTATTAAGGCATTAGATTTTGATTGTTGTGGATTGTTGTGTGATTTGATTAGGATAATTTTTAAAACACCAATTCACCCCCCCTCTTGGGTTGCACACTTGTATTTCAATCCATATCTCCAAAACAGAATTTGAGAGCTCTATAAACTCAATGACTTCATTACAAATCTGGTTGCCCAATCTACTATCCCAATAGACACCAAACGTTTTTAGATCATGTATAATCATAATCGACCGTGGCAGGGAGCTCTCAATCATCAAAGAAAATATGTTCATTTATGAACTTTTGTTCTCTTTTCTTACTTTTACAGCTCTGCAGTATTCTTTCTCAGAATAAGTTTCCTTGCTGTCACTGGTTTTACAACAACAAGTTCTTTTGTTGTTCATTTCTGTTTATATAGATATACCACGGCATTTGTAGGAGACTTTCGACCATCTATTTTTCTCTTTGAAGGAGTTAATCTTGGAGATCTTTTGGGGTGATTTTTGAAGTGGCTTCATAATCTACTGGGGGTGGATTCTGTGCAGAGGATGGTAGAAGAGGTGCGTTGATGTTTTTGTCAGGTTTTGGACAAACAGTGGGGTCATCACTGGCTTTGGGGTAGCTTTGGGGTCGTTAGACACTAACTTTAAAGTAGCTTTGGGGTTACTGGTCACTAACTTTGGAGTTGCTTTAGGGTTGTTAGTCACTGACTTTGGAGTAACTTTGATAGGTGATCGACGATCTATCTCTATCTTAACACTGCAACCATCTTTGGAGTTAAGAAAGTTTGAACTGCCAACGTCAGTGTTGTTACAGACGTTTATCCTTGCATTCATTTGATCTAATTAAGCTTGCATAAACTGAAACCTCTCCTGATACATTCTCCGTTCTTGCACTAACTCCGTGGGGTCAGGAATACTGAAATACATGGATGAGGTGATGAATTGACCCAATCCTTGCACTCGACTTCCATAAGGCTTCTTTTAAAGGGCTCCACCTAGAATATCATTTGGTCCTTGGGACTGGAACATTCCCTGCTCAACGTGGCTTCTTAGCTCACCCTACAAAATAAATACAAAAATATTTGATCAAAATTAGGAATAAAAAAAAAAAGTTAAATAATGACAGTGTATACATACATCGTATTACTAGCATTTTTTAAAATAAACAAAGCAACATAATCTGTTAATTTACATGATGTTGGATTATAAAATAATTCAAGCAACTTTCAACTTTAAACTATTTGCATTAGTAATTTTCAATGGTGGTGGAAACTTACAATTCTCTTAGCCACTTACTACACTTCAGGTGTATAATTTCTTTCTTTTTTCCTGTGAGCCAATAACCAGGCTTCACTACGGTCAAGTGATGATTGTACACATTCTTTGCTCTTTTTTTCCTTTGTTGCCTTACCTTTTTCCTGCAAAAAGTGGATATTGATTAAAATGGTTACATGAACTTAATAATATTATCTAACTAGCAGAATTTTAAACATACCTGAAAGTCTTCGGATAAAATCTTATCAACAAAGCTCTTCTAGTCCTCTTTTATAATGTCTTCATACTCAAGAGAAGCCTTTTTCAGTAAACTCAAGTTGTTTGTATAAGGCAGAATATATTCATTCGCCAACTTACATCTAAGGCCCCTTAATGCAATTTCCATCCACTTGAGCACTTGGGTTTTTACCTTAAGACTTAACTTGAACTTTTCCTGAAAATAAGTCCATAATATCTTCTTGATGTTTAGTGGCACTTTCCTCCGATCATCATATATAATTGGAACTCTTTCCCGTATAATCACCCCAATATAGTTCCTCAGATTGTTTCTCTTTTTTTCCAACTCGAACTCTATACGAATTGAACATAACATCAGTCTGGTTACTAGCTCCTCTTTGCAAGTCTTTCTTCTTTGTAAGGTTTCGTCTTGGTCTTCCTTCCAGATCTAGATCATATGTTGGTTCCTCTTTTTCTACCATGTCTCCAACAAACCTACAAATACATAAAAGTGGATGAGTGCACCAGATACCAATATAATATCCCAAAATAATAATGAAATAATAAAAAAAAATCAGTTACTGACTTACGCAAAGTAGTGCTAATAAGACATAGTAGTTGGATTATTCATTTTACGCACTAATATTTGCATGAAAAACATCAACAACTAATCTTACACAAATTCCTCATCACCCAAATCTAACTTACATTCTACAAAATTATTGGATAATGGTGCATACTCATCGATGCCATCACACAAGGTCTCATTTGAATAATTACATTTTTCACTTACTAAATAAACAACTGATTTACCATTATATAATCGATCTTTCACATAAAACACTTGCTTTGCATGACCAACTAAAATGAAACAGTTAGATTTGTAGCCTATCCGACCTAAATTGACTATATAGTGAACCCTAACTCATCAATATTAACCCCTCTACTATCTACCTAATCACACTTGAAAAGACCTTCTTAACCTTACCTTCTTAACCTTCAAATAATCAAGCTACAAAATTTCATTGACAACCCCATAAAAAGGCATATCCCCAGAATGGGGATTTTTGTCATTCGAACTTGAAATCTGTAAAGTGTTAACAACCACATAAATGCCATTGTTTTGTGTTATACAGTTGCTGTCTCGATCTCTTATAGCAAAAGTAAAATCATTAATACAATAGCCTTCATATAAAACCATGCTTGAGTGGGGTTTGATTGCCAGTTACCATACTTTTTCGTCAACCACTACATTATTTGCTTTATCAGTTATTACCTATTGTTCAATTAATGAAACCACAATAATTAGTTGAAAGAGAAAAGTTTGTGTGCCTTTACTTGAATACTTTTATTAATCAGACCTAGTGAAGCTAATCTAACCTTTTGTTTCAGCCAATCAGCAAACAAACAAAACTGCTTGGTTGGCAACCATAAAGGCTTTTTTAATTGAAGAGGGTGTTTTGATTGCAATAAGGTCAAATGCTCCCTAAAATTATACCAACAGAATTAATAAAATTGAAAAAAAAAACTTAACGAAAAAGAGGTACAAATTTTCAGTTACATACTCTATGTATGGATGAATCTCGGGGTGCTCACCAAAATACATCGGTGCACTTGCACTAATGTAGGGGCATCAACCACCTTAATATTTGCACCTCCGAGTGGCCTTTCAACTGTAAAATCAATTAGATAACCAGTAGGCAGTCTGATTGATTTACAATTTGAAAGGTATCTAGCACAAAATTCAAGTGCTTCCTCAGTAATATAGCACTCTGCAATGCAACCTTCAGGACGGTATCGGTTGCGTACATAACCCTTTATAGGTTTCATTTCTCTCTCAAATTGATACATCCATCGAAGGTAAACCGGGCCACATAATCGAACTTCTTCAACTAGATGAACTGTTAAATGGACCATTATATCGAATAAGGCAGGTACGAAAGATTGTTCTAAATTGTATAAGGTGATTGTAAGTTCCTTTTGCAATTGGTCTAGAGAATCGAGTTGTACTACCATAGAACACAAAGAATTAAAGAAGAGGCACAACATGATTATGACAGATCTGACATTTTGAGGTAAATAATGCCGAATTGCTAATGGTAGTGGTTGTTGCATCAAGGTATGACAATCATGAGACTTAAGCCCATGAAGACGACAATCATCCATTGAAATAAGATTTCTAAAATTAGAACAATAGCCATCAGGAACTTTGACACCTTGCAAGGTTTTACAGAACATTTTTTTTCTTTCTTACTTAAAGTGTACAAGGCAGGGGCAGGACTTTGTTTGATTGATTAGGAGCTAATGCAATAAATGCTTTGTTAATTTTCTCTCTAAGCTCTGGATGTATAAGATCTTTTCTAGCATTAATTCCATATTTTATTTTCCCAGTTGATGGAGTAATATGCCATAGATTCTCTCACATACATTTTTCTCAATATGTATCACATCTAATTGATAGCGAACTAACAAATGTTCCCAATATTCTAAATCAAAGAAGATTGATCTCTTTTTGTGCAGCAACTGAGCTACATCCCCATTACCCTCGCCCTCACCCTCACCCTCACCCTTAACCTTACCTTGAACTTCACTATCACCCTCACTCTCAACTTCAACCTTACTCTTAGCCTCACCCTCACCCTCACCTTCAACTTCAACCTTACCCTTAACCTCACCCTCACCCTCACCCTCATGCTCAACTTCAACCTTACCCTTACCCTTACCCTCACCCTTACCTTTACCCTTACGGTTACCTTCACCTTTACCTTTACTGTTACCTTCACCTTTACCCTTATTGTTACCATCACCTTCACCTCATTTTCGCTTTTTTGGACCTTTTTCCCAAACTTGGTGTCAATTTCAGCCACCATGTTTAAGAACTCTGTACCAGACAAAGGCCTAGAAGGATTTTCAATAAACAGCCTATGGCCTGTATATGACATTTTCTGACTATGCGATAGCCAACATGCACATATGTTTATCCCACAAACTGGACAAGCAAGTACCCCTTAACAGTAGACCCAGACAAGTTTCCATAAGCTAGAAAGGCACTAATCGTCACATCAACACAGCTCGTAAATTAAAATTTGTTCTTATAAGCATCAAACACATCGACGCCTACATCCCATAGGATTTTTAAGTCTTCAATCAATGGTGCTAGGTATACATCTATGTCATTTTTAACCTATTTAGGGCCAGACATCAGTAGAAACAACATCATAAGCTTCCTCTTCATACACAGCCATGGACCTCTTCATACAGAGCTATGGAGGAAGGTTATATGTTATCAATGTAACAGGCCAACAACTATAAGTAGTGCTAAGTGTGCTATATGGGTTAATCCCATCAGATGATAAAGCCAACCGAAGATTTCGCAGCTCTTGGACAAAATCAAGCCATTTCTTGTTAATTAATTGCCAAGCTAGTGAATCTGCAGGGTGGAGAAGCTTTAATACTTTTATTTTCATGCCATGTTAAGTTCTCGACAGTTTGTGGTGATTGAAACATTCTTTTTAACCTAGAATTATAGGAAAATACCATAACACCTTTTTGGGGACCCCTTTCTAATTTTTTTTATCAATCTTTTCTTATTTGCCACCTAGATGCTCCACACCTTGGACATTCACTAAGATTCTTGAATTCATTCCTATAAAGAATGCAATCATTTTGACATGCATGTATTTTCTCAAAATCTAAGCCTAATAGCTTCATTATTTTTTTTGGCCTCATACATGGACTTAGGCAAACTATTATCATTTGGCAATATCTCATTCAGTACTTCTAATAAAACTAACAACCCACTATCAAACCAGCCATAAAGTCATTTTATATTATACAGTTTCATTAGACCCCGATAACTTTGAATGCTTTGAACCCAGATATAGAGGCTTTTCAGCATCTTCAAGCATATTCTTAAAAGAACTAGGATCTTTATCACAATGCTCAAAGGCTTCATAAACCATGTCATTTACATAACTATAATCCGGACATCTAAAACACTGATTTTGTGGATGGTCATGGCATTTTACAGAGGTAGGTTTTCGGTCCACCTCACCGTGCCAATTCCAAACTAAATATTTTTCTTTTTAAATAGATGTAGCCTCACTTGTTCAAGATTCAAAAACTCCATATTACAATAAGAGGTAAAGGGACATCTAATTAACATTCTATTTTTAGAATTAAGAATGGCAAACTCCAAGAAATCATCAACCCCATCACTATACGTATCAGACAATCTATCACAGAATATCAAAGTTTTGTCCATATTATGTATTGTTACCTATTCATTTGTTAGATGTTGTTAGTTTAATAAGTTTAATAACTTCAAACTTTTAGGTTTAAATTAAAAATACAAATTGCAAAATAAATGTAAGTTCTATTTGTTTAGAGTCACTTAAATACATGTACACATTCAGCAACCCAACAGAACATATATGTAAGTATTCAGCAACCCAACAGAGCATACATATACACATTCAACAAGGCAACAGAGCATAAATGTACACATTCACCAAGCCAGCAAATCTAACTTACATGTACACATTCAGCAAGCCAACAAAACATGCCACATCCACATTTTTCAAAATTTCATTTTCATATTAGAACAAACTATGTAATTCTAGAAGAGTCTATGCAACAAAAACAAAATTACGACCATGCATGTCAATATTTAAAACATGTTAGTACAAGTAAAACTCAGAACACAACGATAATAGAAATTGAAAGAAAGTGAGCGATTTAAAAGAATTACCAAATGAAGATAGTTGTTACACGGCAAACTTTTATGATTCAATTCGAGCTACGTAATTGAAATAAACATGCAAGATAAGAAAAAGTAATTACAAACTAAACATTCTAGTTGAAAGCCAATAATTCAATGTTAAAATGCAAACAAAAGTTTCCTATACAAACAAACAAAAGGTCCCCTTTCAAAATTTTATTAATTTAAAGATCATGTAAAAAAATAAACAAATAAAAAAACAAATAAGCTGCATGTGGTTGTGACATTAAAATGGCCAAGGCTATTGTACCCATCAACATATAAATGAAGATTTAATTATATTGTTAATTACCATATTAGAGAGCTGTATAAAGGAAATCACATAAAAAAAAATTAGGACAATACTTGTTGTTATTAAAGGGTTTGCATGTGAAATATTGCATTTATAGTAAGTCTAGCAACTGCATTATCAGGAAAGGATTGATGAAATGACCTGAATTGAATATGTACCTTTATCAGGCACTAATTAAATGGACAAGTTAGACCCAAAATTGAAAGCATCATGCAAAATTTTTGATGCAATTTTGAGAAATGAGGAAAAGGAGAAAAACCAAATCTGCATTGACATTGTATCCATCAATTCCAGTTAAACTGTACATGAAATTCAAAGTCAAGTGACATGGCAACTAAAGAAAGAGAAGAAAGAAAATTGATTTGAATCAGGCACTTATAAAACCACTCTTAGTTAAAAACTCTGGTACAATAACTCAACTTCAATTGCCTTTACCTCTCTATTATGTTTTCTCAAGTCCTAAATTATAAACAATCAAGATAAAAAAAAAACTAAGAATTTTAAAACCCATTCTATAGTTAAACTGCAGCCAAACAACATGCATGAGGAAAATAGGCATTGTAAATTGGATATGCAATAATTAAAAATAAATAAAAATAAATAAATGGCACTTTTAGAAATGAATTAATCGCAATGGAGAGAGAGAGAAAGAACCAAATTGTGATAGAAAGGAATTCCTCTGCTTCGGGCTTGGTTGGGATTGACATGAAATTTGATTAGAATGTGCAGTATCAACAGTGGTGGATAGGATT
Source organism: Citropsis articulata (assembly GCA_030449925.1). Lineage (NCBI taxonomy): Eukaryota > Viridiplantae > Streptophyta > Magnoliopsida > Sapindales > Rutaceae > Citropsis > Citropsis articulata. Next base: position 16,688,984 of record JASUUH010000211.1, on the reverse strand, counting down.
TTAGGGTTTTGTTTACTTAGCTTTGACAGAGAAGGAGAACCAAGTGGTGAAGATTGAAGAATGATGAGTGAATGACTTATAAAAAAATTAGGTTCGATTTTGGTCTTAGGGTTAGGCTAAAACTATGCGTTTTACTTATCTTTATTTTTTCTAAGTGAAATGATATTGTTTCTAACTGAGAATATGTTATTTACTTGTAAAATTTCAACTAAAACCCGCTAAAATTTTCACTCAGGCATTCTCAATACATTTCAAATTCTTCATATTACAAAAATAATATTTCAGTGATTCAGTAGCATAACTAACGAGGAGTCAAACGATTTTAATTTTAAACTAAAAAACTTTGGCTTTGAATGGTCTTGGGTTTGAATCTCAGTTTGAAATGAGATTCAAATTTTATTTTCTTTTACTGATACCTTAGTGTCACCAAGAAAAAGCCCAATGGTCTTTTTCTTAAACTTAAATGCTTTGATGTTTGTGGTCCCCTGTTCGAATTCCATCCCTTACATGATTAGAATTATTTTATTTTTATTACTAATACTTTAGTGTCATAGATTTTTGATGTCTAAATTTCAGACACCATAGTATCATTAATTTGTGATACTTATATATTAAACACAGAAAATGGCCCATATGAATGAAAATACTGATACTTTTTAATAACGTGTCATAAACCAAGTGTCAGTAAAGACCATTTTTCTAGTAGTAATTGTTTCACAACCCACCATACTGTATGTTCAAATTCCACCGGAAGATGACAAGCTTTACCATATGCCAACTTATAAGGTGACATACCAATAGGAGTTTTGTATGTCGTCCTATATGCCCAAAGTGCATCATCAAGCCGTACCCTTATTGGATTTTCTTTCCAATTTAAAGCAATTGATTTGCTTCCCTTAATTGCCATGCAATGCCGTCCATTTTGACAATTTCCTTTTTCTTCAATTTGCTCTCCATAATTAATCCCACGCACGTGAACTTTAGCTTTGGCAAGACATATATGCAATCTTTTTAAATTGGTCAAGTGAATCTTGCATGCACTTATAAAACCATGCACATTAAACAAGTTTCCATTTTATGCATGCTTGTTCCCAAAGTCTTTATTAATCTCCATGAAATCTCATATGCTTCCAAATGTGCATCAATTAATTAAATGGCTTCCAAAAATCTTCAGTTATTTCATTTTCTAATTCCTCCAAGCAGATTTTTTCTTAAATGCTCCGATTTAATTTCTCTTTAATCCCAAATAATACCTAAAATAAAAAAAATAAAAAAACTAAAATAAAAATTAACACAATAAAATATAATTTATTAAATTAAAAATTAATTGAAATAACTAGAATATTTAAGACCAAAATAAGAAAGAGATGGGGAAATTAATAGCAAAATATATGAAAAATATGCACCTATCATTGACATAAGCGGCACTTTTAAAGTTCAATGAGCAACCATAAATCAAATGAACAACTGACTAAGAATGTGTGTTTTGGCTAATTGCGTTAGGGTTTAATGCTTTTGCGAATTAGAGATTTACAAATTGATTTTTTATTTATTTAAAGATTTTAATATAATATTTTAAATTTAAATTTAAAAAGTTCTCGCTTCATTGCTGAAGCTTAACCTAAGAAAGGCTTGCAAATTTGAGGCCGAAGCCCTAATTTAGAAACTAAAATTATATCTATCATTCGTGATTATTTGGGAATTGGGAACACTCGAGGGTCCCTTATTTGTTGGGAGAGGAGATCAGGATCTCCTTAAGGAATTTTGATAGGGAGAGGGACATATGGGAATGTCAATCCCCTCACTTGTCCCCTCCTCTCCTTTTCTCTACTCTCATCTCATCCATAATTTTTAAACCAAACGCCACCTAAAAGTTAGCTTAAAATGCTAACAATCTCTTAGATGGATTGATTAACACTCCACTCTTAATCTCAATTCTGAAATAGAAAATAGGAGAAATGGAATCTTCTTTCTTATAGTGAGAGTTAATTTATTTAAATTTCACCTAAGTATCTGTTTGGCATGGCTTACCTAATGGTCTTAAATGCTTATTTAATCTCATAAGCTCTTATGAAAATTTTGTTGTAATTTAGTTATTTTCTTAGTAAAACTTTTGAAGATTAAATAAGCTATTTTGCTTATATTAGTAAAGTTTAGATTCTAAACTTTTGGAAGTAGAAATTGAAAAGTTTTTTTAAAATGTTAAATTATCTAAAATATCCTACTTATTTGATAAACTTATTTCTTTCTTTTTATAATATAACTTTAAAAAACTTGCGTTTAAAAGTAATTTTATATTTTTTAATAAAAATTCTCATTGACTGCCAAACAATTAAAATTTTTTGAGTAAAAATTCTATTTAGAAAAGTTATACCAATAAAAAATCTACTTAAATAAACTATTTTTAAAAAGGTATATCAGATGGAGCTTGTGATGTGAATAGGAATGACAATGGATTGGGTCAAGCTCAGACTTGAAATTGAAGGCTCGACTCGAAAAAAGCCTGATTATTTATATTTTGGGTCAAGTCAGGCTTTATCTAAGCTACACAGTATTTTTTCCCTCACATTAAATATTTTGCTTTATTAGTCTGATTTTGCTTTAGTTTGTGCTTTGCTTGTCAATGATATAAATCAAATTTACATTATTCTAAAACCATTATATATCCATAATTTTTCACCAAAAAAACTCATGTCTTATATAAATAAAACAAACAATTTCATAATTCAATTACACAACCCAACATTATGAGGGGGAAAAGCTCATTTTATACAAATAAAGTTACAGAATTCCACAACTCAATTTCACATGAAGGCGGTGGCGACGGCGGCGGATTCACGCGGCAGCAACTCAAGCTCCTTTCTGTCCCTCCTAATGTGTGGCAATCAATTTCATGGTGGTTGGTTGACGATCGCGTAGTAGAAAGCGATGATGTCTCGTACACAACAACCTGGAGCAAGTGACGGTGGGGCGAACAGTGACGGGTTAGCTGCTTGGAGTAGGCGAGTAGGGATTAGCGAAGATGTGTGAATGAGAGAGTAAGATGTGTAAACGTGTTGTGTGTCTCTTATGAGTATAAGTTCACAGGGATTTACCCGTGGAATACCCTAAAAATAGGGTACTTATCTAAACATACCCCCATACTCTAAAATTCCTTACATATACCTATTCTAATATGCAATTACGAAATTACCCTAATAAAAACCCTAAATCATCCCATTTTGCTTCCTTTAGCTATCTCACACCTCTGTAGAACCTTGGAGTCGGACATCAGTCATGGCCTCCGCTGTGAGACTACTCCACCCTGGACGTGCCGGTTCACAGGTGCAAGTATCTTCCTCTTTTGCCGTTCCCCGCGCTGTAGTATTCAACTTCAACAAGAGACAGAATAGCAAAAGGTACACCCGAAAGATTCAAACTTTGCTGGAAAAATTTTTTATTTTTGTTTTTACTCTTGGCCTTTTTCGTATGCTTGAGATTTATAATCATCAAAAAATCAATCCTCGTTTCCTTTAAAATTTTTATTTTTCTCATTTTCCTTTTAAGTGACTCTGGAAGCAAATAAACAAGACAAAATTGCACAAGTGGGATTATGCTGATTAGGAAGAACTTCAACAACGGGTTAGTTAATTTTAAAACGAATTTTCTTAGGGCTTCAAAATTAGTAATACTTAATTTTCTGATTCTTTCTCACTCTCTTTACCTGTGATTTTTTTTTCTGTGAATATTTAAGCTGGAGAATTAACATTTTCTTGATGGGTCTATACGTGTACGTATGTCTTTTGTCTTTTGAGTGGAAATAGTAATTCTTTCTCTGTCTCTTTACCTTAGATTTTTTTTCTGTGAATATTTAAGCTGAATAATTAACATTTTCTTGATGAATCTATACGTGTTCGTATGTCTTTTGAGTGGAATGTTTTTCATTAATTTACTTAATTTTTTTGATAAGTTTGAGTGGTAATTTATAAACCAACAACTTTTGTAGTTCTATGAGAAGAACGTTAAAGCTTGGGTAGCAGGACATGCATGCTAATTGTGTTTTGAAGTTCTAGTTCGTTACAAGCAAGCAAAAAAGAGTGAAGAGTTGTTTGTCAGGCTCGATTGCAGTCCCTCTGGTGCAGTATTAGATGAGGCTAACGCCAACAATTGCTGCCTGTTGCAGACATGATACCTCTGGTACTTCAGAAGATAGTATATCACGAAACACATCCAGAATGTACAGAGGTTATATTTTCAATTCCTTAGCTCATCGTGCGAGTGCATAACATCCCGCAACAAAAACCAGGGTATGTACTAAATATCTATTGTGTTTTGAACTTAACAATAAGAATGATGATTTTTAACTAATAATTTATATTAATTTTTTTAGTGGTGATTGTGGAGCATTTTTGTTGCGGTACTTGGAGGTCCTAGCCCATGGACTTGACGTCAATTCATATTCCCAACAAGATCATGTTACACAATGTCAAAAATCATTGACTGTCAAATTATTTAGGCATAGGTCGTCGAAAAAAATTTCGTAGTGTTTATCCTTTAAAACTTCGTTGATGTGTAATTTTTTGGACCATGAGATGTAATGGTTACAATGAGCATGTTGTTGATATTTGATGTTATTAAAAATAGTATGTACAAGACTCTGTAAGAAAATAGTATGTTGTTGATATTAATGATAGAGAAGGTAGTTTGTACAATATATGTGATATAACAGGATGACCATATATGCTCAGGGAATGCTCTGTAAGAAAATACACGACTGCAATCGAGTATTTGCACAAATACACGACTGCAGTCGGGTATTCGCAATGCATGACCAGCTCTCTGTGTGCAAATACCCGACTACTGTCGTGTATCTTTATAGATACACGATTGCAGTCGGGTATTTGCAATACATGACCAGCTCTCTGTGTGCAAATACCCGACTGCAGTTGAGTATTTGCACAGATACACGACTGCAATCGGGTACTTATAAATATACATACAGTCGGGTATTTACCATATCAAACTTCAATGTAATAAATAACAAATGTGGTTGTACATCAAACAACATAAATCCAATACTTATTCAAATCGTAAATAAGATGTAATACAATGTAAATTGTTGCACAATCATCATAATTTTTTGGCATCTTCAACCCAAACACTTGGCCCATGAGAAAATTATAAGCCCCTGATCGCGCTCTTTGAAAACAATATAAGCCTCACAAACATGTTCATTCATCTCACAAGAATAAAATAGTATAAATTTATCAACTAAATATTATAGATACTAAAAAATAAAAACAACAATAATGACTAGTATATAAGAACAAATAATTAATTATACAATAAATACAAAACAAAACAAACAAGGTATATAGTAGATTGTAGGCACTGCGTATTTACCGGACGTCGTATTGTTAGTTTACACGACGGAAGTCGTGTAATTGTTATTTTACACGACAATAATTGTATAACTTACTAAAATACACAACTTGTAACGCCCGAAAAAAAAAAATTCCATTATGGAATTGGGCTTTCACTAGGATTTATGGAGGCCTTTTTATTAGAAAAGGGTAGAAAAGGGTATTAAGTTATTATGAGGTTAATTATAAGTTAGTTTTGCAAAAAGGGCTATTTCTCCAAAATTCCATTCCCTATAAATTCATCTTTTATCTTCCTTTTTCATAACCCTAAAAACCTATGATATTCTTGTTTCCTCTCTTATCAATTGATCATAGTTTTTCTTCACTCACACCATAGGATTCAATTCTTGTTTAGGAGAGAATCAAAGCAATCGGTATGTATACCATCTTCAATCCCTTCAAGATTTGTTTTAAATTATTCTATGTAAGGTTTATGTTGACATGATTTGAGATTTTTTTTAGATCTTGATACATGATGTGTTTGGGTTTTGTTTGGGGTTTTGATTAATTAGGAGATTGGTTAATCAACCCTTGGCATAATAAGCATGTAGGATGATTTCTGGACAGCATGATATCTTGATTTTTTTGACTGATACTTTGTGAACGAATTTTTCTTAGAAATTTATATTCTGGAAAATAGACATATATAACCTCCTTAATAAATTTTATTTCATCAAATTTGATTTCGTTTTCAATTTAATATGTATTTTCGAATAAGAAACCACTGCACTGGAAAACTGTAATTCCAACAGTCCAATCGGGTTTACAGAATTATTTTCACTATGAAATGAACTCTGAAAATTATGAAATTTTATACAGATGTTAATATACGTGTTTAGTATCTCCAGTTTTAATTTCATAATTTTATGATAAGTATTTCATTTTATAAAATTCTCAGAACCTGTTCTGTTCGGTTAAGGTTATGAGAAAACAGTTTTGGAATTGTTGGGAAATAAATAGTTTTAAAAATGTTTTTGATCTCTGATCCTCTTCAAACTTTTATATGAGATACTCATGGATGTCCAGAATAGTTTTGTAGAATATTATGTCATTCCGAGGTTTAGATTAAGAGTTAAAAATTCTAAGATCAGACTTGTGCGGGAATGAATTAGAAAGACAAATTCTTAGAGTGAGTTATTAATAGTTATGTTTTGATTTGTTAAGGTGTTGAAGGCTCTTAGGGATTTAGAAGTGTGTAGTTCAAGATCTTCTTATCAAGGTAAGTAACTTCATTCCTAGTATACTGGATATATATAAGTATTTTGATATTATTATTATAAGTATAAATGTCTTTATACCACTTAGAAGATTAAAGGATTTTCGCAACAAAATCAGTTTATGAAAATGTTTTCAAATCTAAATTCTTTGACAAAATATTTTATAAATGCTTTTCAATATGTAGATTATTTTAATGACATGACTACCGTTTATGATTTTATCTGTAAAATAGTGTGCAAGCCTAAATTGTTGTCATAGACTTTTATGAATTTGATACGAATGTTTTGTACCTATATGTGATTTAAATTGTTTATGATTGTATGGGGGCCACCTCTTGAGACTATATGGGGGCCACCTCTTGAAGGCCAAAGCGTCGCAAAGTGCCACATATAGTGCAAAGTGCCACGTATAAATCATTATGTTTTGGCTCATTGTCCGTAGTTATTCTGATTCTGATTCTGATCGTAATATACGATATATACCGGACCAAGATCGGGTATAAGTTCTGAATGTGCACACAATATTTTGATTCTGTCTGGGCCGGGTCACCGGGACTATAGGTGACACTATGTGACATGAGCTTACGTTATGTTTTCTATGAACGCGATATATGATTTGCTTTTGAAAGTAACTATGCTTTTGAGATTCTAAATTACCGCGAATTTATGTTACTTTATCCTGAGATATCGTTTTATGAAATTACGGATTATGATATATATGTTTTTAAATAAAATGAGGCTTGCAACATATTTTGGGTATCGATAGGCCTAGTGTGTTAGGAATGGTTTTACTTACCGAGTTGACGGCTCACCCCTCGTCATTACTTTTTGCAGATTAAGTTCCTTTGAGAGGTATGCTTAGCCCTGGTGTTAGGGATTTTCGTTTCTGTTCGCCATTCGAATAAGAAGAAGAATAGACTCATGTTTCTTTTTAGTTTATTTCGATCTTGAACTTGTAATTTGGGTTTTGAGACTTTGTTGTTTTTATTTTATATTTCTGGAGAGTTTATATTTTTTTTGTGTTGGATGTATGAACTTGTGGATTATTCTTATAAGAACTTGAGGTATACCAGTTTGGTATTTGTGAGTAGAGATTATGTTTTGCGAGTAACCTCCTTCTCTCACGTGCTCTGTACGTGTTAGATTTGGGGTGTTACACAACTATAGTCCAGTAAACAGTTAGAGAATATATTTCTTCTTCAAAAACTATTTTTCTTGCACTGATAAGATGTTGGGATCTCATAACAGTTGGAACATTTTTCATATATGCACAATTATAGTATGTAAGTTCATACGTATATGATAATAGATGTGTAACTTATTAAAACACACAACTATAGTTCAGTAATAGTAAAAGGATATATCTAGTGAAAAAATATATTTTTTGCACCAATAAAATAGTTGAGCGTCATAACAATTGGAATCTTTTATACAGTTTCACGACTACAGTCGTGTAAATCCATACATGAGATGTAATGGTTACAATGAGGATGTTGTTGATATTTGATGTTATTAAAAATAGTATGTACAAGCATTATGGTGTTTTATTTTTTTATTAATTATATTAATGATAGAAGATAGTTGTCCAGACAACGATGGATATAAGACAGCCATATGCCTCAGTAATCATAATACACGATCGCTCACACAGAATTATGATCGTGTAGTCGGCATTTGCAATATGTCACCAATTGCCTTTCACAAGAATCTGCCGATCGCATCAGACAAATCTGCACATCCTCAGTAAAATTGTCATATCGAATCGACAAATGTATATCGCAAAATTTCGAACCAACTTATGGCAAGTTTTAACGACAACGATAAAATCCATCAAACAACTAAATATATACGCAAATATAATGAAAATGTGAGTTGCTTTATTATTTATCACAAACCAAACAAAACCCTAAAAATAACATAATGTCAACAAAATGAATAAATAACAAAAAATAAAAATAAAGTTTCAAATACCTTATTCATAGGATGAATGCAAACTAAAATCTCAGTGCATTGCCGTTCATGAGTGATTTGTGGTGCAGAGTGAGCTTTGGTTGTGGGAGTGAAAAAGAGTAAAGTGTGTTGGAGGTGAGTTGTGTGTGTTTTATATTTTTCTCTAGGGATATTTTAGACAATGCACCACATAAAAAGGTATATCTAGATAATTTTCAAGTATGGGGTACAATTAACTAAATATCATACTTTTGAGGCATATTTAATTAAAAACCCCATAAGTTCGTGGTATGTGTGATGTGTTTTTTTTTTTTTTTAATTTAGGATTGAGTCGAGTGAGTTGGATAAGAATTAACCCTAACTCAAATTTAATAAAAAAATTTTTAGTTAAGTCGGGTTAATTGGATCAAAATTTAAATAAAATTTTTACTCTCTAAATGTAAATTATTTTTTTTAAAAAAAATGTAGAGAATAATTAAAAAAAATAAGGAGGGAATGAGTGAGTTGGGATTGAGAGCAAAATTTTATAGTGCTTCTCTCTCTAACACTACTCTTTTTTTTAGTGCCTTCAACACTACTCTTTTTTTTTGTACCATCTTATAACCATTGAACGTGACAAGATTACCTTCATTAGAAGTCGGGGTTCCCACACGCGCCGGAAGCCCGCTAACGTCGTCATTTTAGATGCCGTCACACGAACGCGTCTTAAGCCATGATACACGTCTTGCGTCTTCACCACTGTCTGCTTCTTCCACCGCGTCAAGTGCCACATGCGTCGTCTTAGCGCCTAGGAAAAATAGCCCACCAAGTTTTTTTTAAACTTTTATTTTTACCAAATGCAGTCATGATACTTAAGTTGGTTCGGTCTTTATTTTTTTCAAGCTTATATACTTTTAAAATCCATAGTGCCTTTATTTAAATTTAATAGAAAGTAAATTTAAAACTCAAGTTCATATTCAATAATAATAAATTAATAATAATAAGAGAATGTAATATTCTAAGGGTATTAGAATTCTTTTTTAAGACTTAACAACAACAATAATAATTTTTTAAGAGTTAACTTAATTGTTAACTTGGAATTACATAGAGTCATATATTATAGTTTATAATAATATTAATATGTATTTATAAAATCATCATATTTATAATTTTATTTATTAAAATCATGATATCAATTATTTATTTAATAAATTATAAATATAAATCAATTATAATTTTTGAAACTAAGAATTAAATAAATTAAAAAGCGGAAATAATAAAATATATTAAAAGATTTAATTTCAAGTTATTTATAAAATTATAAAATTTTGTTTATTTCAAGTTTACTATTAAATGAAGCTTTTAAAAACGAACGTATTATCACATGACGCGCGCATCTCTAATCGCAGCGCTTTTTAAGTTCGCGGCATTTTAAGCCAAGCCCACGGCCCGACGCTGCCACACGCACAGGTTTACTGGCGCACTAAAACGCCGCTGCACTGGCAACAGCAATAGACGGACACGCCGCTACCATGATACCCAAGCGCCTGTCCAAATTCTATCAGGCCACTTAAATGTGATATAAAATAAAAATTTGAACAAAAAGGGGTTGGTTTTTGAACGTTCCCTATAAGTAAACTAAAGATCGGGTGGCAATAGCACCACGTGATTCCTCTGAACATCCGAATCCAATTATCCCATTTATCCTCATCCATTTCTTCTAATGCCTTTGTGCGCAGCGTTTGGGGACTCCATTTCCATTCCTATTTTTAACACAAAATCTTTTGCCATAACTAATAAGAATAGAAGAGGGAGATTGTTTTGTTCAACAGTTGCAGTATCTGATTCTGATGATAAAAATTCAAGAGTTGTGTATGAAAGTCTTAGAGTTTTGGAGTGGGATAAGCTCTGTCACTCCGTCTCCTCGTTTGCCCGCACTTCGTTGGGCCGTGAAGCCACTCTCGTAATTCGATTCTGCTTTAATGCATTTTTTTTTGGCAAAAAATTTATTATTAAGCTAATATTAATTAATGGAATTATAATTTACTACGTTACCCCAAATCGGATTTGGCAAAATATGTTATTTAAACGAAGTATCAATTTATATTAATTTATCGAGTTTTTGTTGTAATTGTTTGTTTGGGCTTTCTGACTACAGACCCAGTTATGGTCTATCAATCAAACATACCAAGACAGTTTGAGGCTCCTGGATGAAACAAATGCCGCCATTGAAATGCAAAAGCATGGTTCCTGCAGCTTGGACTTGACTGGTGTTGACCTTAGTCTTGTTAAATCTGCCATGCGAGAAGTTCGGAGGGCTTCACCATTGCGTCCAAATGAAGCATTAGCTGTCGTAGCTCTGTTGCAGTTTTCTGAAACTTTGCAGCTTAGTTTAAGAGCTGCCATCAAGGAAGATGCTGATTTGTATATACGTTTCATGCCTCTTACTCAAATGGTCCTTCTATTTTGAGTTTTGTCAAATTTTAAGAACACTATCATCGCTTTTCATTTTATATAATATGCTGCCTTATATTTTGTTGAATTTCACTTCCAGATAATGCAGTTGTTTGTTAATAGATCGTTGATTAAGTCAATAATGCAAGTTGTGGATGAAGATGGCTCTATCAAAGATTCTGCAGTAGGTTTCTTTTTCGACTTCATTAGATTCTAGATTCTTCAAGGCGTTATTCACAATTTTATTTATCTGATTTTTTTTTTCTTTACCTCTTTTTACACAATTTTATTTATCTCGCTTTTTTTCTTTACCTCAGAGTCCTGCCTTGAAACAATCTCGTGGCCAAGTGCAGATGCTTGAAAGAAAGGTACTTTTTATATGAATATTTTGAGTTGCTGCATGCTTTTACATTCAATGATAGTAGTTAGTCAAGGCCTTATCTTAAAAGAGTACTCTTTCTTTTCTTAGCCATCAACCAATGTCAATGGCATTATTATAAAGATAGCCTTTACCTATTTTTGTTTTACTTGAAAGTACATATTTTCTGTCAATTTCATTTATAACTTACTCAATTTTTAACCCTTGTCGTTGCTTCTTCATGCAGTTATATCAATTGATGGACATGCTAATAAGAAATGAAAATAATGAATCATCGTTTTTGGTAAGGTTCAATTGATAGTTGATTGTACCATTATGGCCTACCCAAAACATGTTGTACATATTTATTATTCCTTTTGTATCCTAATGATTTTTGTCTTGAATTATAATTTTGTTTGTAGGAAGTGAGTAGCATTCATGGCAGATTGTGTATAAGAACAGGGGCTGATCAGCTAAGTTTTAAGGGTCTTTTGTTATCCAGGTGCATAAGCTGCTTGCCATAGTTTTGAATTATGTCCATAGAAAAAAAGCGTTGATTGATTGTCAACCAATAACCATTAATGTTAATTTCTCATTTCCTCTCATTTTTCCATTTTTTTTTTTGGGCTAAGAAACAAAGGCTATATGTTAAACTACTAGACATATGTATACGAATTGATGGAATTACAAATCTGCAAAAACAAGGATGAGTCGTCCCAAAGAAAATGTAAAACTCTACATAGGACAAAAATAACCCAAGAAAACTCAAAGACAACAGAGGTTATGTATGCCGTTGGAGCTGACTTTTTCTGTTAGTGAGGGCCACTTTGGCTGGATTTGTTTCAACTTGCACACATTAAACTGTCATGAAGAATCTAATGTTTTTCTTCTTTTCAACTTTTTTATTGTAAATTTTTAAATATGTAATTATAGTTTTTCTACTGCAAACAATACAGTTAATCAGGTTGACAAAAATTTGAGGCTTTTATTCTTTTCATTTATTTTTATTTTTATTTTTTTCCTGGGTATTTTTCTTTGTATATTAAATTGTATTTATGAGCTTTTCATGTGATGGTGCACAACTGTTCAATATTCAAATCCTTAAATGTGCTTGTTGTAGTAGTTCAGGCGTAGGAAGTGTTATAGAGCCACTCTCAGCTGTTCCTCTAAATGACGAACTGCAGCAAGCAAGAGCTTCAGTCACAAAGGCCGAGGAAGATGTGCTCTTGGCCCTAACAGAAAAGGTTTGTGGCTGTATCTGGGGATATTTCATTTTCTGATTCATATTACCCATTTATGCACGGTGTTCTCAATGTCCTGTAATCTATACAGGTGCTAGTTGATCTTGATGAGATTGACAAGATGTTGAACGGTGTTATTCAACTTGATGTGGTAGGTGTCTGCTGCTTCTCCACTCTCTCCTTTCTTCATTGATAGCGTTGACTTGTGGGACAAAGTGTAAAAGAGTTTAGCAAACCATAGGTTTGAGAGGTGATTTATTTGAGTTATAATCTAATACCTGTTTGAGGAATCCTTAAAATAAACTGGAATACTGAGGGTCTTTGGATAATCTACTAAGCAAACAGATTTTAGTCTGAGATGGAACAGTCATGACATGGAAAAGTAATTTGGAAGGATGAGAGGCAAAAGTATTGCCGTTGTTTCCTCCCACACAAAATGCTTCATTTGACCTAAAACAAGCTGCAGATATTCATCAAACACTGATCTGGAGTTTTTATTATGCTGTTGAATGAAGTTTGGTAATTTGGGTGATCTTGCAGATGATGTTTAAACCGATGTACTCCTCCGTAATTTGGCTTGTGGTTTTTTTAATGTAGGTCAATGCTCGAGCAACTTATAGTCTTTCATTTGGGGGCACAAGTCCTAATATATTTTTGCCACAAGATATGAAAAGATCTTTAACACATGAACCTGTAACTTCGAAGGTGTCATCTTCGGAAAGAGAATGGACAATATATCTCCCTAAAGCTTATCATCCTTTATTACTTCAGCAGCAGAAGCAAAAAACACAGCAGGCCTGGAAGGATTTGGAAAGTGCTAATGCTGTAAGTTACACTGGAACAAAAATTTGCTGTCTCGAAGTATTTTTCTTTCACCAATCATGAATTTGAGCATGTAATTTGACATAAGTTGTCTTCCTAATTGATCCATTTCATCTAGTTCTTCAATTTCTATGTTCTGCCTTAGGAACTCAGGAGGAGGAAACTCTACGGGGGGAACACAACACAGAAAGGCGAAAAAGATACAAATCTTTCACCATCAGAGATGCAGGTAATGTTTGACATTATCATTTGGCTATTGATATTGTGAGCTGGCTAGAATGCTAAATTATTTCTTATTTTTGCAACTTATTTTGCATCTGTTCACAAAAATTTCTATTCTTTATAGGTTTCTGCATTGGAACTTGCTCACCCGGTTCCGATTGATATTTTTATTGCTCGGAGAACAAGAGTTCTTGTCATAACTGGCCCCAACACGGGAGGAAAAACTATTTGCTTAAAGACAGTGGGATTGGCAGTTATGATGGCCAAATCAGGTTACTTCTATTTTATTACTTTCCTTATCTCATTTTTTCATGTCCATCATATTTTAGATACCTATATTGTTACTAGGTCAGTGCATCTATTTTATGTAATTGGCAGAGACCATTTACTCAATTTCGTTTCACAATATCTGCAAAGCTAGGCAAAGCAGAGTATGCCTGATTAAAGTATAAACCCTAAAATCTGGCTGTTGGATGGCATGTCCAGGGAGGTAGAGATTGCTTATAGAGTAAAGGAGTAATAATTAATCTCGCCAACTTCCAAGATCATGTGCTATGTTTTTCTGGACCTAGGGACCATTTTCGCTTCAGATAGTAATGACATAAATGCTATGCAATTTATTCTTCACATGTGCTCATGACAATCCCAAAAACGCATAGGCATAGAGGAGCATTGTTTCAAATTTTGTCCCGATAACTTCCATATAAGTGATTATTCTGCTATTATATAACCTGCACTGGGTTACTCAATATGCAGGCCTTCACGTTTTATCTTCAGAATATGCAAAGGTTCCTTGGTTTGATTCAGTTTTTGCTGATATTGGTGATGAACAGTCCTTGTCACAATCTTTATCTACCTTCTCTGGCCACTTGAAACAAATAGGTGTAAGGATATTCACCTTCCAGAACATCTTTGCTCATTGCAGTTAATCAAGTTTGTTTGAAACAAATGCCCCTTTTTCAGCGCTGTTCTTTCTCATTTTTGTATTCTGTCAACAATCTTTATAAACTGCTTTGATTCTTTGCAGATAATTTTGTTTTCTTATAAATTATTAAGACATTTAACAAGAAAAGGCACAAGCTCTTGTTGGGATGTACTTGATAAGATTTGCAACTTGTGTCAGTGATGGATCTCGTGAACTCCTGAGCTTAGTTACTACATAGTCAGTCCTGAATCACTTATGACTGCCTCTAAGTTGTGAATTCATTCCCTTTTACACCCCCTGTCGCCGCACGGGAGGGACCTAAGAATGTAAAAAGGAAAGAGAGGGATGGGGTTTTGTCTTGCTTTTGGCATAGTAGGCCCCCAGTGGGAGGCCCGCATGACAGGCTATTAGCTGAGTGGTAGAGCACAACCGTGATAATTGGATCGTTGTGCCTGGCTGTGAGGGGATTCTATAAGATCAGTTCAGTTGATATAATTATTTAAGTGGTGCCTACATGTAAATGAATTTGATCAAATAAGTGTTGAGATTTCTTGAGGGTAATTTCATCCTAGTAGAAATAGCATAAATACAAGCATTGCATAAATAAAAGCATTGTATCTCTCAATTGAAGAGGAAGTTAGCTCATTCAATTCAAGGATTCTTGACTGTCATGGGTGATATCTCCTTTTCATTATCATTTGTTTTTATCTTTACTAATTTAATCAGTTCACTTGTAGAACATATTATCACAGTCGACAAGCCAATCGTTGGTGCTACTTGATGAAGTACGTTTTGAATTGTGCTTCCTTAATTTTTCTTGGCTTATTTTGTCTTGCTTCATTTTATGGCCTAAATGACTTCTGCCAATATAAATAGAAGGTTATGACTTGCAGGTGAAAAAGAACAATAATATTATGATTGCAAAACTTCATATTGAGACAGTCAATTTTGTATTACTAGATTGGTGCGGGGACAAATCCCCTTGAAGGCACAGCGCTTGGGATGTCACTGCTGGAAGCTTTTGCTGAAAGTGGTTCTTTATTGACAATAGCTACAACACATCATGGTGAACTTAAATCGCTGAAGTACAGGTAGTTAGTCACCAGCTAATGATTTGATGCTTGTGTTGATAATGCTGGTTTTATTTATTTATTTAGCTATTTTTGGGATATTACTAGTTTGTATTATAATGCATTCATAGTACTGTTGTAGTTTTATGATTCCAATTTAAGTTGACTGAAGCCAAATTGCTCCTTTGGCAGTAACGACTTCTTCGAGAATGCTTGTATGGAGTTCGATGAAGTTAAATTAAAGCCAACTTACAAGATCCTTTGGGGAGTACCAGGTTACAGAATTATAACTTCTATCTATTTGATGTCTGAAGTGTTAATGAGTTTATTGATTTGGTTGTTTCAAGCCTTAGTGATTACAGCTGTAAGTCTTCACTGAATTTTACTCACATTTTTGTCAATTAAAAGAGAAATCCCTTTCTGTTCAAATGAGTTTGGGTGTATCTGCCTCAACTATTCTGTGCAACGCTGTTTTGTGACTGATTTTTCATTTACTGCCTCTAAAGGAAACATAAGTCAGTTGGGAGTACTTTTTCATGTTCTGACTGAGTGACTCAATTGAGTAATCCTCAATTTCTCTAAACTTTGTTCTATATATCTTGGTAGTCTGTAATGCCAATAAAGATTGATTTGATCTGTAATGCCAATAAAGATTGATTTGAACAGGCTAAAACAGGCTAGTACTAAGTTTAGGTTTCTAACCTTTGTCAATTGTTTTTTAGTATATCTTAACTACTTGAGATCTTGCTGTCCAACAACACTGGTGATAATATACATGTCTGAGCTAAGTGTATCAAGTGGCAACCACCAGACAAAGAAAACATCTTGGGGAATCTGACAAACAACACTCCAAGATGTGTAATGGGAATCTTTGAAGCATCATGAATATTTTACACAAAGCCCCTGGAGTGGGAGTGAGGAGATAGATTACTTGTACTAGATATTATTGGTGTATTTACTTTCTAGAGTGGGAGTGAGGAGTGTGGATTCCTCCCACTCTAGTGTTTACTTCAACAATTTAAGGAGAGATTGGGTCCCATCTAATTTTCAAGTAGGGAGTGGGAATCCACTCCCACCACTCTCCTTTTTGCCCTTTTTTCATATTAAATTTAATATTTTATATTTAATAAAATAAAATAAATAATATTACATTTATTTAAATAATATTATTATATTTAATTAAATAATAATTTACATTGATTCTAAGTTAAAATTACTTAAAAATAATATTATTATATTGATAGATAATTAATAAATATTACTATATTTATTTAATATTAATAATTAATAATAATAAATAGTTTATTCTAAGAAAATATTAATTTTGTACTAAATAATATTATATTATTATTTTATATGATAATAAATTTAATATAATTATATTATATTTAATTATATTAAATTTATTTATTAAATATAATTATATTAAATAAAATAAAATAATGTTTCATTTTATATTAAATTTACTATATTATATTTAATAAATATTTAAATAATGTTATATTTATTTAAATAATATTACATTTACACTAAATAATAATTTGGTTTGATTCTAAGTTTAAATTACTTAAAAATAATATATTATATTAATAGAGAATTAATAATATTACCTTATACTATCTTTATTTGAAAATATAATATTATTATATTTATTAAAAATAATAGTATTATATTTATTTAATATTAATAATTAATAATAATAAATAGTTTATTCTATGAAAATATTAATTTTGTACTATGTTAATATTGGAAATGTTTCATTTATATTGCTCTTATCAATAATTTTTAATTTATATAATTAAAATTAAAATTAATAAAAAAGTGTGATGTACATAATTAAGAATATTAATATTATTATAAATTTACAAGCATAATAAAATAAATGTTTATTCATTAAATATATTTTTTATTAACTTTGTAATTAAAACTACAATTCTTTAAATAAGGGTAAAATGGTAATTTAAAATTATTTATTCTCAATCCAAGACAAAGTGAATACATAAATTAGATTTTGATCTCCATTCCATATTTCCATTTCAGTGTGAGTAAACAACCTATTCCCATTCCACACTTCTCAGGATTCTCACTCCAATCCAAAAAGTAAACGCTGCCTATATGAATTGCCAAGAATTTATGCAAGCTCTAGGTACGTAGATATTTGCTTACTTTTCTCCAGATAAATGCCAACTGAAACAACCATTAAATGCCCTGACTGAACATTAAATGTTACTTAAACAACTGAAAATTTTGGTTGTCTTGTAAATTTTGCTTTATAAGTATTGTATATTCCCTCTTTGAGCTAATAATACTAGTTGGTAGTCATGCTCTGAACTTTTTGGAAAAATATTGAACTAGTGATAGCCAGCTTTCTTTGATGGTATCAAAATGATATATTTTTTGATTATTTATTTATTCTTTTGTTTGGGGCAGCAGTGTCATATAAAATGACTCAAGAGTGTGACACTGATTGCAGGTCGTTCAAGTGCAATCAATATAGCTGAAAGATTGGGACTGCCCGGCATAGTTATTCAAAATGCACGTCAACTCTACGGTGCTGCTAGTGCTGAGATTAATGAGGTAATATGCCTTAGAGGTAATGCATGTGTAATGACTTAGCATCTTTTTGAGCTAATAGTAAGTTTACATGTTATTTTTTCCTTTTCTAAACAGAAGCAAAATTTTAGTTTTAAGTCTCATATCTATGCTCTGTAGTTGTGATAGTTGTGACTTAAGCAACAGACAACTAGTTTACTTGGTAGGCTAATTACCTTTGGGAATTATATGGTCAAAAGGAAATTCATACATAAAACAAATGTGATCAGGTAACAGTTAGTACATGATGAGCTTATTCATATTTCTACAAATGGAAGAATTACGGTTACATGCTGTATTCATATTTCTACAAATGGAAGAATTACGGTTACATGCTGTATTTGCTTGCATTCATACTGGATGATCGGCACTGCTTCTGTTTTCGTTCAAAAGTTGCTCATCCTTTTCAATCTCTGTTGTTTATAATGCAGGGTTGCTCATTCTTTTCAATAACTGTTGTTTATAATGCAGGTCATAATTGAGATGGAGAGGTTTAAGACACAATTTCTAGAGCATGTACATGAGGCCCGACATTTTCTAATGTGAGAATTTTTGCTTTTTAAAATTGGCATCTATATAATAAAATGTAGTCTCACAATAACAGACAAAATTACACGCTCTCTATTCTTCCTTCTAAACCATGAGTAAATAGTATCAAGGAATATTTTAATTTCATGAACTTCTTACACCATGGTGTAGGTCTAGTAAACCAACTAAAAGTTGGTGTTGAAAAACTTGTGGACATTGATTAAGATGAAATCTTATATTTCACATTTAATTATACTTATCAAGAATTTTCGTTCTTTGTTTAATCTCTGAGTAATACTTGCATTTTGCAAAGGTCATGAATGACTAGAAATTGAAGCGAAAGATGTTACCACCACACAAAGAGAAGCATATATGCCTATTAAATATACTTTGATCCTGCTGTTTTTCGAATCTTTTCCTTTACATGTGGATAACTTGTTGCAATATTGCATAATTACAAAATCTCTTAATTTGAATGGCTAAGCCCTAAATCTCTATTTTAAAACAGAGTAGTTAGGGCCCAGCCATTGGAGAGCTACATCACTTAGTGGCTCAGTATCACCATTTCGTCAAAAAGCAACTCTTTGAATTAGTAATTCGTTCTGGAAAAGTCATGAAAAGGCAATGCAGAGAAAAATATTACCATAAAAAATGCTATCTGCTTGTATGAGTATAGAACTTCTTGGTAGAATTTAATAATAGCTGAAATAAGGCTGCATGTCCTGAGAACTGCAGAGTTGCTAAACATAAAAAGGCTGTAGACGGTCTAAGCATCTGTTTGTACCTGTGAATCTAGGCTCTCAAGAGATCTTCATAAAAATCTGTTGTGCACCAGAAGGGAGATCCTGGAACATTGCGCGTCTCAACGATTTAGGAAGGTACAGAAAATATCTGATGCTGCTGCAATAGCACGTTCTTTGGTTCAAAAGAGAGCACAGCAACTGCGTCCATCTGCATCACAATCGCTTCATTGCACTAAAGTAGGTAAAAACCAGCATGTATTGACAAGTAATTTCCAACAATCTACAGTCGACAAAGTTGAACTTCCAGCGACAGCAAGTTCATCTGTTGTCAACGATATCAAGCAATCACCACGAGGTACTTTCTTTTACCAAGTCCAGCTTTCTTGTACATAAAATAGTTCTTGGGCATTTTTAGTTATGCAGAAGCACTTTATTAAAAATTTGAAGTCATCTTAACTTATCCCAATCACAAGATCCCATTAGTCGTATTTTTTCACCTGTTCATCATGCAGTACAGAGGACTGAACTTCCCAAGGTTGGTGATTTGGTACACGTATCTTCCTTTGGAAAGAAAGGAACGGTTATAAAAGTAGAGCCATCTAAAGAAGAAATAGTAGTTCGAGTTGGCAACATGAAGTGGATAATGAAATTCACAGACATTCTTACCTATTAGTTGAGAATAATAATGCATGCATGTCTATGATGAGATAGCATCTTCTGCATGATTCCTGGGTATTAGGGTTCTTTTGACATTCAGGTCCATTTTTGAAGTCGTTTTGGTTGCTGAGTGTTGTATTTTTTTTTCTTTTTAACATATTCAATAATCACCAAGTAAATAAATTAAATTAAAACATATCATCGGCACCCAACAAACCAAACACACCTGATGGCAACTTCAGTTGGATCCTCCAAAGTTTTCTCTGTGACAATTCTTGTGCCCACTTCTGACATCTGAGCCATTAAATATTTTCATGTTGCCATTTGACCGTGTGTATACAATGCATGGTATTATTACATGTGTTAAAATTCTACCTCTTTCTTTCTGGAGTACAATCAACAAAGAGTTTTCCTAGTTGAAGAAATTTGAGATCCATGAAAATAAAAGCCTTCAAAATTGCAGCTGTACTGGCCAGGTTCAGGGGGAGGCAATTTCACATCGGCATAAGGGAGATTCATTGATTGATAATCGAATAAATTTAATGCATGTTTGGTATGATTTATTTAGTAATCACAAATGTTTATTTAATCTCAAAAAATTTTTAAAAAAATCTTCTTGTTATTTGATATATTTTGAGTAGAGCTTTTGGATTTATTAAATAAGTTATTCTACCTCTATTAGTAGAAATTTAAATTTTTTTGTAGTAGAGATTGAAGAGATTGGTTTAAAAAGTTAAATTATTTAGAGAATCCATTATTTATTTCACAAAGATATTTCATTCTTTTCATAAAATAACTTGTAATATTTATCTATTAAAGTAATTTTATAATTTTTTGAAAGATGTTCTTATTAATAATTAAATAATTAATTTTTTAAAGTAAAATTTCTACTAATAAAAGCCTCCTTTATAAAAATGTATTCGTGTAAGGTATGTCTGGTTTGATCTCGTTTTATCAGTAATTTGGTGAATTAACAGTGTATGAAATAGCACTGAGCAAAGTACAACATTTTGCTTAACATCATCAAATAATGAGCAAAGTACAACATTTTGCTTAACATCATCAAATAATGAATTAATGATATTTCATGGTCGGTTACTGTACTATGTTGTTTTGTTTTGGAGGCGGTGGGGGAAGGTTTGGGCATTAGTCGGTACGATTCGTTATAGTTCTTCTGTTCGGTTTGTTTAGACCTGTATACTCAATACATAAAATAATAATGTATAATTATTTCAAAAACAATCATGAGCTACAATTATATATAAATCCACAAATAATAAACAACTAAAAAACCACAAAATAGGGCATGCATACATAATTACGTATAATAAAATCTTCTTTGTTCCCCCGGTGATCTTTGGTTATTTGAAATTCAGCATCTTAGTCAATTTTTCAAGGAGACATATAAAAATATGAATTAACGAAATAAATAAATAAACAAGTTGAGCACAGAGAATATTTACAATAGGTCTACAATTATCCTGAAAATTAATATTTGCAGACTCATAAACTTAAGCACAAAAAATAATTTAATAGAGGCCATGGCTCCTTAGAACTCACAAGCTCAATCTTGGTTAGCATTTTATAAGCTAAAATTGGTGATACCAATTAGAATATTAATTCGTTCACTTATGATCATTTCTATCACGTCACCAGTTAATTCATTTTTACAAACTTGTCTATTTTAAAATAAGCTTAATTTGTTATTTCTCTATGCTTGGACCCTTTATTATTGGGTGGAGAACTTAATTATCAAACAATCTTCAATGCATAAGCAATTAAGCATAAAATTTCAACAATTTTTAACAAATAATCTTCGACGCAGAACCGCAACTATTCAATAACCAAACATATATCAAGAAATAGCCTTTAAAAATTAAAAAAAAATTAATTGAAGGAAAATTAACAAACAAAAGCAACGTCATTAAGAAAAACTAAACTCTAATGACCTAATCTTGTAATATCAATCCGACATAAACTTAGCAATCATCATCCATCAAATAGTTTTTCTGGATAATTATCCATTGACCATCTATTTTTCAGGACTTTTTCAAAAAAAAACACACACACACACACATACATACATACATACATACATACATACATACATACACACACACACACACACACACACACACACATATATATATATATATATACGGTCCAAGATCTTAAAATGTGGAAAAAATTAGGGAAAATTTTAAAACCGTGGGATTTTAACAGCTTAAAACTTAAAGTTACAAAATGTATCATTATTCCACTGCTGTCTAAACTCTATGAGAAAATTTACCAAGATATTAATAAAATTACTATTTTGTCTCATTAATGTAAAATTATTATTTCACCTTAGCTAAATGACAAAAAAAAAGATTACTTTGGTTTTCCTTCACAGCTTAGAAATTAACTAATAAATTAAACAAAGTAATCAAAATTACAATAAATGAAGCAAAATAACCAAAATTAAAACAAAAATAATTGAAATAATTAAAATCCGAATAAATGAAGAAGTCACGGCTAGTCTAGGCAAAGCACAACTGGATAGTCGATCTTCAAGGCTCAAGTTGTTGGTGGCACAGTTGTATCAAGTTGCTAGAGCCATAGAAATTGAAGGAGATTGGTGAGAGGTTGGGTACATAGTAGAGAAAGGAAAGGCATATGTTATGGGAATGCTGTAGCTAGGGAAAATGGCGTTGCTTGTCGAAGATTTAATGGATATTGCTCTTGAAATGTTTGTGGTGGAAGTGAAAGCAGTGCATAATAATAGTTGCCGTAGCACGTTATCAGAGTTTGAGGAGGGTGATTGGAAGGAGTTGCAAAGGGGGCTTAGGGATATTGTTCTTTTTTGGTATAACAGTGATGTGATGTAATGTAAAAAAAAATGGTAAATTAGATTTTGATTTGCTGAAGGGTTAAAGAAAGGTTGATGATCTTGTACATAGGAAATTTTTAATGTCGTTAGTGTTATAAGGATTGATTATGGGTTATGAGCAGCTCATGGCTTTCCTCAAGACCTCTAAATCTTTGAATGAACAAAAACTTCGAAACTCAAGCATGGTTCGTTGATGAAAATGGATGGAAATTGCAGGAAAAATAGGGCAATTTTGTTGTTTCTTCGTTTTTGTTGCTTGATGTGCTCTAGACCACTTTTGCCCTTTCCTTTTTTTTTCTGCGCTCAAGTCACCAAGGATAACAACATGCAAATGGAAGTGGAAAGATGTCGGAAAATGTAATTTCATGTGAAAATTAGCCAAAAAAATGTGTATTTTTGTAAAAATCTAAAAATATAGATGGTACGTGGACAATTATCCATTTTTCAAAAAAAAAAAAAAAAGAGAGAACAAAACTCAATGGCTCACCAATGTGACGGTAGTGAATGAAGATACACAATAGATGATGACAACGGCTGCAACAAATTGAGATGATGATAATGGTAATGAGAAGACACGTGGCAAAAAAGTTATGTGTTTTGAGTGTGACTGTGTGAGTCTATGAGAGTGAGAGAGGCCATTTTGAGAAAGAAGTTTGAGTTTTAGAATTTAGCTTTTAGGCTTTTTTTTTGGCATATATATATATTGTGCAAGATTGGTACAATTAGTTTTTCAATTTAGTTTTCAATTTTATGTTGCATCAAGCAAATAACCAATCGATTCTGATTCTTAACCTGTCAGATTTTTGCTTTTAGAACGAACCGAATTGAATTGATAAATTACAATTTAATTCGGTTTGGTTCGGCAAAAACAAATCCGAATCCCACCCGTAGATACCATACCATTTGCCTTAAAAGGCTTTTATTATTATTATTCCTAATAAGAAAGCTTTTATTACTTGATGCAAAAATAGAACAGAAATTGGTAAGAAAGCCCCTAAATACAAAATTGCTAAGCATTAAAAAGAAGAGTGAAGGCACTAAACATTCAACAGTCCATCCACACCAACATGTTACTCTTATTAAGTTGTGTAGACTATTAAAACAAGAAAAGAAACAGAAAAACAAAGCATTATAAGTAAAAAATGTAGTATTATATTCATACTTTGATGTACAAAAGTTTTTCTTTTTCATGTAGAGAGAGTGGTGGCTACTACTTGTTCCTTTTCGTCTTTACAGAGAGCCCATCCAAATTCGAAGGCGAAGGTGACATCGAGGAAGTAAAGCACAAAAACAAGAAGAAAGCTGGTAAAAAACATAGATATCGGACCAAAGATCCATAAGAAGAGTGGGAAAGAGAAATAGAAAGCACAAAGGCCTAAAGACCAGAAATAGCTTCCCCTATTAACAGTCCTTGATACATACTCAGCAGTGAGTTGGTGATGATGAAACATTAGAAGACATCTTCTTAAAGGGCACATTAATAAGAATGCTCGCATGGCTGTAGTACCTAATAGACTGAATATTGAGCAAGAATGCCACAAAGAAACATACCAATATTAAGAAAAACTTTATATAGAAAAAAAAATTGCTTCTGTCTTCAAATATAAACCACGTTGATCGATCTCCACTGCTACTCGTCATCAGAACCACAATAAGGGAGCTGAGAGTGAGAGCGGTTGATACCAATAATGTTGACCTCATGATGTTGTTTGCTAGTGTCTGGACTGCGGAACTCCATTCTTGGATGCATCTTCCATCATAGCACCAACCCAGAAGCGGCGGTTGATTGCATTGATGTTGATGACAATCTTAGTGGCATGCTTTACAATTTGATAGAGAAGCCATAGGTGGTATGTTACCATTATTAGTATCCCAGACGGAACTAATACATAATCACGAAGTTGAAGTTGGTTTCCCCTTCCCATTATTTAACTTCAATTTATAATCACAAAGTGTGTGTTTGTGTTTGTTAAGAATGAATCTATTTGTATACCGAGTAAAATAGAGCAAATGAAGGAAAGCCTTTATACACACAGCTTGTGCGAGTGTGGCTTTAGGATTCACACGTGGAATTTAATTTTATTAGCCACGCCAATGCTTTGTGCAAACAACCAAAACTCGTATGATTTGATGAGTTTAGCAAGTACACAACGCTCATCATGTTCATCGGCGCATCAATTTACCCTAACAAAAATTCTCATATTCACATGAGAAACATGCCATGTAATCTTTTCTTTCTTTTTTTTTTTCTTAATCGTTAATGTTCCTTCACAACTTTTCTTAATCATCATTTTCTCAGCGGTATCCTTCCTAGTCTATAACTAAAGATGAGTGATTAATACCAATAAGCGGGTAATTTAGCTGACATGAGGCTGTTCTAGTTTAACCAAAGTCTCGATTCGAAACTTGAAAATACAGCTACGTTAAATACTTATTAAGAGAGCTTGGAAATGGTCTTATCCGGCTCGAATTTAGATTAGTCGGGGCTCAAAGTGGTTTTCAGATATTATATAGTTTAATATACCAAAAAAAAAAAGATGAATGGTTAATTCATGAAATATTTCGAGTAAATATATTAATTAAATGATCCACGAGGATTAGGTCTTTTTAGTCCATTTACATGTGCTTGCAATCTCTTTTTATTAAGTATTAGTCCAAAAATAAGACATGTTCTAAATTTAGAATAATTTCTGTTAAATGCGCAAGTCACTGGCTCAAATCAAAGTGCCTCGATTCTGGTCTCTGCCCAACTTATATGCTCATCATAGTACTGCTATTATTGCTTGTACAAGTAGGAAGAGAGGCTACAATACTCATTTTACTATGATTGATATACACAAGGTTGCACTTAAGAGTTAAAAATGAATTTCATCATATAATATATAGTTATATTTAATTAAACTACACAAAGTATGCATACATTAATTAAATAAAATATTTTTACTGTACTACAAAATTTTTTCAATCCAACAGTAAGAAACTCATGGTCTTATGAGGGCCATAAATTCAACCATGCATCAATGACCTTTTCACCCTGACAATTAAATGCTCAATCAGAGTACTTAGCAGGTAAATACATTCATCATCTTTTTCCAATGTACGAAATAATACACAGTAAAGATAAGAATATTGTTTCATAAATAAGATGATAAATTTGAAATCCTATAAAGTTTAAGGGTGACATCACTATCTAGCAATGTCTTAAAAAGTGTGCAATACTTAATTAATGAGGCAACTTAAATGAGTATAGGTCATGAGACTTAAAGTTTAACAAAATTACTGTCAAAAGTAATAGATATATTATATTTAATAAGTCACAGAAATCTTATGTCCTGAATACATATATCAAAAGCTTTTTTAAGACCACGAAAACTAAGAAACACAAGCAGCTTTGCCAAATCTCCATCAATCATCTAAAAATTATAATAAACTATAATGAGCATAAAATTTAGTAAGTAAACTAGCTTTTTTTTTTTGTTTTTTTATATAGAGAAATAAATACACAATATATAATGGTATAAATATGAAAGAACACGAGGACAAACTTATTCACATTCAAAAGTTTCATATTTCACAAATCACTAACAAATATTCACACTCTTATTCTAAGGATACCCACACTTTGTTACTACTTAGTAGGATACACATATCATATATTACATAATGAGCCTGAGTAACCTGTTAGCACCGTATCATACATATTATATATATCAATCCCAAAGGAAAGGCCACAAATATCAAAAGACTCCACAAACATATATAAGTGCCTAGTAAGTAACAAATTACAACATCACTTGTCCTTTTAAAAAATACATATTCTGCATGTGCCACTTTGTGTTGTGGTAGCACTTTGCACTGTACATGACACTCGTGGCACATTGGCATAGTCTCAAAAAGTGGCACCCATACATCAATCCATAAAACTTAACATAATAACAAACTTCATAAAATCATAAATTGCAAACATGATTAACAAACATAATTCTTTCTTATGAAGACTTATAAGAAGCATTTGTCTATTCATGCTTAGGGACGCAACTCAAAAGTGATTTATAACTTTCAAGTAAAAGAGTGCCTTGTTATAATATAACTTGGTGAGTCCAATGTCGATTCACAATGAAAATATTTAATTTGTTAATTTCCTTTAAATTATCTAAGAACTAAAAATATAATTTAAATGCACACTATTTAATTTAAGTGAAAATAAGGAAATAAATTAGTTTAGGGTTAGTAGTAAATATAATTCAATAAATTCTTTTTATCACATCGTTTATTTGCCGAAAGGATTAATTACATAAATTATCATTAATTTTTCAATTAATTTTATTATGGATTAAGTACTTAGTGCGCTCCAAAATTTAATTTGTCTACAATAAGTCAAAATACAATTTTGCCAAATATTATAGTAAGCTATTAAGAATTTATTGTGCAAAACTCCCTTGCTTGTCTACAATAAATCAAAATTTTAAAATATAAGACATGGATAAAATTAAATAAAAAATAATTTAATTTATGTAATTAAAAATAGAATTTAATTAAACCATATTTTTCTATTAGGAGTTTCACCCTACCTTAACTATTATTATTCAGTTAAACATATTTGAAATAAATAATTTTTAAAATTAAATTACACATAATTAAAAATTAAATAACTAAAACTGAAAATAAAAGTAAATTTATTTATAAAAAGTAATTTTACAAAATTTTAAAAAGAGTGTTTTGGAGAGATGAGTAGAAGAATTTAGAGAGAAAGAAGTGAAAAAAGAGGTGGAGAAAAGGATGGTCAATTACATAATTTCAGGTCCTATTTATAGAAAAATTCATTCATGATCCGATATTTTGCAGCCCATCGTAAGGTTTATGCATGCGCTTCATATAGCTATTAGATCAAGATCTAAAGGCTAGTCAAACTTTAAAAGTGAACAAGACACGTGGTATCATGTGAAGCGTCTGATTTGGTCAAAGAACAATTGAGATTTGGCGGGTTAATGAGTAGATTGGGTCGACCCATTTACAAAAGGTACAAACCCAAGTCGACAATGACCTAACTTTTTTCAAATGGCATGATCGTGGCCATTACGTTGTGAGCAGCGATTTGATCATAGTTAGTTATAGATTTGGTGTGCACATCTACTGTAAATTCATTTCA
The DNA here is from genome assembly GCA_030449925.1 of Citropsis articulata. NCBI lineage: Eukaryota > Viridiplantae > Streptophyta > Magnoliopsida > Sapindales > Rutaceae > Citropsis > Citropsis articulata. Next base: position 16,660,806 of record JASUUH010000211.1, on the reverse strand, counting down.
GTATCCAATCAGCATTTGGTCAACTGCAAAAGAGAACAATTTATATAATAACATGCTACATGATGAAATACTAACTAGGCAACCCAAGAGGGCAGGTGAATTGAAATTTTAAAAGTTAAGCTAATCAATCCACACAACAATTCAATATATGCCTTAATAAAATAAAAAAAAACAATAAATTTAATAAAGCACAATAATAAAAGACTAAGAAATGATAGAACAAACGTAAAGATTTTTATGTGGTTCGACCAACTCCGCCTACGTCCACACCTCCAAGCTCACCGGACTTGAGGATTCCACTATCCAAGCCTCTAAGGCTTCAAGAATTTTTACAATTGACTTCACAAGTGTCAATCAACCGTTACAACAAGAGATTATCCCAAATCTCTTAACCCAAGTGTTTCTCACACTCACATTTTCTCATATATAAGAATTTTCTCACACACAATCTATGTGTTTACAAATATATGCCAAAGGTATGATTTAAAGAATGAATGAACAAATTAAAGGTCAAGAAATATTGTATTATAAATAATATGCTTTTTGGTATTCATTGGATTCACTTTGATTTGGATCTAATGCAGTCTTTTTATAGTTGCGGCTGAAAACTAGCCGTTATTGATTTTCTGCACAAAGTCGGATCGCCATTTTGACTCGAGCAAGTGACTATTTGACAAAATTTTAAATTATCGGATCGTCGTTTTCAAGATATCAAATCGCCGTTAGTATCTAAAGGCTACTCTTCAATTTTGTTCAATGTCGGTTAGCCGTTATCAATATGTCGATTAGCCGTTTGCTACAGTGAAATATTTTCTAAAATTATAGTTTTGCCTCAAAACTTTTAATAATAAAACTATGGCCCAAAACTTTATGAAACTTTTTAAACAAGTCTATTTTCAGAATTTCAAGCAATACTTGTTAATTTCAAAGTTTTTAAAACTCTTTCAATTAGACCATGAACTTGAAAAACAACTAATTTCATAAAATCATTTTCCATCAAATATAAAACCTTTATATTATGAAGATAATGATTTATTTAAAAAGCATGAAAAATAACTTGAGCTTTTAAAACCTTAATCATTCTTAATTTGTTTGATATCATCAAAATCAACATTATGAATACATAAATTTTAACACATGATTGACACAAAAATGTGTACATTTAATAAGGATAAAATTATCAGTTTTTTACTTATTGTGTCGATTAATGCACTCATTATTCTTAAATTATTTTAACACTCTCCAAATTCATTTATGTTAAATTAATTTGGTAATATGTTAGTTTTATTTTAATTTTATACTGTAGATACATTTCAAGAATAAAGAGAAGTTGTAACTGGAAGTCGGAAAAAAGAAGAATTACTAAAGCCTTTTGGAATGCATTATTGAGGAGATGTAATTAATAAAAGAATATTTAAATAATAAATAATAAAATAATAAAAGGTGAGCAACCATGTTTTGGTTGCTCGTGATGGTCAAGTGGCCAAGTTGCCACCTGATCATCACACCTTTCAATGAATATATATATTTAATATAAAATAAAATAATAAAAAAAAATAAAAGAGTGTTTTGTTTTCTTTCAATATGAGTGAAGTTGAGAGATATTTTTTTCTTTTCTTTTTTTCTAGTGTAATCAATTTTCTTTTAATATATTTCAAAGTTTGTCAAATAAAAAGAGTGTTTTGTTTTCTTTCAATATGAGTAGTTAATTTTACTAGGCTAGTGAAGGGTGATGCTTAAGGTTTTAAATTATTAAATTTATTACTTTCTCAAGTGAGTTTTAAGTTTATTTTATTCTTTTATGGTTATATTTTATATCATGTTAATTCATAAATTTTCTTGAATCAGCATGGTATTTTGATATAATGTCGACACATTAATAAAGTTGTGGCACATTAGGTACTTTATTCCATATTTGTCTACACACATAGTTACTCAAGAATTAAATGATATAATAATTAATTGGTAAAAGTTAGGAAAAATATAAAAAATAAGAGAGTATTAAATTTATAATTTGAATATTGAGAGTGGATCCCATAAGTTTAGCATAATTTTAATTTGATTCTTAGTAATTTCTTTTCCCACAATTAATTTTCTTTATTTAACAAATTGACTACTAGGTTTTAAATTTTCTGTGGTTCGACCCTGGACTCACTGATTTATATTATTATAACTAGACACACTTATACTTGGGAGTAATAACACTTTTGAGTCGTGTCAAGTTTTTGGCGTCATTACCAGAGAGTTTTCTAAATTTGGTATCACTTTGTCTTTATTTTATTTTATTTATTTATTTTTTTGTTTGTTAGTTTCTTTCTTTGTCAATTTATTTTATTCTCTCTTTGTAAAACTTCAGTTAACGACCATTTTCTCTTGATATTTTAATATTATTCATAAAATTTATGAGAAACTTCATTTTAGCCCACAAACTTTTGCAAATCAATCTATAAACCGAATTAGAACTTGAATCTTTGAACTTTGCCTTATTTGTTGGATTTTTGTACTTAGTGGACATGGACTTGGCCTTTTAAGATAACCATTAAGGTCCAATGATTGAAATTTAATTGGCTAGTAAATTAAAAAAATACAATTTTTTTTCTTTCTTTAAATTTCTGTAATTTACTTTTTACATTTATTTTTAATGGTTGGTTCAACCGCGTGATTGTTATTTAAATTTTTTTAATTTTTTAATTTTTATTTATATGGTCAGTTTTACTGCCTAATATTTTAATTTAAGTTTATTTATTCTTGTGCATTAATTTATTTAATTTTATATTTCACTATATGGCTAATTTTAAATACTGCCTAAATTCTTTCCTTTAATTTCTTTGTCTTATGGCTGGTTCTAAAATACTGCCTAATATTTTGTTAATTTCTATTTGTTTATTTTATTTCGATTTTTTATTTAATTTTCAATTTGTTTTTATTTCTGCAATTTTCATTTAGTGTTTTATGCATCATCAATTTGTTTAGTAGACATTATTCGCATTGCATGCGACGTTGGTCTTGTTAGGAAATCACCTTCACCACACTTAGATATGGCTGACATAAGAGCTGATAATTTTTCATAGCACAAAGATAACCAATGATGAGAACTATCAAGAGAATACCATTAAAGCTTCAAGTGACCCTTTGCACATTCATGAAGGGCCAATTACAAGAGCTAGAGCCAAAAAGATGCAAGTTGATTTAAATGGATTAATTGAGAAAATATGGATTGAAACTGCAATTCAAGATGCAAGACATCAGGAATTGGGCTTGAAGAGAAGTCAAGGCATTGTGGGCATTATTCAAGCTATTGGGCAGCCAAATACACAATTCGGATCAAATGCAGAAAGGTCAAATTCGGAATAAAACTGGTATTGATTGAGCTGGAATTAATGTTCAAGCTATATACCGTTTGAAAGATAATTAAGTTAGCTTTCCAAAGAATTTTACAGAGTTAGATTTGGAGTTCTCTAGGAGTTAGGACCAATTCATTACAACATGTTCAGACTTGGGATTTTCAACGACTCCTTTGTTTTTCAACTTCATTTGTTGTTTTGTTTCAAGTTTGTCAATGTGTAAGGTAAGTCTACCATCAATGATGGTGGGCTAACATTAAGTTTGTCAATGATAGCACTAATTATGGTAGGCTAGCATTAAGTTTGTGGGTTGGTGAAGACTTTTAAAGTATGCTTTGACTTGGAGGGTTGTTCCAATTTTTCATTTGTATTTTTCAGATTTTAGGTCTCTATTGGTCTATTTAAACTCAGCAACCTTGTTATGTATGACAATTAGAGATTAATGTTATTTGAATTTGAAAGAATTATTCTTTCTTTGGTTCTTTTAGAGAACTAGTGAACTTATCAAGAATTTGCATTCTTGTGGCGTTCCAAATCTAGACTTATCACTCACCTTCTCATCTAAATCTTGAGTGTGGCGTCAATATCATTCTCCATACCTTTAGTTCATGTTTTCTTAAGCATTGGGTCAAGGTTTTGTTTGTCTTAAATCTGTTTAGAACTTTCTTAGGAAGTTGAAACTTCAAATTAAGTGTGAGTTTCAAAGTTTCAATGTGGGATTCACATAATTTGGTATCAGAGCTAGTTTCTAATCAGGTTTGAATATCTTATTTATTTTGATTATTAAAAAAAAAAGAAAAAAAACGTACAGCAAAAAAAAAAAAAGATTGCAAAGTTTCAAGTATTCCTACTTTCATCAAATTGAACTTTAGTTATTCATTGTCCTTGACATTGTTTACACAATATCAATTGTGTCCCTTTGCTTGCTTGCTTTCCTTTCTTCAATTTCCTTTTTGTTCTTTGTATCCTCTTAATTTTTTTTCTTTATTAGTGTGCTGGATTATCATATTTGGTATGCCACTTGTTTTGTTTTTCTTGATTTTGTTTATTTAGTTTAATAAAGAACTGAAAGAGAGAATTAAGTGTATTGCTTGTGAGAGCATTAGAGGGAAAAAGCCAATTTATGTGTTAAACACAAGAGTTAAGTGAATCAAATTGAGTGAAACACGTGAGGGAGTGTTGTGAGGTCTTATATCACAAAATATGTCAAAAGAACAAGAAGCTACAGACCAATCAATCATGCTCAAAGCCATGCAGTAACAATTTGAACGCATGAATTTGATGTTTGGAGAGATCCATGACCAATTGGAAAGGTAAAACACTGCCATAGCCAATCTACAAAGGAGGCAACAACCAATAGCTCCTAATGTAAAAGACAATCAAGGGCGTGCAGCCATGGTAGATCAAGATGGTGATGACCTAGATCATTTTGATGACCAGGCCACCATTGACATGCGTGGAAGAGATGATAGAAGGGCAAGACGCATAGATCGTGATTTGGGGAGTATCAAACTGAAAATTCCTTCTTTTCAAGGTAAAAATGATCTGGAAGCTTATTTGGAGTGGGAAAAAAAGGTGGAGCTAGTATTTGATTGCCATAACTACTCGAAGGAGAAAAAGGTAAAACTAGCTGCTGTTGAATTTACGGATTGTGCTATTATTTGGTGGGATCAACTTGTTTTGAGTAGGAGAAGAAATCGTGAAAGGCCTATAAACACTTGGGAGGAGATAAAGGCCATCATGAGGAGGAGATTTGTTCCTAGTCATTATTATAGGGAGCTATACCAAAGGCTTCAAAGTCTTACACAAGGTTCCAGAGGTGTGGAAGATTACCACAAGGAGATGGAAATAATCATGATTCGAGCCAACATTGAAGAAGAACGAGAGGCCATTATGGCCAGATTTTTACATGGTCTAAATCAAGATATTGCTAATGTGGTTGACTTACAGCATTATGTTGAATTGGAAGACATGGTTCACATGGCCATGAAAGTGGAACGACAACTGAAAAAGAAAGGTTCCATTAAAACCTATTTGGGTTCATCTTCCTCATGGAAGTCAAAATGAAGCAAAGACGAAAAGGTTGTTTCAAAGCCTAAGATTGAGCCTAAAGAGGGAGGCAACCAAAGCAAAAGTAAATCTGATTCCCAAAACTCTAGAAATAGAGATATTAAGTGTTTTAAATATTTGGGGACAGGTCATATTGCATCTCAATACCCAAATAAGAGAGCAATGATCTTGAGGGATGATGGTGATGTTGAAACCGAGAGTGAATCAGATGATGATCCTATGCCACCTTTGGAGGATGCTAATGATGGTGTAGAGTATCCTGTTGATGGTAAATTGATGGTTGCTATGCGTGCTCTCAACATGCAAGTAAAAGAGGATGCGGAGGTACAACGTGATAACATATTTCATACTAGATGCCACATCAAAGATAAGGTATGTAGTATGATAATTGATGGTGGAAGTTGTACTAATGTAGCTAGCACTAGTTTAGTTGAAAAATTGAATTTGAAAACTTTGAAACATCCTAGGCCATATAAGTTACAATGGCTGAATGATTGTGGGGAGGTTAAAGTAAATAAACAAGTGCTGGTTTCATTCTCTATTGGGAGATATAAGGATGAGGTTGTATGTAATGTAGTACCCATGCATGCTGGACACATTCTTTTGGGGCGACCTTGGCAATATGATAGGCGAGTGACACGTGATGGTTACTTAAATAGATATTCTTTTGTAATGAATAAAAGGCAAATCACTCTTGTACCCTTAACACCTAGGCAAGTGTATGAGGATCAAATGACAATACAAAAAGAGAGTGATATAAAAAAAGAAAATGAGAGCACAAAAGAAAGAGAGAATGAGAGAAAAGGAAGTGGAAAGATAGAAAAAAATATTGTTGAGAGAAAAGAGAGGCAACATGTGAACTTGTTTGCAAAAGAGAGAGAGGTTAAGAGGACTTTCTTTTCAAAACAGCCTATCATTGTACTTTTGTGCAAAGAGGCTTCTTTACATACTAATGAGCTTAACTCTTTTTTGCCTAGTGTTATTGTGACTCTTTTGTAGGACTTTGATGATGTGTTTCCAAATGAAGTCCCTAATGGTTTGCCACCTATTAGGGAATTGAGCATCAAATAGACTTTCTTCCTGGAGTTGCCATTCCTAATAAACCCGCTTATAGAAGTAACCCCGAGGAGACAAAGGAGCTTCAAAGGCAGGTTGAAGAACTCTTGGCAAAGGGATATGTGAAGGAGAGCATGAGTCTATGTGCGGTACCAGTTCTACTAGTGCAAAAAAGGATGGAACATGGAGGATGTGTGTTGATTATCGTGCAATTAATAAAATCACTGTAAAGTATCGACATCCTATTCTTAGACTTGATGACATGCTTGATGAATTGCATGGTTCTTATGTGTTTAGCAAAATAGATCTTAAAAGTGGATATCATCAAATTAGGATTAGAGAGGGAGATGAGTGGAAAACTGCTTTTAAAACAAAATATGGTTTATATGAGTGGTTAGTGATGCTATTTGGGTTATCTAATGCACCCAGCACTTTTATAAGGTTAATGAACCATGTTTTGCGTGCTTTTATTGGTAAGTTTGTAGTTGTCTACTTTGATGATATTTTGATCTATAGCAAAAGTCTAGAAGAACACATTGAGCATTTGCAAAGTGTATTGATTGTTTGAAGGAAGAAAAAGTTGTATGCTAATTTGAAGAAGTGCGCTTTTTGTACAAATCAGATTGTTTTTCTTGGTTATGTTGTAAGTGCTAAAGGAATTGAGGTTGATGAAGAGAAGGTAAAGGCTATTAAGGAATGGCCTACACCTAAAAGTGTAAGTGAGGTAAGAAGTTTTCATGGTTTAGCTAGTTTTTATAGAAGGTTTGTGAAAGATTTTAGCACCCTTGCTGCACCATTAACTGAAATTGTGAAGAAACATGTGGGATTTAAGTGGGGTAGTGAACAAGAAAGGGCATTTAATCTAATCAAGGATAAATTGGTTTCTGCACCACTACTTGCTTTACCCGATTTTACTAAAACTTTTGAAATTGAGTGTGATGCTTCAGGTATAGGTATTGGAGCTGTTTTGATGCAAGAAGGGCATCCAATTGCCTATTTTAGTGAGAAATTAAGTGGAGCAGCCCTAAACTATCCTACTTATGACAAGGAGATGTATGCATTGGTGAGAGCTTTGGAAACTTGGCAACATTATCTTCTACCTAAAGAGTTTGTTATACACACTGATCATGAGTCCTTGAAGCATTTGAAAGGGCAAGGTAAGTTGCATAAGAGACATGCCAAATGGGTTGAATTTATTGAGCCATTTCCTTATGCGATCAAATACAAACAAGGTAAGGAGAATGTGGTGGCTGATACATTATCGAGAAGGTATGCACTTATCTCTAGATTAAATGCAAAGTTGTTAGGATTTGAGTACATTAAAGAATTATATGTTAATGATCCTGATTTTGCTAATGTGTTTAATGCTTGTGAGAAAGTTGCATTTGGAAAGTTCTATAGGCATGATGGGTTCTTATTTAGAGAGAATAAATTGTGTGTGCCATATAGTTCTTTGCGTGAATTGCTTGTGCGTGAAGCTCATGGGGGAGGTTTAATGGGACACTTTGGCATTGCAAAGACTTTAGATGTTTTAAAAGAACACTTCTTTTGGCCATATATGAAACGTGATGTGGAAATAATATGTGAGAAGTGTATCACTTGTAAACATGCTAAGTCTAGAGTTTTACCCCATGGATTGTATAACCCTTTACCCATCCCTAGCGAACCTTGGGTTGATATTTCTATGGACTTTGTTTTGGGTTTACCTAGGTCAAAAAGGGGAAAGGATTCTGTTTTTGTTATTGTTGATAGGTTTTCAAAGATGGCACATTTCATTCCATGTCATAAAACTGATGATGCAACAAACATAGCTAATTTGTTTTTTAAAGAAATAGTCAGATTGCATGGAGTACCAAGGAGCATAGTTTCAGATCGAGATGCTAAGTTCTTGAGCCACATTTGGAAAACTTTATGGGGTAAGTTGGGTACTAAACTTTTGTTTTCTACTACTTGTCATCCACAAACTGATAGACAAACTGAGGTTGTAAATAGAACTTTGTCCACTATGTTGCGTGCCATTATTCAAAAGAATTTGAAAACTTGGGAAGAATGTTTGCCACATGTTGAATTTGCTTACAATAGAACTGTCCATTCAACTACTAAATTTTCACCATTTGAGATTGTATATGGTTTTAATCCATTAACTCCTTTGGATTTATTACCGTTACCTATTGATGAGCGTGCTAGTTTGGATGGTCAAAAGAAAGCTGAATTTGTTAAGCAATTGCTACTCAAGCCAACAAAGGACGTAAGCAAGTGGTTTTTCAGCCTGGAGATTGGGTTTGGGTGCATATGAGAAAGAAGAGATTCCCAGCACAAAGGCGTTCAAAGTTGCTTCCAAGGGGAGATGGTCCATTTTAAGTGGTTACACGAATCAATGACAATGCCTACAAATTGGACCTTCCTAGTGAGTATAATGTGAGTGCTACTTTTAATGCTTATGATCTTTCTCCTTTTGATGTAGGTGAAGATTCGATGACGAATCCTTTTGAGGAGAAGGGGAATGATGAGAACTATCAAGAGAATACCATTAAACCTTCAAGTGACCCTTTGCACATTCATGAAGGGCTAATTACAAGAGCTAGAGCCAAAAAGATGCAAGTTGCTTTAAATGGATTAATTGAGAAAATATGGATTGAAACTGAAATTCAAGATGCAAGACATCACGAATTGGGCTTGAAGAGAAGTCAAGGCATTGTGGGCATTATTCAAGCGATTGGGCAGCCAAATACACAATTCGGATCAAATGCAGAAAGGTCAAATTCGGAATAAAACTGGTATTGACTGAGCTGGAATTAATGTTCAAGCTATATACCGTTGGAAAGATAATTAAGTTAGCTTTCCAAAGAATTTTACAGAGTTAGATTTGGAGTTCTCTAGGAGTTAGGACCAATTCATTACAACATGTTCAGACTTGGGATTTTCAACGACTCCTTTGTTTTTCAACTTCATTTGTTGTTTTGTTTCAAGTTTGTCAATGTGTAAGGTAAGTCTACCATCAATGATGGTGGGCTGACATTAAGTTTGTCAATGATAGCACTAATTATGGTAGGCTAGCATTAAGTTTGTGGGTTGGTGAAGACTTTTAAAGCATGCTTTGACTTGGAGGGTTGTTCCAATGTTTTCATTTGTATTTTTTAGATTTTAGGTCTCTATTGGTCTATTTAAACTCAGCAACCTTGCTATGTAAGACAATTAGAGATTAATGTTATTTGAATTTGAAAGAATTATTCTTTCTTTGGTTCTTTTAGAGAACTAGTGAACTTATCAAGAATTTGCATTCTTGTGGCGTTCCAAATCTAGACTTATCACTTATCTTCTCATCTAAATCTTGAGTGTGGCATCAATATCATTCTCCATACCTTTGGTTCATGTTTTCTTAAGCATTGGGTCAAGGTTTTGTTTGTCTTAAATCTGTTTAGAACTTTCTTGGGAAGTTGAAACTTCAAATTAAGTGTGAGTTTCAAAGTTTCAATGTGGGATTCACATCAACCAAACCTTGCAAAATCTTCATGAATAGCCTAGGACACTTAGAGATTTCATGCATCCTATTAGAACAGGGTCACCATCATGCATAAGTTTTCCTCTTGCTGCATCACGTTTTAATTTCCAACCTGGTATCATCTAACTTCTACTTACTTTTCATGGTTTTAAGCCTGAAAATCCATATTTGCATTTAAAAGAATTTAAGGAAGTTTGTAACACTTATAGTGATCAAAATTGTAGCAGGAACATAATCAGACTTAAGTTTTTTTCTTTCTCATTAAAGTATAAAGCTAAAACTTGGCTAAAATCTTAGGTCAGGATCTATCAAAACTTGGGATGAAATGCTAGCATAATTTTTGAAAAAATTATTTCCACCTTACAGAGTAAATTCTTTCAAAAAAACAAATCATCACGTTCACTCAAAAATTAGGAAAATCTCTTTACCAATGTTGGGATAGGTATAAAGATCTTCTTAACATTTGCTCAAACCACGGTTTTGAAATTATAGAGGTTAGTGTCTTATTTTTTCGAGGGATTAACATTCCAAAGTAGACAAGTCATTGAAATGATGTGTAATGATGAGTTTAGGGACAAAAGTCTTGAGGATGCATTAAATTATCTTAACTATATAGCAAAGAATGCACAATACTGGGATACAGGTAGGTCTTATGAGTCATCAAGTAAAACCCAGTCATCTCCATCTGGTAGAGGCATGTACAACCTTAACGAAGATCATGACCTTCAAGCCAAATTTGCATCATTAGCTAGAAAAGTCGAAGCATTAGAGTCCCAAAAGAATGATCATGTAAAGTCTATTCAAAATATTTCATGTTATGTTTGCGATTCTACTAAATATTCTAAATAGGATTGTCCAACGTTGCCAACTCTAAGAGAAAGTTTGCACAAACAAGTAAATATCATCGAAAATTTCAAAAGGCCAAATCTCATTCCATACTCCCAAACTTACAACCCTGGTTGGAGAAGCCACCCAAAAACACATTCTCGACCCTCGTGAAACTAGTAAAGATTCAATTTCAGAGAATAAGGAAGAGTCTATCAAACCTTTAACCCATCATGAAATAACTAACTCTCCCCGTGTACCCTATTTCATCTAGCACTAATCAAGCTAAAAAAATAAAATCATAGTCCAGAAATTTATGAAGTTTTTAAACAAGCGAAGGTCAACATTCCTGTACTGGACGTCATTAAACAAGTACCTTTTTATTCTAAATTTCTAAAAGATATGTGCACTGTGAAAAGAAAACATGAGGTGTAAAAGAAAGCTTTTCTAGCAGAGCAGGTAAGTTCCATTCTCTCAACCAATAGTGCTTTGAAATACAAGGATCCTGGTTGTCCAACTATTTCTTACATTATTGAGGAGGCCATGCTCCACTTGATCTTGATGCTAGTGTTAATTTGCTTCTTTAGTCAGTGTACGAATAACTCAATCTCAGTAAGTTAAAACTAACCTCTACCACTCTTTTACTTACTGATAGGTCAATTAAGGTTCCAAAAAAATAATTGAAGATATATACCCTGTAGATTTTATTATTTTGGAAACATAGCCAATTGCTAATAAATGCAAACAAATTCTGTTATATTGGGTCGACTATTTTTAACTACAACTAATGCTTTGACTAATTGTAGGAATGGAGTAATGAATTTACCTTTCAGCAACATGACGTTGGAACTCAATGTATTCAACATGTGTGAATGACCTCACCACAAAGAAGATGATAATAGTGAGAATGAGGAGATTGATCTCATTGAGCCAATCATTAAGGAACTCATTCAGGATGAGAATTTTACAAACTCTGTGGAAATTTATTTTGCTGGTTCTTTTGAATCAAGTAAGGAATTAGATTGTGATACTGCTAACATATGTCTTACACTTGATTTTATGCAGGTACCTACAAGTGATGATAACTAATCGAACTTTGAAGATATGACACAACCTAAAAAGCCAAATGAAGAGGAAGCACCAGAGTTCAAATTAAAGCCTTTACCAGAAGAATTAAAGTATGCTTATCTTAGAGAACATCAAACTTATCCAATGGTAATTTCTTCCCAACTCATGCATGATCAAAAAGTTAAGTTGTTGTCTGTACTAAAAAGGCATAAAACTGCATTTGGTTGGACCTTAAAAGACATAAAAGGCATTAATTCTTTAATCTGCACACACCAAATACACTTAGAGAAAAATGTCAAAACAACCCGTCAACCACAAAGAAGATTAAACCATCATATGAAAGAAGTAGTAAAGAATGAGGTCCTTTAACTACTAATGTATGAATTATCTATCTTATCTCTAATGGTAAATGAGTAAGTCCAACACAAGTAGTACAAAAGAAACTTGGAATAACTGTTGTAAAAAATGAAAAAGGTGAACCAATCCTAACACGAATTTCATATAGTTGGCGTATGTGCATTGATTACAGAAAATTAAATGATTGCACTAGAAAAAATTATTTTCCCCCTTCTATTTCTAGATTAAATTCTCAAAAGAGTAGCTAGACACCCCCTACTAATTCATTTTTTTTTTGCTATTCTGGTTATTATCAAATTCTTATAGCCTTAGAAGACCAAGAAAAGACTATATTCATATGCCCATTTAGAACATTTGCATTTTGAAGAATGTCTTTTGGACTTTGTAATGCTCCTGCAACATTTCAATGGCATATGCTAAGCATTTTTAATGTCATGGTTGAAAATTATCTAGAGATTTTTATGGATGATTTAACTGTATTTGGTAATTCTTTTGATACATGTCTTGATAATCTAGAAAGAGTTTTGGAAATGTGCAAAGAAAAAAGACTAGTTTTGAATTGGAAAAAATGTCATTTCATAACCACTTTTGGAATTTTCTTGGGTCATGTCGTGTTTTCAAAAGGAATTGAAAGTTTAAGTCATCTTAAAATTAACCTCACCAAAGACAATTAGAGAAATCCGTTCCTTTTTAGGATATGTAAGATTTTATAGGAAGTTTATAAAAGACTTTAGTGCCATATATAAACCACTTTGTAACCTTCTAATAAAAGACACACAATTTGAATGGACTAAAGATTGTCAACAAGCCTTTGAAAAGATAATTAGTCATTTGAGATCAGCTCCAATAATGCAACTCCCTGATTGGTCTTTACCTTTTGAGCTAATGTGTAATGCTAGTAATTATGTTGTTGGTGCTGTTCTAGGACAAAGAAAGAAAGGTAAGCTCTTTGTTATCTATTAGGCAAATAAAACTTTTAATAGTAGGCAAATAGAACTTTGAATACTATGCAAATGAATTATACCAAGGTTGATACGATGGATTTTGCTACTTCAATAATTTAATTTGACAATCATGAACAAAAAGAGCACCAAAATGTTGTTGTAGATCATCTTTCAAGACTTACAAATGAGTCTTCAATTGAAACAACGCCCATCAATGATTTTTGCCTTGATGAATTTTTGTTTTCTATAAACAAAACGCCTTGGTATGCTAATATTATTAATTATCTTGCAACAGGTGAAATGCCAAGTGACTAGAGTCCCCAAGACAAGAAGAAATTCTTAACAAAAGCGAAAAGATTTAATAGAATAATCCATGCTTGTTCAAGTATTGTTTTATCAAATTTTTTGAAGATGCATACTAGATGACAAGGTAAGTAGAATCATTCAATTTTGTCATTCTAAGGCGTGCGATGGCCACTTTTCTTTAAAAAAGACAGCTGTAAAATATTGCATTGTGGATTTTATTGGCATACATTATTTAAAGATTCACATGCATTTTACAAAGTGTGTAAGAATTGTCAAATGATAGGGTCTATTTTAGAGTGGAACATGATGCCTTTAAACCTCATCCTTGCCATTGAAATATTTGATTATTGGCAAATTAATTTTATAGGCCATTTTGCATCATCATTTGGATTTGTATATATTTTGGTTGCTATTGATTATTTTTCAAAATGGATCGAGACGATTCCTTGTCGGCACAATGATCACAAGACTGTGATTCGATTTTTTTTTAAAAAAAATATTTTGAGCACATTCAGAATACCTCGAGCCGTTATCAGTGATAGAGGTAAACATTTTTGTAACAAGTCATTTGAGTCCATAATAAAGAAATATAGAATTACACATGAAGTTGCTATCTCTTATCACCCTCAAATAAGTGGTCAAGTTGAATTAGCAAATAAGGGAGATAAAACAAATTTTAGAAAGGACAATTAATCCAAACCGTAAAGATTGGTCTCTTTGACTAACTGATGCCCTTTGGGCATATCGTACTACTTTCACATCTTTAGGAAATGTCACCCAATCGGCTTGTTTATAAAAAATCTTGCCACTTATCGGTAGAACTTGACATAAATCATTTTGGGCCATTAAAGATTTTAATTCAAATCTTGATGACGTGGGTAATGTGTGTAAATTATAATTTAATAAACTTGAGGAATTAAGGAGTGATGCTTATGAGAATTCTAGAATTATTAAGGTAAGAACTAAATTTTTTTCATGATAAAAGAATTTTTTGGAAAACATTTTAGATTAGTAAAAAGGTGTTGCTTTATAATTCTTGGCTTCATTTATTTCCAGGAAAGTTAATATCAAAGTGGAGTGGCCCATTTGTTATAAAAAATGCATATCCATACTTGGCTATAGAAATTAAGCATCCAAAGGATAGTGTCACATTTAAAGTTAATGGTAAAAGATTGAAACTATATCTGGAACACCAACTATGTGAAGCATATATCAAAATCAATTTGAGTGACCCACCAAATCTTGATGTTTTAATTTTTTTTACTGTTACTTCACCATTTGAATTGTTTGATTTTTTTTTCTTTCCTATGTCATGAAAGAAGTGCATTACATTATTTCTTATTTAAGTGTGTTGTTTGACAATTGTGTTTTAGCTCATCCTTTTTTTATACTTGTCATGAGTACCTCCATGAGAAAGATCCTTTTCAAACATCTTAGAGAACTTTTACATGTAAAATTTTAACTGAGAAGTTTGCTCCGAATCTATAAATCACATCCTATTTGGGATCTACAACCACCAAAGCTAATATTCCACATTGAAGATCTAAAAAGAGAACTCAAAGAAATAGAGGATGGTATTTATGAACTCCGATTGGAACTTGAGATAAATTCAATAAAAGGACGAAGGTGAGTTACATGTTTGTTTATATTCATTATGTGTTTGCATTTTGTTCTTCTTCTTCACTTTTGATCTGATTCATTTCTTTGATTTGTTTTTATTCACTCTCCTATATAAATGATGGATAATGATACTCTGTGACTTTTTAAGTTGGTATTTTCAGTTTCCCACAATAATTGAAACCCCAAAGTCAAGCATAAAAGAAATACAATATAAATTGCACAAGCATTTTCATTCTCTCCCTGAAAATGCTTTAAGAAGATTTACAAAACTCGTTATGAACGACTGCATTTGTTAATGATCAATGGGATTCCTGCTAACATTCGTTGGTTAATTGAAGGAAAGGTCCAACTGGCAGGTAAGTTTTCTGATCATTTTGTTTTCTACCTGTCTGGTTTTGGTAAAAGCACATTCGCTAAAAAAAAAAAAGTTAAGTGGGTTGGCTCTAAATGTTCTAATTGCGTAAGACTTGCTTACAACAAACCATATTATAAACCTTTAGGAATGGTTTATGTAAATCGTGAAGTTAAAATCAAATTCGTTAATGAAGGCATGAGTAAAGAATCGTTAGATGATATCTTACGATCTCTTAAAACGAATCCAAGCAGATATGTTCAACGTGAAATTAATAATTCCTGGAAGTTGTTCCAAAAGAAAAGCACACAATTTAGTCTTGTGAATCTAACTCTAAGAGATCTTGTTTGCTAATTTATAAAAAAAAAATTGGATGGAAAGCCCAATCTCCACCCATAGAGGGCGCTCAAGTTGTTACTAGACGTAAAATCAGAAAAAAAATATGAGTCACAATTA
Source organism: Citropsis articulata (assembly GCA_030449925.1). Lineage (NCBI taxonomy): Eukaryota > Viridiplantae > Streptophyta > Magnoliopsida > Sapindales > Rutaceae > Citropsis > Citropsis articulata. Next base: position 16,644,906 of record JASUUH010000211.1, on the reverse strand, counting down.
CAACTAGCAGTAAATATTCTTTTATTTTACTATTACTTTATCCTTTGCATTATTATTATTTTTGTGCGATTTTATGTCTAATCATTGTTTGCCTTTTCTTTTTACTATTTGCTTTTTTTTTTGTTTACTTTTGAATTATTGAGCCAAATGCTTCATCTGTCATTTGACAAACACACCACCCCATTTACAAGTATGTATCATTGTGTCTATCACCAAGATCCTTAAATACGAGCTCCTTTTCAGCACTCACAAATTGTTTCAATGGCAGCAACTTCAAACAGATAATTTAAGAACATTTATGTGCTTTCTGTAGTTTTCTCCCTGTTATAGTATAACCAAGATCTATGGCTGCCCGAACGAACTCTTTATACATTCCATAGCGAAATCACCTTATATATGGAGAAGGTGGCTCAGGGTTATCAAAACTTGTCTCTGAAGCTGCTTTTATTCGAGGAAGCCAAGTACTAGGCATTATTCCAAAAGCCTTGAAACCTTTAGGATGTCTACTAAACCCAACAATTGGAGACGAGTTACTTGTCTCAGGTATGCAAGAAAGAATATCTGAAATGTTAAATCATGTTGATGCTTTCATTTTCTTGCTAGGAGATCTTGTAACTTTAGAGGCGCTAATTACATTTGCTTCTTAGGCCATTTGAATATCCATTAAAATCTCATAAGTTTGTTAAATGTTAATAACTTTTCTTGGATGTTGGATCTTGGATACCAAAATACACCTACAAGCTATGTGTCTGAAGGGCACTATGGCATATGGAAATGATGCATTCTTGAAAGAAAAAGTCATGACTTTTTCTTTGCCATTATTCACATGAGAGCCTGAAGGCTCAACATCTGACAGTGAACAATCTATTAATTTTGTGGAATAACCTCAAAGATTAATTAATTTAACCACCAAAAGCATATTAATTTTGTGGAATAATCTAAGGTTATAGACTATGCAAGAATCTCTAACTATAACTCCACTTTGTTCTACATCACTTTCAGAATTGATATTTTGTGGTGAAAAAATTACCAAAAAATATATGCTTGAAAAGACATTCACTACTTTTCATCCATCAAATGTTGCCCTGCAACAACATCGGGAGCATTGATGTAGTAAATATTCTAAGTAGATACTACATCTTTTAATTGCTGAATAAAGTATTGAAAAAATTACCAAAAATGATATGCTTGAAAAGACACTCACTACTTTTCATCCATCAAATGTTTCCCTACAACAACAATGTCGATAGCATCGATATAGTAAATACTCTAAGCAGATACCATATCTTTTTGTTGCTGAACAAAGCATTGAGCTCCTGATTAAAAATCATGAATTACGTCCAAGTGGCTCTCAACCATTCCTAGAAGTGAATCCAAATGAGCGTACCAATGGTAGATGTAATTGAGGAGGCAAGAAAGGCGTGGTTATAACCCCCCCCCCCTCCCTAAGATAGCGGAGGAACAAAAAAAGACACCAATAAAACTGGAACGTCTATTAGAGACATAATAAATATAAATGAAATTATCATTGTCTCACCTCTCTTTTGCCTTGTGTTCATCCGACCACCACAAAATTTTAATATTTTCTTTGCACCACCTTTATTTTTAAATTTGTATCAATTAGCCACTTTTACACTAACACCGTTAAATAATTTAAACAAAATGACAATTTTATCCCTAAATAAATTAAAAGATCATTTTATTTTATAAAAGATTTAAAAAATAAAAAATTATAATTATAAAAATACTCCTAAATTTAATAAAAAAATAAATCTCAAATAGAGGTGCTCAGCTAATTTTTATTAAATTTAGATTTTGTAAAATTTTAATAATTATTTTTATTAAAAATTATAATTTTGTAATATGTTAATAAAAATAAGTGAATTTATTTATTAAAAATTATAATTTTGCAAAATTTTATTAAAATAACTGAATTTATTTATTAAAAAATAAATCCCAAAATTTTAATAATTTAAGGGATTTTTATTAAATTCCAAATTTTGTAATTATTTTTATAATTATAATTTTTTATTAAAAAAATTTTATTAAAAAAATAAATATTCTAATTTTTGGATTTATTTTTTATTAAATTAGGAGTATTTTATAATTATAATTTTTTATTTTCAAAGTTTTTATAAAATAAAAATGATCTTTTTAGTTTTTTAGGGGTAAAATTATCATTTTATTAAAATTATTTAACGGTGTTAGTACAAAAGTGGCTAATTGATACAAACTTTAAAAAAAAGGTGGTACAAAGGACATGTTAGAATTTAGTGGTAATTAGATGAACATAAGGCAAAAGAGAAGTGGGACAATGATAATTTCCCTAAATATAATGATGTTGAAAAGAACAATGTTAGAAATGATAATGAAGAAATTTGCTATCAATGTGGAGGAAAAAGACATTGGTCACATACCTGCCATAACAAACATTTGGTAGATCTCTACCAATCAACCAATAAAGGAAAAGGAAAAATTAAGATTAATCTATCCCTTAATTCAAATCATGTTGATCGAATTCATCCTAAATCGATCACTTAATCGATGATGGAAATGTCCACATTAATTAAGCTCTTATTATTATGTTATAATTATTAAGTTACTAATGTGTTAACTTTTGTACTTTTTGTAGTTTCAGCGGATATATTTAATGGTCCTATTTAATGCTGATGTCTAACATTAACTTTTGTTTAATACAAGGTTCTGGATTTCGGAAATAAATTATCCATTTTGAAAATGAAAGTTGGGGATGTATGCTTGACTAATAGTGCAACCATACACTACTCTTCAAAATAAAGATGTTTCTTAGAAATAAAATCACTTGAAAGGGTAGTAAATACTATATCTGGTCCTGCAAACCTAATGGAAGGCTTTGAAAGAATTATAATTTTGCTAATAAGTAAAACAAAACTAATAATGCAAAATACTTTATATTCAGCAAGATCAAAAAGAAATTTATTAAGTTTTAAGAATAACCACTGAAATAGACATCATATTGAGATTGAGCTTTAAATGAAAATAATATAGAAAATCTCTGCATTACTAAAATGTCTCAGAAAATAAATATTAATTAGAAAAGCTTCCAACATTCTCATCATGATTGTGTCACATGATAATAAATGCAATTGAGAGCTATGTTGTAATGAACCATAAATTTAAATGTCTAAAAGTAATTATGTTGTGGCATGATGACCTTAGACACAAATGGATCTATCGAGATATATGGAATCATTGAAAATTTTCATAAATATCCATTAAAGAACTAGAAGATTTTATTATTTAATGAGATTGTTTGTATTGCTTACAAAAAAAATTTGTGGTTAAACCATCCCCTTCTAAGGTTAGTCATGAATTTCTATCATCCTTACAAAGAGTTTAAAGAGATATATATAAAAACTAATCCATCCACATAATGGATCATTTCATTACTTAATGCATCTACATAGCACTCACATGTTTATTTATTATCCACAAAGACCATTGCATTTGCAAAATTATTTGCCCAAATTATAAGATTAAAAGCATAATTTTTAGATTATTCAATCACATCTAAGACATTTGATGTCCTATGCGTTTTCCTATATCTCCCCTCAGTGCACAATGATGGGACCTCAACATTATTAAAAAATTTATGTCAGTTTTGACTCATCTTCAAATATCTTAAAACACTAACGCGTGATCTTTTCATTTCATGTTTTACAGATTGTCATTTTAATGAGATAATTTTTTCATCATTAGGGTATAGAAAGCCTCCTAAAGTAAAACATGAATTTTCTTGAACATTTTCACTTTCTCTTTTAGATCCTCGTACTAGTAAATGTGAAAATAAAGTTTGAAGAATAGTACATTTGCAGCAAAAGTACAAATCACTTACTAGATACATTAACAGATACAATAAAAGTAACCGAACCACATATTCATACTACAGATACACCAACCCGAGTGATTCTTCATGCTAAATAATAAAGTGTAAGAGCAGCTAATGAATTCTCTATTATATGTCAAAACTGTGGCAAACAACTTAGCTCCACAGTGCTCTTAAGAAGAGGCGAATGAAAGATCATCAACCTATTGAAAATAATGCTTGGACCATAAATATATCCATATTATTTGAATCAATAGTTCCATATGAACCCATAGTCCCTAAACAAACACAAGTCCAAAAGAGATAGTAACTCCTAAAGAGACACAAAAGCATAAAAATGAAGAAAATTCCATAAAAAAAGTGAAATTGTAATGAAATAAACATCAACAACGTATTTTCATTCACAATAGCTATTAAAATTACAAATAATTTTAAGCCTCAAACCGTCGATAAATGAAAAGAAACAATTCAAGTAGAAATGGACTTCTCTAACTAAACATGAAGTTTTTATGCCTATAATCCAGACACATGAAGATGTCAAACCATTTGAATACAAATGAATATTGTGAGGAAATGTAATAAACATAATAAAATCACTAGATAGAAAATGCCACTAGTTGTACAAGATTTCCTATAGAAATTTGTTATTGATTGAGGATATATTCCTCCAGTGCTAGATAATATAATTTCTCAATTTTTAATCAATTAAACAGTCTCAGAAAGACTTAAAATGACGAACATAGTGATATCATATTTGTATGGATCACTTGACACTAATATTTACATTTAAGTCCCTGAAGGAATCAAAATACCTGAAGCATATAAATCAAAAGATTGTAATATATGTTCGATCAAGTTATACTAGTCCATATATTCTATAGTGCTAGATGATATATCTTGGTTTTTAATCAGTTTAATAATCTTAGAAAGACTTGACATTCTTATTAACATAGTAATTACATATTTGTATGGATCATTTGACACTAATATTTACATTAAAATCCTTTAAGGAATCAAACCTGAAGCATCCAAATCAGAGGACCATAATCTGTGTTATGTCAAGCCACAGCGGTCCTTGTGTTGAAATTGTTTGAGTGAATATTTGATTAAAGGATACAAAAATGACACTATTTGCCTATGTGTATTGATTAAATCAATTCAAATATGAATTTATAATTGTAGCAGTTTATGTCAATGACATAAACCTAATTGGAACCCCTAAACATCTTTTAAAAACTGCTTAATATTTAAAGAGAGAATATGAAATGAAAATTTTGGTGAGAACAAAATATTGTCTTCAGTTGCAAATCGAGCACAAAACAAACCAATTGCTTATCCATCAATCAACTTATGTTGAAAAAATCTTAAAGTACTCTAATATGCATAATGCTTATCCGCTAAGCACTCTTATTGTTGTTCGATCTCTCGATCCAAAAAAAAGATTCATTCCGCTTTAGATAAGATGACGAAGAGTGTGCTTTATCGTATCTAAGTCAATGCATCAGACCAGACATTGAATTCTCTATGAACTTATTAGCGAGATTTAGCTTAGCACCGACACAGCAATATTGAAATGACATCAAATATGTCTTTCGATATATTTATGAAACTGTGGAGTTAGGGTTATTTATTCAAGTGAACCAATGAAGAATCATGTTCTTATCGTTGTGCAAACGCTAGCTACCTCACTAGCTTCCTCTCAGATACATTCAAGTGAACCAATGAAGAATCATGTTCTTATCGTTGTGCAAACGCTAGCTACCTCATTGGCTTCCTCTCAGATACCTATAAAGCTCGTTCACATGCACAATATGTTTTCACTTACAATAGCACAGTAATTTCATGGCGATCTACTAAGCAGACTTTCGTTGCCATCTCCTTCAATCACTCAAAGATCCCCTGCATTACATGAAGTAGAGAGCATATTTGGTTATGCTTTATTGTCCATCATGGTCAAACCACATGAAATTTGACTTTCACAACGGATATTCTAGCATATTGCTCAAATCATGAGCTCCAACAGGACAACAAAATTGATGTCGGATAAATACGCTCCGCCCACATCAACATTTGGAAAATTAGTCCACAATATTAGCATGCGTTGTCTCAATAAATTATCAAATTGACATAGGAATTTTGAGAAAATATCTCATTAAGCGAAGCACATTGTTAAATAAAAAACCTTCTACCACTACATTGAACAAATGTGCATTATACTCTTTTTCCTTTGATCAGATTTTATCCCATTAAGTTTTACTGACAAGAATTTAAAGAGGCAGCGTTGAAGCACAGCCAACTCCACTTCTTATCATGAGAATTGTATGTAGTTAAAGTGCTGACTTGGGGAGTGTCATAAACTATGGTGACTTCACCATTTTGCTACTATGAAGTCCCAAAGTCCCTAAATGGTGAAGTTTAAGAAATAGTGAAAACTTAGTAAACTCTGACTATTTGCAACAACCTCATATTAAAAATGTAACCCCCTCACCTATATATATATATATATGATACATTTGATTGTTTTAGTGTGAATAAAAATTAGTTTTTCATAACCTAAGAACGAGACATTTAAAGTACTTTATTTAGACCAAAAAATTTTATTTATCTACTTTATTTATAATATATCATAAGTTATGATAACTTCACTATATTGTTGTTATAAAGTCCCACATAAAATCTTTATTAATTTAGCGACTTAAACTCCTAAATATATAAAGACCAAATGTGAAGTTTTAGGAGTGTTGTAAACTTGGTGAACTCTCACCATTTTGCAAGAATCTCACATCGAAAATATAATCTCCTTGCCTCAGCTTTTGAGCTCTTTACATATGTGATGCATTTGATTGTTTTTGTGCGAATGAAAATTAACTTCCTACAAAAATTGACTTCTTCTATACTCATGTGCTCTAAAAAGACACTAAATATGAAATATGTAAATAAAAACAAAAACAAAAAAAAATTATGAAATATGCAAAAATCTTATGCATGTACCTTATGGTTCTAACTAAATCATAACTTAGAATTTCAAGTTTTGATTTTTAATGAGGTTAGAACATTAGGTTCTCACCCCCTCATTTGTGTTGTAAACTTCATACTATACAATAACATTCAAAGACAAATATATGAAATAACAAATCTTAATTTATTAAAATTAAAATAACTTTATGGCCGGTCAAACCATTCATATAAACAAATACATTAAACTAGCCATATTGACAGAATAATAACAATATAGGCAGAAGTATAGAACACATGAATATAAAAATATAATAATAAACAATTAAATTAACAGCATCAACTAACAATATAAAAATATAATAATAAAGCATAAATAAACACAAGCAGTAAAAATTAAACTAATCACATTGAAACAACTATCATGCTAATACCATGCTATAAATTAAATAGATAAGTACAATTTTTAGACTAAACAAAATACATTAAATACCTTGTTATTAGGCTTATAAGAAGCCAATTTTATTCACACCAAAACAATCAAATGCATCACATTTTTCGATGTGGGATTGTTGCAAGTGGTGAGAGTTTATGAAATTTACACTGCTCCCATGAAAATCAAACCTAAAAAATCAAAGCCGCCAAGTCTCAAGCATAGAGGTTAGATACAATAATTCTGAGTCGATACAAGAAATAGAGTACCCAAACGTCATAGAAATGTATACATTAAGCACCTCCATGATTACCCAATAATTTTTGCACTTCAATGATAAAACCTTGAAAAACTTTGGCTACTCTTTCTCTTTAATCTCTCTTAGCCGAGCATACAAAGGAAGAAGGAGCTAGGTCTATTTTCTTTTTCTTTTTATAGTAAGGATTTTTGGTAGTGGGCTTGGTTGGGCTAAATTAGGCTTGACTTAAAACAATTAGTACTTGGCCCAATAGCAATCTTAAGCCCAAAATCAAGTAAGTCCAAGCACTAATACGATACCACTACCCACACTAATACTATTGCTTGTAACAAACAGCAGCAGCAATAAAAGTAGCGTGACTAAAAATTAAAGACCAGTTAAGAAAATAACCCCTAGTCATAGCAATACTATCAAAATAATATTAATAATTACTCGCTTGATTTCTGGTTATTATAGATTTTAAAGCCTAAAAATCCCCAACAAGAGAGGAAAAAATATAAATACTCTAAATCAACTATTTGAACAAATTAAACAAAGTTTCTTGAGCTTTGATGGTTGCTTATAAAGAGTTGCATCCTCATCAAACCAAAATCACTATAATCAGCAACTAAAGGTGAGATTATGATATTTCTAGTTGATAAATGGTAAAAAGAAATTTTGTGATTAATGAAGCAAGCTATTGTAGTTAAAAGAGAATATGAATATCTGCTACTTAACCACTTACAAGGATAAGATATGGTCAGTGCTCCAAAATTTTGATCTTCTCAAGACAGTTATCCATGTGTTGAGCAACATTGGCTTCTCAAGACAGTTATTCAAGCTTATAATGTTCAAATTTCACCTCCTCACACTTCAATGCAGCATTCTTACAGGCCCTGATGCTCCCTATGATACAAAAAGAAAATGTCACTTCATTCTCACAACAGCATAGAGATAGATGAAGTTCAGAATTCACTGTTCAAAAAATCAATAAATGTGGTAATAGCTGCTACAATGAGTTTAATGAGTTTTTGATGAGACAATCCACCATGTAATATGAAGATTATTCAACTCACATAATCGCCCATTCAAGAAAAAAAATTTTGAAAATGAGTACACACGGCGCTTATTAGTATATCTATTTCAAACTAATTTATGTAAAGCATTCAAGAATGCCACTGAAATACATAATTTACTGATATGAACAAATCCCCATAGAATTGAACAGCACAACCGCAAATTTGCATGCAAAATGTTGGAGAACTTACTGCAGACGATCCTGCATATGCTTTGCAGTAAAATGTAGCAACAAAAGAAAACAAACTTCAAGAAGCATGGTCGTACAAAAGAAAATTTACAAATATCTTCTCAGTTAGATAAAAATGCTGATGCTTTAAACTTATTAAAATACTTCTATAAAACAAAATCACATTGAAGAATTCAAAACTTTGTTCTCGCTCTCCTTTTCCCTCAAATTAACCACAAAAGCAAGCTATTTAGAGTTGTATGAACTCACCACTTAGGTCCAGTACGTTAAATAGAACCAGGCAATTTCCTATGCTTCTAACCATGGTAATTGCAAACCAAACCTTCTGACATTTCTGCTGAACAAACAAGGACTGGTGACATCTCACATACCTTGGGAATGATACCCAGAATGCTGTCTCTGATTGCTTTCGACACATTAAATTGGGTAAGTAAAACAGGATCATCCATGGGAAGCTATTTATTTGGGTCCAAAAATACCTCCACTACGATATACCTATTTTTAAATCCTACCATGATCCTTTATCTGTACAGAAACCCAATGTTGTCAGTTAAAGCAATACCTCATTAAGATGGACAATTTGCTCAATAATAGATTACTTCATTAAACATCTGGAATTCAAGAGTAATGTTTCCAGATCTATGTAATTTCGGATGTAAGTGAAAATCCATGTGTCAATTGGCACAAAACAGCAATCCATTTGGAAGCAAAGAATTTGGTCTGTTCTATGACATTTAAAGTCTCCTAGATTGCCTAACAAATAACCGAAAAAAAAAAAATTATCTTATCCAATCCCATCCCGACTCAGCCGATAACTCACTCCCCTCGAACCCACCGAACATGCTCTACCACAACTCACTTCCCTCGCATTCCAACCAGCCCATCGTATCCCAACCCCAGGACCAGCACCAAGTATGCTACAGAAGCAGCAAGCTTCGAGTCATTTCAAACAAAATCATTTTCTTTAAGTCAGTTCAGTCATACATGAAAAATCAACAAATAAACAAAAAAAAAAAAAGCAATTCACCTGCTTATGCAAGTCAGCAACGATGAGGATATGACGGAAGGCAGCAGCGAATGGCAACTCAACGACGAGGATAGGACAGAAGGAAGCAGCGAAAGGCGAGTTGGCAGTGCGTGCAAGATGGGCCGATGGTGACAGACATCTATCGTTTGCGATTTTATGCAAATCTGCAAGTGCAAGGCGAGTGAGTTTAAGAGAAAAGTTAGGGTTTTCATTTTGATTTTTTTATTTGTCTCTTAGATTCAGGGCTTCTAATTTAGTGAATCCAAATATATTTTCAATTTTCTTTTTAATGGATAAAATCAGTTGGTTTTTCGAGACAACAGAACATAAATTTTCGGTTTGCTACATATGCAATCAAATGAAAAAAGCACATTAAAAAATTAACAACTAACTTTTCACAAACCAATATAAAGGGAACAACAAAGATTCACTCAATAAGCAACACAGAAATTAACTTACGCCCAAACAAATCAAACAATCAATTCTTTACAAGCCAATCTTAAGGTCACAGTTAAATATATCATGAAAGAACCACAACAATTAATTTCAGTACTAACAATAACTAATCGCAAACCAGTCTTACGGTTTCAATTATCAAAAAAAAAAAAAATTCTAAAAAAATAATTTTCTTATACACTAATGAGGTATTTGCAAACTTTTTTTTTTGGGTCAAACTTTGATTATTTACAAGCTAATTTCAACTAGTTATTTTGCTGTTTCCAATAAATCATAAGAAATAATTAAGAATATAATATGTAACTTTTATTTTGGAGCTTCTGGTGACATGAGGACGGCCAAGGGTACGGCGATAGAGGTACGGTGATAGAAGACCAGCGATGGGGTTGATGCAAGGGAGCGGCGGTTGAGGGTGGCATTAGGGTTTTTCATTTCTTGTTTACACAAGCAGATTTTTGCGGGCATAAGTATGGTGTTGTCGTGAACCTACCTATTAGGGTGGGCATTTCGGTTTTCAGTTCGGTTTTTCTAATTTTTGCTTCCATTTGCAACCTGTTCGGTTCAAGAATTCAACCCAAACAGGCTGAAAAATTATTTCGGATTGGTTCGGTTCGGTTTGGTTTGGATTCATAATTCAGTTCAGGTTTGGGTTGTTAATTTGGGTTCAAACACGGTTCAGGTTACAAAAAAAGGGCTTGGGTTATTATTTCAGGTCAGGTTACTAATTCGGGTTACAGCAACCGCTATTAAGAAACAAGGTAAAACACCAAATGATGAAAAATATTCAGATACTAAGACAACAAATTCAAAATATTCAGTGACAAAGTACAACAACAAAGAAAACAACTTCAAAGTCATGAATTTATTCCAAAAGAATAAAAACAAATATAAATTATTGGATAAATAAAACCATCTCCATTTCTCCATCAACAAACAAATCACTCAATTCTGCAAAAAGTTTTGTATGCCTTTCTAAAGTTTCAAATAATGCCTTCATTAACATTCACACAACATTACAACTTGAGAAAGTTACTGCAATGATACTGCAATGGTAAAACTGACAGGAATTTACAGAGAAAGTGGTAGTAACAATGAATCTTAACAAAAACAAGATAACAAGATAAGAAGAGCTACTGGAATAATTCTGCTGCTTGCAAGTTCCTTAAAATTACATTTATTGCTTTCTGTTGACTCATGAAACTGAACACAATACATTGCCAATTCTGAACACATTGACTTGAGTCTATGGCTGGAAATCTAAACAACCATGGTTTCAAATTAAAAATATTTACTTCCATTTTCAAAGGTCTCTTGGCTAGCAGAAATCACGTAGAAAAGAAGACACGTTGTGTGAGGAAAATTTGTCAAGGATTCGTGTTAAGGAAAGACTTCAAATGGTAAGGGTTACTTCACTTTTCTTCTGCTTTTAATGCCCTAAATGATGAACCCTTGTCTCACCATGTCAGTACTGGCAGAGGCCTAACTGAATGGGGAGAAAGATTCAACTTGACACCTCGAGCAGTTAAGACAATACTTCCTAGACAATGAATTCACTTCCAATTGTCTAAAGTTTTATACAATTATGGATAATTATGAACAAAACTCATACAGACGCCAGATGAGCATAATTAATAAATCGTAAATTAGATCTTTAAATTATTAACTCGTAAATTAGAACACACGACAGCGTAATTAATCAACACTCATATCAAATGAAGTTCTTTTTATCACTTAAATTACCGTGAAGAGTTGACGGCCAGCTGCAACAAACAGGAGGCGTTACGGTGGCCGATGGGAGTTGCGACTGCGAGCCTGCTGTTGTGCTGGGTCAGTCTGATTCGTTGAGGTTGCTGTCGTGAGCTGAGGCTAAGGCTATCGTGAGGCGTGAGCTACTGTCGTGGCCTGCGGTGCTCGACTGTTGCCGTCGGCGGCTGTCGTGGGCTGATTTGAGAGAGGAGAGATGAGGCTGTGCTGTCGTGGACTCGTGGTGACTCGTGAGGCTATGCTGGTTGTTGTGCCGTCGTGTAGGCAGCGGACGGCCAGATTTGAGAGAGGAGGAGTCGAGGCGAGACTGGCTGAGTGTTCGGGTTGCTTTGTGACTTTGGGAAATTGTTATTTGTCATTTTGGGTCGGGTTGCACTGTAACGGTTGGGCTTTCTGTCTTTTTATTTTTTTCCCCAATGCTAGCGTGATTTTTACTGTTGACCGGTTCACCCGAAGAGAATTGCAAAACCATCGATTTTGAGAATTCAATCCGTTCAACGTTGAGGGTTAATCCGAACCGAATCGGAAACGAATAAAAAATTAAATTCGGTTCGGTTCGGATTGATTTGAACCGAACGCTCACCTTTGTTATAGCGATGGTAAAAATGTGTAAAACGTGTCCATGCGTATTACGTCGCGTCGTGACAAGACGAGAAAGAGAGCCGTTAGAGGGGGAACCGTTGGTTTTGGTTTGATTACGTTTTCGACACGTGACATTGAGAAAATGTGTACATTAAGTCAAACGCAACAAAACGTAATCTGCGCACTTTAATAGCAACAAATAGAGACAAATTCGGTGAAAATTTTCCATCTGCATTTGCATTTGCATTTGAATCTGCATTTAACATAGCATTATCCATTTGAAATTTGGCCTTACTAGTTACTATTACCTGTTGTCAACACCCTTTTGGCTTCACATTATTTCTCTATAAATACCCACCCACCCTCCCTTCACTTTCATTCTCTCTTTGGGCTTTTTAACTTGTTTTTATTTCGTTCCTCTTTTTCTTTTTTGTTTCGGCGGCGGGTTCTCTCAGTTTAGTCGACCAACATCAAGTAAGTTTCTCAAATTTGTCTCCCTCTTTCTTATACGTTAATATTACAATTAATCTAGGTCATTGGACATGTCACGTGTAATTTTTTTTTAATTTAATTTTGTTGAAAACAATTTACTATTTTCTGCTCGTAATTATAATTGTTACCTACTGTTGATTTTTGTTATTCTGCATGAGACCCATGCGTTGTTTTTGTTCTGTCATTTAGGTTGACCAAGCTAAATTAACTATTATATTAAATAATTTAAATTGGCCTCCTTTCTAAAACTGATAAGTCGAATTTCTATAAAATTTTGATAATATCTTGTATTGGCTCTGCAGACTTTCGAGGGGGCAAGGTTTTATTTAGAGCACGGAATCTGTGTGTATTTATAAAGTTAGTGGAAGAAGCAATGGAGGTATATGGCAAATCCATGGTTGCTGGCCCTACAAATGTTGTTTATTTGTCTACTATTCTGGGCCGTGATGGTCCAATTCCTGTTCACAAATGTGATAGGAAATGTGATAATGAACATGTTTGTGGAAACATGTACATCTGCAAACTAACAGGATTTACCCACATTTGTGACAAGAATTGTAACCAGAGAATTTTGTATGATAATCATAATTCACTTTGCCGGGTCAGCAGCCAGATTTTTCCCCTTACACAAGCTGAGGAACAGGCTGTTAGAGGAGTTCGGAGAAAGCTCGATGCTGATAATTCCCCCTCTGATGCCTGTGCTTTTAAGCGCAGAAGGGATGCACAATGTCATCCTTCTCCTTTTGAGAGATCTTTCTCTGCTGTCAGTCCTATCTGCAGCCAAGTTGGAGATGGCATGGATATGAGCTAGATAGTTTATGTTTTGCAACTGGAAAGATGCTTTTATCAATACATGTTCCTTTGAGATTCTTCCCTTTTTTCCTTTCGCAGAACTATTATGGAAAACAGACTTGATGTCATTGGACCTGCCTTGTGGTGTAGGAACACTTTATATTTCTAGTCATGATTAATGCAATGTAGTTCATTAACTACCGTCCTGTCATAGAGGATGATGAACAGGCTCTTGTTACTTTTGAAACTTGATCAATTCAGTTTCTCTCTAACCCTACTGCGCACGTAAAAAACTACAATGATTACAGGATTCTTTCAGGTCTTTCCTAAGGCTTGAATAATGATTTTGTTTCTCTGTGTGCTATTTAATTTTTTGTACCTCTATTTATCTCTCTTTCTTTGGATATTCTATTTTCATAGGAACAATGCTATGGTTGTTTTATTGCTGTCTTAGACATTTTGGTATTGACAGTATCATTTTCTAGCTGTGTACTTCTTTTAACTGTATCTCTTTCTGTGGTTTTCTTGATTTGTCAGTACTCAGTATTTCTAAATCTCCTTCAATTTGGTATGACTTCATCTAACTTGATAGTCATATGGTTGGCCAATGCAGTACAGGCTTTCAAGTTCTTGAAATGAAGCCATTTTTAGTTATCTAATTTAAACTTCACTGTGCTCTGTGACTTAACATTTGGTTAATTTGTTTCAGGTTGAAGAGGAATGACACTTAATTGGTGATTCTTATTATGTTTTCTATCTATTGTTTTGTCACTGTTGTTTTTGGGTTGATTTGTTCTTTTGGGTTCCTGAAATAAGATTTAATTTTGCAGGGATTGAATGATGCAATTCAGGAGACTTTTAAATGTTATCTGATTATTTTGCAATGTGAATGAATTTAATTCATTCCTTCTCAATTCTTTTTCAAACAATATTGCAGCTTTCTGATGTTTGTTGCTATTTCTATATAGGTATTATCATCTATGCGCAGATATAAGAACAAAGCTGCAACAGCCTATGCTGATGGCGAAGAAAGACAACATATCGTATCAGCTGGCTTATTTCACAATTTGGGCTGTTTGGAAGGATTTTACTCTGGATTAGAAGATTAGATGGATGTTTGTTGCTATTTCTTTATAGGTATTATCATCTTTGTGCAGATATGAGAACAAAGCTGCAACAGCCTATGCTGATGGCGAAGAAAGACAGCATATCGTATCAGCTGGCTTATTTCACAATTTTGGCTGTTTGGAAGGATTTTACTCTGGATTAGAAGATTAGATGGATTGGAATGGACCCGCCTTGGAATGCCTGATCTATTTCTTGAGAGATAGGGATCCGGTTGGGTGACAATAATACATCTGTACATGGATGAGCTGTGGCAATTCCTTTTAATTTCTAGACATTTAGCAACATGGAAGAATTGTTGCTGCTGCTGAATTTGCAATGACAGCCTTCTTCATTGAGCAACTCCCTGGATGGATGGCTAGGGTGTTTCCTGATGTTACTGAAATCCTTCTAACGTTACAAGCCTTTGAGCCCTTGTTGTTTTAAAAGCTGGCAATTCTAGGAAGCAGCAGCAGCTACTTGGTGCCTAATCTGTGGAAAATGAGTTGGATTTTGGCTGAGATCTTAGTGGAGTCCTCTCAACGCTGTACCTTTTCTCTGCTCAGAATTTTATCAGGATTGTTGGATTCATTAATGTTGCCTTTGAGCCCTTGTTTTAAAAGCTTGCAATTCTAGGAAGCAGCAGCAGCTACTTGGTGCCTAATCTGTGGAAAATGAGTTGGATTTTGGCTGAGATCTTAGTGGAGTCCTCTCAACGCTGTACCTTTTCTCTGCTCAGAATTTTATCAGGATTGTTAGATTCATTAATGTTACAGAATTTCTTATGTCAACTACCTCAAATATTTTGCTGGTGAGCTGACTGAACTGATTTTGTTTTTAGGTAGGTGACCAGTTCCTAACTTGATTGAAATTGGAGGTATCAGTTGATTCATGTTTAGCTTTGCAGTACCTCTTATTAATGAGCTTTTTATCTGTATTTTGTTTGCCTATAAGATGTTTGTTGTGCACTTCAATTTATACAGACATGGCTTATCTTCCAACATAGGGTATGATACTGTTTTGCTTATTCTAAGGTCCCCTTCAATTACTTATCTATCAATTTAGCGATGAAATTATGTTTGTTGACCTATTATGAAAGTTACAATTATTAAATTAGTGTGTTGTGGAAATGACTTTTGTACTTTTTGTAGTCATATTGGATTTACTTCGGTGCTTTTTGTTTTTTGTCTGAAGTTTGAATTTAATTTTTTCAGACATTTGTTTATTTTAATTTGCTTTTTGAACTTATCACTTATTTTCAGATAATTTTATTTTAATAGAAAAGCCCACTTTTATCTGAAGTCGAAAATTTAAATAGAAAATTTTAATTTTAAATCTCAAAAAATGTCCTTATCAATTCATGAATTTTCAATATTATGTATAAACTTAATATTTTTGTATTATTCTTGAAGTTATTTTTTTAATTGCTTTAAATTTTTATTCACATGATAACATTAGCTAAATTAAAATATTAAAACCAATCAAATTATGTCTATTCTAATGAATAAAAAAAATAACA
The DNA here is from genome assembly GCA_030449925.1 of Citropsis articulata. NCBI lineage: Eukaryota > Viridiplantae > Streptophyta > Magnoliopsida > Sapindales > Rutaceae > Citropsis > Citropsis articulata. The sequence continues at coordinate 16,628,412 of JASUUH010000211.1, read as the reverse complement.
ATGTTGATTTTATAATAAAATTTAATGTTATAAAAATTAAGATTAAACATCTTTTATTAAAAATTAAATTAAGATTAATAATGATGGTTTCTTTTTAATGCTACGAAACTAATCAATTATGAAAGTTATAAATTATGAAGATTTTGATGACTGCATGATTCACCATCGGATCTACTACAGAATTATGGACGGATCCAGGCCGATTCATTGTCAGACCACTGCAGACCGTAGTTTTGCTCACTTAAAAAGATGTTTATGCCAAACTATTAACTTTAAGTTTTTTCTTTTTAGATATTAAAAAAGGAAAAACAAACATATATATGTTCAGTTTTCAGTCTTCAGATAAATTCTTATCTATTCAGTTTTCAGATAAAAAAACAAACGCAACCTTTATGTCCATATTTATTTGGATATTATGAAAATTACAATTATGAAATTAGAGTGGAAATGTCTTTTTTACTTTTTGTAGTTATATCGAATTTACTTCGTGTCCATATATATATATCTAATTTAATGTAACCTTATGGACTTTAGAAATAAATTAGTTATCTATTTGGAAATGAAAGTTGAGGATTTATGCTTCTTTGTAACCACACTATTTTTTTCAAGATAAAAAAAGTTGCTTAGAAATAAAATTGGTTGAAGGGAAATAAATACCATTTGTGATGTTACAGACTTCGAAGAGCTATAACCTTACTAGAATGTTTTATATTCAATAAGATTTACAAAAAATTTGTTTATTTTTAAATATATCTGTCAAAATGGATATTTAAGATTTTAAATAAAAATAATATAAAATATCTCTGCATTGTTATAAGGCCAAGTGAATCTAGGACTCATAAACTAAGGTTGTACAAAATACTTGAGTGGAACCAGTTCAAAAAACTTATGCAAATCCCACTTCTGTGTGAGCACCCACCTCTCTTTTCCGAAGCATAAAGGATAGCATCGAAATCACCACCAATGAGCCAAGGTCCCCAGAATTGTATCATGAGGTGAAAGCGAAATCGGGTTGGTCGGCCGTCGAGGTTTGAATTTGTTCGGGTTAAGCATCAGCCGGTGTTGACGACCGAGCTGATCGAATTGATTCAATTGAATTGATAATTCGGTCATTTCGGGTCGATTCGGGTCGATTGAATTGAGGTCGGTTGTCTGATTTTGAAATCTTTTTATTTTTAAAGTTTTTAGGGTGTTTTTAAGATATTTTTCTTAATTATAGTCCTTTTTACTAATTTTCAACAAAAAAAAAAAGAAAAGAAAATGTTATGAAATCAAATGAATAAAGTTAAAACTCTAGAATAGGATTATAATTATATTAGCACATAATCACACAACACATTATAATTATAAAATATATGTAACATAATACTTAATTTCAATATTTAATCTACCTAATATCTTAATTTATTCATAAAAAAATCAATTGTTAATTGTTGTTAACAATTATCAATTAACATTATTTCAATTATTAATAACTAAAAATTTTTTGTTATTTATTAACAATAAATAAAAATTTATTCATAACAAAATCATAAATACACCAATTTTCTTGATTTTATTACTAATTTTTATAAATACATAATTACAACAATCAAATATTAACTAATTACATAATAACCAATTAAGCATATATAATCATATAGTATATATATTCCATGAAAATTATGACTTATTAAGCTTAAAAGTTGAAGTTTTAAAATTAGGTTTGGGTGAAGAGAAAAAAAAATTTTTTTTTTTTGTGACCCGATCGGGTGTTCGGGTCGGGTCGGATTTGACCCGATCCGAACACAACCTGATCGGGTTTGCAATTTGTAACCCGATCGGGTTTCAACACCGACCCGACCCGACTCGAACCCGAATTTTTTCGGGTCGGGTCGGGTCGGGTAAAATGCCCACCCCTACGGTGTCGTCTTCCAACCCCAAAGGATTTGTCTATTAGTGTGAACAGGACTTGCATAAACAGTAGTTATCCATGACAGAATGCCACAATTATTATTGATAATTCTAAAATGAATAAGTTGCTTATGATTGAAAACCACTTCGACATCCAGCAAATCTCTCCACAAAAGCCAAATTCCGCCAGAGTAACCAATTGCTTCCACCTTGTGAGATTTAACAAAATCACTCTTCTTAATGAATTCATCCGCTCTTATCCCACTAATTCTCGGTTCCAACAGGATAACCATGGTCCTTGTCAGAGACACAAAAGCACTATGAAAATTTCGCGAGCCAACCCCTTGGGCATTCTAAACATTATAGAAATAGGCATAAAAATATATATATATAAAGGAAAAGATGGGAAGCCTTACTCAACCGGCTCCAAGGTCTCACAAACCAACTTCATATCCTTTCTCATCTTCTAGAGATATATCGTCATCTGAGGAATCAGTACCCTCACTACTTTCTCCCGTATAGTCACTGTCATCCTCATCATCATCTATATTCACCGTTCCTGCCATAATGACACAATCAGGAGGTTCGTCTTGGGCTTTAGATCGTTGAGCAAGAAAATTATTCTTATGTAAAGTATCACTATAAAAGGATTTTATCGTTCACACATTTGTAGCAATTTTTGCCATCTCCTAAGTTCCGGTCATTCCCTCACTTCATTTCTTTTTTTTAAATTAAGCACACAAATTTGACTAGCCCCACTGGCAAGCTATTTAAAAAAATAGACCACATTTGACTGCCCCGCTATATTAAGATAAAATCCCCAAACAAATTATAATTGAATTACAGCATTTTTTTATGCATGCGCCATGTATATAAAGTCAAATAAGTAGTGCTAGCTATCTGGATGGAACTTAAATGAGGTGTTGACGTTCATGTATAAATAGCTTGAATGAAAATTTGAGGAAATTTTTCATCTAAATAAATATCTTATCCTTTGTCATTTTACTACCAATACAAATTTTTTAATAAATTTTTGAATTAGCAAGCACTATTATAAATCAAAATCGTAAATACGAGATACTCTTTAATCTATTTAGTGCAACGTACGAAATATATATATATATATTACATGTTTAATTGGAATCTCTAATAAATAGCAATTGCTTGGTTTTGATATTTCGAATTAATTGTTTGTATAATTTGTTAAGTAATTAGTATTTGTATTATCAATAAAGATATGATAGTCTTCACATTACTGAACGCCGGCAGTCGACAGGGCTTTTGGCTTTTTGCGATTACAGGCCAAGTTTGTTGACTCGTTGACCTTGATGGTATAAAGTGCAAACGCAAACCTTTGAACTCTATAAAAATTAATATAAACTAGAGGGGCATTAAATAATTATCCCAAAATTTAATTATAAAGAATAGTCACGGCGGTATACGCATCTCGATCATTAAAAAGTCTGTTCTCTGGATTAGATTTAGGGGTAGGGTTTGCGGTATAAGCACTAGAGGCCGGAGAACAGAGAATAAAAATGGAAAAAGGAAATGAGAAAGTGATGAGTTTGGTGCAATTGCCACAGAAAGCCATTAAAGATGTGCAGTTTAAGTTGAAGGAATTGGAGAATGGTTACAAGTCGTGGTTGGCGAAGCAGTCGTTGCCGGTCGAGGCGGCCATTGTGACTGCCACCACGGCGATCAACGGTGCTGCAATTGGTGCTTTTTTGGGAGTTATGACGCAAGACCTTACTTCCTCTTTACCCACTCCACCGCCTCAGTCTTCCCTCAATCCTGACGCCGTAGCTCCTTTCCAGCAAGTCCAGGTTCAACTAAGTAATTAGTTAATTAACTAATTAATTAATAAATTGTGTTTGAAGCCTTTCTTTCAAAATGATTGTAGTTCTCTTGCTTGCTTACGTTCAGGCTGTAGCTGGGGGTCCTTTGGTCCAAGCTCGTAACTTTGCTGTCATCACTGGTGTCAATGCTGGAATATCATGTGTCATGAAAAGACTCAGAGGCAAGGAGGATTTGCAGTCTAGGTGAGCTGAAACAATAACCTATAAAAGTCAAAAGTACTTAGAAGACTCATAATATGAAATTGTTGAAAATCTCAACCTCCTAGAGGTTTTAACTTTTAATCTTCATTAAAAATAGCTCAATATTAGTGCCTTGATATCTCTATGTGTAATTTATTGGCTTACGTTACATCCACTGATTGTAGCATGCTAAAGATTAACATGTTGGCATTAATTGTCAATGATTGATTTCATGAGTGCAAGTACTTTCCTGAAGGCTTTTGATTTCATGTGTGCGGTACTTTCCTGAAGGCTTGATATTAAATATTTGATTATCTTTCCAAGAATTTATAGGTAACTTAAAGCAACTTATAGAATAAAATCTATGAGGTTAATGATGAAGCACATGCAATGCATTCAATGGTTTTAGCAATAGTTGGTTTCTTTTCTCTCTAACTGTATCTGTTAAGCCTACTCAGGACAGGGTCAGTGGTTATCTGCCTCCTTTGGATTCATGTATATCCACCCCCAATTAAATCAGGATCTCCACATAACCTTATCATGTGTCATTTCTTAAATTGACAGTATTTTAAAGAGGCTTCTGTTTGGAAATGCTCATGCTTCAGCCTTGTCAATTCTTCAAACTTGTTTATATTAAACTTTACAATGCTAAATTGACTTATTTGCATACTAGCAAAACGTATGGAATGATTTTGGTCATGGTTGTGTGCTAATCTTTAGACTGTTATTGACAAAGCATGTACATGATTAGTCTATGTGGTTGCAACAGATAGAGATTGTACTTGGAGACGGTTGTCTTCGTTTTCTTTCCATTACTTTCTCCACTTCCTCTCTTTCTCTCTCTATTTTTATTTTTGTCGTTCTACATCTTAGAGGAGGCATTCTTTCTTTGTTTATTGAAAACGTCATTTGAGAGATAGAAAAAACATGATTCTAAAATGAGAAGGTGGTAGACATAAATGCAGAGGACGAGAGTGTAATGATGCAATATCAATAATGGATCTAATGTATGACAACCTGGCAAGATTAAGAACCTATTCGGTAGTTTTCTTAGTTTTGATGGATTAGGTTCTACTTGACTTATGCTGCAAGAACCCCGGTTTTTTCTTCCCATCAAATAACTTTTACTTGACTTATTTGAGTCAGATATGGTTTGCATGCCTTGACTTATTTTATTTCTGAGGATCTGGAATACTTATTGAAGTAGATTACTTCATTTATTAAGTATAAATTTCTGCTAACCTATTTTATTTAAGAATTGGCCATTTAGTAGGGCTGTATGCTTTATTGTTAGACTCTAAATCTTTATGAATAATGGAATAGAGAAATATTGAATTTCCCCCGTTAAATTCCTTGTATTTTTCTTTTCTTTCTATCACTAAATTTTACCTTTGCTTTTTCAGAATTCCTTCCCTTCTCTTTTTTGGTTCTCTTCTCAAGGTTCCAATCAAAAACCTTTTGAACATGGCACATACCTTTTCTCTTTTTCAAAATTTATTGCAAAAAACCAAAGTACTTGATCCTCCCACACGGGCCTGCATGTTGCTATCACTACTATGGTCTTGCCACAAACAATCACCATCGTCCTCATCCAAAGTCAAGGATTCAAGAATTCCCCTATTGAATCCCTGCCAATAAATTAAAATAAAAAAAGAAGAGATAAAGACCCTAACGCCAGAAATATTCAACCAGGTATATTATTTGCTGCCATTGCTTTTTATTAACTTAGTGGATGTCCACCACCATTATACTAGCAATGTGACAAAGCTGAATCCTCAGTCTTCGAAGCTTGCCACCCTAAAATTCACTGTACTCATGCTTTTGTTTCATGAGCTTGTTTTTGTCAGCCAACTTTGAATCTATTGCCATTCATCACTGACAGACATTACACATCCCTGTCATATCTATTGTTGGACATGACTATCATGGTTAAAGTGGCATTCTTTCATAGCTCAGAGGAAACTCTTGCCCCCCAGCATCCCTTCTCTGCCCTGTCTGTTTCTCTTTGGACCTTTTCTTTTTGTTCTGGATTTTGCTATGGTGATTTTCAGGTTCCATATTTGATATAGGTTTGTTATTTAAGAAAGTGCTAAAGAAATTGGTCCTGCTTGACTGTGTTTTTTCCTTTCTTGAAGGTTGATTTCTTGTAATTAATTTTATTAAGTTGCTTTTGCAGTGTGGTGGCAGCTTTTGGTTCTGGGGCAGCGTTTTCTTTAGTGAGTGGCATGGGTGGTGCAAATCCAGCAGTGAATGCCTTCACTTCTGGACTTCTTTTTGCAATATTTCAAGGTTGCTCTTTCAAGGTAAGTGCTGATCATTTTGAGGAAGGATTTAATTATTTCAGTAGAAACTCAAATGGTACAGCATGTTCACTTCGTGTTTGAGTAACATTGTAGTATATTTAGGAGCATGTACTGGAATTATAATATCTCTTTGATGACATGCCAAAGAATGAAAATTTTTGGCAACTGAAAATTATCATCTGCAAATGAGGTTCCTTACGATGTCTTAGTTTTAAATTTTGGGAGTGTAATATTCATTAGCCTATAATTTATGGATCTTATCTATGCTGAGAACAAATTACATATGACCATTCAGATAGGTGAGATGTGGCAATCAACGCAGCGGCCCACTGCTGACGATGTGTATTATGCCAGAACAAGAGGCATGCTGGATAAGCTTGGCCTGCAGAATTACACAAAAAATTTTAAGAGAGGCTTGTTAACGGATAGCACTTTGCCTTTGCTAACTGATAGGCAAGTAGTTAAATCTTTGTTCGATTAAATTTTTATCATATATGTTGCATACTGTACATATTGCGTAATTTTATGTTCTGATATCTTCAACTGTCATTATGTGTTTCAGTGCTCTTAGAGATGTGAGAATCCCTCCTGGACCAAGGCTTCTTATTCTTGATCACATTCAGAGGTCTGTTAATTGTCCATGAATAATACCATTGACCCTTGAATCATTGATTTTGTCTCACTTGTGATGATGAAAAAAATTTTGTCTTTAGGGACCCTGAGCTGAAAAAGAGTCGATGAAGCTGTGGCTGAACTAATTATGTCAAACTTGTTTAGCATTGAAGAGTACCTTTCTATTTATGGTATTTGTTTCAGGGTAATAGTTTTTACATTTTAGTTTCTAGTTTGTTGGTATGATACAATTGCTACTGTTAAATAATTTCTTCAAACCTAATGGCAGATTTGAAATTTTGCTTTGATTTCATCTGCAAGTGTTTAACATGATAAATTAGTAGTTTTCTTGAGGCAGCTGGAGTGATCATCTAGCTATAGTGTTGCAGTGGATGCGATTATGCCATTTTTGGTAATATTAATATGTATGGGGTGTGTTTTGCGTATGGGATTAGACAGCATTGCATTAACTTTTAAAGCTGCATTGTGGCGTAATTAGTGTATTAGGCAACCCACCCCCAACCACCCCCCCCCTCCCCCCGGCGGGGGCTTGTGTGGGTTACAAAAATTAATAAATTAACAAATTACAAATATTATTGATGAATGTAAGGTTATTGGAATAGTGTCGGCCTTGACGAGGGACTACTGCAGCCAATGATGACCGCCTTCTGCCATTGTTGTCGCTTAGTGACCGTGATGTATTTTGACCTAAAATTTTGGTATTATTGGAATCTTTATCTCTGGATCTGTACAACAATGTTGTGAAGGAGGTTTCTTCTTAAATCTATCGTTAAAGTCTTAGATTACATAAATTGGATTGCAAATTTCCAGCAAACAAAAATTTATCTTCTGATGGTAGTTGTGATGCTGCATAGATTTGGCGATGAAGATTCTAATGGTATAAAAATTTCATTCAAAAGATAATAGAATACATTGTAAAACTTTCATTCAAAAGATACTAGAATACAATGGTTGATGCGACGTACAAGGTAGCCAGGGGGCGGTCGTTGGCGGTCACTGTGGCAAAAATCATTACTTTAATTAATAAATTTAACATGAGCAATAATAAACGCTTAAATTATTTTCAATTGAAATAAGATACACTATTATCAGTTAATAAACTATTATATTATATTATCAAAGTATTATAACATAATATTGTATTATAATATAATACAATTATCGATTCGTATTTTTGGTTCGGTGCAAAATCGAACTGAATTGAATACACACAAAGACATGCTTCAATCAAGAGTCTTGGATTTGTTAATATTTGGAAAAATTATTAAATCGTATGGTTTAAGAGTGTAATAGCCGTAAAAAGCATTAAATCACATGGCTTAGTAGTGCAATGAATTATACTACCAAACCGTGTGGTTTAACATTTCAGACTTTAATAAAATATGGGATCTTGAAGTAGATCAGCATATGTTCCATAAACCCCCAAGTCGGTTATCTTCCCTTTCAATTCCACCGTTTGTCTTGGAGCTGTCTTCTTTAGCTATTAGCAACTCCTTGTTGTGTCATAGATATTGTATCGTCATCCTTGTTCACACATTCTCACTGCTCGTCACATTGCAAAGTCATGTCATTGACGTTGCCGTCTCCGTATCATCCTATTGTGGAGGTTGCTTCCTGCTTCTTGTTGCTTCTTTGTAGATTACATCAAGGTGAAGATGAGTATCGACAAATATTGATTAATTGTAATTACATGAGTATTTTGTAGAAAGCATGGAGTGGTTATAATTAAATTAGGTTTGCTTAAAACAATTAAATTTAGGTGAAAGTTGAAAATTTTTGCTGGTTAAAGGGGAAAAAAACCTAAATCATTCAATTTGGTTCTTTGGTTTGCTTTCAATTTTGAGGAACTAAATTGGGTGAACCTTATGAATTGCACATCCACAACGACTTTTCCAATGCTGATCAATAGTGTGGCTAAAGGTCTAATGTATCCTCAAAGAAAATTAAGACAAAGATGTCCTTTATCACCATATCTTTTCATTATTTATGCAATTGTCTTTTCAAATTTGCTCATGCAGGCAGAAAAATACAAGCTAATTCACGAATTGAGTTTTAGCATAGTCTTCTCCATTTCTTCTACTCTATTTGTAGATGATAGCTTGATCTTTTCCAGGGCTTCTAGTGAAGATTGCAAAACCCTAAAAAAGGCTTTTAATGCTTATGTTGCTGCTTCGGTTGAGAATTTCAACAATGAGAAATCTTCAATGTTTTTCAGCAGTAACACAAATTTGAGACAGGTGGAGGAGATCAAAAGCATTTTTAACCTGAGTGTAGTTTCAAGACATGAGAAGTACATTGTTCCACTATCCATGGTAGGGAGAAGGAAGATTTGTTTCTTTAATGACATCGAATTAAGAGTCCTCAGCAAGTTATCTAGCTTGCCATGCAAAATTTTTTTCTTGTGGAGGAAAGGAAGTGCTTATCAAAGCTATAGCTTAAGTTGTGCCTCCATATGCAATGGGTGTTTTCAAAACACGTCAAAGCATTTGTGAAGACATCCAAAAAGCTATAGCTGGATTTTGGTGGGGTGCCTAAAAAAATCACAGAAGTATTCATTATGGAAGATGAGAGAGATTGTGTCGTGCCAAAACAAGGGGAGGCTTGGGTTTCAAAGATGTTTCTGGCTTTAGTCATGCCTTAATTGCTGAAGCATGGATGGAGGATCATGCAAAATCCAGAGGCTTTGATGACACAAATTTTGAAAGCCAGGTATTTCAAGCATTCAAGTTTTATGGAAGCAAAGTTGGGCTCAAATCCTTCTTTCATGTAGAAAAAGTATTTTGCGGGGCAGGCAAATCCTCTAAGGATAAAGATGGAGGATTGGTAATGGAAAACAAGTTTATGTTTAAAAAAATAATTGGATTCCAAAGCCTGAAACTCTATAACCAATCTCCCATCAGACTTTGGCCCGCATGTTCTGTTGTACCTGACTTGATTAGCAACCAATAGTAGAAGAAAGATGTTATTGCTCAGAATTTTATGGAAGATGATGTAGCAAGGATTTTAAGAATTCCACTCCCAAGGTCTCTATAGCTGGCTCAGCTAATATGGCATTTTGACAAGCATGGTAACTACTTAGGGACCGTTTAGGATTACTTTTGGGAGGCTTAAATGTGATTTTGAAAATCTAAAAATTAATTTTAGTTTTGATAAAAAAAAAATCAAAATCACTTTTGTCAAAATCAACCCCCCCTATAACCGATTTTGAAAAGTAGGGAAGGAGTGGCTTTTAAATTCTAATTTTAAGTATCAATTTTATCCTTTGATACAATTTTATAAATATCCTTATAATTATTACCTAAACCAAAATAATTCTTATTCAAATTGGAAACAAAATCAATATTTTAATAAATTTTTATTATAATTCATCAATAAAATTTTATTAATATCAAATTGTTAGTTGAATTATTATTAAATTTGTTTCACTATATTATAAATTTAATTATAAATTATCTTAAGATAAAAAATAAAATCAGTATATTATAAATTTTATTTTTACTAAAAATTATTATAAGCCATAATTGAAAATATTATAGGTACATGTTTTTATATGTATAAATAAATTTTATCTTACATTATATACATTTTAGTCATTTATTTCTCTCAACAGTTTAATAGTAAAATTTATCAAACGTCCATAACTGCTTTCAAAACTTACAGTACTTTTAAAAATAATATTTATCAAATACTTAATTAATTATCTTCACAACTGATTATTTTTACAGCCTAACTAACAACAATTATTTTAAAAGGTACAACATTCCCAAATTGGCCCTCAATCAAGAGCGGGTTATCAAATTGCAGTAAAGTTGAAGTACACAAAGATTGCGGTAAGACAAATCAAAACACGTGGGAGGTTATTTGGTCTAAAATCCGAAAAGAATCAAGGTGTTTATAGAGAGCTGCTCAAAACTTGTTGCATATAGACTACAGTCTCTGTAGAGGAAGGTCATCAAGGAACCTATGTGTAGGTGTCAGAGAGAGTGAAGACATCTTTCATGCCTTAATGAGATGTAAGCATGCTTTAAAGGCTTGGAAATTAACTAAATTCTATCAACGCATCAAGCAGTTGGCCCAACAAGACGTGTTAAGTGCTCTTGAGGCGGTGACAAGCGAGTAAGAAGAAGGCGATAATTGTTGTGTGTTGGTCTATATGGTATTCAAGGATGAGATGGTCTGGATGTTATTCAAGGAATCTTCTCATCTTTGAAGGTAAGAGAGAAGATTCTCAATTTTTGGTTGCAATAGCTATAGGGATTGTGGACTCATATCGAAAAATTAAAATTCTAGCTGATCAAATAATCTCCAAGTATTAAAGCATCAACCAAAAAGCATGGATGCCTCCTCCTAGTGGGTTGAATGAAGTGGATGTTGATGCTGCCATTAGACATTCAAATTGGATAGCAGGATTGGGAGTGGTTATCAGAGATTCCATGGGCAAATTTGTAGTAGCTGCTGTTAACATTTAAATGTTCTTTTTATTGATTTTGATGATAACAAACCTTTTTGATAAATATGTTGGAGTTTTCATAATAAAAAATATTTTCTTAAAAGCAAGAATTTTTCTATAAGTGTTTACAAGTTTTTGATAAACTGGAACATCTCTGCTAAAATGTGCATTTCTGGGAATAATCGGTGAACCGTTACTTTTAACGGTTAACCGATAAAATGCAGAGAAGGGTTATTGTCTAAGGCTTCAACCGATTATTTTATAACCTGCCAAAAATCAGCCACTGGATTTAAACGGCTAACCGTTTATTTTAACGGTTAACTGTTTATGGTAAAGCTTAATCTTTCTGCTAAGAAAAGGGTTATTTCTTAAGCCTTAACCGTTAAGTATTTTTGTGTTATAAGTTACTAGAAGTAAACGGCGAACCGTTAATATTAACGACTAACCGATAATATTCAGAAAGGACTTTTTATGTTAATCTCTTACCGTTTAAAGCAAACCGGTTAAGCTTGTTGGTTTAAAGGTTACTGGAAATAACCGGTGAACCGTTAACTCATAACAACTAACCGATAATTTTCAAAGAGGCATACTTTGTTAATCCTTCACCGTTTAGTGAGAATGGTTAGTTGAAATGTGTTGTGCATGTTTCTGGACTTTACCAGCGAATCGTTAACGGGTAAACGGCTAACCGATAATTTCCAGCATGTTATTGTTTGCTAATCCTTAACCGTTTAGCAAGAACGGATAAAAGATTTTTGTTGTGCAAGTATCTGGCTTTTAACGGCGAAAGGGTAATGACAAACGGTCAACGTTTGTTGAAATTCAGCAGTAATTTTGACCGGTATGACGGTTAATCGTTAACGGTTAACGGCGATTCGTTTTCTGGCGAAAAAGGCTATAACGGCTAGTTTTCTGCTCCAACTATAAATAAGCTCATTCAAATCAAATCAAAGGTTGATCACAACACGACCATTGAGCTTATAATTGAGAATACAATCTTTATTGAGTTTTAAACACTTTCTCTCTTCATCTTATTCACACATTGGGTATTAATTTGTAATCTTAAATATTGTGTGTGAGAAAAACAATTTGCAATCTTTTGCTTTGAGTGTTTAAAAGTGTTGGGATACACTTGGGTTAAGAGATTGGGGATAATCTCTTCTTGTAAAGGTTTATTGACACCTTAGAAGTCAATTGTAATCTTTTGAAGCCTTGGAGGCTTGCTTAGTGGAATCCGCAAGCCCGGTGTGCTTGGAGGCGTGGACGTAGGCGGGGATAGGCGAACCACGTAAAAATCATTGTGTTTGATCTCTCTTACCCTATCTCTTTACTTTTCATTGCACATTAATTTGTTTATTTCGAATTTGATTGCTTAGTTTTTATTTCATTAAATTTTAGTTGCTTATTTTTTAAAAACTCAATTCACCCCCCCTCTTGGGTTGCTTAGTTAGTATTTCATTTGGTATCAAAGCTTGGTTTTCTTGTTAAGTCTTAACCGTCTAAAGTAAAAGATCCATGGCAACTCAAAATGATTCAACCTTTAGGGAAGGACAATCTCGTCCCGAGATGTAAGTGCAATAACTGAGCTTGAGAAAGCATTCACAGCGGAAATCTCATCTCCTGGACCTGGTCCTCTTTGACGGTAATGACTACCCATATTGGAAAACTAGGATGAGAATTTACATGCAAGCCCTAGACTACGAAATTTGGAAGGTTGTTTGTGATGGTCCTTTTATGCCTTTGACAAAAAATGAAGTTGGGGAAGATATTCCAAAACCTTCACGGGAATGGAATGAATTGGAAAAGAGAAAAGCTTCTCTAAACTCCAAAGCTATGAATGCCCTATTTTGTGCATTAGTTAAGAAAGAGTTTCATAGAGTGTCAAGTTGTGAAAGTGCTCATGAAATTTGGCACAAACTTGAAGTTGTCTATGAAGGCACAAATCAAGTGAAAGAGTAAAAAATTAGTAGATAAACTAGACAATATGAGTTGTTCCAAATGGAACAAAATGAGAGTGTGTACTCTATGTATACTAGATTTACGGACATAGTGAACACCCTAGGAGCCCTAGGAAAGACTTTCTCAAATAGTGAGAAAGTTAAGAAAATCATTAGGTCCTTACCTAAGGAATGGAGACAAAAAAGAACCGCTATCGAGGAAGCCAAAGATTTAAACATTCTTCACATTGATTTAATTGGTTCTCTTATATCTTATGAAGAAGATTTGGCAGCTAAAAGGAAATGAAGAAGAAGAAAAGCATTGCTCTCAAAGCTTCAAAACATGAGAGTGATGGGGAAAGTGAACCGGACGATGAAGAATTAGCTATTCTAGCAAGGAGATTCAGAAAGTTCTTCAAGAAAATCGGTGACCGAAGAAAATTTAAAGACTTCAAGAACCAAAAGGAGAAGAAGGAAGCAATCAAATGCTATGAGTACAAGAAGCCTGGCCATATAAGATCGGAATGCCCTCTTCTCAACAAGTTTAAGAAGAAAGCAATGGTGGCTACGTGGGACGATAGCGATGAAGAAACGAGTGATGATGAAGAGCATCAAGAAATGGCAAATCTAGCTCTTATGGCAATTGGAGATGAATCAAATGATGAATTAGATGAGGTAAATGATCTTCCTACTTATGATGAGTTACATGATGCCTTTAAAGAATTGCATGATGAATTGATGAAAATTGGTAAAAAGAATGTTTACCTTAAAAAGAAGATGGTAGAGCTTAAAAATGAAAATGATTCATTTAGTGCTAAGATTACATGCCTTGAATTAGAGAATAAAATATTGCTTGATAAAATTACTTTATTTGAGAATTCTAGCACTTCACATGAGCATCTAGAATCACATGTGAATGACTTGAAAAATGAAAATGAATTACTTAGAAAGAAGAGCAATGATCTAAATGAAATTGCACAAATGGACAAAAGATGTTAGATAACTTGCTAAATTCACAAAAGTGTGTGTTTGACAAAGGAGGGATTGGTTATAAACCAAATTTGAAACAAAAATATTACAAGAGTTATTTTGTGAAAAGTAGTAATGAAGTTGTATGTCATTATTGTAATCAAGATGGTCATATGAAAAATAGATGCATAGTAAAAAGAAATGTATATTATGGTATGAAATATATTTGGGTTCCAAAAGGAACCATTGCTAACACTCAAGGACCCAAAAAGGTTTAGGTACCTAAAACTTGAGATTTTTTCTGCAGGACTTAAAGAAGAAAAAGAATAAATGGTTCTTGGATAGTGGATGTTCAAGAAACATGACCGGAAACTATGCATGGTTTTCAAGTTTCACCAAAATAAAAAACGGTGGAGATGTTTCTTTTGGAGATAATTCAAAAGGGAAGATTCTTGGAATTGGAAATGTCGGTAAGACTTCATCAACCTTAATTGAAAATGTATGCTTAGTTGAAAATTTGAAACACAACTTCATTAGTATTAGTCAATTGTGTGACAAAGGTTATAAAGTGGTTTTTAATAAGTCTAGATGTATTATTGAAGATGCATGTGATGGAAAGGTTTTATTTGCTGGAAATAGATGTGGTAATGTTTATACCATTGGCATAAAAGTTGCTTCTATCCATGATAAATGTTTTTCAGCTTTACATGATGATAGTTGGTTATGGCATAGAAGATTAGGTCATGCAAACATGAAATTGATTTAAAAAATTTTAAAAAATGATTTGGTTAAAGGACTTCCAAAAATCAATTTTCAAAAGGATAAAATTTGTGAAGCTTGTCAATTTGGAAAATAAATCAAATTTTCTTTCAAAAACAAGAATCATGTTTCTACTTCAAAACCTCTTCAACTACTTCACATGGATTTGTTTGGTCCATCTAGATATGCAAGCTTAAATGGCAAGTATTATGCATTTGTAATTGTAGATGATTACTCTAGATACACATGGGTATTGTTCTTAGTTAATAAGGATGATGCTTTTAAAATTTTCTGTAAAAAGGTTCAAAATGAAAAATGTTATTCTATTTCTTGCATTAGAAGTGATCATGGTAGAGAATTTGAAAATTATGCATTTGAGTCTTTTTGCAATGACGTAGGCATAGAGCATCAATTTTCATCACCTAGAACTCCACAACAAAATGCAGTTGTTGAGAGAAAGAATAGATCTATTCAAGAAATGGCCAGGATTATATTGAATGAAAATGCATTACCTAAGTATTTTTGGGCCGAAGCCGTCAACACTGCTTGTTATGTCTTAAATTGGGTGTTGATTAGATCTCTTCTTAATAAAACTCTTTATGAGCTTTGGAAAGATAGAAAACCCAATATTGGTTATTTCAAAGTCTTTGGATGTAAATGTTTTATTTTGAACACAAAAGACAATCTTGGTAAATTTGATCCAAAATTCGATGTTGGTATTTTTCTTGGGTATTCAAACTCAAGCAAAGCTTTTAGAGTTTATAATAAAAGAACCTTGGTTGTGGAAGAGTCTATGCATGTTTCTTTTGATGAGTCTAACCCCTCCTCTGCGGAGAAAGGAGTTGTTAATAATGATGCAGATGGAGAGTTACTAGAAGAATCATCAAAGAATGAACAAGAGAATGCACCACAAGAAAATCAAGAGGATGATCAAGAAGAGCAAAGAAATATGGAGCAGCAAGAAGGTATTATTCAAACACTCCCCAAGGAGTGGAGGTATGTTTCTTCTCACCCTTCGGATGCGATTTTAGGAGATCCATCTAGAGGCGTTACAACTAGATCATCACTTAGGAACACATGTGAGCATGCTGTATTTATTTCTCAAATTGAACCAAAATCCTTTGCGGATGCAGAAAATGATGAATCTTGGATTATGGCAATGCAAGAGGAATTAAATCAATTTGAGAGAAATAATGTGTGGGAATTAGTTCCTGAACCGGAACATTAATCCATCACAGGTACTAAATGGGTATTTAGAAACAAGATGGATGAATCCGGTGTGGTTGTAAGGAATAAGGCTAGATTAGTGGCTCAAGGATACAACCAAAAAGAAGGAATTAATTTTGACGAAACATTTGCTCCTGTAGCTAGATTAGAATCCATTAGAATGTTAGCATGCGCATGTCATAAGGATTTCATTTTATTTCAAATGGATGTTAAAAGTGTCTTTCTAAATGGTTATATTATGAAGGAAGTTTATGTGAAACAACCCTTCGGTTTTGAAAATGAAAAATTTCCAAATCATGTGTATAAGTTGTCTAAAGCTTTGTATGGATTAAAGCAAGCACCTAGAGCTTGGTATGATAGGCATAAAAATTTCTTGTTGGATAACGGTTTTTCAATGGGTAAAGTGGATACTACTCTCTTTGTTAAGAATAAAAATCAAGATATACTTGTTGTTCAAATTTATGTTGATGATATTATCTTTGGTTCTACTAATGAGTCCTTGTGCAAGGATTTTTCATCTTGTATGGGTAAGGAATTTGAAATGAGCATGATGAGAGAATTTAAGTATTTCCTTGGACTTCAAATCAAGTAAAATAATGAGGGAATCTTCATCAATCAAGCCAAATATGTCAAAGATTTGCTCAAGAGATTTGGAATTGATGAGTCAAATACTAAGAGCACTCCAATGAGCACAACAATCAAGCTCGACAAAGATGAAAAAGGTAAAGAAGTTGATATTAAAAAATATCGAGATATGATCGACTCTTTACTTTACTTAACCGCAAGTAGACCCGATATCATGTTTAGTGTATGTTTGTGTGCAAGATTTCAATCATGTCCCAAGAAATCTCATTTGCTTGCTGTTAAAAGAATTTTTCGTTATTTGAGTGGAACCATAGAACTTGGCCTTTTGTATCCTAGAGGAACTCATATAGATTTAGCATGTTTTTCGGATGCGGATTTTATCGGTTATAAAGTTGATAGGAAAAGCACAAGTGGAACTTGTCATATACTAGGTCACTCACTTGTTTCATGGTTTAGTAAGAAACAAAACTCAGTTGCACTTTCAACCATTGATGCGGAATGTATTACCGCTAGTAGTTGTTGTGCACAAGCTCTTTGGATGAAACAAACACTTAGAAACTATGGTATTAATCTTGAACAAATTCCCATTAAGTGTGACAATACTAGTGCTATAAATCTTTCAAAGAATCTCATTCAGCACTCTAGAACCAAACATATAGAAATTAGACATCATTTCTTGAGAGATCATGTTCAAAAGGGTGACATTGCATTGGAGTTTATTTCTATGGAAAAACAACTCGCTGATATTTTTACAAAACCTCTTTGCAAAGAACAATTTTTAAACATTCGGCATGAACTTGGGATGATGAAATTTTCACATTAATATTTCTAAATATGATATTGAATCTATTCAATAACTTAATTTATGATATGATGTTTTAATATCTTTGAAATACTTGAGTATGATGTACTAATATTGTGTATGTATGTTTTGTATAGATTAATTGTTTTAAAACATATATGTTCATGAATTTTGCATTAAAATGGCCTTAGAGCATTTTTAATATCAAAGTCATGATCTTGATTTGTTATCTTTGATGGCCGGATATTGAATCAAATGTGCGAAACAACAAATAAAATAAACGGATAACCGTTTTTCTCATAAACGGTTCACCGTTTATTTCCAGAAACTGGGAGATTCTGATTGCTCTCTACTTTCTCACCGTTTGTCATTAACGGTAAACCATTTAGAAACAGAGAGCTCCCTTAACTTACCCTTTCACCGTTTACCCTTACCTGTTAACCGTTTTCTTATTCTAAGCTTACTGGAAGTTAACCCTTTCTGATTTATAGCCGTTTTCAGTATATAAGCAGTCACAGGTTTCCTCTTCGTCTTCACTTAACCTCTCACCGTTTCTGCCATAACCGCGAACCCTAAGCTTTCCCTCTCTTTCCTTCTTCATTTTTCTCCATTTTCACATCAAATCTCACCAATAGAACTCTTCCTAATCACTCTTAGAGTGATTCTACCGATTCAAATCTTCAAATCTCGTCCAAAATTAAAAATTCCCAAATCAAAACCCTAAGGGCAGCCGACTGGTCTTTGTCCATTTTGATACATTTTTTCGTCATTTCTTGCCAAATTGAACCTAAAATTCTCTTCCTCTACTCCCTCTGAACTCCATAATCAATCCTTTTAATCTCAAATCCATCTTCCGAACGTGTTCTTCTCAATATCATAACTGAGTCATCTCAGAGGCCTCGGAGAAGGAAACATACATCTTCTGTCAACCCCATACCACCACGGGAACCATCCGAATTCGAAAGGCTTCACTTCCCTACAGCACCTTTGCGCAAACGCTTTGAGAATCAATTTATGGGCCGACAGGTACTCGATTCTTATTTTGTGGATATAGATGATTTTAAGGATTTGATTGTATGTGATAGGACTGTTAGCAACATGCTTAGACCTTCGGAATCCGCTATAGACTTTGATGATAGAGTTTATTCTAATTTAGTTAGAGTTTTCTACTCTAATATGGAACTATCCGCAACTTGTTTAGATAGGATTGTTATTCTTGTTGGCGGTGTATCCATTGATTTTGATGTTGAGTTTTTGAACACTGTCATACTTGAAATTTCGGATGAGGGTCATACTTTTTATACCTCTAGAAAAATCCTATCATTTGATGATTTTGTCCACCATGAGGGTGTGCGTAATATCCGTCGTCGTAGGGATTTGAGTGATGATATTTGTAGTCTTCCCTTTCGGTCTCAGCTGCTACCTTTTCAAGTTCGTATTCTCCATTCTATTCTGCAGCATATTGTTACCCGTAGGAGAGGTCACACGGATGAGGTAACTCATTTAGATGTCGGGTTATTGGATAGTCTTCTTAGTGGCCGACCTGTTAACCTTGGGTATATTATTGTGTGCCACATGTTGACCACTCCGGCGGTTACTCACCGCTTGCTTCCCTATGGTAGTCTTATCACCAAGATTTTGTTGCACTTCACGTGCAAATTAGGGATGTTGTGTATAAGGAGCCCAAACGAATTGGTAGGGATGCCATGAGTAGCATAGGCTTTACTAGGAGGAACGGGCAATGGCTCAAGACCGCAAACGCCAAGAATCGGGACACCTTGATTGCTTTTGAGGATGATCGGATGCTTAACGACATCTATACTCCCAATCAACTTTCTGACTTCAGACTTGGAGCTCATCCTCCACCTTCTCGTCGTCGAGATGCTCCTCCGCCATCAGTCCCTTCTGGTTCTACCGCGCCTGAGGTGGATACTGACATTCCTTCTGCTCCCGAGCCTCCTCCAGCATCTGAGCAGCCCTCTGCTCCTCAGCAGCCTCCAGCTCCAGTTCAGCCCCCTATTTCTGACATTTTACAGCAGCTAGTTGCTGATGTTCGCCATATTTCTGAGCGCCAGCAGCTGATTCTTGATCGTATGGACGCTATTACTCACGATCAGCAGCAGCTCCGGTCTCAGGTTCAGACATTTCAGGAGCAGAGCATTGATCATCAGTATGAGATCATTGCTGCACAGCGACAGATTCTGGGGTATTTTGGGTTTGACCCTGGCAGCACCTCTGCAGGAGCCCCCTCTTCGCGACCTACTTCGGCACTTATCTCTTCAGCACCTACTTCTTCGGCTCCTACTTCTACACGGCCTTCCGCTTCGAGACCCCCCTCTTCACGACCCACTTCTACGCGACCTCCCGCTTCGCGGCGAGCTTCTTAGTTTTCTGTTCTTTTCTGTTTCGCACATATATTTTATGTTTTGACTATACTATGATATATATATATTTTTTTTGCATTCTTCATTCTTGTTGATCTTGTTGATTGATATTTGCTATGGATGTTTCTCTCTATCTTTTCTTTTTGTGTGAATTGAATGGTTTTGGAGATGTTGGGTTGTGAAATGCTTGATTTGATATCTTTGGGAGTGCTTTGCCCTCATGATTGTATTTCACGATTTCGCCATTTTTCAAGGGAAACTCTGCCAAAATTTTTGCTCTTCTATTTCTCTCATGCTTCTTTTTCTAAAGTTTTGTTTTTGATGATGAATGGGGAGAGATCTTATACTTATTTTTTGAAAAACTGTTTTGCAAACATCCTATAATGACAAAACTGCTTTTAGTCATATAGGTAGGGGGAGCATATAGTTAGGGGAAGCCAAAGTTTGTCATCATCAAAAAGGGGGAGATTGTTAACATGTAAATATTTTTTTTATTGATTTTGATGATAACAAACCTTTTTGATAAATATGTTGGAGTTTTCATAATAACAAATATTTTCTTAAAAGCCAGAATTTTTCTATAAGTGTTTACAAGTTTTTGATAAACTGAAACATCTCTGCAAAAATGTATATTTCTAGAAATAATCGGTGAACCGTTAATTTTAACGGTTAACCGATAAAATGCAGAGAAGGGTTATTGTCTAAGGCTTCAACCGATTGTTTTATAACCTGCCAAAAATCAGCCACTGGATTTAAACGGCTAACCGTTTATGGTAAAGCTTAATCTTTCTACTAAATAAAAAGTGGTTATTTCTTAAGCCTTAACCGTTAAACATTTTTGTGTTATAAGTTATTGGAATTAAACGGCGAATCGTTAATTTTAACGGTTAACCGATAATATTCAGAAAGGACTTTTTACGTTAATCTCTTACCGTTTAAAGCAAACCGGTTAAGCTTGTTGGTTTAAAGGTTACTGAAAATAACCGGTGAACCGTTAATCATAACGGCTAACCGATAATTTCCAGAGAGGCATACTTTGTTAATCCTTAACCGTTTAGTGAGAATGGTTAGTTGAAATGTGTTGTGCATGTTTCTGGAATTTACTGGCCAACCGTTAATGGGTAAACGGCTAACCGATAATTTCTGGTATGTTATTGTTTGCTAATCCTTAACCGTTTAGCAAGAACGGATAGAAGATTTTTGTTGTGCAGGTCTCTAGTTTTTAACGGCGAAAGGGTAATGACAAACGGTCAACCGTTTATTTGAAATTCAGCCCAACGGTAACTTTGACCAGCGCAAACGGTTAACCGTTAACGATTAACGGCGCTCCGTTTTCTAGCAAAAAGCTATAACGGCTAGTTTTCTGCTCCAACTATAAATAAGTTCATTCAAATCAAATCAAAGGTTGATCACAACACGACCATTGAGCTTATAATTGAGAATACAATCTTTATTGAACTTTAAACACTTTCTCTCTTCATCTTATTCACACATTGGGTATTAATTTGTAATCTTAAATATTGTGTATGAGAAAAATAATTTGTAATCTTTTGCTTTGAGTGTTTGAAAGTGTTGGGATACACTTGGGTCAAGAGATTGGGGATAATCTCTTCTTGTAAAGGTTTATTGACACCTTGGAAGTCAATTGTAATCTTTTGAAGCCTTGGAGGCTTGCTTAGTGGAATCCTTAAGCCCGGTGTGCTTGGAGGCGTGGACGTAGGCGGGAATAGGCGAACCACGTAAAAATCATTGTGTTTGATCTCTCTTACCCTATCTCTTTACTTTTCATTGCACATTAATTTGTTTATTTCGAATTTGATTGCTTAGTTATTATTTCATTAAATTTTAGTTGCTTATTTTTTAAAAACTCAATTCACCCTCCCTCTTGGGTTGCCTAGTTAGTATTTCAGCTGCAATTCAGAGGGTTATTTACAAAGGAAATGTGGATTAGATAGAAGCTAAAGCAGTAAGCTTAGGCATTCAAGTAACTCAAAAAGCTAAATGTTTGCCAATGATTGTTGAATTAGAATCCAAAGAAGTAGTTGATCTCTTCATGATAGGATAGTATGCAAGTCAAAAAATTTTGGACATGAGTCATGATTCAAGCTAGCTTAAAGCTTAAATCGCACAAATTCAACATGTCTCATGAGCTTGCAACACATCTGCTTATGATTTAGTAAAATATAGCATTAGATTATGATACTCTTGTTGTATGGCTAGGAACTTCTCCAACTAAGATTATGGTGTTATTTTCTAAGTTTCATCAATATAAATCTATACTTTCACGTCTAAAAAAAAAAAGATTTCGGTTCAGTTTAGTTCTCGTCAATAGTGCCCAACCCTACTTACATCACCAACGAGTTGGGTTAGTTTTATTTGTGCCACAGTCACTAATGACTAAAAACATGGATGATGTATATTACATAAAAATGTAACTTGACAAATAACTTTATTGTTATTAATTTCCAACTACAAACCTTGAACTCAATGGAACAGTACTAAAAATGGAGATATCGTCCTCAAAGGTGTCTCATCAATGACATCTACAACACTGGAAAAAAAAAACCACCATATATGAAGAAAAACATTAAGAAAATGAGTGCAAGTACTGTGCACCTAGTGCATGGTACCTGTATTTTGTCCGTATATGAGTTGCCCATTAGATCTAACATAACTTGCTTTAGTGGCATGACTGTATTTTCCTTAGTTTTTAACATTGATGTTTTGTATTGTTTTTTGAAAAAGCAAAATAGTCAAAGGTTTGACATATATTTGAATTATTTTTACATTTTTATATTTTCATCAATTGACCTAATTTAACTATTAAAATTAATGATAGTATAAGGGTAATAATTTGCAAAAAATTTTAGTACATAAATCATTTTTTGTTTTTTTTAAAACAACATAATATCAACAATATAGTATAAGGGTAATAATATGTAACAAGAATATATTAATTTATCAACAATATTAATCTATTTTTTGGAAACAACATAAAATCTATTTAATCAATAACAGATATTTTAAATATATAATTAAATTTTAATTTATTAACAATGCTACGACCAAATAACAACGTAAAAAATTTTATAAAGAAATTACCTCTATACAACATTTCTTTTATATATGTACATAAAAAATTTGACATATACTTTGCACCTCCTTTATTATTAAGCTTATATTATTCAACTACTTTGACACTAAAAAATAATCATTTTATCGTTAAATGAATTAAAAGATTATTTTATTCAACAAAATTTTAAAAAATAAAAAATTATATTATAAGGATACCCCTAAATTTAATAAAATAAATAAATCTTAAATCTAATATGTTAATATTTTATAAATATAATTTCATTTAAAAATTATCATTTTAATTTTTTGTAATCATAATTTCATTTGATTTGTGTAGAGAAGTTTCTTTTTTTTTTTGAAAAGAAATTCATTAAGCAAAGGGAATTACAGATTGTTTAATAACCACAGAGGTGGAACAAGAATCCACTCCTGGGGACCTAACATGGAACTGGTTGCCCTTGCCATGGAGTGAGCAGCCAAGTTCGCAGACCGACGCACAAACGAGAATTTCACTTCTCCTATATTCATAGCTAACGCTCTACAATCCTCAATAATTAAACCAAACCCATTTGGACTGGAAATCTTCTCAACCAAAGCGCGGAACACTTGAAGACAATCCATCTCTAAGATAACACAAGGAAACTGCAGCCCTTTAAGCCAACTAAGAGCCTCTCGGATACCAAGAGCTTCAGCCTCCCTTGCTCCAAAAGTTCCTGCCATACCAGCACCACGTGCTGCCAAGAAAACTCCTTCTGAGTTTCGAATCACACAGCCGAACCCAACCTTTCCCTGAGATGCAAATACAGCTGCATCCACATTGCACTTTACCCAACCAAACTTAGGCTTCTCCCAACACAGTGCCCCATGACTCAACCCGTGAGCATCAACATTAACATAAAACAATTGCTTCTTTGCAGCTTGCCACTGATAAAGGAATTGCCCAGCAGAATTAATAACCTGAAAAGATGAGCTAGCTTTGTTGTTCCAAACTTTGTCATTGCGATTAACCCAAATCATCATAGCAAGATTACAATCATCCTTACTGCAACGTTTAAAAATGTAATCAAGCCAATCCAAAAAGGAAGAGCAATGGCCAACAAAACCCACAGGGGAAGAAATCCAACAAACCTTAGCAAAGCTGCATGTAATCAAAGAATGTAGTACAGATTCCTCACAAGCATTACATACGGTACATGTAGAGGGAAGCTCCACCTTTTTAGTTATTAAATTAGCTGCGGTAGGCAGCACATTTTTTGCACCCCGCCAAATGAAGTGCTTAACTTTGTTCGGCACATTCAAGTTCCAGAGTTTTCCCCATACACCCGCATAAGAATCAGGGGTAGCAGAAGATAGCAATTTATAACAGCTTCGAACCGAGTAGCAGCCTCGAGGATCAGCCAACCAATACCACACATCATTATCTCGACGGGAGCTAAGAGGAATTTGCAAAATTAACGCCTTATCTCTTGGGTTGAAAATGTCCGAAACAGCATCATAATCCCATGCTCATTGGTTAGTCAACATTAAGCTACTAACAGGTGCGGCAGCAAGCTCCTCGTGAAGATTTGAAGAAATGAATCCATCTTTAAGATCTAGAAGCCAAGGATCCTTACTGATGGAAATCATATGACCGCTACCAACATGCAACCTACTCCCTTGAATCACCACCTCTTTTGCAGCTAAAATAGAGCGCCAGACATAACTGGGATTATATCCCAAGGAAGCTCGAAAGACAGAAGTTCGCGGGTAGTATCGAGCTTTGAGAATTTTAGCCATAAGAGGATCCGGATGGGTTAAAAGCTTCCACAGCTGCTTTCCTAGCATCGCAATGTTGAAGAAGTGGAGCTGTTTAAAGCCAAGACCACCAAAACCTTTTAGTTTGCACAAAGATGCCCATTTAAACCAAGTAATTCCTTTTCCCCCACTGTGATTGTTCCGCCACCAGAATAAGTTCAGCATCACTTCTAATTCTCGACACAACTCT
Organism: Citropsis articulata; assembly: GCA_030449925.1. Taxonomy (NCBI): domain Eukaryota; kingdom Viridiplantae; phylum Streptophyta; class Magnoliopsida; order Sapindales; family Rutaceae; genus Citropsis; species Citropsis articulata. The sequence goes on along the minus strand of JASUUH010000211.1, from coordinate 16,603,375 downwards.
TTTGGCAGCAGATAAATACTCATAGCATAATTAGGCATAGCTAGTGCCACTGTCTTTAATAAGATCTCTTTGCCAGCCCGAGAGAGCATCCACGTACTCCACCCCTGAAGCCTTTGCCAGAGCTTGTCCCGAATATATTTGAAAAGCTCTTTCTTTTTCCTGCCAATGCAAGATGGAAGGCCAAGATAAGCGGGTAGCGCCAACAGCAAGAATATCGCACACCTGCTGAAGTACACCATCAGACACATTAGCACTAAATGAAATTGAAGACTTATTAAAGTTAACCACTTGTCCAGAAGCTCGACCATACACTGCCAGTATATGCTTAGTTAAGGAAGCCTCATTATTGTTTGCCCGAAAGAAAAAGAAGCTATCATCGGCAAAAAACAAATGAGACACCACTGGAGCGCCTCTCGCAATTCTAACTCCATGAAGCAAGCCCTGTCGTTCTCGGCTTCGAATTAAAGAGCTTAACCCTTCTGCACAAAGAATGAACAAATACGGAGATAGCGGATCCCCTTGACGAAGACCGCGGCCAGGAATAATCGGGCCAATCTCCTTCCCCTCTCGGAGCACATTATATCTGACAGTAGATACACAGAGCATCATTAGAGCCACCCATTTCGCATCAAACCCTAACTTGAGCATCATATCTTGGAGAAAGGTCCATTCAATTCTATCGTACGCCTTAGACATATCAATTTTCAGAGCAGCTACCCCATTTTTTCCTTGCCGTTTTCGCTTCAGAAAATGCATAATTTCAACCGAGATGATTATGTTATCAGTGATAGCTCGACCCGGCACAAAAGCGCTCTGGGAATCTGAAATAACCAAATCAAGCACTGATTTCATGCGGTTAGCTAACATTTTAGATATGATTTTGTACAAAATATTACATAAAGCAATTGGTCTCATATTCGATAAGAATTCAGGCCTATGCTTCTTCGGAATGAGCACAATTGAGGTATCATTCAAACCCGCCGGAAAAGAGCAGTCCCCAATGAATTTTAGACAAGCCGTAACCACATCATCCCCAAAAATATGCCAGAACTTTTGGTAAAAGGCAGGGTTCATCCCGTCAGGACCTGGGGACTTATCCGGATGCATATCAAAAACCGTTTCCTTCACTTCACTGGCAGAGAAAGGAAGCTAAAAGCATTGAATTATGCTCACTTGTGAGTCGTGTATCCACACACGAAATGACTTCAGCAGTATGGCACCCACCAGATGTAAACAACTTCGTAAAGTATTCAACTATCAAACCATCCACCTCATCCGAGTTGGAGCACCATGTGCCTTGATTGTTCTGAAGATTCTCAAAGGAGTTTTGCCTTTTTTCTAGCCGAGGTGAAGCATGAAAATGTGAGTATTTTGTCACCTTCCTTGAGCCAAAGAGATTTTGCTCGCTGCTTCCAAAACACCTCATGGCTATGCAACAACTCGTTATACCGATTTCTAGCCATCGTAAACTCAGCCACACCCTCCCCATCTCGGCGACCCCGTAACAAAGCCATGCGGTTCTTGCATTCCAGAATACGCTTGCGAAAGTCTCGAGCTAGATACCCACCCCAATCCATTAAAGCAGACCCACAAGCCAAGATTTTAGATTGAATAGAATCCGCAGTAGAAGAAAGCCAGCTAGTTCGAATAACATCACTACACTCAGCCTCCCGTAGCCAAACATTTTCGAATCGAAAACGTCTATACCTTGGAACAGGCTGAACCGGACTAGGATCCAAAAAAATTGGAAGGTGGTCCGAGCAAGATGATTCTAAACTATAGACTTTCGCCCTATCAAAACGCCGAAACCACTCCTCAGAGGCAAAAGCTCGGTCAAGTCTTTCTTCAACCCACTTATCAGTTCCTCTAGCCCTCTCCCAAGTAAACGGATACCCCTCAATACCAAGATCAATCAAGTTACAATCTGCAATAGCACTTTGGAAACCCACCAACTTCCAATTAGGATGTGCAATACTACCCCTCTTCTCTGTTGTCGCCAGTAAATCATTAAAATCACCTATGCATACCCATGGAAGAGATGATGAAGTAGAAAGTAAGCGGAGCAACTCCCATGAATCCCGGCGCCGGCTAGTCTCAGGATAGCCGTAAAAACCCGTCAACCTCCACTTTCCAAGCTCCGGAACTTTAACCTCTGCATCTATGAAATTAGAAGCAAATTTTAACAGGCTGACAGAACCTGGCGCCTTCCATAAAAGTGCTAGCCCACCACTCCGGCCCACTCTTTCAACTACAAACAGCCCATCATAGCCCAACTGACCTTTAATGGTTTCTAATTTACTTTTACTACATAAAGTTTCTATAAGAAAAATAAAAGAGGGTTTCTTATTACGGACCAAGTCAACTAACATTCGAACTGTCCGGGGCTGGCTCAACCCACGGCAGTTCCAACTCAAGGTACTCATTGATCTCGGTGGGCCTGGAAGCCAGGTCCCACCGCTAACCAGTTTTTTTGATCCACTGCCATAGAGTGTATGTCTACCGCTGATTGCTCTAAACCATCCAACCCAATATCAGCCCTTCTTCTTTTACCTTCCTTTATAACAATTCCTTTCCGCTATAACTTCCAGCAACTTGAAGAAGATCCAGCCCATTATCAAAAAAAGCCACGTCTTTGCCCTTATTAATCCGTTGACTTTCAATTGCCTTAACAGCTGCGATTGCCTTTGATTTCACTATGTTTTCCATATGCTCACACCTATTATTTCCCAAACTGTTGGGAATTTGCATATTATTGGAAAGTCCCGATTTTGAGATATTCTTTTCATAGATGGCCGCCCCGCTTGCGAAGTCAGTGGAACTACCAAAATTAAATGCACAATCATCCGATGGTGCTGAACGTAACCACCGTTCACCGGAGGACATGGCATTCCGACGAGTTGGAGCCATGCTCGGCCCGTATGGCTAACCATATCGATGCAGACCGGTCATACAAACGGACATAGTTTTTCGGTGTGTCCAAGAAGCCCGCATATGAAACAAAAGGTGTGTAGCCTTTCATATTTGAAATCAACCCAAAGCCACTCCCCTCCCTCCTTCTTTATCCGCAGTCCTCGCTTCAGCGGCTTCCGGACATCTATGGATACTCGTAGACGCATATAATTCCTCCACACTCCCATGAGGTTATTAGGATCTGACGACTGAAACTCACCAATATAGTTACCAATGTTTGTCAATACCTTCTCCGATAGAAAACCAATTAGTAAGTTATACACTTGAATCCAAAACGGAGTATGAAACAACGGAACCTTATGCGGCTGTTCATTCTCCTCCAATCTCTTCAGAATGAGTATATGTTGATCGAAGGTCCACGGGCCCGAATCAATAACACGCTTTAGATCAACGTCATGGAAGAATTGAAACAAGAAAAGAGTCGGTGATAAATCTTTAATACACACTCCCTTTCCTGGCCTCCATAATGCCGCCATTGTGTTTTTCATTGCCGAAACGTTAATCACTTTATCGGTTAAGAACCGCCCCACCAAGCATAATCTAACATCAATCAGGCCTTCCTTCCCAGTGCCAATATCATCACTTTGGATAATAAGGCCATCCTCTTCTTCTTCCCCAATAGAGAAAGAATCGTAGGCAGCATGCAGCTCCGGCTCCATGGCATTTCTACTAGACGTCATAATATTTAACTTGGATAGAAAGAAAACACCAACCAAGCCAAAAGAAGAAGAAGTTTAAAGGAGGACAGTCAACTTGTCAGAAGGACAAGACATCCGAAACTTGCCAAAGAGCAAGACTTTTAAAAGTGATTTTAATTTTAAAGTTGTTAAAAATGTGTAGAGAAGTTTCTTAATTATAGGGAAGTTTACAATAACTATAGGAGCTTTTCTCTTAATGTTAATTTTTGTAAACTTCCCTTACTTAATTAATTTGATTACAAAAATTAAATAAAATTCTAATTACAAAAAATTATAATTACCAAATGTTATTTTTTATAATTATAATTTCATTTAAAAATTATCATCTTAGATTTTGAGATTTTGTTGTTTAATTGAATATATGGGTATTCTTACAATTATAATTTTTATATTTTTCAAATTTTTGTAGAATGAGATAGTCTTTTAATTCATTTAGGGGTCAAATGATTATTTTTAAAATAAAAGTGGTTGATTGACACAAGTTTAGAAATAAAGATATTTTAAAATATATATTAAAATTTTGTAATGGTTAAATGTATATATGACCAAAAAAAGGTGGCACAGAGATAATTTTCTAATTTTATAACAATAGAAATATAATATAAGTGTAAATAATAAAAATATATTGGACTTACGTGTTAAAATTTTAAAACTTCTAAGTTTTCATTTTTTTGCAAATAAGAGGGACGGCAAAATAATTTACCAAGATAGGGGTGCATCCGGGCCATCACTATAGCTTTGTCCAAAGAAAAATAATGAAAGAATACATGACAATTTTTTTTTTTTGGTGGAAATTTGAAATTTCTTCAATGATTTATTTATTTTTTAAAAATTTATTAGACAAAATTTTGCCATAATTTTGTCATATTTTTATTCATTTAGCCATGGTTATAGACTAGAATAAAGCAGTGGACCAATTCCATTCTGAAGGTTGTTCCCCATTCTTTGTCCTGTTTTTCCCTGGATGCTTCTATCATATTCCGAGGGGCCCTCTTTACCGAGCCTGCCAGAGGAAATTTTGCTGGGAAAACCCGCCCTTTCGTTTTTAGTATTTTAATTAAAGTCCGTTGCAATCCACGCCTCGATCGATACGAAATGTCGTTACAATTCAGATGGTAAATTCGGTGTCGTTCTCCTCAAAAAAAAAAAAAATTCGGTGTCGTACAACCGAATTCGAGATATTACTATATTTGAAAGAATACTTTAATTACTCCCCTTTCATACTGGCGCAAGATTAAGAACACAAAAGAACCCCGGTTTCAAATACTAGCAACTCCAAAATCAAATTTGGAATGTCGTGAGATGCAAATGTCATTCAGATTGTTCGAAAGAGTCATTTATATTCCAGTAATTACAAAAAATTTTCAACTAAACATGATTGAGCATTTTAACTGCTAATTTAAAAGCTGCTGATAAAACGTCAATTATATAAAATAATAATAAAAATATTAAAAAACACGCTATAAATGTGTGGTAGTGGCGGTGGTGGTGATGTGGAGGTGCTGGAGGTTGGTGAGCCTGGGAGAGCTGGTCCATGAGGGAAAGAATGCGAGCGTGGTAGTCACGCGCCTGATTGACGGCCTCGGCCTCGAGCTCGCCGAGCTGCGAACATAGTCTCTCCTCGGCGTCCTCAGCCAAGCGCAGTCTCTCACATGCCCGTTGTAGCTCCAACCTCATTTGCTCCTCTCTTTCTTTGCTCTTTTTCAATTCCCTTTCCAGATCTTCATTTCTTTTCCTTAGAACAACTTCGTCTTCCCTCACAGCCATTGTTGGAGCCATATTCCTCCCTATCTCCCGATAACTTCCTGGATCATGATTTCATCAACGAACCCCACTTTATAGCCTTTCTTCATCATACTTTGCTCCGTCCAGGTTCAATGTACCTGGCATTTAGCTCGTCAATTATTTTATTTTATTTGTGTAATTGATATGAAGTCCTTATTGTTTACCGTAAATTTATAAAATATCATTAGTTTGTACGTTTTATCAGGTAAGTCCTCCTGGTATCATTTTTTAACACCCAGGTCCTTGTCTTTGTTTGACCATTAATAAGTTTAGAATCCGTTTGATATTGAGATGACGTGGATGACGTGACTTGCTGTCAATAAAAAAAGTTAGCTATTAAACTAGTAAGGGGGGATGGCTATGGTACATGGATTTTTTAGTCCCTGTACCCTAAAGGGGGTTAATTTATTGACCCCCTTGTTATGTGGCAGCCAAATAAAATTTACTAACCGGCAGTATCGGTTTTGCAGCCGGTTGCTATCAATATATATTATTTATAATTTTAAAAAATTAAAATAAATTAATTAATTAAATAATAATATATAAAAAATAATTATAATTATAAGTAGAAAAAGATAAGTAAAGTAAAAATACAAAAAAAAATTTTTAGGTCTATAAATATTTTGAAAAATAAAATAAAAAGATTGTTAATAAAAAGACAAAAATTTAATTTAATTTTTTGAAATATGTCTCATATTTAACATTAGATGTTGTATTTAATGTTGATGTTAAATATTGTTATTTTAAATCTTAGAAGTTTTCTTTTCTTGTTATTTCGTTCGTATTCGGGTTTAATATTCGAAAGTTTAATATGTACGTTTATTATTCGGCTTTATTCTGGAGAGTTCGTATTTTTCGTTTATTATTGCGTATTTAAGTATTTGTTTTAGTTCGTATTCGATGTTTCGTATTGTTATTTTTGAAATCTGCGATATTTTCTTTTCTTTACGTTTAGTATTTACGTTAGTGTTTAGGGTTAATGTTCAAGTTCATGTCTTGTATTTATTATTCAACATTGCGGATGTTTTATTATTTTTGGTTTATTGTTAAATGTTTAAATTGCCAGCCATTTACGCATTTCATGTTGATGTTCATGTTGTTATTTTAGAATCTGCAAAATTCTTTTTGCCCTGGTTCAATGTTTCTTGTGCTTGGAACATGTGACGACTACTTAGACATCTTCTAATGGCAATGAACATGGCTGAGAATCGGTCTTAGACTGCGGATCTGGCTTAATTTAGCAAACACTGAGATAACGACTGTAGGCGTTGAAAGCGAGAATCGGTCTTGAGTCTACGGAAAATAGCAGTGGCCGTTTCTTGAAAGCAGTGAGCGGAATATTTCAATTTGCTAACCTTGAACGTTTAGTAAGAGCGGTTAAAATAAAATTACTGGCGGTGCAGAGTGCTGATTGAGCAGATAATGACAAAAGGTTAGCAGTTTATGTATCGAAGCAGGTTAGCGTTAATGTTAACAATGGTAGTTTTAATGAAAGTCGATATTTAGTTTATTTGTTCTCTTTTACCCTATCTCTTTACTTTTCATTGCGCATTAATTTATTTATTTCGAATTTGGTTGCTTAGTTTATATTGCATTAAGTTTTAGTTGCTTAATTTTTAAAAACTCAATTCACCCCCCCTCTTGGGTTGCATAACTAAAATTACATTTGTTTTTTTGTAATTTTTCTTCTAATTTACCACTCCAACTTTAATTTACTCATTTTCCCTTTTTTTACTATTTCCAAGTGTGAATTACAAATCTTTCATTTTATTTCATACTTAATGTCAATTTACATATTTTTTTAAATAATTTTACAGACTAATTTACCACTCTAACGCTAATTTACCCGTTTTACCTTCAATCTACAAGTTATATGTGTGGTATATGAATGACATTAAAATGTTGTTGGATGAATGTAAATTTATTTTTTAAAACATATGGTTTCATTCAAAAGTCATTATAAAACATATGGTTTCATTTCTATTGTGATCACCATATCAATTGCAATCGTTTTACCATTGAGGGGTAATAACACAACAAATTTTCAATATCCTGCCTCATGGTCAATCCTTATAATTGTTGTATAAAATTGAATGTGTTCTGTCACTTGCTCAGCAACTACAAGGAAACCCAGCAATGTAAATGGAAAAAGAAAAAAAAAATTACATAAGCCGTATAAAAGATGCCTTGCAAATATCAACCTATATTTACTGAAGTCAAGCCTAAAATTCTGCAGCCAACAAAATTGCAATAAAGCACAGCAAAGTTCATCATCCAGCAGATTCTGCCCCCTCTGAATAATTTCCAAGTACGACAAGGGTAACTTGATCAGTCTATTCTGCCATGAAGCAATGACAATCTATTCAAACTGAACTTAATTTTACTTTCATACCTACACAAATGCTCAAACTTTCACTAAAATAACTAATTATTACTTAAATCCAGCAAGTCAGTTTCAGAGTTAAATACAGAAAATTCCAATTAGAATAATATAACTACAGATATACCATATAAGAAACTTACTACCAAATCTTTAATATAGCAAATGAGTTTTCAAAGCAATAAAGTGTTCATACTAGTAGGCAAGCAACCAAGCAAAATCAGGTAAAAACAACATCCATGATAATAGATTGTTGAACTGCTCATTTTAGGAAAAAATTAAATTTTACAACTAGTCAATTGAAATCATTCTTCATTTCACCATTTCACTCCAAGGAAAGCCCTTTATTCAAGTAGGAACACAACACTTAATGTTTACAGAGCTACAAGATTCAACTTAAACAAAAGCATGATGATCGACCACCGTCGGAATCCCCTCCACATGCCGGCGGCCAACAATCTAGTCAACACAATGCAAAAATTCAAAATCCCAACCAAAAAAACCAAACAAACCCACGGCTTCCCTCCACCACCAACCCACCGGAAACGGTCACCGCTTTGGCCACATCCGGAACCACTGCCGTGTCCCAGCCACCTTCCATCTCCTTTCTAGCCGCTAATCGGCAACCAAAAACATCAAAATTCGAAAAAAAAAAACAACAAAGCCAGCTCGCGGGTTCTCTCCCCCATCAGATCGGAAGTTCCAGGCAGCGTTTTGATCACCGCGGGCACCTCAAAACAGCAGCTGCAGTCTTCTGGAAGCCACTACAACTCAGATCCGCCCCCTCCAACATCGCGCCACGGATCGAGCGAACCAACCGGTGTCATCAAGCTCGGATCCGGGCATGTCCGTTCGGTGGGCAGATCGTGACCTCTGCGCTTCGGGAAGTGAGGAAGAATGTGGGGATGGAGTGGGAGAAAGATGATGATTTTTTGGTTCAATGTTCCAGAGGGGAAAGAAAGAACAAGGGGGTAGGGGAGAAAGAGAGGGAGATGAAAATATTTTTCTTTCGGTTAGAGTGGAAGAGTGACCAAGAACGAGACCGTGAATGTGGGAAGCAAGAAAGATGAGGGTTTTTTTTCTCAAAATTCAGCGGGAAAAAAAGAAAAAAGAGAGGGAGGGAAAAACATATAATGTCAACCGGTTACCCTTTTTTCTGCTTTTATTTACCTTTTTTTTTTTAAGATAAAACCACAACCGTTGGATTCAAACAAAATTTGAATCCAACGGTGAAAGAACCACCGCACCATCTGAGTTTATGCCTGCATGGTAGCCGAGGCCAACTAGTAAATGCATTATAAAGACTTTTGGCATATGCATTATATTAATATATATTAATTATATGGTATTATGTTGCAGTGTATTTGAGAGTATTGTATTAAGTTATAATACAAATAATATGTTTGATGTAGCATGAATTGTATTATATATAATATTATTTTTTAGTATTACTTTTTATTAATATTAAAATTAAATTAATACTATTTAAACCTATTAATATTTTAATTTTATGTTTTGAATTTTTGAAATTATATATTAAATGGTGGTTTTTCTATATTAATTTTATAATGTATAAATAATTCAAAAATATTCTGTCATCAATATTAAAATGTTATAATTTTATAATATTATTAACTCAATTTAACATCAAATTGTTATGAGTAAAGTAAAAAATGTTATATAATATAATTATATAATTATATATAATTATATAATATAATATAAATTATATTGAATTACGGTACAATATAATATTAAATTTTAAATTTAATTGTGCATTAATTTTTATCCTTTACCATCAAATATGATTGTTTAATTTAAATCTATTTTTAACTTAGTATTTTAATAAATAAAAAAGGACTAAATAATTAAAGTAGTTTTTACATGTTTAAAGTAAAATAATTAAAATAATTTTATGTAATAAATGTAAAGTAATATATTATCATTTATTTTTTAAATTATTTAGGTTTATCAATAATTTATATTTTACATTATTAGTTAAACTTAAATAAAAATATAAATATTTAATAGATTTAAATTTGTTATAAATTATTGAATAATAGAAATAAAATGATTAAATTTTAAAATACGAATAGTGTTTGATGCAATATAGCCTAAACCCTACCGCCATGATGTTATTTTTATGCTTATTTCATTGCATTAGCCACCTTTCTTAGTGCAGTGCAAAGCAACTAGAAATTGTATACAAACATAGGTAAGTGTAAGATCAATGTTTTAATGCAATACAATAACGTGTAATGTAAGCTGCCAAACACATCCCAAGTTCCTTATCAAATAAATGTTGTATGAAATCACATAGACTTAAAAGCCACAATTACAAATAATTGTATAATTGTGTCTTTTAAGCTATAGCTCCCAATATTAGTACCAAACAAACCATTATACAGAATGTGAAAATAGAAAAATTTATGAATTACTACTATCTTATATGAGCTTAAATTTATCCACAACCGATTTATCCACAACTGTTGGATTATCTAAATGAAAACAGACTTGATAGAGAATTATTTCTCATTGAAGATTCTGATGGTTCTTGTAAAATTCTAACTACATATTTTATAATTTTAAAAGTGTGTTAAGTAAATTTCTTTTCAAAAACTAATTTTTTTTTTAAAAAATAATATTCCCATCAAATTTTTGATTGAATATATATTAAAAAATTTTAATGCGTAGTTATATTTTCTATCTTAAGATTTGATTTAAAAATATTGCTAGTTTCAAGGTGAGACACAAATTCATTATAAAAATGTTATATGTACATAGAATCTGTTCGAGTATCCTAAAAAAACTCTTCAAATCAAATTTTACTTTTTATTTCAAGAGCTATATAAATATTAAATCTTGAAAAGACACGTTAATTTAGATTCTTGAATAAGATTTATTTCTCACTTTTAATATTCGAGTGAGTTTTTTTCTTCTTATATTATTATTAATATTATTATTTATTAATATTTTTTATTCTTAGTACATGTGGGCATCCTTAACAACGTTTCAAGTTAACAAAACATAAAAATAATAACAAATACAATAAAACTATTGAAGTTGCATCTCTAAAATCAAAATGACTAAAGTCAAAATGATAATCATTATTAATAATTCATTTCCACAAACACATCTATAAATGATAAACATATAAAATTAATAATCCATCTCCATTTCTATTAAAACTCAAGACAATAGATCCAAATCAATAACAATTAACCACCACCAATCAAATAAAGCATCAGCGGACATGAAATGAAGAAACAAATCACAGACAAAAATTATGCTCACTCTCATTTAGCAACAGTATTTAACTAAAAGAACCCAACGTGAAGTTGCTGACGCAACTGAATGTGATGGACATGATGGAATGCATTGGCTTTAAATATATAAAATATATGAACTCAAATGTGCAAAAAAAGATACAAGTAAAAAATAAACGCTTTTTTGAAGTGGACGACAATATGTAGTTAACTAGCATGCAAAGCCAAGACATCTTCATTCTTCTTTGAACTTCTAATGATTAACTAGCATCCACAAAGGCACAAACAGGTTGCTACTCGACAGCCACCATCAGGACAATTTTGGTCTTAAATAAATATTTAGATTTGGTAAAACATGTTGCTTGCTCAGTGTTTTCTACTGGCCATAAGCTTTTACTTTCTCTTTCAGTTTCATGGGCACACTCAAATAGGTTTAATTAGCTTGGAACTGAACGAATAAAAAAAATTACTCGGGAAACATGGATTCAAATTCAATTAAGAATTTCTCCCTAGGTCTCATTTATCACCGAAATTGTACAAGTAAGAAATCTTAACATCATTACTATACAATTTCACAAATGTCGAAATTTACATTTCATTAACTTAGTCTGGATAATCACAGAAGTTACGAGTACTTTAATTTTACATAAAAGTTGCCATTAATGTAATTAAGTCTACATTTTTATAAATTTGGAAAAAAAAAAGCTAGTGATTGATAATAGTTTCAACATCTAATTGGAGTTATACTGATAGTACTTGTACAACCAGTGGAGTGAAACAAATCAACAAAGAGTGAAAGCAAATCATCAAACATAACTCACTAATTGAACAACAATAAACATAAGTGAAACCAGCTTTTATATTCATTTCAATTTCAATTCTTTTGTATTCTTAATAATATTAGATACAGGACTGAGCCAAAGTATTTATCTTTTCTATTGGCCTTAAGCTTTTACTTGTTTTATGGCTTTAATTGGCTTGGAATCGAACTGATAAAAAATAATTATTCCTGCAACATACATTCAAATTCAATTAACAATATCTCCCCATATCTCATTTATCACCAAAATAGCAAACATAAGAAACCTTGTACAGGTGACAGCAGTGATAATATCGATGGCAGAGATGGTAGAAAATATTGGATCCGAAGCAAACAGCTCAAGAACTGCTAGAAGCTGCAATGCTAAATTGAAACTGATAGTGTTAGGCATCAGCAATGCGTCGGTATGTGCCAATGAGATTGACTGAGCAACGCTGAGGGGGTTGTGCTTGGGCTATTGTTGATCATCGTAGAAGAAGAAGAGGAGAGCAAATAACAGTTAGAGATTCTGTTTTTTTAGGTTGTGAGCCCATGCGTGAGGTGAGGAGTGGGAACCTTTTTGAAATAATATATGTGTGTGTATATATATCTAGCATTTTTTTTAAATTTTATATGTGTGTATATATGTATAGCTAAACCCATGAATAGGAGCAGAGTGGTTGCGATCATGAAAGAGATGGCTAGTTTCATTAAAAGACGCTAATGAATTTTCCTTCCCACCATGTAATAATTATGTGAAAGCGATCTTCTCTCAAAATGAAAATGGAGTAACATCAACCGAATATTTGAGAGGGATTAATCTGGACTCTTGTCCAATAATTATATGATTGTAAATATATCGATAAATATTTTAAGTATATATGAATTGTAATCTAAACATTAGTCCTTGTAATTAAAAATCAGTGAATAGAACTGTCTGGGCTAGGGAGTTGTTACTGGTTTTACAAGTTTTAAGTTTACCAAACTCTTTAATTATTTAATAATCAAACTCATCTTAGCCGTTGGATTCATTATATTGAATCCAATAGTGATTACATATTTGTACAACAGTTATGCCCCTCTTTGCACATACAGAAATAGCTTGAAATGAAAAAAGAAATCGTGAAAGAGAATAAAAGAGAGTAAGTGGTAATGGTTGGTTTGTTGAGGTCATTGGTGGGGCTATTCATGGAAATGGACATGGAATTGGAAAAACAAAAGCAATAAACTCAACTATGGAAGGAGGGAGAGCAGGAGGAAGAAGTAGAAGAAGAAGAAGAAACGGCTCTGCTGAGATGACAGTCTAGGAGTATTTTAGCGAATGGTCGAAGTGGACATATAGTAGAAGAAAATAAAGAAAATACTGTTGCTATTTGTTCGCAGAAGAAGAATAGCATTTACTTTGATAATAACCAAGGTATTTTGCTTTAGTCTGTATATAGTAGTCTATACGACACTGTCCTTGTAGCTTTTATTTTTGAAACTCTGAGCTGAATGTACTACCTGTCGCCATTACTTTTGTCTTCTTCGTGACTTAAGGAATTTGGAAATGTCGCCATTGCATTTGGACCTACCAATACCATACTGGAATTGGAAACGTTTGGAATCTTAGAAGTAGTGGTACTGCTACCTGTGTACGCATGCCTCCCTTATGAATTTCAATTGACACTCAACCAAACTGCTCTACATTACTAATAATCTATGTAAGGCATTAATGATATTCTTTCATGTCTGTGCAATCTATGTTTTTAGTCCTTGCTTCAGTATCTTGTTCTCGTCGATGCCTCTGCTGCTTGATTATTATTAATATCTTTTATGTTTTGGCATATTTGATATGTTATAGTCCTTCAATTCTTCCAATGAACTTTCTCCATGGCTTGTAGGCAATGGATCTGTTGATGGAGTTTCTGGAACTAAATACAATGATTTCGAATCGTCTGTTCTCAAGATAAATCCCAGAGATAAGGAACTGCATATTGGGGCAAATAATTTTGATATCCAAAGAATTCTGAGCACTGAAATTAACTATCACCACCAGAAGGATTTGGGAGGTGAAATCTTTTCTTGTTCAATTCCATCACCGGTAAAACTTTTAGGTGGAGAAAAAATTCAAAATTTGGAGCATCTTGACAAGAAAACTGGAGCAGATACAGATGTTGACATACTGGATGAGACTGACCAAAATTCCATAGAATTTGATGTTGAGAGGGTATTGGAGAATCAAAATTACTCATGATTTGTACTGTCCGAATTGTCATTCTTGTATAACTAGAAGGGTAATTCTGCATAAACGAAAGCGGAAACTTCGAAATATTCACCGTAAATCAAGAAATGATAAATGTGAGACACACTCTACACCAGCTGTTACTACTGATCAAGGTGAGGACACACTTAATAATTGTTCAAATGATAGCCCAACATCTGCAGCTGATGAAAAGAATCATGGTAGACAACAAGATGTGTTTGGATGCTTATCATGCTTCAGCCTTTTCATTCCTACAGGTATTTACGGGGAAAACTAACACATGAAATTAATCATCTACTTTTCTAAAGCAGATATTTTATAAATATCACTGCAAGCTATGAACCAAACTTTATTTTTCTTGCCACTCTCTTGTTTCCTGTCTCTTAAATGGTATTTATTTATTTTTTGCATTCTAAAGTTGATGCTTACAGCTTCGTTTTACTTTTTGTTTGTTATTTTACTTTGAAGCATCTAAGTTTTTTTCAATTCAGAAAATTTAAAGTTAGATTAAAGGAATGCATGCATCACTTGAGCTTTTATACTAGCTTATGTGTCATTACGTTTTAGTTTTACACGTTGATTTGTAATTGCGAACAGTCTTCTTCAACCATCTTCTTCTCTAGACTGTAATTTTTGAATGAACATTGTATTCCTATGGTAAATCACAGTAAACTATTATGATGACAAGGGTCAAACTCAATTCAAAGCAAATTGGCATTGCAGGTGATCCATGGCTATACTAATGATATGTGGAAATACGTTAAATGGATTCTAAACCTATGTGCAAATGGATTTTTTCTTATTGCTAATGGGGAAAGATCAAGGAGGTACTCGTTTTATTCACGCCAAAAATTATTGTTAGCCTTGTAGTAGAAGATATAACTGCAGACTTTCTTATTAAAGATACTATTAGCTAGAACATAGGGTACATAATCCGTACCATTTTCGTGATACAGGCATATAAATTGTAACTTTATCTTTTGTTCTTATAAATAATAATACTATCAATTATAAATATCAACTAAAATATATTTATTTATTAACAATGGCTATGTGTTATTCAGATCATGTGTTATATTTGGTAATAATTTATAATTTCAGTTATGCAGATTAAAGATTGCTTTAGACTTCTTAACATCTTAAAACAAATTTTGGAGTTGTTCCATGACTTAATTTTGCTGAGGTACTGGTGAATGGTGATATTAAGGATGACGAAATATTCTTTGACGTAATTTCTTGATTCCACTATTTAATATTAGAAATTGTTCAAATCGTTTTACGTAATGAATTATTGCATGGAATTTATGTAGATTACAGGAATTTTTTTGCTTATCCTCTTCCCTGCCCCCTTATTTGAAAACGAATCAACCCAGATGAGGAATTCCTTCCCAAATTCTACTCTACTTTAACCATTGTTATTCTTTAAATTAATATGTATGTCCTCTAGGATGAAATCTAGTTGTTTAGCATCTAGAAATCGCTAAGGGCATAAGCTTAACTATTGTGTTTATGCAGGCAATGGATTTAAACTATTTCGGGCTTTTGGAGATAGCAGTAAGAACGGAGAAGTACGAAATGTTCAAAATATAATAATGTCCAAGATAAATTGGTTCTTCTCTGTTTTTGCGCCAAATAAAAGGAAACCAACTACTGATCAAGGTACTCTATTGCTGCAACCATTCAAAGGTCAACTCATAGTTATTTATAATCGTTTGCATGATTAATTGCTTATTTATATGCAGAAATTCTTTGTTGACTAAATTTTCTGGCTGTCACTTTCTTGCAAATTTTTGTTGCAACAGAGTAAGCCATCTTTACATTTCCAGTGATCAAATGTGTTTGGCTATGATGATTTTTATTTTAAGATATTTTGGTGACCTTTTTTTCCCCCTTGGTCGATGGGATAAAATAGTGTCTTCAAAGTCGCATTTCCATGAACTGTATGAAGGAAAAAGAAAAGGGCCATATAATTTATATGTTGACTTATCAAGGGCCAGATGTGGCCATGGCCCCTCTGGTCCTTGCAACAACTCTTTATGATTGATGTGTTGGTGGTTGTGTTTTATACATGGAATTTTAATGGGTTTTCAGTACAATGGCCACCCCACACTTCAGTTAATCAGATATAATCTCGAACACAATATACATTTTGATTTTTGGTAATTTATAGTGGCATTTAATAGTTGCCTTTGATGGTTAGCCAACAAAAATTCTTCTTTTATCTCTATCGCTTTTGCCTTAAATTTGTTTTTTTAAAAGAATTTGTTAAATACTTCCACCTTTTTTTTTAATTCTCTAGCTGTTCTTAATTTGTGCCTTCTCTCTATATATATGGGAAGTGAAATTTGAATGGTTTATTCTATTTATCTTAATATTTTCTAGTTCAAATATTAATTTTCACATACATAATTGCAAAATTTTGTATCACTGGGTCACCCCACAAAATTCCTGTCTCCATTCCTGGTTTCAATCCTTGGAGGTCTATTCTATTTTGCTCCAAAGATATGCTTTATGAATTTTCTTCAATTAGATGTGGCAAAGTTGCATTCCCTGATTGATTATGGCACTGAAATAGAATAATTAACGTGTTTTGTGAAGCCGGAACATGCATATTTGCTGTTCAATTTTTGATCTCATGTCACCTTACAATTCGTTCATTTGAAAAAAAACAAAGAACCTGCAGATATTAGTTTTGACGGAATGTTACTGCAATTATTTAATTTTTTAGAAACAAAATATACCCTGTTGCATATTAAATGTGATCTAGTTGATATTATATTGTACCTTGTTTGATGAATTATATCTTATTTTTCTTACATCTATTAAATGTTCAGCTTGATATATAGATGCAGGTAATAGACAACTAGAGAATTCTAAAGTAGATGGAATTAATCAGAATACCTTATCAGGCTGCTCTGAGAATATGTTACCTTGCTGTGGAAGTAATCTTCTTGTGGCACCACTTGGTGACACAAACCTGCAAAAACTCAAGCCTCTTCTAAAGATCCTATGGAGTCTCAGCAAGGCGGATTAGAGTTTTTTAATTCAATGGCAGAGTTTGTATTGCTTGAGAAAGTACTAATGCCAACAGATAAGGAAACCAATATGGCTACTGGGAAAAAAGCAATTGCTGATAATAATGGTCTTGAAAAATCATTTGAAGGTGCTTCATTACAAACTGAATCCTTTTGCAGCATAGGAATAGTAATTATGTCTTATTTTTCTCACGTCCATTAAATGTTCAGCCTGTTTTGTTGATGCAGGCAATAGGCAACTGGAAAATTCTGAAGTAGATGGAATTAATCTAAATACCCTATCACGCTGCTCTGAAAATATGCCACCTTTCCGTGGAAGTGGTCTTCCTGTGGCACCAGTTGGTGACACAAATCCTGGTAAAACTCGAGCCCCTTCTGAACACCCTATTAAGTCTCAGCATGGTGGATTAGAGTCTTTGAATTCAACATCGGAGTCTGTGTTGCTTGGGAAACCACTGATGCCAATAGATCAGGAACCCAATATGGCTATTGGGGAAAAAGCAATTGCTGATCATAATGGTCTTGAAAAATCAATTGAACGTGCTTCGTTACAAATTGAATCCTTTTGCAGCATAGGAATAGTAAATAGTGCAGCAACTGAACTTCTGGAAACTCGAGATAGTGTTGTACCTTTTTTAGCAAAAAAACCGATACTGGTAAGTGGTGCACCATCTGATGTGGGGGAGAAATCAGACAATGCAATGGTGAAAACCAGCACAGGTAAATTCAGAATTTTGAGATAACTGATCAAAAGGATAAGCCTTAAGTCCCTCAATCATTTTGAAAAGCTTCTTTTCTTTATCATCTCCTTTGAAAAATGAGCTTTCTGTCATATATTCATTGTAATGTGCAAGCCACATGTCATTTTATATAATTGAGTCTTTCAAAATTTGGGATTGTTGTTGACTGGTCATATATTTATCTATGTATATGTATCTGCTCTCCAATGAATATACTAAAACATGTAAAGGTCCTTATTCTGCCATTATTCATAGTAAATAGTTATTTGATCATCTGCTTTAGGATATTGTTGTGTTGTAGGATGTAATTTGCCAGGTTCTGCTATTATTTACCAAGTGGTTCTTAATTCCCCTGATTGGAGCTTCTAAGTTTATCTTTTCAAACATGAATTTTCGATTTGGATGATAGAGGCTCTAACTGATCTCTCTCCAACATCATATTCTCTCAAAACTTTTACTTTCTTATTTTTGAATGGTCGTCACTCTTGACTTCACTGCCAGTAGAAACATGCCCATGAATATAGTTGGTTATTCTTGTTTTCCCACAATCACGTCTTCTTCTCTGCTGATGTTTTTAATTGTGAATGAAAAAGAAAATCTTTGCATTAATTTTAATATCTTCATATTCCAATATTTTCTGATTTTTGAAGTTTGAGTTTGTACGATCTCTCTGGTCCACCTCTTCGCACCATTACACCGATGCTAGATCTTTTTTGAAAGTTGATTAAGTTGACACAATTGTATAAGGCAAACGAAATTCCTTCAAGTTCCTATGTTTGCATGTTCTCATCTTTTTGTCATTGTCTTGTTTAAAAGTTCACTTGCTCAAGCTGTAACTTATTTTCATCAATTGGTTGTTGCAGACTGGATAGGCTTTTTTAAAAAGTTCAATTTTAACAGGGCATTAAAATGGACTGACAAATTTGAAATTTTAACAATTTCAGATTCGTTTCCTATTAACTTTTTAAATAGCAGTTTATGATCTTAAATGGTTGAGAAACTTCCTAGGACTCTAGTGGTCTACATTTTCTTGACTGGTATAGCGTATATAAGGAGTAAATAATTAACTTCTCAAGGTGCTGAACATACATAGGATGGTCTATTTTGGGACTAGTGACTTCATCTACCATCCAATGGATGGAAGCCAGCTCACTTGCAATGGAAAAGGTTGAGGTACTACTTGCAAAGTGTACAAATTTCTAACTAATGCTTAGATGAGATGTTTGATTCGTACGCATATAATGCAGATTGGCATATAATTGGAAATGGCAGGTAATTCAAATAGTAAACCTTTTGAATTCTATCAATCTGTGAAAAATTGCATTCGTGACCTGTTCTTTCTCTACTAGTCTCCAGTAGAGATAAACAATTTCTGGGGTTCTACTAGAACTCTGCTTTCTGTCACAATGCCAATACTTGCTCAAATTTTGTCCATCTCTTTTATGATTGCCTAATCAATGCATTTCTGTTATTGAGGTGTAATTATATGATGCAGGGGATGATGTAGTAGTGATCATTCAGATAGAACCAACTGAAGTGGAGTCTTCTCAGGGAGCACAGAATGTTTGTGTAAATGCTGGGATTTTGCCACAGACAGAGATACTTGTTGGTGAAACCACAGGCACTGAAGCATGTGAAGCCCATCAGTGGGATATTTTAAAAAGCATTGTGTATGGTGGTTTAGTGGAATCAATTACAAGTTTAGGTGTTGTAACTTCTGCAGCGGCTGCTGGTGCTGCCACATGTAAGTTATCTAGTTGATTTCTGTATTCTTATGTTATTTATTAAATAAATGAATTAGTTTAATTGTTAGTGTTTTCGACACATTTTGGGGGTGAGAAAAAAGGAAAACCTATCTAGAACAATAAATTTATATTTTCGGGAAATGGGATACCTCACTAGGTCGTTGTGTGTTTTCGGTGTTTCTAAAATTAAAGGAGGTAAAAAGGGGTGAGAAATGTGGCAATAATGGAGAAAGGTTTGAACCAAGACAAAGGTCTCTTAGAATAAGCTCCACACCTGCAAAACAGTGAGACTGAGGTTAGAGGTGAAGCCGGGGTATCCCGGCGTTCACACTCCGACGCTCAAGTTAGCAAACTTAAGCTTTTTAGGATAAAGAGAGCTT
This sequence comes from Citropsis articulata, assembly GCA_030449925.1. Lineage (NCBI taxonomy): Eukaryota > Viridiplantae > Streptophyta > Magnoliopsida > Sapindales > Rutaceae > Citropsis > Citropsis articulata. The sequence continues at coordinate 16,583,332 of JASUUH010000211.1, read as the reverse complement.
TTCAACCCTCCGTCAATGGAGTTTTGAGGTTGAAGAAAGCTTATTTTGTGGAGTGTGAGTGTGAGTGTTCATGGGGTGAATCCAAAGTTATTGAGTATAGAACTTAGGCACCTTTATATATGAGGTACCCAGCGGCCAAATGACGAATTTCCATTGGTTTTTTACTGTCCTTTTACCTTTCTATCATTTTAGGCCGTTTGGGGAGCATGCTTGGGAATCAAGAAGGTGATCGCAACGTATCTCATCATTTTGGGTACGTGGTGCGTGCTGGCGATGGTCCAGGGTATCCCAGCAGAAGCTGTCGGATGAAGCAGATAGGGGACCACTTTTGGCGGGTGTAGCGGGTACATCTCCCCTTTTCGATCTGTTTTGATACGTGATTTCAACCGAATCAAACTTCAGCCTCCAAGCGATAGAGACACACCTTATGACGGTTTTTTAGAGGGTTTTCTAGAATCCGATACGCAAGGTACCTCTAATCATGTGGGGTACCCCAAGTCACGCAGGATACCCCTAGTCACATGGGGTACCCTAAATTAAGTGGGGTACCCCAAGGAATACTAGGTACCTCGAATTATGCGGGGTATCTTAAATTATGTCATGACTACCTAAGGTACCTCGACCTGTTCTTGGAACTACCTAGGGTACCTCACCCATGCCGGAGCTGCTCCTCTTATCGACACGTGGCGTCATATTATTTATCATATTTCTCTCCAAACAGTTAGCATAGGTCATTTATTAAAAAAAAATTAGTTTAATTGTTAATCTTATTATTTTATTTATTTTTTCAATCAGTTGAAAGGTGAATCCAAAAAAGCATTTTCAAACAAGGTTGGTATCATTGTTTTCTTCATAAAAAAAAAAAGGATTATCTGCTCTTTCTAAACAGATAATTGATATGCTTTCTCAATCATGATGCATAAGAATTCAAGCAGATACCTAAGTTTACCTCTGATTTTTTCATATAAAGGACGCTAGGGTACTTGGTAGTATTATCTTGACCTTTTGTCCCACTGGATAACCAACTTCTAAAAAGGTTGAGCCCATTTGTGTTTGTGTTTGGGTTTGGGATGGGGTAAGGTTAAAAAGGACGATAAAAAAAGGAAAAAAAGGAAATTTCTTACTTTTGCCTTTTTATCTAATCGCATACCGACCAAGCTAAAGTTGACGTATTGCCTTTCCAAACTACAACTTATTTTTTTTGTTTCCGTCTCTCTTAAGAGTCTGCATTATTTTGTGTCCTAGTGAGACCCAAAAAAATAAATGAATAAATAATAAATAACTACTATAAAATGAGATTATTTGTCAATTGTCATCGCAATTAAAATTTTCTTTCGTTCCTAATAGATAGAAGTTAAATTATGATGATTTCAACTAATTGCGTTGCAATATATAAGTAATTTATCCACATTATAAAGAATAATGATAAAGGAGTTGTGATTTACCATATAATGGTTCCTGAAAAATGTTTTAATTTAAATTCAGAAGTTTGCGGACATTAATGACACATTTAAGGGAATGACAAGTGCTACCCATGCTTATGATATTTGTTCAAAATGTTTGATCTTTGTTTAAATTATTTATATTTTCTTTCAACATTTTCTTTTGTTGATTTGTGTTATTGCAGTTGACATTTTGGCTATGGGATTGGCAAATTTGATGGGTGGACTTGTTAGTGTTGCTCATAATGTGAGTGGTATCCCTGATATCCCTTTTGAATTCTACTCTATAATGCGCATAATATCTCACTCTAAGAAACCGTTATGTGATTTTTGAATTCTTCTGTTAACTCAACACACTGTAAACACTTTCATGTTGATTTTTTAATCCAGCATTGTTGGATTCTTAATCCAATATTGAACTTATATGTGAATAATCATATATTGCGATCTGTCATATAAAGTTAAATCCAATTAAAAGTGATCTATTTAATTTTTGGTATTATGAGCTTTAATGTATCTGATAGAGTGTGGACTTTTAATGTGTATGCCGATAGTATTACAATTATGATGATGGGCGATTAGGATTGCGTGTGACGGGAAAAAGTTGTCATATAAGTGGTTATAGTCAGGGTCGCGCGTGTGCAATTCTGCGATGTCATATCGTGAGGAGAGGCGCGGAAGAAGGCTACAGGAGAGCGTGTAGATGCAGGCCGTCAGAGAGAAATTAAGCGATATGGATTAGTATCTTTGCATAGTGCATTATTGATTCTTGGTGATCTGGCAGAATGTTCACGGATTTATAGGTTTATAGGTGATGGTTTTAAGGTTTCTTTCTTACGACAGTGGTATTAGAGTTGCTTTATGTTGAATTATTAAGAATTAAATTTATTTTAATTAATGATTAAATTTTTGGGTGTTCTCGAATTTAATAATAACAGAATTATTAAAATTATTGAATTTGAGAACAAATTTATGATTGTTTTCCGGTATGCAAAATATAGAAATCTAGAATTTGATTTTTTTTAAGGAAATTCGGAATAAAAAAAAAATCGATTTTTTAAAGGATTAAATGGACGGCTTCCGGCCAAGATGGCTAGGCCTGCAAGGTAGCCGACATCGCGGCGGCTTGTTAAAGGGGCAGCCATGGCCGATGCATAAGAAAGAAGAAAAGCGGCAGCATGGCTGCTCCATGAGGAAGGAAAACGAAAAACAAAAAAGTTGTGTTAGAGTTTCATGGTTTATATCATTGAGGTCCCTCAAGTATCACAAAATTTGTTTTCATCAAGATAATTAAAAGGTTTCTCACTTAAGTCTTGAATTAGTTGGGCTGAAGAAAAAAATTTAACTTTGGGCCTAATATTTTGGGCCCGATAGATTAAAAATTAAAATTTTCTTTCTATTAGCTCATTAAAATATTAAAGTTAAGTTTGGTCCATTATTTTAAAAAAAAAAGATTGGTTTGATTTGTGGGTTGGTTTAGAATTCTGTTGGTCATTGAATCGTGCAGGCCGGTCAATTAACGATTAATGGTCAACTTGATTAATGGTGTGTATTTAATATTTATTTTTGGTGATTTTTGTGATTTTGAAATTCGAATATTGGTTGGTTTGTATGTATTTTGAGATAAATTAATTGAAATGACATGTAAAAGCAACCTCTCTTGTGAAAATTAATTTATTTTAGAATATAAGCAGTTTTGTATATGTAATTTTGTAAATATCGATCGGTAGAAGGAAGGTCATATTTAATAGAATTACATGTGCACTAATATTAATAAACATGTGATAATTATTCCTTTTTTTTTTCATATGAGCAAGATTATTGTTTGACATGTTCTTATTTTCGGTGTTTGATTCTTTGCAAGATATCACTTACAAGTTAATATTTTGTCAAAGATGAAATATTAATGGAGTGCCTGATATCTTGAGATGGGGTTTACCTTTATTTGAATTTAATTTTGGTTTTAAAACTAATATGAGCTTGTTTTGTTTGTTTGCTGTTCTTGATTCAGTTATATCTGCTGCTAATATTCTAACATCAATTCTATTCTTATCTTTAAATGGCTTTAACTTGAATCATGGCGAGAACGCTTCAATAGTTCTGGTCATGGATCTTGATCATGCGTTAAGGGTTGATTCTCCCCGACCTCTTACGTATGAAAGTACCCCTGATGATAAAAGGGAAAATGGAAAGGTAGGAAAGATCAAATCGCATGTGTATCATGATCATGAAGCAGGCCATTGCAGAAGCATTCAGGGGCTCAATGACTGAAAAAGCAACTACGGCTAAAGAGTTTTTGCACAAATTGAACAAAGGTTTGTCAAGAACGAAAAGGCTGAAATTGGTACGCTCTTGACAAGCCTAATTTCAATGAGGTATACAAGTAAAGGCAATATCAGAGAGTATATCGTGGAGATGTCTCATCTTGCCTCTAAGTTAAGAGCAATTAAGCTTGAACTCTCTGAGGGCTTGCTAGTGCATTTGGTTTTGATATCCTTACCAACACAGTTTAACCAGTTTAAGGTGAGCTATAATTGTCATAAAGAGACTTGGTCTCTGAATGAGCTCATATCACACTATGTTCAAGAAGAGGATAGGTTGAAGAAAGATAAGGCAGAAAGTGATCACATGGCCTTTACTCTTAAAGGCAAGAACAAGAGCAAGATAAGGAAGAAGGATAAGGAAAGGATACATCACTCGAAAAGAAACAACAAAAATCGGTGATTTAGAAAGTATTGGTTGTTTCTTCGTGAAGCCAAGAAAGGCCAGAAGAAGAAATTGCATGGCGTGCTAAGAAAGGTATGCTTTTTGGTTTGGTTTTTTCTGAGGTTAATTTAACTTCGGTACCTAGACACACATGGTGGATAGATTCTGGTGCAACCACTCACATCTGTGTGTCTATGCAGGGTTGCTTGAGTTGCCAAAAACCCAGTGATGGTGAAAGATACATCTATGTGGGCGATGGCAAGACAGTTAAAGCACAAGCAATTGGAAAATTTAGATTATTATTAAAGACTGGATTTTATTTGGATCTTGATGAAATATTTGTTGTTCCATCTTTTAGACGAAATTTGATTTTTATTCCTACTTTGGACATATTTGGTTTTTCTTGTTCATTTGGGAATGGAAAATTTAGTTTGTTTCATGATTCAAAATTAGTTGCTTCTGGTTCTTTGTCAGACGATGATAATCTTTATATGCTTGATACAATTGCTTCATTTAATGAATCCTTAAAACTAAGTATACGAGGTGTAAAGAGAAAATTTATCAATGAGAATTCAGCTGTATTATGGCATAAGAGATTGGGTCATATCTCTAGACGGATAATGGAGAGACTTGTGTCAGAAGAAATTCTCAATCCCTTAGATTTCACAGATTTTGATATCTGTGTCAAGTGTATCAAAGGGAAACAAACCAATAAAAGGAGATTTGAAGCCAACAGGACTTCGGATGTCTTAGAACTCATACATACAGATATTTGTGGGCCATTTCCTGCGGCTGTTTGTTTTATGACGTTCATAGACGATTTTTCTCGATATGGCTACATATATCTCCTCCATGAAAAATAACAGTCTTTGGATATGTTCAAAATTTTTAAGGCTGAAGTTGAAAACCAACTCGGCAAAAGAATCAAAAGCGTTAGATCTGACCGTGGTGGCGGATACTATGGCAGATATGACGGTTCAAGTGAACAACGTCCAGGACCTTTTGCTAAATTCCTAGAGGAATGCGGTATCATTCCACAGTATATTATGCCAGGTTCACCTACTATGAATGGTGTTGCTGAAAGACGAAACAGGACGCTTAAGGACATGGTAAGGAGTATGATTTGCCATTCTACCTTACCAAAATCACTCTAGGGAAAAGCACTTAAGATTGCAGCATATATCCTTAATAGAGTTCCAACTAAAGCAACTGTCAAAACCCCCTCTGAGCTTTGGACAGGTAAGAAGCCTAGTCTAAAGCACTTACATGTTTGGGGTTGTCCAGTTGAGGCAAGACCTTATAGGTCTAATGAGAAGAAACTAGACTCAAGGATGATAAGTTGCTATTTTATTGGATATTCAGAACGATCAAGGGGGTATAAGTTTTATGATCCCACGACTAAGTCGATTTTCGAGTCGGGAAATACTTGGTTCTTTGAGGATGTTAAGTTTGTGAGGGGAGATACGGCAAGAGACTTTGTCTTTGAAGAGGAATATATTGATATTCCCATAGGTGTTATTGGCATTGATCAAGGTCTTATTCTTGACTTTGTTCAAGACACAACAGATCAAGACAATAGTGGAGAACCCCTAATACAAGAAGTTATTCCAAAAGAACAAACTCTACCACCTCAAGAACCTATGCTATTAAGGAGATCCACTAGAGAAAGGAGAAGTGCATTGCCAGATGATTACATTGTATTTCTCCAAGAACATGAGGTAGAGATTGGAATGATGGAAGATGATCCAATCAATTTCTGTCAAGCCATTAAAAGTTCCAACTCTCAAAAGTGGATTGATGCCATGAATGAGGAGATGAAGTCCATGAATGATATTGACGTATGGGATCTTGTCTCATTGCGAGAAGGTGCGAAACCTATTGGTTGCAAATGGATATTTAAGACCAAAAGGGATTCAAAAGGCAATGTGGAGAGGTACAAGGTGCGTCTTGTCGCAAAAGACTTTACACAGAAAGAAGGCATTGACTATAAAGAGACTTTCTCTCCAATTTTTTCGAAAGACTCTTTCAGGATTATAATGGCATTTGTGGCGCATTTTGATCTTGAGTTACATCATATAGATGTAAAGACATCGTTTCTCAATGACGACATTGATGAGACAATCTAATGGTGCAGCCAGAAAACTGTGTCCAGAGACCCAAAGAATATGGTTTGTAAACTCAAAAAATCCATCTATGGGCTCAAACAGGCATTTCGACAATGGTATTTCAAGTTTCATCAAGTGATCATCTCATTCGGTTTCAAGATGAATTTAGTCGATGATTGCATATACCATAAGTTCTGTGGGAGTAAGTATATTTTTCTGGTTTTATATGTCGATGACATTCTCCTTGCCAGTAGCGATATAGACTTAATGCACGACACTAAGAGATTTCTAACTAAGAATTTTGAGATGAAAGATCTGGGTGATGCCTTTTTTGTATTAGGCATACAGATACATCGGGATCGCTCTCAGGGTATTCTTGGTTTATCACAAAAGAGCTATATCGAAACAGTTCTCAAGAGATATGGCATACAAAATTACAAATCAGGTGATACCCCCGTGGCTAAAGGGGACAAGTTTAGTCTCAATTAGTGCCCCAAGAATAATTTTGAGGAAAAAGAAATGCAGAAGATTTCTTATGCGTCAGTAGTAGGAAGTCTAATGTATGCTTAAGTTTGTATGTGACCAGATATTGCATACGTTACTGGGATGTTGGGCAGATATTTAAGTAATCCAGGAGTAGACCGTTGGAAAGCAACCAAACGGGTCTTACGGTACTTACAGAGAACAAAAGACTACATGCTCACAAATCTGAGGTCGGATAAGCTTGAGATCGTTAGATATACTGACTCCGATTTTGCTAGATGTCAAGATAGTATGAAATCCACTTCGGGTTACATCTATCTACTAGCTGGGGGTGCTGCCTCTTGGAAGAGTGCTAAACAGTCTCTTATAGCCTCTTTTACGATGGCAGCAGAGTTCATAGCATGTTAAGAGGCATCCAATCATGGAATATGGCTACGGAATTTTGTCACGAGACTGCATATAGTAGATGGTGTTGATAGACCACTCAAGTTATTTTGTGACAATAAGTCAGCAGTGCTGTATTCCAACAACAACAGGAGCTCGACGAAGTCGAAGTATATAGACATCAAGTTCTTAGTTGTTAAAGAAAGAGTTCAAAGCGGACAGTTGTCTATAGAGCACATCGGTATAAACTCCATGATTGTGGATCCGCTTACTAAGGGACTGCCACCCAAAACGTTTCATGAGCACACTGCTCGTATGGGTGTCATGTCATTTAAAGATATTCAGTTTTAGTGGGAGTTTGTGATTTTAAATGCTCTTATAATATGCACATTTTAAGTTATTACAGTTTATGGATATTTTAGGTTATTTTTTGCAGAAATAAAGTTTTGGTTTATTCACACTCTGAATTTTTGTACGGTTAGATCTCACTAAGGTTTAAGGTGGACCAGTTAGAAATAGGCATATTAAGATCACATTGCATGAAATTTCCATGCTACACATCCACATCATGATCCATGTCATTTAGTTGTATTGGCATAGTGACCATTGATGGGCCGAGTTACGTTAATTGTAATGAAGGCCGCTTTGATCCTATGTTAGTATGATTGATGGACCGGATTGGTTATAGATACATTTCGGCAATGACAGTAAGGTTGAGCTCATTTGGTTATTTTCGCAAAACATAATTATAAGGTGGGAGATTGTTGGATTTTGTAATCCAGCATTGTTGGATCTTTAATCCAACATTGGCCTTATATGTGAATAATTATGTATTACGATCTATCATATAAAGTTAAGTCCAATTAAAAGTGATCTATTTAATTTTCGGTATTATGGGCTTTAATGTATCTGATAGGGTGTGGACTTTTAATGTGTAGAGACCCAATAGTATTATAATTCTATGATGGGCAGAATTAGGAATACCCAGTGACAACATGAAACAGTTGTCTATATAAGTGGTTATGGTCCCCAGATCACACGTATTCTTTCCATTCTTTCTGATATCCCATCGTCAGAGAGGAAGCGCAGAGAGAACTAAAGGACTCTCTAGGAGAACGTGTAGATCTGGAAGGCTAACCACACTACTCCAAAGAGAAATTAAGCGATATGGATTCAGGTACACTTCCGCATAATTCTATTATTAATTCTTAGTGATACAACATGAATGTTCCTGGGTTTATAGGTTTATAGGTGATGGTTTTCACCAAAGGTTTTCTTTTACCCCAATATTTCATTCTAATAACAAATCCTAGCACGTTCCCTTAGTAATAGTCTATATAGCTCCCATCTCAAATGACCAATAAGAGCATTTTGTACAATTCAGAAACCACTCACTTTAAAGATATCAAGGTCAACAGTCACAGCATGGTGATTTCAGTTAATTTTCTATAAAATGATAAATCAATTATTCTTTTATTCAACTCTTCCACATTTTATAGATGTCCTATAAATGCGAACACATGATTTCATCTCTCTCTGTCTTTTGTTGGGGTCTTGCAGATTGTTATCTTAATTGTCTCTGGTATCAACTAATTTTAAAAAATTTCACAAGAAAGCCATTACTTCACGTATAATCAATATGGTTTTAAATCATTAGTCGAATGATTGTCAAGTTGAGAAGTCTTATAATTTTAATAATTACATTAGTGTTATGTTTTCTTTTACTTTCTAGGCTGGGTTAGAAAGATATTTATTATCTACTTCTTGTAAATGAAATGCTCAAAACTTGAATCCGAGACCGCTCAAGTGAGCTTTACACAACTTAAGTCCTCGCACTAAATATTATTATCTTGTAGACACCTGAATTGTTTGACAAGTATGCTTAACGAATATAAAATTTTATATATATTTTGCACGACACTACTTAGGTATTGCTTTAACTTAAACTTTTCTCAGATATAAAAATACAATTCTAAATCAGCCTTTGCATATTTCGAGTCTACTTTTTGGATGTAGTGTCTGTGCTGATGTAAAAATCGGAAAATGGTAATTTGTTTCCTTTTGCCTTTCAATTAATTTGTAGCACTTAAAGTTATTTTTTGAATTTATAGCTTAGAGAATTGAAAAATGATCACATTGGAGAGTATTCCACTCATATGAACAAACCGGAAGACCATTACAAGCAACTACTTGGACGAAGAGAGAATCTTTTGCTTCATGCAATGGTAGTTGTCTTGTCATTTCTTATCTTTGGCTTGATGCCTCCAATTATTTATGGCTTCTTATTTTGTAAGAGTGACAATAGAGATTTGAAGATTGCTGTTGTTGTGGGTTCCTCGCTTGCATGTATCATATTGCTTTCTATTGTGAAGGTTCACATTCAGAAGTCACCCAAATCTTACGTGAAATCTATTTTGTACTACGTAAACATAAGACTTATGATGTCGGGTCTGTCCTATGCAGTTGGTGACCTGCTCAAGAAACTATTGGCGAAACTTAATTCATCTGAGTCGAATTTAGATCTCACTGTGCCCTTTCTAAAAACAAATGTAGTGAAGTCCAGATGGGAATCCTATTGAAATTCTGGTTTGACAGTTCAGAGTAAAAAGATCTTTTAATTTTCCTTTTCCAGGTTGTCAAGGGAAGAACTAGCCATTGAGAGTTTATTATGTTTTGTTTCCACTTGTGAATGCTCGAATTTAGGATTTTGTATACTTATAATTTATTTGTGTATTTTTTTATCTGAGTCACATATACAAGGAGTACAAACCTCGATTATCCCTTTCTCAAGAAAATAGTTTACATGATGTAGCTGATCTTAATAATTTCCCTCTTGTTCTTATTTATGAGGACAAATCAGAATGAGATTTGGCCTCATCTCACCATTCACTTACATCTGATCTCCCTCATATTCATTTCCAACAACAAATTTCACCATCTAGACATCCTATTATTACAAGAATCAAGTCTAATTCACCATCTCAACATCCAATGATAAGAATCAAATCTGGCGCTATTGGATCAAAGAATTATCATCAACTGTTGTTAGCTGAACCCGAAGAACCTAATTCAGTTAAAGTGCGTTACTCACTAATCCTAAAAACTAGCCTTTATTCACCTTGGACGATTCAAACAGCGATCAATGAACCCTGAAATTCATTAGCACGAATACTAATGAAGACCTCAGTCCTATTCCACAAAGATGGGCATTAAGAAAACAAAAGAATTGAATGGTTTTGGATTTTGACTCAAATGTTGTTTTCTCTGCCCTGATCAAATGAAAGCAAAAATTTCATGTAACACCACTCTATATTCCTAATTGTTCCTTTTATATGTTCATTATATTTTTTTATAATATTTATAATCGTGATTTTTGAATGGATGATTTAAAAAGTAGAAGTAAGTCTAGTACTATAATGAATAGGAAAATAGGCTAATTATAAGCATGGATAAGTATGGTTGATTTGAAGATGAGCGGAAGCACTTTGAGAAATCGAATATTAAAAACAACCTGAATGCATACTATTTAGAGCAATGGGTCTCGAATGGATGGTTTGAACGTAAGATGAAGCCTAGTGTTAAAAACAACCTAAAAACCAAACTATTTAGAGTCATGGGTCTTAAACGAATGATTTATTAAACTGAAGTAACAGTACTCTATGAAACCTAATATTAAAATAAAATTAAAACAGACTAGTTATAGTAGTCATGGGTTTGAAATGATGATTTGAATTGTAAGCAAAAGTACTCTATAAAGCCTATTACTAAATGAACATAAAAATAGACTTATTATAGTAATGGATCTTGAATTGATGAATTGAACAATTAGAGTTGGCAGCAATACCTGTTTTGGGGCCCTGATTAATTGGGGGTGGGTGTGGGTCCCAGAAAATTATGAAAATAAATTTGGGTCAGTTTCGGGTATAGATCTAAGCCCTAGAAAGTTTTCGAATTTAGATTTGGGGATTTTGTTGGGTCCCTAACCCGACCCGAAAATAAAAACTAAAAGGAAAAAACTATTACTTAATATTTTAAATTTGTAAATTAAAAATTCTAACACCGATCCTTTGGATTGAATCGATCCTTATTCCCCAAAAGAAACCCTAATAGCTAATCAGCCGCCGCCGTCACTAACAGCTGGTCAGTCACCACTGTTTGTTGTCACCAACCAACACTCAGCCACGCTATCGGTTCTCTTGCTGCAAGGTGTTTGCTTTTCCTATTTTTCTTTCTTTTTTTATTTATTTCAATTTGCATCTGGTTTCATTGATTTGAGTCAATTTTACATTTTGTGTGTCTTCATTCATCTTCTACTGATTTCATTCTCAGTCACATAGCCTGAAGCACAAACTGCAGCCATGGAGACCTTATTGAAATAAAGGCTGTAGCTATGATTTGAGTTACCGACAGCCATGTTTTGGGCCTAATAAAGGTGAGATTTCATTGGGTCGCATGGAAATAAATATATGAAGTTTCACTAACCTAATTGAAAGAAATTAAGATTGATAATACAATCTACAAAATATTTTCAATTTGTAAGATGAGGCTTTGCCATGGTATCTTCGTGCGCATGTTTGTTTATAGTCATTGAGTTGCATCTGACTGTCATTTTTAGCACTTCCTTTAGGTACCAGCTTCGATTTATCTAGTGCAAGTAGTCGCACTTACCTGTTGGCTGGATTAAATTTGTATGGCTGGATTACTATAATCTCGTTGTTTTATCTATTTCCTATTGCGATTTTCATAGAAGCGTCTCAATGGATTCAAGTTTATCACAATGTAATTGCAGCTGTTGGCAAAACCATCCACATTTTATTTATGGGTGTTGTTATCTGGAATATTTTATCACCTATACAACCAATCATCTTATCAGGCACTTGATGATATTAGTCCATTGACATTTTCAATTGGAAATTTAGTAAAGAGAGTGATGGTTATTGCGGCTTCTGTTTTGGTGTTTAAGAATTCAGTTAGGCCTTTGAATGCACTTGCGTCTGCCATTACGATATTTGGAACTTTCTTGTATTCGCAAGCTACAGCTAAGAAGAAAGTTGAAGGTCAAAAGAAGAATTAAAGATCAGTTTGGCTTCATACTTTTAGTCTTGTTTTAGTTTTTGTTTCTTTTTCATTTTTAATTTGCTGACTTTACATCTTTATTCAAGTTCCTCAATTCAAATTTATAAAATCTTATTTCCTTGATAATTGTTCTGTGTTTCTGCCTGAACATGTTACGCCGCCACTGTCACTTGTTTTTTTTTGTTTACTTCAAATGAAATATTTTACCATATGTCCTTAATATTATACTGAAATAAATCATTATTGATTTGCTATTTTTTTTAAAATATGAATATAGTACACACATACGCACACGATTTTGAGTTTTAGAACATGGAGTTGATTGATACTTGATGCGACTACGTTTGGTTTTCTTGAAATTTTGGAAACCTTTGTTTTCTATATCCTATTCTTTTACTGCAGAAGTAATAGACAAGTTGGAGAAAATCATGAGGTTGGAAATTAAGCTAAATAATCTAATTTTTTTTGCTAGCTAGGATTCATACCGAAGAGAGTGTATAGTATGTTGGTTCTAAGCTATGTTTTTTTTGCAAATTGAACATGAACATTATTCCCATCAGTTGATGAATTTTTTTTAAACATAATTCAACCATGTCTATGATAATTACGCTACTTTTATACATATTTATTTTTTTATTATTTGTGATTCATTGGTTGTTTTGATTAATTTAGTTAACCATTAATTATTATTCACTTAAACATTCAGTCATTTTTCTCTTGTAGTTTTTCAATTTTTCACTTCAAAATGATAAATAAAATTACAAATAACAAATGCCTTATATTGATAAATCTTTAAATGTATTTAGATCATGCAAATTAATTATGGATAAAAGTAAATTTTTTATGATACACTTAATCACAACTACAAATTTCATTTTTTGATCTTCTAGTTCTTTATTTACATTGTTTGTTTAAATGTGCATGAGAACTATATACTCTGGATAGTTCTTAAATTTTGCTTCTTGGCTTGATTGTAGGTTTGACATTCACTATGTCAAGTTCTTTGCCCACACCACACTCAATGCATGATGAAGGCAATCAAACTTAAGGTGAATCAACTACTAGTGTTACTCACAGTGGGTTGTAATGTAGAGGAAGGTTGAGGTTAATTGTGTGGGAGCATTTTTAGAAGAAAAAAATTATTAAGGTTAATAAGTCTGTGTGCAATTATTGCAAAAATGCATTGGTAACAAGGAGTACTGATGGAACAAAGCACTTGCACAATCATTTAAAGACATGTCAAGTGAAAAAGGAAATAGAGGCCACAGAATTCCCATCGGCAAAGAAAGCTGCTAGTGAAAAAGGGAAGACTGCAATAGAAACTCACTTTGATCCTGATGTTACGAAGAGAAAAATGGCACGTAATATCGTCATGCATTAGTATCCTCTGAGTATTGTAGAACATCAGGGGCTGAGGGATGTTATGTCTTTTCTAAATCAATTGTGGGAGCCGGTGTCTCGAAATACTATCAAGAAGGAGATTTTAGACATGTATGAGTGTGAAACTACCAAATATATTAGTGTATTGGAGCAAACTCAAGGTAGAATTGTCATTACAACTGATATGAGCATATATGACAATCATTGCACACTTTATTGACGAAGCTTGGGCATTACGGAGCATATTTTTGAGATAAAGTTTTTACTTTTGTTATTTTTTAATTATTAATAATCAATCTGTTTTTTGTTATTATTAATGATCAATCTGAATTTTTTATTTATAAATAATCAATCTGATTTTTTAATTATAATGATCAATCTGATTTTTTTAATTATTAATAATCAATATATTTTTTAATTACCAATTTTTTTAATTACTAATCCACCATTAATTTCTCTCTCTTTTTTTAAAAAACTTTTTAGAAGTGCTTGATTCTCAGACAGGCCAGGTACTTTGTGATAAGCTGATAGATTCGTTATTGGAGCTTAATATTGAGCGTAAATTATCCTTCATAATAGGCCAAGTGCTACTAATGATTGTATGATTGATTTTATGTTGTTGGTACTAGATAAAAATGATCTCATTTTGGGTGGACAAAAGTTTCATGTTCGTTGTTGTGCCCACAATCTAAATTTGATTGTAAAGGATGGTTTAAATGTGATTGGTGATCTAATTGCAAATATTCGTGAGAGTGTTATTTTTTTGTCAGGATCAACTAAACGGAAATCGACATTTGATGAGAATGCGCGTAAACTGTCTAACTGGGTGGAATTCTACTTATCTCATGATATGTTCTGCATTGCATTATAAGAACATTTTTTGTTGATTAAAGAATATTAATGGACAGTATAAGTGCTTGCCTGGTAAGCATGATTGGCAATTGGCTAGTGCCTTAGAAAATGATTTGAAATGTTTTTATGATTGTACAACATTATTTTCTGGTACTAGTTATCCAACATCTAATCTATTTCTGTTCCATGTGTGTGATATTAGATTGCGCCTGAATGAGTGGGTTTCAACTCCTAGGTATGATGAATTTAGAATCACGGCATAGAAAATGATTGAAACGTTTGATAAGCATTGGCATGACATGAGTGGAATATTGTCTATTACATGTATATTTGATCCTAGGTTCAAAACTGGGTTGGTTGAATAGTACTTTTTCATGATTTATGGGGATGATGCTACTTCTTGTGTCCAGATAATGGATGGTGATTGTCAAACTATAGTGAAAGAGTACAAAGCTAGATATGTATCAACTGCTAGTTATCCTGGGTATAGCTCTATTTCTTTGAGTACTTCTCATTCTATGCTGGGTTCGGGTTCCAGTAAGAGTTCAATTGAATGGATTTCGAGGTTTACTAGTTTTGTTATTATTGGTAATGAAGAAGTAAAGGATGAGCTAGACACTTATTTGGGTGAAAAGTTAGTGCCATTTAATGTTGAGGAAGACTTTGATGTTTTAGCTTCGTGGAAGGTGAATGGTGGTAACTATCCTATATTGTCTCGAATTGCGAGAGATATTTTGGTTATTCTAGTTACCATTATTGCTTCTAAATCTACTTTGAGCACTAGTGGTCGATTTGCAAGCCCATATCGTAATAGACTTCATCCAAGCATATTAGAGGCTTTGATAAGTAGTCAAAGTTGGATATGTGCTCTTTGTGGAGGTATATGTTTGCATTTTAATTTTTGTATTTTTATTTACTTAAATTAACTAATAGTTAACTTGATTTTTATATTTATATTTTTTAAGTAGCTTGGCATCAACCTCTCCCGCATGTGCCAAGATTTTTGATGAGGAGCTAGAAAGTAAAACAAATGTAGATGCAGTAGAGGTATAAAGTTTTAGTTTATATTATTTTGTCAAGTATTTATTAAGTTGAATTGCTAAAAACATGTTTATTTATTTATTTATTTATTGTTTATGTTGTTATAGGTCTACGAAGAATCTTAGAGCGTGCATCAATGATGATGGCTACAAGTTTATGACGAAGACTTAAAATTATTTTGATTTGTCATATAAAATTTAATCATTTGTAATTATGTTGAAGATTTAGAATTATTATGTTTTTATTTATGTGGAGATTGTTAAATTTTTTATCACTTGTAATTTTATTTCTAATATAGAATTTGATCATTTGTAATTTTATTTCTAAATATGGAGCTTGTTAGAATTATTTTTTAAAAAAAGAAAGGAAACTGAAATATTTAGAAATTATTATTTTAAAAAGGGAGATTGTCAATTTCCCCCTACAGTAATCAACATATTCCTTCTGCTGTTTTTATAATGGCCAAAAACCTCCCTGATAGCATAAGTTTATAATATTACCCTTAATTTCAACTATTCTTTTATTTATATTTATTATAAATTAAATAAATCACATGAATGGAAAGTAAATAAAAAATTAAGAATTAAAAACAAGAAATATATGTTTTGATATGAGCAAAAAAATTAATAATAATTTTTTTCTTGTACTTATTTATTTTGTGAAAATATTCTTATAATAAATATAAAAGAAAATTATTATAAGAAAAATTGAATGACAACTAAAAATTTGTTATAAGATAAATAATAAAAATATTTTGCCTATACTTTTTACTTTTAATTTTAAAATATTACAAAATGTTTATTACTAGAAAATGTTCACAAAATAAATAATTACAAGAAAAAAATTTTATTATAATTTTTTTTGCTCATATCAGAACATATATTTCTTATTTTTAATATTAATTTTTTATTTAGATTCTATTCATGTAATTTATTTAATTTATAATAAATGTAAATAAAAGAGTAGTTGAAAATAAGGGTAATATTATAAACTTATGCTGTCAGAGGGGTTTTGGTCATTATAAAAACAACAGGGAATAAATGATATATATTGATTATTGTAGGAGGGAAATTGGCACTCCCCCTTTAAAAAATAGGGATCGGGTCCCGTTCAATTCGGGGATTTTTAGGTATAGGGCAGGTTCGGGGGATAGCTTCCAAATCGGGGTTCGGGTTCGAGTGATTCCCGCCTTGAACTTGCCCTATTGACATCACTATGAACAATAGTAAAGGTACTCTATTAAGCAGAGTATAAAAACAAAACGAAAAGAGATTGGTTGAATCCTAATACCAAAATTAAATAGTAATGGGTCTTTAATTAGTTTATTTTCAGGTTCAATTTTAATAATACTTTATAAACTGCTTTTTGCTTGTGCTCAAATCATCCATACAAGATGCATGACTGTAACTAATATATTTCAGGTGGTTTTTCTTACTAGGCTTAATAAAGTACTTTTGTTATTATTTAATTCATCAATTCAAGATTCATGATTATAATTAGTCTATTTTCATGTTCATTTTATTAATAGGCTTCATAGACTTTTGAAGCACAATACTAAAATGAACCTAACCATGTACTTGCTACAACCATGCTATAATTAGTTTTTCTTCAGGTTCATTTTAATGATAGGCTTTATAAACTAGTTTTGTAGCCTATGTGGCTATAAAATGTTGATTTTGATGATAACAAACCATATGTTTTGGATAAACAAAGAATTACACATTATGTTTTTATAATAAGAAAATGATTTTATGAAATTACTTATTTTCAAGTTTATGGTTTACAAGAAATGCATATTATAGAGTAAAATGTATTTGGGTTCCAAAAGGAACCATTGTTAACACTCAAGAACCCAAAAATATTTGGGTACCCAAAGGCACAACTTGAATATTTTTTGTAAGTACTATAATCAAGAAATGGTGGAGAGTTCCTTGAAGAAAGGTTGTGAGGATAGTCACTTGACCATGATATAGGAGAAAAAGATGAGGCAAGATGATTTTAATTGTTTTGGTAACAATGCTTGCCATATTGATTTTGTTGAATGGATCATGATAGATGGATAATTGCTTGAACTTACAAAAGCATGCCCGTACATTTACATAATTGAATTATTATAGTGTGTAATCATGATACATGAATAGATATATATGATGGTACCATGTCAACTTATCATGATGCCTTTGTTTGATTTTGATGATTTTATGATCTTTGATTTCATTTTTTTTTAAATTGTCTATCATCATGTTTCATGTCATTTATTCATCTTCAATATTTGTTCATCGCACTCTCTCCAAAAGCCAAACACAAACTTTTATCTCACTAAAATCCATTATATTTATGCTTTTCTTGCTCATTTGATATTTCTAAATCATTATCCATCACTTAAACATTAATTGTTCATCACTTAAGTATGTGTGAATTCTTGTGCCATTGATTGTGCCATATCATTATTCATTTATAAAATTGGCATGTATCACTTATTGTACTTATGAACTTGATCACTTATTCTTTCAGCTCATAATGATGGCTTATCTTAATAGCTGTGTTAATTTTGATGATCTATATATTGCCATTATGTACTTATGCTTTTCTTAAGTTTTGATGATAAAGAATGTGCTTTGATGATTACATTGTTTTTTATGAAGTTTGATCTTATGCAATCTATGATTGGTGGATGGATGTATTTTGTGTACTTTATCGATGTATTGTTGAATATGTATTACTTGTTTTAAATTATATCAAAAGGGAGAAAAATACATATACTTTGATATTTTTAAGCATATGAGATTTTTTAAGTTATATTGTAATGTCACATTAGATCTTTGATGAGTTTAGTTGTCTTAATTTCTAAAATGTGATTAGTAATTATAGAGTTTGGATAATTGATAATATGTTCTTATAACTTTTGCATGCATTTGCTTGATCTATTACTTGTTTTCTTAATTATTGATAGGAGGAGTTGCCTCGGAAACTTTAATTAATTCTTAATGCTTTCATTTTGGATAATATGCATTTTGAACATTTTTATTGTCAAAATGGAAGACAAAGTAACATACCATTTTGATGATGTCAAAAGGGAGAGAATAACATGCATTTTGAGCATTCTTTTGATGGTTGATATGTGATTATAGTGATGATTTTGAGAAATGATGATGATTTGCTATAGCTGTTGTTACATTTTTCACTTATGCTTTGAAACTAATGTGGAACTAATATGCTTGTCTTAAATTTTTTATGCTAAATAGGGGGAGCATTTTTATTCTTTTTGATGATGAAAGCGGAGATATAATATACAATTATTTGTTATGAAAAGTATTCATGTGCATTCATGCAGGGGAGTTTTTAATCTTACACTTATTAAGGGGGAGTTTTTCATAATTAAATTACAATTTTATAATGTGTTTTGTCACCATCAAAAAAGGGGAGGTTGTTAGCCTATATGGCTATAAAATGTTGATTTTGATTATAACAAATCACATGTTTTGGATAAACAAAGAATTACACATTATTTTTTTATAAAAACAAAATAATTTTATAAAATTAGTTGTTCAAGTTTATGGTTAAATAGAAAAATTTTGAAAACTTTAAAATCGACAAGTATTGTTTTAGCAAATCTGAAATTGGACCTTTTTGTAAAGTTTTATGACATTTAAGGTCATAATATGATTTTATAAAGGTTTTAGGGCAAAACTTAATTTTAGAAAATAGTTGTTTCACTGTTGTAAAGAGGCTAAACCAGATTCAAAAGGCGACAAACTGGTTATGGACAAAACTCTTTGGAATGGAAGCGGCTAACTGGATTTAGAAAGCAACAAACCAGATGTGCAAAAATTCAAATTTTTTAACATAATCGTAACATAAAGCGGCAAGCCAGTTATCACCAGAAAGTCAATAGCGGCTAGTTTTCTTCTTCAATTATAAATTGGCTCAAATCAAATTAAACGAAAGTGATGCAACCATTGTTATTATTCAGAACTTCTCTGCAAATATAAAGCATAAACTTTGTGTATTCATATCACTCATTCATACATATTGGACTTTCATTTATATTCAAACACATTGTGTGAGGGAAATTTTTGTAATCCTTTTTGTAAAATCAAATTGAGAGGCTGTAAGTGTTGGGATACACTTGAATGAAGAGATATGGGAAAATCTCTTGCTGTAAAGGTCCATTGACATCTTGGAAGTCAATTGTAAGCATTTGAAGTCTTGGGAGGCATGGATAGCAAAATCCTTAAGCTTAGTTGCTTGAAGGCGTGGACGTAGGTGAGAATTGCCGAATCACGTAAAAATTATTGTGTTTGCTTTCCCTTTCTTTACTCTTTTATTATTGTACTTTATTAAATTTATTATTTTTTTATTTCATTAAGGCAATAGATTGAATTATTGTACGATTTGTTTAGCTTAAATTTTTAAAATCTCAATTCATCCCCCACTTGGGTTGCCTAGTCAATATTTCAAGTTTGTGCTTCGAAGTTTCCTAATGAAATTAGGGATAAGAAATAATTGCAGAGAATTTTGGGAAGTCTTACATATATTGTAGACTTCTATCAAGATCTAGCAAAAGACATTAGACCTCTATATGCTAGATTACATGGGTTTTTGTTTTTTTTTTCAACCTAAATGTATTAAGGCAGTTAAAAAAACTCAAGCTTGAAACTAAGGAATTATCGTGTCTAGCCTTAGATTTGTGTAAGGAGTTATCCTGATGCATTTAAAACAGTTAAAACCAATCCATCTAATATAGGTTATAGTAGTAATTTAAAACAGTCTTTTTGGGGGAGGGAAAGAAAGGTCTTGTTTGGAATTGAGGTGCTGTATCTTTTAAATTACAACTGCTGAAGAAAAAAAACTATAACTATTAAACAAAAGTTAATAATATGTAGTAAATATAAATTTTAAGTAATAGTTTTTACAAAATTATTAAAATATAATAGATTTTCTATTATACAAGTGAAAAATCATATCAACATAACTTTCAAGGTACAGCAGTTAGTATTTATCAAATACTTTAGTACTATAGCTTAAAAGCTACAATTGTCCAACTCAATTCCAAACGCACTCAAAATTTGGTTAGATTTGTGTAAGGAATTTGAAACACAACTCAGTAAAAATATTAAACTATTAGACAAGAAATATTAACAATAGGCAAATACTAAGTTACAGCCAGCTGTAACTTATTCCTCACACAAAAATCATGCACTACTATAAAAGTGGTCTTCAATGACGGTTTTAAAAAACATAAGATGACGGTTTTAAAATCATCATCTTAGGCAGTGACATTAAAGGGGGTATACTTTTTATGATGATTCAAAAACCATCATTAGATGTCCACTTATAATGACGGTTATTTTAGAAAACCGTCATTATATGCTATAGATACATAACATTTAATGATGATTTTCAGCAAAAAAAGGTCATTGAATGTGTATTTATAATGACAATTATTTTTCTAAACAGTCATTATTTGCAATTTAAACTAGAAATTTAATGACCTTTTTCTTTTTGGCAAAATCTTCATTAAAAACATAACATTTAATGACAGTTTTAAGAAAAAACTGTCATTGCATGTATTTTTTAATGGCTGTTTGTAGGGAAAAAACTGTCATTACATGTTTTTTTTACGATGATTTTTTTAAGTACTCGTCAGTAAATTAATATTTCTAATGACGGTTTTATATAAAGCAGTCATCTTATATCATGTATTACCACTTTTTATGATTTTTTATGAATTTATAATGACGGCTTTTATAGAATTGTCTTCTTTGGTTTTATCTAAAAAAAAAAAAATTACAAGCTTGCTTTAATTAAAAACTATATCATATACAAAATATTGCTTTACAAAAATCTTCGATGGATAATCCTTCATACATCTTCAACAAAATGTTATACATTGAAATTCTTACAAATACTCTTCCGATATAACAAACTCAAATACTAACTAAGAAAATTCTCATACTCTTTTGTAGAGAACTCTGACAATTCTTCATCTTCAACAAAATGCTAGCTCTTCCACATGAAATCTAGCTACCACATCTAAATTCTCATCAAGTCTTCATATGCAATATTTTCAAAAAATTATGCAGCTGCTAGTGACCTATGACATTATTTACAAGGAAAGAAAAAATAAATATATTAAGCTCATTTATTACAAGTCGTACTTTAATCACGATAAGTTGTAGTATCTAGTACTATTAGAGACTAACCTTGAAGCAAACATGTTTGGATCAAAATTGATTATAATGGATCCGGATGGGTGCATCACATTCTTAGCAAATTAAAAAACACTTTTCACAATTCGAGGCATACTCGAACTTGCTACGTCTTGAGAAACAAACTTTGATACCTAATATTAAAAGGAAAAAATCAATTAAACACAAAATAATAACCTACCTATTTGAATATATAGTGTAATGAAATCATTTACCTCGTTGTTACTTGTAATATAGGCCAAGCCACGATAGATTTAATAGCATGGCTTACAAGTATAAGCTCATCACGAACCGGTCAAGGTAAGATAGCATTTCTTTGGTATGCAACATAAATAGACACACGTACATCAGTAGATGCAAGTGGTATGCCACTCACGGTTGCATTTGGTTCATTATCCATAAACACCATTCCATGAGCCACTATGTTAAGGTCATCGCCTAATGCCAACTTACAAAAAGTCTCCTGTAATAAAAGGTAATAAACTAAAAAATAAATTACTGAATAAGTTAATTTTTCACAAAGCAACTACAAAAAAAAGGATTAATTTTTCACAAAACAACTGCAGAAAATGGACAACACTATAGTAAAATAAAGCTATTTTTAGTACAAAGCAGTAGCCAAAATAGCAATAAAATGGTATTGTTTTTGCTACTATTTTGCAGAAAACAACATAACTCAAAGTATAAAACAGTAACAAAAATAACAATAAAATAAAGCTATATTTTTACTGTTGTTATGTAAAAAAAAAAGCAGCATGATTTTTACTACAAAAAAGAAGTAAAATAAAGTTGTTTTTGCTATTGTTTTATAGCAAAACAACATGATTTTTACTACAAAACAGCAATAAGAACAACAATAAAATAAAGCTATTTTTGCTACTACAGATCAACAGTAAGAGCAATAGTAATATAAAGCTATTTTTGCAGTTTTACAAAAAGTAGCTTGATTTTCACTACAAAACAACAACAAAAATAGCAGTAACATAAAGCTATCTTCCACTGATTTTTTGCAGAAAAACAACATTATATGTTTTGACAAAACAACATTAGAAATGATAATTTTTACTATTGTATCTCCTATAAAGTTAACATGAATTTCATTGTAAAATAAGATGTTTACTGCAAAATAGTAAAAAACCAGAACAAATAATAAACAATAAGATGTACCTTTGATAACCTTGCAACTGGCGTGGATTGGTCCTTTGCGACAGGCCTACTCTGATCTTACCTTTCACCTAGATCTAAACAACTATCTCGGTCAGATTGTAGTCGATTTGGTGGAAATTGAGAGTCATTGAATTCCTTCATGAGTTCTTTTCTAAATTCTATCATTTTCTGCGTGACAATCTTATCCACTTTCTCTTTGACAATATTCTCTATATCAATTGCTATAGATTTACATTTCACCCTTTTTTAAATATGATGTTATCGTCACTCCATCACCAGTAGCTTGTACTCGACCTGGATGTTCTGGTTTCTCCAAAGCCATAGTGAGAATATCCTCATCTGGTTGAAATGAAATTTCTCCATCAGCAACTTGTTTCTTTAACTCAGTCTACAAAGACAAAAAATTCAGGAACTTGTAATATATTTACCATAATCTTATGAGTCAAATACTATGTAAAAAATTATAAACTTACTATTTTCTCAGCCTTTTCTTTAACATCCTTATTTCTAAATTCACCATTCTTTGTTTTTCGAGCTTCAACCCATAAGTCTTCTCGTGGTATAGGGACATAAACACTAGGTGCTCGTTGCTATGAGAAATTATGTTGTTAGTTAGTTCACCTAATGCAACAAAGTTGGAATAGGAAAGAAGGAAGGTAAGAATGATTTAAAAAGTAAATTACAATTCGTTCTTCTAAGCCAACATATCCTCCTCTAGAAAGACCATGGTTTAGAGTGACTTTGTTGCACCGTTCCATCTGAGATTCACTAAGATTCTCCATTATCAAGTGAACCAAAAAACATTATACATTAATAACAAAAGTTATGATACCATAAAGTAGTTATATGAAAATATGACACAATAATATTTCATAACCTTAAACTCTACTGATTTCCTGAACTCAACAAATTGGTTCCAATCCTCTTGAGGAGTTGAACTCCATTCTTGGCCAGTTGGGGGATGTCTCAGAAATTCTATATGCTCTTTTACATATGCCGTGAGCTTATACTTAAATATCTTCCAAGTCTTGTTAAATTTCATCATAATGAATCTTTTTCTATCTTCACCAACATCAAATTTTGCCTTGATGCAAATGATCATAATTAATAAATTAGAAATTTCATTAATAAATTAGTAATTTCTGAATTAATTATGAAAAAAGTTCTAAATGTTAGCATACGTATCGTAACACATGTCCATAACTTGTTTTTGACTTCTGTGGGTACTTTTTTCCAAGTTGTACATATAATCAGAACCAAAGATCGAGACCAAACCCCAACCATGCTACTCAAATTTGGTCGCATCTTGCCTATTGGTTGTCCTTTGTAGTTAAAGTTAACTTGAAACTTCTTCCCATTGCTTGTACCTTTTACAATTTTAGGCATCATGGCTAGACCTCTTTTCTTCTTTTCCTTCGTTTCTAAAGTATGCACATCATCATCTTGAGGAATATTTGAAGAATCCATTTAAAATGTAACTTAAAAATAATTAGTAAACCATAGAATAAATAATCAAGAAAATGATTTCACATAAAAATAATATGAACAAAATATCATAAAGTTTTCTTAATAACTAAATGCTCACAATTATTTTTAAATTAAGCTAAATTAGTCTTTTTGTTTTTTCTATCAAATGAGAGGTAGTCTGCGGCTCAAAGATTGTTAGTTCCTAAAATGGTCAGATAAGGCATCTTCATTGACCTCATCCTTTGCAACATTTTTAGAAGACTCTAAATCAATTGACCATCTAAGATCAAGTTGGTCTTCAACATAGAACACTTGTTTTGCTTGAGATGCTAGAATGAATAGGTCATTTTTATGCCATGTTCTTTGAAGATCAATAGAGTAAACCCAAACTTACCTACTTTGATACCATTGCTACTTTTAACCCAATCACATCGAAACACTGGAATTCTAAACTGATGGTAGTCCAGCTCCCATATCTCTTGAATAATGCGATAGAAAGTCATATCTGAATAGATTGGATTATTATCTTTAGCACTTGAGATTTATAAAGCCTTGGCCATTAAGGTGACCCCACTATTTTTAACAACTAGTGCATCATCTAATTCCTTCGCGTAAAATTGATGATCATTTACGACATATCCATAATACTTTATTACTTCTAAACGAGGCCCTTGTGCTATCCACCTCAGTGATTTGGAAATACCATGAATTGAATTATTCAATGGTTGTTCAACCTTGGTGCAATAAAAGAACATATACTGTCAAAATTAACCAAAAAAGAAAAAGAAAACATAATGGAAAGCTAAATTCATTAATCAACAAGTAATTACCTTAAGGCGCAACCAGCCAATATACATTTTACTACGCTCATCATGCAACCATTTTTCTCTTTTATTCTTTATGGGGTGCAACTCCTTTAAATATTCGAAGTACTCACTAGTACAATAGTTTAGACATGTTACTTCATTTTAGAAAAATTAAATAAAATAAATGATAGTAATTAAAAAAAAAGACAAAGCACTTACTCGATATAAGGTTGAATATCATTTGTGTTTGCTAAAACATAAAGATGTGCTTGCTGCCATTGGTGAAAAGACACAGTCTCAACTTTACCCCCTAAAAGTGAATAGCCCATATCTGAATAGCTATCTGCAACATTTTTTCTAGATGGGATTCCAACTGCATCTACACCAGATAAATACTCTGTACATAACTCAACAGCTTCTTCAGCAATGTATGCTTCAGTTATACAACCCTCTAGTTTATTATGGTTCCTGACATACCTCTTTAATTTTTCATGTCTCTTTCGAATGGATACATCCATCGTAAATAAATCGGCCCATAAAGTTTAACTTCTCGAATGAGATGTACCATTAAATGAACCATGACATCAAAAAAAGCTAGAAGAAAATGAATCTAAAGCGAGCATACCATTTCAACCATATCATCTCGTAGTTGACCAAGTGCGATCCCATTTACAACCTTGCAATGCATTAAAAAAAACACTCTCATTATAACTTTTTTACGTGATGTGGTAGTAATGCCTTTATAGCCACGGGCAATAACTGTTGCATCAAAATATGATGGTCATGAGACTTCATACCGTACAACTTTAGATCTTGTATTGACACACAATTTCTTATGTTTAAAGAGTAACCATCAGGGACCTTTATCTTAGATAATATTTTCCAAAATCTAGTTTTCTCTTCCTTACTTAATGTGAAAGATGCTACAGGTAACTTAGTTCTCCCATTTTCAATTATGGGGTCCAATTCACTCTGCATATTCAATGGTTTAAGATCCATACGAGCTGCAAGTCCATCTTTTATTTTTCCTTCTATGCCAAGCAATGTACCGACAATACTCTCACATAGATTATTTTTAATATGCATAACATCAAGCACATGTCGAGCATAAAGGTACTTCCAGTATTTAAAGTCAAAGAATATAGACTTTTTCTTCCAATAACTTTGTGAAACTGGACATTTGCCATTTCACTTTCCCCATGTAACATTCAACCTATCCACTTTTGCTAGAACTTCCTCTCCACTTAATGGTTCAGGTGCTCTTTTATATTCGGGAAGACCATTAAATTCTTTTACCATATCACGATACGAGTGTGATCGTGAGAAAAATATTCTATACCTCATGAAAGAAATCTTTTTACTATACTGTAGCCAAATAGAATGTGTTTTTTCTCCACATATCAGACAAGCTTTATAGCCCTTTATAGACAACTAGCTAAGTTTCCATAAGCCAGAAAATCACTAATTGTCTATAAAAGAATAGCTTTTAAGTTGAAAGATTATTGTCGGTATGCATCATAAACATCAACTAACACCTCCCATAACAATCTAAAATCATCGATCAATGGTGCTAAGCACACATAAATATCATTGCCAAGTTGCTTGGGAACTGATATCAACAAGGTTAACATTATAAACTTTCTTTTCAGGCATAGCCACGATGAAAGATTATAAGTCACTAGTATAACTAGCCAACAACTATACTTGCTACTTAAGGAACCATGTGGATTAATCCTGTCTACAGAAAGAGTAAGCCTTAGGTTTCCTGGTTCAGATGCAAAGGCAGGCCATGTGTAGTCTATGAGTTTCCATGATGGAGTATCGGCTAGATGACGTAGATAACCATCAACTTCTCTTTGTTCTGCATGCCACGTTAAGTTTTTAGTTGTTTCCTGAATGCTGAACATTCTTATAAACCTAGGGATTGGTGGAAAATACCATAAAAATTTTTTTAGGCACACCCAATTTTAGCTTTTTCGAGTTCTTCATTACCTTCCACCTAGACAATCCACAAGTAGGGTAAGAAGTTAAATCTTTGTAATCCTTCCAACACAGTATACAATCATTCGGGTAGGCATGAATCTTCTCATATTCTATTCTTAATGCATTCAATATTTCTTTTACCTTATACATAGATGTTGGGATTTCATTTTAGTCTAGAAGCATCTCTCCTTGTAATTTAAGGAGCTCGGAGAAACTTTTATCTGACCATCTGCTCTTCACTTTCAAGATGTACAGTTTTACTACAGCCTGGATATAGTGGTTTTTTAGCATCCTCAAGCAATTTTTAGAATGCGTCAGGATTACTTTCAAAATTATCACGGGCCCCTTGGACCAGCTCAATAGTACTATCAACATGATCATAATCAACTTATCTTATAATTTGTGCATTTCTATTAGTAGAAGCCCTCTAACAAGTTCTTCCCTATGTAGAAACCAATTTGTATAACTTTGATCGATTCCAAAGATAATCAAGTGAGTTTCTATCTCTGAAAGATTTTGTATTTCACATTCCCACACTTCAAGCAAGGGCAGTGTATATGATCCAGACTTGTTGTGCGATAGACGGCAAAATTCAAAAAGCTTTTAACATTGACTTTATATTCTTTGGATATTCTATCCAATAAAATCCAAGACTTATCCATTGTAGACTCAGCAACAATAAATTGAAGCCTGAAGTTTTAATTACTACCTCGTAACCAAATGTTCTTTAATGTTCCAGTCCATAAACTGAACCTGATTACTTCCAAAAAAACAAAAGGGAATTAGTTTGGACATAAGAGCAAATAAGAATACAAGTAAACAAAAGAAAAAAAAGAAAAAGATAGTACTACAATTATTTAGGTGCAGTATAGTTGCTGTAATTGTATTAAAATAGCACATGTAACTTCCAGGTGCTGTTTTTCACGTCAAGCACAACATGACAACACCTAAAATTTTTTTTTTAGTGTTGTCCAACTAATAAAAACACCATTTGAAAGTTTTAAGTACTTATTTTAACAGCAAACAGTAGCATGACAGCACCTAAAAAAGTTTTAGGTGTTGTTTAACTACTGAAATTATGTTCTAACAACATCTGAAACGTTCAAGTGCTTATTTTTCTAATTAAACAACAACATGACAGTACCAAAAATGATTTATAGTGTTGTCTAGCTGATAAAAACAACAGTTGAAACTTTTAGGTGTTGTTTGTAACAACAAACAGTAACATGACAGGACCTAGAATATTTTTTGGCGCTGCCTAGTTACTGAAATTGTGTTAAAAACAACACCCCAACTTTCAGGTGCTGTTTCTAACATCAAACAAGAGCATAACAACACCCTAAAATATTTTGGGTGTTGTCTAACTGATAAAACCAACACTTTGAATTTCCAAGTGCTGTTTTTAACAGTAAACAGCAACATGACAACACCTGAGAAAATTTTGGGTGCTGTTTAGCTGATAAAAACAGAACCTGATACTTTCAAGTGCTATTTTTAACAACAGCAGCATGAATATTTAAGGTGTTGTGTAGCTACTGAAATTGTGATAAAAACAGCATCTGCAATTATAGGGTGTTATTTTTAACATCAAATAACAGCATGACAACACCTTAAAATAGTTTAGGTCTTTGTCTGGCGATAAACCCGAATCAAGGTTCCAGTGCCATTTTACGACAAATGTTAAGTGCACTTAAAAATTTTTCAAGTCTTTGTCTAGCTCAAATCATGTTAAAGCAAGATTAAAACTTTTAGATGCTATTTTTCTAATCAAACAGTAGTATGACAACACCCAAAGGATTTTTGGGTGTTGTCTAGCTGATAAAAATAGCAATTGAAATTTTTAGGTGTTGTTTTTAACAGCAAACAGCTGCATGACAACACCTAGAATATTTTCTAAGTGCCACCTAGCTGCTAAAATTGTGTTAAAAATAGCTCCTGCAACTTTTAGGTGCTGTTTTTAGCCTCAGACAGCAGCATAACAGCACCTAAAAATTTTTTAGGCTGTCCAATTAATAAAAACAACATTTGGAACTTCTAAGTACTATTTTAAACATCAAATAGCAGCATGACAGCACCCAAAAAATTTTGTAGTTGCTATCATGCTGCTGTAATTGTGTTAAAATAGCACCTAAAACTTTTCGATGTTGTTTTTTACAACAAATAGTAGCATGATGCAATGAGAAAATTTTATGGATGCAGTCCAGTTGCTAAAATCAGTGCTTGGAAGTTCTATGTACTGTTTTTAAGAGCATATAGCAGCATGACAACAACAAAATAATTTTACAATTGATGTTTTCTTTATACATCAATTGCAATCAGAGCTTCTAAAAACTTTAGTATAAGAAAAGAACAATTAAATCCTCTCACTTGAGTTTGGAGGAAGGAATACTTTTATTACATCAAAACAAAGTTAAAAAAACAACAAAAAAGAAAAATGTTATGGCCCTTTCAAGGTTTTTCTACCTATTATTGCCAGTCATAGAACTAAATACTTAAGGGAAACAGAGTTTGCTGAATTAAACATGAATTTCATAAAATTCACACCATAAAATTACATGGCAACGAAAAATTTTAAAACAAACTATAAGAACTGAAACAAACCTTGTAGATGATTGAACTCAATATTGATATCAAGCATACCAATAATCTCTTAGAGAAGTAGCCATGTTTAGAGTCATCCTGTGTTAGGTTACAAAACCATGAAACCTGCCCAATCAAATTAATGAGATTTATAAGTAATAAAATGAAAATGCAGAGAGAGATAGAGAGAGAGAATGATCTGACTCATAAATAAGATTCTTTAAATTCCTTTCCAATAATGTATGTGGAAAGTAGAGGGCTTTCAATGGAGGAGCTGATAATGTGTCACTTTGATTACAAATAAATCAAAACGTCAAATAGGGCTAACCTAGGCGGTGAACTGAGGATGCATTTTCAACTCGGTGGCTGCCGAGACGGTACAACAATCCCAAGGTTGTGATGGTTATAAAGTGGGCAACAATCAATCTTGGCTAAGATTATATTTTGCTTGCATGTCTATTTTGGAGAGAAATGAGCGAGTGATGGAAGGAATTTGGGTATTTGGGAGAGATATTTTGAAGTGAAGAAATAAAATGCCCAAGTCTAGAAATCGGCTTTGCTTTTTTTATTTCTATTATTCCATGACCATTTATAAAATAAACGGACATGAATGAAGATTAATAATTTCTTTTTTAACGACAGTTCTTAAAATAACCGTCATTAATACTAAGGTTATATTTTAATGGATATACAATGACAGTTAAATTTTAAAAACCATCAATACATACGTTTTTTAAAAAACCATCATTAAACTTAACACTATATTTTAACTATACATTTAATGACTATTTTTTAATAAAACCGTCATTGTAATTGTTTATTTTTAATGATGGTTTTTATAACCAATCGTCATTAAAAATAACGTTATATTTTAATTTTACATTTAATGACGGTTTTCGAATAAAACTGTCATTGTAAGTATTAATATTTTTAATGGCAGTTTTTATAACGAATTGTCATTAAAAATAACATTTTATTTTTATTTCATTGTAAGTATTAAATATTATGACGATTCACATAATTAACAGTCATAAGTATTAAATATTATGACGGTTCACATAATTAACAGTCATAAAAAAGTTTTCATGACGATTCTTAAAAACAACCATCATAACTTATGGATCATTATTTTAAATTTTTGTAGTGGTAATGCAGGCCTCACGGTAGTGCTACTGTCCTATGTGAGGAGTAACTTACACCTAATTGTAACTTAGGGGCTCCTTAACAATAATTTTCTGAGTTTTAAAATTCTAAGATGACC
The DNA here is from genome assembly GCA_030449925.1 of Citropsis articulata. Taxonomy (NCBI): domain Eukaryota; kingdom Viridiplantae; phylum Streptophyta; class Magnoliopsida; order Sapindales; family Rutaceae; genus Citropsis; species Citropsis articulata. The sequence goes on along the minus strand of JASUUH010000211.1, from coordinate 16,552,387 downwards.
TCCTTAATAAAAATTTCTTCTTAGGATAGTTTGTAGATTGGATAAAGATGCTCCAGAAAATAATGTTAAAAACAGTGTGTCCAAAAAAATTTTGACTAGATGGCAGGCTATACTTTCTATTTTTTATTTTGATATTGAATATATTAAAGGAGAAATAATTCCTTGCCAGATTTCCTAGCTCGTGAATTCTTGCAGGGATCCAAAGAAAACTAGCACTGCTTCATCGTCACAAGGATTGCTTAAAGCATCACCATCAGAAATAGAAGAAGGATGGAACTCCTATGTTAATGGCATCGTCCTTGCTGCCATTATGGATGATGAACATCTACGTCTCGAGCCAGAAGAAAGTCGACTTACGGCATGACATTCATTTTTTAGTCTACTTCCCAAAAATCAATGTTTCTATGAACAAATCTTAATAGAGGCTGGTTCATGGGAATTCAATCATCATATGCGAAGCGATAAAGAAGTCCCATAAGCAGTAGTCAGAATCTTAAAGATCATCACTAAACAAAGTTGGGGTTTTGCCATTGAACAAAGGAGACGATTTAGTGACAAAAGAATTCGCCCTACTAAGTATAATTATTTTGATTATATTCAGGCGTGGGAACGAGTTCTCTTATCTCCAAAATAGAAAACATGTCCATTCTTGGTTCTTTAAAATTCATGAATTCCTCAACTATCCAAACGGGTTTTTGAATTTGTTCTCTTTTTAGGGATCTTACGAAGATTACTTTCAAGAATTCCTTAAAGGAAAGCTTTTATAAATTTCGTCATAGAAATGATTTAGGAGTAAAAATGCATATATACATGATGTATCTCGTGGGATCTCGCTCCATTCTCTGGATTTTGAAATGGGAATACTGTTTCAATTTTGATCCGGGTAATGGTTATGTCATAGCGAACTAATTCCCAAACTAATAAGAAAAATCAATTATTGCAATTATCTTTAGGTTACATTTGGCTCACAGGATTGGATTAGTCTAATTATTAGGATTGGATTGAATTGAGTTTTTTTTTTTTTTTGAATTAGGATTGAACTGAGTTGGATTGAATAAAACTGGATTATATTATATACTGTACTATGTTTGGTACAACATTGGATTGGACAATGTTAAATCATATGAAAATATAAAAAAATATTTATGAATATTTAAGAGTAATAATTAAAATTAATTTAAAGGTAATTAACTAGAGTATTAAATAGGTAGTAAATTAGTTATTGGGTAGTCATAAAACTATTTAATTATCTAATTAATTTTAACCAGATATTTTAGATATATTTTATTTTATCAAAACGTTAGCAAATAATGAATATATAAAATCAATTATTTACTTGTATTATTAATTTCCATGATTATTTTTAATATTACATTGTTGATTATTAAATTTAATACAATCAATTATTGTAACAAATTATTAAATGGTTAATTTTATTGGAGTAAAAGTACCAATTTAATTAGGCTATAAAAAACAAAAAAAGTAAATTCAAGTAAATCATGAATAAATTAATTAATTAAGTAATTAAACTTTAGGTTACAAATAAAAAATAGTGTTATTTATGAAAGAAATATGAATAAATTTTTTTTCTCTTATTTTAATCCCATCTAAACCCACCGGGATTGTTAATCGCATGATTTGAGAACTATATTTAAATTTAGTCTTCCCTAATCTAATCTAAATAAAGTAATCAAATATGAGATAAAATATTTAATCTCAAAGTTAATCAAACTCCCAAACATGCACTCAAGTAACCATTAATTTCTAGAGGAATCATGATAACGAAGTAAAAGGACAGTTGGAAGACCTTGTCTCCTACTCGTGATTTAAAAGAAAAATGTGCTAAAAATAAGCTGGCAAGACCTTTTTTTTTTTTGATACATTGGAGCTAGTAAAAACTAGACTAAAACAGAACCGGGAATAAATGTCTCATACATATCATTACCTAACCAATAACCAAGCCCTTCAGGGGGGTTTTCAAAAATATGGAGACCAAGGGGTAAGGAGCCAGCAATTTTTGCCATGAAATCTGCAGCAAAATTAGCTTCCCTATATATATGTTTTATGGTAATAATCCATTGTCTGTTCATCAGTTCCTTGATGGCAGTGATGAGCGAAAAATGTGCATTAGGCATCAAGCTGGTGGAGGAAATAATTTGGGAGACACATTGGCTATCTACCTCTGCAATTAAATAACGAATGCCACGGTCCCAAGCGATATTGAGCCCTTGAAAAAGACCCCAAAGTTCTGCAGTAGTCACCGATCCAACTCCAACGTTCATGCCAAAGCCAAACTGCCACTTTCCAAAGCAATCTCTCACCAAGCCCCCAGCGCTCGCTAGACCATTTTTTAAACGTGATCCATCAGTATTTAATTTGAACCAAGATTCAGGGGGAGCTTGCCAACCAATATCTTTACAGATCTTAATTCTCTGACCGAGACCAAGGGTTGATCGTGCATTTTGAATGTCCTGAGCCCAAGATTTGATTTCAGTGACAACCTGAGTGCAGCAAGGAAATTTTTGCTAGAAAAGAAGCTGGTTTCTCCAAAACCAGATTTTCCGACCACTCCAAATAGACAAGCCCACTCTTCCCCCACTTCATTAGTGCCCGTCTTTCCCAAGTTGAAACAAAGCCAATCATGAAGATTAAAGGAGAAAAAATAATGTCTGATGTTGATTGGAACTAAAGAGTTCCATATTCTTTTTGCAACAAAACAATCCCTAAGTGCATGCATCACGGTTTCTCTCTCATGGCCACATCTTTCACAATTCATTTTGTCTAGAATATGTCGTTTAAAGAGCTCCTCTCTAGTTTTAACTTTTCCATGCATCACTAGCCATAAAAAAATTTTAATTCGTTGGGGCCCTTTCCATTGCCAGACTAATTTCCAAAAATGAATGTCTTTGCTACAGTTGGAATTATTCAGAAAAAGATAAGCTGATTTAGATGTGAACTTGCCCGTTTTGGAGTGAGCCCAATATAGGAGGTCCTCGCCATTGCCATCCGATGGAGGTTTGACCGCTGCAATCTGGAGAAGAATTTGATTGGGGATAAAATTACTAACCACATTCCAGTTCCATTGCCCCTCAGTAGTTACAACATCAGCCACTCTTTTATTGATTAGCTCCGCTGGAATTGGCCTTGTAATGTGATCTGCAATAATTATTCCTTCCGAAACCCAACACTGATGCCAAAAGTTAATTTTATTGCCATTTCCAATCGACCATCTCATACCCTGTAGCACATAATCCCAAATTCTACTCACACTTTTCCAAAGATAAGAACTACACTTGTTGTCAATAGTTATAGGTATAGATTCTGAGTTAAGTCCATATTTATTTCTCAGAACCTTCACCCATAAACTATGGGGACAAACCAACATATTCCATCCAATTTTCATAAGCAGAGCATTATTCATATCCGAAAGATTCTTCAAGCCAAGACCACCTCCAGACTTCGGTGTACAAACCATTTCCCAATTAATTAGATTGAGTTTACGGTATTCATTATTTCCTCCCCAAATAAATCTCCGAGATATCCGATCAATCTTATCTAGCACTCCTTGAGGGATCCTTGTCGTTTGCATGGCAAAAATAGGAATCGCTTGGATAACAGATTGAGCAAGAGTAATTCTTCCAGCTAAAGAGAGATGCATTGCGTTCCACCCTGACAGCTTTTTATCAACATTATCCACAATCTCTTGGTAAGTAGCTTTAGTAACTCTTTTATGAAGCAGCGGCATTCCGAGATATTTGCCAAGATTATCTGTAGCAGAGACCCCTAACGACTCGCTTATTTTCTTTGCCATAGCTTTTTCAACATTCTTGGAGAAAAAAACACGGGTCTTCTGTTTGCTAACCATCTCCCCTGAGCAGCTGCAGAAATTATCAAGCACATTATTTAAAACTTGGGCTTGATTACAGGAAGCCTCAGCAAGAAGTAGCAGATCATCTGCAAAAAAGAGATGTGTTAGAGGAACACCATTACGCGAAAGACGTATGGGGCGCCATCTTCCATCAGACACTGCTTGATTAATTCCGTGACTGAGACGTTCAATACAAAGGACAAAAATGTAGGGAGAAAGAGGGTCTCCCTGGCGAATGCCTCTAGAAGGGGTGAATTCATCAGTGAGCTCCCCTTCCCATAAGATTTGCATTCTAGCTGTGGTGATGCATTCCATTGTGATCCGAATAAACTCCTGAGGCAGCCCAACATCTTTCAGAGTATCGTGGATAAAATCCCACCGAAGCCTATCATAAGCTTTCTCAAGATCTACTTTGATCGCCATCTGCCCAGCTTTACCCCTTTTATTTCTCATAGTGTGGATGATTTCTTGCGCCATGACAATATTTTCTGTGATATGCCTTCCGGGGACGAAACTAGTTTGAGTTGGACCAATCAAGTCAGGTAAAATTTCCTTTAGACGGTTAGCCAGGATTTTTGTGACAGTTTTGTAGAGAACCGGACAAAGGCTGATAGGCCGGAACAGTTTCATGTTGGTGGGGTTATTGGCTTTTGGGATAAGGACAATGAGAGTCTTGTTCAGTTCTGGAGGAAGGGGATTGCCTTTAAAAATCTTACTCACCAGATCGCAGACTGAGGCACCAACCACTTTCCATTGTGTCTGATAGAAAAGAGCATGTAGTCCATCAATTCCTGGAGCCTTTAATGGTTTCATTTCGAAAATGGTAGCTTTTATTTCCTCTCTGCAGCTCTGCGGATATCGACTATACATTGTGTCATCAATCTGAAGGCATTTGCAATGGGATAAGAACTAACCTCTTCATCTTCACATTTGAAAAGTCTAGAGAAAAACTCACAGGCGTGAATTTTAATTTCCTCCTTGTCATAGATCCACTTGCCCTCGCTATCTTGAATAGTATCCACTCGATTCCTCCTTCTTCTACAAATTGTTTTACTATGGAAATAGGCTGTGTTTCTATCCCCACACGCAATCCAATCACGCCTTGATTTTTGGTACCATAATAATTCCTCCTGGGATAAAATATATTCAAGATCCGTCTTCAACATGGATTCTAGTTTAAGAAGCCTTTTTGAGTCAAAACATTCAAGGGCTCTCTGAATGCCATTCAATCTTGCAAGAAGTCTCCTTTTTCTTTTAAAAATATTCCAAAAATTTTCTTTATTCCACTTGCTGACTTTATCCACAAAATCACGAGCAGCCTGAAAGTACCCCTCCGAATCCCTCCATTCATTAACAACAAGAGAATTAAATGAATGGTCCGTTAGCCATGTGATGAGCATAATTTACATACATAGTTTACCCTTTATTATATAATTGCTAGTTATTATTATTTGTTATTTTTAATTAATTGAATTATTTTATTAAATAGGGAATTAATGGGAGATTATGGATGAAAAGTGCATAAAGAATAACAATCGGGCAGCATTGAAGATCAAATCAATTTGTGGAATCAATTGATGAAAGGGAGCTTAAAAAGGAAACAAATTGGAGTTTATGGAAATAATTGCCGCTTGTGAAGAATACAAGAAAAGAGAAAAAAAGATGCTTAAAGGAGAATAATTGGCTAAGTGTGCATCTCACGTGGATAAGTTGGAAAAGCATTGATCATTGATTTCAAGTGGGCTTCACGTGCATGGGCTGGGCATTAAAAGAAGAAATCATTAATTGCCCCTTTTACTTTTAAGTCAAACGTGTGGCATGGATATTGGCTTGTGAGAGGCGGTTTACTGGGAATCATAATTCAAGAAGAATTCGGCCAAGTGGGCAAGATAAAAAGGCAAGCAAGCCGCCAGGCGGGAGAAAAAAAGAAGGCAATGACGAGGCAGAGGAGAAGAGCGGCAGCAGCAGTAATTCAATCCCATGGCTGGTTTTATTTTATTTGTTGCTCTTAATTCAAATATGCCTAACTAAATTTCTTATACTGAGGTTAAGGATGAAACCCTATTTAATGAAATAATAGTCTTTTTATTTAATTAATTTCCTATATGTGTGCTTTAATATTTATGGTTTTTGTTTCACATGATTAATTGGATGTTGTTAAATCTTTTCACCAATTCTGTCATGCATTATTGATTGTTAAGATTAATATTTGATTAAATCTATGCTTGGATCTATAAATTTTATACATGATTATCTTTGATTTTGTGTTTTTCATTAAATTGTTTACACAGAGTGCTTATGAAAATTTTGACTCTTTGTTATTCAATATGTTTACATGGGATTCTTAGATGTCATAATATCAAGCAGAAAAAGAACCTACACAAGATTAATTTTATTTGGACTTAATTGTTATATCCATGAGATGACATAGATTGATTTCGAGTTGTCACTCTTAACTTGGGGATTAATTAATAATTAGATAGTTACTAGTTGAATAGTGGTGGATTCTGAAACCTTGGTAATCTTTGTCTTATTGAATTCTAATTTGCTTTAATTGTTTTCTTATTTTAATTAGTTTAATTTCTTTTAAAATTCAATTTGCTCAACTAGGTTAGGATTAATATTAATTTTAGATTTAAATTAGATTTTTCAATTTATAACAATCCATGTGGGTTCGACCTCGTTACCACTATTCTATATCTAGATTCGTGCGCTTGCGAGTATATTAAAATTTTCACAACAAGTTTTTGTTCTTGGTGTGTGTTTGATCTAGGTTAATTTGATTCTTCCACTAGTTATAATTTAGGTTGTCTTTTATTTTATTTTATTTTTAAAAAAAAAATTATCTGTCTTTAAATTCATTGTTTGGTTGTTTAATTTCTTTTATTTTTAAATTTCGTTTATTCTTGTTATTGTTGGTTTATTTTATTTTATTATATTTTGTTTTGTTTTATTTTTTTTCTTTCTTCCCTTGTTTAGTTAGTTTATGAGTGTTTGGGAACGTGATTCAACAAATCGTTTGGTCAAAAGAGATTCGAAAATTGATAGTCAAGCTAGTTCTTCTCAAGTCATGGATGACCCAAATAGAATATTGCCAATACTTCCACCAGTGCAAGGAGAGAAAACCCTTAGAGAATATTTTTCACCACTTGCAGCCAACCAACCATCTTGCATTGTGTTGCCACAAACTACAGCAACGCACTTTGAGCTTAAGCCCTCTGTCATTCAACTTTTACCATCTTTCCATGGGTTAGAGAGAGAGGATCCATACTTGCACATTAAGGAATTTCTTGACATATGCTCTACATTTCGTTTTCAAAACTTTAATGATGAGTCAATTAGGCTTCGTATGTTCCCTTTCTCATTAAAAGACAAAACAAAAGCCTGGTTGAATTCACTTCCTGCTGGGTCTATTACTACATGGGACGAATTGAGTAATAAGTTCCTCACCAAGTTTTTCCCTATGTCCAAAACAAATGCCCTTAGGAGAGAGATAAGTGATTTTTATCAAAGAGAGGGTGAACAATTTTACGAGTGTTGGGAAAGATTCAATGATTTACTCCTCAAGTGTCCCCACCATGGTTTTGAGAAATGGAGACTTATACAATGCTTTTATAATGGTTTAACTATGTCAAATCGTCATATGGTAGAGTCTATGAATGGTGGGAGATTTTTGAATTTACATGAAGGGGCTGCATGAGATTTCTTTAATTCACTTTCTGAGAATTCTCAACAGTGGGATTTTTCAAATCAAAGAGAGAAGTCATCTCAAGTTTCTAGGAAAGGTCTATATGAAGTTAGGGATGATTTTGATGTGAAAGCCACTCTAGCTACACTTTCTAGGAAAGTGGATGCCTTAGCTATGAACCAATCCATGAATCATCACCCTAGTGTAGCTAATGAGGTTTGTGCTCTTTGTTCTAACTTGTCTCATATAGCGCAGAATTGTCCATCATTACCAGCTTATCAAGAGGCTTATTCTGAGCAAGTACATGCTTTACAATAATATGAGAAAACCTCCAACAGTCCATATTCATCCACATATAATCATAATTGGAGGAATCACCCTAATTTTTCTTGGAAACAAAATCAACCTTTGTCAAACCAAGGAGGACAACAATTCAGCAATCGTGATCGGTTTGTCCCTCCTAATCCAATGTATCCTTCTACCCAACAACCTATGTCTCAATTTGTTGCACCCCAACAAAGAAAACCTTCTTTAGAGGATACACTTCAAAGTTTCATTCAGTCAACCCAGCAAGCCTTTCAGTCGAACACTCAAGCTATTCTAAAGCTTGAACATCAATTGGGTCAATTAGCAACTACTGTAGCTGAGAGAGAAAAAGGAAAATTCCCCAGTCAACCAATTCCTAATCCCAAAGGAGTGCACGAAGTTGGATCAAGTTCAAGCCATCAGCATGAAGAAGCAAAGTCTATTATGACTTTGAGAAGAGGAAAATTATTTGACAACAAGGTGGAGGTTCAAACAAGAAAGACATTTGAGCCTACTTCGTCAGATCCAGTTCTATCACAAGACTCATCACCAAATGATCCAAAAGAAAATGGCCCACCAGTTTACATTCCCAAGGCTCCATTTCCTCAAAGGTTAGCAAAGGTAAAGAAAGGGACTTCAACAGGTGAGATTATGGAAATCTTCAAGCAGGTGAGTATAAACATCCCTTTACTTGATGCTATTAAGCAAGTTCCTTCCTATGCCAAGTTTTTGAAAGATTTATGCACTAAAAAGAGAAATCTGCATGTCACCAAAAAAGCATTTTTAACTGTGCAAACTAGCAATTTACTTCAATGTAAAATGCCACCAAAATTTAAAAATCCTGGTTCTCCTACTATCTCATGTGTTATAGGAAACCAATCGTTTGATAAAGCATTATTGGATTTGGGTGCTAGTGTTAATCTCTTGCCTTATTCTGTTTACATGCAGCTTGGATTAGGTGAGTTAAAACCAACTTCTATTATTTTGCAACTTGCAGATAGGTCAATGAAAATACCTCGTGGTATTATAGAGGATGTGTTGATACAGATTGATAAATTTTATTATCCTGTTGATTTTATTGTTATTGATACTCAGCATGTACAGGATCCTAAGAAACACACCCCAGTTATTCTAGGACGTCCTTTCTTAGCTACAGCTGATGCTCTTATTAATTGCAGGAATGGAAACATGCAGCTATCTTTTGGTAATATGACCATGGAATTTAATATTTTTAATGTTACCAAGCAGCCACAGGAAGAAGAGGAATTTATGGAAGCAAATATGGTAGAGGAATTAGTAGAAAATTCATTCATTTCTAACCACAATGATGATCCATTAGAGGCATGTTTAACTCATTCTAATTTATCTTCTAATGATGACAGTGCAATTACAGAAGTCAACGCCTTACTTGATACTCCAATTATGGACACCACTAAATGGAAGACAAAGCCAGAACCACTTCCTAATTCTGAGAAGCAGATTAGTCCATCTGCAGAGACACCACCAAAATTGGAGCTCAAAGTACTACCTGAAACTCTAGAGTATGCATTTTTGGGAGAATCTGATACCTTACCTGTTATTATTTCTTCTTCCCTCGATCTAGAGCAAAAAGGTAAGTTGTTGCATACTCTAAAAGAGCATAAAGAGGCAATAGGATGGACCATCGCTGATATTAAAGGTATTAATCCAGTAGATTGCATGCATCGTATTCATCTTGAAGAAAATGCTAAACCTACTAGGGAAATGCAACGTAGGCTAAACCTTAACATGAAAGAAGTAGTAAGAGCTGAAGTAATTAAATTATTAGACGCAGGAATTATTTATCCTATTTCAGATAGCTCTTGGGTTAGCCCTGTGCAAGTTGTTCCTAAGAAATGCAGTTCTGATTACTTAATGCTAATGAGTTAATTCCCACTAGAGTAACTACAGGTTGGCGTGTTTGCATTGACTATAGAAAATTGAATTCAGTCACTAGAAAGGATCATTTCCTTCTTCCATTTATTGATCAAATGCTTGATAGACTTGCAGGTCATGATTTTTATTATTTTCTAGATGGATATTCAGGTTATAATCAGATCCCTATAGCTCCAGAGGACCAAGAGAAAACTACTTTTACTTGCCCTTTTGGAACTTTTGCATATAGAAGAATGCCATTTGGTTTATGTAATGCACCTGCAACTTTTCAAAGATGCATGCTTAGTATTTTTTCTGATATGGTTGAGAGATTCCTTGAAGTGTTCATGGATGATTTTTTTGTTTTTGGAGATTCTTTTGATGAATGTTTGCAGCACCTAACTTTAGTTTTGCAGAGATGTAAAGAAAAGAACTTGGTTCTAAATTGGGAAAAGTGTCACTTCATGGTGAAACAAGGTATTGTACTTGGTCATATAATTTCCAGCAGAGGTATAGAAGTCGACAAAGCCAAGGTGGATTTAATTTCTAATCTTCCACATCCCAAATCCGTAAAAGAAGTAAGATCTTTCCTTGGACATGCTGGTTTTTATAGAAGATTCATTAAAGACTTTAGTAAAATTTCCAGACCCCTATGCAACTTGCTTGCTAAGGACGTACCTTTTATCTTTGATGATTCATGTCTTGATGCTTTTGAAAAACTTAAGAAATTGTTGACCTCTTCACCTATTATCCAACCACCTAATTGGGACTTGCCTTTTGAAATTATGTGTGATGCATCTGATTATGCTGTAGGAGCAGTTTTAGGACAAAGATTAGATCGTGTGCCTTATGTAATTTATTATGTTAGTATGACACTCAATGATGCACAGTTGAACTATTCAACTACAGAAAAAGAAATGCTAGCTGTGGTGTTTGCACTTGATAAATTCAGATCTTATCTTATAGGTTGTAAAGTGATTATTTTTGATCATCTTTGCTTTGAAATATTTGCTAACAAAGAAAGATGCTAAGGCAAGATTAATTCGTTGGGTATTGCTTTTACAGGAATTTGACATTGAATTTAGAGATAAAAAAGGTTCTGAAAATGTTGTAGCGGATCACTTGTTTCGCCTTGACCTTAAATTTATTCCAGAATCTTTACCTTTGAATGAGTCTTTCCCAGATGAGCAACTTATGAGTGTAAATATTTTATCATGGTTTGCTGATATAGTTAATTACCTTACTACAGGTCAAATTCCAGAACACTGGACCAAGCAAGATAGAACAAAGTTCTTATCTAAAGTGAAGAATTTCTTGTGAGATGATCCCTATTTATTTAAATATGGCGCTGATCAGATTATTAGAAGATGTGTTCCAGAGAATGAAATTCAAAGTGTCATCTCTTTTTGCCATGAACAAGCTTGTGGAGGCCATTTTAGTGCCAAAAAGACAGCAACAAAAATTTTACAGTGTGGTTTTTATTGGCCTACTCTTTTTCATGACGCTTATGCTTTTTGTTCTTCGTGTGATAGGTGCCAACGCATGGGTAGCATTTCAAAGAGGAACATGATGCCACTCAATCCTATTCTTGTGGTTGAGATCTTCGATGTGTGGGGTATTGATTTCATGGGGCCTTTTCCTCTATCTTTTGGTTATCAATATATATTGGTTGCAGTGGATTATGTGTCGAAGTGGGTTGAGGCTATACCATGCAAAACCAATGATCATAGGGTTGTAGTAAAATTTTTGAAAAGTCATATCCTATCTCGTTTTGGTTTCCCTAGAACAATCATTAGTGATGGTGGTACCCATTTTTGCAATAAACCTTTCAAAACTCTTTTGAACAAGTATTCCATTACACATAAGGTTGCCACCCCATACCATCCTCAAACCAGTGGTCAAGTAGAGATTTCTAATAGAGAGATCAAGCAAATTCTGGAAAAGACAGTTAGGCCAGATAGAAAGGATTGGTCTTTGAGACTTGATGATGCATTATGGGCCTATAGGACTGCTTTTAAAACACCAATTGGGATGTCACCTTATAGACTTGTTTATGGAAAAGCATGTCATCTGCCAGTCGAGTTGGAGCATCGTGCATATTGGGCTATCAAGAAATTTAATTTTGACATGCAGCAGGCTGGTTCTAAGAGAAGATTACAACTAGTAGAACTTGAAGAGATCAGGAATGATGCTTATGAGAACGCCAAAATTTACAAGCAGCGAATGAAAGTCTTTCATGACAAGCACATTTTGAGAAAAACATTTACACCAGGTCAGAAAGTACTTTTATACAATTCCCGATTGCATCTCTTTCCAGGTAAGTTACGTTCTCGATGGTCTGGTCCTTTTATAGTGCGTACTGTTTTTCCTTATGGAGCAGTTGAAATTGAAAATCCTAAAAATGGTGATTTATTTAAAGTCAATGGGCAAAGATTAAAACCATTTTTAGAGTTAAGGACACCAGAAGTTGAAGAGATACTTTTAGACGATCCTGTTTATCAGGATTAATCAATTCCATCTTTATGTTTTGTTTGATTTAAATAGTAAGTTTTCTTTTCATTGTTTGTTTTTCTTTTCTAGTATTTTTATTTCTTAATGCATTCTTTTTATTTGTCATTTTCTTTTTAGCTTTCCCAGCCCATTCAGGTGTGTTCTCTCCAACTTTTTCTTTTATTATTTATGTTCTTATTTATTTATCTTTTTCTATCTTTTTGCATACATATTTTTTATTTAGGAAACATTGAGGACAATGTTCTGAATAAGTTTGGGGGTGGGGAATTATGTGTGCTTTGTTTGTTATTAAAAAAAAAATCTATAAAAAAAATCAAAAAAAAAAAAAAAATTTGTGTTCTTTTGTTTGTTTTTACGTGAAAAGCCAATGATAAGAACTTGATTGACAATGCATATGGTTCTTGGAAAGGGTTGAATATTGTCTTAGTTTATACTTGATTCTTGTGTTAGTCCCTCTTGATTGAGATTCTTTGCACACTAATATCAGTTATTTCATGATTTTGACTTGAAATCTGAGATTGACGTAGCTTGAGTTGAGAATTTGTGAGAGAGTAAATGACTGTTTGTCTTGATTCTTATCTGCACCAAAAAAAAAAAAAAAGTATGCACAGGCGCCAGAGTCAGAAATAGCTACCTATAACCCTTAAGAGTGAAGCTATCCTTGAGTAATTTGGGCCTATGTACCACCAGTATGTAGAGGATAATCTACCATGAGAAGAAGGCTACCTTAAGGGGTAGAGTGAAAGCTCCTGACTTTGGTTAAAAAAAAAAAAAAAGGAAAAAAAAAATCGAGTGCATGTGCTAAAAAAAAAAAATCAAAAGAAAATGCACATAAAAGCCTGTGGAAATGAAAAAAAATAAATTTGGAGATCAAGATGATAAGATTAGTTTGACCTGCTCTTTTCTTTGTTTGAGGCGAAGGCTGTTGATGTTGAAGATTTTGGGAATGGATTTGATTGAATTGATTTCACACACACACTACAAGGATCAAAGCGAGATGGGATTGACTATTGAATTAAAGTTAAAACTTTGCAAATATTTAAAATTTTCTTTGAGCTATATAATTTATGCAATCTTTGAGGCTATTTTCATGTGTTATTTAAAGATTTTGATTCCTTTTATTTTTATTTTTCAAAAAAAAAATGATGTTTGTGGGTATCATCACTGAAGCCCTCACGAGACTATAACTTGTCCACTAGGGCCGCCTAGGGGTTTAAAGGCTTGTTGCATACGCTAAATGCAATCGCGATTACCTGCGAAAGTGATTTAGTTAGCATTTACTTTTTGTTTTGTTATTTTTATTTTTGTTTTTAGTTTAGTTTTGCTTGAGCACTAGCAAAATCTAAGTTTGGGGGTATTTGATGAGCATAATTTACATACATAGTTTACCCTTTATTATATAATTACTAGTTATTATTATTTGTTATTTTTAATTAATTAAATTATTTTATTAAATAGGGAATTAATTGGAGATTATGAATGAAAAGTGCATAAAGAATAACAATTGGACAGCATTGAAGATCAAATCAATTTGTGGAATCAATTGATGAAAGGGAGCTTAAAAAGGAAACAAATTAGAGTTTATGGAAATAATTGCCGCTTGTGAAGAATACAAGAAAAGAGAAAAAAAGGATGCTTAAAAGAGAATAATTGGCTAAGTGTGCATCTCACGTGGATAAGTTGGAAAAGCATTGATCATTGATTTCAAGTGGGCTTCACGTGCATGGGCTGGGCATTAAAAGAAGAAATTATTAATTGCCCTTTTTACTTTTAAGTCAAACGTGTGGCATGGATATTGGCTTGTGAGAGGCGGTTTACTGGGAATCATAATTCAAGAAGAATTCGGCCAAGTGGGCAAGATAAAAAGGGAAGCAAGCCGCCAGGGAGCAGGAGAAAAAAAAGAAGACAGCAGACGCAAGGCAGAGGAGAAGAGCGGCAGCAGCAGTAATTCAATCCCATGGCTGGTTTTATTTTATTTGTTGCTCTTAATTCAAATATGCCTAGTTAAATTTCTTATACTGAGGTTAAGGATGAAATCCTATTCAATGAAATAATTGTCTTTTTATTTAATTAATTCCCTATATGTGTGCTTTAATATTTATGGTTTTTGTTTCACATGATTAATTGGATGTTGTTAAATCTTTTCACCAATTCTGTCATGCATTATTGATTGTTAAGATTAATATTTGATTAAATCTATGCTTGGATCTATAAATTTTATACATGATTATCTTTGATTTTGTGTTTTTCATTAAATTGTTTACAGTCTTTATGAAAATTTTGACTCTTTGTTATTCAATATGTTTACATGGGATTCTTAGATGTCATAATATCAAGCAGAAAAAGAACCTACACAAGATTAATTTTATTTGGACTTAATTGTTATATCCATGAGATGACATAGATTGATTTCGAGTTGTCACTCTTAACTTGGGGATTAATTAATAATTAGATAGTTACTAGTTGAATAGTGGTGGATTCTGAAACCTTGATAATCTTTGTCTTATTGAATTCTCATTTGCTTTAATTGTTTTCTTATTTTAATTAGTTTAATTTCTTTTAAAATTCAATTTGCTCAACTAGGTTAGGATTAATATTAATTTTAGATTTAAATTAAATTTTTCAATTTATAACAATCCCTGTGAGTTCGACCTCGTTACCACTATTCTATATCTAGATTCGTGCGCTTGCGAGTATATTAAAATTTTCACAACACCATGCTGCTAAGAAACGAAATGGTTTAACACCATTCCTCCTATTCAAATTTGAATTAAATCTGACAAGGATTGGGCGGTGATCAGATTGGATTTTTGGGAGATGTAAGACCGAAGCTTCTGTGAACAATCTATTCCAATGATCATTACAGATGGCCCGATCAAGTCTTTTAAACAGGGTTCCTCTGGACCAAGTGAAACAAGGCCCTTTGAAATGTAAATCAACAAGATGATTGTCATGGAACCAGTTATTAAAAGATCTACAAATACCACTGCTTTTTGGTGAGCCACCTTTTTTCTCTGAAGCATGAAGAATTGAGTTGAAATCTCCACCCAACAGCCAGGGCCCCTTGATCGATTTAGCTATTAACTCCAGTTCGTTCCAAAAATTCCTTCGAAGGCTGGGATTGGGGCTGGCATATGCTGCTGTGATCCATGACCAGTTACCCGAAAAGTCTGTAGCTTTAAAATGGATATATTGTTGGTGGTTAACGACAAACTCCATTGTGAAGCCTCTATTCCATAATATCCAAATACCCCCAGCAAATCCTTCAGCCTCCACTCGATGCGAGAATTCAAAACCACTTCCTTTAATAAAATAATCAGCTTTGGCCCCACTAACTTTAGGTTCTAAAATAGCAACAATATCGGGTTTGTAAATTTTGTTCATGGTTTTAAAAGTTCTTTTAAATCCCGGCGAAGACACCCCTTGGCAGTTCCAAAAAAGTATAGATAAATTCAACATAAAGACACAAATAGACAAAAAACTGGCCTTTCGGTGCATCCTTAACAATCCATGTCTTCTTTCTCCTCCAAAGAGGCCCTGCTGTCAACAAAAGCTGAATTATGCTCACTATCATCCTCCATTGAGTTCTCCTCGTCATCACCATTAGCGTCCATGGCCAAAATATCATCAGGAGGTTTGTCATGGTCCCCGAAATAGATGTTGGGGATAGCAAGTCTCGAATTGGGCTGAGATGAATCCATAATGCTATTTAGAGATGAAGGTTCAGCTCTTGAAGGAATAAATTTAATGGCTGTGTGTTTTATGGGGTTTAAACTTGTAGGGACTGTAGTGGGAACTAGTAAGTCAGTTAAAGGCACATGATTAGTTGAAGGGACTTTTGGTATATTTCTTGCATGCGCGGGAGCTGGTGGGGATAAAGTGTGTTCAGTGTTTCCACTTTGGGGCTTGTTTTTGTCGGTATGTGGTTTTTGCATGGTGGGGTTGGCTTGTGGATTGCTTTTGGTTTTATATTTAAAATGGGTAGCTGGCTGTTCATTTCCCGTTGTGGGAATATTATGGTTTCGAGGGAGAGTAATTTCTCTTTCTTCATTTTCCTCAATCTCGAGAACCTCAAAACGAGAGCCCCCTTCACTTTTGCCGTCCCGGAAACGGTTGAAATTTTTTGGGTATCCGTTTTCTTTGCTGACTCTTTCCCTCCCTTTTCGGCCGACTATCATCCAAGGACAAAAACTAGGATTCACTGGAACTTTAGAGGATGATGACTTTTCCTCCTCACCGCCCTTAGGATTCTCCTCCGCAGCAGTATTCTCATAGTTCTCCGTCGAATTTTCCATTGTGTTTGGCTGTGTGCAATCATCATTCTTATGTCCGTAAATTCCACAGTTAAAACAAATAACAGGCATATTTTCATACTCAATTTTTTGCAGCTTCCCATCCAGAAAAAATTGTGAGCAGAGAGGCTTCTTTAATGAGATTTCCACGGCAATGCGAGAAAACTTTCCCCTCTTGGCGGACTCGGTGTTGTAGTCAATTTTGATCACTTTTCCCATGACATTTCCAATCATGCGAAGGATCCTTTTATGGTAATAATGTAGAGGCATCCCCGGTAAGCGAATCCAGGCCACAATGCTGTCAATACTGGCATTCGAACTATCAAAATAGGGAGTCCATTGTTGTACAGTAAGATAATGGCCAAGAATGGTCCAAGGCCCTTGTGTGAGCGCATACTGGGCATCAATCTCAGACTTGAATCTAACCAGGAAGAAGTCATTCTCCAAGTCTATAACTGTGAAGCCTTGCAGCGTCTTCCATAGATCATTCAGCCTATTACAGAGAGCCCTATATCCGATAAAACGCCCTAACAACTTGACAACAATCGTATTCATCCATGGCTTAACTAGCTGAGCTTGTATCTTACCTGAGAAAGAGATGGATGGGATACTCTGCTGGTCTTCTACAATCACATCTTCGGGCTCAAAATCCAGATCTTCTTCTCTTCCCAAGATCTCCTCTTCAAGCTCGTTTCTGTCTGCCATCAGTTAATCTTTAAATGATAGAGGCGGTGGATTATCCGCATCAACACCTTGCTCTCTGAACCTTGCCTTTTTTGTTGAACGACCGTCCGCCAGCAGTGGTGGAGATTCTTTGCTTAGGACTTCGCTAGTCATTTTTGGCAAACTTTCTGCTCCAAGTGGTGGTGGACTTTGATTCTTGATGTTGAGGTTCTTCGAGTCTTCTCGACAGCCTTAAATTGGAATTAACAATAATTAGCTAAAAGCCGAAGAAGGTTTTAACTTTTAAGTCGTTATTTAAAGATAACGCTGGGCAGTTCGATTCCACTCGTTTCAAGGACATGTTGCCCACCTTCCTTATCTAGAATAAAGTTTTAATGAGAGAGGAGTCAGCTGTAAGCTTTCTTTTGACATATAAAAGGAATTGCATTCTGGCAATAAGGGTAGAGCTGTTGTTGTTGTTATTTTCTTTTTTTTTTCAATAAGTTTAGCTTTTAGCGATCTTTATTTGCCAATATCCACTTTTCATATCAAATTTTAAAAGACTGCTGCTGAATGTAATCTATTTAATGGATCTTTTTTGTTAAGTAGTGGATATTTAATTCATCTTAGCACCTTGTTAAGGGGCTTGGGAGTCTGCGACTCCTCTTTCTTTTTCAACAACATGTTCTACATAAAATTCTAGGCAAGACCGTGGCGAGTAACTTTTTCGAATCAGTCCTTTCAAATGCGATCTAAATGGATAACAAAGATCCCTGAAGTCTAAAAATCTAAATCTCTAATTTCTCTAAGCACAGCAGCAGCGCTCTCTCTCTCTCACACACACACAGCAGCAGCCTCTCTCTCTCTCTCTCTCTCTCTCTCACGCTCACTCTCACGCTCACTCTCACTCTCACTCTCTCTGGCTCCGGTCAGCATCTTACTCTCAGGGTCTCTCACTGTCTCACCCTCCGGTCTTGGCATCTCACTCTCTCTGTCTCACTGCCGTGACTCACGCACCATCCAACCGTCGGCAATCGTGATTCAATTAGATCACGGCAGAGGGTAGACGGCGGATCGTGATCGTGATTTGGCCACCTCGTCGCCAAGAGCCAGCCGTTGCCGTTGCGGCCTCGTTCAGCCATTGCTATCGCGCCGGAGAGTTGGACACTGAGTTGTTCACTTCGTTTTTCTATTTTATATTTATTGGATAGTGTTATAAAACCTATAGTTATAAAACTTATAGTAAAGTTATAAATTTATAATTCATTGAGAATTGGAGATTTTCAGCACCATTGTACTGTATTGTATTGTAGTTGATGGCTTTCAAAGATTTCTTTCTTTTATTGGAAATAATTGATTTTTAAATTTGAAGATAAATTCCAGCAACTAATTAAGCAGGATCATTGGATAATGCCACAGCTTCAAAATTGTAGGTTTTGTTAGAAGAGGAATAAATAACTCTTTTTAAACATTTTTTTTCCTTGGAAGTTTAAGTGGTCAATGTTAAGAAAATTCAAGGGAATTGAGTTGCTCTTTCATGGCTTCTCTGCATGCTTAGGTTCTGTAGAATTTTTG
The DNA here is from genome assembly GCA_030449925.1 of Citropsis articulata. NCBI lineage: Eukaryota > Viridiplantae > Streptophyta > Magnoliopsida > Sapindales > Rutaceae > Citropsis > Citropsis articulata. Next base: position 16,533,591 of record JASUUH010000211.1, on the reverse strand, counting down.
AAATTATCTATCTACAGCATGGGTTTCTTTTTCCAGTTGTATTTATGAAGAAGAATTTGTAATGAATAATTGACTTATGTTTTAATGTGTGCTGAGTTGCGTATTGCTAGTTTGATTCAAGTTGTTTGATAGAGCCCTCCGTCTGAGGTTTGTCAAGGACTAGCAGCATTGTTGAATTTTATAATGTAATAAGTTAATTTTAGTAATCTTTTTAGAATTAAGGAATTTTTAAGTTTGTATAAAAAAAAATGACTATTTTATCCTTAAATGAATTAAAAAACTATTTATTCTATAAAATTTTAAAAAATTAAAAAATCTAATTACAAGAATACCCCTACATTTCATAAAATAAATAAATCTAAGCAATATATTAATTTTTTATAATTATAATTTCATTTAGAAATTATCATGTTAATTTTTTGTAATTATAATTTCATTTAATTTGTATGGGAAAGTTTCTTAATATCAGTTATATGGAAGTTTACAATAATTATAAGGAGCTTTTCTCTTCATGTTAATTTTTGTAAACTTTCTATACTTGATTTAATTACAAAAATTAAATGAAATTATAATTATAAAAAAATTATAATTACAAGATGTTAATTTTTTATAATTATACTGTCATTTAAAAATTATGATCTTAAATTTATTTGTTTTATTCAATTTAGGGGTATTTTAATAATTATAAATTTTTTTATTTTTCAAAATTTTGTAGAATAAAATAGCTTTTTAGTTTATTTTAGGGGTAAAATGATTATCTTTAGTGTTAAAGTAGTTGATTGATACAAGTTTAGAAATAAAAGTGGTGCAATTAATATATCAAAATTTTGTGGTGGTTAGATATTTATGACAAAATAAAGGTAGTGCAAAGATATTTTCCCTAGAATTAATTTATTACCTATTCTTAATTCTTTTTCCCTACTATGTTTTGGATTTTTGAATAGGCAAGCCTAGATTCATCATCTTTTTATTACTTTAGTCAATGACAGCGATCTCTTATTTTAATATCATGAATAGTTATTACTTCAGGGAATGACTGGTCCTGAGGTTAAGGCTGCAGCAGGCGTTTAGTAGAGTAGAAGCAATCAATTTGCTGCATGTTTTAGAAGGCAACTTCAAGGCGAGTAGGTGTCAGTATTTCTTGCTGAGTAGGATTAAGAATATGTTCATTTCGATTTACTGTTATTTCTCTGTTATATACCCTTCAAGGTGGACCCACAAAAAAAAAAAGAAAGATTATAATGGTTATTGAGAATAAGACTCAAGAATTCCTAGATGCTGTTCTACTTAATGCTCGTGTCATCAAAATGATTTAACACAAGTTAATAATAAAATGTTCGCTTTCACTGAATATTGCATCTCGTTGCCAGGTGGTTTGCTGCGAATCCAGCGGTGAAGCTATTGAACTGTGATGCATGAATCTTACTGCATGATTGAACTTGAGATATGTGATTAAAAGGATGTGATGTTAATGACATTCGTGGGCACTGGTGAAAGAAAATTTTACAGAACCTTTTGGTTCTGAATTTTGTAGTTTGATTCTGCCCTTTCCAGCATAGGAATGAGCGTAATAGCGTTCTCAGAACCATCATATGGGCAAATGGGATCCCCTAACGAATTGGAAATATTGATCCTTTCTTTCCGCTGTACATTATGATGGAATGAATACTCGTGAGCAGATATGTTAATTTAATTTTCAATGTTCTCCTCTGTTTCTCAGGTGACACTAACAAAACTAAAGAAATTTAAACGTTGTTGTGGTTAGCAGGAAAGAACCATTAACTTAGGCAACTGTAAGATCCGAAAGAGTTTGATGGCAAATTGCGTGGCATAGAAGGTAAACGGGAGCTTAAAACTTGATATGGACAATTCAATTTAAAATCCGAGATCAAGCAATGCCAGATCTCGGCCTAGTTCCTGCTGTTATCGTTCAGTTCGAGAGAGATCATCTGCTGGTATCACAGCTCTAAATAGAATTCAAATTGGACTTTCATTTGAGAATCGATTGCCAAATAACAGGAAAAAGCTAAATCCACTGATTTGAAAATTCAACCAGAAACTTCTGCAACAAGGGAGCATGTAAGATTCAAAATATCCACTAATAAATTGATAATCATGATCCTATTAGTAGTATTTCACCATGACATGAAAACATAACGAATCTACCGAAACATAATCTATTGCAGTGATTAGTGTCTGCAATCAAGGGTACAAAACATTGAAAGGTCTGCAACTTTAAAGTGATTCACATAATCAATCAAATAAATCACTAGGAAACAGATGCAGCTCCAATGATAAAACAGAAAAGATAAGCCAAAACTGATAGCAATGTTCATCTAGTGACTGCCATAGGATATTCACCAGCACGCACTAGAGAAGCAAGGAAATAATATTCTTCGAGCACTAATGCAGTATAATCACATGTTCTAGCCCCTTGTTCACATTATGCATGGTGGTAATGATGCAACTTGTGTAATAAAACTTATGAAGTAGAATCGACTAGAGGCGTGATTCTTCTTCCGAGCCACTTATAACTTATACTATACAGTACAGAAAATCTCCTCTAATGTTGTCTAGCATTTCCCGCAGCCATAAAACCACTGCTAAGACTGAAATTCAAACATCGAAGATAATGCGAGTTCATATTCGGAGGAGGCCAGTTAGAGAAAGCATTATATGATGGAATGCGTATCAACTTCAAATTGTTCTTTTTCATGGTAGAACAAATAGCCAATTTTTTAGCATCATTATTGAATTTCATAAAATCCATTTTGGTGTTTGATTTTCACTTACCCCCTAAAAACTCTTCTCTATTGTAAATATTCACAATCCCATTGTCAAAACCCGCGGCAAAGAAAGTTCCATTGGGGGAAGTGCAAAGAGCTGTACCATTTATGCACCCTTCACAATTGTTTTATGTTCTTGTTCTTAATCTGCCCATCACCTATAGAACTCAGCAATCGCTTCCCATCATTGGCAAAAGCCAGAGAATGAATGGTTCATTAATATTTAAAGTTCCAATCAGCTCCTTTGTTTTAGACGAGACTAACAAGATATAATCTTCATTTTCCACAAAGGCAATCATGCTGGAATCAGGGGAAACTTCAAAAAGTTCCAAGCTTTTCTCCTCCCTACCAACCAGGAGGCCTATTTTGTCAACCTTCGCCTTCACTAAATCAAGGCTATAAAAGAACTTTCTTCTTCTAGTTATTATGGCCTGAGAATCATTAGGTAAGAGAGACACCTTTTGAGCAGGACAGCATTCAAAAAAAATGCCCTGTGTTTTAGTATTCATTTGCCATCAATTTGAAAAAACCCTAATCTTTCTATTCAACACAGCTAGACTGCAATAGCTATAATTCAATCAATAAATCTTTCTTTCTCTTGTCTTTTGTTTAGTTTTCTTTAATGAATTTGATATTGAATAATTCAGACATGTGTGAATAGTTTTTTATCAGTAAAGGTTGATTTCAAAGCTTCATTTTTCTCACAAAAATTTTAAATTTAACTAATTTTAATGTTTAAGAATTGCTATCTTATTTGTTTAGGTCGCTACTAGATGAATTTGATCTTGATTTGAATCCTAGTTTAGGGTTTTTGATTCGTAATTGTTAAAGAATTAAATTAAAACATCAGATTGTGATCAAGATCATGGGATATTTTCATAATTCTAAATAAATAAACTGAGCTTGCGTGTTTATTTCTTGATTTAGCCACTATGTTTTATTGATTTAGTTTTTTTATTAAATTGAATCTAGCTTGTTTTGAAATGTTTTATGGAGAGATTGTTTTACTTGACAACTAAGTTAGGAAAGATCAAGATAATTAAGTTTGTAATTATTTTAAGGTTGTTTTCAAAAGAAAATGAATGATGATTTTGATAATCAACTTAAAATCTTGTGACTAGTGGTGGAAAATATTCCTTAACCATATTTGGCATCATAATTCAACCTCTTTAAATCTGTTTTCTACAATTTCAAATTTTCTACTTTAAATTCTTTAGTTTAGTTTACATAGGAAATTAACTACATTTCCCTCCAAATTTGTATGCATGTTTTTTAGTGTGTCTTTAGTAAATCTGGAAAGTTTGAGTTAATTTCATTAAGTACAAGGGTTTTTAATTTAATCTTTATCGCTAGGTAATTTGTATATTTTGTTAATAACTTGTTAATTGGGAACAATCCTTTGTGAGAATGACCCTTAAAGTAATCAATAATGATAATACTTAAGGTAAAGTTTTAAGTGTTGCACTTCATAGCCTATCACAAAGCATCTAACTTTGGAAGAAATCAAAAAGAGGATCAAAAAGGTTTTTGAAAACTCCGATTATGTAAATCCTACAATAAAACTTTAAAACCCGCACTTAATTTAAAGTTTTAACTTTCCAAGAAAGTTCTAAAAAGATTTAAGCGAAACAAAAACTTTGACCCAATGTTTAAGAAAACATGAACTAAAGGTATAGAGAAAGATATTGACACTATACTCAAGATTTAGATGAGAAGGTGAGTGATAAGCCCAGTTTGGAACGGCACAAGTTGGAACGCTACAAGAATGCAAATTTTCAATAAGTTCACTAGTTCTCAAAAGAACCATAGAAAGAACGATCTTTCAAATTCAAAATAACATTTATCTCTAATTGTCTTACATAACAAGATTGCTGAGTTTAAATAGGCTAATAGAAACCCAAGATGCTAAAAATACAAATGGAAACATTAGAACAATCCTCCAAGCATAGATTTGTCAAATGATGCCTCAAAAGTCTTCTCCAACCCACTGTTATTAATGCTAGTCATTGACAAACTTAATGATAAGCTACCAAAATTAATGCTAATTATTGGCAAAATTAATGCTAGCTCACCATCATTGATGGTAGACTTACCTAACACATTGACAAACTTGAGACAAAACAAATAAATGAAGTTGAATAAACAAAGTAGTGGATGGAATTCCTAAGTCGAAACAAGCTATAATAAATTGGTCAAAAAACCTTCTAGAGAACTCCAAATCTAGCTCTATAAATTGCATTGGAAAGTTAACTTGATTATCTTTCTAATGGTATATAGGTTGCACATTAGTTCCAGCTCAATCAATACTAGTTTTATTTTGAATTTATCCTTTTTGCATTTGAGCTAAATTGTGTATTTGGCTGCCCAATAACTTAAATAATGCCCACAATGCCTTTTCTTCTCTCCAAGCCCAATTTATCATGTTTTGCATCTTGAATTGCATTTTTAGTCCATGTTTACTCAATTAATCCATTTAAAACAGCTTGTATCTTTTTGGCTCAAGATTTTGTAATTGAGCCTCCATGAATGTGCAAATGATCACTTGAAGCTTTAATGGTATTCCCTTGATGGTTCTTATCATTCCCCCTCTCCTCAAAGGATTCATACTCGAATCTTCACCTACATCGAAAGGAGAAAGATCATAAACATTAAAAGTACCACTCACATTATACTCACCAGGAAGATCTAATTTGTAGGCATTGTCATTGATCCATATAACCACTTGAAATGGACCATCTCCCCTTAAGAGCAACTTGGAACGCCTTTGTACTAGAACCTCTCCTTTTTCATATACACCCAAACCCTATCTCCAGGCTAAAGACCCACTTGCTTCTGTCCTTTGTTGGCTTGAGTAGCATATTATCCAGTCCTTTTTTTTATGTGTTGTCGTGTTCTCTCATGCAATTGCTTGACAAATTCAGCTTTCTTTTTACCATCTATACTAGCACGTTCATCAATAGGTAAAGGTAATAAATCCAAAAGAGTTAATTGATTAAAACCATATACAATCTCAAATGGTGAAAATTTAGTAGTTGAAAGGATAATTTTATTGTAAGCAAATTCAACATGTGGTAAATATTCTTCCCAATTTTTCAAGTTCTTTTGAATAATGGCACACAACAAAGTAAATAAAGTTATATTTATAACCTCAGTTTGTCCATCAGTTTATGGATGACAAGTAGAAAATAAAAGTTTAGTACCCAACTTACCTCACAAAGTTTTTTAAAAGTGGCTCAAGAACTTAGCATCTCGATCTGAAACTATGCTCTTTGGTACTCCATGCAATCTAACTATTTCCTTGAAAAACAAATTAGCTATGTTTGTTACATCATCAGTTTTGAGACATGGAATGAAATATGCTATCTTTGAAAATATATCAACAGCAACAAAAATAGAATCATTTACCCTTTTTGATCTAAGTAAACCTAAAATAATGTCCATAGAAATATCAACCCAAGGGTCGCTAGGTATGGGTAAAGGGTTATACAATCCATGGGGTAAAACTCTAGACTTAGTATGTTTAGAAGTGATACACTTCTCACATATTCTTTCAACATCACGTTTCATATGTGGCAAAAAGAAGTGTTCTTTTAAAACAACTAAAGTCTTTACAATGTCAAAATGTCCCATTAAACCTCCCCCATGAGCTTTATGCACAAGCAATTCACACAAAGAACAATTAATCACACATAATTTATTTTCTCTAAATAAGAACCCATCATGCCCATAGAATTTACCAAATGCAACTTTCTCACAAGCATTAAACACATTAGCAAAATCAGAATCATTAATATGTAATTCTTTAATGTACTCAAATCCTAACAAGTTTGCATTTAATGTAGAGATAAATGCATACCTTCTAGATAATGCATCAGTCACCACATTCTCCTTACCTTGTTTGTATTTGATCACATAAGGAAATGACTCAATAAATTCAACCCATTTGGCATGTCTCTTATACAACTTACCTTGCCATTTCAAATGCTTCAAGGACTCATGATCAGTAACAAACTATTTAGGTATAAGATAGTCTTGTCAAGTTTCCAATGCTCTCACCAATGTACACATCTCCTTGTCATAGATAGGATAGTTTAGGGTTGCTTCACTCAATTTCAAAAATTTTAACAAAATCAGGTAAAGCAACTAGTGGTGCAGTAACCGATTTCTCCTTGATTAGATTGAATGTCCTTTCTTGTTCACTACCCAACTTAAATCCCACATGTTTTTTTACAATTTCAGTTAATGGTGCAGCAAGGGTGCTAAAATCTTTCACAAATCTTCTATAAAAACTAGCCAAACCAAGAAAACTTCTTACATCACTTACACTTTTAAGTGTAGGCCACTCCTTAATAGCCTTTATCTTTTCTTCATCAACCTCAATTCTTTTAGCACTTACAATATAACCAAGAAAAAGAATTAGATTTGTGAAAAAAGAACACTTCTTTAAATTGACTTTCAACTTTTGGTTCCTTAAAATAGTCAACACACTTTGTAAATATTCAATATGTTCTTCTAAGCTTGTACTATAGATCAAAATATCATTAAAATAGGCAACTATAAACTTACCAATAAAAGCACATAAAACACGATTCATTAACCTCATAAAAGTACTAGATGCATTAGATACCCCAAATGACATCACTAACCACTCATATAAACCATATTTTGTTTTAAAGGCAGTTTTCCACTCATCTCCCTCTCCAATCCTAATTTGATGATATCTATTTTTAAGTTCAATTTTACTAAACGCACAAAAATCATGCAATTCATCAAGCATGTCATCAAGTCCAAAAATAGGATGTCTATACTTTACAGTGATTTTATTGATTGCACGATAGTCAATGTACATCGTCCATATGCTATCACTACAAGAAATTTGATTTTTTAAAATGATTTTTATTATGACATTTGTAGATTTTGTCTTAAAATAGTACTTCTTGTGACGATTTTTTAAAATTGGCACAATAATCTTATCCTAGCTCATGTTATATTTTTTAATGAATAATATTTTTTTTTGAGACCCATTAATTGGTCACCTAATTAAATGTTTTATGAAAAATATAAAATTAGTCGCAAAAGGGCATGCATTTTTTGGTGAAAAAAAATTCCCTCTAAAATTAATCATTTTTTTGACAAAATATCATTTTTAAAGATGAAAAATATGGTAGCGAAATATAATCATACTTGACACAGTTATTTCGTAACTAAAAGAGGGATGTAAAATTAATCAAACAATTTGTGACAAAAAAAAGTATTAGTCTTGAAAGCTAATAGGGTGCTGGCTAATTTTAGGATCCTAGTTTTTTGTCAAAAATAATTCTCTACTTGACAAAATTAAAAAATAGTAATTTAAAATTTTGTCTTGAGTAATAATATAATTCATGACTTTTTTTTTTGGCAAGTGTTTTAGTATCTGACTCTTTTTTTTTTATGTGACGAACTTTACAACACTAAAGAAAAAAGAATAATAACAACACAGCCTAACTCTCACTTACAGTCGAAAATAACAAAGCATTCACAGCCGTCATCACATTAGCTTGTCACTCAACTCATAGCACCTAGCCTCCCACTTTAATCAGTCGTCATTGTTTGATTGAAGAAACTTTAGGCCATGCGAAGACTGATTGAAGTGTTGGCAGTGCCGATGCATGGGGGGATGCAGCGGGTCGGGATCCACGACCTGTGCAAATTTGCTGGCTGGCCGCAGCAACTCCAATGGCTTCTAGGGAGTGGTGGCGATTGGATTTTGAAAGGGTTGTTGTGAGGAGTAAAATGCAGGTGGTAATGGGTCGAAAATCCAGTGGATCTTACAGATCATGGTGACGCTTCGTGTAGTCGTTTCTGGTTGCTTTTCGATGGCGACGAAGATACAGGGATGCTCGCTGGTGCTTGGGAGTTAATAATTTTACTCGCAATTGCTAATCTCGCAATACTTCTTTCTCTTTCGGCGAGTTTTTAAAACTTTTCCGACTAGGTAATTTTCGCTTACCCTATTTGTTTGCAAGGAAACTAACCTAAGTAAAAACAGTGAATAACATTACGTGATTATATGGATTGCTAACTGAATGTGATAGTTGCTTCAAATGAAAAAAGATATAAGATATTATATCTAATACTTAACTTGAATTAGGAAATGTGTGTAAAAGATTTGAGCGTAAAGTATCTCGGAAATGACAAAGAATACAGAAACATCTTGGCTGAAATGATAGCCATATTTTTTATTTTCTTTTATGTTAAATTGAAATGATTTATTGATTACTGAATTATTTTGTTTCATGTGTGAGGAAGTCTTTTGCTGTAATAGTTTTTAACATCGGACTTGTTTAGGTGCTTTGCTAGATTTGTTTCTAAGTGCTTTGATGTTCTTGATTTGTGAATGCAGCTGTTTTCAAGATGGTTTTAATAGGTCTTGGATGAAGTTGATATTGTGTATGTTTTTTTCCAATGATAATCGTGCAAAGCTTGCTGCCAAATCATTCAGGTTAAAGTAGAACTTGTGATTGACAAGGCAAAGGTATCAATTGAATACTGTTCTGTGTCAAAATTTTGTTCTTAGAAAGAGAATTTATGCTATATAATTTGTACGTTGGCCATAAGGTGGTGCATCCTTTGCTTTGCAGGCTACTGCTAAGTATTCAATTAGTGTTCTTATTGGGATAGCTCTCATAGCTTTAATTGTTATTGTCTTTACTGTAGTTATTGCCATCCTTTCAAGTAAGAGGTATATTTTGAAATTGGCACTAAAATCATAGCAAATGTTTATTATTATTGTTGGATCCTTTATAGAAGAAAGGTATTCACCATATGGTTCTTGAAAGCAGTAATGATAATGATTGTGGGAGACAAAGACGAAGCAGGTCATTTGATTAAGGATTTAATATTTACCTCCCTCCATCCGATCTATTTTGGTAAATATTTTTTTAGTTTCAAACCTCAGCAATATTCCCAATAGTTTAACAGTTCAAAATTAATTACATGAAAGCCAGTAATTAAGAGGTATAAAATTGAACTGAAATAACTGCAAACTTTATTCTAAAAACCTTTATATAACCGTGTTCCCTTCTTAACTCATGTAAGGTATCAGGATCTACATTATTATAGAGGGCAACGAATGCAGACGAATGCAGACGGATGATGATGATAAAAAAATGAACTTTATGGAATATGTAAGTAAAGATTATAAATTATGTATTTTCCTAGGATCCATATTTTTCTGGAATGCATTTTTATGTATCAAGCTTGAAGATAATCATGAAAGTGGTCCAGTAGCTTTTGCAAACCTAAAAGACTAAACACCATTTGGTTTGGATTTGATTTGTTACATGTGAACCATGCTACAAAAATCTTTTGAGAATTAAAATCGAATTAAAGTTCAATTTTCTATGAATATTCACAAATTGCATTTTTCTTTTCTCTGCTTCTTTTTTTTTTATCAAGCATTCTTCTCTCATATATATGAACTTTATGACTGGTGAAGATTGCAGGTTGTTCTATGTTTTTTTTTTTCAAGGATTGAGCATGATAAAATGCTGCCTTTGTTGATTCATGGTTGGATTAATTTCTTGTCATTTACATGGTTCATTTATGGTTATTTGGTTTGCAAAGTTGCCTATGGTTGATTGAATTGTTTTTGTGCTGTATACAGGTAATGTTGGACATGATTTCTGGGTCGTATAAGGTTGACTTGCAGGATTTCTGGGTTGTAAAAGTTTTGTGAATTTCGATTGTACTTGCTGCCATTGATTAAGTATTTCAGGATTAACTAGAGGAATGATAATTGTATCAACAACTGATAATTGTGGAGGGTGAATTGGGATTTTAAAAAATTAAGCAACTAAAACTTAATGCAATACGAACTAAGCAACTAAATTCAAAATAAATAAATTAATACACAATGAAAAATAAAGAGATAGGGTAAGAGAGAACAAACACAATGATTTTTTACGTGGTTCGGCAATCCCCGCCTACGTTCACGCCTCCAAGCTCACTGGGCTTGAGGATTTCACTAAGCAAGCCTCCAAGGCCTCAAATCCTTACAATTGACTTTCAAGGTGTCAATGGACCTTTACAAAAAGAGATTCTCCCCAATCTCTTAATGCAAGTGTAACCCAACACTTACAATCACTCAAAACAAAAAATAATTACTATCATCCCATGTGGCCACCATTGCTTTGTTCTTAAACCTGTTGAGAAGAGGGCATTCTGATCTTATATGGCCAGGCTTCTTGCACTCATAGCATTTGTTTGCTTCATTCTTCTCCTTTTGATTCTTGAAGTCTTCAAATTTTCTTCGCTCACGGTTTTCTTGAAAACTTTTCTGAACCTCCTTGTTAGCATAGCCAACTCCTCATCATCCGGCTCACTTTCTTCATCACTTTCATATTTTATGACTTTGAGAGCAATGTTTTTCTTTTTCTCTTCATTGACTCTTTCGGCTGCCAAATCTTCCTCATAAGAAATAAGAGAACCGATTAAATCATCAATAGGTAAGACATTTAAATCTTTGGCTTCCTCAATGGCAGTTCTTTTTTGTCTCCATTCCTTAGGTAACGACGTAATGATTTTCTTAACTCTTTCGCTATTAGAGATGGTCTTTCCTAGGGCTCCTAGGGTGTTTACTATGTCCATAAATCTTGTATACATAGAGTACACGCTCTCATTTTGTTCCATTTGGAACAACTCATATTGTCGAGTGTATCTACTAATTTTCGACTCCTTCACTTGATTAATGCCTTCATAGACAACTTCAAGTTTGTGCTAAATTTCACTGGCACTTTCACAACTAGACACTCTATGAAACTCTTTCTTATCTAGAGCACAAAACAATGCATTCATAGCTTTGGAATTTAGAGAATCTTTTCTCTTTTCCAATTCATTCCATTCCCGTGAAGGTTTTGGAATATCTTCCCCAACTTCATTTTTAGTTAAAGGCATAAAAGGACCATCACAAACAACTTCCCAAATTTCGTAATCTAAGGCTTGTAAGTAAATTCTCATCCTAGTTTTCCAATAGGGGTAGTAATTACTGTCAAAGAACGGTGGTCTAGTTGTGGATTGTCTTTCCCTAAAGGTTGAATCATTTTGGGTTGCCATGGATCTTTTACTCTAGATGGTTAAGTCCTAACAAGAGAACCTTGCTCTAATACCAAATGAAATACTAACTAGACAACCCAAGAGGGGTGAATTGGGATTTTAAAAAGTTAAACAACTAAAACTTAATGCAATACGAACTAAGCAACTAAATTCAAAATAAATAAATTAATACACAATGAAAAATAAAGAGATAGGGTAAGAGAGAACAAACACAATGAGTTTTTACGTGGTTCGGCAATCTCCGCCTACGTCCACGCCTCCAAGCTCACCGGGCTTGAGGATTTCACTAAGCAAGCCTCCAAGGCCTCAAATGCTTACAATTAACTTTCAAGGTGTCAATGGCCTTTACAACAAGAGATTCTCCCCAATCTCTTAACCCAAGTGTATCCCAACACTTACAATCACTCAAAACAAAAAATTACAAATTATTTTTCTCTCACACAATATTTAAGATTACAAATCAATGCCCAATGTGTGAATAAATGAAATAAGAATGTGTTTGAAGCTCTAAGAAGATTGTATACTCATGTATAAGCTCAATGGTAGTGTTGTGATCAGCCTTTGATTTAATTTGAATGAGCTTATTTATAGTTGGAGCTGAAAACTAGCCGTTATTGACTTTCTGCCAGAAATTGGATCACCGTTAACCATTTAACGGTTAACCGTTTGGATGGATCAATGTTACCGTTGGGCTGAATTTCAAATAAACGGTTGACCGTTTGTCACTAACCTTTCGCCGTTAAATTCTAGAGACCTGCACAATAAATTTCTACTAATCGTTCTTACTAAACGGTTAAAGATTAACAAAGAATATCATTCTAGAAATTATCGGTTAGCGTTTATCTGTTAACGGTTCGCTGTTAAATTTCAGAGACCTGCACAACAAATTTCTGCTAACTGTTCTTACTAAACGGTTAAAGATTAACAAAGAATGTCTTTCTGGAAATTATCAGTTAGCCGTTATTGGTTAACGGTTCACAGTTAAATTCCAGCAACCTATAAAATAAAAAACTTAACCTGTTTGCTTTAAACGGTAAAAGATTAGTGCAAATCTCATTTCTGTATATTATCGGTTATCCGTTAAAAATAACGGTTTGCCGTTTACTTCTGGCTGGTTTGTATGCTAATTGGTCAAAACTTAAGAAATAACCCCTTTTCTGGATATTACCGATTAGTCATTAAACTAAATGGTTAGCCGTTAAAAATAAAAGGTTAGCCGTTAAAAATAAAAGGTTAGTCGTTTACTTCCAGCAGCTGGCTTTTTATTTGTTTTATGCAATCGGTTGAAGCTTTAGAAAATAACCCTTTTCTGCGTTTTATCGGTTAACTGTTAAAATAAACGGTTCACCGATTACGCCCAGAATTACACATTTTTATCCAAAATTTATAAACACATATAGAAAATTTTTTGGCTTTTAGGAAAATATTTATTATAGAAAAACTCCAATAATATGATCAAGAGAAATTAAGGTTTGTTATCATCAAAATCAATAAAATGAACATCTACATGTTAACAATATGTTTCACTTGAAAGTTCTTTTGTCATTAAATTTTCAATTCTTTGACTACATATTGTTATTAAAATTCATGTGAGACTATATAAATTGTCTTTAAAACAAATTTGAAACTAAATTAATTACCATTTGTATTTGTAAAAATTGTCACAAATGACAACCACTTAAGACGATTATATAACGTCACGATATGTAAACTTCAACAATAAAAAAAATAGCGTCACTAATTGTATCTCCAAATCTCAAAAATGATGATTTTTAGTAATTATTGAGACTATATTTTCATGCTTTTGAGACAAATATTATAATTATTATAAATCACATATTGAGACAAATATTATAGTCACTATAAATCACTTATTGTGACAAATGTGAAGTGTCATCAATTGCACTTTTTAATATCTAATTTGACCATTTTGTATATTATTTGTGACAATTTTAACTTAATTTTAACTTAATTTTAAGACAATGATTGTTGTCACAAAAACATACTTTTAACATGACGAAAATAATTTTGGTCGCTAGAACCTTTTAAGGCGGTCTTTCTACGACTAACGTGTGACAATTTATTTTTTGTCATAAAAAATGTTAGGTGACTAATATTTTATTTTTAGTGACTAAATTTTTCTGTAATAAAATATCATTTTTCTTGTAGTGTATCCTTTTTGGGCACTAGTAGACCAGGTACGGCACATGGACTCATGCTCTCCCTCATATATCCCTTTGCCAAAAGTTCTTCAACCTACCTTTGAAGCTCATTTGTCTCATTAGGGTTACTTCTATATGTGGGTCCATTAGGAATGGTAGCTCCAGGGATGAAGTCTATTTGATACTCAATTTTCCAAATAGGTGGCAAACCATTAGGAACTTCATTTGGAAACACATTTTTAAAGTCCTGCAAAAGAGTCATAATAGCACTAGGCAAAGAAGAGTTAAGCTCATTAGTATGCAAACAAGCTTTTTTGCACAAAAGTACAATGATAGGTTGTTTTGAAAAGAAAGTCCTCTTAACCTCCCTCTTTTTTGCAAATAAATTTACTTGCTGACTCTTTTTTCTCTTAAAATATTCTTATTCTTTTCTATCTTTCCACTAGCTTTTCTCCCAATCTCTCTTTTTTTTGTACTCTCATTTTTTTTTGTATCACTCGCTTTTTGTATTGACATTTGATCCTCATATACTTGTCTAAGTGTTAAAGGTGTAGGAGTGATTTGCTTTTTATTCATTACAAAAGAATATCTATATAAGTAACCATCGTGTGTCACACGCCTATTATATTGCCAAGGTCCCCCCAAAAGAATGTGTCTAGCATACATAAGTGCTACATCACATACAACTTCATCATTGTATCTCCCAATAGAGAATAACACCATAACGACACCAAAACTTGTTTATTCACTTTAACTTCCCCGCAATCATTCAGCCATTGTAGCGTATATGGCCTAGGATGTTTCAAAGTTTTCAAATTCTATTTTTCGACTAAACTAGTGCCAACTACATTAGTACCACTTCCACCATCAATTATCATACTACATACCTTATCTTTGATGTGGCATCTAGTATGAAAAATGTTATCACGTTGTACCTTTGCATCCTCTTTTACTTGCATGTTGAGAGCACACCTAGCAACCTGCTAATTTACCATCAACAGGATACTCAAAACCATTATTAGCATACTCCAAAGGTGGCATAGGATCATCATCTGATTCACTCTCAGTTTCAACATCACCATCATCTCTTAAGATCATTACTCTCTTATTTGGCATTTAAATTCAATATGACCTATCCCCAAACATTTAAAACACTTAATATCTATATTTCTGGACTTTTAGGAATCAGATTTACCTTTGCTTCGGTTGTCTCCCTCCTTATGATTCTTGAATGGCCAATCTTAGGCTTTGAAACAACCTTTTCATCTTTGCTCCATTTTTACTTCCATGAGGAAGCTAAACCTAAATTTGTTCTAATGGAATCTTTCTTTTTTTAGTTGTCGTTCCACTTTCATGGCCATGTGAACCATGTCTTCCAACTCAACATAGTGCTGCAAGTCAACCACATTAGTAATATCTTGATTTAAACCATGTAAAGATCTGGCCATAGTAGCCTCTCATTCTTCTTCAATGTTAGCTCGAATCATGATTATTTATATCTCCTTATGGTAATCTTCTACACTTCTGGAACCTTATGTAAGACTTTGAAGTCTTTAGTGCAGCTCCCTATAATAATAAATATGAACAAATATCCTCCTCATGATGGCCTTCATCTCCTTTAAAATGTCTATAGGTCTTTCACAATTTCGTCTCCTACTTAAAACAAGTTAATCCCACTAAATAATAGTATAGTCAATAAATTCAAGAACAGCTAGTTTTACCTTTTTCACATTTTTGGATCGCTTTTACTTTGAAAAGATGGAATTTTAAGTTTGATACTCCTCACGTCGCGATCTATACATCTTACCTTCTATCATCTCTTCCACGTATGTCAATGGTGGCCTGGTCATCAAAATTATCTAGGTCATCTCCATCTTCTTCTCCCATGGCAGCATGCTTTAATTACCTCTTATATTAAGAGCTATGGGTTGTTGCCCCCTTTGTAAATTGGCAATGGCAGTATCTTGCCTTTCTAATTTGTCACAGATCTCTCCAAACATTAGATTGATGCAGTCAAATTTTTGTTGCATGGCTCAGAGCATGATTGATTGGTATAACTTCTTGATCTTTTGACATATTTGTAATCTGAAAAGAATGTTAGCAAAAAGACCTCACAACACTCCCTCACGTGTTTCACTCAATTTGATGTCACTTAACACTCGTATTTATCATACAAATTGACTTTATCCTCTAATGATATCACAAACTTTTACCTTTTACACATTTAATTCTCCCTTTTACTTCTTTATTAAACTAAATAAGCAAAATCAAGAAAAGCCCAGGTGGCACGCCAAATATGACAAACCAGCACACTAGACAAAGAAAATGAATTAAGAGGACATAAAGAATGATAAAGGAAATTAAAGAAAAGAAAACAAGCCAAAAAAATAACACAATTGATATTATGTGTAAACAATGTCAAGGAAAATGAATAAGTAAAATTCAATTTTATGAAAGTAAGAATACTTGAATCCCTTTGCAATCTATTTTTTTTTTTCTACTATATGTCATTTCTTTCTCTTTTTCTTTTTTTTATAACCAAAATACATAAGACCTTTTGACCTGATTAGAAACTAGCTTTGATACCAAATGATGCGAACCCTATAATGAAACTTTTGAAACCCACACTAAAGTTTCAACTTCCCAAGAAAGTTCTAAACAGATATAAACGAAACAAAAACCTTGACCTAATGTTTAAAAAAACATGAACTAGAGTTTAGAGAATGATATTAATGCCACACTCAAGATTTAGATGAGAAGGTGAGTGATAAGTCTATTTTAGAACGCCATAAGAATGCCAATTTTCGATAAGCTCACTAGTTCTCAAAAGAACCAAAGAAAGAACGATCTTTCAAATTCAAAATAACATTCATCTCTAATTGTCTTACATAGCAAGGTTGCTGAGTTTAAATAGGCTAATAAACCACACAATGTTTAGAAGCCACCTTGGCTAAGTTACAGTATGAACTTGTGAGAATTGGGTTTTATAGAGTCTGAAAACATTCTAATGCATAAGACCCTTCAAAGAGGCTAGTGCAGAGCATACTTGTTAAAAAGAGATGAACAAGTATATTAGAGAAAATATACTTGTCTGTCTCATGTATATTAGAGAAAATAGAGAGAAGTTTAGAATGCCATAAGATCAAGTTATTTTATATCTTTTCAAGCTTGATTACAAACTAAGAGGAAGCTCGTTTATATAGAACATCCTCGAAGATAGGACATGACCCCTATCATTACAACACGACAAGAACTTGCAAAAGTAAATCTAAATTCAAACTTTACTTAAAGTAAAGTAGACTTTTTGGACAAACGTTTCTTAAAGTCAAGAAGAATTATTGGACTAACAAACCTTTTAAAAGTAAAAGCACACCAACAAATAACTTTTTTTAAAAGTAGATACGAATAAGATAAACAACTTTACATAAAGCAAAATGAATAAAGTAAAACAAATACTTCATTAAAGCCGTGAGTGGGAGACAGGTTGTCCACGTCACTGTCGACTTTATTAAAAGCTTTGAGAGGGAGACATGTTATCCACATCACTGTCGACTTCTGCAAAAGATTTTTTCCACCAAGGCAAATTAGCATAGTGTTGTGCAAAGTCAATGGAAGTGCTGGAAGAGCCATGTGGATGGTCAGACTGAGTTGTTGGACTTGTTGGCTGAGTTGTTGAGCTTGTGATTGGAACTTCAATGGGAGGTTAGAGTAAGGGGGAAAGTCTTCCCAAGCATCCTGTGAATCTTGGAACAAGATATTAGTGTAGTCTGGTCTTTATTCTTATAGGAGAATACCACCCATTGAAACGCTGGATAAAGGATAAGGGATGAGTAAAAGTTCATGTTGTGTCCAGGAGAGCTGTCTTGGATGTCTATAGGAGAGGTTGGCACATGATTAAGTTCAAAGAGGGATGTTTTGAGGTCTGTGATAATAGCTGGGTCATGATTAAGAGGAAAAGAATGTGGAACAATTTCTCATTCATATGCCTGATCTTGGGTCAAAAAAAGCTTAATGGTTCGATGTTAGAAATAAGGACAGTGTACGATAAAAACAATAGTGAACTGGGCACCTTCATGATCCGGAAGAGATGAAAGATGATGTCTGTCAAAGATCTGTTGAAGTTGTTTACGCCACCAGGAGAGAGGGGAGAACTATTTAAATAATGTCCAGAGCAAAGACTGGGCATAAGCTGGATTAGTTAGGATTTTGTGGAGAGGCTAAACAGGGAAAACTACTTTGGCAGCATAAAGGACTGTGAGACACCATAAATACCAAAGTTCATCTTCTGTGAGATCTCAAGAGGGATCAGTGGTCAAACCAATAAGGAAGAGGTGTTTGGATGGAAACTTGGAAAACTATAAGGTTGGGTTCGGTAAATATTCATAAAATACCAAAATAGGAATTTCCTTACGAAATCTTAAATTTGGTGAAAAGACGTGAAGTTGAGGTTGCATAGAAAATGTTTTTTGGTAAGAGCTGTATTTAGTAAAGAAGAGGTCATGGCTATGACAGGGAAAGAGGAAATAAGAGTAATGAGGGCAATTGTTGGTTCAGGTCAAGATAAGAGATCATGAATAAGGTTCTGGTCTCCTTTTATATGCTGGACTAAAAAGTCATACTTGAAAAATTAATTTTTTAAACAGAGGAGTTGTTTGTCTGGTAGTGACTTATTTTTTAACTCTAGAATTTTTTAAAAAGATGAATTATCTAGTCGAACCAGAAAAGTGTATCCCACTAGATGAAATTTAAACTTTTAAATGCCATACTTGACTGCTAAGATTTCTTTATAAATCACATGGTATTGTTTTTCTATGTCTTTGAATTGGCAGCTAGTATGAGTACAGTAGTATTCTTTGTCATTAATCTTTTCAAGGAGAACAACTACCCAATATTCATCACTGGCATCAGTTTGGAGTATTCTTTAACCATTTGTGGGAATCTTCAGAGCAAGAGGTTGTTGTGAAAGCTGTTTCAATCGCTAGACTGCTGTCTTCAGAGCAAGAGGTTGTTGTGAAAGCTGTTTCAATCGCTAGACTGCTGCAGTCTGGAGTGGTCCCCAAGGTGGGGCATACTTCCTTAACATCTTAGATAGGTGGCTAGTGTGGACAACAGCATGAGGGAAAAAATCTCGGAGATAATTGACAATGCCTAAAAATTATTGAATCTGCTTTCGAGATAAGTGCTGATCTAGAAAGTGAAGCAATTCTTAAGCAATATGAGGGCTTGGATGGTAATTTTCATTTTCTAGGATCATGCCGAGAAATTCTACAGAAGATTGTCCGAGAACACGCTTTTTGGCCGATAACATTATCCCATGGGTATCCACTATCTTTAGAAAATGGGAAAGAAAAGCTTGGTGGGAGACATGATCAGGTGAGAAACGTAGGACGTCATCAATGTAAATTAATGAGTGATGTAGGATAGGTTCAAAGATGTGAGTCATTGCCTTTTGAAAAAGTGAATGAGCTACTTTAAGACCAAAAGGCATAACCGTCCATTGATAATGTGCATTGAGGATGCAAAAAGCTATTTTATGTCTGTCAGAAGGATGTATTCCATGTTGCCAAAAGCCGACTTTGAGATCCAACTTGGAGAATACCGTAGCATCACGGATGTGGATGAACAAGGATTGGATCTTTGGTAATAAGAACTTATCATCTTTGAGAAAACAGTTTAGAGGTTGATAATCAATGATAAGTCTCTTTTTTCCTCGAACCAATTCTGATCGTTTTACCATATAGAACACCTGAAAGCCCAAGTTGAGTCTGTGGGCTCAATGAGACCTTGAGCTAACAATTGAGAACACTCATTTTGAGCTAACTTTAAGTCTGAAGGAGTCATCCCTGGATGTGTGGCCTTTGTGGGATTGATATCTTCATTAAGTTAGAAGGGTAACTGAATGAAGAATTTCTTATTTTTCCACAGTAGAGATGGATAGGAAAACTGAAAATGGTTTTAAGGACAAAAGGGAAGAAACTGATCTGCGAAGGACTGGTAAGGGGGAAGAGAATCTTTGAGAGCATAGAGACGTAACTCATCTGTATAAGGTTGGAACATATGTTTATGCCTTACACCTGATGCTGTAATCTGGAGTTTAGAAATACGATGGAGAATATAAAATCCAATAAGCAGGTCTTTATTAGGAAGATCGGGACTTGCAATCTTTGTACAAAGAACACAGTTAGGAAAAGTTGAATTCCAACAGGTTTTTTGGTGATAAGTGAATTATGGAATAATTCTCCATTGGCTGCACGAAAATACTCAATAGTTGTTTCCAATAGTGTGAGAGAAGAATAGCAGAGTTGAGCATGCTTTTCTGTGTACTAGTATCAAAAAATCCAATGATAGGGATGGATTTAACAAATTTGGCTGGAAAAAGTTAGATTTTGAGAGAAGGAATAGGAATCTTGGGTATGGAGGCTTGTAATTGTTAGACTGTTTGAATGATAGAGTTGGCGCTGCATTGTTGAAACAACTAGGAAGGAGTATCATCAGATGAAATGTTGTTCTCTTCAAAATGATTATAAGAGAATGAGCATGTTGTTCTACAAGCTCAATGGCTTCAATGATCCAACTCTGAAGCATGTCTTCATAGCTTCTCTGTCTAAGGAGCTTCAACCAGATGTTCAAAGGCATCTAGCTTTGAACAATCTTTAAGTTGAAAACATTTCACTTGGAAAAATCTACCAGATTGTACTACAATGTCTAGAAAAGATATGTGAGCAAAAGAAGTTTTTCAAAGAACTTATTAAAGATAAACCGTCATTTGCAAAAGCTTGCAAAAAGCCTTCTTATCTGGAAATCCAATGCAAAAATGAAAAAAGATGCACTTGCCCAACCAAGAAGAAAAAACATTCCAGAAACATCCTCACCCTCACAGGTTTTCCAAAAAATCCAAAAAACACTACCGTTTCTTCATAAAGAAAGACCCTTCAAAACCTACCAAAAAACCCATGTCATCAAAAGGTGTTCGTTGCTACATTTGCAAGAAAAAAAGACATTTTGTAAGATATTGTCCTAATAAGCCAGCCAAAGCTGTTAGGCTTATCCAGTACCTTCAGTCTTCATCCTTGTTATCTGATAGTGATGAAGTAGAGTCAAACTTCTCAGAACAATCAGAACAAGATCCATACACTGCTTTTATTCTAGCAGAGTCAAATTCCTCTGATGATTCAGACACAGAAGAAATTTCAACAATTTTTACTGTTAAATCAGAAACACAGCCCGTCCAATCCATTTCCTTAGCCCAAACCATTCCATCAATTCGGATTTCTATCCTTACCAAAAAATATGCAAAGCTTATTCCTGTCATTGGCTTCATCGTTACAGGAGTTGAAAGAAGTATGGTAAACCCATCTGTTTTCCCAGAATCCTTTTGGGAACCACATCAGCAATTCTTCAGAGCTGCTAATGGTGAAATATTCAAAAGTACATTGATCACCAAAAAGCCCATTGGCATCCAGTTTTTTCCCAACTGTGTTATTTGGAAGAAAATCATAGGTTCTGATCTACCTAATAAAGATCTTCTTATTGGGTTTGATCTCATTTCCTTGGTGAAAAAACTTAACATCCGAGCTACAGGAATCAGTTATAAACAAATGTTTCTTCCCTACATAGATATCCCAAACCTGTTTTCCCTCAAAGACCATCCTCCAGAATACCAATCCATCACCCAAAAACTTCTTCAATACTGTCTAGAAAACCATGCACAATTCCACCATCCTTTACCGCTTTGGAAAAATGAGTCTTTCTTTATTCATCTCACTTTCAAACTCAATGAGGACGTCAACCCAACTAAAGCATCCCATCCTAGAATGACTCTCTCAGATCTCTTGTTAGCCCAACAAGAATGCAATTAATTATTGAGTTAAGGTCTAATTGAACCCACAAAGTCAGACTGGGCTTGTCAAGCATTTTACGTTGAAAAATGGTCTGAACTAATTAGGGGAAAAAAGAGATTAGTCATTGATTATCATCCTTTAAATGCCTTTCTAAGGGATGATAAGTTTCCACTTCCAAAAATCCAATCCTTGTTTGTCCATCTCCATCATGCCAAGATATTTTCAAAGTTTGATTTAAAATCAGGATTTTGGCAATTAGGCATTCATCCTAGTGACCGACCCAAAACAACCTTCTGCATTCCCAATACCCATTATCAATGGACAGTCATGTCATTCAATGTTAAAGTTGCTCCATCCTTATTCCAAAAGTCCATGATCAAAATCTTCACCCCCATTTTGCATAGTGCATTGATTTACATCGATGACATTTTGTTGTTTTCTGCATATCACCAGGCACATCAACAATTGCTTTCTGATTTTAATCAGCTTGTGCAGACATATGGAATCATGCTTTCTGAAAAGAAAAGCATTATTGCACAGCTCTCAATCAACTTTCTCGGAATGACAATTCACAATGGACATTACCTTCCAGAGCCGCACACTGCCCAAGAATTGAAAAAATTTCCAAATCAGAATCTCACTAAGAAACAAATCCAACAGTTTCTTGGTATCATCAATTATCTCAAAGACTTTATTCCAAAGATATCGGTCCACACCAGCCAGCTATCAAGGATGCTGAGAAAGAATCCCCGACTTTGAGGACCACCTCAAACCACTGCGGTTCAACACCTCAAAAAGATCTCACAATCTACTCCACCTCTAAAGATCTTATCTAATGGTCAAAGAGTCATGTAGACAGACGCAAGTGATGATTACTGGGCAGCGTTGCTTTTGGAAAAAGAAGGAGATAAAAAGTCCTACTGTGCTCATGCGAGCGGACAATTTTCTGATGTAGAAAAGAACTACCACGTGATCTACAAAGAGATTTTAACAGTCAAATATAGAATAAAGAAGTTCTAATTCCGTCTGCTGAGTCATCATTTTGTGGTAAGAATGGACAATTCGTCTTTTCCTAAAATCTTTAATTTAAAAAATAAGATCTTACCTGACAAACAATTGCTTAACCTAAAAGCATGGTTTGCCAAGTATGATTTTACAGTCCAGCACATAAAAGGAAAAGCCAATCTTATCCCTAACTTTCTCACTTGACCCAATATAAATAAACCAGATCTTATCACAACCGTTCAAACCATCCCTCTCATATCAATGGCTTCCTCATCCAGGTCAAAACCTTCATTCCAACAATCTCTTCCCTTCAGAGCCTTAACCCAGAAATAGTTTTCTCTTGGCGTTATTTTCTTTTCTGTCTTCCAAATTCAGGACTATGCCAAAAGATTTTTGTTCAGATGATTCATGAAAATCTATTATGACCATCCCCTGAATTTCCCATCCTTCCATCCAGAACACATGTTTCTTACTGGTCCTAATCTTGATCTCTTAAGAGATGTCACAGAAAATGAAATGTGGTACATGTGGTGTCTCACCATATTGTACGCTACCAAACTAGTCCTTCCAGTTCAAGCTACACTTCGTCATCTTCTCCATCCAGAAAATGCTCCTACCCTCCTATGGACATTTCTTGAATAGTATAGCCCACTTATTTAGTGGCGCAAACACTTTAAAATATTTTGGATTTCCATCAACTGTCAAAATTACCAGGCGAAGAACCAGAAATGTTCACCTCAATGTTCATAATCCATCGACCTTACTTCCAACATCCACACACCAGAGACTATTGGACATAGGATCAAGCATTTGAATGGCAAACTCTTCCACATCCATATCTAATTCTTCATGATCCTTCCACTAATTCCATCTTAAAAGCCTACCTTTTTAACTCAACAATATCCAACCCCTACCTGCGGATATTCACCATACATCCATAGGTCCTCAACACACCTTGCAACTATTTCCTTACCATTTTCCTGGAACACTCAATTCGGATCCTATTATTATAGGAGTCCTAGTCAAGGAAGAAAGACATGACTACACAGATTTTCTATTCTAAGATTCCCAAGACCCTTGGGAAGAATTTATGTCCCTAGTTAGTTAAATTTTCAGTCCATACTCCAGCTACATGATCCCCACACCAACAGTCCTAGAACCATCACAACCACCTCCAGAGAGATCACAGGGAAAAACAACAGTCCATACTCGGCCAGTTAAAGAGAAGAAAAAGGTCCGCATTCGGATAAGTCACACAGGAGACACTACAGATAGTGGAGACTCCTCAGACTTTGAAGATGAGCTTCTCCACCGAGAAATCCGTAAAGCAAAAAGACGATATGAGAAAGAGACAATGTCCATGTCTCCATCAAGATTCCCATCCACTCCATGATCTAGGAATCAAGGCTTTAATAAAGACAGGGGTTCTATCCTGTCCCAGTGTGTTTTGTTTTCAGCTCGCGTGGTTTGCTTTTTCTTTTACTTTTGCTTTTGTAAAAGTTTGCTTTTGCTTTTAGCTTTACTTTTGTAAAAGATACTTTTGCTTTTACAAAAGGAATCTTTACTTTAAGCTTTTACTTTTACTTTTACTTTTGCTTTAATCATGATAAGGATGTCTTATCCTTTCTCTTTTATAATCTATATAAGGCTTGCCCCGGCCTTAAGTTCGGGGAGGCACTTTGAAAATAAAATCTAAGTTTTCAAAATATGCCTATGTCTCTCTAAATCTCTCTCTTCTCTGGAAAACTCTAGGATTGTCTCCAAACCATTGTTCTAGAAATAGTTTGTTTATTCTATACTGAGTATGCTCTGCACTTGCCTCTGTTGAGGATCCTGTGCACCAGAAAACTCCTGTTCTCCTCCATTACAGACCTTAGTCTTCGCATAGAATCTTGAAAACCCCAATAGTTCATCCGCTTATATGTCTAAGTGAAGTCGTTAGGATGATTACCGAGGGTTAGAAAGGCTTGATGTGTTTATTTAGGGTTGTCTTCCAGGAGTTCCATTTCTGGTAATGGGTATATCGGATGGAAACTCGAGTATACGGGCTACTGGCCCAAAGGACGATTAAGTTCCGTCAAGGGCAAATGCTGTACACTCGTCATAATCTTCTTGTTCAATATATACTTATTCAACATAATCATATACTGAGAGCTCATCATATACTGAGAGCATGGAAGAGTTGTGGAGATGTTTAACAAGACGAATTTTCATTATTTTGTTTGGATAATTTTTTACAAATTAAAATTCTTCTTGCATATGAAGCATCGGCTGTTTTTAGTTTTATAGGACTGAGCTGGATCTTTCTTCATAAAAAATTGGTATGGCTTTTTATATCTGGAATTGTGCCTCTTGTTGTTAGAAAACTTCTAAAAATGAGTTTTCTTCTTTGATGGACAAGTGCAGTCTTTGTCATCTTTGCATTTAGTCTTGAGATAGGGTTTTTTGCAGGCATTTCTGAAATATTGTTTATCATTCATGAGATCTTTGAAAAATTATTTTTGCTCACAGAGTCTTTCGAGACAGCTAACTACAAGCTGCTAGAGTTTACCGAGAGAAAGATTGGGAATATCTAGATGATTAACATTCAGTTGTTGTTGGATTTCTGGCTGCATTTCCTTTGGAAGAGATGCTATAAAAATATATTTCAATGTGGGATCATTAAAACCATTGAACTTGTAATAGAGTGTAGACATTCTCTTGTAGTAAAAATCAAGATCTTTTTGTTGAAGAGAGCAACACTTCATTTGGAGAAATTCTCTTCGAGCAAGCTCATTAGCAGCTATGGGCTCACCAAGGAATTGTTCATAAATGAGATCGAGTGCTGTGGAAACTTTGGGATTTTGAATGAATTGAAGTTGTCTATATACACTGAGGGTTTCCAACCAATCTCATAAAGAACCATTAAATCTAAAACTGACTTCTCTAAGGATTGGCTGTATTGTTGAACTATATCTGATCATTTGAACATCAATCCAAGTCACAAATTCTTGGAAACGATCAAGCCGTTTAACTTTAAGAATATCATCAAAAGTGAACTATGGGCTATTGGATTACTTTGAAGAAGTATCTTGAGAAGGGACATGAGGAGAGCTGTTGTTTTTTCCTTCTTCTTCAATGATTAGAGCTTCTGGTGGTGGTTCATTAAAGCCAGCAGAAGGTTGAACCATGAGAATCTTAGAGAGATTAGTAAATTCTGCTTCAGAATCTAAAGATGAAGCAGGTTCTGTAGAGGACTCAAATTAAGATGATGCAAAATCAGATGAATGTGAAAGGAAAGAGGATAAAAGTTGAGATGAGTATTGATGTAGAGGAGCTTTATCTTTAGGTAAGGAAATAGGTTCTGGAAAGACTTTAGGATTAGGAATTGGAGGGGATGGTTTCTGAGTTGGTGGTTGGGCACTAGTTGAGGTTGGTTGGTATTCGGATGACTTTGGCTTTGTTGGAGGAGTGGATCTGAATAAAGTATTAGTTAAACCAAAATGTCTGGCATAATCAACCGGCTAGCCGTAAAGGGATGGTGTATAGAAGGGTTGGTAAGTACTGAAAGTTGGCGTATGTAGAGGTACAAAAGGAGATTTGGTGAATATGAAAGTTTGTTGTTTTTCTACATCTATTCGAGCCAATTCTACTTTTAACTTTCTAATTTCTGCTTCTTTATGGTCGAACTATGGACCCTAGATATGTTTTCAGATCATAGGTCTTAGATCAGAATCCAATTGATAGACTCTATTTTCCATGTCAGTGTACATCCGATCAAGTTAGGCAGCAATAGAATCTATCTTTGTTGTAGTGTTTCTGACTTGAGATGCCACAACAGTTACTTTAGAATCAATTCTTTCTAGAGCAACATTTTGAGCCCTGGCATTTTGAGTTTGCCAATTAAGAACTGCTTCGAAAGGCCTTTGATTTTCAGGTTGGCCTGTAAGAGTTATAGGTGATGGAACAAAAGGTTGGGTGACAGCTTTTGCTTGGGGATTAGTCTGTTTTTCTAAAGGAGAAAATTGTTCTTAGTAAGAACTTGAAGAAAACATCAGACAAGATTTGATTTGAGGACTATGAGGTGTTTGGCTATGTGGTTTTAGGTTAAAAAGATTTTAAATAGCAACGATGGGTAAAGTGTTAAAGAATCAATAATCGTGAGGCAGAGGAGGCTTGCATTTAGGGTGGTTTGGGTTTTTTCTTTCTGCACTTTTGGTGAACCACGTAATCCTCATCACCAGAATAATCATCAAAACATGGACAGTCAGTATCACACATATGGGCTTCAAAAACATCTCATATAAAATGACCATTTATCTTATCAGGATAAATTGGATGGCCATCTGTAGCAAAACTATGGATAGGGAGTTCTTCTTGTGCTATAGAGACAGAAGTGATAATGGAAGAATAAGAGAACGAAACTCTTGGTGTTTGGTCTGTAGGTAGTACAAAGGTCATTCTGATTGTGCCATCAGATCTTTTCTTAAAAAGAGCATCAGAAATTTGAAGCGGTTGGGAATTTTGGTGAAATTTTTCACAGTTAGATAACCACTCCAAAGGCATTAGCTTTAAAAGCTCTTGCTTTTGAATTTGTCGTGGGATATGAACTATGGTGGGAATAGTTTCTATATCTGCCAGAGTTATCAGTGTATCTGAAGAAGTATGAGCTGTAGGAAGATCTAGAGCATGATTCTGTAGACGGTATACCAGCTAGTGATATATTGTCGCCATCTTTGAAGTGACAGTCTGTTTTGCTCCCTGGATCTGGATCTGTATCTTCAAAGTTGTTGGAAGGTTGGGATAATAAAAGAAGAGATTAAAATTTGGATAGAAGGCGAGAAGAACACTTCCGGCATGAAGGGTTGTTAACATTTTGCCTACAACAGTGTGCTGGTATTCTTTGAAGCGGGTGTCAAGAAGAACAAGTCTGGCAATAACTGGTAAACCTTTTCTGCCATGTAGAGTGAGAACGAGACGGACTTCACCAAGGTGTAAATAAGTAAAGTCTTCCCTTTTCTACTAGGAGATCAAGTCAGTGGGGATTTCCAAAGTAACATATTGTTCTGACTGTGTTGCTTGTAAAGCACACTGGTCTAATCTAGAAGATTGAACATACTCTTTTGGGGTTGGTCTTTTTATGGAGATAAGAGTTTTGATGCTTCGAGTAAATGGATTTCTTTTTTTTATACAAGGCATATGGGCTGATAAGAAGCATGGTAGACTCATAGATTTGAGCTGAATCTGGAACATAGGAAAATTCAACAAGGTTTTCTCTTTTAGAAGCTGTGTGTTTAGTGTAAGAACTAAGAAGCGACATAGTAGATGAAAGTGTGACAGGAGATAGATTGGTAGATTGAGAAAAAGAAGCCATGAGTTATGTGTATGTTTTCTCCAATAACCATAAGATCAAACAAAAACCATTATATACCACCTCTGATAGGAACGAATGCTAGCCTTTGATACCAAGATCCTAAAAATACAAATGGAAACTTGGAATAACTCACCAAGCATAAGCTTGTCAAAGGATGCTTCAAAAGTCTTTACCAACCCACCATTATTAATGCTAGTCATTGACAAACTTAATGTTAGCCTACTATAATTAGTGCTAATCATTGACAAACTTAATGCTAGCCCACCATCATTGATGATAGACTTACCTATTACATTGACAAGCTTGAAACGAGACAAACAAATGAAGTTGAATAAACAACGGAGTGGTTGGAATTCCTAAGTCTAACAAGCTGTAATAAATTCGTCATAAAACTTTATAAAGAACTCCAAATCCAGCATTGGAAAGTTAACTTAATTATCTTTCCAATGGTATATAGGTTGCATATTAGTTCCAGTTCAATCAATACTAGTTTTATTATGAATTTACCCTTTTTGCATTTAACCCAAATTGTGTATTTGGCTACCCAACAACTTGAATAATGCCCACAATGCTTTGTCTTCTCTCTAAGCCCAATTCATCATATCTTTAATCTTGAATTATATTTTCGATCCATATGTTCTCAATTAATCCATTTAAAACAACTTGCATCTTTTCGCTCAAACTCTTCTAATTTGGGCTCTATAAATGTGCAAAGAATCACTTGAAGCTTTAATGATATTCCCTTGATGGTTCTTATCATTCGACTCCTACAGTTCTAGTACTTTGACCTAGACAATGACCAATATATGTTGTGAAGACTGGATAGATGCCTTGTTAGTGCTGACACTAGAGCACATATTGTCTCCCATATAAAAGCAGAAGTGATAACAGTCATGGACACATAAGGTTTGTCTTCCACTATGGGCAACTTGATAAATAGTGGAAGCAATTCTTGTTCACTATTCCCACCAACACCAAAAATGAAGATGACGTATCCTACATGGATAGACCAATCCCTGTAAGACAATCCATGTAGGACGAGTGGTTTTCATTTTCACTGTTTGTAGGAATAGTGAAAAAGAATCTATCCTAACATTCATCAAGTTGTCCATAGTGGGAGACAAAACATGAAGTGATCTAGAGTGCTCTGAGCATTAAAGATTCATTGCCAGTTCCAGAATAGCTAATTACAAGAGCACAAGCTAAGAAGATCAAGGAAGCAATACAAGGATTTGTTTAAGCTGCTTTGGATAAATTCAATTCAAATTCAGTTTGCAAGAGACCAATGTTCAAGATAGGCTTTAAAGAGAAGGAAGCAGCCTTGGTATATTTGATTCGAGCTAATAAGGTGGTGAGTGTCGGAAAGGATGAATTTTGAAGTAGAAGAATGGTTAAAAAATAATTCTAAAGTTGTAGTTGTATTTCTTATGTCGAGAGCTTCGAAGTGGTATATTGTGGGCCCAAATTTGATATCATATGCCCAAGTTACGGTTTAAAATCAGTAGCTCTACAGGCCAGGGCCCATGAGGCTCTGAGTTTTAATTTTAGGTTTTTTTTCATGTTTTCAAGTTAAATTATGGTTAGCCACCTTATATAAACACTCTTTTATATCTTTAAAGGAACTTTTGCCAATCTTGAGTTTGATATCATTAGAGAGGATTTTCTCAATATGTTCTTGAAAGAACTTTTGACTTATTAAAAGAGTTGCTAACCTTTGTGACTTAGCTTCTTAAGAGTTTGGATCTTTTATTCGAATTCTGATTATATTGGCTTTTTAAGGTTCTTATCAATCTAGTTGTGGATTTTTCTAGCAAGATCTAAAAGGGTTCTCATCAGTTAGTATTAAAGCTTAGGCAACCTGGTCAGATTCATCTATCTTTATTGCTTTTCACTCTTGTTCTAGTATTCTAAAAAAAATCGTCAACAATGTCGAATGAACAATGCCGCATAAACAATATTTTTAGGGGTTTTTTTTATCAACTTTGCATCCTTGTGGTTTATTTTCCTTCAATTCGTAAATTTTATCTACTCTTTTCCCTAAATTCATCCAAGTTTCGGTTATTTATAGTTTACAAAAAAATATAAAACAATAATAATTATTATATATTTTTTATCTCCTTTGTTTCTTTGTTTTGTTATTCTTGTTTCTTGTTTCTTGTTTTTTTCATTCTTGTTTCTTGAACTGTGATTTTTAGTGGGATTATACTTTGGTACTTTCCCTTAATTGAGTCATTAGTTCCTAAAAAACTTGACTGAGAAAATATAAGAGTGGTAAAAGGCAAGAGTGTGTGCGCACAACCTTGTGTAAAAGCCTATTTAAGTGTAAACACGAGTAGAGTGACATCTTGAGTGTAAACCTATGAGGCTTTTGAGGTTTATTATTTTCTTCTCTTTTTTTTTTTTAACATCTCTTTGTAGTTTACTTCAAATAAGTAAAATGGATAATAAAAGTGATGCGTAACCTCCTATAATAGGCCTTACTTTAACTTTAAAAGTAATGAACCAGGCATTTAAGAATATGAATATAAGGTTTGAAGAGACAGGAAGCCAGTTGAAGCAGCATAGAGTTGCCATTGAGAGTATTTAGAAGAAGCAAACTAGTAAAGAGCGTAATAGGGCTAGACATGATGAAGCAAGATATAACGGGGGAAATAGTAAGTGTAGATATGAGCTTATAGATGAGTTTGAGGCAGAGAATAAATTTTGGAAAGATGATCGTAATGATCAAGCATCCGAACTAGATAGGGATAAAGTGAGATATATAGGAGGTAGGTAAGAGAGCGGGTATAGAAGAGATGATGAGGATAGGCATTTCAATAAAATTAAAGTAACCATTCCTTCGTTTCAAGGAAAGAATGACCCCGAGGCTTATTTGGAGTAGGGAAAGAAGGTTGAGTTAATCTTTGATTGTCATAATTATTCAGAGGAGAAAAAGGTAAAGCTAACAACTATTGAATTCACTAACTATGTTATTATTTGGTAGGATGAGTTGGTGAATAGAAGGAGGAGGAATCATGAAAGGCCTATAATTAGCTGCTTGGGGAGAGTTAAGAGCGCTTATGAGGAAGTGTTCATTCCTAGTCATTACTAGAGGGATCTTTATCTTAACCTACAGAGCCTTGCTCAAGGATTGAATTCACAGACTATGCTATTACTTAGTGGGATCAGTTGGTGAATAGTTAAAGGAGAAATCGTGAGAGGCCTATAGCTGCGTGGGGAGAGTCGAGAGCAATTATGAGGAAATGATTCATTCCTAGTCATTACTATAAGGATCTTTAGCCTTACCCAAAGGTTGAAGAGTGTAGAAGATTACCATAAGAAGATGGAGATTGCTATGATCAAGGCCAATGTAAAGGAAGATAGAAAAGCTATAATATATGGCACAATTTTTTATGGGGTTACACAAAGAGATTGCCAATGTATTAAAGCTACAGTATTATGTGGAGTCGAAGGATGTGGTCCACATGGGTATGAAGGTAGAGAGGCAATTGAAGAGGAAGGGTATAGCTAGATATACTTCGGCATCTTCAAACCCATGGAAACCGAAGTGGAGTAGTAGTGAGAGATGAAATAAAGCTATCAAGACTGAACCACCTAACGTAAGAGAAGATTTTAGTAGCAAAATAAGGATAAGGCTAAATCTCAACGATAGAAGAATCGGGACATCAAGTGCTTCAAGTGTTTGGGTTCCGAACACATTACTTCTCAATGCCCAAATGAGAGAGTTATGGTGGTGCAAGATTGTGGGGAAGTAGTGAGTGAAAGTGAGAGAGATGGTGGAGAGATGCCAAAGTTGATTGATGCTAGTGATGATGACGGCGTCGCCCTCAGAAAGGTGAATCTCTAGTTGCTAGGCATGCTTTGAGTACACAAACGAGTGTTGATAACATAAAGCAGTAGAGAGAGAACATCTTCCATGCTAGATGCATTGTGAATAATAAAGCATGATACACACATTTAATCATACTAGTTTATGATAATCTAAACTAGTATCATTGATACTTGTCCTTAACCTAATTAATTTTGTCTATGAATGCTTTGAAATTGACCTCACATAGATGATTTTTGTCTTTCAAGATCTAGTGAAAGTGAAAGAATATGTTTTCTATTTTACCCTCGAAATGTAGTTTGTTATCATCAAAATTAAGGTTCGTGTATAGCCTTTAGGTCAACAAATTTAATAAATAAAAACTTTTAAAAAAATATTCTTTTTAGGATAGAGTTTTATAGCAAGATGTTAATTTTTATTTTCATATTTATATTTTATCAATCAGAGTAGAGGGCTCTAGGAAATTTTTATTTTGATAGAGTGTTGTAAAGATTTTAGAGGGTTGTTAAAAGCTCCACTCTCATTTCGCACTTACTAGATTTACGCAATTAACCATATGTACTTAATGATAACTATATTGTTCATGAACCTTTCACCAAATGAAATTTTTGGATTTAGTATTGGTACGGAGAATATGAAAAATGAAAAGATGATTTAACTTCACCATGCTTGTTTTCTGTTGATTTCTTTAATTTGTAACTTACCACAAATTTTTTGGATAAACAATATATACTTGGATTTTCTATATTTTGAGTTGGACCATAGACCAAATTAGCATATTGTGGTACTTTCTTTCTTGTACCTTTTATTTCATAACTAGTAGACTACATAATTAACAATATTTATCTAACGGTAAAAGGTGGTTTCTTTCATTTTTGTCAACACACGGAACTATCCAATGACTGCATGTTCTATGAATCATTCACTTGTGGACCAGGTCCAATGTAGCCTAACACATAATTATACGCTAGCTGGAGAGCTTAGACATTGGTTATTGTGTTGATTTTCTTTTCATTTTTATTTGAGGAAATTTTTGTATCTTATCATTTTTAGATGGAAAACTAACAAATTGGCTGAGATGGTAAACTCAAATAGAGAGGTCCTTATAATTTATTTATAGTTTCAAAACTATGTTGTTCTCAAATTCATGGAAGGAAATTCAAAGTTAGTGGTTTTTTTTTTTTTTTAGAATCATCTTTTTTTATTTTGTTTCAGTTCTTAATTCTAGTTTCTAGAATCAAACCGAAAAATCAAACATTTTGATAATTTAAAATTTTTGAAATATGTCATGTTAGTATTGGTGAGTAAAAATAAGTAAAAATATTATAAAAATAAGAAATAAATAAAAATAAGACTAAAAATTGGCTGGTTTTGATGTAATTACTATTTTTTTAATATTTGGTTTTTTTTTTTTGTTCACCTTATTATTGTCGTTTTGAATCAATTTAGTTCGATTCAAACTAAAAATCAGACCGAAGTCAAAATTAATTCAATCCAAACAAGACCAATAAATTAGTTCAAATCTCATGAATTATTGGTTCCATTTCACATAGGTTTGGATAGGATTAAATATCTTATTATAATCTAAATTTGCTAGTAGTATCAAAATTTTGTTCTGTTGACCTAAAGAAACTTACAAACCCTGATTTTAATGATAACAAAAAATACGAAAAGGGTAATATGAGAATTTTTTTTTTAATTTCATTAATTTTGAAAGTAAAAATTATTGAAATGAGATCAAGCCCAAAGGACTCAAAGACCTGTTCTTTAAGTTAAGAATCAAATTTAAGGAATACTAGATTAGATGGTGCTTTATTTTCATGATCATTGTAAAACTAGTTCATTGGATTTATGCATGATCAAGCTTTGAAAAACTCAAACTGATTATGATCATGGCACTCAAATTATATTTGGTCTCATGAAATATGTTTCTACACCTGAAGAAAAACAAAAACTAAATGTTTTATGAAAATGAACTTCTTTGAAGCATATGGATAGGTTTGAAAAAATCTTTAAAAGTTTTGATGTGTCGAAAAAATATGGAGAGTTTATATGGTTTTAATAATATTTTTAAAAATAAGAAAAATGACCTATGTGATAATATTTCAAAACTTTTTAGGCAATTTTGTAATTGTATAAAAGTTTGGAAACATGGACCAAAATATAGAACTTTTAAAGTTGGCAAATTAACTTGTTATAATTAAATTGTCCAGAGACTAACTAGCTTATAGTTTACCCTAAGCGGCAAACCGATTGGTTTAAAATACATTAATGGACCAGTTTATTAAGCAATAAATTGGTTCCACATATAATGTCTATTTAATATTTCTGACTATTGGTTTGGATCTATCTATATAATCTCAACTCCAAATCATTTTCTAAGGTTGATATGAGTTAAAACTTGATATTTCTAAGCAATTTATGAACTTTCACTTATTCATATAAATTCATAGATACTTGAGCTCAGGGATGGCAATTTAAGGACTTGGGTCAAGCTTGAAATTAACAGTAGGCCCAACCCTCCAAAAGCTTGTCCATACTTAGACTTGGGTCGGGCTTAGGCTTAGATAAATTTTTTAAAATGAATTTTTAATAGTGTTTAAAATAGAAAAAAAAAGGAACACTTAAATTAAAGATGATTAATTAATTATACAATATATAATAGACTAATAATCAAATCCACAAAATATATAATATATAATATATAAAACTTATAAAATTAAAAATATAAAGCCCATAATATATATAATAAAAAAATTTATTTATCCCATGAGCCCATATCCAGGACCATTTACTATGGGCTTTTAAATTTTCAGCCCATAATTAGATCCATTCAGTGCTGGCCGGGCCTAAACCCCATAGGCCTGGACCTTTTACGGGTCACGCCATGCCTAGGCTTTTTTTCCATCTTTGCTTGAGCTATCTATCAAGGGATAAGTAATTTGCACAACAACCTATGCGACACTTAAACCATTTTTAGCAAGTAAGCCTATTGAAATTCTGAAGCTAACTAAGAAAATATGCTTGCGAGAAAGCTAGAGAGAAAAGAGCAATATGGCCAAAGAAAATTTTATTACTCACATAAGAGAATACAATAAAGCTTTCCAAGGATGCTTGAATTACTTGCATGTGTGTGGTATGGTGTTAAACAAAATGGCAAGCAGCATGACCTATTTATAGAGAGGCTTGTCTATATCTAAAGCTTTACATGCCACTTGTGCAAATATCTACAAAATTCTAGAGAAGTCTAGCTATACATAAGTGTAGAACTATCTAGACATATACAAGTTGTAGAGAGTTGTAGAGAATTCTAGAATAGGCCGGGCTTGCTCACTTTAGCTTGTCAAATTGGGTTGTCCACTTGACAAGTGCACCACGGTTCACTAATTGTATAAGGCGGCCCACTGCTAAATGTATGCTATTGCTTAGCACACTCTGCCTTTGGGCGGTTTTTTATTAAACGAACCCATACACGCCAATTTGGCCTCCGTTTGCAGAAAATTTGAGCGGCCCGTGACATATCACTTATTTTATACTCTTATAGTTAGTGTGGATTTTGTAAACTTTATTTCATTATTTCAATAGAGAGATTTTAATTTTGAGAAACTCTTAGGTGAAAAGGTATATGATATACACCTTGAAGTTGTAAAGATTTACCTTTGAGGTCAATTGT
This sequence comes from Citropsis articulata, assembly GCA_030449925.1. Classification (NCBI taxonomy): domain Eukaryota; kingdom Viridiplantae; phylum Streptophyta; class Magnoliopsida; order Sapindales; family Rutaceae; genus Citropsis; species Citropsis articulata. The sequence goes on along the minus strand of JASUUH010000211.1, from coordinate 16,497,849 downwards.
ACTCATTTTTGGAGTCTCAATATATAAGACTCGATGCTAGTGGAATCCTTAAGGTTAGATTACTTGGAGGCGTGCATGTAGGTGAGTTTGTCGAACTGCGTAAAAATTATTGAGTTTCACTACTACAAAAATGACCTTTACTGACACTTAGTTTCTGACATTTTGTAAAAAGTATCAGTAATTGTATACATATGCATCATTTTCCGCTTTTAACAAATAAGTATTAGAAATTACTGATACTAGTGTGTCAGTAAATTAAGTATTAGAAATCATTGACACTGAAGTATCAGAGATTAAAAAAAAATTATTATAATTTGTAAATCTTCCGACTCGAACCAAAGACTTCTACAATTTAAAATTTTTACAATTGAACCAAAGACCATAAGACCTACAGATGCAGGATACGAGTACCTTTTAAAAAAATTAAAAAATAAAAATATAAAAACAAAAGTAAAATCCCTAAAACTCAATCCAAATCTCTTTCCCCCATTTCAAACTCAATCGAAAACAAAATCTCTTTCCCTAAAACTCAATCCAAAATCTCTTTCCCTAAAACTCAATCGAAAACAAAACAAATCACCACCACGCCGCCGACATACCCAAAATCTCTTCCACATCTATCACTACTTTCGACTAGCCACTACCGTTACCATCACTATTTTCGACTAGCCATTACCGTCATCTCCGATGCACATGAAACGACCCGCCACCCCCCCAAAGCTTGTGAATTTACTGTATTGCTCTTCAACGGTCAACGGTGACCGGACTTTGTTCAACGGCGACGGGAAGCTCAACTCAGCTAGTTCCGGCCGCCTCGAGTTCAACCATGCGCGGTGTCACCCCATCGCGACGGCGCCGGATCAAGCTCCAAAGCCGCGGTTTTTCCGGTGGTCATTCCGCAAATCGACGCCTCCTGGTGATCGTGCTTGGCCTGGGAAAGGTTGCCGGAGGCCGAGGATTAATTCCCAAGTGGTAAGGCCACCCAACTCCGGCTAGATCGCTTCACGACGAAAACCGATCTTGCCGCGAGTTTTCGGCTCAGTCACGGCTCTACTCGGTTTCCATGACGAGACTGGTACGGTTATGACCGCTTCAAGAGCTTCAATTCGGTACCAAGCTCGGCCGGTGAGGTGGCCGGAAACGCAAGTTACGGCCGGGTCAAGAAAACAGGTCGGGTCGGTCAAACCGGGTCAACGGGTCTTCTCTCTCTCTCTCTCTCTCTCTTTAAAACGGAAATGGAAAAAATGAAAATCATTTTTTTTTTAATAAAAGGGTCAGGAACTGTAGGGAAAAAGGGTGTGGGCGCTGACGTAAGTCCGTTTCTATATTTTAGTCTCTTTTTGTCTCTTCACTTGTGGTGAAATTTAGCCCCGGTATATGCTGCATTTGTATGTGAAATTTAGTTTATTGATTATGAATTATTAATTGTTGCTTCTGGTACCAGAAATTGACTGTAGGACGTACAACTGAAAAAATAATTTCTGCTTATCACTTGGTACTGTAAGCAATTGAGTGAAGAGGAAGAGATGGCTAGATGTAAATCCGTGGTTCATCGTGTGAGGAAGATGGAGAAAGATGTAGATATTGCCTGTACAAATGATAACCGAGGAATGATGTGAAGTTAATCTGCTTGTAGATTTAATTGGTCATTTCAAAGTATTCTAGGAACTTCATCAGTGCATATTTTCGTTTTGTGATTCTGATATTCAAGACATTCTTGTGCTTATTCTTGTTGGTTAATGTTTGTTGAAACTGAATTTGGTACTTTGTTGTTTAAAACTTATCGAAAACTTAATTTGATATTTATGTTCTTTTATTTTTTTCAAATAGCGATGTAGTTAAATTATGTTAATTTAAGTGATGTATTTGGGATATTTATTATGTGAATTGTGTTGGGAGATTTAATATATTTAGTTTTTAATTGTAAAATGAACTAGAAAATACAATAAAATAAAATATATTACTAACCAAAAGCAAAGATAATATCTAAATACCGATTCAATTTTAAATAGACATGTAAATAGTATTATTAAATATTTACACTTCAGATTATTATTTTAATGATACTATAGTGACATGAATTATCGACATGTAAATAGTATCATTAAGTACTAACGCCATAGTGTCATTATTTGGGTGATACTATAGTAACATAATTATTGACAAAAATCAATCGACACCAAAAATTAGTGTCGCGTTAGGAGCATTATCGACACAATTAACAAGTGTCGAAAGTTGTCTTGACACTAAATTGGTGTCAATAAAGCCCATTTTTCTAGTAGTGTTTGTTTTCTTTACCTCACCATTTTAATTTACTTATTATTGTTAGTGTTAACATGTAGATGTTTATTTTATTGATTTTGATGATAACAAATCTTAATTTCTCTTAATTAAATTGTTGGAGTTTTTTATTAACAAATATTTTCTTAAAAGCCAGAATTTTTCTATATGTGTTTATAAGTTTTTGGATAAACTAGAACATTTTTGTAAAAATGTGCATTTCTGGGAATAATCGGTGAACCGTTTATTTTAACGGTTAACCGATAAAATGCAGAGAAAGGTTATTCTCTAAAGCTTTAACCGATTGCATAAAAAGCCAGCTATTGGAAGTAAACGGCTAACCGTTTATTTTTAAAGACTAAATTGTAATATTCATAAAAGGTTTATTTCTTAAGCTTTAACCGATTAGCAAGCAAACCTGTTAAAGGTAAACGGCAAACCGTTAATTGTAACGGTTAACCGATAATATTCAGGGAGGATTTTTGCGCTAATCTCTTACCGTTTAAAGCAAACCGGTTAAGCTTGTTGTTTTAAAGGTTGCTGGAAATAACCGGTGAACCGTTAACTAATAACAGCTAACCAATAATTTCCAGAGAGACATACATTGTTAATCTTTAACCGTTTAGTGAAAACGGTTAGTTGAAATGTGTTGTGCATGTTTTTGGAATTTACCGGCGAACCGTTAATGAATAAACGGCTAACCGATAATTTCTAGAATGATATTCTTTGTTAATCTTTAACCGTTTAATAAGAACGGTTAGTTGAAATTTGTTATGCAAGCTTCTGGAATTTACCGGCGAACCATTAATAGGTAAACGGCTAACCGATAATGTCCAGTATGATATTTTTTGCTAATCCTTAACCGTTTAGTGAGAACGGTTAGAAGAAATTTTGTTGTGCAGGTCTCTGGTTTTTAACGGCGAAAGGGTAGTGTCAAACGGTCAACCGTTAATTTAAAATTCAACACAACGATAACTTTGACCAGCCCAAACGGTTAACCGTTAATGGTTAACAGCGATCCATTTTCTGCCCAAAAAGGCAATAACGGCTAGTTTTCAGCTCCATCTATAAATAAGCTCATTCAAATCAAATCAAATGTTGATCACAATATGACTATTGAGCTTATACTCGAGCATACAATTCTTTGTGAGCTTTAAAACGCATTCTTACTTGATTTAATCACACATTGGGCATTGATTTGTAATCTTCAATATTGTGTGAGAGAAAAACAATTTGTAATCTTTTGTTTTGAGTGATTGTAAGTGTTGGGATACACTTGGGTCAAGAGATTGAGGATAATCTCTTCTTGTAAAGGTTTATTGATACCTTGGAAGTCAATTGTAAGCATTTGAAGCCTTGGAGGCTTGCTTAGTGAAATCCTCAAGCCCGGTGTGCTTGGAAGCGTGGATGTAGGTGGGGATAGCCGAACCACGAAAAATCATTGTGTTTGTTCTCTCTTACCCTATCTCTTTACTTTTCATTGTACACTAATTTGTTTATTTCGAATTTGATTGCTTAGTTTATATTACATTAATTTTTAGTTGCTTAATTTTTTTTAAAATCTCAATTCACCCCCCCCTCTTGGGTTGCCTAGTTATTATTTCAGTTAGTTGTTGTTAAATTGTGATAGTTGGTGTAGTCAATTATAGCTTTTATTGTTAGAGAAATTTTTAAAATCCATTCAGGCCCCCTTAAGGTTGTTTAACTAAAATCTAATATTCAGTAAATTTTTTTTAACTTGTTTTTAATTTAAGATTAATATCAAATTTTTAATTTAACAATTTATTTTAACTAGTATGTAATATTACATATAAAAATTATTTTATTATTTATTTACAATAATATTGAAGATTATATATTAAACTCAACAATTAGTAATATAACTTAATAACAATAGTTATTTTAGCTTCAATAAATTAAATTTAACAGTCTTCTCCGACATTGTAAAACTATATTATACAATCCAATATAGTTCAATTAAGGTAAGCTCTAGAGTATTGGAGGCATTGGATGAAATTTTTTTATGGGGTCTCCTTACATTCAACAGTTTCAACACTCAAAAAAATATAAAAGAGCTTAAAATTCAATCAACTTTTAATTATATCTTGAATATCGATAATTAACAAGATAATAAAAATTTCAAAAAAAGAAAAGCAGTCAATAAGATATGTTTTTTATTTCCTTTACAACATTATTTCAAGAATTTTGTATACTTCAAAAGTGATCTAATAAATGCAATAATTTCTTTGCAGAGAAGCGAGTAAGAAATTTACAATGTTAATTAAGTTTTTTTTAACTAGATAAAAAATTTAATCTTTTTCTTGGAAAAACTAATAGTAAATTAATGGATAGACAATACTATAAGTATAGCTCTTCAACATTAAAGTTATCAAATATAGAATTTGTTTAAAAATTTGTAATCATAGAATACATATTAATTAGAGAGAGGCCTAAAAAAAGAGGTTTTCTAATTATAAGTAACGTAAAAAAAACTACTAATTTGAGTATATTAAGAAAATTAGAAAAAAAAATGTCTTCTTAATATATAGGAATTAGACAACCATAATGGACCGTAATATATAAGGCTCTTAGCAAATGCCTAGTTCGTTTATGCAAGCCAACCCTGAGTCCAATCTCATCTGAAAAATTAATTTAGTCCAATCCGCCTTCTAAATTTGGTCCTAAAATCCTAAGTTTAGTACTTAATTACTCTTGAGAAAAAAAATAATTATTATCTACTCTTTAGTATACAATGTGGACAACTCAACAAATTTATGATATATTATAATGTTAGATTGTCTATAAGAATTATAGATAAAATAAAATAAGGTGTTGTATAATTTGAACTTGTATTTTGTAAATTGAAAGTGAGGTATAAAAGGAGACTAACTGATGTATTTATACCATGTGTTTTAATTCAGTACACCATGTTGCACACATTACAGTGCACAATGTTACCCGTGGTAAGTTATAGTCCCAATAGTACCAATTCATGATTTGTCATATTCAATGTCCGCACACCATAATACGTGCTAGATCATTGACAAATCCAAGGAATGACCACAAGGGGCTGGAGTTCCCCTTGAACTAAAATTTTCTTTTAAATTAAATTCCTTATTTAGTATAAATAATTAATTTTAATGTTAAGTATATTCATTAAAGCCATTGGTAATTTATTTCATAAACGCCCACACTAAATTTCATCCTAGTAAAGTAAAAAAAACCTAATTTCTTTAAGTAATTAAAAAGTTTCCACTAGGAATTTAATCAATGGTATGAATTTATAAAAAAAAATGTGGATGTTCATAACATATATCTCTTAGTTTCCCTATTATCCCCCATTTGTAACCTTTAGCTTCCCTATAACTCCCAGTATCTCACAACGAATTATGGTCCATAATTTGTCCATTAATTTCTTAAGTGATTATGTAACTATAAAAGGAGAGCTCATCTCTTTGTTTTGTACACGCAATTGGAATGAATAAAATCACTCTATAATATATTATTCTCTCATCTTATTCTTTATCTTGTATTGCCTCTTTATTTATGTTGCTATCTAATAGTTTTTCTAACATGTTATCAGCACGAGTCTCAAGTCACTAAGAGGTAATATGATAAGATCTCTTCTTTGATCTTACTCGAGAAGCTATAAATTAAACTATCTTCATTTTTCTAAATCATATACATATGTTGCTTACGTATTTCCATTATTCTTACGTATTTCCATAATTTAAGAATAATTGATTTATGAAGTCGTTTCTTACTTCATTTATTAATGATTACATATATCTTATCTAATGTTCTATTCATTGGTATTGTTATTGTTTGATTCTTCTTATTATAACATTCAATTACTATTATATATTTTCCATTCTTGAAATTCAAAAAAAAATTCATCCTGAAGTGTGAATACTATAATATATAATGAAAGAAAACTAAGAATGCATCATTGAAGGATTGTACTACATATAATGAACATTTTCTTTCAAAATATATTCCTCAAGAACTATTTCTCCAATATTTTGTTCATAAAGCATTCATTATATAAGTATATATTTTAAATGTCCCCGAAGGACTATACAAATATTATAAGTTCATGTATATGTCATGTAAGACTATATATAAATTTTCTTCTCCATATCTCCCATAAGGAATTACAAAGTAAATATATATAAATAGCACATAATTGTTTCTTTGAAAAAAATTTAAGGAAAAAATATGACAATCAAAAGTTTTCAAGTAATAAATGAGGTCATTAAAAAAAAAATTGCTCGTTTTCGATTTTAAAAACTTCATGACTTCGTTGGCTCATTGTTCTATTTTCAATTTCTTAGATTTTTAGTGATAGACTTTTACATGCTTATTTTATCTTAGATAATTTTCAACAATAGTTTGATATGATAAAATATAGGAATGAGTTGTAAATGGCATATATATGTACTTGAACTTTTAAATTGATCCCTCTGTTTGTATTGAATTCTTGATGAACATTTTTTTATTATTGTCTTGAATTACTAAAGTCTAATTAATATTCATATGTTTAAGATCATGAATATTACTAAAATATTTTTTGTGGAAGAAATCAATCCTTGAAGGATTGTAAAAGATTATGATTTTCTTTTATGATCATCTCCCTGAAGGAGCTAAAAATTCATATATAAGCTTGACGATAATTTCAAAAGCTCAATTAATTCACTCATTTGAAATTATGTGGAGAAAAAAAGTAATCTAAAACAAAGAAGACATGATTTTATACCTCACATATGCTCTATAGTAGCAAATCAAGAGTGCCAATATAAATTAACGTATGTTTTCTTTTATTAAAAGAAAAAATATGAATTTTTTATTAAAAAGAAAATCATGACTATAGATTTTATTATAAGAAAGCAACATGTGAATATTATACCACTAGAAGTGATTTGAAATTGAATCAATATCGATGATGGACCAGAAGTTCAAATCCAAAATCTTTACAAATTTAGCTCAGTAAATTTGCTATGCAAACTTAATAATTTTGTGAAAGTTTTCCTGCAATTAGGGGGAGTAAAGTGATTTACACATGGTGAATAATGAAGATGGATGTTTGGTGGATAGTGCAACAATGCACATAATTCTACAAAATAAAAAATATTTTCACAATTTAATATTAGCTAAGGCTAATGTTCATACAATATCTAATTCTACTAATCTAATTGAAGGCTTTGGAAGAGCTAATATTATGTTACCAAATGATACAAAATTACAAATAAATGATACTTTATATTCCAGCAGATCCAATGGAAATTTGCTTAGTTTCAAGGATATTCGTCACAATGGATACCACATTGAAATATCTAGTGAAGGTAATTCTGAATTTCTTTGCATTACTTCAACTATTTCATGCCAGAAGCATGTACTGGAAAAACTACCTTATCTTTCTTTTAGATTGTATCGTACAATTATAAGAACAATAAAAATAAACTTTACAATGAACCACAAGTTCTTTGATCCAAAGGTTTTTAAACTTTGGCATAATTGACTTGGGCATCCTAGATTAATCATGATGCGTCGTATTATAAAAAATTCACATGGACATCAATTAAAGAACCAAACGATTCTTATACCACCTGAAAGTCCATGTGCTGCTTGTTCTCAAGGGAAATTAATAATTCGACCATCTCCAATGAAAGTAAGTCTTGAATCTCCTAAATTTTTAGAAAGAATCCAAGGGGACATATGTGGCCCTATACATCCAAGTTGTGGACCGTTTCGTTATTTCTTGGCCTTAATAGATGCATCAACTAGATGTCACATGTCTCTCTACTTTCTAGTCGTAGTGTTACATTTGCTAGATTTCTTGCTCAAATCATTAGATTAAGAGCACAATTTCCTAATTTTCTTATTTAAAAAGTTAGACTCGATAATGCGGGTGAATTTACATCTAAATCTTTTAATGATTATTGTATGTCTATTGGAACTGATGTTGAGCATTCTGTTGCACACACTCTTACACAAAATGGTTTAGTTGAATCATTGATTAAGCGTTTACAATTAATTGCAAGACCGTTAATTCTTAGATCAAATTTGCCTTTTTCATGTCGGGGACATGCAATACTACATGCTGCATTATTAATTTGTATTTGACCAAGTTCTTATCATACATATTCACCTTTACAACTTGTTTTTGGCTAACAGCCAGATATTTCTCATTTAAAAATTTTTAGATGTGTTGTTTATGTCCCAATTGCTTCGCCACAAAGAAATAAAATGGGTTTGCAACGAAGACTTAGAATTTATGATGGTTTCGATTCTCCTTCAATAATTAGGTATCTTGAAGCTTTAACTGGAAATCTTTTTACTGCATGATTTGCAGATTACCATTTTGATGAACAAATTTTTCTATCGTTAGGGGTAGAAAAGACAAAAGTAAATGAACGACATGAAATTACATGGCATGCATCATCATTATCTCATCTCGATCCTCATACAAATCAAAATGAACTTTAAGTTCAAAGGGTCATTCATTTGCAAAATATTGTAAATTAAATTCTTAGTGCATTTATTGATTTAAGAGAAATAACATAATAATATATTACAAATGAAAATGCCCCAGCACGTGTTGAGATTTCTGAAGGACAACATGACAAAACTAATGAAAGTAAAGTACGTTTGAAACATGGAAGACCAATTGGCACAAAAGAGAAAAATCCCCAGAAGTGGAAAACACAAGAAAAGTTACAAAATGAAATTAGCGCTCTTAAAGAGTCATTGTCTGCTAATCAAATAACAGAGATTGATCAATCAAATAGTATTCATCCCATTGACCCAGAAGAAGAAAATTTACCAACAACTGAGAAAGTCAATTTCTCCCAAAGAGAAACAAAATGATGAAATTATGATTGGTTTTGTTGGTATAGAAAAATCTAAGGATCAAAATGAAATAATTATTGATCATATTCTTCATTTACTATGGCTCTTAATATCATAAATAATGATGAGGATCCTGACCCCAAAAACTGTGAAAGAATGTCGACGTAGAAATGATTAGCCAAAGTGGAAAGATGTTATTCAAACAGAGCTAAATTCACTTGCGAAATGTAAAGTATTCAAACCAATAGTCCTGACACTTGAAGATGTCAACCTGTTGGTTGTAAGTGGGTATTCGTGAGAAAATGAAATGAGAAAGATGAGACTGTGAGATATAAAATAAGGTTAGTTGCACAAAATTTTTCTCAAAGACTTGGTATTGATTATGAGGAGACATATTCTCCTGTTATAGATACAATTACATTTCGATTTCTAGTTAGTCTTGTAGCCTCTGAAATCTTATAGATGTTGTAACTGCATGTCTATATGGTTCTATTGATACAGATATTTATATGAAAATTCCCGAAGAATTTAAAATGCCAGAAGCAAACAAATTAAAATCTCGTAATTTATATTCTTTGAAACTACAATGATCCTTGTATAGATTAAAACAGTCTGTGCATATGTGGTACAATTGCCTAAGCAACTATTTATTGAAAGAATGATATATGAATAATCTAATTTGTCTTTGTGCTTTTATTAAAAAATTTGAAATTAGATTTGTAATAGTTGCAGTATATATTGATGATTTAAATCTTATTGGAACTCCTGAAGAGCTTTCAAAAACAGCCTCTTGTTTAAAAAATGAGTTTGAAATGAAAGATCTCAGAAAAACAAAATACTGTCTTGGTTTACAGATTGAGTATTTGCCAACTAGAATACTCTTAAATCAATCAACATATATTAAAAAGGTTTTAAAGCATTTTTATATGGATAAATCTCATCCATTAAGCACTCTAATGGTGGTGCGATCACTTGATGTAAAAAAAAAATTCATTTCGTCCTAAAAAAGATGGTGAAGCAATTCTTGGTCTTGAAGTACCATATTTAAGTGCAATTGGTGCACTCATGTATCTTGCAAATTGTACTTGATCTGATATTATATTTTTAGTTAATTTATTAGCAAGATACAGTTCTGCATCAACTCGTAGGCATTGAAATGGTGTAAAGCATGTATTTTGTTTTCTCCATGAAATAATTGACAGAATTATTTTAACCAAATGGATCAAAGTCACCACTAATTGGATATGCAGATGCTGGATATCTCTCTGATCCTTATAAAGCATGATCTCAAATGGGTTATTTATTTACCTTTGACAATAGTGTTGCATCATGGCAATCAATGAAGCAAACAATGGCTACAACATCTTCAAATCATTCAAAAAATACTTGCTATTCATGAAGCAAGTCGTGAGTGTATTTGGTTAAGATCAATGATACAACATATTCGAGAAACATGTGGATTGTCATCAATTAAAAATAACCCCACAATATTAAATGAGGATAATGCAGCATGCATTGCCCAAATTAAAGATGGTTATATAAAAGGTGATAGGATCAAGCATATTTCACCCAAATTCTTTTATACACATGTGCTTTAAAAAAATGGTGATATAGATATTTAGTAAATATGCGCAAGTGATAATCTTGCAGATTTATTTACAAAATCCCTACCCACGATGCCATTCAAAAAGTTGACACACAAAATTAGGATGCGTCATGATGAGAACTATCAAGAGAATACCATTATAGCTTCAAGTGACCCTTTGCACATTCATGAAGGCCCAATTACAAGAGCTAGAGCCAAAAAGATGTAAGCTACTTTAAATGGATTAATTGAGAAAATATGGATTGATACTGCAATTCAAGATGCAAGACATCATGGATTGGGCTTGAAGAGAAGTCAAGACATTGTGGGCATTATTCAAGCTATTGGGCAGCCAAATACACAATTCGGATCAAATACAGAAAGGTTAAATTCAGAATAAAATCAGTATTGATTGAGCTGGAATTAATGTCCAAGCTATATACCGTTGGAACGATAATTAAGTTAGCTTTCCAAAGAATTTTATAGAGTTAGATTTGGAGTTCTCTAGAAGGAGTTATGACCAATTCATTACAGCATGTTCAGACTTGGGATTTTCAACGACTCCTTTGTTTTTCAACTTCATTTGTTGTTTTGTTTCAAGTTTGTCAATGTAAGGTGTAAGTCGACCATCAATGATGGTGGGCTAACATTAAGTTTGTCAATGATAGCATTAATTATGGTAGGCTAGCATTAAGTTTGTCAATGATAGCATTAATTATGGTGGGTTGGTGAAGACGTTTGAAGCATGATTTGACAAACTTATACTTGGAGGGTTGTTCTAATGTTTTCATCTGTATTTTTCAAATTTTGGGTCTCTATTGGTCTATTTAAACTCAGCAACCTTGCTATGTAAGACAATTAGAGATTAATGTTATTTGAATTTGAAAGAATTATTCTTTCTTTGGTTCTTTTGAGAACTAGTGAACTTATCAAGAATTTGCATTCTTGTGGTGTTCCAAATCTAGACTTATCACTCACCTTCTCATCTACTTCTTGAGTGTGGCGTCAATATCATTCTCTATACCTTTGGTTAGTGTTTTCTTAAGCATTGGGTCAAGGTTTTGTTTCTCTTAAATCTGTTTAGAACTTTCTTGGGAAGTTGAAACTTCAAATTAAGTGTGAGTTTCAAAGTTTCAATCTGGGATTCACATCATTTGGTATCAGAGCTAGTTTCTAATCAGGTTTGAATGTCTTATTTATTTTGATTATAAAAAAAAAAGAGGAAAAAGAAATGTACAGCAAAAAAAAAAATAAAAGATTGCAAAAGGATTTAAGTATTCCTATTTTCATCAAATTAAACTTTAGTTATTCATTGTCCTTGACATTGTTTACACAGAATATCAATTGTGTTTCTTTACTTGCTTGCTTTCCTTTCTTCAATTTCCTTCTTGTTCTTTTTGTCCTCTTAATTCCTTTTCTTTGTTAGTGTGCTGGAATATCATATTTGGTGTGCCACTTGTTTTGTTTATCTTGATTTTGTTTATTTAGTTCAATAAAGAACTAAAAGAGAGAATTAAGTGTGGTAAAAGGCAATAGTTTGTGAGATCATTAGAGGAAAAAAGCCAATTTGTGTGTTAAACACGAGAGCTAAGTGAATCAAATTGAGTGAAACACGTGAGGGAGTGTTGTGAGGTATTTTTACTAACATTCTTTTCAGATCACAAATATGTCAAAAGATCAAGAAGCTATAGACCAATCAATCATGCTCAAAGCCATACAACAACAATTTGAGCACATGAATCTGATGTTTAGAGAGATCCGTGACAAATTGGAAAGACAAGACACTGCCATAGCAAATCTACAAAGGGGGCAACAACCAATAGCTCCTAGTGTACGAGATAATCAAGGGCGTGCTGCCATGGGAGATTAAGATGGTGATGACCTAGATAATTTTGATGACCAGGCCACCGTTGACATGCGTGGAAGAGATGATAGAAGGGCAAGACGTATAGATCGTGATTTGGGAAGTATCAAACTGAAAATTCCTTCTTTTCAAGGTAAAAATAATCCGGAAGCTTATTTGGAATGGGAAAAAAAGGTGGAGCTAGTATTTGATTGCCATAACTACTCTGAGGAGAAAAAGGTAAAACTAGTCGCTGAATTTATCGATTATACTATTATTCGTGGGATCAACTTGTTTTGAGTAGAGAAGAAACCGTGAAAGGCTTATAAACACTGGGAGGAGACGAAGGCCATCATGAGGAGGAGATTTGTTCCTAGTCATTATTATAGGTGAGCTACACCAAAGGCTTCAAAGTCTTCCACAAGGCTCCGTGTGGAAGACTACCATGGAGATGGAAATAATCATGATTCGAGCCAACATTGAAGAAGAACGAGAGGCCACTATGGCCAGATTTTTACATGGTCTAAATCAAGATATTGCTAATGTGGTTGACTTGCAGCATTATGTTGAATTGGAAGACATGGTTCACATGGCCATGAAAGTGGAACGACAACTGAAAAAGAAAGGTTCCACTAGAACCAATTTGGGTTCATCTTCCTCATGGAAGTCAAAATGGAGAAAAGACGAAAAGGTTGTAGCATTATGTTAAATTGGAAGACATGGTTCACATGGCCATGAAAGTGGAACGACAACTGAAAAAGAAAGGTTCCACTAGAACCAATTTGGGTTCATCTTCCTCATGGAAGTCAAAATGGAGCAAAGACGAAAAAGCTGCTTCAAAGCCTAAGATTGAGCCTAAAGAGGGAGGCAACCAAAGCAAAGGTAAATCTGATTCCCAACACTCTAGAAATAGAGATATTAAGTGTTTTAAATGTTTGGGGACAGGTCATATTGCATCTCAATGCCCAAATAAGAGAGCAGTGACCTTGAGGGATGATGGTGATGTTGAAACTGAGAGTGAATCAGATGATGATCCTATGCCACCTTTGGAGGATGCTAATGATGGTGTAGAGTATCCTGTTGATGGTAAATTGATGGTTGCTAGGCGTGCTCTCAACATGTAAGTAAAAGAGAATGCGGAGGTACAACGTGATAATATATTTCATACTAGATGCCACATCAAAGATAATGTATGTAGTATGATAATTGATGGTGGAAGTTGTACTAATGTAGCTAGCACTAGTTTAGTTGAAAAACAGAATTTGAAAACTTTGAAACATCCTAGGCCATATAAGTTACAATGGCTGAATGATTGTGGGGAGGTTAAAGTAAATAAACAAGTGCTGGTTTCATTCTCTATTGGGAGATATAAGGATGAGGTTGTATGTGATGTAGTACCCATGCATGCTGGACCCATTCTTTTAGGGCGACCTTGGCAATATGATAGGCGAGTGACACATGATGGTTACTTAAATAAATATTCTTTTGTAATGAATAAAAGGCAAATCACTCTTGTACCCTTAACACCTAAGCAAGTGTATGAGGATCAAATGACAATACAAAAAGAGAGTGATACAAAAAAAGAAAATAAGAGCACAAAAGAAAGAGAGATTGAGAGAAAAGCAAGTGGAAAGATAGAAAAAAATATTGTTGAGAGAAAAGAGAGGCAACAAGTGAACGTGTTTGCAAAAGAGAGGTAGGTTAAGAGGGCTTTCTTTTCAAAACAGCCTCTCATTGTACTTTTGTGCAAAGAGGCTTGTTTACATACTAATGAGCTTAACTCTTTTTTGCCTAGTGTTATTGTGACTCTTTTGCAGGACTTTAATGATGTATTTCCAAATGAAGTCCCTAATGGTTTGCCACCTATTAGGGGAATTGAGCATCAAATAGACTTTGTCCCTGGAGCTACCATTCCTAATAGACCTGCTTATAGAAGTAACCTCGAGGAGACAAAGGAGCTTCAAAGGCAGGTTGAAGAACTCTTGGCAAAGGGATATGTGAGGGAAAGCATGAGTCCATGTGCGGTACCAGTTCTACTAGTGCCCAAAAAGGATGGAATATGGAGGATGTGTGTTGATTGTCGTACAATTAATAAAATCACTGTAAAGTATCGACATCCTATTCCTAGACTTGATGACATGCTTGATGAATTGCATGGTTCTTGTGTGTTTAGCAAAATAGATCTTAAAAGTGGATATCATCAAATTAGGATTAGAGAGGGAGATGAGTGGAAAACTGATTTTAAAACAAAATATGGTTTATATAAGTGGTTAGTGATGCCATTTGGGTTATCTAATGCACCCAGCACTTTTATGAGGTTAATGAACCATGTTTTGCGTGCTTTTATTGGTAAGTTTGTAGTTGTCTACTTTGATGATATTTTGATCTATAGCAAAAGTCTAGAAGAACACATTGAGCATTTGCAAAGTGTATTGATTGTTTTAAGGAAGGAAAAGTTGTATGCTAATTTGAAAAAGTGTGCTTTTTGTACAAATCAGATTATTTTTCTTGGTTATGTTGCAAGTGCTAAAGGAATTGAGGTTGATGAAGAGAAGGCAAAGGCTATTAAGGAATGGCCTACACCTAAAAGTGTAAGTGAGGTAAGAAGTTTTCATGGTTTGGCTAGTTTTTATAGAAGATTTGTGAAAGATTTTAGCACCCTTGCTGCACCATTAACTGAAATTGTGAAGAAACATGTGGGATTTAAGTGGGGTAGTGAACAAGAAAGGGCATTTAATCTAATCAAGGAGAAATTGGTTTCTACACCACTACTTGCTTTACCTAATTTTGCTAAAACTTTTGAAATTGAGTGTGATGCTTCAGGTATAGGTATTGGAGCTGTTTTGATGCAAGAAGGGCGTCCAATTGCCTATTTTAGTGAGAAATTGCCGAGCATTTTAAACTATCCTACTTATGACAAGGAGATGTATGCATTGGTGAGAGCATTGGAAACTTGGCAACATTATCTTCTACCTAAAGAGTTTGTCATACACACTGATCATGAGTCCTTGAAGCATTTGAAGGGGCAAGGTAAGTTGCATAAGAGACATGCTAAATGGGATGAATTTATTGAGCCATTCCCTTATGTGATCAAATACAAACAAGGTAAGGAGAATGTGGTGGCTGATGCATTATCGAGAAGGTATGCACTTATCTCTACATTAAATGCAAAGTTGTTAGGATTTGAGTACATTAAAGAATTATATGTTAATGATCCTGATTTTACTAATGTGTTTAATGCTTGTGAGAAAGTTGCATTTGGAAAGTTCTATAGGCATGATGGGCTATTATTTAAAAAGAATAAATTGTGTGTGCCATATAGTTCTTTTCGTGAATTGCTTGTGCGTGAAGCTCATGGGGGAGGTTTAATGGGACATTTCGGCATTGCAAAGACTTTAGATGTTTTAAAAAAACACTTCTTTTGGCCACATATGAAACGTGATGTTGAAAGAATATGTGAGAAGTGTATCACTTGTAAACATGCTAAGTCTAGAGTTTTACCCCATGGATTGTATAACCCTTTACCCATACCTAACGAACCTTAGGTTGATATTTCTATGGACTTTGTTTTGGGTTTACCTAGGTCAAAAAGGGGAAAGGATGTTGTTTTTGTTATTGTTGATAGGTTTTCAAAGATGGCACATTTCATTCCATGTCACAAAACTGATGATGCAACAAACATAGCTAATTTGTTTTTCAAGGAAATAGTCAGATTACATGGAGTACCAAGGAGCATAGTTTCAGATCGAGATACTAAGTTCTTGAGCCACTTTTGGAAAACTTTGTGGGGTAAGTTGGGTACTAAACTTTTGTTTTCTACTACTTGTCATCCACAAACTGATGGACAAACTGAGGTTGTAAATAGAACTTTGTCTACCATGTTGCGTGCCATTATTCAAAAGAATTTGAAAACTTGGGAAGAATGTTTGCCACATGTTGAATTTGCTTACAATAGAACTGTCCATTCAGCTATTAAATTTTCACCATTTGAGATTGTATATGGTTTTAATCCATTAAATCCTTTGGATTTATTGCCATTACCTATTGATGAGCGTGCTAGTTTGGATGGTAAAAAGAAAGCTGAATTTTTTAAGCAATTGCATGAGAAAGTGCGGCACAACATAGAAAAGAGGACCGAACAATATGCTACTCGAGCCAACAAAGGACATAAGCAAGTGGTTTTTCAGCCTGGAGATTGGGTTTGGGTGCATATGAGAAAGGAGAGATTCCCAGCACAAAGGCGTTCAAAGTTGTTTCCAAGGGGAGATGGTCCATTTCAAGTGGTTGCACGAATCAATGACAATGCCTACAAATTGGATCTTCCTGGTGAGTATAATGTGAGGGCTACTTTTAATGTTTCTGATCTTTCTCCTTTTGATATAGGTGAAGATTCGAGGACGAATCCTTTTGAGGAGAGGGGGAATGATGAGAACTATCAAGAGAATACCATTATAGCTTCAAGTGACCCTTTGCACATTCATAAAGGCCCAATTACAAGAGCTAGAGCCAAAAAGATGCAAGCTTCTTTAAATGGATTAATTGAGAAAATATGGATTGATACTGCAATTCAAGATGCAAGACATCATGAATTGGGCTTGAAGAGAAGTCAAGGCATTGTGGGCATTATTCAAGCCATTGGGCAGCCCAATACACAATTCGGATCAAATACAGAAAGGTTAAATTCAGAATAAAATCAGTATTGATTGAGCTGGAATTAATGTCCAAGCTATATACCGTTGGAACGATAATTAAGTTAGCTTTCCAAAGAATTTTATAGAGTTAGATTTGGAGTTCTCTAGAAGGAGTTATGACCAATTCATTACAGCATGTTCAGACTTGGGATTTTCAACGACTCCTTTGTTTTTCAACTTCATTCATTGCTTTGCTTCAAGTTTGTCCAGAAGGTAAGTCTACCATCAATGATGGCTTAACATTATGGGCTAACATTAAGTTTGTCAACGACAAGATTAATTATGGTAGGCTAGCATTAAGTTTGTCAATGATAGCATTAATTACGGGTCAGCGAAGACTCAAGACGCTTTGACAAACTTATACTGGAGGGTTGTTTCTAATGTTTTCATTCAGATTTTTCGGATTTTGGGTCTCATTTGGTCTATTTAAACTCAAAGAACCTTGCTATGTAAGACAATTAGATATTAATGTTATTTGAATTTGAAAGAATTATTCTTTCTTTAGTTCTTTTGAGAACTAGTGAACTTATCAAGAATTTGCATTCTCGTATGTTCCAAATTTGTAGACTTATCACCACCTTCTCATCTACTTCGAGCGCAAGATCAATATCATTCTCTATACCTTTGGTTCATGTTTTCAAGACGTCAAGGTTTTGTTTCTTAAACTGCTTAGAACTTTTAAGTTGAAACTTCAAATTAAATGTGAGTTTCAAAGTTTCAATGTGGGATTCACATCACGTCAGCTCAAAGATTTTTCTTCAAGTCTTGAAGAATCTATGTCAAGATGAGGAGAAATATATTTATTGGGGAAAATAATTTATTTTGGAGAAAATTTTATATGTTGTACTCTTTTTCCTCACTGGGTTTTTATCCCTTAGGGTTTTTCTTAGTAAGGTTTTAATGAGGCAACACTATATCTCTAAAATTATTGAAGACATTTACTAATTTTTTTTCCTAGTAAGGTTTAATGAAACATATTCTTTGTAATGAACATCAAAGGGAGAGTGTTATGAATTTATTTAAATAAATGTGGATGCTTATAACATATATCTGTTAGTTTTCCCACTATCTCCCATTTGCAACCTTTAACTTCCCTATAACTTCCACTATCTAATAAGGAATTATGATCTGTAATTTTTCTATTAATTTCTTGGAGTGATCAGATAACTATAAAAGCGAGAAATTTCATCTCTTTGCTTTCAGATACACAATCGGAACGAATAAAATCACTTTATAATATATTGTTTTCATTTTATTCTTTATCTCAGACATTTCTTTATTCAAGGCTAATAGTTTTTCTAACAATCAAATTAATTTTTTTATTTTAATCTAAAAAATAATTTGACTCATTACCTTCTTTTCCAATACAAAATCCTACATCCACAATCCCTAAAGCATACAAGAATCTAACGGACATTTCATGTTTGCAAATCAGCAAGGCTGAAGACTTGACAAATACAAATCATTTTCCCATTAAGTTCCAAGTACGAATCCTCTTCCAACTAAGTTCCAACAGATATTCTTAATTCTTAATTTTCTATTCGTAATTACCATCACATATGATTATTTCTGTTAAGTTATATCATGAAGTAATTTAATTAATAATTTTTGAATGACAAGTGTAATAATATATTAAATGAATTTCAAGTCTTGTATTTTTGTTTCTATTAAAATTGTTGAAAATTTGAAATTAAGGTTAGTATTATAAATATTATCATTATTTTTTATTTGAATTGGTTTTATTATCTCATTGTTAGATACTCATATTGTTATTAAGAATAACCCACTCTTGATAAATCATTTGGGTCCGTCCCTACACTAGATCAACCCTCTTTAACTCTCCTAATAATATTGCGCTGGATCAACCCACTTTTCTTTTTTAGTATATGTAATTAAATGTAGCCACCACATATGTCACTTTTACTTGGCCACACTAATCACATGCTTAATAAACTAGAGACAAAGGATTGGAAGCGGACAGACGCGCCAGTACAGAACATGATATAATTTATTTCGTATTATTGATTTTTGTAACATTTAAAAAGGAATAGATTTGATTGTTTTTTGGCTTTTTTTTTTTTAATGGAAAGGAAAAGAGAACCACCGCTTAATTTCAATTGATATCATCGGGCGGACGAGAATCAAACATGCATCAAGTCAAATGCCTGCCTAGAGACATTGAAGATGTGAGGATGCAACGCCTCGAAAGAAATTCCAGTTAAAAATGAGACGCGTGAGCCTCTCTAAAAACAGCGACCAAAATTCTTTTTGGAAATTTGATTTCGTGGCCGCCGCGGATTCCACGCACAACCAATGCGGGACACAGATTAAAACACGTCAGAGATAAATGGGTCCCACTTCTTGAACCTAGAGATTTCCATACTCTTCTTTTGTGATCGTCTTTTTCGCGGGGACCTAAAAAAAAGAAAAAATCTTCGTTACCGAAACGTTATCTCAGGTTCTAGAGATAGTAAAAATATCTGTCCGGTTCAGATCCGGATCACATTTGAGTGTTGTGGATCGAGTATTACTCGATTTGGGTATATCGTCGGGTAAGTCTTGGGTATCACTTGATAAATTCAGAATTCAGATTTTATTAAAAAAATATTATAAAATATATATTATTTTAAATATTTATATTTGTTTGACTCATTTATTACACATATATAAAGTTTTAAACACTTAAAATTTATATTTTCATGTTAAATTTTATTAAAATAAATTTAAAACTTATAAAATTACCAAAAAATAAAAAAAAAAATATACACATATAATATTAATAAAACCCAGAAACCCGGCCCCGACCGGCTTCATCCGGACAGTCCCATTATCATGATACCCGGACCCGGCCCGGGGTTTTGCCATCCCTATTAGGTTCCTATACTTTAGTGACTAAAGCTGTTAAAATGAATCACTGGTTTGTGTTTATGTTGTATAAATTTGACTAATTAATATATAACTTATTTAATAATTATATCAAAATATTAAAATATGAAGTCAACATTAAAATAATTGTTTTATTAACAAAGTGAATGGATAAAAATTAAAATTGTAATTTAAAATAAAAAAAATCATATTGACTTAGATGTGACCTATTTAATAATTATATTAAATTTGATAATCCAAATTTATTTATTGTTGTTTTTCTCATATCAAATAAATGAATCGTGTTAAATTTTGTTAGCTCTACTTGTGACAAATGAGGAAGTAGGAATTGCAGAGATATAATTTTAATGAGTGATAATAAAGGCACAAACTCTTATACAAATTTATCTTGTACAAACTTATGTGGCATTAATTTATTGGTTGAATTAAATATTTTTTGGCCCACATGATTTATTTCTATTATTTTATATTTTCATTGAACCAATGAATTAATGACTCATCAGTTTGTACAAGATAAATTTATATAATAGTTTGTAGCTATATCATTATTCAATTTTAATTAAGGTTTATAAGGGTATTTTGCACATCCGAACGCCTTTCCAATGTTTATTATATAGATTTCTCTATGATACTGTTAAAAGAATTACAGTGATTATTATGAACCATTTGTTTAAAATGAAACATCTCATCCCTTGATTAATCTTTAATTAATGATTATAAGTTACTCAAGTTATAACTAATTCCTTACTTTAAATTAAATTAGGTCAAGCTTATATCCTATTATTGCTAATAATTTTTTATATATAAATAATAAATAATTATTTTCATTGATTCATTGTAAAAACATAAAAATAAAAATAAAAATACAATTAGACCTTTTTTAACTAAAAAATTATTCCATAAGACTTGAAATTAGATCTTTTAAAAAAATTAAATTAGATGTCTTTTATATACATTATTTAAATGTACCATTGTTATTTACAATATTAGTCTTGAAAATGTAAAATATTAATATGTAAATTATGTGAAGATAAAATATTATTTATGAAGATTATTTTGTTTAACTTTTCACAATACATATAAATTATCAAAATCAACAATGATGCTTTACCAAATTTATATCAATCAATGTAATTATAATTTAGTGACATAAAATAAAAATAAAAATTGTTTGTGAGTAGCAAAATTTATTTATCAAGTGATTTATAAGAAAGAATTTATATAATATAGTTTTTATATAATTTATAAATAAATTGTGTAATTAATTTTTTCATTCTTTTTAAGTTGTAAATTTCTCGCTATCCTATTTGAGTTTTGTTTCTTACCCCTTTTATCAAATTTAAGTTACCTAGGTTATAAATAACTTAACTTGTCTATTTATCTTATTTAATTATTGTATACCATAAATGTCATAATGCTCATTAATCGGTATCAGACATCGGTCAACATTATTATTTATTTTAACGTACTGACGTATGTCAGATAACATCAAGATTAATAACGTTAAATATAAAATTAATTAATTTAAATTAAAAAATTAAATTAATTTATTATTATTATTACAAAGTAAAACCTATTAAATTAAAATATAATATAATATTAAATTAAAAATTAAATTAATTTATTATTATTATTATTGCAAGTAAAAAACCTATTAAATTAAAAAATTAAATTAATTTATTATTATTATTATTACAAAGTAAAAACCTATTAAATTAAAAATATAATATAATATTAAATTATATAATATTAAATATAAAATTGTATTGTAAATATAAAATAAAAAATATAATATAATATTAAATTAAAAATTAAATTAATTTATTATTATTATTATTACAAAGTAAAAACCTATTAAATTAAAATATAATATAATATAAAATTATATAATATTAAATATAAAATTTTATTGTAAATATAAATATAAAAATATAATATAATATTAAATTAAAAATTAAATTAATTTATTATTATTATTATTACAAAGTAAAAACCTATTAAATTAAAATATAATATAATATTAAATATAAAATTGTATTGTAAATATAAATATAAAAAATATAATATAATATTAAATTAAAAAATTAAATTAATTTATTATTATTATTACAAAGTAAAAATCTATTAAATTAAAAATATAATATAATATTAAATTATATAATATTAAATATAAAATTGTATTGTAAATATAAAATAAAAAATATAATATAATATTAAATTAAAAAAT
Organism: Citropsis articulata; assembly: GCA_030449925.1. Classification (NCBI taxonomy): domain Eukaryota; kingdom Viridiplantae; phylum Streptophyta; class Magnoliopsida; order Sapindales; family Rutaceae; genus Citropsis; species Citropsis articulata. Next base: position 16,475,488 of record JASUUH010000211.1, on the reverse strand, counting down.
TAAATTAATTTTTTATTATTATTACAAAGTATAAAAATAAAAATAAAAAAAAAAAAAAAAAACCTAATGCGGCAAGTGCCGCATTAAGCTAAACCCAACTAAATGTTGGGTTTAGCTTTTGCTGTATTAGGGTGTATTAGTATAATGCACCCTAATACAACCCCATGATACCCCAAACATGGAGTTGCATTGATGCAATGCTACCCCATGTAATGAGGGTACCAAACATGCCCTAAATGTCATCCAATGCTCCACATTAATCGGTTTCTCAACATTAAAATTTGTTTATCGAGTACTGACGTATGTACACGTATAATTTTTATTTTTCAAAGAATACATACATTAATACATATAAATTTGTTACGAGGCGTCGATGCCAGCCCATGATTGCTGACTTGACCATATTCGAAGCTCAATAAAGATCGAAGCTCAATAAAGAACGACACTCATTCGCTCTATTGAAGCAAAAATCTCTCTCAATCTGTAAATCGGCTCCGTTTAAACATCTCTTCTCTTTTCTTTGTTTCGCAATTCAAGGTACAATAATTATTATTATTAATATTTCGGTCTCTGATTTACTCACCTTGAAATTCCTCTTATTTCAATTATTATTAATTTTTTAATAGCTAAAGAATCTGTGAATGAATTTGACAGATTTGAGTATGGAGGCAGCCGCAGCAAGCGTGGCTCGATCTTCAATCGGCTTGCATAGTCACAGACCAGTTCTTTTTTCTGTTTATTCTGGACCGGATTTTATTCGTTTTGGCACTAAATCGCTTTTTCCGATCAAGGTATAATTATCAAACTTACTGATAGACTCGTAGCTATTAATTTTGCCTTTTTTTTTTTAATTAATCGAGATCCGTTACTGTTTATCGTTTTGTTGCTTTTTTGTCTAATTGATTTAGACTCACTTAGTTGGATATGTTCAATTATCTTGCGCCTGTTTGATTGACTATTCTATTGGTTGATTCGCGGCAGCATTACTCTTCAGTTTCAAACCTTAAGCCAATGCATAGGAGAAAGGGATTTGGAAGCAGGGGATGCATGGTTGTTAGAGCATCATCTTCCTCAGAATCATCTGGGTCAATGGATCCAATTGCTCCGCTTCAGCTGGAGTCTCCAGTGGGACAGTTTTTGTCTCAGATTTTGATAAGCCACCCACACCTCGTACCTGCAGCAGTTGAGCAGCAGCTTGAACAGCTTCAAACTGACCGTGACGCTGAAAAACACAAGGAGGAGGCTTCTGCTTCTGGCACTGAGCTTGTATTGTATAGGTTAGTTGCTCATTTCTTGATATGGAATGTGAAATTAACTTTCTGGGAAAGTTAAGGCTTAGAATTTTGTGTTTAGTTTTAGAAATTTGATGAGAATGTCGGCTTAAATGATGGAATGCTTCTTGTTTGATTAGTATAAATGATGGAAGTGTATAAATGCCACTTGCCAAAGCTAGAAATATGAGGAAATGATTTTTTTTTTAAATGACAGCGCGGCTATGCTTTGAAATGTGTTATGGTTATGAATAGACATTAGCATATGTTATGCAGTTTTTTCTTGCATCACAGTTTTTATATACTCTTGGGCTTGAAGCTCAAAATACTGTTATTGGTTAACTAATTTTTAAGTTGGCCTTGTATGGAACTTTTCAGATTCTTTCAATTGATCACTCTATAAGTCTTGGTAATTTAAGAATAGCAAAGCTCATGAACTAGTTTCCATTACTATGTTTTATTCCTATTAAGTATTTGGTTATAAAATAAAGCACATTCTTACATGCTAAATTTGGAAATCAATGTTATAAGCTTGAAGATGGAAATTGTACATTAAACATTTTACAATTATACATCTCTCATATAGTTTTGTATATATAGTCTGTTTTTTTTTTAAAAAAGTAAAATAAAAAAGCTCTACATTGAAAATAGGATGCATGGTAATTTATGGGCTTTAGGTTTTGACTATTAGGTTCACGAAATCTTTCTCGAATGCTCAAAACTTTGTAGTACAACTGGCATATATGAGAAAAACAGATTAAGATAAATGAATTTAAAGCGAATATAGTGCAGAAGGTGGTTCGAAAGTGAATTTCTGTGCTGTAGAATGTTATGATATTTTGGGAATTGATTTATTTTATTGTCTTCTTTAAGGGATTTCATAGTTACCAGTGGCAGCGCCACATAGAGGCAAGCGGGGGCCGCTACCCCTGTAAGTCCTAATTTTTTCAGAAAATGGCTTTTAGAATTCAACCAAACATTTTATTTGTCCCCAATAAAATTTTTAATTTGTCCCTACTGCTTTGAATAATATATAAAAATGCAGGCTCAAAATTAAATTATCATCACTAAAATCACTTTAAATGAATATGTTAAATCCAAAATTATTTACAAACATTTGAGGAAAATCAAATTCTTTTAAGGAAATTAATTTGCTCCTGCAGATTTGAATTTTGGCTATGCGACTGATTATTATTTGTCTATGGTTGATTTGGTTATCTTCTCCGTATATTTTTCCCCCGTAGATATGCTCTGTCGTATTTTTTCGAGACTTCTGGTTTGGATTATAATGTAGATAACATAAATATTGTTCTTCTCCTGACTTGCTTCTATTTCTCCTCCTCCTTTCCCCTATGTTTTATCTCGCTTTTCTTTTGGCTGCCTGTGTTATTGGTTAAACCCAAAATTGTTATTGCTCTCTGATTTCCCTTTCCGTTATCTCTACCCTATCTTTCTATCAAGCTCTCTACACACCATTCTATGGTTCATGTTCTTATTTCTCTCTCTATTCTTTAGATCTGATTTAGCGACACTACAACACTCGAAATTAGAGGCTTATATAACCTTAACCAGATGATGATCAGTCTCAAAATCGTATATATGTAACATACATGAAATGTTTACTAAAAATTTGATTTTATTGAAACCATATATTTTCAAAACTTTTGAATTAAGTAAAAGGCAGTGGTAAATTTCTTTGCTCATGCTTGCTTAAATATGCCTTCGACATGTCAGTGATAAATTATTTAGTTTTACTGTCAAGAGTTGAACCTTAAACTATGGTATTTCAAATTTCCAGGAGAATTGCTGAGGTGAAGGCTAATGAAAGGAGAAAGGCATTAGAAGAGATTTTGTATGCATTGGTTGTGCAGAAGTTCATGGATGCTAATATTTCCTTGATACCTTCTATTACCCCTTCTTCTTCAGACTCCTCTGGCCGGGTGGACACATGGCTAAGCCAAGATGAGAACCTTGAGCAGCTTCACTCATCTGAAGCCTATGAGATGATACAAAACCACTTGGCTCTTATTCTTGGGAATCGGTTGGGTGATTCAACCTCTGTAGCACAGATCAGCAAACTCAGGGTTGGGCAAGTCTACGCAGCTTCAGTTATGTATGGGTACTTCCTCAAGCGAGTCGATCAGAGGTTTCAGCTTGAGAAGAGCATGAAAATTCTTCCAGATGCATCAGATGTAGAAGAGAGTGGTATTCAGCAAGTGGTAGGAGACGTGACACCCACTGGTGCTGAGGGTTCTCATGAAGCTCTGTCATCTCATCCTGAAGTTTCATCCTTTTCTGGTGGTGTCGGTCCTGGAGGTTTTGGTCATGGGATAAAGGCCTCTCGGTTGAGGACCTATGTGATGTCTTTTGATGGGGAGACACTTCAGAGATATGCGACAATAAGATCCAAAGAGGCTGTTAGCATCATTGAGAAGCACACAGAGGCACTATTTGGAAGACCAGAAATTGTTGTAACACCACAGGGTGCTGTTGATTCCTCAAATGATGAACAAATCAAAATTAGCTTTGCTGGTCTGAAGAGACTTGTTTTGGAGGCTGTGACTTTTGGTTCTTTCCTCTGGGATGTTGAGAGCTATGTGGATTCGAGGTATCATTTTGTTATGAACTGAATGATGTTCATTTTCAACTGTTTCAAACAAAGTTTGTACCAGACTGACCGAACCAAAATGGAGCTCGGGATAGTTTTGAGGACAAGTATTAGGTAATTTGCTAATTGTTTTGTATATAGTTAATAGTTTAATTGTCATGTTTACTTGTTTTATGCATGCTTTAACATTTGTGGTTCCTAAATGAAATTTACCTTCATTTTGCAAGTGCCTGGAAAACTTAGTTTAAGTTGGGTTGACGTTGTCTCTTTTGGTTAAATCACAATTTGTAAGCATATACTATCTTTAATTTATTTATTTATAATTAATTAATTAATTTTATTTAATATTTAAATTATTGATGGGAACCGTGTACTCCCGGCCTCCCCCTTATAGTCATCTCTGTTGTTTTTTTTTTTTTTGAAAAGGAAAGTATGCCTTTCTATTGATCAACTTCAGAACAAGTACATAATCTCCGTTGGAATTTCATCCAACCAAATTACAGAATCCTTCTTCTGCAAAGCTAACTTTGCTAATGAATGAGCAGCACCGTTACAATCTCTAGGGGTATGTTGGGCTTTGGAATTCTGGAAATTCTGCAGGATTTCCTGAATTTCAGAGATCATCCATCCTATTTCAGTCAAGCTAGTGGACTTGTTATTGATTAAGTCTATCACTTCCAAGGAATCCGATTCAAAAATCCCAGAAGTGACACGAGCTTTCTCGGCAACTTGTAATCCCCACTCCATAGCTGCTGCTTCTGCCATTGCCACATTGCCAGGAAACTTCAGAATTTTAATTGCTGCCGCTCTGCACTTTCCTTCTGAGTCTCTCACCACCACCCCTAGCCCTGCCATTTGATTCTCAACATCCACAGCCGCATCCACATTTACTTTTTGCCATCCATTTGGAGGGGGCTCCACTGCTTTTGCTTCCCAGCATTCCTCTTTGTTTTATAACCTATCTCAGGTTGTCTAATCTTTTTAAACGACTCCACTAATGCCTCTGCCTTTGCTACTGCTAAGAGTGGATTCTCTTTTTTCCTCTCAAAAAGCCATTTGTTCCTTGCATTCCAGATAGCCCATAGTAAGGCTGCTACTACAGCTCCCTCCACTTTAGCATGCTGTTGTGGTAAAGAATGCAGCAGCCCCACTATGTCACACCTGTGATCTCCTCGTATCTCCTCTGACAGATTTGAATACCTCCATATCTTCCTTGCCATATTGCACTCTAACAAAGCATGAGACACCGTTTCTACATGACAGCCACAGCTTTGACACATTGGCTCTCGCAAAACCTTTTTTTTCCATAAATTTTCAGCTGTGGGCAATAAATCATGAGCTGCTCTCCATAAAAAGATTTTCACTTTTTCTGGGATTGCAAGCTTCCAGATAATACTCCATTGGTTTTGAGCATGAGTTGAGCAGCTTGGTTCCTCCGGAAACTTAATTCGCATAGCAACTTGGTACCCACTCTTAACCGAGTAATATCCTTTCTTATCATAGTGCCATACCAGCTGATCCTCTTTTGGTCTTCTTGGAAGTGGAATCTGCATTATGGCTTCTGCGTCTTCTGATCTAAAGTGCTCACGGATCAAATATTCCCTCCATTGTTGCCTTTCATCTATCAACTCAGCTACCATCTCTGGTGTTATTGCAACAGAGAATCGCAGTTTCTAAGTAGCCTTTTGATATCTCGGACGAGGTTTTTGAACAGAACTTCGATAGGCGAGAGGTGTAAGCACCGCGAGGTGTGAAGCGATCTCGTACTAAACGAAACGACTTTCACTTTCCATAACCAAAATGAAAGAAAGTCAACCTATTCCTGCAATTGCGGTCAGTCTCGCTACCTCTTTAGTTGCCGCCCCCTACTTGCAATTTCTAAATTCCATGACCTTGGAATTCTCGTCCGAAGCTTTACGCAACAATACAAAAAGTTAGGGCCGTTTGGTACCCTTTTTCAACACCTATTTTTGTTTTTATTTTCACAATACACCTATAAAACTTGTTTGGTAGAATAAATTTAAAAAATAAATTAGAAAATAATAAATACGAATTCAACATTATAACTACAAATGTGAAAACATGTTTAACATATTTTCTAAATATTACAAATTAAACTAAAAAATAGATTAAAAAATAAAACCGAGCTCGTTATCTCATCTTCCATTTCTCTTCGGCAGCAGCCTTCTCTCCCCTCTCATCTTCCTCAATCTAGACACGGCAACAACGTTTTCTCTCCTTTTCTTCCTCCAACAATACAAATGTGAAAACATATTTTCTAAATATTACAAATTAAACTAAAAAATAGATTAAAAAATAAAACCGAGCTCGTTATCTCATCTTCCATTTCTCTTCGGCAGCAGCCTTCTCTCCCCTCTCATCTTCCTCAATCTAGACACGGCAACAACGTTTGTGTTGCCTTTTCTTCCTCCAACAATACTTTCTTTCTCCTAATCTCTCCCGATCTACTCTCTCTTGTTGTGTCAGCCGCTGTTGCAACTTCTCTCCGCCGTGTCTCTCCCGATCTCAACTGCTGCTGCTGCTGATGTGCTTCGGCCGCTGCTGCAACTTCTCTTCGAGAATGGGTAGGCAAGGCATATGAACGCACAGTCCAACTTATGGAGGAACACAAAGAGCATGTAGCTCAGATTGCCGAGTTATTGCTTGAAAAGGAAGTTCTTCACCAAGATGATCTGCTTCGAGTTCTGGGTGAATGCCCATTCAAATCCAGTGAGCTCACAAATTATGACAGATTCAAGCAAGGTTTTGAAGAGGAAGAGAAGAGCTCAGCGCCCCCAGAGACTGGAACCATGGATGATTTTTTCTTTTTCTTTTCATCCCCTCCCCTCCCTCCTTCCCCCCACCCCCCCCACCCCCACCCCCCCACACCCCGCGCCCGTTGGAATCAGGGATACTCTGTAATTTGTAATCATATTCATGGTGTTCAAATTTTATTTAATTTTATCCCTAAGATCTTCCTGACAAATGAAGTCTCAATTTGTCAATTTGTAGACCCCGAGTTAAAACATGTTAGTAGATTGTGTGATTGTTTTGAGTTATTGTTTTTTAAAGCATGTTAGATTGTGGATTCCCTTTATTCATGCCAAAATTTTGAGATGTTTGTGATGTAATTATGGAGGTGGGGAATCATTTCTCACGGGTTGACTTTTACAGCTTTGCTACCCACTTTATGCCATTGCTAAATGATAATTAATCTTTCATATATATTTTCAGCTATGATTTATAAGCTAATGTGATCTATTACGTAATTGTTTGCTAAAACATGTATAATTATTCTTTTACTAATTTCTTTATAAATATATGTTGTAATAAATATAATGTAAATGCTTAGAAAAAATTATTTTTAAAAAAAGTATTACCAAACACATTTTTTATTTTTATCATTTTCAATCGTGTCTACTAAACGTATATTACTGTTTTTAATTTTAAAATACAAGATATAAAAAATGATACCAGACGCATATTTAAATTCGAAATACAATAACTACAAAATATTATTTTCATTTTTATTCTAAAAAAATATAAATTCGGAAACAATACTAAACAGGCCCTTAGATTCCATGAGTTCTCTTTTCTTTTCTTTTTTTTTTTTTAACTCGCTTTCCATTCCCGGTCGATCTATGGCGAAGAGAGACTATATTGATATTGTCACATAGACCTCAAAAATAAGGATTATGTCAGCACAAATATGATAAACAAACAGCATCTATAGATTCCCGCTGCTGGTTAGTGGTGGTTACAGTAATTATATAATTTTATTAATAAAATCAAAATGATATTATTTTTATAAAGATAATATAAAATATTAAAATACAAAACAAAATCCGTACCACACTAAACGTAATTTTCTGTTAACTTTAATATAATAACATAGTATAATATAATATAATTTAACATAGTTAGATATAATATTGTGCATCAAACATATTAGAGGAGATGCAGAGGTTATTATTTGGGGCGTTATATATATATATACATACATACATACATACATACATACATATATAGGGGTTGGCTATAATACAGGGACTGAAACAGGGCGTTGTCTGGCAGCCAAATAACTTTTATAATTGGTAGCAATCGGTTGGAAAATTGGTTGCTGCAATTAATATGCATTTTTAATTTAAATAAATCAAAATAAAAATTTTATTAAATAAGTAAAAATTTAAAAATAATGATAAGAGAAAGAAAAAAAGACAAGTAAAGTAAAAGTGAAAAAATATTTTTTTATTACAAATATTTTGAAAAGTAAAATAAATGAATTAACAAAAAGACAAAAGTTTAATTCATTTTCTATGAAATATATCTCATATTTAATATTTTAAGTTTCATATTTAATGTTCAATGTTTCATGTTTCATGTAATTATTTTCTAAATACCCTTGAAATACTATGCTAACAACCCTGAAATTTTTCTTTTTTGCCCCCGTTTCATGTTTACGTTCATGTTTTATGTTGTAAGTTCAAGGTTTCATGTTTGATATTTTATGTTCACTGTTATAATAGTACTCATATTTTATGTTCAATGTTGCATATTTTGAGCAACATATTTCATGTTTATTGTTATATATTTCATGTAATTATTTTTCAAATACCCCAAATTTTTTTTTTTTGGCCCCCGTTTGATGTTTACGTTGAAGTTTCATGTTTCAAGTTCCGAGTTTCATATTTGATGTTTTATATCCATTGTTACAGAAGTATTCATATTTTATGTTCTTTACTGCATATTTTAAGTAATGTGTTTCATGTTCATTGTTATATGTTTCATGTAATTATTTTCTAAAATATTCCGAAATTTTTCTTTTTTGCACTTGTTTCATGTTTACGCTGAAGTTTCATGTTGCAAGTTCCGAGTTTCATATTTAATATTTTATGTTCATTGTTACAAAAGTATTCATATTTTATGTTCATTGTTGCATGTTTTAAGTAACTTATTTCATATTTATTGTTATATGTTTTATGTAATTATTTTCTAAATACCCTAAAATTTTACTTTTTTTCCCTCATTTTATGTTTATGTTCATGTCTCATGTTGCAAGTTTAAAGTTTCATGTTTAATGTTTCATGTTCACTGTTACAGAGATACTTATATTTTATGTTCATTGTTGCATTTTTTAAGTAATGTGTGTCATGTTTATTGTTATATGTTTCATGTAATTATTTTCCAAATACCTCGAAATTTTTCTTTGTTGCCCCCGTATCATGTTTACGTTCATGTTTCAGATTGCAAGTTTAGAGTTTCATGTTTGATTTTTTTGTTCACTATTACAAAAGGTACTTATATTTTATGTTTATTGTTGCATATTTTGGATTACGTAATTCATGTTTATTGTTATATGTTTCATGTAATTATTTTTCAAATACCTTGAAATATTTCTTTTTTACCCCCGTTTCATATTTACGTTCATGTTTAATGTTGCAAGTTCAAGGTTTCATGTTTGATGTTTTATGTTCACTGTTACAGTAGTACTCATATTTTATGTTAATTGTTGCATATTTTAAGTAACATGTTTCATGTTTATTGTTATATGTTTCATGTAATTATTTTTCAAGTACTCCAAAAAAATTTTGTTTTGCCCTCATTTCATATTTACGTTCATATTTCATGTTGCAAGTTTAAAGTTTTATGTTTTATGTTTTATGTTCAATGTTATAGAGGTTCTCATATTTTATATTCAATATTGCATATTTTAAGTAATGTGCTTCATATTTACTGTTCAAAATTTCATGTAATTATTTTTCAAATACCTCAAAATTTTCTTTTTTCCCCCCATTTCATATTTACGTTGAAGTTTCATATTTCAAGTTCCGAATTCCATATTGAAGTTTTATGTTCACTGTTGCATAGGTACCTCGTATTTGAGTTTCATGGTTGCATATTCTAAGTAATTTTTTTCCCTCTATTTCATGTGCACATTCAAGTTTCATATTGTAAGTTTAGAGTAACTTGTTTTTATGTTTGTTGTTTATTGTTTCATAATTTATGGCACGTAAATTCCATTTTATTCATGAATGATTTCTTGCAGAAGTAGTGAAGCCAATGTTAGTAACAATGATGGTTGTGGTAGTTCTAAGTTAGCTCCCTCAAGTGAATAATTTTCATTCAATGCTAGTGAAGCATCATATGAACTTGAAACCCAAAATGAATGTGGGAATAGTTCTCAAGTGTTCTCATAATCCAATGATTATTTCTAAAATAATTCATCAATGTCACCATCATTGGGAGGTGATACCTTTCCATTTCTTCTATATCCCAACATGCACTCTAATTGGTGGCCTCGTGACAATTCATTTGACTAATCGGAAGACTTAAATATTAATTGTACTTGACTTTCCAAGAGTTGTGCTTTAATTAAAGCTTTTGTTAGTGTGTTACTATTTTGTTTATACACTTAGGATTTATATTCACCTTAACTTGCTTATTTATTATCTATGATGATTGTTGATATATACACTTGACTTTAACATGTTATATGCTTAAAATTTTGTTTTTGGATGTTCATCATCATGTCTCATGCATAAAAAATGACATTTGAATTTTTTTGGAATAAAACAAATTATTGGAATTGATCAAATTTTGGCTAGAAAACAAGAAGGTCCAAATCTTAGGGGAACCGGCTAACCACTTTCTTTAAGCAGCTAACCATTTTCTTTAAGCAGCTATCCGCTATTCAGTTCCAGAAACTTAACGGCTAGCCACTTGTTTTAAGCGGCTGAACGCTTAGTTTCTGGAACTGAAGCGGTTAACCGCTTGGTTCAAGCGGCTAGCTGACTTCGAACCTATTCATCATCTTTGTCACTTGTTCTCTCTCTCTCTCTCTACATTGTTTCGTTTCCATCTCTCTCTCTCTCAAATTCTTCATTTTTCACTCAATTTCTTGCCAAAGCAAGTCTCTACAACTATTTTATATTTATTAAACCTCACCTATTTATTCCCAAAACACCATTTTCTTGTTTATTTTCAAAATTCCTAAATCTCTAAACCTAGTTTACCCGTTTCACATACCCTTGCTTTTGAGTCATTTTTTGCTCATTCTTGACGAAATATTGTGTGTGCATTATATTTCTGCACTATATCATTAACAAATCATTTTCTTTAAATACAGCAAATTACAAATCTAACACCTTTAACAATTACAAGGATAAGTTGAAAGCTGAGTAACCTTGATGAGAAGAGTGAAAGTGAGAGTCGAGAGCAGAAGTGAGAGTGAAAGCAAGGTAGAGCGTGAGTGTGAGTTGGAACAAGAGTAAAAGCAAGAGCAAGAGCAACAACGAGAGCGAGAGTGTGAGCATGAGCATGAGCAGGAGTGAGAACGGGAGAGTGAGCATGAGCAGGAGAGTGAGTAAGAGCGAGAACGAGGCATAATGTGGGAACGAGAGGGAGAAAGATGAGGGTTTTCTCGTTCAATGTTCCGGAGGGGGAAGAAAGAGCGAGTGGAGAGAAAGAGAGAGAGATGAAAATACTTTTCTTCCAGTTGCCCTTTTTTTTTTGTTTTATTCATGTTTTTTTTTTAATAAATTGAAATCCCAACCGTTGGATTCAAATAAGTTGAATCCAATGGCTAAAGGACAGCCCCTGCAACTTATAGTGGATTTTATGCTCTGCATGGTAGCTGGGACCATATATATATATATATATATATATCTCGGTAATAAAATAACCTAAATGAAACCAAAGAATGAGACAAATAATAATCCTACACAAACTCTTGCTCTTCAGTAATCAATTAAATTATACTAAGGTGCTGATGCCTCTAGCTTTATATAGATGAGTGACGTGGCTGCTTGATTTTATTCCATCTGTGAAAAACCTTGCCATGAACATCATAGAACTTAATCTCCGCTTCAAATTGAGTCAACTTCACAGACATGAATCATTGCCTGTCGTAAAAAAAGTTTAAACCATCTCCATTTTCTTCTTTAATGTCTCCTCTCCACGCCTTAGATCCTGCTCCACTCGTAAGAAACTGTATAGGGCTGCAACAACAATCTTACAAATTAGTCATATGAAAACATAATCCAATCATTGAAAAATGCAATCAAAGTGATGAATATGTAATGTTTTGTTACCTGAGAAGCCACTTGAGAATGGTTGAAGGAACCTCTTCTACCCCAATCACCAATCACCAATCACCAAAAAGCTAAGCGAAAGCGGCTCATCATTTTTTGTTTCGGTTGAAATGGGATGTTCAAATCTTTGAAGCTCTGCTTCTGCACTTGTAATAAGGAATAGGAAGATACACAGAGCTAAAACAAGCCAAAGTGCCATTTTGATGAACATATTGGATGCCATGTTATGGTCACAATAAAATAATCTACATATCATGATATTTTTGCTTATTTATACGTTGTTGATAACAATCTCCAGGAAAGTGCTCCAATCACTTAACTTGATACTTAGTCCAGCTTGCATGAATTCTGAGTATGATTAATTAAAACTATGTCGTTACTTGGTAAAATAGAGTCAAAGTTATGTCATATGCGATTACTTTTAGTAGTTGTAACTGCAACCGCACGGTAGATCGCGGAGAGCAATTGGAGGATATGCGAATATGCCATTGGCATTAGAACATTATAAGAATATTCGTCGCAAGAAATGGAGAGCTCAACTTGTTGTGGGCCCTCTCTGCAAAATATAGTGCTTAAAATATTACATAAAATTTTCTAATTTCGTGAGAAGAGCATCCAGATTTATATTAACAATAAATTAATTTTATGGTCGATTTGGCTGGACAAAAAGAATGAGGTAGCCGAGTCTAAATTTCATGAATGCCATCAAATCGCCTCTTGTTTTGCATACCGCAGCTACAGAATGTTGGTGATATGAAAGAATTGCACAAATAAACTTGGACTACTTGCGGCCTCAAATGAAATGGTCGGGTAAGAACTGAAGAAGTAAAAGATGTCGGTCAAATAACTTAAGTAGTGTGTGTGTGTGTGTGTTTTAAAAAGATAAAAATTTGGGTTGTGATATAATAAAATATTAATAATTAAATTTTAAATCATAAATATTCATAGATTTTTTATTATTAAGGACAGACAAGTTTAAAAAAATTATGAGAAATATTTTTTTAGAAATTATTTTGTAGTTATATTTACCACATTTTAGATGCATTAGAGGTGCTTTGTGTGGCAGCACATACGCATATGTATTCTCTCTACAATAGCACTTGTAGTGACACTTGAGATTTTACTATTTTACTATTTAATGTTTTAAATATCTCTCAACAGCCTTTGCTTTTTAATTAATTCCATTTATTTTAAAGATTGTCCTTATTAAAAATAAAATTTAATTAAAAATTTTTTTATAAGCTTAACCACCTCTCACTGGCTCAACCCACTGCGCCACTAGCTCTTAGTCATCAATTGACCCCACCAATAAAAATCCCAAGCAACCAGCCAAAACCTTTATTATTTTATTAGGAAATTGAAATACAAGTTGTGCAACCCAAGAGGGGGTGAATTGAGATTTTAAAAATTATACAAGTAAATCGCACACCAATTTAATTTAATGTCTTAATCAAATCAAAAACAATAAATTCAAACAAGCATAATAATAGAGGAGTAAGGGAAGAGAAAACAAACACGAGGATTTTTACGTGGTTATTTATCACTGCTTACGTCCACGCCCAAGACACCCTGACTTGAGGATTTCATTATCCAGCCTCCCAAGGCTTCAAATGTTTACAATTGACTTCCAGGTGTCGATGGGACCTTTACAATCGAGATTATCTTCCCAATCTCTTCACCCTGGTGTTTCACTGAACACTCACAATTTGATGATAAATGAAAGTTACAATAAAACTCTCTTTAAGAGTGGATAAACAAATTATAGCTCAATAATGAAACCAATGATGATTTAAACAAGCTCAATATATGTTTTATAAACTGTTTTGCTTTCTGTAGTTTTTAAAAAGTTGGAATTGAGTTTTTATACTAGTTAAAACTACCGTTATAGTAAAACCCGAAATCAAGTTAAATTTGAACGAATAATGATGTTACGTATTTTTTGAATTTGCTATAGTAACACTGTTCATACAATTATAGTTTTACCCTAACACTTTTTGTAATTATACTATGGCCCAAAAAGTCACAAAACTTTTCAAATAGGTCCAATTTTGGACATCAAATATTTGAATTACATTCGGGTCCTCCAACTTTCATAAATTATAGTATGACGCAAATTGTTTCAAGCCTTTTCAAATAAGTCCAAATCCGAATTTATAAATAATACTTATCATTTCCAAAACTTTATGAAATTATGCTATAGCCCAACATATAATAATACTCTTTATAAAAATTCTTTTTAAGTTTTAACATAATCAACATAAATTTTAAAGTTCTCAAAATCTTTCACTTAGACCCTCAATTTTTTATAAGTTACAATATGGCCCAAAACGTATCAAATCTTTGCAAATAGGTTTAAAATCAAATTCAAAATAATATTTATTAAAATCAAAGATTGTAAAACATTTTTATTTTAATCCAAATTACTCAAATCCACAAAATACTTTTATCTTAAAAATAAAACATTTTGGTTTATGAAAAGTAATAATTTATTAAGCAAAACTTAGAGCTTCTCAAATGCTAAATCATGCATCAATTAAATCATACCGGCTTTACAAGAATTGTCGCAATAATTTATCCGCTGAACTGTAAACTTCATTCTTAATTTCGCCGTTGTCCGTTGAGTGTCTTAAGCTTGATTTCACTTGATTCACTTGCATAAATATTATCCTTCAAAAACTAGTGAACTTATAAAATACAATATTTATTAAATCACTTAAGACACATGTTTGTTATCATCAAAATTACATAATGTGTAACCCTTTAGGCTAACAGAAATGATAAGGTCGATAATTATATAGCGGTTTAATATATTTGTGAAGCAATTGTCCTCATCATCTTCTTTCCTTATTTGATGGCTTTGTTGCACCTTCTTTGTATGAATATGGATTCGTTTCAGTCTAAAATTTTCAGTGCAGTAGGCGTGCGTTTGGCACAGTTTATTGTATTATGTTGTATCGCATTGTTTTAATATATGTGTATTGTATTATATTGTATTGCATTAACATTATATTATAATAATATTGTTCAACGTTTGTTGCTAACTGTACTATATTAATTTTGAGTCATACCATGTTTGTTTTTACACTGTACTGTATTAATTTTTTTGGTGATTAATTTAAATTATATATTAGAAAATAATATTTATTAGTACTTAGAAAAGTATTAAATATAGAAATCTTAAATTTTAGAAATTTAACATAATCTTTAGTATAAATGTTAAAAAAAATTATAATTTTTCATAAAGATCCAAGCTTATGGCCTTAAACTTTTGGCAGCATAACATTTATGTTTTCAGCATTTTCCAAATTATAATCTATGAAATAAAGACCGAATCAAATCATTCAATCAAATGATTTGTGCGTCAAATTTTACAGAGGAAACCTCCCATCAGCTTCAACCCCACACTTCCCAAACACAGCAAAGTTTTAGATCATTTACAACACAATGATTCAATACATGTAATTAGTTACAGATTCATTACATGTAAATGAATTTTTTATATGACAAAAGATGTAACTACTATACACAACTACTTCAACAGCAAGCATATTTGAATTAGAGGACCTCCATCAAAAAATTATACCAGTTTCCAAACAGTAAAAACTCCTGAAACATCTCCAGCATCAGCATTAGTTCTCGGTCTGCTTGCCCAAAAAAGTTTTTGATTTCATCTCTAACATCATATATCTCGCCAAAATCAAACAAATACGTCAAGCATCCTTTTCTCAACTTGTTCAACTAATATAGCTAGGTCTCTCACAGCCTCTCAAGGACATTCCCCAAATTGATATCTTCCAAAAGGCTATCCTCGCAAACATCTTTGAAGTCTGCAACGTCGTAGAATAATAGTAAATCGCTTACTACATCATTATAAATATATTTGGATCAATAGCACGGACGATCATTACACAGTTGCCACAGCTTGAACCATATTAAGTGCCAACTATCTGCATCACTTAATGCAGATAAAGTAAACACGAAGAAAAAACATCTCGATGAACATGAACCTTAATTTTGTTTGCCACGTGACGAAAAAAATTTCTCTTCTCTTGCCTATTTTATCAATTACTCAAGCATGCAATCTCATATTGAGTATTGATTATTTCAATAATTTCATGATATTAACAAAAAAAAACTATTGTCAATTACTCAAGCATGCATTTTCAGACTAATTTGCAGCATCAATATTGTAACAAAAGGTATAATTTTTAGAACACTGTAAATCCAAAAAGAATTAGAAATTGAAGCTAAATGGCAATGAGAAAAGCATATAAACCTCTGTGCAAGTCCAAAACCAAAAAGTTATGATAAAAACCTTTGTGCAAATCCAAAACCAAAAAGCTATGAGAAAAACCTTTGTGCAAATCCAAAACCAAAAAGCATATAAGCCCCTATGCAAGTCCAAAACCAAAAAAAATATTCAAATAATGTCAATGAGGAAAGCATATGAGAATACTTATAGTCCAAAAAGCTAGAAAACTAAAAATCTAAGTGATCTGTTAATGCATAACAGGTGAAAGTTAATTAAAAAGAAAACGTTTATAACTTTATTTTGTCTCACTCTCTCTCCTTGTTTAACTTTATTTATTCAACATCAATCAGATATCAGCACTTTGCAGGAAAATTTCCACACTCGTATGCAAGTTTAGATTACAATTTGAATCTTAAATATCATGTAATATCTTAGAATTGTATAGGTATAATCGCATAATTGTAACGACCTCTACTGGCATAATTCCCTGTCCTTCACCTCTGCTCCCTCCACTCTCCACCATGTAATTGCATCAACTAATTAATTTTTTAATTGTTTAACTAATTAATTAATTTTCTCAAAAGAAAAATTAATCTATTTGTTCAGACCTGAAGGAGATTAATTTAATTGATTTAATTGTAAGTAAAAACATAACAAGAACTCATGAAGCCAAGTAAAAAGTTCTAACAAAATTAATAGCTACCTACAACAACAGCAACAAACAAAAAAAAAAAAAATCAAACCCAAAAAGAAAAAGACATGCTTCAACATAAAACAAATGAAAATTAAACGGATTGTGGTTCAATTTGAAAAATCAAACCCAAATACTAACCGGTTGATTGATGATTCAGTGGCAAACTACAGACACTTCAATGGTAGAACAGATGGGTGGTCTCAGGTAGCGAGAGAAGCACTTGTTGACGACGGTGATGGCATCAAGCTAATGGGGGTAACCGTGATAAAGAAACGAATGTTAGATTTGTTTGATGGATCGTGTTTTGATAAAATTAAAAAGAGAGATTTTCTGGGTTTTAATTATCTAATGCGATACCGCATAAACCCGACTCCCACTCAGGTACAATTTATGCGGGCTTAAAGTGTATTAGAACAGTAAATTTATGAGGGGTAATGCAAAGTAATTTTACCACCAAACATGAGATAGTATAAATTTAATACAATACTGTGTTATAATATCATATAATCCAACGTGTCAAACATACCCTAGGTTCATTCACAACACATATAGTGCAAGAAGGAGATTTTTATATAATTTTCTCAATAAATTATTGGAGCACAAATCGGTGTGTTTATAATGGAGCCAGTAGGTGGCTAGGATTTCTCAAAACTATCTTTTTTTTTAATTTTAATTATATTCTTACCTATGTAATAATTTTAAAAAGTACATAAGATTAATTAAAAAGTGAATGCCAGAGAAAAATTGTCACCACTCAAGATTTTTATTATTATTTTTAATTTCAAAGATTCCCTCCAACTGAATAAGTATATATAAATATTTTATATAAAATATTCGTTAAATATTTAAATCTCTAGTAAAATAAAAAGGTGACACGTGCCCGGAGTGGTCGCCCGTGGTCAGTGCAGTTTGGCGTTGACAATGTCGCGTTGGATATGCTATTGGACTTTAAATTATCATGCACCTATGCTTTGTGAATGGAGTAACGTGGGAGGCTTATGTGTGGCAACAAAAACTCGCCGCTGATAACTCTAGCTAACTAGGGTGTCGTCCTACCGCCATGCTATAGATCGAGGAGTAGAGGTGGCAAAAAAGTCATTGGGAGACCGAATAGGACCGTCACATCGGTCGGGTAAAACTCGGACCGGATGGAAGGAAAAAGTGGGTCCGGTCATTGAAAATCCATACCCGGGTGTTTCCAGGTACGGGTCCGGTCACAACACTAAGAACCCGGACCCGGACCCAGACCCGGACCGTACCTGATTTTTGTTAAGGTTAAAAAAAAAAAAGAGGAGAAAATTGATATTGGAGTTATGATATGTATAATGTAATATGTTGGGTGTTAGTATATTGCATTTATTTAGATTATTTGGTGATTAATTGATTATTGTAATGTTGAATTTAAATTTTTTATAGGGATTGAATGAATTTAGTTTAGAAATTAAATAAATTTAGATGCTAGATAATATATTGAAATAATTTTTATTTGTTATTTACTTAAAATTTATAAAGTAGGTTGAAATAATTAAGATGTTGTAACAATTTATTACATAAATTTTTTTCTTTTTAATTTAAAACATGAATAAAACCTGACAAAAAACCCGCGGCTCCTGACAAGATTCTATTATACCCTACCAAGATAATAAAATCCCAAGACCTGGCCCCATTCGAGCACCCATACAAGGACAAGTGGTGAGCCCCACTGCTTAAACCTTGACCACTTGGACTTCTTTGCACACCATCTCTATCGAGGAGCAAGATTCTGCATCGCACATAGGCCTCCCACCCTGTTCAGTTTCCAAAATTGATCTCACCATCATGTGGATCTTAAAAAAAGGAGATCTAATGAGTCTCTTCACAGTACCTTGCTCGTATGGAAATAATGACCTGAGCATGACGTAAAAAACATGGCTTCTTTAAGGAGGGTCGATAGTGACGAGAGAGACGCGGATAGATACTGAAATTGGAGAAGAGGAAGAGTTTGGAGTGAATTCACACGGCAAATTATGGAAAGGCCGAGAAGATTCAGCCCAAAGAGAGAGAAGCCCAGAAGGCAAGGAGAAAAGCTTGAACGTCCGAATGTAGACATTTGCAGACTAGGGTATTCGTTTATTTTGGCCACTTAGCCCAAGAACAAATATGTGTTAAGTTTTGTGCCCAAAGCAAAAGAGATTTAGTCATGATTATTTAATAGAATTTGTATAGTAAACAAATACGTTAATTTGTACTTATTCATATTCACAAGGACAAGCTTAAAAGGAGATGATAATAGCACCGTACAGAAATAAGCACAACTAAGCTGTACATTCAGCAATATGCAGCATGACCATAGACATATAGGCGTACACAAGATGGCATGGACCAAATCCTATACCATCACCAAGTTCAATTTGTGATCGTTTTAATTACAAGCGAGAAACAAAAACAATTATTTCTCATTAAGTCCTATAATCAGCTAATATTTGGGACCCAAAAGAGAGAGTAGAAAAGTCCTGTAATTGCCTGATGTTTCAGAGTGAACAGCATCAGTCAAGGTCTTCTTGTATTTCTTCGAGTACTCTGCTTTTATATACTGCATATCAATCTCAGTCCTGGTCACAATTACCCTTACCAGTGTAGTATCGTCCGTGCCCAGACCTTTCATTGCTTTGTGGAGTACCTGGGAAGTTGAGCCAGGTTTTTCATCATTCTACAATAGTTGGTCAAACAAATAAGCAAATGCTGAAAAGCATCACAATTTATTGAAATAAAACTCCTCTGCAATGTTTTTCAAGCACCACCATCCTATAGCATTTGGTTTAATGGAACGCATAAATGCTTCAAAATTATTATTGCCCTGTAACAGTTGTGTTATCATTTTGTTGTTGGAGCCTGAAAGTATTTACGGTGCACACAATTTAAATATCTCCAAAATGGCTTCCAAGAGATGCTTCAATGAACTGTAAGCTTTTTACCTTTCCAACCCTGTTAAACAATCTGATTTCCACTTCACACATTATTGTAGTTTTCAATATGGACCCACGTACCTTGTATGTGAACAAAGGTACATGTATCACTGGCAAAAATATTTGCATATTGTAAGATCACTTACCTTCGCGAAATACTTCGCAGGATTCTCTGAGCATTTTAAAATTGTCAAAAGACCATACTCAAAATTGCCTGATGTTTCCTTCTTCACTGCCTGGTAGAAAGCATCATGGATAAGCATCAAATAAAAAATTGCTCCAGTAATAACAACTGGGGAAAAATCACCTTTTAAGTGAGTTTCCATACATACTGTGATAAACAGAAGCAACATAAGCCAAATGTGCCCTGCTTCGTTCACAGAATATCCGGATGAAAGTCCTCTCATCAGTTCCTAACCTCTTCTCCCCAGCTTTGTAAAGCGCCTTGGCATCACTCTCAACCATTTGTCTGTCAACTTCCAGACCTTCATTCCAAGGGGGGCTCACATATGCCAACAAGAGCTACACCAAATATATTAAACCAGGTCATAAATGCTACTATTTATTATAGAGTAAATCTCTAATATGGATATTCAGATTTTTCTTTTCATTCTGACTTGTAGCCTAAGCCATTAGAGCATTCCAATAACTGAAAGCAGTCACTGACAGTACCATAGAAATAACTTATTATCTCTTCCGTGACTAACACACTAAATAAATGGGTCCACGTACCTTTTAATTTTCTCTTCTCATTTCAAGTAGGGCTGTAGAACCTCAGATTTGGATGAATTAGATCGGATTTCAGATTGTTTGGATTGGGGAAAAAAACCATCCAAATCCATCCAAACCTCAAATCTGATCTGATCGTAACCGAAATAAAACAGATCATATGAATACTTCGGATGAATTCGGGTTCAAATCGGTTCGGGTGAGTTTAGATTTGGATGATATTTCGAATTCAGATGGTATTTCTGACTGGGTTGCGTTCGGATTAGGGGTCTTTTGGCAATTTTCATACAAAATTCATGAAATAATAATTGATTTGATATATTTTTTTAATTTTTTCCAGTAAGTAATGCAATCTGATCCAATTGTTCGGATTAACCCGGATCTGATCTGATTGGATGGTAAAAATTGTACCCAATCGGAGATTGGGCAATAACCAAATCCGACCCAATGCCCAACCCTACTTTCAAGTCATCCATCGACTTTATTCACTTTTCCATTATCTCTGCTCTTTTATTGTATCATCAACCCTCTCATATTCTTTGTCAATCTATGACATAGCAAATTGTTTTAATTAGGTGGCTCTAAACACCTAGAAAAAATTTATATCATGACAAGGCGAAAGATGAAGCAAGTTTGGCTCTTCTAATAGGGCCTCTCGGTGGTGGATCTAAGTGGACAAAACTAGGCTCTCACAAGATAATAAGATTGAGAACAATGTGAAGGGCCATGTTGGATCTTGAGAAATATGTAGAAAGAGAGGCACAAATAAATAGCTGTAATTCAACTAATGCTTTCAGCATTTGTTCAATGGGGCTTGTAGTATCTTCGGGAATAAGATGATTGTGTAGATGATATTAGCCTTTGGAGGTTCAAAGCAAGCACAGGCAAGAAAACTTAAATTTCAGTTGAGTTGCCATTTCCTCTCTCTCTTTTTTTTGGGTGGAGATTGTTGGTATTTTTTAAGTTGAATAAACAAAGTCAGAATACATATAGATATTATCCAGTGTTTATATGTTATGGTAAGAAACCAACTGGAAGAATGAATGAACTTAAAGGTCAGATAATTTTCTGCACCAGGGTTTCTTGTGAGAAATAATAAAATTAAGAGTTGGAGAAAACAATGCGAACAAACCAGTGAGAGAGAGGCGAATGTGAGAGGAGAGAAAGGGAGTTGGAGAAAGAAATAAAGGCACAAGTAAGAGAGGAATTAAATTGTAAGTTGGGCCATTGCTCACTTTATTCATGAAAGATCTCGACCAATTGAATGATTCAATAGCAGAGACTGAAGTCCAGATGTCCATGAATATAGGATCTCCACATATACGTGAAGTTATTTGGCAAGTAAATTGCATCTAATTTTTGGAGTAACGGCATAGAAAAGAATAGCCCCGCAGCAATTGCCATCTCATTTGATGACTATTTTCTAGTTTGTTATCAATTTCAAAAGCTTATCTCTAAAGGGCATGCAAGAATTAAACAATATCCTGTGCAACTGTTAAGAGTACCCAGGTTCAGTTTGAGTACAGTATTTTTCTTTTCTTCTTTTTTTTTGGGATACACAATTCAGGTTTGCGAAGAAATAAACAGTTATGAAAAACATACTTATCATATATGGCAATCATGAATAATACAACTTACATGCAGATCCTGGTACTAGCTAAATTACCCAATATAAAATTGCAGCTAATATTTCAAGGCATAATTGTTGGATGTTAGCACAGCATATAACATGTTTCTCAATCCTAATAGAAGTGTGTTTAATAAATACGTGCTTTCTCTGCCCACCTTTGCATTTCAATAAATCAATAAATAACTCTAATGCATTAAGTATTACCTTTCTTCAACATTTATAAACTTACTTCCAAAAGTTGCTGCTGAAGATATAAAGATTGGCTTATGGATGGACCATTCACATCAATAAGAAACCCTCAAATATGTCTTATTTTCTGTGTAATCGAATTACTTCAACAATGCTAAAAGAAAATGAGAAACCAGAACATTTCTGAAGAATGAGGTGGGACCACAAGCAAAGTAAGGCAAAAAGTTACAAAAACAAGGAAACTAATAGATATAACTCCAGATGACAAATATTTAGAGCCAAGTTAACAAAAACAATATTTCAGATAGAATAAAAAGAGAAAAGTATTCTACCTTTTCATGATCACCAGAAGTGTGTCTCTTAATATCATCTTCAAGGTGGACACCAAACTTTGAATGGTAATGTTGTCTAATCAACTGAATCTGGGATGGTGTGCGAGAACAAATTACTTCAGTGGCAGCTTTTAAGTTACCTGTGGTAAGTGAATTTCTCATAACTACTGCATCACGTCCTGCTGGGTCATGCATCCAGAGCAAAACTGCCATCTGATTTGTAAAAGATCGAATATAGGAAGAAAATTAATAAAGGGAATAGCCAGTATTTCAAAAACACTAAAATAGTTTTGAAAAGATATACCGAGTGCGTATTACAGTGGTACCTCCAATTTGCCACTAAGCTCCGAAGACAAGCGTTTACAAAGGTCTTCAGAATACATAGCTCTGTAATCTTGTTGGATAAGAGCTCGTTGTGTTGCATCTCGATGGGCCAGAACATCGATCACCACAGCAGTGTCACATCCCCATCCTGAATTCACATGAAAGAGCAAACATTTAATGCAATGAAAGCCATAATATTCATACAAAATGAACTCATTGGAAGAAAATCTATGGAATCGTAACTGCGTCAGCGCGTCCACCTACAGAGTGCGGGTAGATTATTTTACACAGAAAATAGAACACCATATATAACAGATGTCCAAATCACCCATTTGGTTAACAAGTGTGAAGGCAGCAATATCATAATGCCAATAGGAGAATATTCAAACAATAATTTTTAAACATTCCAAATGAAAGGAACTCCACAGATACTACTTATTTTAAAATTAGAGGAAAAGAAAAAAGACATTAAACCTGCCACTTGTCATTTAGTTCAGACTTTAAAAGAAATTTGCTTCTATACACTATAAATTCCTCTTCTATAAGGAAATCATATATATGCCTTCTCTTAGAATTTCAATTGAAGAGAGCATCTTAAATATTACTTACTTCACTTATCTTGTAGAAGCATTTTCTTGATGAGCATTTTCTATATATGAGAAGGATTTGGAAGACTAATCTTGGAAACATTTCACATCAAGGCATGACAACAACATTGTGCCGTTCTCACTACTCTTAAACATGGCTTAAAAGCCTAAACTTGTTAGATCCAGTATCATGACACAGTAGATTTTCATAAACTACATGACTTCAGACTACAGTACTAAAATGCTCCCACATTTAATTTCGTGTGTAAACCTTGACCATATCCTTGATGCTGCAACAGAGAAAGTGAGTATGTTATAGAAGAGACACTCATACCAACACGAAAATTTTTTATCCACAAGAGCATTATCCCACAAAAGTAGTATTAATATTAATGAAAATAGTTATAATAAAACTAGAGAAAGCCTAGTGAGAAAAAAAAAAAAAACAAAACAAAACAAATCAAAACAAAACCAAAAGTCTAAAGTGTAAATCTGACCTAAAATGGCTATTCTTTTCTTGTTTCCCTTATTGGTGACCCACTAAAACATTGATATGATCATATTTTGTTTTTTTTTTTTCCACGTATTCAAGATTGTATGAAACAGTAAAAGTAAGAGCAGTTTTCTTAGTCGACGAATAATAGACTTGTCAGCCACAATTATCATCATTTCTCTACAATTTGTACTGCTGTTTTTTATATAAATATAAATGGTGAAGTGACATAATCACTAATTGTTATTAACAAGTTGCCATGCATTGCGTGCTTCTGCCATTTGACATTTTGGAAAAGCACCCAATTATGGATATTGAAGGGATCAATGTAGCAACTCAATTAATGTCGAGTGCAGAATGACTCAATGGGTTTGGTCTTGATGGCTCAAACTGAGGCTTTATTAAAGAAAATCAAGAATAAACCCATGTGCTGCATACAATAACATTATGCTGTTTGTTGACTATTTATATGTCATAACCCAAAATCTACATGTTTCTCACTTAAGATATTAATGGTTCACCCATTTCCTTTTATTTGATCAATTAGCTGACCTCACTTAAGACCTTCTATTGGCAAGTTTCTCAATCAAAAACACTTATCATTACCATCTCTTACATCGATCAAAGAAGCTTTTATCGTTTTGCCTACTTTTCGACTGTAATTCCATCCAAATAACACTCTTCCAAATAAAGAATCCAACACCAAGTTTATTTAAGCATAAGATAAGATTTGTTAATAATTCCAAAAGTTCCTCAGTACTACATTTATCCATGGCATATAGTTAAATCATAGAAATAGCAGCAGTCCTGGTTATGTGACATAATGTATGCTCAAATTTCAAATCAAATTCCTTCATCCTTTTAGAACCCACACTACGCCGAGATTTAAGCCTAGGTTCATTATCTTTGAGCAACTCTATGACCTCTGCCTTCCTCACATCATTCTTTTAATTTTTTTTTTTAACAATAGTAATTTGTAAGATTTTCCACATGGCCAAATCTTCTTTCAAAAAAATTCGAACCATAACTCAATTTTAAGTCCTAAATCACATATCCAGATCCTCAAAATCTAAGCGTACCATTTTGGTTTTCATCAAATCATAATAAAGTAGATAAGGATTATGAAAAAACAAATGGGATTGTCGATTTCAACATGCCACACATGTCCCTAATTCTCTCACTTGAATTTATACGTTCACTCCGACATGCAAATTAGCAAATTTACAATTGATTTTATAAGTCTCTGTAATCAGTCAAGAAATTAATCCCCGATCATTTCAGAATTTCTCTACCGAAACCTGAATATACGATATCATTAACAAATTCTTTAAATAAATAATTAAAAAATTATTACAAAAGTTCCATGATTGGAAGTAAATTAAAAAAAAAATGAAAATTCGTAGAAAAAGAGAAGAATACCCTTAAAAGCACCGTGCAGCTTGATGGCATCATCTCGTGGAGAAGTTAGGATTGGTGGAACGATTAGGCTTGACATTTTTGTTTTCTTATTGAATTTCAAAATATCTCTCCATCTTCGTCAATATCTGCTATGGGTAGGAATATAAAGGGTTTGTTGAAATTTGATTACGTGAGCACTAAGAACATAGTTGCCACGTGTCGAATGCTTTTATCAGTTTTTGACAAGTTACTAATATTTGCTTCACTTCATTATCTGGCGCGTGGCACAGAAGAGGTCAACCCCAGCAATATATTTATGGTTCATTTATTAGCCAGGTTAAAATCGAAATAAAATGTAATTAAAATAGAGAATGAGATTTATAATAATTTATTTATTTTAATTATGAAAATTAAAATTAGAATGTATTATATTGTTATTAATATATTTATTTTTATTTTAAAATTAAAATAAATTTTTATAAGTTATTAAATTAATATTAGTTAATTATTATCATTAATAATAATAATAATAATAATCTGAATAATAAAATTATTATAATAATAATGATAATAATTACCATTATAATAATAATAATTATTGTTAATAACAATTATAATTATTATTATTTATAATCATTATATTAATAATATTAATTATTATTATTGTAGGCCTAATTTGAAAATCTGGCCAGGCCTTCAAGAACAAATTTTTATGGCCCAAATTTTGCCTTCAACCATAATAAATGTTAATATAGCCCAATGAACTACATAAATCCATCTAAGAAGGAAGCAAAATTCATTAAGGTTGTGTTTGTTTTTTTACTTGAAATCTAAATAGATATGATTTTAGCTGAAATTTGAATAAGTCTGAATGAAAATATTTGAATGACATGTTTGTTTTTTCTTTTTCAATATCTGTAAAGAAAAACTTAAAAGTTAGTAGTTTAACATAAATATCTTTTTAAGTGGTGCATATATTTATTCTTCACAATTTATAATTTTCACAGGATGATTAGTATGGTAGCATTAAAAAAAATACTATCATTGTTGATCTTAATTTAATTTCTTAATAAAAGATGTAATGATAACATTAAATTTTATTATAAAGTCAAAACTGTTATTTTATTTTTTGATTCATCACAATGTAAATAATTTGATTTGTTCAATTTTCAGTTTAATTAATGTTATCATGTGAATAAAAATTTAAAGCAATTAAAAAATAACTTCAAGAATAATACAAAAATATTAGATTTATACATAATATTGGAAATACATAAATTGTTAAGGGTATTTTTGAGATTTGAAATTGAAAATTTTCATTTATACTTCAGACTTCAGGTAAAAAGTGGATTTTTTCTACTTTTTATATTCAAATAAAATTGTCTGATAAAAAGTGATAAGTTAAAAAAAATAACCTAAAATAAACAATGTCTGAAAAAAATTAAATTCTGACTTCAGACTAAAAAACAAATAGCACATAAGTTTCAATTTGACTGTTCTTCACACTAGTCTATAGCTTTTCTACTAATTTTTTTTTAGCTTAAAAATTCCTACAAAACATAAAAGACTAATAAATGTTCAAAAATTTCATGAAAAAAATTTTAAATAACCACAAAGAAAGTAATAAAAATTGATGTGAAATTAACTAGTTATCAACTACAATCAATGAATAGATAATTCGTTAAGGTGTGCAAGAGCACTTGTCCTTTAAGACCAAATTCTGCGCCTTAAAAGAAGATTTTTCAGTGCAAGAATGACAAATAAGGTAGCTTAATCTCGAGGATATAATGAATTATTCATCCACTTTTTCATTTAATTTAAATTATTTATTTATGTGACTCATAATGTTTTTTTTTTTATTAATGAATTGATAAGAATTACTGTAGCATAGCGACACGTTAGGCAATTGCTGACTAACGGGCGCTATATCACACACTTATAACTCACACACACACTGGGATGTGGGATCACAAGGACCACCATACCGGCCGAACGGACTTAGCCCAATGAACCCGGATGGAAGACGCCACACCATTAAGGTTCACTTTCTTTTTTATTAATGAATTGATAAGAATTACTGTAGCATAACTACACGTTAGGCAATTGCCGACTAACGGGCGCTATACCACACACTTATAACTCACACACACTAGACCACAAATCGATGTGGGATCCCGAAGGACCTGTGACTCATAATGTTATTCAACTTGAATAATTGAAATTCAATACATGATTAGTTCAAATCAAACACAAGACTATTATTCTCACTTTCCTCCCATATGAACATTAATATTTTGAAATATCTACATAATTCCAACATATTATAAAAGAATTTTTTTTTTTATCTCCTCAAAGCAGGTACAAAACTTTTGCTATTTCGTTTGATGATTTTTGGGTAAAGAAAAAGCTCTTTTAATCCAATCGAAATTCAATACATGATTAGTTCAAATCAAACACAAGACTATTATTCTCACTTTCCTCCCATATGAACATTAATATTTTGAAATATCTACGTAATTCCAACATATTATAAAAGAATTTTTTTTTAATCTCTTCAAAGCAGGTACAAAACTTTTGCTATTTCGTTTGATGATTTTTGGTTAAAGAAAAAGCTCTTTTAATCCCTAGAGTTTAATGTAATAGTTCATTTCATCCCTATTTTTTAATAATAGCATAAAATATCATTCCGTTAACTCAACTGAAATACAAGTGTGCAACCCAAGAGGGGGGGGTGAATTGGTGTTTTAAAAAATATCCTAAGTAAACCACACAACAATCCACAATAATCAAAATCTAATGCCTTAATAAAATTGAAAACAATAAATTCAAACAAGCATAATAATATAGGAGTAAGGGATGAGAAAGCAAACTCAATGATTTTTACGTGGTTCGGCTATCCCCGCCTACGTCCACGCCTCCAAGCAACCCAAGCTTGAGGATTTCACTATCCAAGCCTTTCCAAGGCTTCAAATACTTACAATTGACTTCAAGGTGTCAATGAACCTTTACAACAAAGAGATTATCTCTCAATCTCTTCACTCAAGTGTATCACACACTTAATCACTCACAAATTTTATGAGAAATTCAAAATTACAACAAAAACTCTCTCAAAGAGTAGATATACAAAATGAAGAACAAAGATGGCTCAAGGATTTGTGATTCACGAATTGAGAGCTCAAGATATGTTGTATGCCTTTTGTTTGTGCGTGCTAGAGAGCTTGAAAATGAGTTGGATTTGAGTTTTTATAGTTGGAGCTCAAAAACTAGCCGTTATGCACTTTGCGGAAAGCGGATCGAGGTTAACGCAACGGTTAACCGTTTGCGGGTCAAAGTTACCGTTGAGCTGAATTTCAAATAAGCGGTTCGCCGTTTTCTTGTAAGCAGTGAAGGGTAATTTCAGACACCTGCAAAATAAATTTGGCTTAACCGTTCTTACTAAGCGGTTCAAGTTATGCAATCTGAAATAAGCGGTTCACCGTTTTCCGTAAGCAGTGAAGGGTAATTTCGAGACACCGCAAAATAGATTTGGCTTAACCGTTCTTACTAAGCGGTTCAAGGTTAACGATTCTGAAATAAGCGGTTCACCGTTTTCTTTAAGCAGTTAAGGGTAATTTCAGAGACACTGCAAAATAGATTTGGCTTAACCTTTTTACTAAACGGTTCAAGGTTAACATTCTGAAATAAACGGTTCACCGTTTTCTGTAAACAGTGAAGGGTAATTTCCAGCAAACTGTTTACCAAAAATTACAGTTTTGCCCAAAACTTTCTATAACTGTATTATGGCCCAAAATGTTATAAAACTTTACAATTAAGTCCAATTTCAGAATTTCTAAATAATAATTTGTGAATCCCAAAACTTTCTGAAATTATGAAATGGTCCAAAATACTATAACACTTTTAAAATAAGTCCTTCTCCATAGTTTCAAACAATACTTGTTGATTTTCAAGTTTTCAAAACACTTTCAATTAAACCATAAACTTGAAAAACAATCAATTTCATAAAATCATTTTTCCATTAAATATAAAACATTTAAAATGTGAAAATAATGATTTATCTAAAATGTATAAAAAATAATTTAAGCTTTTAAAAACTTAATCATTCTTAATCTTATTTGTTATCATCAAAATCAACAATAAGTAAACATATATGTTAACAATCTCCCCCTTTTTGATGATGACAAATCTTTCATGTTTTTAAAGAATGATTCAAAAATTAATCTTGTTTGTTATCATCAAAATCAATATTATGAAAACATAAATGTTAACAATTTTGATGATGACAAACATTTCATGTATTTAAAGTATGATTGCATAAAATGCTCCCCCTAAATGTAAGCTTCTCTTACAATTTAGGTAAATTAACAAATTTAAATACATGTATTCTTCTCCCCCTCATCATCAAAAAGAAAACTTAGTGGAAAAGAAAACAAATAGCAAATTTTTGTATAAGTTTAAAAACAAGTATTTTTCTTCCCCTTCAACATACAAAAGAAAACTTAAAGGAAAAGAATAAGAAGAGTAAATTTATTACCCATGTTGTCCAAGTAGAAATTTTGATAGAATCTCCCCCTAACAACAAGCATCACCTCAAATGCAAGATTTAGTAATATCACTCTCAAATTATTATAAATCATTATACAAGCCAACTCCATCAATTCATCAAGCAACACACATATGATCATCAATCATCAAAATCATCAAGACAAGCACATTAGATCAAAATTATCCAAAACATGAATAAGGAAGATAATAAATAACCATATCAAATCCATGTCATCCAAAATAAACACTTAGTCCAAAATCATAATAGGCATGCATAAATATCCACATAATCAAAATATAAAATGAAAAATCATAAAGTAGTAAATGTTGGTGTGTCTAAATATAAGCATAAGATGACTTTGAAGATGACTTTGAATATAAAACCTGATGGGAAACAAGTTTTATGGCTTGATTTTCATCAAAGATGAGGAAAAATGGTTGATTATGAAGTAAGATTGGAGAAGGGAAGAACCGGTTTTGGAGAGGGAAAGCATTGACTTAGAAAGAGAGAAAGCATGAAAAAGATAAATAGTCTCACGAATCCGGCAATCCAGATTTAGCTAACCGGCTAACCGGTTGAAGGCAGCAAGCATCTATCTTGAATTCGGGTTACCGGTTATCCTAACCGGTTATCCGATTTTTGACAGCAACCAAAACATCATGCATTCGGCTTACCGGTTTTGAGTATCCGGTTACGGCAGCAAAAGGCAATGGTTTTCTTCAAATTCGGTTTGCCGGATAACTAAACCGGCTGTCCGGTTAAAGACAGTGAAGCACACTTGAGCAATCGGTGTTCCGGTTCTCACAACCGGTTATCCGAGTGCAGAACAGGATCTAGCCAAAGCAGAAACGGTTTACCGGTTTATCTAATCCGGTTATCCGGATGAGTTACAGAATGCAACTACTTGCAAAACGGCTTTCCGGTTGGCACAACCGGTTATCCGGTTTTAAAAACACAATTTGAGTATGGCAAATCAGTTTTACCAATTTGGAGAGATCCGGTTTTTCGAAACTTGTCCTGAGAGTAAATACTAAGAAAACGAATTTCCGGAAGAGAGAAAATGGTATGCTGGTTTAGATTAAAAAAAATATTTGCCTCACATAGAATTTTGGCAAGCTCTTATACTTGTATTACACACACACCAATTTATTTTTGGCTTGAGAAATTGATCAATTTTAAATCATTTTGTGATTTAAAACTTTTCAATGAGCCATGCAATACTTAAACCATAAATACATACAAGAACAAACATATCAACAAATCACAAATCAAGGTATTATCCATCCATTATGATCTATTCAACAAAATAAATGTTGCAAGAAATGTTACCAAAACAATTAAATCATCTTGCCTCATTATTTTTGCTTAGACCATGATCAAGAGATTATCCTCACAATCTTTCATCAAGAAACTCTCCACCATTCCTTGATTGTGGTACCTACAAAGAAAAAATTCAAGTTGTGTGCTTTGGTACCCAAATATTCTTGGGTCCTTGAATGTTAGCAATAGTTCCTTTTGGAACCCAAATACATTTCATACCATAATATATATTTCTCTTAATAGGGCATCTAAAACTCATATGATCATTTTGATTGCAAAAATGACAAACAATTTTATGATCACATGTGGAGGTAGCCTTAACAAAATAATTCTTATAATCTTTTTGTTTCAAGTTAGGCTTATATCCAAGTCCTCCTTTATCAAACACACATTTTTGTGTATTAAGCAAGTTATCTAACATCTTTTGTCCATTTGTAAATTTTAACACAATTTGATTTAGATCATTGCTCTTCCTTTTAAGTAATTCATTTTTATTTTTCAATTCATATACATGTGACTCTAGATGCTCATGTGAAGTGCTAGAATTCTCAAATAACACAATTTTATCAAGCAATGTTTTATTCTCTAATTCAAGACATGTAATCTTAGCACTAAATGAATCATTTTCATTTTTAAGCTCTACCATCTTCTTTTTAAGACAAACATTTTTTTTACCGATTTTCATGAATTCATCATGCAACTCATTAAAGGCATCATGTAATTCATCATATGAAGGAAGCTCACTTACCTCATCAAGTTCATCACATGACTCTTCTCCAAATGCCATAAGAGCTAAATTTGTCATCTCTTGTTGCTCTTCATCATCACTTGTATCCTCTTCGCTACCATCCCACGTAGCCACCATAGCTTTCTTTTTGAGCTTGTTGAGGAGAGGACATTCCGGTCGTATGTGTCCGGGTTTCTTGCATTCATAGCAAGTGATTGACTCTTTCTTCTCCTTTTTATTCTTGTAACCTCTAAACTTTCTCTGCTCATCAGTCTTCTTATAAAATTTTCTGAATCTTCTAGCCAACATTTCAAACTCCTCGTCATCCATCTCGCTCTCTCCATCACTTTCATACTTTGTAGCTTTGAGAGCAATATTTTTCTTCTTCTCCTCATTTCCTCTTTCAATTTGCCAAATCTTCCTCATAAGAAATAAGAGAACCGATTAGATCATCAATAGGTAAGACATTTAAATCTTTAGCTTCCTCAATGGCAGTCCTTTTGGTCTCCATTCCTTAGGAAGTGATCTAATGATTTTCTTAACTTTCTCATATTTGAGAATGTTTTTCCTAGGGCTCTAGAGTGTTCACTATGTCCAGAATCTAGTGTACATAGAATATACACTCTCATTTTGTTCCATTTGAAACAATTCATATTGTCGAGTGTACCTACTAATTTTAGACTCTTTCACTTGATTAGTGCCTTCATAGACAACTTCAAGTTTGTGCCAAATTTCATAAGCACTTTCACAACTAGACACTCTATGAAATTCTTTCTTGTCTAATGCACAAAATAAGGCATTCATGGCTTTGGAATTTAGAGAAGCTTTTCTCTTTTCCAATTCATTCCATTCCCGTGAAGGTTTTGGAATGTCTTCCCCAATTTCATTTTTGGTTAAAGGCATAAAAGGACCATCACATACAACTTCCCAAATTTCGTAATCTAGAGCTTGCAAGTAAATTCTCATCCTAGTTTTCCAATATGGGTAGTCATTTCCATCAAAGAATGGTGGTCTAATTGTGGATTGTCCTTCCCTAAAGATTGAGTCATTATAGGTTGCCATGGATCTTTAACTCTAGACGATTAAGCCTATACAAGAGCACCTTGCTCTGATACCAATTGAAATACAAGTGTGCAACCCAAGAGGGGGGGGGGTGAATTGGTGTTTTAAAAAATATCCTAAGTAAACCACACAACAATCCACAATAATCAAAATCTAATGCCTTAATAAAATTGAAAACAATAAATTCAAACAAGCATAATAATATAGGAGTAAGGGATGAGAAAGCAAACTCAATGATTTTTACGTGGTTCGGCTATCCCCGCCTACGTCCACGCCTCCAAGCAACCCAAGCTTGAGGATTTCACTATCCAAGCCTTTCCAAGGCTTCAAATACTTACAATTGACTTCAAGGTGTCAATGAACCTTTACAACAAAGAGATTATCTCTCAATCTCTTCACTCAAGTGTATCACACACTTAATCACTCACAAATTTTATGAGAAATTCAAAATTACAACAAAAACTCTCTCAAAGAGTAGATATACAAAATGAAGAACAAAGATGGCTCAAGGATTTGTGATTCACGAATTGAGAGCTCAAGATATGTTGTATGCCTTTTGTTTGTCGTGTGCTAGAGCTTGAAAATGAGTTGGATTTGAGTTTTTATAGTTGGAGCTCAAAACTAGCCGTTATGCATTTTGCCGGAAACGGATCAAGGTTAACGCTAACGGTTAACCGTTTGCTGGTCAAAGTTACCGTTGATGAATTTCAAATAAGCAGCGCCGCTTTCTTATAAGCAGTGAGGGTAATTTTACACCTTTGGCTTAACCGTTCTTACTAAAGCGGTTCAAGGTTAGCAATCTGAAATAAACGGTTCACCGTTTTCCGTAACAGTGAAGGGTAATTTCGAGACCTGAAATAGATTTGGCTTAACCTTTTTACTAAACGGTTCAAGGTTAACATTCTGGAAATAAACGGTTCACCGTTTTATGTAAACGGTGAAGGGGTAATTTCCAGCAAACTGTTTACCAAAAATTACAGTTTTGCCCAAAACTTTCTATAACTGTATTATGGCCCAAAACGTTATAAAACTTTACAATTAAGTCCAATTTCAGAATTTCTAAATAATAATTTGTGAATCCCAAAACTTTCTGAAATTATGAAATGGTCCAAAATACTATAACACTTTTTAAATAAGTCCTTCTCCATAGTTTCAAACAATACTTGTTGATTTTCAAGTTTTCAA
Organism: Citropsis articulata; assembly: GCA_030449925.1. Taxonomy (NCBI): domain Eukaryota; kingdom Viridiplantae; phylum Streptophyta; class Magnoliopsida; order Sapindales; family Rutaceae; genus Citropsis; species Citropsis articulata. The sequence goes on along the minus strand of JASUUH010000211.1, from coordinate 16,441,109 downwards.
AACACTTTCAATTAAACCATAAACTTGAAAAACAATCAATTTCATAAAATCATTTTTCCATTAAATATAAAACATTTAAAATGTGAAAATAATGATTTATCTAAAATGTATAAAAAATAATTTAAGCTTTTAAAAACTTAATCATTCTTAATCTTATTTGTTATCATCAAAATCAACAATAAGTAAACATATATGTTAACATCAACGTTAGTTAAATGCCGTTTATTAGTAATTTGTTGAGGGAAAAAAAGATTTTTCATTAAATAGAAAATTAGAAAAAATAAATAAAAGTGGACATATAATTAAACATGATTTTTTTCTAATCCCACTAAACAAGATATACTGAAAAAGATAAAAATTTTTATTTCAAGCAATTGTTTTGCACTTCTTTTTATTTTGGCAGCATAAAAGCCTTATAAACCTAGATCTAATTACAAAAAATAATCATAATTTTCATGTTTATATAAGTATATTCTCTAATTACACTGTGAACCGAATTGGGAAAATAGCAATAAGGACTTGAGGAGACAATAATGATCAAAGAAGAGTGGTAGTAAAGCTCAAAATAAAAATTGATTGAAGATTAAGAAGATATTCAACACATGCAAGCAAATGAAAATTAATTGTATTTTTGAATTTTTCTTCCAATGATTTAAAGATGTTGTATTAATTACAATTGTTGCTTATGGTAATTATTCAGTGGCTATATCAAACTATTTCATCGTTGATTTCATTAAAAATAAATTAATGAATTTTGCATACTTTGTGGTGTTATTTAATTGTGTAAAAAAATTATTTTAATATAGTTTGTATTACTTTAATAAAAAAATCTTATTTTACCCTCAATGAATTACTAGTTAATGACATAAAACTGACAGTGATTAGTAAAAAGATATTTTGGATTATTATTTAAAAGGTAAAGATGAAATTGGCTATTGCATGAAAATCTAGGGATGAAAAATATTTTTTCCATTTTTGGGTACGGCATTTACAAATGGAAAACGGGGCTCTATTTATAGTGCTAAATCACCGCTTAATGAATTTGGCAAACATGCCTAATTTTGCTGAATATATCTTCTACTTGGGTGGCCATTTGATGAAATAACACATCGCCTTTTGCATTCCAACTCATGCATGCATGACCAAGTGTCTATCATTTAGATTATTACTTTGGCTTAATAGTAAACTCAGCTGATGCTTAGCCCCATTTTGTTGGATATAGAGATGTGCGAAATTGGGTCAAAGAGCGGACACGATACGATCAGGAGCGCGTTCGACGAGAGACATGTGACGCGGCACGTGCGGGTGGTTACTTTGCGCACTTCAGACCCTTGAGAACTTTTAAAAAAAGATTCAAGACGCTTAGTAAAAGCACGTATCAAGACGTTTACGTTCGTTGCGCGTTTAATTTGGTAAAATATCTTAAAATATAAAATGTTATGAAATTAAAGTAAAATATCTTAAAATTAAAATTTTAATATATTTTTTAGCATAGACTTTTAAAAATTAATTTAAATCTTAGTTTAAATAAATATTCTAATTTTTTATATTTATAACTTACTAAATGAATAAGTAAATATCATGATTTTAATAAATAAAATCATAATTTTATTTATGATATTTATTAAATGAATAATTTTTATTTATAATATTTAAATTTACTTATGATATTTATTTATGATATTTATTTAATTAATGTTTTATGTTTATAATGTATTAAATGAATAAGTAAATATCATAATTTTAATAAATAAAATTATAAATATCATAAATTTATAAATGATAAACAAAAAATTTTACAACTTTAATAATAAAAAATTATTCATATAAAATTTTTTTCATATTAATATTAAATCATAACTTAATAAATATTTAATAAAGATATGTTTCATTTGTGAATGAAATATTTTTCCTATTTATACAAAAAATTATTATGAATAAAATATATTTATGATAAATTAAAAATGATATCTCGTAGTTATGAGTTATGACTTATTATAATTGTTATTTGAGGATATTTTTAATTTTAATTAATCAGTATTATGAATTTATGATCTATAGAATTAAATTTAATTAAATTTATGTATTGTTGTGTTATGAATGATTGGTTGTTTTGAAATTAAATATATAGTTGTGAAATTGTGATAAATTGATAATAAAATATTAATTGCCCTTTTAATAAAAATTAATATGATTATGAATTTATTATTATTATTATTATTTTAGTAGACTGATGGACTTAAAAAAGCATATTAGACACATGGGCTTAAATATAACACGCCAAGCATGTGGGCTTTTTAGAACAGTATGTGAGCAAGGAAAAAATATAATATTTGGTGGGTTTTTTTAGCACGGACTGCAACCGGCCCATGAAATTGGTGGTGGGCCGTCTTGCGTCATGTCGTGGTAGAAGGTTGATGGGCCGTGCCGTGGATATGCATCATATTTTGACACTGTCTATTATTTGAACGCTAAATTTAGTAAAACCTCAATTCAGCAACTGTCATCAGTTGAAAATTTGAAAATTCTATGCCTCATTTAGTTTCTCTTGATATGTGATAATTTTTTTTTAGAGAATTACTCTGAGAAACTCAAAAATAATTTTTTTTTTTAGAGAATTACTCTGAGAAACTCAAAAATTCTAAATTCTTCTCTTCAGAAAAAAAATCAAATAATGGCCATTGAAGAAAGCCAACCTTCATTGATTCTAACATCGGGCGCAAGCGGACGCATAAATGCTCTGTTTTCTCTGAGAGCATTAAAATGTCTTATAGCAATTGTAAATGCATTGATTTTAATATTGCTGGCTCCATTTCGATTTCGAGGCCGAAAAGGTTCAAGAAGAATTGTGCCATGGAAAAGCACTATTAGTGGTTTGGAGCAGGAGGTTTTGGCAAGGAGATCATTGGCCATTAGGAGAGTTGTGCAAGACGATCATGAAAATAAGAATATTCATTGTCTCAGTCTTAGAGACTTTTCTCTTTTTGTGACACCTAGAGGTGCTACCATTTTTACACAATCTTGGTCTCCAGCATCTGTCAATGTTAGGTAAGGTTTCTATTAATCTGAATTACGAAAATCGGTTTATTTGTTTGTTTGTGCATTGATTTGATTGCTATTAGGGAATAGTATCACAGCATTTCCATGATTTGACGACATAGTTATGCGAGTCATTTTATTAGAGACATTCATCATAAACTTATTTGGAAACATAGTCAATCTTTTGAAAAATTAATTTTAATATGGTACGACTATTTTTTTTTTCTCTCTAAATAACAAAGTTTCCATGACTATTTTATCTAGGTGGTATCAGCTGTTCTTTTTCCTTGCCTTTATGAGATAATAATTCTTCGTACCCGAACAATTTCCTTTCTTGGCTAATTCTTCACTACATCCCTTGCATTGTTTTATATTTGCTTCAAAATATGGCTCTTTAGAATTCAATCCGATTCACTCAAACTATCTAAATTCCACAAAAATCTGATCTGTGTATTAATAGATTGGATTAAATTTAAAATTTGAAAATCTACAGCTGGTGGATTAGATATAGTAAATCTACAAAAATCTATGAATCTACAAAAAAATATTTACTTAATTAAAAAATAAAACTTATAAATGTGGCATTACTACTCACTAATAAATTAATTAATTAAAATGTAGCTATATTAATATTATATTATATCTTATCCGACAATAATATAAATAAAAAATTAAATAATCGAATACTTAAATAACAAATATAGCTTTCTTAGCAATAAAAATTCTGAAGCAAAACAAAAACCATAAGTCAAACAAAACACTTTAGCACATAACATCAAAACTCTACCTCTCTGTAAGCACGGAGTCATCATTCTTTCACCTCATCACTTGAGGTAATTAAGCTTAATTTCTTATTTTCTTGTCAAACTTTTCAAGCGTGTCATGTATTGATATAAATAAATGAGATTTTTGCTTTTGGGTATGTTATATTTTGAAACTTTAAATATATTATTCTATCTATATTTATACAATTAATTTATTTAAATCTTATTAAATTTTGAATTTTATTGGTAGTAAAATTATTTTTATATTAGATTTGTTTATTTAATTTATTTATGGATTGAACAAAATTAAAAAATTTTAATATGCAAACCAATTTGTAAAATAGCAGATTGGATATGCATTGAATCAAATACACATTTGAGCCATAAGCATATGAATTGGATTTTGATTGAATTTAACCAATCTAAAGTTTTGATTGGATTGAAAATTTATAATCAGTAAAATCATGGATCAAATATGAATTAATATCCAATTTGCAAAATTCGATCCACGAATACCCCTATAAAATTCAGATGATTGCTATATTTGTCACATATGGATCACAATTTATTGAACTAGAGGTCTGAGATTGTATACCTACTATTTCTTTTTTCTTTTTCCTCAAAAAGCCAAACAATGTATTCCCTAAAATGTCAGTAAAAAATAATGAATTAATTGGTTTGGCCAATTCATTTAATAGCAGCATTTTGGAATGGGGCTCCATTGCCAAGGTCTGAGTATTTGAGACATTAGCCTCCTAAAACTTCACAAAATAATGAGCTTCTTATATTCAAATGTACACATAAAACGTAAACAAATTAGCGTCTAAAACTAAAAGATAACAAATTCAAATTGTTGGCGCTTCACCGTACGTAAATTTTGGACAAGGGGCCCTTTCAATAATTTATATTGTTAATTTTTTACAGAAATGTCTTGTTTAGTTCACTAAAAAAATATTATATTAATTTCAAAACAACTTTTTGCATGGTTGAATTCCTGGGGTTCGAAAATCATGAAGTCGAAATATTACTTATCAACTAAATTTACCATGTGAGTCTTATATATGACTGAATCTTTTCTTTTACTTCAATTTAAATGGTCCTAGTTTCTTATAAAAATATATGGTTATGACCTTACTTTTCAATGGACCATAACTGGAGTACTGGATTGTCCGCTGGCTGATTAAATAAAACAAACTTAATGAAGACATCATTTGTTATAGGTTCATAAAATTCTTGCTTTCATTGGACCGATATATGATAATTATCACAATCATGTTATACCACTTTAAGGCAACACATAACGACTCCTACTTTTATGTTACCTATTTCTTCGCAATTGGTTAAGCAAATGAATCTGTTGTAAAAAGAATTTTTCAATTTTGTTACTCCTTTCATTTCCTTTTTCTTTTTTTTTTTTTTATTGTTTGCTCAACTACACAATATTTTCATCTTTCCTATGTAGAGAGTTAACGTTATCTTAATTCATTCTCGATCTTATTATGTAGGGGAGTAGTGGTTCTATTGCATGGCTTGAACGAACACAGGTTCGTTATTTGTGCAAGTGCATATTTTATATTAATTTGATTCTGTACGGCTCAATCTTTTATTAATGATGGTTTTCCGATTTATTTTCTACAAAAGCGGTCGGTATAATTATTTTGCCAAGCAGCTAAATGCTAATGGATTCACGGTTTTTGGTATGGATTGGATTGGTAAGTTTGAAGCTTGTTGGCACCCTTAACATTCTCAAATTTTTCTTTTCTGTCTACAATGAATACCTATTTTACAACTCCTTTTTTTTAAAATTTAATATGAATAAACAAATATAAAATTAGAGAAGATATACTTTTTTCTCATCACCTTTGAACATAAAAAATATTGTAAATTCTTTCCGGAAAGTTCTATGTATTATGCTTATGATGTATAATTTTGTAATTATTGCAATTTCTCTATTTTTTTTTAAAAGGAGATAACGACCCTTGAAGGAATCCTATTACTGAGATTAAAGGGAATAATTTAGGTTTATTAACTATCAGTCACATGTTATTCTAGTAAAAATGAGTAAATTTTCAATTGAATTGGGCCTGGTGCTGCTGTTGTAATGATATGAAAATTCATTGTTACTTCTCTTTCGCAGAGGATAATGAGTTGTCAGTCAATTTTAAAGGATGAAGATCATATTTCTGTAAGTTTGTGGAATAGTAAATATTCTAGGAGTGAGTAGAAACTCAGCAAAAACTTTTATTTTCTTTTTCTGCAGCACACAGGATAGGCTTACCTTTTAATAACATATATGGTACTCGTTCTATTCAATCCGTCCACACATATATATAGCTAACTTTCATCTACCGAAAAAAAATTGCATTTTTTAATATTCTATAGTCTAGATCTAAGACTACGCTCCTCCTCTTCAACGATGCATCTATATTTGGATGTTGCAGGGATTGAGTAAATCAATTGGCATCCCATTGGTGCGAAAAAGTAAAATCTGAACTTTTACTTCTAAAGTTGGCAAGGACATTAAGGGAGGAGGTTGCATTTGGAAGACGAGCTAAGCCTTGAGGAACTACGTTCATTTTATTTGTTTCACAGAGAAAAATTTTATGCTAGAAAGGCTCTTTTTTTTTTTTGAATTTTAATTTATTTATTTCTGATTGATGGATACCAGAAAAAATCAGTATATGAAAGATTTAGTCGATTTAGTTCTTTTCTTACCCAAAATTTTAGTGGATTCTAATAACATGCTTATGTAAATGTGCTTCTCACTTCGTCCTCGAGTGCATTTGTTTTAAAGTGACCTTGGTTATAAATTAAATCAAATACATTCGCAGATGTATAGTCTCATCTGTTGTTGGGTATGTAGTTTGTGCTTTTAGTTTCTTAAGATTTTGATTTTCTCATGATTGTCACGGGAAAGTGAAATGTTCCCCGTTTCCAAACATTGGACTTGATCTCATGTTGCATAAGCAGAACTTTTGCTGATCTTGTAATCTTGTTTACGGGCTGTTAATTTCTAGAGTTCTCCGTAAAACTTTTATTTAGTTAACATAAAAATTCAATTAATCTTCTGTCTTCGTTCTCTTTCGGATAATAATGAATCCTGATAATGTTCCCCGGAGTAACTTCTTTCGGGATACTACTATCTTTGGTTTTATTAATCTTTTACTATTATTATTGTTTTTGTCACTTGCTGACTAAGTGCTCTGAGTTTGAACCACTGGGTTATGTATCATCCTATTTTGTGATTCAAGGTTTCATCTAAATCATTTGTTCAGGCTCACATAAGCTTTTGTTTCTATTAGGACATGGTGGAAGTGATGGACTCCATGCATATGTTCATTCTCTTGATGCTGCTGTCAAGGATATGGTATGTCCAAAGATTCGAAAAAAGATGCTGATGATCATAAATAATAATTAATTCATTTAAAATAAATCTCAGATAAAATTAAATATTGATTTCTTTAATTTATATCCAGAAATTATTTGTTGAAAAGGTTTTAGCTGACAATCCTGGCCTTCCATGCTTTTGCTTTGGGCACTCGACGGGTGCAGCCATTGTACTTAAGGTTTTTGTTTCTTGCGATACTCTTAATGAGATGATGATTTTGTTGAGGAGGAAAGCTTATTAACTTGGGCTGTTAATAAATCGCAGGCGGTGCTTGATCCAAAGTTTGAGGCCAATGTTGCTGGTGTAGTGCTAACTTCACCAGCTGTTGGAGTTGAGCCATCCCATCCAATTTTTGTGGTATGTATACATACATACATACATACATATATATATATATATGATGAATCCAATTATTCAATGTGTTTATGTATAGTTATCTATTCTCGAGATAATGTTGTAATTTGCGTTGTGACGTTGTAGGTAATTGCTCCGATTGTGTCGTTTTTATTGCCAAGATACCAAATCAGTGCAGCAAATAAGAATGGAATTCCGGTGTCACGTGACCCAGAGGCACTAGTGGCTAAGTATACTGACCCACTTGTGTATACTGGATCCATCAGGGTGAGAACCGGTTATGAGATCCTTCGAATCACAACCTACTTGCAACAAAATCTCAACAGATTAAAAGTTCCTTTTCTACTTCTCCATGGCACTGCTGATACTGTAACCGATCCAGAAGCTTCTAAAAAGCTACACAAATATGCCTCTTCAGCTGATAAAACCATGAAATTGTACCAAGGATTCTTACATGATCTCCTTTTCGAACCAGAACGTGATGATATCGTGAAAGATATAATTGACTGGTTAAGTTGTAGGGTACATGGTTAGGCAGTCCAATGATCGATATATAGAATGATTTGACGATCTCAAATCCCACTGTCGATGGAAAAATTAAACAAGTGTGTCTGGATGAAATTCATAAGTCTTTGTTGAAAATTCTTGACTTCAATACTGTCAAGGTTAAAGAATTTCTTAAATACTTTTAAAGACTATATTTTTCTTGTTTATTGCAAACCCTTAACAGGGGTTTAATAAAAGAAGGAAAAGACACATCTAACAATGTTTGATAAAGGACCCGCAATGTTTGAAAAAAGCATTCACACCCTCAAATTTTATAATTTTACTATTATACCCTTTTAGCAATTTGTTGATTATGTAATTTGTCTATATATTGTTAATAAAATTAGGAAAATACCCTCATTACCCAATTCCTTCATTTAATTTTTTGTCAAATTTTTTCTGCAAACTAAATAAATTTAATCAATTACTTAAGAATATAAATAAATAAAACTAGTTATTAATACCATAAGAATAAAAATTGCTTGTAATTATTTAAGCATAATTATTTTTTTTAAATAACAATTCTCTACATATCAATCATTTAAACTTATATAATCAACAAAATAAAAAAAGTAATCATGCTTAAATAATCACAAGTAATTGTTATTCTTATGATATTAATAATTAATTTTATTTATTTTTATTTTTAAGTAATTGATTAAATTTATTTAATTGAAGAAAAAATTTGACAAAAATTTAAATAGAGGAATTGGGTAATGAAGATATTTTCTTAATTTTATTAATAATAACAATATATGGACAAATTACACAATCAACAAATTATTAGAAGGTTATAATGGTAATTGCATGTTAAAATCATAAGTTTTGGGGGTGTAGATGTCTTTTTTAAAACATTAGGGGGTTTTGTCACTTTATCAACATTGAAATGTCATGTCTTTCCCATAAAATTAGACTGAGCTTGGCGTATTTCATTTCATACTTTAGAATTAACTCCTAGCGGAATAATGAACAGTAGGTGGTTCTTAACTTCTTGCTTTAGTTCAGCTAAGACTTCTATTAAATTTTTTTTTTTTTTAGATTCATTCCCTCACTATAAATAAACTGAAATTTGGATGGATGATTTGAACATATACAAAACTACTCGATAAAGCCTAATTCAAAAAAAAAAAAAATGAAAATAATAAACTAATTATAGTCATGAGTGTTTAATGCATGATTTCAATGGAAAAAAAGTATTGTTTCACTTTAGTACTCTTTCAAGCCTAATACATAAGTGAATTTAAAAATAGATTGGTTATGGTCATGAGTGTTAATGAATGATTTGAACAAAAGCAAACATACTCTATAAAGCCTAGTACCCAAAAAAAAAAGAAAAATGAAAAGGTTTCATTAAGTATTTTTCCTAGGGATGGCAATGGAGCAGGTATGGATTGGATCTACACTATTTCAGATCCAGATCCATAATAAAAATTAAGATCCATAGCTGCTCCAGATTCGTCATGAATTTATATTTTTCGCTTTATATCTAGATCCGAAATAAAAAATAAAGATTTATATCTGTTCCAAATCCAAAAATAAAATTTAAAATCCAAATCTGCTTTAGATCCGTCATGAATTCTAAATTTAAAAAATAACAGATCAATATTTTTTTTAAAAAATAAATTTAAGACTAAAATGCATTGGTAACAATTAAATTATATATTTTGTGTAAAAAATCTAATAAGTATTGTAGCTTCTACTTTTACGCCAAAATAAACAAATAAGAAAGATAATAAAATATCGATCGAAAGAAATTGCAAGAATAAAATCATTATAATATTTTAATGTCTTCTTTATCATTTTGATATCTACGGCACACCATCATCATTCCTACATCATTAAATAATAATATATAAGTTAAAAATAATTTATTATATTTAATGCTTTATTATTTTTATTATGATCATATTTAACTAAATATATGATTAACATAATTATTTTATAGTTGATAGCCACCATGGATTAGTGATTATGCAAAATAAATAAGATTATGAGAAAATGATAGAAAAAGAAACTCAAGTGTATGGATTTTTCTAGCAATTAAATGACTAATCCAAACATTCAAATGAAGTGGAGAAGCGAGAGTAGACTAAAGAGAAAAAAAGAGACTAATTGCAGAGTGAAAAACTTAAAAATATTAGGGCGGGCTATCCTAATTTTATTTTACACTTGATAAATTTTTGTCTGATTATCATTTAAATACCTTTAAGTTTTAAGATTATTAAATACATGCTAATGGATAAACTTTATTATCATTCATAATTACATAATTGTTAAGATAAAATTACGTAAAATGGTGAGTGTATATGGATCTAGATCTAGATATTAAGATAAATCTGAACTTGCTCCAGATCTGCTTTAGATCCATGCATCGATATCCAAATCCAATCCAAATTCACTTTAATCTGACCCAAATCCGACCTAATTAGATTTGGATTACGTGGATCTTGGGTCAGATCCAATCCATTGCCATCCCTAATTTTTCCTTTTGTTCAAGTCATTCATTCAAGACTTATGAATATAATTGATGAGAACTAGGTTGCTAAAGCATCATAAGATTCATTGAGCATCCATGAATTGGTCGAATGACAAAAGACAAAAAGCAAGAAAATGAAGCATTAAATGAATTAATCAAGCATGTCTCACATACATTGTTCACGACAATGATTTGTATTAATTGAGTGTTCAAGATGGTCAATACTTTGTCAATGTGATTCAAACTTCAAAATCTCATTTGGAATGACTAGAATGAAGAACAAACAAGGCCTTATCAAATTAGGAAGAAAAATCAAGCATATTTTTTAGTTTCCTGAATTGTTTTGGTAAAAAAGATCTTTTATTTCTTTCTTACTTTAGATTATATTTAGCAATAAGGAAACCTTATTCTGTTTGTAAAAAGAATATACACCAAAAGAAACCCAATCAAGAATTTCGAAGCCCAGATCCAGGAGTTACGCGAGTGCTGTGCTGAAGTGCCAAACCAGTTTTGGGCATGAGAACAATACTTTATGGCGTTACCTTACAAAGACGGATGGACTATGCCACACCAGACAACCTTACATCCAAGCATGGCCTATGATGAAGATCTGTGCAGAGCAGAGATCCATGCCCTATTGGATCTAAAGCTGATCAGGCCCTCTAAGTCTCATTAGGCCAGTCTAGCATTCTTCTACAAAGATTTTTATTATTATAAAACTGGCTGCTTACAAGAGGGAATGAGAGAGTTAGAATACAAGATTACACTCCAAGACTCGATGCCTAGACACAAACTATGGGCTCTCTTTTATAGGTATAAGGGATCCACTATTACATACTGTTTACATTATTAATCCTTATCTAGCTTGTCAATGTACAGTATAGCGCAACTGTACCAAATAGCAACAAAACTAATCCAAGGACATTGTCGATCCCAGGAGTTGCCAAAACACATGAAACAGATCGAACAGACATCGTTACAAAAATTTTGTAACGATAAGCCAAACAAGTTCGGCTGTCACCATTCAGAAAAGGCGTGCTACTGCAAAACAGAAAAGAAAAGAAAAGGAAAGAAGCCATAGAAGCCATACAAAGGAAAGAAATATCGTTTTATCAAAAGGCGATCGAAGAAGAAGGGAACAGGTAGACACTTTATTTGCGGGAAAAAAGGACATTATGCCAGATAGTGCAAATCCAAGAAAAGGCTACCAACAAAGCTCCTCCAAATGATCTAGATATCAGACAGTGGGATTGTCTAGTTCTCAGGGACCAATGTTTTGCTCTCAATTGTGTGAGAGCTTTTCGCTTTGGTTCTCAAAGAACTTTTAGAACTTATGAAGATTTTTTCTTATCGCATTCTTTCTTGACTTATCACTTATAGTCTTTCTCTTCTTTCTTGAATGTGTCCATCAAACCTAGTCTTCTTATACCTTTGGTTCTTATCTTTTTATAGATAATGAGTCAAGGTCTTGATTTCATAATTGTTTTTTAATTTGAATTAGAATGATCCCTAACAAAGAAGCCTCATTGAGTGCAAAATCTCACTTATCTTTATAAACTTCACATTAATTGTTATCGGAGCTTAGGTCCTAAATCTTGTTTGATCTATTATAAATCTATTTAATTTCTTTAATTTCCACTACAACAAAAATGCCTTTTACCGAGGGAATAAATCCCTAGGCAATACACGATTTCCCTCGGTAATTACTATTTCCTTTGGTAATTACTATTTCCTAGGGAAATTTTCCATCGGAGTCTGTCGTGAAAACGGTTGTCGTTAAAAATGCAAAGGCCACAAGTCCTCGGGAAAATTATTTTTTGCCAAGGGAAAATGTCCCTCGGTAACACGAAAAAGATTCATCGGTATAATTTTTAGAACGATGAGATAAAAATATTTCCTAGGGAAGATATTATCAGTAATAGTTTATTGCCGACAAAAAATTTTGTAGGTAACCCTATTAGTCTGTCGTAAAATAGTATACCTACAAGTTTTAATTTGTCGATAATGAGAACAAAAGCTGTAGGTTATATGTGTACTAACGAGGGAATTTTTCCCTCGATAATAAAACTAAATGTGTAGATGCACTTGTTAGCTAGAAATGTTTTCCCTCAGTAATAAAATATTTCCAAGGGATTTTTGACGTTGATGAAAATACATTCTCGTCGAACCTAAATACCAACGAATTTTGTTGGTTGATCAGCCTCGACATTAAGTGATTGAAGATATACATTAATCCCTCGGAAATTATTGTTTTCCCTAGGAAATGTAATTTCATTATATTGATTAAATATTAAATGATTTTTAAAAGTAGATTATTTATTTCCTTTGTCATTCATTAAGCCAATCATACCTAAATTGGATAAGAATGTACCTAAATTTGATGGAAATCATAATAATATTAACACAATCATCTACAGTTTAGTCATTGTTCAACCTTATACAAAATGATGCATCTTCATCAGTTGTTTCCAGGATTAATGAACAAAAAGTTACATTGCATATTCTTACTTCTTCAACATTCCATCAAGGATTTGAATCGCCACTTGTAGTTTGTTCTTCATCTTCATCTTCTCCAATATTATCTTGCATAATTTTAAAACCACATTTATTACTCTACAATAATTAAAGAAAGAAAAAGACATTAGCATGATTCAATTATAGCCTTTTCAAATTTGGGATTTAAAAGTAATCTAAGACATCTATTTCATTTGGGAGTTGAAACCTAATTGTATTGAAACAAGGTCACGCATGTATTGAAACCACATCAAATGGACAAATTGAAAACAAAGACCAAATTGCAGCAAGACCACCCAGCTGATTGAAAGGGTGAAAGTGAAAGAGGGGGCTGTTAACTCTAATCAGTGCAAGTTTCTTATAAGCATTTTTGAACAGTGCCGTATATGTGAATAGTGATATTTTTCTTTTATGCTCCTCTTAAGATTTCGACTGTCCTGAGTTCAAATGTGACGTCCGTTTTGCTGTCTGATCACTCGTTCATTGTGAAATGATCGTGACGCCCCTAAAATACATAAAATACATAATTATAACAAAACACACATAATTAAATAATAAAAGACTTAAATAAATAAAAGTAGCAATGTTAATGAGACTTATTTTTTTGGTATGGCACAACTTTACTGAACAAAATAATTATTTATATATATTTTTTTCTCAAACATGAATAGGTGATGGAACTTGTAAAACATCGGGTAATACTCCAAATTGGAGTGGGTCAGGATGATAAGTAAAGAAAATATATATATATTTTTTAATAAAAGGCTCAAAAGGAGTAACTATGGATATTGCATAATAGGGATGACTTGAAAGGCTCAAATGGGTCAAAAATGGCCTTCTATCGTCTTTTAGAGTTCTAAATAATCTTTCATATCTACTAGTTAGGTAGACCTTCAGATGTAGCAACACATTTTTTTCGTTTTTTTTTTAGAGGGTTGACTTAAACGAAATCTAGAGATCATGGATAAAATAATAAACTGCTAAGCTGTATGAAGAAGAAGAATGGGCAAAAAGGGTTACTCTCCAAGAAAAATAATAGGCTCAAAAACTCACTTGGAATTTATTATGATATGTACATTCCTTCAAGCAACTCATATTTGTCTCCAACATCAACATGTAGAATAGCAAACATGGTGTAACATCACTCAAAACTAAAGATAATACAAATACTAAAATTCAAAAGTCATCATGTCATCTAATGTTAAAAGATCAAATTTTTTTTTTTAACTAAGAAGATGCGTTTCCAGAGTGACTACACTCCGTATTCAGCCATCTTCGACTCAAAAACTTGAAAATGTATATTTATAAAGGAGAAGTCAAAAAGAAAAAGTTAGAAAAAACACACTTAAAATAAGACAATTTTTTTTTTATTTTTTTTGTTTTTTTTTTGTTTTTTTTTTTAACTTTCAAACTAAGAAGATGCGTTTCTAGAATAACTACACTCTCTATTCAGCCATCTTCTACTTAAAAAGTTAGCCACGGTTAGTTCTACAACAAAAATTAGTAAAAACTTAACAAACATTCCATAATTGTCAACTATTCCCTCCCCCCAACCAGAATGAAACATTATCCTCAATGTTTGAAAGGAAAAAAGTAGAGTTTAGAAGACATCACCTGGGTAGTGCAACACAGAAGAAAATATTTACAAGCGGAGAGTTAAATCTAATTTATACTTCTTACTGCAGCTACTGTTACCATCATTATTTGAACACTCCAACACAACAGTCCTGGGATCTATCTCTGATTGATAAACTTGTAACAGATCAAGTAGCTCATTAGCAGTATGTGCACAAATAAAGACTTTTTTTACTGAGGAAGGAATGAAATAATTTTTTATTGCATGGTTAAGAAATGCGATAAAACCATCATAAAAATTATTGACATTTAACAAATCGATGAGTTTCTGGTGGATGTTCAGATGGGCCCAAGATGCTAATGTGATTAGTGCCTCTAGAGTTGTAAGATCTCCTGGAAGAAAAATAAAAGCATCGGCATGATTTAATATTTCAGTTATTCTTTCTTGCATACACAGGGCGACTAACTCTTCTCCAGGTTGATGAGTTAGACAAACAGCCCAAAGGTTTTAGGATTTTGGGATGATGCCAACACTTGGCTCCTCCGACATAAGCGACGAGACCATTTTAGATAACCTTCGGTCACCTCCTCCATACACCAAGTGTAGTTTTCTCTCTGCTATTCTTCGACCAAGATCTATGGCTACCTCAACGAACTCTTTATGTTTGCCATAATTAAACCCAGAGAGCACACAAATGTTTTTGAATTGTTTACTAGAGTACTGCCATTGGGATCTTTCAAAAAACAATTTGTGAGTGCACAACAAAAATCATATTTAAAAACCTTGGTGACAACGGGCCACAGCTATGTATGAGGCATTATGTTAGTGTCAATTAATGCGTAAGGTACATGGCTCGAGAGTAAAAAGAAAAGCGGAAAAAAAAAAAAACAATGATAAAAAAATTATTAAAGGCAATAATGCAAATGGTAAAACAACGATGAAGTAAAAGGATATCTATAGGTAATTGTGATTGTGGCTCACATCTTCCTCTCGGTTTTACGTCCGAGAATGGCACGCCTCTATGGGTCGAGGATAGGCTTCCCATCAAGTTTTCTTACAAACCGCAAACAGTCGTTTATAGTCGATTCAGAATCAGTGCACGTTCTTTCTTGAATAATGGCCATAACTGGAGAATCGCTCTTTGTACGTATCCACTGGGATGCGTTTCAAGAGACAAAAGGATATTATCCAACGACTCTTTATTCAAGCCACCCCTAATGAATTTAATCTTATCTTCCCTGTTATCAGACACCATTCCTAAAGAACATGATTTTTTATTACATATTGTTCTGGAACACTTATGACAAGCAACAGAAAGTCTTCGAGCTCGTCGTTTTCTCGCATAATTTCCTTTACCACAACCAGACATGTATGCAATAAATTTAGGAGGTAACTCACCTGCCAACCGTACTTTGGCCTCGATTAACCAAGGGATGTTAGCAGGTATGTCATTCCTCATAAGAAATTGCATGCGTTCGGACCGAGCTTTATAGATTAAAAGCAGGGCATTCTGAGGAAGCGAAGAGAATCGTTTGTGAAACTTTACTAAAATCTCGTCTCTATCCATGCCTTCGTCTCAGAATATCAGTTATTGTGGGAAACTGAAGTAACCGACTTGATTGTCACGGAGTACCGTTATTCGCCACTTAACCGGGGTGACAAACTTAATCACACAAAGCAAACTAAAACACACAAACAGAGAAACAAATTAAAACACACAAAACAAACTAAAATCGTCTTCTTATTGAATTTACCTCAAGCTCCCAACTGGGTGTTGTAGATACTTCTCTCAATATCTCTGAGTTGGCTTTCTAAATCATCAATATGAGCGATTAACTCTGGTGGTTGCAAAACCCAAATACGATGTGTTTTAAAAAATCGTATCTGCTTTCTGAGATGAGTTCGGATAGGTTGAAATGTTCTAAGCATGTACAAGAGGTACTGTCTCATGATTAAAATGATAAGAGAGAATTGTAATGGGTGAATAAGCACACTTACGCAAAAATAATTTCAATCAGCAAAAGAATAATAAAAAGAAAGAAAAGAAATAAATCAAATCAAATCACCGAAAAGAAAAGAAAAGCCTCAATTTAAACTTGGTGGGTCACTCAGATTTATTTCGCTATCCTCTCCATGTGGTTGGTACTCTAGATATGGCTTTAATCTTTGACCATTAACTTTAAAAGTGACGCCGTTCTTTGGATCCTTAATTTCAATTGCCCCATGTGGAAAAACAGTGTGAACAATAAATGGGCCAGACCATCGAGAACGTAACTTACCTGGGAATAGGTGCAAGTGAGAATTGAATAAAAGCACTTTCTGACCTGGAGTGAAAGAGTTTCTTATAATTTGCTTATCGTGAAAGACTTTCATTCGTTGCTTGAAAATCTTGGCATTTTCGTACGCGTCATTGCGAATTTCTTTAAGCTCTGCCAGCTGTAATCTTCTTTCTGAGCCAGCTTGCTGCATGTCAAAATTGAATTTCTTGATGGCTCAGTACGCACGATGCTCGAGTTCCACAGGTAGGTGGCATGCTT
Organism: Citropsis articulata; assembly: GCA_030449925.1. Lineage (NCBI taxonomy): Eukaryota > Viridiplantae > Streptophyta > Magnoliopsida > Sapindales > Rutaceae > Citropsis > Citropsis articulata. The sequence goes on along the minus strand of JASUUH010000211.1, from coordinate 16,423,915 downwards.
TTCCATACACTAGCCTGTAGGGTGACATCCCAATTGGAGTTTTGAAAGCTGTTCTATATGCCCATAATGCATCATCGAGCCTCAACGACCAATCTTTTCTGTCGAGCCTCACCGTCTTTTCTAAAATGTGCTTTATTTCTCGATTGGAGATCTCAACTTGACCACTGATTTGTAGATGATATGGGGTCGCCACTTTATAAGTGATGGAGTACTTTGTCAAAAGTGTTTTGAATGATTTATTGCAAAAGTGGGCACCACCATCACTGATTATTGCTCGAGGAAATCCAAAGCGTGAAACAATATTGCTTTTCAAAAATCCTATCACCACTTTGTGATCGTTGGTACTACATGGAATTGTCTCTACCCATTTCGAAACATAGTCAACATCAACCAGTATGTATTGATGGCCAAAAGATGGGGGAAAAGGTCCTATGAAATCTATACCCCATACATAAAAAATTTCAACCACTAAAATTGGGTTTAGTGGCATCATATTCCTTCGTGTTATGCTCCCCATTTGTAACGACAAAAAAAAAAAAAATTCCATTATGGAATTTGGGCTTTTACTAGGAATTATGGAGGCCTTTTAACCCTTGTTAGAAAAGGGTATTAAGTTTTTAATAAAGGTTAATTATAAGTTAGTTTTTGCAAAAAGGGCTATTTCTCCAAAATCCCATTCCCTATAAATTCATCTTTTATTCCCTTTTTTATAACCCTAAAAAAAGAAAACTTATGATATTCTTATTCCCTCTCTTCTCTACCGTTCATAATTTTTTCTTCACTCAAATCCTAGGATTCAATCAAAGCAAACGGTATGTATACCCTCCTTATTCCCTTCAAGAATTGTTTAAATCATTCTATGTAAGGTTTATGTTGACATGATTTGAGATTTTTTTTAGATCTTGATGCATGATATAGGATGTGTTTGGGTCTTATTTAGGGTTTTGATTAATTAGGAGTTTGGTTAATCAACCCTTGGCATAATAAGCATGTAGGATGATTCTGGACAGCATGATATCTTGATTTTTAGACTGATATTTTGTGAACGAATTTTTCTTAGAAATTTATATTCTGGAAAATAGACATATAGAACCTCCTTAATAAATTTTATTTCATCAAATTTGATTTCGTTTTCAATTTAATATGTATTTTCGAATTAGAAACCACTGCACTGGAAAACTGCGATTCCAGCAGTGCGATCCAGTTTACAGAATTATTTTCACAACGCAATGAACTCAGAAAATTATGCAAATTTATACAGATGTTAAGATACGTGTCTATTATCTCCTGTTTTAATTTCATAAGTTTCTGATAAGTATTTCATTTTATAAAATTCTCAGAACCTGTTCTGTTCGGTTAAGGTTATGAGAAAACAGTTTTGGAATTGTTGAGAAATAAATAGTTTTAAAAATGTTTTTGATCTCGGATCCTCTTCAAAATTTTATATGAGGTACCCATGGATGTCCAGAATAGCTTTGTAGAATATTATGTCATCCAAGTTTTAGATTAAGAGTTAAAAATTCTAAGATCAGACCTGTACGGGAATGAATTAGAAAGGCAGATTCTTAGAGTGAGTTATTAATAGTTATGTTTTGTATTTGTTAAGGTGTTGAAGGCTCTTAGGGACTTAGAGGTGTGTAGTTCAAGATTTTTTTTATCGAGGTAAGTAACTTCATTCCTAATGTACTGGATACGTATGATTATTCTGATATTATTATAAGTATAAATGTTTTTGTAGTATTTAGAAAATTAAATGATTTTTATAACAAAATCAATTTATGAAAATGTTTTCAAATTTGAATTCTTTTAACAAAATATTTTATAAATGTTTTTTTTCAATATGTAAAATATTTAATGACATTACTACCTTTTATGATATATCTGTAAAGTAGTTTGCAAGCCTAAATTATTTTTATGAACTTTTCTGAATCTGATACGAATGTTTGGTATTCATGTGTGATTTCAGTTATTGATGATTATGAGATTCTTAATGTTTTGGCTCCTTGTCCATAGTTATTCTGATTTTGATTCTGATCGTAATATACAATATATCTGTCTAGACCAGTACTGGGTATATGTTCTGAATGTGCACACAATATTCGATTCGATTACATGCGGTCACCGGGACTATAGGTGACACTATGTGACATGAGCTAACCTTTCACTTTCTGTACATGTGAATATGATTTACCTTAATAAGTAACTCTGTTTTTGATATTATAAATTCTTATGGATTTACGTTATCTAATTGAAATGCGTTATTTCATCATGGAATATAGTTTTATGAAATTTATGGATTTATGAAATATGTTTTGCTCAAAGAAGGCTTGCAATATATTTTGGGTATCGATAGGCCTAGTGTGTTAGGAATGGTTTTACTTACCGAGTTGACGGCTCACCCCTCGTCATTACTTTTTGCAGATTAAGTTCCTTTGAGAGGTATGCCTAGCCCTGGTGTTAGGGATTTTCGTTTCTGTTCGCCATTCGAATAAGAAGAAGAATAGACTCATGTTTCTTTTCAGTTTATTTCGATCATGAACTTGTAATTTGGGTTTTGAAACTTTGTTGTTTTTTTTATATTTCTAGAGAGATTTTTCTAGTGTTGGATGTATGAACTGGTGGATTATTCTTATAAGAATTTGAGGTATATCAGTTTGGTATTTATGAGTAGAGATTACGATTCGTGAGTAACCTCCTTCTTTCACGTGCTCTGCATGTGTTAGATTTGGGGTGTTACACCATTCGTTGACACCTATCACATGAAGAACAAAAGGTGTAAGCATCTCGAAATATAGTTGGCCAATAGAAACTACATTGTAAAATTTTAGTAGCTGTTTTCTTAGCACTGAAGTGGCCTCCACAAGCTTGTTCATGGCAGAATGAAAGAATGTTTTGAAATTCATTCTCTGGGACACATCGTTGAACAATTTGATCTGCAATACTTGAATAAATAAGGATCATCTCAAAATAAATTCTTTATTTACGCAAGAATTTGGCCTTGTCTCTTAGTCGATGCTCTGGAAGTTGACCTGTAACAAGAGAATTAACAATATCAGCATATCATGGTACTACTTCCACACTCATTAATTGCTCATCTGGAAATGACTCATTCAAGGGTAATGGTTCTATAGTTATGTCAAAATGGAGACGAGAAAGATGGTCATACATTTTACTGTTCTTATCATTGAATTCTAAGTCAAATTCCTGCAAAAGTAACACCCAACGAATTAGTCTAGCTTTTGCATATTTCTTTGTGAGAAGATATTTAAGAGCATCATGATCTGTGAATATAATTATTTTACAACCAATGAGATAAGATCGAAATTTCTCTAATCTGAAACACTACTAGCATTTCTTTTCGGTGGTTGAATAATTCAACTGCATCATTCAATGTCATACTAGCATAGTAAATCACATGGGAACTCGATCAACTCTTTGTCCTAATCTGCTCCTCTGCATGTCGGATGCATCGCATAAGCTCAAAAGGTAAGTTCCAATTTGGGGGTTGAATGATGGGTGATGATGTCAACAACTGCTTTAATTTTTCAAATGCCACAAGACATGAATTATCAAAGACAAAAGGTACATCCTTAGCAAGTAGATTGCATAAGAGTCTAGAAACTTTGCTAAAATCTTTAATGAAACGTCTATAAAAACCAGCATGCCCAAGGAAAGATCTTACTTCTCTGACTATTTTAGGTGAAAGAAGATTGGAAATGAGATCCACCTTGGCTTTATCAACCTCAATACCTTTGCTTGAAATGATGTGACCGAGAACAATACCTTGTTTTACCATAAAATGGCATTTCTCCCAATTCAAGCCTAAATTCTTCTCAATACATCTCTGCAGAACTAGTGTTAGATGATCTAAACATTGATCAAATGAATCACCAAAAACAGAAAAGTCATCTATAAAGACCTCAAGGAATCGTTCAACCATATTAGAAAAAATGCTCAACATGCATCGTTGAAATGTAGCAAGTGCATTACATAATCCAAATAGCATTCTCCTATATGCAAAAGTACTAAAAGGACAAGTGAATGTGGTCTTCTCTTGATCTTTTGGTGCTATGGGAATCTGATTATATCCGAGTAGCCATCTAGAAAGCAATAAAATTCGTGACCTGCTAATCTATCAAGAATTTGATCGATAAATGGTAAAAGAAAATTGTCTTTACGTGTGACAGAATTCAACTTCGTATAATCAATGCATACACGCCATCCTGTAGTTACTCTAGTGGGCATTAATTCATTATTAGCATTGGTAACTACTGACTCTTGACTTTTTGGGGACAACTTGTACAGGACTGACCCATGAACTATCAGAAATGGGGTAAATGATACCTGCATCTAATAGCTTAAGGACTTCAGTGCGAACAACCTCTTTCATGTTAGGATTTAATCGACGTTGTATTTCTCTAGTAGGTCTAGCATTTTCATTAAGGCGAATGTAATGCATACAGTCTGCTGGGTTTATACCTTTTATGTCTGCTATGGTCCATCCTAATGCTCCTTTGTGTTCTTTTAAAACTTCCAACAACCTACCTTTTTGTTCGTCATTAAGGGAGGAAGAGATGATTACTGGCAAAGTACTTTCTTCTCCCAGGAATGCGTATTCCAAAGTGTTGGGTAATTGTTTGAGCTCAAGTTTTGGTGGTGATTCAGATGATGGGCTGACTTTTTTTTTTCTGATGGCACTAGTTGTTCAACTCTTGACTTCCATTTATTTGTGTCCATGGATGGTGCTGAGTCAAGTAGTGCATTGACTTCTTTAATTGATCTGTCAATATCAAAATCCAAACCAAAGTGAGTTAAACATGTTTGTAAAGGGTCATCACTAAGATTTGAAAAAAAATTATTATTAACTAATGTTTCTATTAAATCCACATCAATAATTTCATCATTTGCATTGTGAGGTTGTTTGGCAATGTTGAAGATGTTGAGTTCCATGGTCATATTGCCAAAGGACAACTGCATATTTCCAATTTTTCATTGAATGTGAGCATCGGCAGTTGTCAAGAAAGGTCAGCCCAAAAAAATGGGAATGTGCTTCTTTGAATCCTGCACTGGTTGAGTGTCAATTACAATGAAATCAACAGGAAAATAAAACTTGTGTACCTGAATAAGCACGTCCTCTACAATACCACGAGGTATTTTCGTGGATCGATCTGCAAGCAAGTACCAGTTCGCCCAGTACAAGTTTCACAAATACAGAGTAAGGCAACAGATTTACACTAGCTCCTAAATCCAACAAAGCATTCTCAATTGTGTGGTTCCCTATGCTACATGAGATAGTGGGGGAGCCTGGATCTTTGTATTTGTAGGTATTTTACGTTGAGTATAGAATCAACATTTTCTCGTTAAAAAGGCCTTTTTCCTCAATACATGAATATTTCTCTTTTAAAGGCAAAGATCTTTAAGAAACTTGGCATAAGATGACACTTATTTTATCGCATCAAGAAAGTGGATGTTAACACCACTTTCAAGATTTCAAAATCTCACCTAGGATTTTCCTTTCTTCCCTTTAGCTAACCTCCGAGGAAACGGAGCTTAGGAACGATTCTCGTGAGTTGGTTTCTCTTTCCTCTCGATGATGAGTTCTCAAGATTCATGTACAACTGAAAGTTGATTTCGCCGCATCTCCACTTTATTGTCAACTTCTTTTCCTTTCGTAAGGTCATGACGGCTTTGACCTCTCCATGTGCGGTGAACCGGTACTTGCTTCATGCACCGCTTTAGGTTGTGCAATCGTTGACTTGGGAATTTGCCTTTCAACAATCATTGCTAAGGTTTGAATCAAGAAGAAGTTGTCCCACCATTTTCTCGAGGCTTGAAACCGATTCATGAGTTGAAGCCCGCCTCATCTCATTTCGCAATTCATCAACGATGCGGTTCTGCTGCTCTATCTTGGAGTTAGTAAGATTCTTGACATTTTGGAATGTATCCTCCCATGGTTTGGGTTGAGAGTAGTTTGGGTTTTGATTGTATGGTCTAAATAGTGGCTGAGAGGCTTGAGAAATTTGAGGAATTGGTGGAATTGGTTGGGTTGGTGGAGGTGGAGCTGATGGTCCATTTTGTTGGAATCTTGAGACCATGAAAAATTGGGGTGGTCTCTTGATCCAGGTTATATGTGTTGGAGTATGGGTTGTAGTTCGATGGTTTTCTCATGACACCTATGGTATTGGCTTGATCTGAATATGAGTCATGGTCATATGGTTTTGTTGTTTGAGCAGTCGTCAATGATGCTATTTGTCGAGAAAGACCTTCGATTATTGCTTTGACTTCCTTAATTTCTGAGCTTGACTTACCAATGTGAACCGCATTTACTCCTTTAATTCTCCTGGTATTCCTGATTGATCGACTCCGTTGTTGAGAATTATCTGATTGGCTCTGGAAGACTTCCCAAATCTCTAAAGCACTTTTTGACATTAGCTCTCCTCCACTGGTCGCCATTAGCCATTTTTACACATGTGGCAATAATCCCTCCAAAAAGTATTGGCATTGGTGCCATTTCTCATACCCATGATGTGGACACTTCAAGAGTAGCCCATTGAATCGCTCCCATGCTTCGAAAAATTGCTCGTCGTCTCTTTGGGTAAATTCTGAAATTTCCCTGCGAATAGCATTGGTTTTATGAACTGGGAAATATTTATTTAAAAATTTTGTTACCATTTGTTCCCATGATGTAATGCTATTAGCAGGCAATGTATTGAACCATGAACGAGCTCTATCCTTTAAAGAAAATGGGAATAATCTAAGTTTAACATCATCATCTGAAAAATTCTCGTATTTAAAAGTTTGACAAATAGCATGAAAATCATTCAGATGATTATATGGGTCCTCATTTTCTAGGCCATAGAATGTGGGGAGACAATTTAGCACACTAGGTTTTAATTCAAAACTCCTAGCAGCTACATTTGGGTACCGTATACATGATGTGCTCAAATTAGCTAAAGGACTGAAATAATCCTTAAATGGCCTCTCCTGTGGTTCTGGTTGTTGATTTTGCAAATCCATTTCAATTTTATTTTTAAATACAACGTGTTTGTGTGTGCGAAGTGTTTTTTCTAATTCAAGGTCTAAAGGCTCAAGATTAGGTAATAATGACCTTCGACCATGCATGCAAAGAATAAAATAAATAAAAGCAAAACATATGAAAATAAAGAAGAGGGAGAAATTACAATAGTAATCTTATCATGTTGTTACAATCTTATTATGAAAACACACTTAATTGCTATAAGAAAAAGAAATTACGTGAAACAAATATTAACTAAATTAAAATAAATTACAAAGAAAGATAACAAGATAAACAAAATTAAATTATAAAGAAAAATGATAGGAAAATTAAATTACACAAATTTAAAGAGAGAAAAAAGAAATGAAATTCTAACCTTAATTTCTTTTTTTTTTGGTTTAAATGAGAAAAGGAGAAAAAAAATTACAAGAAAACAACTAAAAAAAATAAATATTTAAAAAAAACTAATTCTATGAATTAAAATACTTACCTCCCTAGCAACGACGCCAAAAACTTGTGCACATTTTTTTGAACTCGCAAGCGCACGAATCTATTGTAGAATAGATTAATGGTGACGAGTGTCGATCCCACGAGGAGGTTGATTTTTATTATGTGCAGAATTAATTTTCTTAAGTGGGTGGTTGGATTTGTGGTGGAAGTGACCTAGAAATTAAATTAAATTGGTAGTAACAAACTGAAACGAAATCTATTGAAATAAAGCACTTGGGTATCTAGATCTGCATCAACATGCTCCATGGGCCAAATATTCTTTATTAACACAAATTAAATCATGAGGGAGGTTTCCACACCTCATGAACCACGCTCAAATAAATATGGTGCTAAGGCATTATCGTGCCAAATAATAATAATCTTGTACTAGGGTGCCGGTTTAACCAGGGTGGTATCTAGACAAGATTATTACTATTTGTTGACAAAAAGTCAAAACATCCACAAATATTAGAGGGGAAGAGAAAATAAATTTACCAAATTAAGCCCATAGAACATGTTGAGACTTCACCTTCAAACCAAGCTTAAAAAAAAATTAGCTACTCATTTTTTAACTAGGGGTAAAATGGAAATTTATTAAAATACGTAGAAAATATAAGATAGAGAAGGAATTACGGAAAACTAAGCTCAAAAATGGATTCAGGGGTATCAAATTAGGGGGGGAGAGCCCCATTTTTATAGATACATTGAGTGAATCGTGATCATCGGATGAAAAACAGTTCGGACGCTCAGGATTGTGCCACGTCATTAGTCAACAGTGAACAGTACGCGGTTCGAACAGTACACGGTTTGACCACGATTTGCACAGTAATACTATTTACACAGTAGCGCGATTTGAATAGTCAATAATCCCATGTATGTGCGTGTACTGTACACACGATTTTTGGTCCACTGAAATACTGCCACGTCACCGATCAACAGTACATAAGATTTTTAGCCCAATAAGATCGTGACACATCATCGGTCAATGCCACATCATCGGTCAACGCCATGTCATCGGACCGTATGTATGAACAGTGTCATGAACAGTATCATGAATAGTACCGTACGTATGAACAATGATATTTTTCTTTTATGCTCCTCCTAAGATTTTCGACCATCCTGAGTTTAAATGTGACGTCCGTTTTGCTGTCTGATCACGCGTTCATTGTGAAATGATCGTGACGCCCCGAAAATATATAAAATAGATAATTATAACAAAACACACATAATTAAATAACAAAAGACTTAAATAAATAAAAGTAGCAATGTTAGTGAGGCTTGAAGTGTAAAATGACGATTTTCTCCTTTATAAATATATACTTTCTAACACTCAACATTGCACTGAAAACTCATACTTGGAGAACCAGGTTTTAAGGCAAAGAAGATGTTTGTCTTGTAGTATCATGTTCTTAAATTGCATGATTTTTGAGAAAGATGAGTTGTCCAATCTGACAATAAAATTGTGACAGATGAGGTGGAATTCAAATTTTTGGATGCCATATTTGGCTGCCAAGATCTCTTTGTAAATTACATGGTAGTGTTTTTCGGCGTCTTTGAATTGTCCACTGGTATGAGCACAGTAAGATTCTTTTCCATGAATACTTTCCAAGAGTACTGCTCCCCAGTACTTATCACTGGCATCTGTTTGAAGGATACGTTGTCCAATGGTAGGAATTTTCAGCGGTAGTGGATGCTGAGTTAGTTCTTTGAGCTTTTGGACAGTTGTTGTTTCTTCAGCATTCTTGAAAGCTGAGAAGTGTGGACTGCAATGTGAGGAAAAAAGTCTCTAAGATAATTGACAATCCTGAGAAACTGTTGAATTTGCTTTCTGGAAAGGTTTTGATTTAGGAAGTAGATTAGTTCTTGAGCAACCCTGGATGGTAGTGACCATTTTTAATTATCATCCCCTGAAATTCAATAGATTCTTGTCCCATTTTGCTTTTCTTTTCAGACAGCATGATTCCGTGAGACTCAATGATTTGAAGAAATTGGGTGAGGAGTTGGTGATGTGTCTTGTGATCTTTGGTGAATAGAAGAACATCATCTATGTAGATAAGGGAATTTTGAAGGATGGGTTCAAAAATTTTCACCATAGCTTTCTGAAAGAGTGATGGTGCTACTTTCAAACTGAATGGCATGACTGTTTATTGGTAATGAACATTAGGAATGCAGAAAGCTGTTTTTGGTTTGTCATCAGGATGAATGCTAATTTTCCAGAATCCTGATTCAAGGTCAAATTTAGAAAAAACCTTGGCATCACGTAAATGGACAAAGAGGAAAGAGGGAATAAATCTTTGGCAAAGGAAATTTTTCATCTTTGAGAAAACAATTCAGGGGCTGATAGTCAATGGCTAGTCTTTTCTTTCCCCGAACTATTTCTGACCTTTTTTCTACATAAAAGGCTTGACAGGCCCAATCTGAGTTAGTAGGCTCAATAAGGCCTTGCTCAATGAGCTACTGGCATTCAGTTTGGACTAATTTAAGATCAGAGGGTGTCATACCCGCGTGTGTGGCCTTAGTAGGATTAATGTCTTCATTAAATTTGAATGGTAACTTAACAAAGAACTGATGATTTTTCTACAAAGGAGAACGATGGAAAAACTGTCGGTGATTTTCAGGGCAAAAAGGAAGGAATTTGGATTTGAGGGTTTCATAAAGAGGAGGTGCATTAGATATCAAATTAACCTTAAGGTTTCAGTATAAGGTAAAAACCTTTGTTTATACCGAATACCCGTTGAAGATATATTCAATTTTTTGATGAACTGAAGGACATCAAAACTCGAGAGTAAATCCTTATCAGGAAGGGAGGAACCAGCTATTTTAATCCAGAGAATACAATCTGGGAAAAACTGGATGCCTATGGGTTTTTTTGGTAATCAACTTAGTTTGAAACAATTCCCCATTAGTTGCTTTGAAATATTCATTATGGTGTCCCCAGAATTCTAGTGGTAAAATAGATGGGTTTAACATACTCTTTTGTGCCCAGTATTCATGAAACCAATGACAGGTATGGCGTTGGCAAATTTTGAGGAAAGAAGATTGATTTTTATGGATGGAAGAGGAGGAGGGTTTTTGACAAGGTTAACTTGTTGAATGGTGTGGATAGCAGGGATACTTTCAGAATCAGAACTATCACTTTGTTCAGCCAGGATGAAAACTGTATCATCATCATAGCATTTCTGTTATGAAAATATGGATTCAACATCCTCGTCATCTGACAGAGGAGATACTCGGTGATGATACTCAAGTAATCTGGCTGATTTAGCTGGATTGTTGGGGCAGGATTTTGCAAAGTGGCCATTTTTCTTGCAAATAAAACACCGGGCATCTTTTTTGCTTTTGGTTCCTGGACTAGATGATTTTCTTCGAAAAAACCTGTATGGTTTTTGGGTTTTGAGGAACGATGTTTGAAAGGGTTTCTTGGATGGGAGTAATTCTGGAAATGAGACTTCTTTTTAGTAGGGCAATGGCAAGTTTTTTCATCTTTGCATTTGATGGTAAGGTGAGGTTTCTTGCAGGCCCTTCTAAAAGGCTCTTTGTTTTCCATGAGGTCTTTGAAAAACTCTTTTTGTTTGCAAAGTTTTTCCAAATAAGAGACTACCAGTTGGTAGATTTTCCGTAAGGAAAGATTGGCTACATCCAGTTGGTGAAGATGAAACTGTCTTTGTAGTTTTGGTAAAATTTCTTTAGGAAGTGATGCCATAAAGACATGTTTCAGAGAAGGGTCATTGAACCAATTGAGTTTGTAATATAGGGCTGTCATTCTCTTGTAATGGAAGTTAAGATCTTTGACTTTTAATGAACAGCACTTCATCTGGTGAAATTCTCTTCTAGCAGATTCTTGTGCCACAGTTGGCTCTCCTAGAAATTGCTTATATATAAGTCCTAAGACTTGAGGAATCTTGACTTGGTACAGTTGCAGCTATCTGTATTGTCCAAGGTTTTCAAACCAATCTCAAACAGATCCTGTGAATCAAGAGCTGAATTCTCGAAGGACAGATTGTGAGGTAGCTCCAGTTCTGAGTATTTGAACATCAATCCAGACGGGGAATTCCTAAAATCTTTGGAACCATTTGACTTTAGGAATATCATCAAAAGTAAACCATGGTCCATTGGATGTTTTGGGAATTGGTTCTGGTTGAGCAGGTGGTGCTTGATCTGATTCAGCTTCTTCAACTATAGGTGGTTCAGATGAAGAAGGATCATTTGAGCCACGGTCAACCATAAGCATCAGAATGTCAACAAGATTTTCTTCAATCTGCTGTGATTATGATTCAACCGATTCTATTAGAGAATGATCCATCATACGGGATTCGGCTCGAGTCAACGAGGATACACCAAGCTTCAAAGAATAAAGCCATGAACCATTCAAGAGAGTCGATGCATGGGTCCTTTGTCTTTTGTTGTCTTGGATGGTTCCTGAGTTGATCGAGGCGGTGGTCGACGGTTCTCACTGCAATGGTATGTGTTTCGGTTTTGAGTAGACTGGGTAGTTGGTTTGGAAGATTATTTTGGTTTTGGAGTAGGCTGTGATCTAGAAAGATGGGATAACTCAAAGAACTTTGAATAGTCCATGGGTTTCCCATAGGTGGAAGGACTATAAAAAGGTTGGTATGTACTGAAAGTTGGAGTGTAAATTGGTAAGGTCTGAGTTTTGGCAAATAAGAATGGTGTTTGTTTCTCAGCATCAATCCTTGCTAGTTCTGCTTTAAGCTACCTGATTTCTGCTTCTTTTTTATTAAATTCTGGTCCCCAGTATCTATTTTGAATCATGTCATGAAGCTCTGTGTCCAGACGAGAGATTTGTTCATGAAGATTGAGATACAACTGTTCTAACTGAGCTGTAATCTTGTCAACCTTTTTGTCAGTACTCTGGACTTGTGTTGCTACTGTGTGGAGCCTGGTATTAAGGGATTCTAGGACTGAATTCTGAGCCCTAGCATTAATCAAATAATCAAAATAAACACAGTTGAGAAGCCAAAATTCATTTTCTCTTCCACTTTTTTCATTTGCTCTTTCACATTTCTAGGCTCACTTAATTCTTCTTCCATTTTCTCTACATTAGCTCCAATTCTCTCCTTGGTATCACATGAATGTCCTTATGACTTCTGTCATCTAAAGAATGATAAACATCATTTGGTTTCATACCTATATCCATTTGAAAACAAAATTTGGTGTCAAAACAAAAATGTACAAATGGAGTCTGAACAAATTAAGTACCAACCTAATATTACTAACTTAAAATTACATTTTTTTTTTGTAAGAAAAGTGTCAATTTCAATTATAATAATACCTCCCCAGCCCACAGCTCGACATTTCTTAGGTGGTCCCATTACTTGACGATAAATAGCCAAGCTGGACTTTTCAGATAATAATGTATTTTTGATACATAAAATTAAAAAAGACAAAAATAAATTACAAGTGAACAAAGTATGTACATGCAATTCCTTTGCATGGTCACTTGCCCAGTTACCATTGCTTTTGACATGAAACTTTTTTAAGCATTCAATTGGATCAGGTTCAACTCCTGATTCATCTAACTGAAATTAAATAAAAAAATTAAGGTATAAAACAGACACCAGCTCATACACACATACATATACATTTTTATAGTCTTTAAATATTGAAAACTTATAAAAAACTTTACCAAATCTTTTCTACACTTAGCCATAGGAATTGAAACTGTTGTATGAGCAGTGCACTTTAATAATCGATTACCCTTGTTTAACATACTTTTTTTCTGCATGTTATTCAATAACAAAACCATTAGGATATATCTTATATGATAGTTAAAACTAAAAAGAACAAAACTTCCATATAATACCTTCAAGTCTCATTCATCCACACAGTAGGTGGTACACAATCTGGATTATGAGCGTAGCGCTCTCCAGGTGATTTATACTTTTTAAAAATACCATTTCTCAACTCTGACATCCAATCTGGATAGCAAGATTTTACACATTTTCGGATAGCTTCTTTAAGTTCTTCCTCAGTACATGTATAAGTAAATCCCATATTCTTAAAATTTCCAAAGAATCTATCAAATGCTTCTTGTGGATATTCAGAAAATGTTATCCAAGGTCCTGAGATACACTCATGGAAAATAACAGAAATTTCTCGAACGGCTTTCGTAGTTATGATCCTAACACATTAAATGTTATACTTATTTGTTAACTATGCATAAAAATAGACTAAAGTTTGCTTATAAATCTAATAACAGCATATGAACATGTAAATATATATTTTAAGTAGAATAACCTGCCAAAGATATATTTCCACTTCTATATTTTTGCCTTTAGATACACCTTTAGCTTTCCCACGACCTTTCCTTTTATTTCTAACTTAAAATAATACAAAATAAAAATACTAGTTGTTTAGAAATAGTCAATTAGCTTATTTTCATTATATGACAATCTTTTCAATTCATTTAAATAATTACTTACAGACCATTTTTAAGATTCCATGCTAGAAATACAAGCTTCACCATTTTGCTGTTGCGCCTCACTATTTTGATGTTGTGCGGGAAGCAAAATATCCGATGCCATGTTGTCAGCTTGAGAAGTTCTTACATCATCATTATTGTTATTGTTGATCATATACTGATCTAAAGTGTTGGCAGCATTCACTAATCCATTACTTTTCTTGCCCATAATTGCCAAGTATATGTATTTTCAAAATATAAGTCATTACCAACAAGAACAATAATAGACAATAACATTCACATGAAAAAAAGAAAAAAAGAGAAGTGACTAATAACTAGCTCCAAGCAAAAGAAATAAAACAATCAACAATAATAATTATAATGAACAGCAGCTAATATCTGAACTTTATTTTAACTTACTTATCTATAATGGACAAAAAATAAAAAAAATTAATTTATTCCACAGCCATTGGAATCTCTTCTTCCTGATATGGTTCTCCTTCATTATTAGGCATCTCATTAAGGTTACAAGGCTTTGTCTTAATTACAGTACTCCATGTAGAATCTTTTATCCCTCTCACATAGTAAGCTTGTTGTGCTTGGGATGCTAACACAAATGGCTCTTGATTGCTCAGCTTTTTCTTGACATGTTAAGAATAATTTTACCATGACGATCTCTCTTAAATCCAATTCCTTGTCGAACTATATCAAACCAGTCACAATTAAATAATACAAATTTATTTCCTTCATTGTAATAAAGTTCAACAATTTCTTTCAACACTCCATAATAGGGCATTGCAACACTTTAATCATCACTTCTCTCAACAACTCCATAGTTTTGGGATTTTCTTGTTTCATCACGTTGTATTGTGTGAAACTAAAATCCATTTATATTGTACCCCGAACAAAATGTTGCTCTTTTTCGAGGACCTTGAGCTAAAGAAAGCATGTGCTTATTGGCTTGCCCTTCATTATAAAGTTCTAAGATCTACAAATAGAATGACATAATAACATGTCACAATTACAAGTTATGCTGAAAGTCACAAGTCTTTCAATTATTATGTAAAAAAATAGTCTTTACTTTCTCTTTAAACCAACTAATAAATTCTTGTCTATGTACCTCTTCTACATTTCTAACACCTGAATGCAATAACATATTTTTGTGTTCCCTGTAAGTATATAAACTTTTTTAAGTAAACTAGAAAACATTTTATAATGACATTAATATTAATATTAGCCTAAGACTTCATCTTACTCAATAAACGGGAGACATCCATCATAATTTTGAATCACATAAAGTGTTGCAGCATTATGAAGAGCATAACTCAATTCTCTCACATGTAAGTTCCCATATGATCGCTCTGGTGTAGAAAAAATGGATAATGTATCTGTAGAGAGCTGACCTCCATTATAATTTCTCTCTTGTCTATTAAATTTAGTTTCCACACCGTGAAGGTAGCGAGAGCAAAAGGTTAAGCACTCATTAGCCAAGTAACCTTCTGCAATAGAACCTTCAGGATGTAAAAACCTAGAAATGTTTAAATTATATTCTAAGCTTATTTTATTAATGTAAAATCAATAAAAAAAAAAAAATTGGACATTACCTTTCTATTGGGTACATCCACCTATATTGTATTGGACCAGCAACCTTTGTTTCCCAAGCCAAGTGAACCGATAAATGTATCATTATATCGAAAAAGGCTGGAGGGAAAATCCTTTCTAACTTGCAAAGAGTCACAGCAATTTGACTTTCAAGTCGATCTAACTCATCTTCTTTCAATACTTCAGCACAAAACTCTCTAAAAAAATTACTTAGCTCAATTAATGCATCACACACATGCTTAGGCAAAATATCACAAACTAGTAATGGTAAAAGCCTTTCTAAAAATACATGACAGCCATGTGTCTTCATGTTGGAAATTTTGCCATCCTCCACATTAACACATTGTGACAAATTAGCAGAATAGCCATCCGAGACTTTTATATCAGACAACCACTGCATGACACTTTTCTTCTCATCAGCTGTCAAAGTATAACAAGCAGGGGGTAGCACACATTTTCCATCCACCTCAATTGGGTGAAGTTCCTGCCTTATCCTCATTTCTTTCAAATCCAACTGAGCATTTAAAGAGTCTTTGCTTTTTCCTTCAATGTTCATAATAATGCCAAGCATATTGTCGCACATGTTTTTCTCAATGTGCACAACATCTAAACAATGACGCAACAACAATGTTTTCCAATATGGCAATTGGAAAAAGATGCTATTTTTCTTCCAATTATGATTTTTCCCAAAACCAGCAGTTACTTGCTTTTTTTCAACCTTTCCAAATGTTATAGGTCTCAAACCTTTAAGTTAATTTAAAACTTCATCACTTTCTTGACGTTTTGGTGAAGCTCTTTTATCTATTTTTTGATCAAATTGCATCTTTTGATCCCACCATAAGTGATCTTCAGGCAAAAATCGTCTATGACCCATATAGCACAGTTTGAAACGATTTTTCAGCCTACGAGATGAGGTCTCTTTCGTGCAACATGGACATGCTAACTTTCCTTTTGTACTCCAATCGGACAGATTAGCATATGCTGGAAAGTCATTAACAGTCCACATAACTGCTGCTTTCATTTGGAAATTTTGGCTTTTTGAGACATCATATGTATCTACATTACTTTCCTATAATATTTTCAACTCCTCAATTAAAGGCCTCAAATACACATCAATATCATTTCCCGGGCCTTTGGGTCCTGGGGTTAATAATAACATAAATAAATATAGTTCTTTCATACACATCCAAGAAGGAAAATTGTATGGAAATAAAAAAACCGGTCAAGTACTGTGCCCAATGTTCATGTTTCCAAAAGAATTAAACCCATCAGTAGCTAACCCCAACCTTACATTTCGCGGATCAAATACAAAGGACTCGTGTGTTTTTCCTTTCACCTGATTCAAAGCGCCATCTCATGTCTTTCAGTTTTAGCTAAATATATATATATAAATAGTCTTATATTCATAATAAAGCAGATTTTCCATGGAACCACCCTTGGGTTGATCTTTTAGCACCCTTTCCTTTAGGCTTCCATGAAACACCCCAGACATTGAGATATGCATGCCCTTATAATAAATGATGCAACTATTTTTATACAATCATTTTGCATCAATATAATGGAGACCCAGATCGTTTATAATTTTTTTTGCCTTATAGTTAGAAGTAGGCATCTTTTCACACATCAGAAACATATCTTTCAATAGCTCCAACAACATGTTGAAAGATTTATTGCTCCAACCATTGATGCATTTAATGTGCATCAATTTGACCATAAAGGATAAGTTGGAGTACTTTTCACAATTTGGATATAAAGGTTGTTCAACCTATTTTACCAAATTAAAGAACTTTTGTGCCTCCTCATTAGGATCTTGAGAAAAACCTTATAGGATTAAGTTATACATCTCATTTTGCTAAATATTCTCATAACTTTCATTCCCATCATCAGTACTCCCATCAATGTCATTATCACTATCACCATTCTCCCCATGGTAATACCAAGTAGTATAATCACGCCTTATCTCTTCTTCTAAAAGATACTTATGTACTTTACTTCGAACCTTTCTATACCTATTACTACATTTGACACACGAACATAATATTTTCATATCCTCTTCTTGAATATGACGATATGCATAATCAAGCAAAGATGGTACTCCATTGTAATAACCCTTTGTTGACCTTGGCAATTGCATCCAAGATTTATCTGGCGATATCTTACTAACAACCTTGACAAAGAAATTAAGATAAATATTTCATAAACATTTCCACCTTGACAAAGAATCAAGCAGGGCAAATGTGCTTACTGTATTAAGGTTATAAAACTGCAGAAATAGTTGCTGTTTTTACAGTTTTGTGCTCTAAACTGCATAAACAATAGCAATAATATGTATGCTATTTTTTCTACTACAAAACTACAGAAAAAGTTTAATCCTTCGGCCCAAAAGTACAAAAACAGCAGCTGTTCCTGTGGAAAAAACTGCAGAAACAGTAGTTGTTTCTATTGGAAAAAAGTTCAGAAACAACAGTTGTTTCTGCTGGGAAAAAGTACAAAAACAGCAACTATTTTAGTTGGAAAAAAGTGCATAAACAGCAGCTGTTTTTGTTGGAAAAAAGTGCATAAACAGCAGCTGTTTTTGTTGGAAAAAAGTGTAGAAACAGCAGCTGTTTTTATTGGAAAAAAGTGCAGAAACAGCAACTATTTCTACTGTCTAAAAATGCAGAGAGGTAGTTATTTTTACTATGTAAAAGTGCAAAAAACTGCAAATACAACAGTAGTTTCTGCAGTTATCAAACTACAGATACAACAGTTATTTCTAGAGTTAACATACTACAAAAACAAAGCATGCTTGTGCAGTTTTGAATATTAAACTGCAGAAACAATTACACATTTTCGTATAAGAGGCAGCTCTTAGCATGTTTAGGAAATTTTAAATTCAAAATGTCTTAACTCTCTTTGGCGATATATTTTATCTACTTGTTTCATATCGATATAAATTATAAAGAATGAAAATATATTGCATAACTTGTTAATGTTGCAACATTTGTATGATATAGAAATGAATAGCACAAAACAAAAGTTGAAAATTTAACATAAGTCATGAGCAATTGGAAGACATATACCTGAGCTATCAGAGGCTTTCCCAACACATTGTAAGATTGATCGAAGTAAGCTTTTTAAAATTTCACTTTAGTTCTTGATAAGCTGCCAAAAACAAAAAAAAGAAATAAAACCAATGTAAGATTTATAGAGTATTATAGTATTATAATAGCTTTAAACTATTATAGTAAAGTATTTTAGCAGCAATGAGATTGTCTACGGCTCAAAAAATGCAAAACTTGTCCAGCTTGAACACCATGAAAATCACAAAAATAATTTATGACATCTAACACGTCCTCATCTTGTTCTAAGAACTGAAAATTCAATTAATTATCCTAAAGAAATTAAACAAAATCTTAAAAATTCAAGTGAAAAGCTAAAAAAAAGATTAATTAACTAGAGATTGATGCAGCAAAAAAAGTATGAAGTATGAATTATCAAAATTAGTTGAAGGTGCTAACCTAACTGCGAACTCTGACCAACGTTTATTTTTCTTCTTCAATTGATTTTGGGGCAAACAAAAGAAAGAAGAATTTCGGCTTCTTGGTCATTGGGGAAAAAGAAGATTTTGACTTTTTGTAAATTGATGAAAAGGAAGAATTTTGGCTTTTACCAGATTGGCTTAAAAGAAGGATTTTGGCTTTTGACAAATTGGGTAAACTCTGAAACAGACAAAGAGAAGAAGGACCTGGAGACTTTGCCCGCTTTTTTCTTTTTTGTTGGCGGTATACTAAAATCTCTTTAACCTTTTCTTTTTTCTTAAGCATTTATATATTACTATCAAATTAATGTTCTTTTATATCAAAATGTGCAGTGTTAATTAATTTTTTAAATAGCATTTAAAATATGATACTAATTGAAGATTAATTATAATAAAAAATAATAAAATGCTATCACTTGTCAACTAAAAAAAATGTTACCACTTGTAACAACCTTTTTGTAAGCATTTGATCCTATTGTAGCATTTTATAAGTGCTATGCTAGATAATCTAATAACGCATTTAAAATTTTCTAGTAATTGAAGAATCGTACAACTAAAAAAAATGTTATTACCTAGAAAACTAATTGTAGAATTTTTTTTCTTTGGGGGAAATGTAACCATATAGGAAAAAATGATACTATATCATGTTATCAAAAGTGATATTTGTTGTAGTGTGCTCAAGAATCATTAAAGAAATCTAACATATTTAGCATATAAATTAAGTTATTTCTGGTTTGGAAAACAAATAGCAAAGACTAAGGAATGTACGAACATCACATATTCTATGTAACAATATAATCTTATTCTACCTATCTTGGGAAACGAAAGGTATGCAAATAACCTTCCAACTGTGACAAAAGAAATCCAATATATAAATTGATAAAGAAAATCCGGTACAGTTATATTTTGTTGCTTTAAACAGGAAGTGTCTTCATAAATTTAATATGGAGCAGGCAAGGAATTTTGCTGAATCGTGAATGTTTTTCTTTCTTTAACAAGCTCTAATGTTTCTTGCTATTGAGGAAAAAGAATGATAGCAACTAAAAGTTTTAAATTGAAATTCCAAATATGCGTTTACTAAAAAGACAACGAATTAGTGAGGGGTTTTTTGAATTTTCATAAAATTAGATCAACTGGCTTATTTTAAAAAATCCCTAATTTCTGAGGGATAATTGAATCTGTTGGTTAAAAGTTTGGCGAGTTAATGCGCGCGAAATATGATTTCTTTTACTTAGAGACATTTGCACCTTTTCCAAGGAATATCCACTCTAGGTAATATGGTTATTATAATTACCAACAGATGACAAATTCCCTTGGAAATATTTAACTTCAACAAGGGAATCTTCTATTTATTTCTGACAAACATTGATATCGTCGGTAAAAAATTTTGGTGCACAAAATATTACCGAGGGAATTGTGCTACTTTTTCGAGGAATAACGAGTGTAGTAAATACTACTGATTTTTTTCTTTTATTACTGAAGGATTTAAAACTCGGAATATGGATGTTGTCGGTAGAAAATTTTGGCGCAATAACTTCGCGCAAAAAATTATTACAATACAAGGGATTATTTTTTATTTTTTTGACAATATAAAAAAGTGTAGGTAATATTGTTGATTTTTCCAGCATTTGCCGACGGATTCCAAATTCCCTTGTAAATATACAACTTTAGCGAAGGAATGTTCTGCTTATTTCTGAGGAAATTGGTACCCTAGGTAACAATATATTTACTTTTATCTGATTAATTTTATCTGATTAGAAGTTCCCTAAGAAATTGTATTTTTAGCGAGGGAATTTTGCTTCCCTCGGAAAAAGGTGGTCGGGTCTACCCATTTTGGCTGTAGTGTTCGCTTCCTTTCGTTTCTTGTTTCTTAATCTTTGTTTGAATTCGCAAATCTGTCTTCTTTGAAGTTTTCTTTTCTGCAATTTTGCCCTAATTCTTTATGTTCTCTTCTTTCTCATTCAAACCTAAAAAAATAAAAAATAAAAAAGAAATATCCAAAAAACCAATTGAATTTAAAGCATAGCTTGTTATTCAAGTTTTGTCTATTCTTATTTGCTATAATTCGACTAGAAAGAACATAAAAGAAAAAGGCAATCCCAATTGCATTAAGATTCATGTTTTTTTTTTTTGTGTTTCTTATGTTTGTGATCTAATTTGTTGAGTTTGGATTTTGTATGTAAATTTTGATCGAGTTCATTTAAGTTAATAAATAACTGAAAGAGAAAATTAGACGGTGGAAAAAAGCAACGGAGTGTGAGCTTATAAGAAGTAAAAGCTAAATTTGAGTAAATATAAGCATGAGTGCTATTAATCTTGAGAGAAAAGCAAGTAAGAGTGTTTATAAGGTTTTTCTAACTCTATTTTGCAAGTTTTCTAAATATCTCAAGACAAAAATCAAAACTCAGCAAATGATTCTCATGAACAAATAGACTTCAAACTCTTCTTTAAATCCTTAAAACAAAAATTTGAACATTTGGAATTAAGGTTTGAGGAGGTGAATGAGAGAAAAGATTGGGTTAAATATAGTTTACAAAAGGGGCAGCCATCTAAAGCTCCTAATGTGCAACAAAGAAAGAGAATTCTAGAGAGGTATATTGATGAACATGACTATGGGGAAGACCTAGATAGAAAAGATCATGCTCCTTATATTAATTTAGGTAGATATGGGCGAGGGACTGGAAATAGAGGGGTTAGATATAAAGATTGGTTTGATGACAATTTGGGAAACACTAAGTTAAAGATTCCATCTTTTTTAGGTAAAATGATATTAAAGATTTGGGAAAAGAAGGTGAAATTGGTATTTGATGGCCACAACTATTCTGAATTTAAAAAAAGGTTAATTCTAATCTCGTTCCTTTTAGAACTCGAATCGGGACCTCCAGAAGTCAACTCTTGAGGTTAAAGAAAAACCATCTTTAATTTGATTGGTGACATTAAGGTATTAGTAAAAAAGAAAATAAAATTTAATCTAATTTTTTCAAATCAATTTAGGGGTTTTGACTAAAATTTTTAGCAAGTTTGACTGAAATACTTCAGTTTATTTTATTAGTTTTAATAAGAAACTCTGCCTTTCACTTATATTTTTAAAAATTAAAAAAATTACAAATGCTCTATTTTAATTCATCCCTAGCCTAATCGATGAAGCCTCTTTTATTTTTCTTAATGTTCGTTGCTCGTCTTGTTCTCTTTAGACGTCCTCTTTACTTTGAAAGTTGAACCTCTTCTTCAGAATCGCTTGTTTCCAGTGGAACAACTATTCATTGAGCACGCCACCATAATCACCACATAGCGGGAACCAAAGTTAAAGCTAGGCTTTTTAATTTTCAAGTAAATATGTAATTTCTCTGTCTTCTATAACTTTCTCCATTGCCTATTCTTGTTTACTTGTTTTCTCTCACTGACCAAACTTGGAAGTAAATGAGGAACAACCAATGAAATAATCTGGGACTTTTCTTTCTCTTTTTGGGGCTTTTGTAATATTTTGAACTTTTGTGAAGTTTGGCTCTTATAAACATTTGTTGCTTGAATTGAAATAATAGTATGTCACTCTCGGTTCAATGAAAGTTAGGGACATGATAATTTCTATATGTGTGTTGGTGTATTGAGTCTTCATAGTAGTTGATGAAATTCAAGAAAGGTAATTGTTGCTATTGTTGAGTAAAATTTTAATATACTTGCAAGTGCATGAATCTTTAGAAATAGAATGCAGTAATGAGGTTGAATCCACATGGATTGCTCTGAATTAGAAAGTCTAATTCAAATCTAAATCAATATTAATCTTAACCTAGTTGAGGAAATTAAGTTTTAAGGGAAACTAAACTAATTAAACTAAGAAAGCAATTAAAGCAAATGAGATTTTAGTAAGAAAAAGATTATTGAGGCTTTAGAATTCACTGCTATTCAATTAATAATTATCTAGTTATTATTAATCTCTAATTTTAGAGTGATAGTTAGAAATCAATCTATGTCATCTCATGGGTATAATAATTAAGCCCAAGTAATTAAGTCTAATGTAGGTTCTTTTTTGCTTCGAGGTAGGATTTCTAAGCATTATATGTATCCTATTGGAAAACAAAGAATGAAAGTTTCAAAGCATTTTATGTATCCAATTTATTGAAAAACAAATAATAAAAGAGAATCATATTAATTATTATTTTACCAAGTTTAGATTTAATCAAATAATCTCCAAAATATTAAGAATACTAATATTAAAGATCAAAACTTATTATTCAATCAATCATGTGAAATAAGAACTATAATCATTAAAGAAAATTAATTAAATAAAAAGACAATTATTTCATTGAACATGGTTTCATCTTTAACCTAGTATAGGAAAATTAACTAGACATACTTGAATAGAGAGCAACAAAGTTAATAGAACCAATCATGGAGAATTGAATTTACGCATTTCTCACACGGGTGCTTGCTTTCTATCTTGTATCCAAATTTCTCTGCCATATGCATATGATTTAGCTTTGTATACGAAAATTAGTATAAGAAAAATTAGCTAGACGTACTTAAATAAAGAGCAACAAAGTTAATAGAAACAATCATGGAGAATTGGATTTATAGCTTCTTTTCTCACACGGGTGCTTTGCTTCTTCTTGTATCTAGCTTCTCTGCCATATGCATCTGATTTAGCTTTTAAATAAGCTTCTCCTTATATAATGCACAACCTACAACCTTTCCTTTGTTTTGTTAGACTTATTGTTATTTTATGCCCCAAAAACATGTGATAAAATAACAATTTTATAAAATTCATTCATTCATTATTTATTTGAGCATATATTATTAGTCCTTATATATAAAGTATGTGATTTATGTCTTAGGCATATGATGTCAATACTAAAAGATATAAATAACAAGCTTTTTATAAATTAAAGATTATTCATGTTATTAATAAAATGAGAATTTCGTTATGTAAGGCTGTAACTTTACTATTTCCATGTTGAGTGATTTTATCTTGATCACTGAGGTGGAGACTTCTAGTAGAATATTTAGTATGTATATGTGATACGCATATTGAACTAGACTATAATAAACAAATGTCATAGATTATAATTCACGTAAGTTTTAATTAGCTTAATCGACTTTAATCCTAAATGGGTAATGAATATGCACTCATCTATTATGTTTTTTGAGTTAATGGTAAAAGCCTTGATAGCTTGGAGATGTAGTTCGAATATATACTCACAAGATGAAATCTGTACTAATGATGCTTACCTAAGTTTGTGGTACTTGATCATTTAAATTAGTGGCTGCTATTTATTGAGTAATAATATTTATTTGTAAATTATTTGCAAAAATAGATAGATTAAAAGTTAAAAGTGCCATTAAAAGAAATACTGACTCAAGTTCCAACCATTGTCCAGATCCCGAGACAGATCCAAAAGGCTGAGCTCCTGCAACTTATGCCTTTAGAATGACTCTCCAATTATGAAAAGTTTCACCAGAACTCTCAGCCCATACAGACAATTGAAGCCCAATTTAAAAGACAATCTGATAGAACTATTCTTCTCAAGTTTCAACCACCAGAAACTCAACCAGCCAGAATCTCTTTCTCTTATTCTTCCATGATCATTTCAGTAAAGACTCCCCAAGAAAACCTACCCATTACAGCTTTTGCTTTAGATGGTTATCCAATTTATCCTACCAAATTGGATGGTCATTTTTTATGGGATGTCCCAGGTTCAGGGAATTGTGATCATGATTGTCACCATTTTGATGACTATGATTCAGAAGATGACCAACCACGGCGTCGTAGGCATCGTAAAAAGTTTGAATTCCCTTAAGAAAAACTTTCCTCTCTCTTCATGAGTTTCTAAGTTCTCCCTAAGCTCCTCTATCTTCCTGAACAAATAAAAATCATGCTTCTGTGTTCATCCTTTTCTATAGTGAGTATGTTCTACACTTGCCTCTCTGAGGATCCTGTGTAACAGAAAGCTGAGTTCACGTTGATATTCCTGTCCTTGAGTTCATAGATCAAGGTTTACCTGAATAGACAAAGGAGTGTCTAAGCGTAGGTGGTGTGTGATCTTTACTCTTATCTTGAATATTCATTTGATTACTGTGTATATCGACGGAAAATCCACGACATAAATTCTGATGGCTATCCTTTATGGGGGTTAGATCAGTCTGAACTGTGGGTATAACAAGTCATGTACTCAGTACCCGAGTGGTATTAGAGCAGTGTCAATTTTAGAGGTGGTATAGAAATAGGTGTTTTGGGGGGAGGTCGAGGAGCAGTCTGGGTATGAGTGATGCCAAAAAGTCGAGAATAGTCTACAGGCTTCGGCGGAGTATAGAAAGGCTAATATATACTAAAAATGGAAGGAGAAACAGGAAGAAGTTTATTAGTGATAGGTTGATAAGAAGAGGGAACATTTTGAAGAGAATATAGACGTAAGACGTCTGTATATGATTTATACATCTTCTTATACCTAATATCTGTGGCAGTAATGTGGAGAGAAGGGACTTGATGAAGTATATCAAAACCATTGAGAAAATCTTTATCAAGAAGATCAGAACCTACTAGTTTGATTGAAACAACACAAGTAGGAAATAGTTAGATTCTAACTGGATGTTTGGAGATGAGAGTTGTATGGAAGAGTTTTTCATCAGCTGCTTTAAAATATTCTTCATGATATGTCCAAAGATCAGCTGGGAGAATAGAAGGATTTAACATACTCTTTTAAGCATCAGTATCAATAAAACCTATGACAGAAAGAGGTTTATAATATTCAGAGGGAAAGATTTGAAGTTGAACAGAAAGAATAGAAATCTTGGGTTCGGGTGTCTGAATGGTGTGGATGGTATGAACATTGACTAACTCCTCATCTATTTCTGTTAATGCAAATATAGTAGAATCATCAGGTTCAGATCGCTCTGAGAAGAGAGACTCAATTTCATCATGGCCAGGGAGAATGGATAAGCTTTGAAGATGTTAAGAGGAGACGAATAGCTTTAGCAGGTCTATTGGGTCAATTGTTTGCAAAGTGACCTTTTTTTCTTACAAATGAAGCATTTACTGTTCTTTATTTTGGAGGAACGGGTTGAATCATTCTATCAGAAAAATTAAAAAGGTTTAGATTTGCGGTTGTGTCTGTGTTTCTTGTAGGGTTTGGAAAGAAAGGATTTGAAATAATGTTTCTTTTTGGTTGTACAAAGACAATATTTATCATCTTTGCATTTGATCTTAAGATGGGATTTTTGGCAGGCAGTTTTGAATGGTTAGCAGTTTTCAATAAGGTTTTTGAAAAATTCTTTTTGTTCACACAGATGCTCAAGGCTGCTAATAGCAAGTTGATAAATCTTTCCAAGGGAAGATTTGCAATATTGTGAGTATGAACTTGTCTCTAGATTTCAGGCTAGAGTTCTTTAGGAAGAAAAGCAATGAATACATGCTTTAAGGTTAGATCATTAAACCCGTTGAGCTTATAATACAACCTTGACATACGTTTGTAATAGAAATCAAGATATTTTAATTCCAAAGAACAACATTTCATTTGAAGGAAGTCCTTTCTTGCAAGTTCATTAGCTGCAGTGGGTTCTCCAAGAAACTGCTCATAGATAACAGCTAGAGCAACTAAAACTTCAGTAACTTGGATATACTGTAACTGTCTGTATTGTCCGAGGCTTTCAAACCAATCCTGCAGAGAACCAGTAAAACATGAACTGAATTTACGTAGAACTGATTTAGTAGTAGCACCAAGTCTAATCATCTGGACATCAATCCAGGCTGTGAATTCTTTGAATTTACTATTCCACTTAATCCTAGGAACATCATCAAAGGTGAATCAAGGACCATTGGAAGGTTTGGAGGCAGGAATATCATGTGATGAGGTTGTGGATTCAGTTGGGTTTTCATATGCTTTTTCAACAAATGGCTCAATGGTGCCAGTTGGAGGAGAAGATGAAGGATCTATAGGGGTAGCCTTAAGTAAAGACCTTATCTCTACTAAGCGTCCATCCCTAAAAGAATATATTGAGTCATCCAGATTGGTTCAGTGTTCCTTATAAGCAACTCTAGCAGAACAGAATCATTGTCTGCCAAAATCATGAAAGCTTCAGTAGAGGTTTGAAGAGTAGGCAGATTGAGAGCATGATTTTGTAATCGATACACCAGTTGATGGTGTAAGGTTGCAATTTTAGAAGTGACTGTTTGCTCAGTACATTAAAGTTGGATTTGGATTTTCAAGGCTGTGGGCAAGTTAGGTCTCAAGAGAAAATCAAGTTTGGATAAAAGGTGAAAAGAGCATTATCAGCTTGTAAGGTAGTGAGAATTGTGCTTATGACGGTATATTGATATTCTTTAAATCTCGAGTCAAGGAGAGCAAGTCTGGCTATAACAAAAAGTCCTTTTCGGTCATGAAGAGTGAGGATAAGGCGAACACCTCCTGAATGTAGAGGTGTAACCTTCTCATTGCCAAGAGTAGATTAATTCAGGAGGGATCGCAAGCGTGACATCGCTCACGGAGTTGCTTGTAAGTGAACATCGATCCGGTCTGGATGGTGAACATATTCTTTGGGATGGACGCTAGTAGAGAAGGGTCTTTATACTACGAGTAAGAGAGTTTCCTCTTATACAACCGATAAGGACTAATTAAAGGCATAGAAGACTTATTAATTTGAGCTGACTCAGGAATATAGGAATATTCTACAAGATTTTCTATTTTAGAAGTTACATGCTTAGAACATGATCATGGAAGAGACAAAATGGATGAAAGTGAAATAGAATTAGAATAAGAAGTCGCAAAAGAAGAAGCCATAGAGAAGAGTAGCACCTTTAATTTCAATAAATCCTAAAAACCCTTACTTCTATACCACCTCTACAATTGACACTGCTCTGCTACCACTTGGGTACTGAGTATGTGACTTGTTATACCCACAGTGTAGACTGATCTAGCCCCCATACAGGAAAATTTATCATGGACTTAACTTTAATTATCAACATCGGATAGAGGGTTCTATTAAGTAGTTATTATTGGTCTCAAGTTCAAGGGTAAAATCAATTAAAAGAAGTTTTAATTAGTTGAGCTTTTATTTAGTTACATGTGTTACTAGAGTGCAACTTTGGACTTTTAATGAAATAATTGGGGTTAACTTAGTAGTTTTATATGTCTTGAGGTGACTTTAGGAATATCATCAAATGTAAACCATGGTCCATTGGATGCTTTTGGAATTGGATCAGGTTGAGCAGGAGGTACATCTTCAGCTTCTTCAACTATGGGGGGTCCCCGTGAAGAAGATGGAGGGGGATCTTCTGGAGAAAAAGGAGAGGATCATTGGAGCATGTTGATGGTTGGACCATAAGCTGATCAGGAATATCTATAAAATTTTCTTCTGAATCTGTTGCAGAGTATGAGTCAACTGATTCTGTTGGGAAAAATGTTTCATCAGATGATGAATTCAGATCTGAGTCTGCTGAGGGAGCATTGGCTTCTGGAGGAATAAAGCCAGAATGAACTGTATGGGAGAAAAGTCGATGCATGGGTGTTCTATCTTTTTGTGGTTTCTGAGTGGGTTCTGGAGTAAATTGAGGAAAAGGAGGCTGAGTTAGTTCAGTAGATGTTGTCTGTGGTTGGTGTTTAGAAAACGATTTTGAGGAAGATGGTTTAGTGGATGATTTTGGTTTTGGTAGAGTTGTTGAGAGGTGAGATAACCCAAAGAACTTTGCATAGTCTACCGGTTTTCCATAGGTGGAAGGACTATAGAAAGGTTGGTATGTACTGAAGGTTGGAGTGTACATAGGTAGGGTTTGGGTTTTGGTAAACATGGATGGTTGTTCTTTTTCCGTATTAATCCTTTTAAGTTCTGCTTTAAGCTGCCTAATCTCAGCTTCTTTTTTATTAAATTCTAGCCCCCAGTACCTATTTGAATCATTTCACGAAACTCTGTGTCCAGTCTAGAAATTTGATCATGGAGATTGAGATACAGTTGTTCTAACTGAGCTAAAATCTTATCAACCTTTTTGTCAGTTTTCTGGACTTGTGCTGTAACATTGTCAAGCCTGGTGTCAAAGGATTCAGGATTGTATTCTGAACTCTGGCATTTTGAGTTTGCCAGTTAAGCACTGCTTCATATTGTTTTAGTTCCTCGATCTGTCCAGTGGGAGGAACATGAGTTTGGATAAATGGCTTGGAAATCACTTTAGTTTGTGGATTTGTTTGTTTTTTCAAGGGAGAAAACTGGTCATGATAAAAGTTGGATGAAAACATCATACAGAGCTATGGAGAAGTCTGGCGCAGAAGTTGGTCGTTTACTTCTTATCTACATGTTTTTGTTTTGGCTTTAGGCTTATTTGTTCGGGAAAGAACTTTGCCCGTTCAACCGCCATGGAGTATAACTGTTCATCATCGTGGGAAATCGATGAGGTTTGCAACTACCCTTTTCTGACTCTTCTTCTTTTTTCGCTCGGCTGACTTCCTAGTCAACATCAGAGTCATCTTCATCTAAACAGGGGCAATCTGGATCGCACATATGTGAGCCTGGAACATCCCAAATGAAATGTCCTTGTATCTTGTCAGGATACACAAGATATCTATTGGAAGAGAAGCCATAGATTGGAAGATCTTCTTGGGCTGTGTTAACAGCCTTAACCATGGTAGTGTATGAAAAGGAGTTTCTGGGAGGTTGGTTTTCTGGTGGCTGAAAAGTCATTCTGAATGTACCGTCTGATTTTTTTCAAATTGTGCATCAGAAGTTTGAGTGGGTTGAGAATTTTGATGGAACTTTTCATAATTGGATAACTATTCTAATGGCATCAACTTGAGAAGTTCTTGTTTTTGGATTTGTTTGGGAATCTAGGAAATTGTGGGTATGGACTCATTGTCGGCTAGGATCATGAGGGTATCTAAGGAAGTTTGAGGTGTGGGTAGGTCAAGGGCATGGTTTTGAAGTCTTTATACCAATTGATGATGCAAAGTAGCTATTTTTATTGTGACTACTTGTTCTGCACCTTG
The DNA here is from genome assembly GCA_030449925.1 of Citropsis articulata. Taxonomy (NCBI): domain Eukaryota; kingdom Viridiplantae; phylum Streptophyta; class Magnoliopsida; order Sapindales; family Rutaceae; genus Citropsis; species Citropsis articulata. The sequence goes on along the minus strand of JASUUH010000211.1, from coordinate 16,393,904 downwards.
TAACTAGATCTGGGCTTTCAAAGTAGTCGGTAGGTTAGGATCTTCAAGGGACAGGTTGAAGTTTGGGTAAAAAGTGAGGAGGACACTACCAGTATGGAGGGTGGTGAGTACAGTACCAATGATGGCATGTTGGTACTCTTTGAATCTGGTATCCATCAAGGCCAATCTTGCCGTAACAGGCAAGCATTTTCTGCCATGAAGAGTAAGGATAATACGTATTCCCCCAAGATGGAGATGTGTATAACCTTCTCTTTTCCACTGAGCAACAAGTTCTGTTAGAATTTCCAGAGTAACATACTGCTCTGCCTGAGTTGATGGCAAATTAATCGATCCTTAAAAGATCAATATATTCTTTTCGAGCAGTGACGTCTGCAGATTAGGGTTCTGATAGTTCGGGTAATAGAATTGGGTCTCTGATAAAGTTTATAAGGACTGATCAAGGTCAAATAAGATTCATTGATTTGGGCAGAATCAGGAACATAAGAATATTCAACAAGGTTTTCGATTTTTGAAGCTAGGTGTTTCGTACAAGACTTAGGAAGAGAAAGAGCAGAAGAAAGAGAAACAGGAGATTTAGTTGTTTGAGAAGTTGAAGAAGAAGCCGTGAAATTAGAGTTTCTATTCTTCTTTTTGGGACCACAGATTATTGTACAATATACCACTCGCTAGAAAATACATGGGTCTACAGTCCCTCTACTAGCTCAATTTTTAGTCAAACTTAGACTCTAATAAATTTTTATATAAAAGAGAAGAAATTGGAATAGAAATATGACTTTACGTAAACATTTCTTGGAAAAGAAAAATACAGTTCTAAGGTTTCCATCTCCTATATGGCAGTTAGGGTTCTCTACATACTCACATGTCTAAGGAAGACGATTGAAGATAGTAAAGAAGACTACAACCATTTTATGTAGATCCCAATAGTAGTGGTGGAGGAAAAGATTGCAATCATTTTCTTTAAATCTTTAATAGCAAATAAATGTATTCTTATAATCGTTGGAGTGTTCTTAAGTACTAGAGAATATATATTTATAAAGGGTGAAATCATCATTTTACAATCCAAGTCTCACTAATATATTTTACTTTTATGTATTTAATTCTTTAAACTTTGATTGTTGTGCTTTGTTATAATTTGAGTATTTGATATATTTTAGGGTATTTTGGTCATTTCATGATTAACAAGAAATCAGATAGCAAAAAAATAACATTTTTACTAAGAAAACTAAAACCTTAAAAGGGTATAAATAGTAAAATCATAATTTTAAGATTTTGGGGCAAATGACATGGCATTGACGGATGATGCAGTAGCTTCCTACTGTATTGACTGATGATGTGGCAACATCCTATTCAACAAAAAATGAGCTTATAATATATGCAATATATTGAATCAATGCTAGTTGACTTTTGTATTGATCGATGACATAACAACATATTATTAGATCGAAAATTGCATGTACATTACATGCAATTCATTGAATCAAAATGGTGACATACTCCATCCAATTAGAGCTTGCCATTTGGTGCAATCCCGAGCGCTCGTTGTTTTCATCTGCTGGCCATGATTTACTGGTTGTATATGTGAATAGTTGACTCCCCTTAATTCGACAACTCTTAATCCAAATTTGAGCTCCACTTTGTGTAATTCTAACTCTATCTTGTATTTTTACATATTTTAATAAAATTATAATTTTACCCTTAGTTCAATTATAAGGCTAATTTAATTTTAAGCTTTGGTTGAAGGTGAAGTCTTAACATGATTTATGAGCTTAATTTGGTGTTTATTCATCCCTTATCTCTATTTATGTGGATTGTTTTGACTTATTGTTGACAAATAATAATAATATTGTCTAGATTTTGCATGGTATACTGGCTCTTTAGTGCAAGATCATTATTATTTGGCACGATGAGTATTCTACATTATATTTATTAGTGAGAAACTTCCCTTTAGTATTAGTTGTTTGTCTTGACTCGGTGCTGATAGAGAATGCATCTAAGTTATATAGTGGACGGTCTTGTCACCTTGTCGACAGTAAGATTATTATCACCTGACATGTGTTCTTGACACCACATTTAGTAGAAAATTATTTCCTCCTGGTACAATGAGTGCTTGATATCATATTTACCAGAATAAGGACTATGAGGAGTGGAAATACTCAAATTCATTTGAACTAAAATTGAATATTAAGCCCATAGTGAAATGTAGTGTGAATCTAGAGACTCAAGTGTTTTATTTGAATTATTTCATCTTTAATTTATTCCCACCATATTTTCAATTTAAATCTCAGTACTACTTGGAAATCACATCAACCAATTTATATATAAACTTGGAAAATTAACCTTACACACAATCAAATCTACCTCCTTGTAGGATCGATAGTTGTTAGCATTAATCTATACTACAATACATTCATGTGCTTACAATAAAATTTATATAACAAGTTTTTGGCTCATTGCTGGGAAAGTAAGTCATTTAAAGTTATGGAGTTAATTTTCTTTGTAAATATTGTGTAAATAATTTTATGTGTAGGTTTTGAGTGCATGGGGGATTATTGATTTATTTAATGAGTCTTAAGCATTTGCGAGTCCCTATTATGGGTTGTAGTTAAATGTGTAGAAGAAGCAATATATTGATAGATATAGTTGTTTTTTTTTTCCCCCAAAATCAAAAGACCGATTGGAGTGAAAAAGTAAAGGGTTTCTAACCACCTAGTTATACTATAACTATATAAAAAAAAACAATTAGATTAACTCAAAATGAGAGGATAGAGAATCCAATGATGAGTTTACTCATTTTCAAGGTGTTTACTTTTTTTTTTTACTATAATACTTTGTTTTCATCGTGTTTTCATAGTAAGTGTGTAACAAGGTGATAAGGTCAATATCGTAACTTCTCCTAATTTTTTGTGTTCTTTGTATGCATGGTCAAAGGTCACAATATCACAATCACATGATCTAGAGATTATATATTTTGAGCTAGAAAAGACACTTCGCTTACATAAACACATTACATCAAAAGTTAAAATTGAGGATAAACTTGAAATGGATTGGAATAACAACCATAAGCACCACAAGAGAGGCCATTTAAGGACTACTTCAGTCCATTAGCTAATTTGAGCATGTGATGTATAAAATACGCAAATGTAGCTGCTAAGAGTTTTGAGTTAAAACCTACTCTACTAAATTGTCTTCTATTATTGTATCGCTCAGAAAATGAAGACCTATAAAATCATCTGAATGATTTTTATGCTATTTTCCAAACTTTTAAATATGAAAAATTTTCAAATGAAGATGTTAAGATCGGAATTTTTTCATTTTCCCTAAAGGATAGAGCTCGTTCTTGGTTCAATACATTGCTTACTGATAGTATCGGATCATGGGAATAAATAGAAACAAAATTTTTTAAAAAAATTCCTTGTGGATAAAACTAATGCTATTCGCAGGGAAATATCAGAGTTTACTCATGGAGAGGACGGTCAATTTTTTGAAGCATGGGAGCGATTCTATGAGTTACTTTTGAACCGTCCACATCATGGGTATGAGAAGTTGTACCAATGTCAATACTTCTCGGAGTGACTTTTACTACATGTGCAAGAATGACTAATGGCAACAAGTGGAGGTGAGTTAATGTTTTAAAACACACTAGAAATTTAGGATTTCTTCCGGCGACAAGTGGATAATTCCCAATAGCGAAGTGGATTATTGAGGAATGTGAGAAAAATACAAAAGAGTAAATGAAATTCACATTGGCGAGTCAAGATTGAAAATCACGAAAATCAAAGAACTAGTTGAAGGACTTTCTTGCCAAATAGCATTACTCCAGCAGAATGAAGAGGTCAAAGTCATCATGACCTTTAAAAGGTAAAAAATCGACAACAAAGTGGAGATGCTAGTGAAAAGACAGCTCAAGTTGAATCTTTTGACTGAGGACTCATGACCAAGAAGAAAGAAGAAAGAAGTTTCACGAGAATATATTTTAAAGCTCCATTCCTTGTAGATTAGTTAAAGTAAAGAAGGAAAATTCCACGAGTGAGATTATGGAGATCTTTAAACAAGTATGGTAACATTCCTTTGGTTGAAAGTTTGTTAAATAAAATGAGTGTTTTGCTTTTCAATACGAGAGGCTAATTTTCTAAGTTGAGGTGAAAGGTAAAGCTCAAGAGTTCAAATTATTGAATTAATTACCTTCTCAAACGAGTCTTAAAGTTTATTTATCTATTATTTTTTCTTTCTTATCGCTTTTTATATGTTATATTAATTTATAGATCTAGATCTCTTCAGATTTATATTATAGTTGTGGCACATTAGGTACTTGGTCACACATTTATCACATTAATCATTAGTTAATAATTAAATGACATAATATTTAACTTGCAAAATAAATGAAAAATACAAATACGAGAGAGTTGTTATAACTTTAATTTGAAATGCGATAGTGGATCCCGTAACCTTAGCATATTTTTAGATTGATTCCTATTAATTTCTTTTCCTACATTTAATTTTCTTTGTTTAATAAATTGACTACTAGATTTTAAATTCCTTATGGTTCGATCCCGAACTCACAGGGTTATATTATAACTATACACTCTTATACTTGGAAGTAAACAACACTTTTAAGTCGTATCGTATTTTTCTAGTAGGTTTAGCATTTTAGTCAATGTGAGTGTAATACATGCAATCTACTGAGTTTATACCTTTTATGTTAACTATGGTCCATCTGGATGCTTCTTTGTACTCTCTTAAAATATCCAACAACTTGATCTTTTGCTTGTCATCAAGAGAAGGTGAAATGATTATTGGCAAAGTATTTTCATCTCCTAAGAATGCATGATGGTGATTCCAATATGGGTTAGGTTTCTTCCCTAATGGTGTCAACTGCTCTATTCTTAACTTTCATTTATTGGCATCTATGGATGGTAATAAATCGAGTAAACTTGATCTCATTAACTAATATGTCAATATAAAATTTTAAACCGAAGTGAGTTAAACATATTTGTGAAGGGTCATCACTAAGGGTATGAAAAGTATGATCCATTAATTCTTCAACTAAATCCACATCAACAATTCCTTCATCTCTATCATGAATATTCAACTTTATGGTCATGTTACCAAAAGAAAATTGCATATTTCTAATCTTGCATTGAATGCGGGCATTAGCAGTTGCCAAGAAAGGTTGGCCTAGAATAATAATAATAAGCTCTTCAACTTCTGTATTGATTGAATGTCAATTACAACAAATACCGCAATGCATTTTCATGGATTGTTCTATATGTTGTAACGCAACTGGGGTTGGCAATGATTCTCCTAATCCAAGTTTCACAAAATAGTGGATAGGGTAAAAGATTTCGATGACCAGCCCACTGTTGACATGCGTGGAAGAGATGATAAGGCAATACTCATAGATCGTGATTCGGGGAGTATCAAATTGAAAATTCCTTCTTTCAAGGTAAAATGATCCGGAAGATTATTCGAGTGGAAAAAGATAGAGCTAGTATTTGATTGCCATAACTACTCTGGAGGAGAAAAGGTAAACTACATTGTTGAATTTCATCGATTATGCTATTATTCGGATCAACTTGTTTGAGTAGGAGAAGAAACCGTGAAAGGCCTATAAACAATTGGGAGGAGATGAAGGTCATAATGAGGAGGAGATTTGTTCCTAGTCATTATTATAGGGAGCTACACCAAAGGCTTCAAAGTCTTACACACGGCTCCAGGAGTATGGAAGATTACCACAAGGAGATGGAAATAATCATGATTCGAGCCAACATTGAAGAAGAACAAGATGCCACTATGGCTAGATTTTTACATGGTCTAAATCAAGATGTTGCTAATGTAGTTGACTTGCAGCATTATGTTGAATTGGAAGACATGGTTCACATGGCCATAAAAGTGGAACGACAACTGAAAAGAAAGGTTCCACTAGAACCAATTGGGTTCATCTTCCTCATAAGTCATAATGAAGCACAGACTAAAATGTTGTTTCAAAGCCTAAGATTGTGCCTACAGAGGGAGGCAACCAAAGAAAAGGTAAATCTGATTCCCAACACTCTAGAAATAGAGATATTAAGTGTTTTAAATGTTTGGGGCCAGGTCATATTGCATCTCAATGCCCAAATAAGAGAGCAATGATCTCGAGGGACGATGGTGATGTGAAACCGAGAGTGAATCGATGATGATCTATGCCACCTTCGGAGGATGCTAATGATGGTGCAGAGTATCCCGCTGACGGTAAATCGATGGTTGCTAGCGTGCTCTCAACATGCAAGTAAAAGAGGATGCGGAGGTACAACGTGATAACATATTTCATACTAGATGCCACATCAAAGATAAGGTATGTAGTATGATAATCACGGTGGAAGTTGTACTAATGTAGCTAGCACTAGTTTAGTTGAAATATCAATTTGAAACTTTGAAACATCCTAGGCCATATAAGTTACAATGGCTGAATGATCGGGAGGTTAAAGTAAATAAACAAGTGCTGGTTTCATTCTCTATCGGGAGATATAAGAACGAGGTTGTATGTGATGTAGACCCATGCATGCCGGACACATTCTCTTGGGGTGACCTTGGCAATATGACAGGCGAAAGGACACACGATGGTTATTTAAATAGATATTCTTTCAGAATGAATAAAAGGCAAATCACTATTGTACCTTTAACACCTAGGCAAGTGTATGAGGATCAAATGACACTACAAAAAGAGAGTGATACAAAAAGAGAAAATGAGAGCACAAAAGAAGAGAGATTGAGAGAACATCAAGTGAAAAGATAGAAAAAAATATTTTTGAGAGAAAAGAGAGGCAACGAGTGAACTTGTTTGCAAAAGTGAGTGAGATTAAGAGGGCTTTCTTTTCAAAATAGCCTATCATTGTACTTTTGTGCAAAGAGGCTTGTTTACATACTAATGAGCTTAACTCTTTTTTGCCTAGTGCTATTGTGACTTTTGCAGACTTTGATGATGTGTTTCCAAATGAAGTCCCTAATGGTTTGCCACCTATTACGGAATTAAGATCAGACTTTGTCCCTGGAGCTACCATTCTTAATAGACCCGCTTATAAAAGTAACCCCGAGGAGACAAAGGAGCTTAAAAGGTAGGTTGAAGAACTCTTGGCAAAAGGATATGTGAGGGAGAGCATGCGTCCATGTACGGTACCAGTTCTACTAGTACCCAAAAAGGATGGAACATGGAGGATGTGTGTTGATTGTCGTGCAATTAATAAAATCACTATAAAGTATCAACATCCTATTCTTAGACTTGATGACATGCTTGATGAATTGCATGGTTCTTGTGTGTTTAGCAAAATAGATCTTAAAAGTGGATATCATCAAATTAGGATTAGAGAGGGAGATGAGTGGAAAACTGCTTTTAAAACAAAATATGGTTTATATGAGTGGTTAATGATGTCATTTGGGTTATCTAATGAACCCAGCACTTTTATAAGGTTAATAAACCATGTTTTGCGTGCTTTTATTGGTAAGTTTGTAGTTGTCTACTTTGATGATATTTTGATCTATCGTAAAAGTCTAGAAGAACACATTGAGCATTTGCAAAGTGTATTGATTATTTTAAGGAAGGAAAAGTTGTATGCTAATTTAAAGAAGTGTGCTTTTTGTACAAATCAGATTGTTTTTCTTGGTTATGTTATAAGTGCTGAAGGAATTGAGGTTGATGAAGAGAAGGTAAAGGCTATTAAGGTAAAGCCTACACCTAAAAGCGTAAGTGAGGTAAGAAGTTTTCATGGTTTGGCTAGTTTTTATAGAAGATTTGTGAAAGCTTTTAGCACCATTGCTGCACCATTAACTGAAATTGTGAAGAAATGTGGGATTTAAGTGGGGTAGTGAACAAGAAAGGGCATTTAATCTAATCAAGGAGAAATTGGTTTCTGCACCACTACTTGCTTTACCCGATTTTGCTAAAACTTTTGAAATTGAGCGATGCCCAGGTATAGGTATTGGAGCTGTTCTGATGCAAGAGGGGCATCCAATTGCCTATTTTAGTGATAAATTGAGGGCTGAGATGTATGCATTGGTGAGAGCATTGGAAACTTGGCAACATTATCTTCTACCTAAAAAGTTTGTTATACACACTGATCATGAGTCCTCAAGCATTTGAAATGGCAAGGTAAGACAAGAGTCATGCCAAATGGGTTGAATTTATTGAGCTATTTTCTAATGTGATCAAATGCAAACAAGGCAAGGAGAATGTGGTGGCTGATGCATTATCGAGAAGGTATGCACTTATCTCTACATTAAATGCAAAGTTGTTAGGATTTGAATACATTAAAGAATTATATGTTAATGATCCTGATTTTGCTAATGCGTTTAATGCTTGTGAGAAAGTTGCATTTGGAAAGTTCTATAGGCATGATGGGTTCTTATTTAGAGAATAAATTTTGTGTGCCATATAGTTCTTTGCATGAATTGCTTGTGAAAGCCCGCGGGAAAGGTTTAATGGGACATTTTGGCATTGCGAAGACTTTAGATGTTTTAAAAGAACACTTTTTTGGCCACATATGAAACGTGATGTTGAAAGAATATGTGAGAAGTGTATCACTTGTAAACATGCTAAGTCTAGAGTTTTACCCCATGGATTGTATAACCCTTTACCCATCCCTAGCGAACCTTGGGTTGATATTTCTATGGACTTTGTTTTGGGTTTACCTAGGTCAAAAAGGGAAAGGATTATGTTTTTGTTATTGTTGATAGGTTTTCAAAGATGGCACATTTCATTCCATGTCACAAAACTGATGATGCAACAAACATAGCTAATTTGTTTTTCAAGGAAATAGTCGAATTGCATGGAGTACCAAGGAGTATAGTTTCAGATCGAGATGCTAAGTTCTTGAGCTACTTTTGGAAAACTTTGTAGGGTAAGTTAGGTACTAAACTTTTGTTTTCTACTACTTGTCATCCACAAACTGATGGACAAACTGAGGTTGTAAATAGAACTTTGTCCACTATGTTGCGTGCCATTATTCAAAAGAATTTGAAAACTTGGGAAGAATGTTTGCCACATGTTGAATTTGCTTACAATAGAACCGTCCCATTCAGCTACTAAATTTTCACCATTTGAGATTGTATATGGTTTTAATCCATTAACTCCTTTAGATTTATTGTCTACCTATTGGTGAGCGTGCTAGTTTGGATGGTAAAAGAAAGCTAAATTTGTTAAGCAATTACATGAGAAAGTGCGCGAACATAGAAAAGAGGATCGAACAATATGCTACTCAAGCCAACAAAGGACGAAGTGGTTTTTCAGCCCTGAGGTTGGGTTTGGGTGCGAGAAAGGAGAGATTCCTAGCACAAAGGCGCTCAAAGTTGCTTCCAGCGAGATGGTCTATTTCAAGTGGTTGCACGAATCAATGACAATGCTTACAAATTGGACCTTCCCGGTGAGTATAATGTGAGTGCTACTTTAATGTTTATGATCTTTCTCCTTTGATGTAGGTGAAGATTCGAGGATGAATCCTTTGAGGTGAGGGGAATGATGAGAACTATCAAGAGAATACCATTAAAGCTTTAAGTGACCCTTTGCACATTCACGAAGCGCCCAATTACAAGAGCTAGATCCAAAAGATGCAACTCGCTTTAAATGGATTAATTGAGAAAATATGGATTGAAACTACAATTCAAGATGCAAGACATCATGAATTGGGTCAAGAGAAGTCAAGGTATCGCGGGCATTATTCAAGCTTATTGGGCAACCAAATACACAATTCGGATGAAATGCAGAAAGCGTCAAATTTGGAATAAAATTGGCATTGATTGAGTTAATATGCAAGTTATATACCGTTGGAAAGATAATTGTCAGCTTTCCAAAGAATTTTACAAAGTTAGATTTGGAGTTCTCTAGAAGGAGTTATATGACCAATTCATTACAGCATGTTTATACTTGGGATTTTCAACGACCTTTGTTTTTCAACTTCATTTGTTGTTTTGTTTCAAGTTTGTCAATGGTGGTAAGTCTACCATCAACGATGGTGGACTAGCATTAAGTCTGTCAATGATAGCATTAATTATGCTAGGTTAGCATTAAGTTTGTCAATGATAGCATTAATTATGGTGGGTTGGTGAAGACTTTGAAGCATGCTTTGATAAACTTATACTGAGGGTCGTTCTAATGTTTTCATTTCGGGTTTTGGGGTCTCTATTGGTCTATTTAAACTCGCTCATATTGGTCCATTTCAAATGCTTCAAGGACTCATGATTAGTGTGTATAACAAACTCTTTAGTAAGATAATGTTGTCGTTTCCTATGCTCTCACCAATGCATACATCTCGTTGTCAAAAGTAGGATAGTTTAGGCCCGCCCACTTAATTTCTCACTAAAATAGGCAATCGACACCCTTCTTGCATCAAAACACCCAATACCTATACCAAGCATCACACTCAATTTCAAAAGTTTTAGCAAAATCGGTAAAGCAAATAGTGGTGCAGAAACCAATTTCTCCTTGATTAGATTAAATGCACTTTCTTGTTCAATACCCCACTTAAATCCCACATGTTTCTTCACAATTTCGCTTAACGGTGCAGCAACGGTGCTAAAATCTTTCATAAATCTTCTATAAAAACTAGCCAAACCATGAAAACTTCTTACCTCACTTACGCTTTTAGGTGTAGGCCATTCCTTAATAGCCTTTACCTTCTCTTCATCAACCTCAATTCCATGATCACTTAAAACATAACCAAGAAAAGCAATCTGATTTGTACAAAAAGAACACTTCTTCAAATTAGCATACAACTGTCCTTCCTTAAAACAATCAATACACTTTGCAAATGCTCTATGTATTCTTCTAGACTTTTGCTATCGATCAAAATATCATCAAAGTAGACAACTACAAACTTACCAATAAAAGCACGCAAAATATAGTTCATTAACCTCATAAAAGTGCTAGGTGCATTAGATAACCCAAATGGCATCACCAACCACTCATATAAACCATATTTTGTTTTAAAAGCGCTTCCACTCATCTCCTCTCTAATCCTAATTTGATGATATCCACTTTTAAGATCTATTTTGCTAAACACACAACCATGCAATTCATCAAGCATGTCATCTAGTCTAGTATAGACGTCGACATTTTATAATGATTTTATTAATTGCACGACAATCAACACACATCCTCCATGTTCTATTCTTTTGGGCACTAGTAGAACTGCATCGCATATGGACTCATGCTCTTCCTCACATATCCATTTGCCAAGAGTTCTTTAACCTACCTTTCAAGCTCTTTGTCTCCTGGATTACTTCTATAAGGTGTCTATTAGAATGGTAGCCCAGATGAAGTTTATTCGATGCTCAATTCCCTTAATAGTGGCAAACTATTGTGGACTTCATTTCAAATACATCATCAAAGTCCCGCAAAAGAGTCACAATAACACTAGGCAAAGAACAATCCAAAGTGGTTTCTAAACCATTTGTCCAAATTTCGTTTCTTTCCAATCGATGATCGAGAACCAAAGTAGTACAAGGCTTAACTAGCAAACCCAAAATGCCAAAGTTCATAATACGCCCCGATCTCGATACTGTGCTCGACAATGTACAAGCACAAGTCCGCATAACCAATAAAAGGTCGATGCGATTACATGGATGAACAAATTGATCGTGAACCTCCATGAGCAGATTGTTAGATCGACACGAGCTCGTTATAATCCAAAGATAATTATCGGGTACTCGAGTTCAACCAAAAGAAGTTTTAAATCAAAATTTTAAAGCTGAACTTGCAAGAAGTGATGTTGAGAAACAATATCAGCAACCATCCCTTTTACCCCACTCGAACGTTCACCATACTCTCGTCTTTGATACTACGAGCTACATAGACCTTTGCTATAAAAAACCTTTTGACTATGCTCGGTTCTTGGATGACTCACTTGTCGATGTGTCGGCTTTTCTTCTTTGATAATAATTCCCCAATTGTGAGGAATTTGAGAATGCAAAGATGGAGTGGGTAGATGATGTCATGTTGAGGTCGAGATGTATGCTTTTATGAGGTTGATCGGGAGGAATGTGGTTAAAGTTCTATGAGAAAGTTCTTGAGGAGTTTTGATGCTAGGAAGTCTTGTTCAGCTGCGGGCGATATGAGGGCGACGTGTTCCATTCATAAGTCTAATCCTGGTCGAAAAAGCATTAGTGCGAGGGATGTTGGAAATATGGACGATGGATGATAAAGGCAGATTGGTGTTTTACCTTGATGCAGAGAGCTTTGAGATGATGAGTTTGAAGCAATCTGGTAGAACTTCTGCACCACTAGGAAGTGGTGAAAACCAACGAAAAGAGTCAAATGAGACTTGTTGAGTAGGTTGGATTATTGAACTGTCGAAGAGGGAGACGGGAAAAACCATTTTATAGCATCTAGCTGTAAGACACCAAACATATCTAAAGTTTATCTTGATTATTATCTGTTTGGGAGAATGACTAATCCTCTAAGGAAAAGTGTTACGGATCATCTTGGGAAGAAGCATGGGTTGGGACTTTTGGTATGAACGTTAAAAAAACTAAAAGGAATTTGCGACAAGTCTTAGATTTAATTGGAGAAAAGTGAAAGTCGTATTGAGAGGAATGACTTTTGGTGAGGAGCATGGTTGGGTAAGGAGATTACCATGGCTATAATAGGAATAGAACCAAAGGTATGTATGAGGGAAGCTATTTTGAGAGGTTGAGAGAGAGAAGATCGGGGATAAGGTTTTGTCCCTTTGATGTGTTGAGCAGATCATACAGAAAACCGAGGTTTTAAAGGCGAAGAAGATGCTTATGCTGGTAGCACACTTATTTTAAATTCCATTATCTTGGAAAGAAGAGTTGTCGATCGATGATAAAATTGTGCCCGATGAGATGGAATTGAAATTTACGGATGCCATATTTGTTGCCGAGTTTCTTTGTAGATCACATGGTAATGCTTCACAGCATCTTTGAATTGACCACTGGCATGAACACAATAGAAATGTTTTCCATCAATGTGCTCCAGGACTACTGCTCCCTAGTACTCGTCACTAGCATCGGTCCCGAAGGATGTCTGTCACGTGGGGGATTACCGGCGATAGAGGTTCTTGAGTCATCTACTTTTCTTCTTTGAGGCAATGATTATGCCTTTCGAGTCCCATGGTGGGGCTGATTTCTTTAGCATCGCCCGGACAACGAGATAGTTGACAATCTGGAAAATGTATCGATTCTTGTGCAATATGGGGTCCAAGCGGTAGTGACCATCTTGATTATCATGCGAGAAATTGATGGATGTCTAGCCCACAGCGACTTTTCGAGATAACGTGACTCCATATGATTGATTATTGATAGGGCCGATCAAGGGGCTGTTGATGTGATTCGTGATCCTTGGAAAGCAACAAGATGTCATCGATGTAGATGAGGCGTTTCAAGGATAGGTTGAAAACTTTGACCGTAGCGCTTTTGAAAAGGGAAGGTGCCAACTTTCAGACGAAAGGGCATCAGCATCCGTTGGTAATGGACATTTTGGAATCTGAAGGTTGTTTTGGTCGCCCGTTAGAATGAATACCCAATCTTGACTTAAGGTCAAATTTGAATAATACCATTGCATTTTGGAGATGAATGAGCAGTGAATTTTTGGCAAAGGAAATTTGTATGTCTTTGAGAAAAGCAGTTGAGAAATTTGGTAGTGAATGACTAACCTTTTCTTACCCGAACAATTTCGGATCGTTTTCAACGTAAAAAGCTTGACAAGTCGATCGAATGAGTGGGCTCAATGAGGCATTGTTAGCGTTCGAACAGGCTACGAGATCGAGGTGTCGTACCGGATGTGTAACTTTGGTAGGGTTGGCATCTTCGTTTAGCTTGAGGGGTAGCTTATTAAAGAATTGAGGTTTTTCACGAAGGAAAGGATGGGTGGCGAATATGATTTTCGAGGACAAAATGGTAAGAACTTGGTTTTGAAGACTTATAGGAAGAAGGTCGTGAAATTGAATACAACGCTTAAAGTATCGGTATAAAGTGGAAACCTTTGCTTATACTTAATACTTGTGGAGGAGATATTTAACTATTTTGATAATTTGGAGAACATCAAAATCTATGAGGTGGTCGCTTAATGGGAAGAGAAGAACATATGAGCTTAATCCATAGAAACCGATGCGGGAAGAGCCCGGATCTTAATGGGTTTTTAGTGTCAGATATGTATAGAAGAACTCACGTGAGTTGGTTTGAAATATTGATGTGATGTTCCCAACACTCTAGTGGAAGGATGGATGGATTCTTGCGCGTACTCGTTGTGTACAATGCTCAATGAAACTATGATGGAGATAGGCTTGGCAAATTTAGAGGAATGATCACGATTTTTATGGAGAAGAGGACTTTCAACAAGGTTGATTTGTTGCGTGTGGTGGATGGTTGGAATGTCACCGGAATTAGGGGTATCATTCGATCGACCAAAATAAAGACCGTATTGTCATCGGAAGATTCATGTTTAGAAAATAAGGATTAGCATCATCATCGTGGAGAGAGGAGACTCGGTCGAGGTGTTGAATAAGCTGGCTAACTTAATTTGGATTGTTAGAGGCAAGATTTGACAAAGTGGCTCTTTTCTTTCTACGGATGAAACACCAGAATCTTTTTATTGCACGGTGTTGGATGTCTTCCATCGAAAAACATAAGGTTGTTTAGGCTTTGAAGAACGGTGTTTGGAAGAGTGTTTGGGTTTGGAGAACTTAAAATGGGATTTTTCTTGGTAGGACAAGTGCAGGTTCTTTCATCTTTGGATTTGATTGTAAGGTGAGGCTTTTTGCACGCACTTTTGAAGGGTTCCCTCTGTTCCATGAGATCTCTGAAAAACTTTTTCTGCTCGTAGAGCTTTTCAAGGCAAGAGACCGTAATCTGGTAAATCTTTCCCAGGGAAAGATCATTAATGTTTATCTGGAGAGCATAGAACTGTCTCTAAAGTTCTGGTAGATTCTCCTTAGAAAGAGATTGAATAAAGACATGCTTGAGAGAGCTATCATTGAAACCATTATGCTTGTAGTACAGGGCTGACATTCAACTGTAGTGTAGATCAAGATCTTTAATCTTTAAAGAACAACACTTCATCAGATGAAACGCTTTTCTAGCAGATTCTTTTGTTACATTGAGGTCTCCCAAAAAGTGACCATACCTGAGCTCTAGAACTTGAGGGATTGGTGCTTGATCTGTTATAGCATATGCGTACTCAGTAAACACAAACTAATCACGAAGAGCTGGGCAAGGCGAGTGCTTTAAGAACATTATATGAGATTGCTCCAGGTCTAAGAATTTGAACATCAATCCAAGCAACCATTTATTAGAACTTGAGGAGCCATTTGGCTTTAGGAACTTTATCAAATGAGAACCATGGCCTATTGGTTGGCTTAGGACTTGGACTTGGATTAGGCTGTGCCGGAGGCACATCTTGAGTCGGAGGTATGTCATCATCCGGTTCATCTATAAAAGGAGGTCTCCAAGGATGAGTATCTTTTGGAGGAGGAGGTTCACTAGATGTGGATGGCTGAGCCATAAGTTGAGCAGGGATTTCCACATAATTTTCCTCTGAATCTGTTGCTGAGTAGGAAGCAACTGATTCTGTTGGAGAAGAAGACTCATCTGAAGAAGGATTGACATCTGGATCAGATGGAGTATCATCTTCTAGAAGGATAAGACCAGAATAAAGCTTATGCATGGGCTCTTTATCCTTTGATGGTTGAGAAGGAGGCTGAAAATATTCAAGGATTTGCTTAGGAGAATGAGTATGAATTGTTTCAGCATAGGTAGGAGGAGGTTGAGGTTGTAGTTGTGGTTGTGGTTGTGGTCTACGTTGAGGCCTTGAAGGTGAAGGCTTTGGAGGAGATGGCCTTGTGAAGGGCATCCGTATTGGTTCCTCTTTTGGGTAATGCATATGCTGATGAATTGATGAAACACCGGGTTCTACGAGAAGGAGTAGTGGGAGGACTGTAGAAAGGCTGGTATGTGTTAAAGTATGGTGAAGGCATGGGTACGGTTGTTTGTTGACCAAACAAGGAAGGTTGTCTGACTTGCCTTTCTCGTGATTCTTTCAAGTTCAGCTTAAGTTATACGATCTTTGCATCCTTTTGGTTAAACGTTGGTCCCCAATAATTGATTTCAATCATGGTAGGAAGCTTTATGTGCAATTTAGCAATTCTTTGATGAAGGCTTTGATACAGCTGTTCCATCCGCACTGTAATTGCATAAACTTTCTTATGAGTAGCTTGGACTTGTGCTTGAACATTATCGATCCTGGTATCAAGAGATTCCAGGACTGTATTCTCAACTCTAGCATTCTGGGTTTGCCAGTTAAGCACTTGTTCGTACTGCTTTGGTTCTTCAGTCTGTCCAGAAGGGAGAACAGGAGGCTGGACATATGGTTTGGAAACCACTTTGGTTTGTGGATCTGTTTGTTTTCCAAGGAAGGAAACTGACTTTAGCAAGAGCTAGATCCAAACATCATACATGATTGTGTGGAGCATTGAGACAGAAGTGGGTCGTTGACTTCTTGTTTACATGTTTTGTACAAGGTTTTCTATTTTAGAGGCTAGATGTTTTGTACAAGATCTAGGAAGAGAAAGAGGAGAAATAGTGAAACGACTCCGGATTCAGAAACTTGAGAATTTGAAGAGGAAGCCATGAGTGGTAAGATTTTTTTCTATTCTTCTTTTTTAGATCACAGACGTTCTACAATATACCACCTTCAGCAAGTATGGGACAAATACTATTTTGTTGCATATCAAACAAATCGTTGGCTAGAAAGGCTCAAACGGATCAAAGATGGCCTTCCATAATCTTTTAGGACTCTAAATAATTTTTCATATCTACTAGTTAAGTAGACCTTTAGATGTAGCAACACATTTTTTTTTCTCTTTTTTTTTAATCATTTCATCAATTTTTTTTATTTCATTTTTTTTGAGGTTGACTCAGAAATCATGAGATCATGTATAAAATAATAATCTGCTAAAATTTGTATGAAAAATGAGCAAAAAAGGTTATTCTCCAAGAAAAAATAATAGGTTCAAAAAACTCACTTGGAATTTATTATGACATGTGTATTCTTTCAAGCAACTCATATTTGTCTCCAACATCAACATGTAGAATAGCAAACATGGTGTAACATTACTCAAGACCAAAGATAATACAAATATTAAAATTTAAAAGTCATCATGTCATCTAATATTAAAACCTCACACAAAATTACAAATTTTTTTATTTATGACATTCTACCCTCCAACCTATTTTAAACATAAAAGAAAGTATACATCCAGAAGGTGACAATGATGTAGAAAAATTAATTAGAAAAGTTAAACTTAAAATAATAGAAAAAGAAAATGTTTGAATTTTTTTTTTAACTAAGAAGATGTGTTTCTAGAGTCACTACACTTCATATTGAGCCATCTTCGACTCAAAAACTTAAAAATGTATATTTATAAAGGAGAAGTCAAAAAGAAAAAGTTAGAACGAACACACTTAAAATAAGATAATTTTTTTTTCTTTTTGTTTTTGTTTTAACTAAGAAGATGTATTTCTAGAGTAACCACACTCTATGCAGCCATCTTACACTCGAAAAAGTTAATGAGGTTAGTCTACAATAAAAATTAATAAAAACTTAACCAACATTCCTGATTGTCAACTATCCTCACAACGAGCGAAACATGTCTCGATGTTTGAAAGGAAAAAAGTAGAGTTTAGAAGACATCACCTGGGTAGTGCAACAAAGAAGAAAATATTTACAAGCGGAGAGTTAAATCTAATTTGTACTTCTTATTGCGGCTACTGCTATCATCATTATTTGAACACTCCAACGCGGTCACAGGATCGGCTCAGTCGATAAACATAGCGGATCAAGTAGCTCATTAGCGATATGTGCACAAATAAAAATTTTTCCGAGGAAGAATGAAATAATTTTTATTGCATCAGAAAATGTGATAAAGCCATCATAAAAGTTATTGACATTTAACAAAGCGATGGGTTTGGTGGATGTTCGGATGGGCCCGAGATGGTAATGTGATTAGTGCCTCAAGAGTTGCAAGATCTCACTGGAAGAAAATAAAAGCATCGGCGTGATTTAGCATTTCGAGTTATTCTTTCTTGCATACAGGGCGACTAATTCTTCTCCAGTTGGTGAGTTAGACAAACAGCCCGAAGGTTTGAGAATTGTTGGGATGATGCTTAACACTTGGCTCCCGCTGACATAAGCAGCTTCTGAGACTATTTTGGATAACCCTCGGCCACCTCCTCCATACACCAACTGTAATTTTCTCTCTACTATTCTTCGACCAAGATGAATGGCTGCCTCAGCAGACTCTTTATGTTTGTCATAGTTAAACCCGAGAAACAAATGTTCTTGAATTGTTTCTGGAAGCGGTTTGCCATTAGCATCTTGCCAAAACCATTTGTGAGTGTTAAAAAAATCATATTTAAAGACCTTGGTGACGATGGGTCATAGTGTATGAGATATCATATACGTGTCAATTAGCAACGTAAGGCACATGGCTCAAAGTAAAAAAGAAAAAGTAAAAAGGAAAAAGTAAATAAAATTATTAAAGAACAATAATGCAAATGGTAAAATATAAGTGAAATAAAAAACAATAAATGAAAAGGATATCTACGGTAATTATGATTATGGCTCGCATCTTATACAGTTTTACTTCCAAAACGGGTTGAATGCCCTCTATGGGTCGATGATAAAGGATTCCCATCCAGTTATCTTAAAAACTAGCAAACAAGGTCGTTTATAGTCAGATTCCCGAGACTGTATTGTGCATGTTCTTTTTGGAATAATGGCCATAACTGGAGAATCGCTCTTTGCACGTATCCACTGGGATGTATTTGAGACAAAAGATATTATCCAATGACTCTTTATTTAAGCCATCCTTAATGAATTGAATCTTATCTTACTGTTATCGGACATTCTAAGAACATGGTTTTTTATCGCATCTTATACAGCACTTATGACAAGCAACGAGAAAGTCTTGGATCGTCGTTTTGTCACGTAATTTCCTTCTGCATGACCAGGGCATGTATGCAATAAATTTAGGGCGTAACTCACTGTCAAGCAAACTTTGGCCTCGATTAACCGGATGTTAGCGAGGATATTATTCTTGAGAAAGCAATTGCATGCGTTTAGGCCGAGCTTTAAAGATTGTAGGGAGGGCATTTTGAGGAAGCTTTCTAAAATCTCATCTCTGTCCATACCTTTGTCTCGAATATTAGTTATCATGGGGCCCAGTAACCGACTTGATTGTCACGGTCGTTATCCGCCACTTGGCCGGGGTGACAAATTTAAACACACAAAACAAACACAAACGGAGAAACAAATTAAAGCACACAAGCAAACTAAAATCGTCCTTTTATTAAATTTACCTCAGCTCCGATTGGGTGTTGTAGGCGGCTTCTCTCGATATCTACGGGTTGGCACAAATCCTCAATATGAGCGACTAACTCTGATGGTTGCAAAGCCCAAATATGATATGTTTTACAAAATCGTATATGCTTTCTGAGATGAGTTTGGATACGTTGAAGTTGTCTAAGAATGGTCAAGAGGAGTTGTTTCATAATTAAAAATGATAAGAGAAAACTTAATGGTTAAACAAACAAACTTATATAAAAAAAATTTGAATCAGTAAAAGAATAATAAAAAGGAAGAAAAGATCAAATTAAATCACCGAAAAGAAAGAAAAATCTCAATTCAAACTTGATGGGCACTCAAATTTATTTCGGTGTCCTCTCTATGTGGTTGATACTCTAGATATGACTTTAATATGTGACCATTCACTTTAAATGTGGCACCATTCTTTGGATCCTTAATTTCAATTGTCCCATGTGGAAAAACAGTGTGAATAATAAATGGGCTAGACCGTGAGCATAACTACACAGGAATAAGTGCAAGCAATTGAATAAAAGCACTTTTCGATATGAGTGAAAGATTTTCTCGTAATTTACTTGTCGTGAAAGATTTTCATTCGTTCTTAATAAATCTTGGCATTTTATGCATTATTGCGAATTTCTTCAAGTTACGCATTTATAATCTTCTTTCCAAGCTAGCTTCTTTGCATGTCAAAATTAATTTCTTGATGGCCCAATCGCGATCTTTGAGTTCCGGTGGTGTAAGCTTTTCCATACACTAGCACGTGGGGTGACATCCCAATTGGAGTCTTACAAACTATTATATACCCATAACGCATTATCAAGTGTCAATGACCAATCTTTTCTTCGGACTAGCTTTTTTCTAATATATGCTTTATTTCTCGATTGGAATTTCAACTTAGCCTTTGGTTTGTGGTTGATATTAGGTCGCCACTTTATGAGTTTGTGGATGATATAGGGTGCATACTTTATGAGGGGATGGAATACTTTGTCAAAGTGCTTTGAATGATTTATTGCAAAGTGGGCACCAATCGATTATTGCTCGAGGAATCAAAGCGTGAAACAATGTTACTTTTTAAAAATCCTATCACACTTGTGATCATTGGTCCTACGTGAAATTGCCTCTACCCGTTTCGAAACATATTCATGACAACCAATATGTATTGATGGCCAACGATGGGAAAGGGTCCCGTAAATCGATACCCATCATAAAAATTTCAACCACTAAAATTGGGTTTAGTGGTATCATATTCCTTTGTGTTATGCTCCCCATTCGTTGACACTTATCACATGAAGAACAAAAGGTGTAAGCATCTCGAAATATAGTTGGCCAATAGAAACCACATTGTAAAATTTTAGTAGATGTTTTCCTAACGCTGAAATGGCCTCTACACGCTTGTTCATGGCAGAACGAAAGAATGTTTTGAAATTCATTTTCTGGGATACATCGTCTGACAATTTGATCTGTACAATACTTGAATAGATAAGGATCATCCCAAAAGAAATTCTTTATTCCCGCAAAAAATTTGGCCTTGTCCTGTTTAGTCCAATGCTCTAGAAGTTGACCTGTAACAAGATAATTAACTATCTCAGCATACCATGGTACTCTTCATTCGTTAATTGTTAAATACTAGAAATGACTCGTTCAAGGTAATGGTTCCATTGTTGTGTCAAAATGGAGGCGAGAGATGGTCGACCTGACATTTTCTATTCACTTTCTTATCTTTGAATTCTAAGTCAAATTCACTGCAAAGTAACACCAAGAATTAGCCTAGCTTTTGCGTCTTTCTTTGTGAGAAGATATTTAAAGCGGCGTGATCATGAATATAATTATTTTACAACCAATGAGATAAGATCGAAATTTCTCTAATGCAACTACTACTGCTAGCATTTCTTTTTCAGTGGTTGAATAATTCAACTGTGCATCTTTCAATGTCATAATAGCATAGTAAATAACATGGGGAATTTGATCAACTCTTTGTTCTAATACCACTCCTCTTCATGTCGGATGCATGGATATAAGCTCAAATGGTAAGTTCAATTTGGGGAATTTGAATGATGGGTGATGATGTCATGACTACTTTAATTTTCAAATGCCACAAGACATGAATCATCGAAGACAAAAGTACATCCTTGCAGTATATTGCATAAGGGTCTAGAAACTTTTCTAAAATCTTTAATGAAATGTCTATAAAACCAACGTACCCGAGGAAGATCTTGCTTTCTAGCTTGTTTTAGGTGGAGGAAGATTGGAAATGAGATCCTTAGCTTTATCAACCTCGATACCTTTGCTCGAAATAATGTGACCGAGAAACAATACCTTGTTTAACCGTAAAATGGCATTTCTCCGAATTCAAGACTAAATTTTCTTCGTACATCTCTGCAGAAACTAGTATTAGATGATGTAAACATTGATCAAATGAATCCTTAAAATAGAAAAATCATCATAAAGACCTCGAGAATCGTTCAACCATATCGGAAAAAATGCTTAACATGCATTGTTGAAATGTAGCAGTGCATTACATAATCCAAAATGACATTCTTCTATATGCAAAAGTACCAAAAGAACAAGTGAAGGTGGTTCTTCTCTTGATCTTTTGGCTATGGGAATCTAATTGTATCTAGAGAAGCAATAAAATTCATAACCTGCTAATCGATCAAGCATTTGATCAATAAATGGTAAAACAAAAATGGTCTTTCGTGTGAATTTAACTTCCTATAATCGATGCATACGTCGTCGTATGTTCTAGTTACAGTGGGTCTTAATTCATTATCGGCATTGGTAACTACATGACTCACGACTTTTGAGACAACTTATGCAGGTGACCCGTGAACTATCGAAATAGGGTAAATGATACATCTAATAAACAGGACTTGACTCTATGACCTCTTTCATGTTAGGATTTAACCGACGTTGCATTTCCCTAGTAGGATTGGCATTTTCATCAAGGTGAATGCAATGCATACAGTCTACTGGATTTATACGTTTTATGTTTACTATAGTCCATCCTAACGCTCCTTTGTGCTCTTTTAAAACTTCCCAACAACTTACCTCTTTGTTCATCATTTAAGGATGAAGAGATGATTACAGGTAGAGTGCTTTTGTCTCTCAAGAACGCATATTCCAAAGTGTTGGGTAATGGTTTGAGCTCGGGTTTTGGTGGTGATTCTAATTATGGGCTGAGTTTCTTTTCTGATGGCACTAGTTGTTCAACTCTTGACTTTCATTTATTTTTGTCCATGGATGGTGCTGAGTCAAGTAGGGCGTTGACTTACGTCGTGATCATCGATATCAAAATCCAAACTAAAGTAAGTTAAACATGTTTGTAAAGGGTCATCACAAAGGTTTGAAAGAAAATTATTATCAACTAATGTTTCTATTAAATCCACATCAATAATTCCATCATCTGCATTATAAGGTTGTTTGGCAATGTTGAAGATATTGAGCTCCATGGTCATATTGCCAAAGGTCAACTGTATATTTTCGGTCCTGCATTGAATGTGAGCATCAGTGATTGCGAAAAGGTCGGCCCAGGATAATGGGGATGTGCTTCCTTGAATCCTGCACTGGTTGAGTGTCAATTACAATGAAATCAATAGGAAGATAAAACTTGTCTACCTGGATAAGCACGTCCTCCACGATACCACGAGGTATTTTTGTAGACCGATCTACAAGCTGTAACACCACTGGAGTTGGGTGTAATTCGTCCAGTCCAAGTTTTACAAATACAGAGTAAGGCAACAGGTTTACACTAGCTCCTAAATCCAATAAAGCATTCTCAATTTTCTGGTTCCCTATACTACATGAGATAGTGGGGGAGCCTGGATCTTTGCATTTTAAAGGCATTTTATGTTGGAGTATAGAACTAACATTTTACATTAAAAGGCCTTTTTAACATGGATGTTTATTTTTTTTTACAAAGGTCTTTAAGAAACTTGGAATAAGATGATACTTGTTTTATCGGATCAAGCAAAGGGATGTTAACACTTACATGTTTGAAAATTTCAAAAATCTCACCTATAGATTTTCCCTTCTTTCCTTTAACTAACCTCTGAGGAAATGGAGCTTTAGGAACGTGCTCTTAGGGGTTGGTTTCTTCTTTCTCCTCTGATGATGAGTCTTGACATTCAGTACAATCTGAGTTGATTTTTTCAGCATCTCCAGTTGTCGATTTCTTTCCTTTTATAAAGGTCATGACTTTGACCTCTTTATGTTCTTTATGGTGAGCTAGTACTTACATCGTACCTTCTTTAGGGTTAACCTTTGGTTGACTTGGGAATTTACCTTTCTCAGCCAGGTCATTGCCAAGGTTTGAAAAGAAAAGCAAGTTGTCCACCATTTTCTCGAGGTTTAAAATGAGCAGGTAAGATTCTTGAAATTCTGAATGTATCCTCCGGTTTGGGTTGAAAGTGGTTTGGGTTTTGATTGTATGGTCTAAATGGCGGTGAGAGGCTTGAGAAATTTAAGGAATTGGTTGCATTGGTAGAGGTGGGCTCTTTGGTCCATTTGTTGGAATCCTTGAGACCAAGAAAAATTGGGTGGTCTCTCATCAGGGTTATATGTGTTGGAGTATGGGTTGTAATTTGATGGTTTCTCATGGTCCATATAGCATTGGCTTGATCTAAATATGAGTCGTGGTCATGTGGGTGCATTGATTTCAGCGGTCAATGATCTTGTTGTCGGGAAAGACCTTGACCATCTCTTTCATGCTTTAATTCCCGAACTTGACTACGTGAACCTCGTTTACTCCTTTAATTCTCTTGGTATTCACGGTGATCGACTACGTTGTTAGGAATTATCCGATTGTCGCTGGAAGAAATCCTAAATCTGTGATGTGGACATTCTTGCACATGTGGCAATAATCCATGTACAACGTATTGGCATTGGTGCCATTTCTCGTACCCATGATGTGGACACTTGAGGTAGCCCGTTCGTCGCTCATGTATCTCGAAAATGACTCGCCTGCTTTGGGTAAACTTTGAAATTTCTGCGAATAGCATTGGTTTTATAAACTGGGAAATATTTATTCAAACTTTTTGTTACCATTTGTTCCCATGATGTAATGGTATTAGCAAGCAATGTATTAAGTCATGAACGATCTCTATGCTTTAAAGAAAATGGGAATAATCTAAGTTTAACATCATCATCTGAAAAATTCTCGTATCTAAAAGTTTGACAAATAACATGAAAATCATTCAGATGATTATATGGGTCCTCATTTTCTAGGCCATAGAATGTTGGGAGACAATTTAACACACTAGGTTTTAATTTAAAACTTCTAGCAGCTACATTTGGGTACTTGATGCATGATGTACTCAAATTAGCTAAGGGACTAAAATAGTCCTTACATGGCCTCTCCTGTGGTTATGGTTGTTGGTTCTGCAAATCCATTTCAATTTTATTTTTAAATGCAATTTGTTTGTGTGTGCGAAGTGTTTTTTCCAATTCAAGGTCTAAAGGCTCAAGATTAGGTGATAATGACCTTCGACCATGCATGCAAAGAGCAAAATAAATGAAAACAAAACTAGTAAAAATAAAGAAGAAGGAGAAATTACGATACTAACCTTATCATTTTATTCTGATCTTACTATGAAAACACACTCAATTGTTATAAGAAAAAGAAATTACGTGAAACAAATATTAACTAAAATAAAAATAAATTACAAAGAAAGATAACAAGACAAAAAATTAAAAAACTAATATGAAAATTAAATTACACAAATTTAGAGAAGAGAAAAAGAAATAAAATTCTAACCTTAAAATACAGATTCACTTTTTTTTTAAATTGAGAAAACAATTACAAGAAAATAACTAAAAAAATAAATATTACAAAAAATTAATTCTATGAATTAAAATACTACCTCCCCGGCAACGACGCAAAAAACTTGTTGGGTAAATTTTATTGAACTCGCAAGTGCACGAATCTATTGTAGAATAGATTGATGGTGACGAGTGTCGATCCCATGAGGAGGTGGATTTTAATTATGTGTAGAATTAATTTTCTTAAGTGGGTGGATGGATTTATAGTGGAAATGATTTAGATTTTACTAGAATTTAAATTGGAATGACATTAATAAATTAAACTGGAATCTATTGAGATAAAGCACTTGGGTATTTGAATCTGCGTATTTATAAATGCGTTAAATATTCTTTATTAATACCAATTAAATCGTAAGGGGGTTTCACACCTCATGAACAACGCTAAAATAAATATGGTGTTGGGGCTTATCATGCCAAATAATAATAACCTTGTACTAGGGTCTTGGTTTAACCAGGCGGTATCTGAACAAGATTATTCTTATTTGTCAACGGAATCAAAACATCCACAAATATTAGAGGGAAGAGAAAATAAATTTACCAAATTAAGCCCATGGAACATGTTGAGACTTCACCTTCAACCCAAGCTTGAAAGAAAATTAGCCACTTATATTTGAACTAGGGGTAAAATGAAAATTTATTAAAATACGTAGAAAATACAAGATGGAAGGAATTACAACTAGGCTAAAAATGGATTGAGAATTGCTCAATTAGGAAGCACTCTTTTTATAGATACATTGAGTGAACCATAACCATCAAATAAAAAACAATTCGGATGCTCAGGATTGCGCCACGTCATCAGTCAACGATGCAGCGGTTTAAGCAGTCTGATTTGACAACATTTACCTGATGGCCGGTTTGCATAATGTAGCGGTTTGAATAGTGGCGGCTTGAGTAGTAGTGGTTTGAATAGTAAATAATCCGTGTGTGCATGTACGTCGCATGATTTTTGTCCATTGAAATACTACCGCGCCATCCATCAGCGATTACATAAGAACTTTTGTCAATATGATCATGACACATCATCGGTCAGCGCCATTAAGCAACCGAATGCCACATCTTTCTCGATGAATCTTTGCCATGTCATCGGTCAATGCCACGTCATTGGACCGTATATGGGAACTATATCATTTTTCCTTTTATGCTCCTCACTAAGGTTTTGACCGTCGAGTTCAAAAGTGATGTCCGTTTCTTTGTCGATCACTCGTTCATTGTGAAGCGATCATGATGCCACAAATACATAAAATACTTAATTATAACAAAACACATAATTAAATAACAAAAGACTCAACATAAAAGTACCAATGTTAATGAGACTTGAAGTGTAAAATGATGATTTTCTCCTTTATAAATATACACTTTCTAACACTCAAGCGGTATCGATTGGAAAGTTCGAGAGTTAGGATGTCTTTGAAGATGAGGCGAATATTCTCTCAAACCATCTTCCCTTGCCATATTTTCGGCTGGTGTGGATCAGATTAGGGTCAAAAAGTAAAGCTACTAGATACAGGTTTAGCCAATACCAAAAAATATAAAAGGCTTGTGGGGGTGATAACACTAATAACGTAATGTCCCCAGTTGGTGTGTTCATCAACCATATAGTGGAAAGTGGTCTGGACTTTAAAGATTAACTGGTGCATTTGGTATGGATTCGGATGGGGGTCAAATGGCCTTTGGCACAGGCCATTTTGAGCTGGCTTGAATTCTTATATAGCCATTAATTGCCATAAGCGCTAGGTCAAAGGATGATTTCGGGAATTGTGGGAGTGATCAACCACCTTTGTGAAAATGATCTCTTGGATGATGTTTGGTAACCGTTTAATAAAAATCAGGAGATCGGGGAAACGATCACTGGTTTTCTAAAGTTAAGAGCTGCTTGGTTTTTCTTGGGCCAGAAGAGTTCTTTTATTGGTCATGGTAATGGAGTTGGGAAAGAAAGCTGGAAAGGTGAGGAAGTTTTTCCAGGTGTCAAACTAGTTTTTTAAGGAGAGATAGTGGGATTGGAAGTGATTCACTTAATAGAATTTATAACCGCAGATCCTCCTGTGTTTACCAGACTTTGTTAGGAACAAGGTGCTCCAATAATGAAAGATTGAAAAGATCTGGAAGATGGATTGTCCAATGGTGGGAATTTTCAGTGGTAGTGGGTGCTGAGTCATCTGCTTGATCTTTTGGACAAGCAAATGCCTTTCGAGTCCCCAAGGTGGGGCTGATTTTTTCAACATTCGAGAAACCCGTGATGTATTGGAAAAAGTCTCTGAGATAATTGACAGTCCCGAAAAACTGTTGAATTTACTTTTTGGATAAGTGTTGATCTGAAAAATGCATTAATTCTTGAGCAATGTGGGGTTCTGGATGGTAGAAACCATCTTGAATGATCATGCCAAGAAATTCAATTGATGTCTGGCCCACTTGACTTTTCTTTTCAGATAACATGACTCCATGTTATTCAACAATCTGAAGGAACTAGTCACGGGGAGCCGTTGATGGGACTCATGATTTTTAGTGAAGAGCATGATATTATCGTTGTAGATGAGGGCATTTTCAAGGATAGACTCAAAGATTTTGACTATAGTCTTTTGAGAAAGAGATGGTGCGACTTTCAAACCAAAGGGCATAACTGTCCATTGAAAATGGGCATTTGGAATGCAGAATGCTGTCTTTGGTCTCTCATCAGGATGAATACCGTTGCGAATCTAATTTAAAGGTCAATTTGGAAAATACCTTTGCATGAAGATGAACAAAGCAGGACTGGATTTTGGGCAAAGGAAATTTTGTCATCATTGAAACAATAGCTCGTTATTTAAGCATCGAACATGAGTCCATCGGAAAACTCTTGGAATCATGAAATATTTAACTTTTGAACATCGTCAAATATGAACCATGGTCCATTGGATACTTTGTGAATAGGATCAGGTTGTCACAGAGGCACATCTATTGCTTGACTATGGGTGGTCACAGTTGAAGAATGTGGAGATCCTGAGAAGAAGGAGGAGGATCATTGGAACTAGTAAATGGTTTGAACCATAAGATGACCGAGTTTTCCACATAATTCTCTTTAGAATCGGTGGCGAATATGATTCAGATTACATTGGGGAAAATGATTCATTAGAGGATGCATCTGACTCTGAGTCTGCTTTGACGGAAGATTCATAAATCTTGCTCGAGAGTTTCTTGAGGAATCATTTAACCACGGAGAAATAGGGTCGTGGTAAATAGGTTGTGAAGAGTGTTGATGCATGGTTCTTCGTCCTATGTGGCTTTTGAAGGTTGGAATATTTTGAGGAGAAAAAGGCTGAGGTCATTCAACAGTAGTTTGTGTGTGTGGTTTGGAAAATAACTTTGCATAATCCACGGGTTGTCCATATGCGGAAGGTTTATAGAAAGGTTGGTATGTATTGAAGGTTGGAGTAGGCATTGGTAAGGTTTGGGATTTGCCAAACAGAGATGAGGATGGGTTTGTTTTTCCATGGGAGGAAATTGATCTTGATAAGAGCTGGATGAAAACATCATACAGGGTTGAAGAAGATTTGGAGGCTGAAGATGATCATTGACTTCTTGTCTATATGGTTTGAATAGCGGGATTGGAGGAATGGGGATAATTTCATCTTCGTCGGGCCAGGGAGTACATTCTCGACCGCCTGAATCATCAGGTGGTGGCGCAGGTGGAAGAGGTTTGCAACTACCTCTTTTATGACTCTTCTTTTCTTTCTTCTGGGTCGCCTGTTGACTTCCCAGTCTTAATCAAAGTCATCAAGACAGGGGCAACCTGGATCGCACATGTGTGAACCTGGAACGTCCCAAATGAAATGGCTTTATACCTTGCCAAGGTACACAGGATAGCCATTGGAAGAGAAGCTATAGATTGAGAGATCTTCTGGAGCTGTCTGAACAGTTGTGATCATAGCAGTGTATGAAAAGGAGATTTTGGGACGTTGGCTTTCAAGGGGCTGAAAGGTTAATCTGACTGATCCGTCTGGTCAATTTTCAGACTGAGCATTAGAAGTCTGTACAAGCTGAGAATTCTGATGAAACTTTTCATAATTGGATAGCCATTCTAACGGCATCAACTTGAGAAATTCTTACTTTTGGATCTGTTTAGGGATTTGTACAACAGTGGGAATGGATTCATTGTCGGCTAGCGTCATAAAAGTATCTGAAGAGGTTTGAAGAGTGGGTAGGTCAAGGGCATGGTTTTGGAGTCTGTATACCAACTGGTGATGCAAAGTCGCCATTTTTGCTGTGACTACTTGTTCTGCACCTTGTAATTAGATATGGACTTTTAAGATGATTGGTAGGCTGGGACCTTCAAGGGAAAGGTTAAAGTTGGGATAAAACGTGAGTAAAACATTGCCAGCGTGAAGAGTAGTCAAGACAGTATCAATGATAGCATGTTGGTACTCCTTGAATCTGGTGTCCATTAGAGCCAGTCTCACCATGACAGGCAAGCCTTTTCTACCATGAAGAGTATGTATAACCTTCTCTTTTCTATTGAGCAACAAGCTCTGTAGGAATTTCCAGTGCAACATATTGCTCTGCCTGAGTTGCTTGCAAAGCACACTGATCCAATCTAGAAGACTGAATATATTCTTTAGGAGCAGGGCGTCTGGTAGAGATAAGCGTTCTGATGGTCCGAGTCAGAGAATCGGGTCTTTGATATAAAGAAGATTCAGTAATTTGGGTAGAAACTAAGTTATAAGAATATTCTACTAGGTTTTCTATTTTCGTAGCAAGATGTTTGGTACATTATCTAGGAAGAGAAAGGGTAGAAGAAAAAGAAACGGGTGTTTCAGGTCTTTGAGAACTTGAAGAGGAAGCCTTGAGACTAAAGTTTTCTATTCTTGTTTTTCAGATCACAGACCTTCTACAATATACCACTCTCTGGAAAAACAGTGTTAGGCTTTGATACCACTCGGGGGTAGCGGAGTATGTGGCGTTGTTATACCACAGCAACGGCTATTCTAAAATTGTCCTTTGGACCAATAGCCATGTCTTGGGTTTCCACTATATACCCAATACCGGAGAGTAACCATAGACATCCTACTGCAAAACTGCAGCCTCACTTGGGCATAACAAAGGGTAAACAATGATTACGGTGAGTTCGTGTTTGATCTGAGGAAATACCCAATATAAGGAAAATAGAACTTTCTGATACACAGGATCCGATAAGAGGCAGGTGTAGAGCATACTCGTCATCAAGCCAAATAGAAAGTGAACTTATTAAGCCGATCTGTGATCTTTATTACAAGAATAGAGAGAAAGGAATTTAGCCACTCATGTTGAAGGCAAACTTCAAACTTAGATTCAAACTCAAAGGAAGTGAACTTAGGTTACAACGAGGAGAAGGCGGCCTTATATAGGCAAAACCTTACTCCAAAGCAGGACAAGACCCCCGCGTGAGGACAAAGCAACATAATTAAAGGAAAAGTCAAAAGCAAAAGTCTTTGCTTTTGAAAAAGCTGAAAAAGACAAAGATAGGACATGTCCCTATCTTGAATAAAGCAACTTTGAAAAAGTAAAGCAATTATTACAAAATGACAAACAACTAAAGCACAAAATGTCACACAACTTTGAAAAAGTAAAGTACACTGATTGCAACAAGAGAAACAACTTTTCCAAAGAGAAATAGTGCTATCTTCGGATGAGGACTCTGTCTCGTCAGGGACTTGATCAGGGTCCTTATCTTTTCTGAAGACTCTGTCTGGATGAAAGCAGCAAGGGACGCATGGCCAAGGACATTTTTGAGATTTTAATGTTGGAGGTGATGGAGGATCTTCTTGTGATGAGAATGGTGGATACGGATATGATGAATATAGAATAGAGAAGGATCTATGTTCATACTGTGGTGGTGAAGGTATGGGAGTGAAGTCCTCGCATGGGTCTTTGGAATCTTGGAATAAAAAGTCAGTATAATCTAGCTTTTCTTCTTTGATGATGATTCCTTGATGGCGAGGTTGTGAGTGTGAAGATGGTGTAGGTACTATAAACATGTCATGTTTAAGTCCAAGAGATGTATAGAAGATAACATGTTGGTCTGGAGGAATGTGGTTGAGTTCCATGAGGAAGTTTTTCAAGGAAGTCTTAAGCTGGAAGTCTTGTTCGAGACAGGCAACATGAGGGACTGTAGTCCACTCATAAGTTTGGTCTTGTGTCTAAAAGGCATTGGTTTGAGTGTGCTGGAAATATAGACGATGGATGATGAAGACAGAAGTGAACTGTTTACCTTCTTGGTCTGAAAGTTCCCTGAGATGATGGGTGTCAGCAATCTGTTGGAGCTTACGGCGCCACCAAGGTAGTGGTGAAAACCATTCAAGGAGGGTACAAGATAGAGTAGTTGAGTGATGTAGATTATTGAGTCTGTCAAAAGGGGTATAACAAGGAAAACTATTTTAGTATCGTACATGACTGTGAGACACCAAGTATACCAAAGTTCATCTTCGGTAATATCTCGGTTTGAAGGAAAGATTAACCCTGTAAGGAAGAGATTGTCTGGATGGATGCTAGGAAGGACCATGGGTTCCGGACTCCTAGTGTACATATTCATAAAAAATCTAAAAAGGAACTTTCGAGCGAAATCCTGGATTTGGTGAAGAGAGGTGAAAGTCATATCTAGAGGGAAGGATTTTTTTGTGAGAGCATAAGTTGGTAGGGGGAATACCATGGCTATAACTAGAATTGAATTGAAGGTATTGATGAGAGATGTTGATTTGGGAGGTCGAAAGAAAAGATTAGGGATAAGGTTATTATCACCTTTTGATGTGTTGGACTGAAAAATCATACCTGGAAAACTAGGTATTAAGGCGAAGGAGGTGTTTGTTTGGTAGAACTTTATTTTTAAATTCTATTATCTTCGGGAAGAATGAGTCGTCAAGTCTGACAACAAAGTTGTGACCGATGAGATGGAATTCAAACTTCTGGATGCCATATTTGACTGCCAAGATCTTTTTGTAGATCACATAATAATGCTTTTTAACATCTTTGAATTGGCCACTAGAGTGTGCATAGTAATAGTCTTTTCCGTCAATGTTTTCCAACAGTACTACTCCCCAGTACTCATCACTAGCATGCATTTGGAGGATGCGTTGTCCAATGGTAGGAATTCTCAGCAGCAGTGGGTGCCGAGTCATCTGTTTTAACTGTTGGATACATGCTTCATCCGCGGGTCTCCCCCTCTTTAGCATCTTGGAAAGCCGTGAAGTGTGAACCCATGATATGCGGGGAAAAAGTCTCTAAGATAGTTGACAATCCCGAAAAACAGTTAATGTACTTTCTAGATAGGTACTGATCGCGAAAGTGCATCAATTCTTGTGAGATGTGGGGCCTTAGATGGTAGGAACCATCTTGAATTATCATGCCAAAAAATTCAATGGATGTCTGACCCACTTGACTCTTCTTTTTAGATAACATGACTCTATGTGTTTCAACAATCTGAAGGAACTGTTGTAGGAGCCATTGATGGGACTCATGGTCTTTAGTGAAAAGCATGATATCATCGATGTAAATGAGGACATTTTTAAGGATAGGCTCAAAGATTTTGACCATGGTTTTCTGAAAAAGAGATGGTGCGACATTCAAACCAAATGGCAGAACTGTCCATTGGAAATGGGCCTTTAGAATACAAAATGATGTCTTTGGTCTTTCATCAGGATATATACCGATTTGCCAAAATCTTAATTTAAGGTCGAATTTGGAAAATACCTTTGCATCTTGTAGATGAACAAATAGGGATTGGATTTTTGGCAAAGGAAATTTGTCATGTTTAAGGAAACAGTTTAAGGGCTGATAGTCAATGACTAATATTTTCTTACCCCGAACTATTTCTGACCTTTTCTCAACACAGAAAGCTTAACAAGTCCAATCAAAATGAGTGGGCTCAATAAGGCCTTGGGCCATAACATTGGCATTCGACAGGCTAACGAGATCGGAGGGTGTCATACCGGATGTGGCCTAGTAGGGTTAATATCTTCATTAAGCTCGAAGGTAGCTTAACAAAGAACCGAGAGTTTTCAACAAAACCCGAGGATGGGAAAATCAAGGTGACTCTCGTGACAAGATCTTAAATTTGGCTTTGAAAGACTCATATGAAGAGGGTGCATCAGAGATTGAATATAACCTCAAGGTTTTAGTTTAAGGGAGGAACCGTTATTTATACCGAATACATTAAAGATACATTCAACGTCTTGACAAGTTGAAGGACATCAAAGCCTATGAGTAAGTCCTTATCAAGAAGGGAAGAACCTATGAGTTTAATCCAGAGAACACAATCTGGAAAGAATTGAATACCTATGGATTTTTTGGTAATCAGATCAGTATGAAAAAATTCTCCATCGGTTGCTTTTAAGGATTTAGTGTGGTGTTCCCAACACTCTGGTGGTAAGATAGATGGATTTAACATACTTCTGTGCTCCAAAGATTGAAACCTATGTAGATATGCTTAGCAAATTTTGAAGGGAAGAGATTGATTTTTATGGAAGGTAGAGGACTTTGGACAAGATTGATTTGTTGCATGTGATGGATGGTAGGAATACTTTCAGAGTCAGAGCTATCACTTTGTTTTGCTAGAATGAAAACTGTATCATCATCACAGTGCTCCTGTCTCATCATTGTCTGAGAGAGGAGACACTCGGTCAAGGTGTTCAAGTAACATAGTGGATTTGGCTAGTTTATTAGGGAAGAATTTAGCAAAGCGGCCCTTCTTTTTACAGATGAAGCACCAAGACGCTTTTTCTTTATGGGTTCCGGATGTTTTTGGCCTGAAGAACCGATAAGGCTGTTTGGGTTTTTTACGACGGTGTCTAAGAAGAGGTTTTGGATGGGAGTAATTTTGGAAATGAGACTTCTTTTTGGTTGGACAATGGCAAGTTTTTCATCCTTGCATTTGATAGCAAGGTGGGGCCTTTTGCAAGCACTTTTAAAGGTTCTTTGTGTTCCATGAGGTCTTTGAAAAACTCTTTCTGTTCGCAGAGTTTATGAAGACAGGAGACTGTCATCTAGTAAATCTTTCCTAAAGAGAGATTAGAAACATCCATCTAATGAATATGGAATTATCTCTATAATTCTGGTAGGATTTCTTTGGGAAGAGACGCTATAAAGACATTCTCGGCGAGCGTCATCTCAAGCCATTGAGCTTATAACAGGGTTGTCATTCGCCTAATGGAAGTCGGATCGCTGACTTTTGGAGAGCAAAGACTTCATTCATGGAACTCACGACTAGCTACTGTGCCACCGCTGGTTCGCCTAGAATTACTCGAAATAAGTCCCAAGACTTGGTGGATCAAGTTCGACAGCTGCAATTGTCCGATCGGCCAAGACTTTCAACCAATCTCAAGAGATCCTAAACTTACTGAATAATGATTGTGAGGTAGCCCTTTTTGAGCATTTGAACATCGGTCCATGCCGAGAACTCTTGGAATCTTTGGAATTATTTGACTTGGCACATCACAATGCAACCATGGCCCATTGGATGCTTTTGTGAATTGGATCAGCATGCAGGAGGCACATCTTTGCTTCTTCACTATGGGTAGTCCTCTAGTTGAAGAAAGTGGAGGATCCTCCTGGAGAAGAAGAGATCATCGAACTAGTAGATGGTCGAACCATGAGTCGACAGAATTTCCACATAATTTTTCGTAATCCGGCGAATATGATTCAATAGATTCTGTTGGGTAAAATGATTCATCAGAGGATGAATACAGCTCTGAGTGTGCTAAATAGAAAGATTTATCATCTAAGGATAAATCTTGTTCGTAGTTCACGAGGAATCATTATTTCAAGAAATAAAGGTCGTGATAAATGGGTTGTGAAGAGAGTTGATGCATGGGTTCTTCATCCTTAGGTGGCTTTTGAGGAGGTTCTGCAATATTTTGAGGAGAAGGAGGCTAAGGTGGTTCAGCAGTAGTTTGTGTGTGTGGATTGGAAAAGGGTTTTGACTGTCTGGTTTCCAGATGGGATAACCCAAATGTTAACATATATGTTTACATATTATTGATTTTGATGATAATAAATAAGATTAAGATTGATTAAGTTTTTTAAAGCTCAAATTATTTTTTATATATTTTAAATAAATCATTTTTTTCACATTATAAAGGTTTTATATTTAATGAAAAAATGATTTTATGAAATTGGTTGTTTTTCAAGTTTATGGTTTAATTGAAAGATTTTGAAAACTTTAAAATCAACAAGTATTGTTTGAAATTCTGGAGGACTTATTTGATAAGTGTCATAGTGTTTTGGCCATTTCATAATTTTAGAAAGTTTGGGATTAACGAGTATTATTTAGAAATTCTGAAATTGGACATATTTGTAAAGTTTTATAACATTTTGGGCCATAATATAATTATAGAAAGCTTTAGGATAAAATTATAATGTTAGAAAATAGTTCACTGTAGCAGGCATGTAGCAAGCGGCTAACCGGATATGATAAGTGGCTAGCCGGTTATTGGGCAGAAACTCTCCGGATGGAAAATGGCTATCTGGATTTCGCAAGTGGCTATCCGGTTATTGGGCAGTAAGCTTCTGGTGCATACACGGCTATCCGAATATCATAAGCGACATGCCAAATGTTGTGAAATTCAAATTTTTACCTTAACGGTAACATAAAAGCAGCTAACCGGATACCATAAACGGTAAGTCGATTATGACCAAAAACTGAATAACGACTAGTTTTAGAGCTCCAACTTTATAAACTCAAATCCAATTCATTTTTCGTAATCCTAGCAAGCAAAAACGAAAGGCACACAACATATATTGAGCTCTCATTTTGTTGATCATCAAATATTGAATCATCTTTGTTCTTCATTTTGTATATCTACTCTTTGAGAGAGTTTTTGTTGTAATTTTCAATTCCTCATCAAATTTGTGAGTGTTTAAGTGTATGAGACACTTGAGTGAACAAATTGGGAGATAATCTCTTTGTTGTAAAGGTTCATTGACACCTTAGAAGTCAATCAGAGCTTTCGCTCGAAGGCTTGGAAGGCTTGATAGTGAAATCCTCAAGCTTGATTGTTTGGAGAAGTGGACGGTGGATAGCCGAGCCACGTAAAAATCCTTGAGTTTGCTTTCTCTCTTACTCATTTATTATTGTGCTTTTATTTAACTCATTGCTTTCAATTTATTAAGGCATTAGATTGATTGTTGTATGGTTTGCTTAACATAATTTTTAAAATCCCAATTCACCCCCTCTTGGGTTGCCTAGTATTTCATTTGCATCAGAGCAAGGTGCTCTTTTGTAGACTTAACCGTCTAAAGTTAAAGATCAATCGCAATCCAAATTAGCTCAACCTTTATGGAAGGCCAATCCACCACTAGACCTCCATTTTTTTATGGTAATGACTATCCTTATTAGAAAACTAGGATGAGAGTATTTTTACAAGCCTTAGACTATGAAATATAGGAAATAGTTTGTGATGACTCATTCATTCCTAGGAAGAATGCTTTAAGTGAGTCGGATAGGAAAATGATGTCTTTAAAATCCCAAGCTATAAATGCTTTATTTTGTGCGTTAGATAAAAGAAAATTTCATAAAGTTTCAAATTATTCTAATGCTTATGAAATTTGGAGAAAACTTGAACTTGTGTACGAGGAGACGACAAATAAGGAGGAATCTCGTAAAGTGTCAAATTTGGCACTTATGGCAATTGGAGATGAATCAGATGATGAACTTGATGAGGTAAGTGATCTTCCTACTTATGATGAATTACATGACGCTTTTAAAGAATTGCATGATGAGTTAATGAAAATTGGTAAAAAGAATGCATATCTTAAAAGAAAAATTATCGAGCTCACAAATAAAAATGAATCTCTAAGTGTAAAGATTACATGCCTAGAATTAGAGAATAAAACATTGCATGATAAAGTTGCATTATCAAATGAGAAATCTAGCACTTCACACAAGCATCTAAATCACATGTAGATGAATTGAAAATGAAAAGATGCTGTAAAAATGCAATGTTTCATTAAATGAAAAGATCAAAGAATTGGAATTAGATAATGAAATGTTACATAATAGGATTGCATCATTTAAATGCAAACAAAGTACTTTATATGAGTTTGAGAAATCACATGTTGATGTATTAATGAAAGAAAATGAAGTGCTAAAGAAGAAGAGCAATGAGCTAAATCAAATTGTGTTAAAATTTACAAATGAACAAAAGATGTTGGATAACTTGTTTAATACCCAAAAATGTGTGTTTGACAAAGGAGGTATTGGTTATAAGCCAAATTTGAAACAAAAACATTATAAGAATTATTTTGTTAAGACTACCTCCACAAGTGATCATAAAATTGTTTTTCATTATTGCAATCAAAATGGTCATATGAAATATAGATGTCCAGTGAAAATAAATACATATTATGGTGTAACATGTGTTTGGGTTCCAAAAGGAACCATTGCTAACATTTAAGGACCCAAGAATATTTGGGTACCAAAGCACACAACTTGACTATTTTTTTTTATAGGTACCACAATCAAGGAATGGTGGAGAGTTCCTTGATGAAAGCTTGTGAGGATAATCACCTGATCATAATCTAAGAGAAAATGATGAGTAAGATGATTTAATTGCTTTGGTAACAATTCTTACCATATAAAATGTTGTTTAATGGATCATGATGGATGGATAATACCTTGAATTTGCGAAAGCATGCTTGTATGTCTATATGATGGAATTATCATTGTGTATAACATTGAGTGATTTATCATGATGCCTTTCTTTGATTTTGATGATTGAATGGTCTTTGATTTCATCTTCTTAATTGTCTATCATCATTGTCCATCTCTTATATATGTGTGAATTCATATGCCATTTATTTTATTATATCATCATTCATTAATTTGGCCTATATGAGCATTTGTAATAACGGATTTGATCACTTGTTCTTTAGCTAATAATGATGGCTTATCTTAATAGCTAATGTTGATTTTGATGATCTATATATTACCATTATGTACTTATACTTTGCTTAAGTTTTGATGATAAAGAATGTGCTTTGATGATTACATTATATTTAATGAACTTTGATCTTATACAATCTATGATTGGTGAATGGATGCATTTTTTGTACTTTATCGATGTATTATTGAATATGTCTTACTTATTTTAAATGATATCAAAAGGAGAGAAATACATATACTTGAGATTTTTAAGCATATAGAGATTAGACATTATTTTCTAAGAGATCATATTAAAAAAGGTGATATTGTGATTAAATTTGTTTCTACTGAAAATTAATTTGCGGATATCTTTACAAAACCTCTTAGTGAAGAGCATTTTATAAAGATAAGACATGAGCTTGGAATGATGAATGTTGTATCTTGAATTATGATTTATTGATATGTTTGTTCTTGTATGCATTTATGATTCATGTATTGAATGGCTTATTGAAAAGTTTTAAATCACAAAATATTTTAAAATTGATCAATTTTTAAGCCAAAAATAAAATGGTGTATAATACAAGTATAAGAGCTTGCCAAAATTCAACAGTAGTCGATTTTCGGATAACCAAATTGGAACATCGGTAAACCGAATTAGCTTTGGTTGCTCTCGGGTCAACTTTCGGATAACTGAATTCTCAAACTGGTAAGCCGAATGCTTTATAAATTTTTTTCAAGAAATATCCGGTCAACCGGATCAGGCAACCGGTAATCCCATTACGGCTTTAATCATTCTGCACACTAACCGGTTAACCGGTTAGTGAAATCTGGAAATCCGAATTCGCGAGTCATGCACTATTTCTTCTTCTTCCTTCTTTCGGCAATCCGGATATCATTCTTTCTCGAAATTCGTTTCTTCCTCTCTCCAAAATCCATCATCTTCATCCTTTTTCACATCAAATCGATTCACAAAAATCATTCCACACCATTTCTTGTATTCAAAGTCATCTTCAAAATCCATTTTCATCATCAAGCTCACAAGTAGTCTCTTATGCTTATATTTGGACACACCAACATTTACTACTTTATGATTTTTCATTTTGTATTTTGATTATGTGGGATATTTATGCATGTTTGTTATGATTTTGGACTAAATGTCTATTTTGGATGACATGGATTTGATATAGTTGTTTGTTATGATCTTTACTTACGTTTTGGATCATTTTAAACTAATACGTCTATCTTGAGATTTTAATAATTGATATGGAGAGTTTTTTACTCTTTTGATGATAAAGAGGGAGATATGAGATGTAAGAGAGAAATACATCTACTTTGAGATTCTTAAGCATATGAGATTTTTTAAGTTTTATTGAAATTTCACATTAGATCTTTGATGAATTTAGGTGTCTTGATTTCTAAAATATGATTAGTAATTATGGAGCTTGAATGGTTGATAATATGTTCTTATAACTTTTGCATGCCCATTTAGTATACAAATCAAAACCTCTTTGCGAAGAACAGTTTTCAAAAAAAAAAAAAATTTCGGCATGAACTTGGGATGATGAAATTTATTAATATCTCTAATCATGTTATTAATACTATTAAAATTAATTTCTTGATGATTTTGATGATTGATGATTATTTATGTGTTACTTGATGAATTGATGGAGTTGTAGGTTTGTTATAATTGTTTAAGCTTATATAGAAGTGTTTGTTTAACCATGTTGTGTATTTGTAACGCCCGAAAAAAAAAATTCCATTATGGAATTGGGCTTTCACTAGGATTTATGGAGGCCTTTTTATTAGAAAAGGGTAGAAAAGGGTATTAAGTTATTATGAGGTTAATTATAAGTTAGTTTTGCAAAAAGGGCTATTTCTCCAAAATTCCATTCCCTATAAATTCATCTTTTATCTCCCTTTTTCATAACCCTAAAAACCTATGATATTCTTGTTTCCTCTCTTATCAATTGATCATAGTTTTTCTTCACTCACACCATAGGATTCAATTCTTGTTTAGGAGAGAATCAAAGCAATCGGTATGTATACCATCTTCAATCCCTTCAAGATTTGTTTTAAATTATTCTATGTAAGGTTTATGTTGACATGATTTGAGATTTGTTTTAGATCTTGATGCATGATATAGGATGTGTTTGGGTTTTGTTTGGGGTTTGGATTAATTAGGTGTTTGGTTAATCAACCCTTGGCATAATAAGCATGTAGGATGATTTCTGGACAGCATGATATCTTGATTTTTTTGACTGATACTTTGTGAACGAATTTTTCTTAGAAATTTATATTCTGGAAAATAGACATATATAACCTCCTTAATAAATTTTATTTCATCAAATTTGATTTCGTTTTCAATTTAATATGTATTTTCGAATTAGAAACCACTGCACTGGAAAACTGTAATTCCAACAGTCCAATCGGGTTTACAGAATTATTTTCACTATCAAATGAACTCGGAAAATTATGAAATTTTATACAGATGTTAATATACATGTTTAGTATCTCCAGTTTTAATTTCATAATTTTATGATAAGTATGTCATTTTATAAAAGTCTCAGAACCTGTTCTGTTCGGTTAAGGTTATGAGAAAACAGTTTTGGAATTGTTGGGAAATAAATAGTTTTAAAAATGTTTTTGATCTCGGAGCCTCTTCAAAATTTTATATGAGATACTCATGGATGTCCAGAATAGTTTTGTAGAATATTATGTCATTCCGAGGTTTAGATTAAGAGTTAAAAATTCTGAGATCAGACCTGTGCGGGAATGAATTAGAAAGACAAATTCTTAGAGTGAGTTATTAATAGTTATGTTTTGATTTGTTAAGGTGTTGAAGGCTCTTAGGGATTTAGAAGTGTGCAGTTCAAGATCTTCTTATCAAGGTAAGTAACTTCATTCCTAGTATACTGGATATATATAAGTATTTTGATATTATTATTATAAGAATAAATATTTTTATACTACTTAGAAGATTAATAGATTTTAGTTTTTTATACTACCTTGACGATTAAAGGATTTTCGTAACAAAATCAGTTTATGGAAATATTTTCAAATCTAAATTCTTTGACAAAATATTTTATAAATGCTTTTCAATATGTAAATTATTTTAATGACATGACGACCTTTTATGATTTTATCTGTAAAATAGTTTGCAAGCCTAAATTGTTGTTATGGACTTTTATGAATTTGATACGAATGTTTTATACCCATATGTGATTTAAATTGTTAAGGCCAAAGCAGTGCCATATAGGCAAAGTGCCACGATAAATCATTATGTTTTGGCTCATTGTCCAGTTATTCGATTCGATTCGATCGTAATATACGATATATCCGTCGACCAAGATCGGGTATAAGTTCTGAATGTGCACACAATATTCTAATTCTGTCTGGGCCGGGTCACCGGGACTATAGGTGACACTATGTGACATGAGCTTACGTTATGTTTTCTGTACATGTGAATATGATTTGCCTTAATAAGTAACTATGTTTTTGACATTCTGAATTCTTATGGATTTACGTTATGTTTTCTATGAACGTGATATATGATTTGCTTTTGGAAGTAACTATGCTTTTGATATTCTAAATTACCGCGAATTTATGTTACTTTATCCTAAGATATCGTTTTATGAAATTACGGATTATGATATATATGTTTGTAAATAAAATGAGGCTTGCAATAAATATTTTTGGGTATCGATAGGCCTAGTGTGTTAGGAATGGTTTTACTTACCGAGTTGACGGCTCACCCCTCGTCATTACTTTTTGCAGATTAAGTTCCTTTGAGAGGTATGCCTAGCCCTGGTGTTAGGGATTTTCGTTTATGTTCGCCATTCGAATAAGAAGAAGAATAGACTCATGTTTCTTTTTAGTTTATTTCGATCTTGAACTTGTAATTTGGGTTTTGAGACTTTGTTATTTTTATGTTTTGGAGAGAGTATTTAGCGTTGGATGTATGAACTTATGGATTATTCTTATAAGAATTTGAGGTATACCAGCTTGGTATTTATGAGTAACGATTATGTTTTGCGAGTAACCTCCTTCTCTCAGAGAATTTAAAAATTATGCATTTGAATCTTTTTGTAATGACTTTGGCATAGAGCATCAATTTTCATCACCTAGAACTCCACAACAAAATGGAGTTGTTGAGAGAAAGAATAGATCTATTCAAGAAATGGCTAGGACAATGTTGAATGAAAATGCATTACCTAAGTCAGTCACAACACATTATTATGTTTTAAATCGGGTGTTGATTAGATCTCTTCTTAACAAAACTCCCTATGAGCTTTGGAAAGATAGAAAACCCAACATTGGTTATTTCAAAGTCTTTGGATGTAAATGTTTTATTTTGAACACGAAAGATAATCTTGGTAAATTTGATCCAAAATTTGATGTTGGTATTTTTCTTGAGTATTCAAACTCAAGCAAAGCTTATAGAGTTTACAATAAAAGAACTTTGGTTGTGGAAGAGTTTATGTATGTTTCTTTTGATGAGTCTAACCCCTCATTTGCGGAGAAAGGAGTTGTTAATGATGATGCAGATAGAGAGTTACAAGAAGGATCATCAAAGGATAAATAAGAGAATGCATCACAAGAAAATCAAGAGGATGATCAAGAAGAGCAAAGAAATACAGGAGCAAGGTACTCTTCAAACACTCCCCAAGGAATGGAGGTATGTTTCTTCTCACCCTACAAATGCTATTTTAGGAGATCCATAAAAAAGTGTTACAACTAGATCATCACTTAGGAACACATGTGAGCATGCTGCATTTATTTCTCAAGTTGAACCGAAATCCTTTGTGGATGCGGAAAATGATGAATCTTGGATTATGGCAATGCAAGAGGAATTAAATCAATTTGAGAGAAATAATGTGTGGGAATTAGTTCCTAAACCGGAACATCAATCCATCATAGGTACAAAATGGGTATTTAGAAATAAGATGGATGAATCCGGTGTGGTTGTAAGGAATAAGGCTAGATTAGTGGCTCAAGGATACAACCAAGAAGAAGGAATTGATTTTGATGAAACATTTGCACCTGTAGCTAAATTAGAATCCATTAGAATGTTGCTAGCATATGCATGTCATAAAGATTTCATTTTATTTCAAATGGATGTTAAAAGTGCTTTTCTAAATGGTTATATTATAAGAATTTTATGTGAAACAATCCCGGTTTTGAAAATGAAAATTTCCAAATCATGTGTATAAGTTGTCTAAAGCATTGTATGGATCAAACAAGCACCTAGAGCTTGGTATGATAGGCTTAAAATTTTCTTGGATAATGGTTTTAAAGGGTAGACACTCTTTG
Organism: Citropsis articulata; assembly: GCA_030449925.1. Taxonomy (NCBI): domain Eukaryota; kingdom Viridiplantae; phylum Streptophyta; class Magnoliopsida; order Sapindales; family Rutaceae; genus Citropsis; species Citropsis articulata. Next base: position 16,350,567 of record JASUUH010000211.1, on the reverse strand, counting down.
TTAAGCATAGAAATCAAGACATACTTGTTGTTCAAATTTATGTTGACGATCTTATTTTTGGTGCTACTAATGAGTCCTTGTGCAAGGAATTTTCATCTTGTATGAGTAAGGAATTTGAAATGAGCATGATGGGAGAATTGAAGTATTTCCTCGGACTTCAAATCAAGCAAAACAATGAGGGAATCTTCATCAATCAAGATAAGTATGTCAAAGATTTGCTCAAGAGGTTTGGAATTGATGAGTCAAACACTAAGAGTACTCCAATGAGCACAACAATCAAGCTTGACAAAGATGAAAAAGGTAAAGAAGTTGATATTAAAAAGTATCGAGGTATGATCAGCTCTTTACTTTACTTAACTGCAAGTAGACCCGATATCATGTTTAGTGTATGTTTGTGTGCAAGATTTCAATCATGTCCCAAAGAATCTCATTTACTTGCTGTAAAACGAATTTTTCCTTATTTGAGTGGAATTATAGATCTTGGTCTTTGGTATCCTAGAGGAACTCATATAGATTTAACTATTCGGATGGATTTTGCACATTATAAAGTTGATAGAAAAAGCACTAATGGAACTTGCCATATACTAGGTCACTCACTTGTTTCATGGTTTAGTAAGAAACAAAATTCAGTTGCACTTTCAACCATCAAGGAAATATATTGTCAGCATGGTTGTTGTGCACAAGCTCTTTGGATGAAATAAACACTTAGAGACTATGGTATTAATCTTGAACAAATTCCCATTAAGTGTGACAATACTAGTGCTATAAATCTTTCAAAGAATCCTATTCAGCACTCTAGAACCAAGCATATAGAAATTAGACATCATTTCTTGAGAGATCATGTTCAAAAGGGTGATGTTGCACTGGAGTTCATTTCTACAGAAAAATAACTCACCGATATTTTTACAAAACCTCTTTGCGAAGAACATTTTTCAAAAATTCGACATGAACTTGGGATGATGAAATTTTCACATTAACTTCTCTACTCATGATATTAAGTCTATTGAATTGTTTGATTCATGATATTTGTGATTTAATATCCATGAAATGCTTGAGAGTGATATATTAGTTGTATGTATGTGTGTTGGTTACGTGTTTGACTTAATTGTTTTTAATACATATATGTTCATAAATTTTGCATTAATATGGCCTTAAAGAATTTTTAGATCAAAGCAATGATCTTGAATTGTAATATTTGTTGGCCAAATATAGAAACAAATGTGTGAAATATAAAATAAAATAAACGGATAACCGTTTTCTAAGTAAACGGTGCACCGTTTATTTCCAGAAACTAGGACATGCTGATTTTTCTTTACCCTCTCACCGTTTACAGTTAACGGTAACCCGTTTAAAAACAGAGAGCACCGAGAAATTTACCCTCTCACCGATTACAGTTAACGGTAAACCGTTTAAAAACAGAAAGCTCCCTAATATTTGCCCCTTTCCCGTTTACTCTTACTCGTTAACCGTTTTCTTTTTATAAGCTCTCTGGAAATTAACCCTTTATCGTTTATAGAAAACGGCTCATCGTTTTTGTTAAGTATAAAACTGGTCATGGGTTTCTTCTTCGTCTTCACTTACTCCCTCACCGTTTCCTCCGTAACCGCGAAACTGAAGCTTTTCTTCTTCTTCTTTCTCCATTTTTTCTCTATTTTCGCAGCAAATCACACCGATAGAACTCTTCCCAATCACTCTTAGAGTGATTCTACCAATTCAAAACTCGAAATCTTGTCCAAAATAAAAAAAATTCCCAAATCAAAACCCTAAGGGCAGCCGACTGGTTTCTGTTAATTTTGATCCTTTTTTTTTTATTTTCTTAAAAAATTGAATAAAAAATCCTCTTCCTCTACTCCCTCTAAACTCAATAATCGGTTCATTTGCTCTTAAATTCATCTTCCGAAAGTTTTTCTCATTATCATGGCTGAGTCGTCTTGGAGGAGGAAACATACACCCTCTGTTAACCCTATTCCGCCATGGGAAACATCTGAATTCGAAAGGCTTCACTTCCTACAGCACCATTGCTCAAATGCTTTGAGGATCGCTTTATGGGTCGACAAGTACTTGATTCTTATTTTGTGGATATAGAAGATTTTAAGGAGTTGATTGTGTGTGATAGCAGTGTTACCAATATGCTTAGACCCTAGGAATCGGTTATAGACTTTGATGATCGAGTCTATCCTAATCTAGTTCGAGTTTTCTACTATAATATGGAACTTTCTGCAACTCGTTTAAATAAGATTGCTACTCTTGTTGGTGGTGTATCCATTGATTTTAATGTTGACTTTTTTAATACTGTTATTTTTGGGATTCCAGATAAGGATCATACTTTTTATACTTCTTGAAAAACTCTATCATTTGACGATTTGGTCCACAATGAGGGTGTACGCAATATCTGTCGTCGTAGGGATCTTAGTGATAATATTTATGGACTATCTTTCCGATCTCAACTGCTACCTCTTCAAGTTCGCATCCTTCATACTATTTTACGGTATATCGTTACACCTAGGAGAGGTCACTCAGATGAGGTAACTCGTTTAGATGTTGAGTTACTAGATAGTCTAATTAGTGGACCTGTTAACCTTGGGTATATTATTGTGCGCCACATGCTGACTACTCCTGCGGTTACTCACCGCTTACTCCCTTATGGCAATATCAGCACTAAAATATTGCAGCACTTTCATGTGCTTATCCGGGATGCTATGTATAAAAAGCCCAAACAGTCAATGGCACAAGACCTCAAACTCCAAGAATCGGGACACCTTGATTGCTCCCGAGGTTGATCGGATGCTTAATGATATTTATCTTCCTGATCAGCTTCTTGACTTCAGACTTGGAGCTCATCCTCCACTTTCTCATCGCTCACCTCGCTTCATAACGAGACGGCCTTGTGATTCCGAGCTACCTCTTCCGAACACGAGCCGCGAGCCGTCAGCAGCTGATTCTTGATCGTCTGGATATTCTCTCTCACAATTAGCAGGAGCTCCGGTCTCAGGTTCAGACCTTTCAGGAGTAGAGCATTGATCAGCAGTACGATATCATTGCTACACTGCGGCAGCTTCTTGGCTATTTTGGGTTTGACCCTGGCAGTACCTCATCGCGACCTACCTCTTCGCGACCTACCTCTTTGCGACCCACCTCTACGCGACCTCTCTCTTCGCGGCGTCCTTCTTAGTTTCTGACTTTTTGTTTCGCACATACATTTCATGTTTTGATTATATGTTTTTTCTCTTTTGTCTTCCATTATCTATTCTTGATGATTTTTTTTTTTTGGTATTTTCCTTGGTTGATTATATATATATATATATATATATGTCTTTCTTATGCTTAATTATATTTTGTGTGGATTGAATGGCATTGGAGTTGTTGGGATGAGGATACTTGATTAGTTATCTTTGGAAGTGTTTTTTAAGTCTCATGTTGTAAAGGGAGACTCACTAAATTTTGCTCACTTATCATGGGTAATTTTTTGCTCACTTATCATGGGTAACTCCCTCTCATTCTTCCTTGACTTATATTTTCTTTTGATGATGAAGGGGAGATAATATTGAACTGTTTTTGTATGCATATTTTTTTAGTCATACATGTAGGGGGAGCATATAGTCAAGGGGAGCATATTGTTGAATTAAAATTTGTCATCATAAAAAATGGGGAGAATGTTAACATGTAGATGTTTATTTTATTGATTTTGATTATAACAAATCTTAATTTCTCTTAATCAAATTGTTGGAGTTTTTGAATAACAAATATTTTCTTAAAAGCCAGAAATTTTTTATATGTGTTTATAAGTTTTTGGATAAACTAGAACATTTCTATAAAAATGTGTATTTCTGGGAATAATCGGTGAACCGTTTATTTTAACGATTAATCGATAAAATGCAGAGAAATGTCATTTTCTAAAGCTTTAACCGATTGCATAAAAAACTAGCTACTGGAAATAAACGGCTAACCTTTTATTTTTAACGGCTAACCATTTATTTTAAAGACTAACCGGTAATATTTAGAAAAGATTTATTTCTTAAGTTTTAACCGATTGGCAAACAAACCTGTTAAAGGTAAACGGCGAACCGTTAGTTTTAACGGTTAACCGATAATATTCAGGGAGGAATTTTGTACTAATCTCTTACCGTTTAAAGCAAATCGATTGAGCTTGTTGTTTTAAAGGTTGCTGGAAAAAATCGGTGAACCGTTAACTAATAACGACTAGCCTATAATTTCCAGAAAGACATACATTGTTAATCTTTAACCGTTTAGTAAGAACGGTTAGTTGAAATGTGTTGTGCATGTTTCTGGAATTTACCGACGAACCGTTAAGGAATAAATGGCTAACCGATAATTTCCAAAATGATATTCTTTGTTAATATTTAACCGTTTAGTAAGAACGATTAGTTGAAATTTGTTATAAGCTCGAACTTACCGACGAACCGTTAATGGATAAACGCTAACCGATAATTTCTAGTATCATATTCTTTGTTAATCTTAACCGCGAGAACGGTTAGAAGAAATTTGTTGTGCAGGTCTCTGGATTTTAACGGCGAAAGGGTAGTGACAAACGGTCAATCGTTTATTTGAAATTCAGCGCAACGGTTACTTTGACTAGCCCAAATGGTTAACCATTAATGGTTAATGGCGATTCATTTTCTGGTGAAAAGTCAATAACGGCTAGTTTTCAGCTCCAACTATAAATAAGCTCATTCAAATCATATTAAAGGCTTATCGCAACACGACCATTGAGCATATATTCGAGTATACAATTCTTTTTTAGCTTTAAAACACATTCTTACTTCATTTAATCACACATTGGGCATTGATTTGTAATCTTAAATGTTGTGTGAGAGAAAAATAATTTGTAATCATTTGTTTTGAGTGATTGTAAGTGTTGGGATACACTTGGGTCAAGAGATTAGGGATAATCTCTTGTAAAGGTTTATTGACACCTTGAAGTCAATTGAAGCATTTGAAGCCTTGGAGGCTTGCTTAGTGAAATCCTCAAGCCCGGTGAGCTTGGAGGCGTGGACGTAGGCGGCCATAGCCAAACCACGTAAAAATCATTGTGTTTGTTCTCTCTTACCCTATCTCTTTATTTTTCATTGCACATTAATTTATTTATTTTGAATTTGGTTGCTTAGTTTATATTGCATTAAGTTTTGGTTGCTTAATTTTTTAAGAATCCCAATTCACCCCCCCCCTCTTGGGTTGCCTAGATAGTATTTCAAGTTACATATATTTTATTTATGAAAATAATTCAGTTTGTTTTGCAATCTTTCTTCTTTTTTTTTGGGTCATTTAGGTGAGGTCAAATAGTCATTTTATGTTTAAGGGTAAAATTATCATTTTTAGTAATATTCTGTTAATTTCTTTAATAGAGTTAAGATGACAGTGGACAACTAAAATACTTTGTAACTTTAGGAGGAAATTAGCCCAAAAAAATAAGATTTGTGTATTTTCAAAAAAGCTTGAAAAATCAGGTGGTCGGTGGATAATACCTTTTTTTTTAAATATCAATTATTTATTTCTACAGGTTAAGATTTAAATTAAGATAGTATTCAATTTCCAACTATAAGAAAGCACCTTTCATGCTAGTTCGTGAAACATATATCCCTCTAATACTTTTTAGGTAAAAATCTATACTATGTCTTAGCAGACTTGATCTTATTAAGTGATCCCTATGCATGTATTAAGTATATGTAAGTAGACTTTTGATTGAACAATGCATATTAGTGATTCAAAATATATATGTACAAGCATTCATAGAAAGTTAGAATGCCACGATATGTATATATATATATAGTTGTCGATTAGTGCACTAAAATTTGTGTTTTTTATTAGTTAGTGGCATCCTCATTTTGTTAAAATGAGGATATCCTCAAAACACACACACACACACAAATTAAAGGATAAGATAAAAGACAAGAAAAATACAAATTTCAATTATAGATATTTTGTCCTATTGTATATTAAAATTTATGAATTTTTATATTTCAACTTGTCTCATACTATATTAAAGTAAGAGAATTCTTATATATTTAATCATTATCTAATAAGAGATTCCTCAATTTTTCAAAAAGAAGGTATGAAATAAAAAAACAAGAAAAACACTCACTCTAATATAATGCATCATAAACGATAGTTGTTGAAAAGCTAAATTATAAAAAGACTTCTAATTGTAAATATGACTTATAATATTTCATTAAAAAATTAACTAATTTTAGAAAGTTATGATAGAAGAAAAGTTTTAAGTATTATGCTAAGTATTATGTCACACATTAGTACTTCTTTGTAGTTGTTTATGAATATGAAAAAATTGAACTAGTCATTTAATAAGAATCTAAAATTTAAATAAATTAAAGAGATAATATTTCCATTCCTTAAATTATACAACAAAAGAATACTTATAAAAGATTCTCATTATCTTGAACAATTTCAAGTATGGAAGAAATTAGAAGAATTAAATAACTAGTTCTATTCACTTTCTTTTATTTCCCCCTCCTTTTGTGATTTAGGCATTTTGACTATCTTGGACCACTAATGTGTCTTTAAATGTAACTTTAATTTGACTATTTCTCTTATAAGGTAAAAGTACCAAAATATTGAACTCAATCTTAATTCTATTACTATATAAAACTCAATCTTAGGCCTAAAGGTCTAGTCCAATTCATAAGGTATGTACTTCATGATGGACCCAAACCACCATGGGTTATGGTTTGGAATGTGTACATATATCAAACTAAGGCCTAATTCGTATTAAAGCCTAGGCTAAGCCCACTTGGGACACCTTAGCCAAGAAGGGAATGCCTTGTGAAATAAATACTTTGTTGATTCGCATACATCAATTGTTTTTTTACTTTTGAATTAAAAGTCAAGGAGTTTGTAAATAATTATTAGCGAAAGAGGCTCACTTTGGCAAGGATATAGCACAATTGAATGCATACTGTTGATAAAGCATGCATTGATACTTAATGTGTTTTAGTAAGATTTTTGTTGAAAGTAAAATATTATGAGAGCTTTTGATGAGATTGATGACAAAATTGTCACAAGCACATGGGATATTTATTTTCATATTCTATTTAAGTTCTCATCGGACCCGTCACAAGAGCTTGTGCAAAGAAATTCAAAGAAGCACTTAATGTCACCCCTTTATATAGTGGGTGAGAGCTATGTCAGAAAGATTCTACACACGTAAAAATATTCAGTGTCCAAGAGAAACTTAAACTTATAAATGAACGTTAATACGTAGAAAACTCTAGAAATGAGATGAGTTTACTAAGCGCACCACATACGCTATGTGGTTTTCTAAGTCAAGAATCTCACAGCCAGATCTCCTCGAGCTTATTATATCCCTTGCCTAAACAAGACTCCCAATCGATCTGACTTTTATCGATGATTGTGCAAAAAACAATAATAACATAAATAAATTAAATAATTATTGAAAAAAGTCTGTAATCCAAGTCAAATCCAGAGTTACACGTAAAATGAGTCCAACGCGACATTTCGTAATAATAATCTATATCCTCATCCACATGCAACCGCTATCTCTCCCTTATAAATTACAAATATTAAATTATTTAATTTAGCTGTACCTGTTATCGTAAATTATTATTAAGTCGAATTCATGAAGCTTCTGTCTGATCCCAAAAGAATCTTTAGAACTGAGTGAGATTCAATCCTATTCATTTCCTTTTATCTCCATCCATGGCATCATTGAATTTGAATCAGATCATAAGCAACAGCAACACCTCCTTTGCTGTGAATCGTCGGCCAGGATTGCGCTTGCCTAGTCGAGTTGGGTTGAGGGTTTTGGCTTCTGCTTCAGCTTCAGCAGAGCCAGACTTGAGTGTTACAGTAAATGGACTGCAGATGCCGAACCCGTTTGTTATCGGATCGGGTCCACCTGGCACCAACTACACTGTCATGAAGCGAGCCTTTGATGAAGGCTGGGGTGCTGTTGTTGCTAAAACTGTAAGTTCTTTATCATTTTTTTTTTAATTTGATTAAATTTACTTGACTTCTTGAACTTAATAATTCTCATGCATGTTGCTTATGATATTTGGTTTATCCAGTTTTAAATAAATTAGAATGAATTGCTTAAGAGTATGTTCAGTTGGCACTTTTCAAATTGAGACCAATTCAAGAATTCTTCTGATTTGATATAAATTAATTAAGGAATTTGCAATTCTACATGTTTTGATATTGAGAATATATTTGTTCTTAAATTGTTCTGCTAGGTATCATTAGATGCAGCAAAAGTTATAAACGTAACTCCTCGATATGCCCACCTGCGAGCAGGTGCGAGTGGATCAGCCAAAGGGCAAATTATTGGGTGGGAGAACATAGAACTCATTAGCGATCGGCCGCTTGAAACAATGTTGAAAGAATTTAAACAATTAAAAGCATTGTATCCGGATAGGATTCTTATCGCTTCAATTATGGAAGAGTACAACAAAGCTGCATGGGAGGAGCTTATTGATCGAGTGGAAGAAACAGGAATTGTAAGATATCTTTACCTAGTGTTCTATGTTTCTTTATGCATCTTTCTGTTAAAAGTGTTAGCCTCATTTCTGTTTTTTTTCCTCCTTATTTTATAGGATGCAATAGAAGTTAATTTTTCATGTCCACATGGCATGCCGGAACGTAAAATGGGGGCTGCTGTTGGCCAAGATTGTAGGCTGTTGGAAGAAGTTTGTGGTTGGATAAATGCAAAAGCTTCTGTTCCTGTGTGGGCAAAGATGACTCCTAACATTACTGACATTACAGAGGTGAGCTCTGCGTACGATGAAACTTTGTGTTGACTTCTAACTTTTAGGTTCAAATAAGGTAAGCATATATGTGAAACTTTTGTGCAAGCCACATTGTTCGGTAATATGCATTCTAATTAACTTTAGAGGTGATACTACTTATAATTACCTTTAGATGTGATAATTCTTTTTAATTTTACACTATTATCTATTCTATTCCATTAATCTAGTGGCTGATGAGCCATCTCTGCTCATGAGTCTTTACGAAACATTGCATCATGCAGTGCATTGCTTTAATTTTCTGATTTTATTGGTGACATTGTACTAGAACTGAGTATAATTTTGGATTGAGATACTTTTATATATCAATCTATTTGTGATGGAATATAAGAGATCAGTGGGGATGCCTATGAGTTTTATGATGTATGTTTTTTATGAACCTCGGATATTAAATTTGGTATTTTTCTCGAATATGTTTTTCATGAAAATAGGGATGAAATTATAGATGATATGAATTCTCCTGTTAATTCCTATACGTGCATACATGAATATTATCATCTATTTTGAAATATATAATCATGCATTCTAGTAAGGGAAAGACTTGTTATGAGAGTACTGAGCTGTTTTTCAGTCAAAATTAGCCGTTGGAGAGCTGGTTACTTTGGAAGGTCTTTTGTATTTTAGAATATTTAAGTTATATTTTATATATGACTTTCGATCAGGTCATGACTGTGCGAGGGGCGATACATAATTGGTGGAGCTTTGTTGTGGGGCCTGTAGCTCCACCAATTAATACCTGCCACACGTGCAGACGTGCACTAGATCTGGGCTCTTTACTATTTATAATATCAAAGGCTTATTTGATAGTTTGTGTAAACCAGCAGACCACTTTACTAAGGGCACTCGTCATATCATATATATTTAAGTGATATGATGGTTAAAAATTTACTAACAGCAGGTAGCAGCAGGGACATAGATAATGACCCATTGCAAGTGTTGTCTTTACCAATAAGATATGAAAACTCTGGACCTGGATGACTATCTATAATTGAAAACCTATTCTTTAGCTTGATTTCACAATTCTGTTTACGATTGTCCACCTGGACAGATTCTTGTGCTAACATTATGCTAAAGAAGGGAAAATCTTGGTTGTGCTTTGTGTAATTACTGAATTCTTTTCTTTTAGTTAATATTTACTGGTGTCGATTCGCAGACTCCTGTTCGAGTTGAAAAGTCCACGGGAAAAAATTCTTTTGAACTTTCTAAATGATCATCAAATTTCAATTAGCAGTATTGTGTATGTGGTTCTTCTATTAATTTTCTTTTTTTTAAGAGTTCATTGTTATTCTTATAATTACTTGTTCAGTTTTATCATGTGAACACAAAAAATTCCGTTGATATTTTTCGATATTTAATTTTCAAGATGCATATTTCATTATTTGTAATAACTCATCTTATCCTCCATTTGTATATAGCCAGCTAGGGTGGCTCTCAGATCAGGAAGTGAGGGAGTATCTGCTATTAACACAATCATGAGCGTCATGGGAATTGATCTGAAAACTTTCGTCCTGAACCTTGTGTCGAGGGTTTGCATTCTCAGATTCAGTAATTTGTGAGTTTTCCATTTGCTTAGCATTGATCTAAGAAAATTGTGTTTGAAATTTGTCATTAGATACTCGACACCTGGGGGCTATTCTTGCAAGGCAGTCCATCCTATTGCATTAGGAAAAGTAATGAGTATAGCCAAAATGATGAAGTCAGAATTCAATGACAGGGATTGCTCACTTTCTGGCATTGGAGGTGTAGAAACTGGTGGTGATGCTAATTTATTCTTCTTGGTGCAAATACTGTTCAGGTAGGCCTCAAACCTGTTCCTTGTTATTAGTTTTGCAACATCAATTTGTTTTTCCTTTTTTTCTGAGTGAACCTCATCAGACAAAGGCAATGCAAATCTGTCTACTCATTCATGCTTGCCCAATACATATTAATTTGCTTGAGCTTGTTCTCTATTACCGCTGCTGCTATGTTTGCCCGACATCTAAACATTGGGATATCCTTGAAATTTACCTTAAAATTCCGCATGAAATATGATATGTGGAATCAACTGTCATTGCAATCATATGAGTCAAAATATTCAAGCCCATGTGTTTATTTCTTTATTTTCTAATGAAGATTTTTCAATATGTACATGTAATTGCAAAGTTTCATGTGCCATTTCCTTTGTCTGTAGGTCTGCACTGGGGTTATGATGCATGGATACGGTCTCGTGAAGAGACTTTGCGAGGAGTTGAAGGAATTCATGAAAATGCACAATTTTTTCTCCATAGAAGATTTCAGAGGGTAAGCAGTATTTACTAGATCATAGTATCCATAAAAATGGTAAGTTTTAAGAATTGTTGGGTATACTGAATTTTTTTCCTTCCCTTTCCTTGTTTGGTTTTTGCCAGGGCCTCTCTTGAGTATTTCACGACACACACAGAATTAGTAAGGATGCAACAAGAAGCAATCCAACAAAGGAAAGCAGTCAGGAAAGGACTGCAGTCTGATAAAGATTGGACAGGTGATGGCTTTGTCAAAGAGACTTTGAGCATGGTTTCTAACTGAATCTTACATTTGCATTGACGCGCCTGGTTTTCTTGTTTCATTCAAGAGTAAATTATTGGGCCTTAATCTCTCATTCCTTGTTGTAAGTTGAAGTTAATTTTCTTTGAACAAAGAATTTATAAATAATTGCATTGTTGATATGTTTTCTTAGGTTGTTGGACTTGTAAATTATATCATTTGTGCTATGACGTATAAAGAATATTTTCGCAAATGCATAGCTTTGGTTTCCTTCAATACAATCTTTACAATAAGGCGAACGTTCTCGCTTAGCCTCCGAGTTTGGACTAATTATTTACTTGGTTAGCGATAGCAAAATTCTCCATGGATTTGGGGTCCCATGGGAGTTCACTGCAAATGGGGTGAATGTTGAATAATTTTTGGGGAATGGGGTGGGGAGTAGGGAAAAATAATCCTCAAATTCTTAATGAAGTGAGGTTTGGGTTTATACTCACCATCCCACCCCACTCCACTCCCTATTTATATAAATATATTTTTTTAATTTTAATTTAATATTTTTTATTTAATCAATTACAATGTTAATTAATAAATTTTCTTTTTATTTTTACTTAATATAAATGGATTATAATTAAAAGAAAATCTTACAACAGAATTTTTATTCAACCCTAAAATATTGTTATGTTTTTTTTTCTTTATATAAATATATTTATATTTATAAATATAAATATACTCACTCCCTATTTATACTCACTCCCTATTTATATAAATATATTTTTTTATTTTTTATTTAATCAATTACAATGTTAATTAATAAATTTTCTTTTTATTTTTACTTAATATAAATGGGTTATAATTAAAAGAAAATCTTACAACAGAATTTTTATTCAACCCTAAAATATTGTTATGCTTTTTTTTCTTTCTTAAGATACCGCTCTCTTCAAATATTTTTTAAATTTTGATATCATTTCAAGATATTGTTTCAAACATTTGGAGATTTTTTTTAAAAATAATTGAAATATTTTGTAATATGATAATAATTTTATTTAAGTCTTCAATTTATAATTTATTAAAATTATGTATTTATATCTATTATAAAATAAATAAATGAGAAATGAAATCGAGATGGGGAAATCATTTCCCATGTGGGGATTCTCCATCCCCACCTCACTAAATTTATTGGGGAATGGAGTAAGGAATAAAGGCCAACTTATTAATGTGGTGGGGAATTGGATAGACCTAGAGGTAAAGTGGATGGCATGTACGAGCGTGTTTGAGAGACGCGATGCAAAGACCACATGTGGGTGGGTTTTGAATTTTATACGTTTAAAAGACGCGATTAGAAATAGAAAGAAAACACGTACGAAAAAGACGAATGAAGACGCTTTTATTTTTTAAAGTAAATTTAAAATTTTATGATTTTACAAATAACTTGAAATTAAATCTTTTAATATATTTTATTAGCTCAAGTTTTTTAAATTTATTTAATTCTTAGTTTCAAAAAATTTATAATTGATTTATGTTTATAATTTATTGAATAAATAATTATATCATGATTTTAATAAATAAAATTATAAATATCATAATTTTATAAATATGTATTAATATTGTTATAAACTATGATATATGACTCTACATAATTCTAAGTTAACAATTAAGTTAACCCTTAAAAAAAATTATTATTATTGTTATTGTTAAGTACTAAAAAAGAATTATCATATCATAGGGACAAACTTAGTAACTAATATTACATTCTTTTATTATTACTAATTTATTATTATTGAATATGGACTTGAGTTTTGAATTTTTGATTCTATTAAATTTGAATAAAGGCACACCGATCCAAAAAAGTACATAGGTTTGAAAATAATAATAAAACAACTTGGCACGTTCTTAAAAAAAATAAAAAAGAGAAAAAATTAGTGGGTTTTTTACTGGCGTAGCTGACGTGGCAGTGGGCACGACCGCGTGTGGTGGGCGGGTGAAATAAAAAAATTGGCCGCAAAATCACGTAGTAGGCGGCGGCGTCTGGCCAACGTGAAACTGCTGGTAAGAGACATAAAAGACGATCTGTGATGGTTCGTGAGCCTGACTCCACGATAATATCCCTGTGCTCATGGCCATCTCAGACAGACCTCCCTACCCTAACCCCAATTCTACCCCACCCTTGTATCATTTCTTTCCTAATACTTACTATGTATTTTGAAAAATTATCTAAAATATTTCATTTGTTACTTTTATAACAGTTAAATTTGACATATTTGTCTTATATGAATTAAAACCAATATGATAAGTAATAGGAGAAAAGTATATAATAATTGCGTAGATTTTAAAAGATGTATAGATAATTTTAAAATATAAGGATTAATTGAATAATTGACTTAAAAACTTACGGACAAAAGGAGCTTCTAATGTTTAAAGCAATAAAAATCAGATTACCTACTATGATTTGGTTATCTTCTTTCCAAAATTATACCTTAGTCAGAGTTTTTAATAGCCTAGATAGTTTCTCTTGTTGTGAAAGCTAGAGGTCAAAATTTCAATTCTCTTCGCGTCAACGTTGGAGGCGATTAAATTAATTTGAGGAGATAGGATGGATTGGGTGATAACCGAAAAGGAGAAAAATGGATCTCCCTTTTTTAATAAAGATAAAATAATTGTAGACAGGAAGTACAGATTCATGATACTTATTTTTTAAATTAAAAAACAATCAAAAGCAACATAATTCAATGGATTATCGAATAGCGCCGAAAGTTCTTCAAATCGTCTCACTAAAAATCTTAGCCAATAAAAGTAAGTGGGATAAAATCTGATCAATCGAACAAAAGAAAAAATCATATCAAATAAAACTATGTGGGATAAAATCTGATCAATCGATCAAAAGAAGAGTACATTATGTATTGATAATTTATTGATCAGTCGGCACATGTCAATATCATATACATCTTCTCAAATATTGATGTGAAAAGAGCTTAGTAAATCTATAATACTGCCAATATAAACGTATCCTATTTGCAAGAAACCTACATAAGCACGACCAGCAAAAATGAATTTTCTTCAATTCATTAGTTACAACAATCTCATGAAAATAATGAAAATTATATTTTAATGTCATTCTTGTGATGTAGTTGGCTCATAAGAGAAATCTTGCTTTTTTATTAAACAAAAATAATTCTCATTAAATCAAGAAAAAAATCAAAGACAACAACCTATAGACTGTGGAAAGTCTTGTAGTAGTACAAATGATGAACATGCTCGAAGAGCTTATTTAGCTAGAGCATCCGTAGCTTGGTTACCACTCCTTGAAATATGCCAAATCCCGAAGTCCTCCTTTGGTTGCATAAGTTGTTGCACATCAGAAATTATCCACAAAAGCTTTGTACGAGTACGTTGCTTTCCTTGGATCAATTGAATAACAAAAAAAAAAGTCCGACTCAATCATTAACGGAGGCAAACTAGTCTCCTTAGCAAGTCGAATACAGCGAATGGCCTCTGCTTCAGTAATAGCCATATCCTCACAATAATTGCCAAAATCGGTTAAAGCAACATAACCAATCTCTCATGATTTCTAATAACAGCTCCATAACTGACCTTACCATTTTGAACATCCACTGCCACATCGGTATTTAATTTAAACCAACCCAACTGTGGAGGCTCCCAAATCACAACATTTGGACAGTACACATAGTATTTATATCCTTACAATTTCTTCTTACACAACTATCCCAAATTCCTTAGGTGGAAGCGACCACATAATTAGGAGATGACTTAACCCCATCATATAAAATCCTATTTCTCGCCTTCCAAATCCTCCATATAATTAAGACAAAGAGTTGAATTTCATTAAAAGCAACTTTAGAATAAACAATATCCCACACACCCCACAAACATGCAGCTCGGTTAAAAAATTCTGTAACAGTAAATGAAGTAAGCTCCCACACATCATGAACATGTTGACAGACAAATAAACCATGCAAAATAGACTCACTAGCCTCACCATAAATCCTACACCGCGAATCAGCCACCACCTTTTTTAGTTCCAAATCTTCCATAGATGGAGGGAACAATTAACTTCCAAATGGTTGCCCAATGCATTGGTGAAACACTAGAAGATGCAGCACTATCAAGATTCTTCCATGTCCTCGCAATATGATACCCAGACCTCACTATGTACTCACTACAATGATCATAGTGCCATATTACCCCGTCATGAGAACTCTGTGAGGGGAGCTTAATCTTCATAATAGAATGGATATCCGATGGCAGGAAATATTTCCGTATCAAAGTCATGTTCCATGAATTCCCATTCTCTATCAAGTCAGCAACCCTTGCTTCTTTGCCCAAAATTTTTGCCGAAATAAGTCGGAATAGCAACGGCCTAGGCACCCCAATTATCACCATATATACGAATATGTTGACCTGACCCCACACACCATCGAATTCCCCGCTGTAATAGCTCATGCCCCTAAAGAATACTTCGCCAAATAAATGAAGGATTATTACCAATAGTTGCATCAAGAAACAAACATCGTCGAAAATATCTTGCCTTTAATACCTGTGAAGCAAGTGTCTCCCCGTAAATAAGCAAACACCATCCTTGTTTTGCCAACATAACTTGATTAAAACACCCAAAGTCTTAAAAACCCAAACCACCCTTCTCTTTCGCACGGCTCATACTAGTCCATCCCATCCAGTGTATTTTCTGCTTATTTTCTGAAGACCCCTACCAGAAAGCTGTAAATCTTTGCTGAATATCTTTATACATAGTCACCGGTATCTCCGACCTCTGTTTCAGCCACCACTTTTCCATGTTTCCAACACTCAGCCCCATCACCAAATTCCCCTTCATAAATTTGGTTAGCTCCCAAAGCCAGAGAACCATGGGCTCTTCCTTCATGAATTTTCTATGCCAACTGCTTCCACTTTCTTCCTTTGTCGGCCCTATTATGCTGTGGTAAAATTTTCCCCTTTGCTCCTTGTAAATTTTCAGTATTTTCACCCTTAATAGATATTGCTTTGCTTTATCAATCGGGTCACCTCCAAGACAAGAAGTCAAAGCTTTGTTTTGTGTCGTAGTCGCACTACCTTTCAAAATTTTCTTGTACAGCTCTCAAGAAGCCACGTCACCAGCCTCAGCGGGACACCGTTCAAAAGAAGCCTGTGAAGTCTGCACTGGTTCAGTGTTTTGATGGAATTTCTCATAATTAGAAATCTATTCAAGAGACATGAGTTGTTGTAGCTCATGTTTTGGGATCTGTTTAAGGATTTGGATGATGGTAGGTGTGGATTCTGTATCAGCCAAAATCATCAAGGTATCAGAAGATGCTTGAGGAGCAGGGAGATCTAACGCATGGTTCTGCAAGCGATAAACTAACTAGTGATGTAAAGTTGCAATCTTTGAAGTTTGGATAAAAGGTGAGAAGCACACTCCCAGCATTGAGAGTAGTGAGGACAGCTCCTTTACATTTGCTCTAATCATGGCAATGTCCATTTCTTTGTAATAATCCTCCATGCTTTGGCTACCCTATGCAAGACTTTGTAATTTTTTGTACAAGTCTCGGTAGCAGTGGTTAGATATAAAACCCCTTCTCATCAACGTTTTCATTTATCCCACGTCTTAATTGAACCTTATAAAACCCCTTCTCATCAACGTTTTCATTTATCCCACATCTTAATTGAACTTTCCTTATTCCACCTCTTGTTATAAACAAGCTGATCCTACCAAGTAATAGCATAGTTTGAAAACTCGATCATAGCCAGTTTTACCTTTTCTGCCTCTGAATAGTTGTGGCAATCAAACACAAACTCTATTTTCTTCTCCCATTCAAGGTATGTTTTTGGGTTGGATTTACCTTGAAAAGATAGGATCTTCATCTTTATGCAACTCAAACCATCATCCCTATTCCTAGCTCTCTTACCCCATCCATCTCTCCTATAACTACCCATTGAATCCTCCTTTTTATCATACTCATCCCTATACTAGTCATCAATCTCTCCTCTAGTCGGGCTCTCTCCTTCCTACGTGCTTAGGGAATAGGTTGTGGCTATCCTGCATATGTGTTCACTACTTGATCCAAATGCTCATGTATGTGTTCTAATTCAGCCCTCATCATCCTTCTCATCTCTCCCATCAATGCTTGAATTTGCAAGTTCTGAGTAGTTAGTGGTTGATCTTCTCCATTTGTGTTTCGTTCTTGGTTGTGAGACATGGCAAACATCTGCAAAAAAAGGTCAGAAGTAATGTAGAAAGGACCTCACCACACACTCTTATGTATTCCACTTAAGAAAATGATTCACTCGATTCCACTCATGTTTCACTCAAATTTATTGGTTTTTACCCTCTAATATACTCATACTCTCTTGTTTTTTTTCCACTCAGTAATTCTCACTCGGTTCTTATCAAACTAATCAAACCAATATCAAGATTCCAACAATAAGTCACAAAGATTACACCAAGAAGACTCATATTTCAAAAGCAAGAATACAATGCATACATACGATCAGGTTTTGGAAGAACAAATTACCAAAATTTCAGGCAAAAATTTTCACTTATCGGATAATAATAATTTTGGGCTCTCCAAGACTGTAATAATGGAAAATAAACAAAAGCTTTTAAGCGAAGGTCGAGGGCTCTTTTTTTTAAAAAAAACTCTCACTATCCTCTCTCTTATTCTCTTGTTTCGTTGTTTCCCCCTTATTTTTTTTAATCTTTTTTTTAAGTACAAATTGGTACAAAAGACTAATGAAACTTAAAAATTAAAGTAAGACTCACAACTCAATGAATTAAAACAAGGACACGCAACAACTCTTGAAAGAATGCAAAATTCAGCTAAAAAGATTTTAGGATTTCGGAGCCAAATTTAAGAGAATGGAAACTAAGACCTACAATTAACAGGGATCAAAAACTAAAAATAACGATAAGCAAAACCTAGTTAGAACCTCGCTCTGATACTAATTGATACAAACCCCTGCAAGAACTGACGTTCTCTAATCAATTTAGTCTCCAAGATCAAATCTAAACCTAAAATTGAATGAAAATGCGACCTAATGCTCAATGAAAGTACGAATCTTGGTATGTGAGGACACCATAATCAACTATAGATGGTCTGATTGGTACGTCAAGGGTTTGAACGTCACAGAAGTTCTAAGAGTTAGTTTAAGAATCAAAGAGAATTTAACTCTCTCACCAAATTGCATCAAAATTTATCTGTATTTCTTATTGGATATGAGTACATTATAAAAGGTTGGTTACAAGAACTACCATCTTGTACAAACACTTTTGTAATATTTCTAAGTGTGAATAACATAAGCCATTTGGCCATTCCACTCTTGCTTCCCATAGCATTTGTCTCAAGTGGTAGCGCTTTGCGAATTGGAGAAGCATTCAAGGCTTATTTGACAACTTACACGCCTTAAGTCACTCAAGTGCTGCACGGGGTCGCAGCGTACTAACTCTAAACCCGTGACAGTGAGGAGTGCTAGGCATGAGCGGCTGTCTCGCTTATTCTAAATTTCACAGATATCTCACAACACATTTTTTTTAAAGTGTCAAGGTCAGTCACTCACTACCTCAGTTGCTTATTTTCGATTTGACAGGTATCTCACAATATATCCTTTTTATATTTACTGATAGCATGCATGTATTGTTTTCTCTTGTATCATTATTTTATTTGACTTAAACATCGCCCAATACTTTCCCAATAATTACATTATACTATTTTAATTTTACAACATTATCCCTTCAACTATAAACTTTCTTGAACACTTCTAACTCTCAATTGTTTCTCCTCAATCTTAAGAGAAGCCACATGAATGCGGAGATTTTTTATTTTTTGGATAAAATTTTGTTTCAAAATATCATTAACCAAGTTCTCCATAAAAGGCCAAATCTGTTTTAGTTTTTACTCTTTTTTATTGAATATATATTTCACAATATCACATGAGTTATGTACACCGGTGAATTTTAATTTAAAATTTAAAATAATTATAGATGATTTGAGTCGTTGTATGTAGTAAAAGGTCGTATTTGTTTAATAATTATATTATACAATTTATTAAGTTTTTTGGTCTTTTTTCATTGCATTAAAAAAATCTTTGACATTATGTCTAAATAATTATCAAATTACGTATGTTTAGATTTTGAAAACTAAGTGGGTGCACATATTGCTAAATTTTATATAAAATATTATTGTCTATATTTTTTCTTGATCCATTTTGATCAAAACATGTTTGAAATATTTTACTCTAGATAACACTCCAAATAATTGAAAAGGCATCAAAAAATAATTTGTTCATTTGTTGTTTATTTATTTAATTCTTTGTGTTATTCTAAAAAATTTTACATGGAACTTAGATTGCTACAAATATAGTTAAAAAAAAAAATTCTAAGTTTTTGCACCCTTCGGCTTCTTTGGAACTTGAGATAAGTAGTTGAAATCAATTTATTGAAATTAAGGAGAAATAGTTGGAAACAATTTTGGAGAAGCAATTGGGGAGATAAGACATCTTTGTTCAAAAAGCATAATATTTAGACTTTGAAAGGGTATTGTGGTAAATTGAAAGTCGCACGGCTATAATTTAAGTCAAATGAGACAATAGATGCAAGAGATAAATGAGGCAATAAATAAATATAAATAAAAATGCCAGCTACACGTGTTGAATGCCAAATAAGAGCGTGAGTCAGTCGCGACTAACCGTAGCACTGCTCTTGTTACCATTGAACAAATACATAATTTTTTGAAGAGCATTAATTCATCGACACAACAATTTTACTTTTTGTCAAAGTTAAGTTAAAACATGAGCAATAATATTACAAGACCCAGGAATATGTTGGTTTCTACTAGCTTTAAAATCCTTTACTTTGGTCTGTACTTCTGAAATTATCCAATAGATCATCAGTGCTCATCCTATTGTTCACAAAACAAATATTTAAACCTACTGTTGAATAGCATGGGCACTACCTGCTACAGGTATGATGTTACTAAACCCACAACCATAAAAAATTTAAATTATCAAGCCTGCCGGCAACCCACACTTGGATTTTTTTGCGGATTTTATCATTTTAAATCACAAATATTTAAAAACACTTTTAATAATACATAAAAAAAAAATAAGTTATATAATTGAAACTATAAATTTATAACATTAGTCTAAAAAATGGGCATACAATACTCAATTCTAGATTTTATCAATGTAAATAAGAAATCAAAATTTCAACAATAAACAAATAAACAAAATATTTCTATTGTAGGCAAATCATCATTACTAATATCAATGTCTGGCTTCATTTTTTTATCAATATATAAGTGAATTATCAATAATATTAACAAGTAATTTTTTTATAAATATTGTTAACAATTAATTAAAAAACAAAAACCTAACTTTAGTAAGCAATACAAAAAAAAAAATCAATTAAAATCAAATATAAAAAATATTACTCTTGAAAATTATAAATTTCTAGTTATTAAAAGCTATTGTATCTATCTTTGTGTGTGTGTGTGTGTGTGTGTGTGTGTGCTGCAGAGAGATAAGTTAAATTTAGTAATTAAGAACTTTAACTTACAAAAATTTATGATTAAATTTTTTAATATAATTTCTATGATTAAAATAAAAAATATAAATAATCGAAATAAAGAAGCAAATTGGCGGAAACCCATATGGGTATTCGACAGATTTTTTTTCAATATTAAACCCATCACAACCAATAACAGGTTTCATTTTAAAATATCAAATTTACCCGCAATCTGCAGAATTACCCGTAGCGGTTAGTTTTTATGGGTGGGTTTATAGGTTGGCATATAATTTTGCTATCCCTAAGCCCACTCTATAGCACAGCTTCAACAAAAGAAACATCATGATGAAAGTTGGTATCTAATTGCAACAGCTACAACAACTCTAGAATCATCTCTTATCACTATTCCAAGACCTATAGCTTGTTCTTTGACATTGAGGTCAGCATCTACATTGATTTTATGTAACATATGCCTTTTTCTTCTTTTTTTCTTGTTCTTTTCACTTTCCATTTCTTCTATTGGGCCTTAGGCATTAAAGCCCATTAGCCTCCACTAGCTAATATATATATATATATATATATATATATATATATATATATATATATATATATATGGGATATTATCATTTGTATACCTTATAGATACTCTATTATTAAAAATACTACAACACTTTGTGTTATATCAATCGTCCATCCTAAATTGACAAAAGCTATCTGGCGACCACCAAACCATTAGCTGCCGTTTGAAAGTTAACAGAATTATAGCGAATTGATAATTTTACCCTTGAAAATTATCACTTGTATACCCTTAAATTCTTTTATTATCACTTGTATCATATGAAAAGACCAAATTATCCCTCTGGCGTCATCTTATTTAAACGGCAAGTAACAGTTTGGTGGGTCAACTTAGGGTGGACGATTGATACACCCTCAAAGTGTTGTAATATTTTTTATAATAGAGTATCTATAGGGTATACGAATGATAATTTCCCTATATATATATATATATATATATATATATATATGAAGAGAGAGAGAGAGAGTCTTTCTTTAGTGAGAGCACCCTCACTTTAACAAAGTAAGGATGCTGTTGGCCTAAACAGTTATATGGTCTTCGATTTTCATGATAACAAACAATGCATTAAGGGTATATTATTGTGTGTGTATACATATGTTTCAAATCTCACTAGCTTTTAAAGGACAAAAATCATACATGTGAGATCAAGTAAGGGTCAAGCATAAAAGAAACTACCTTAGGTGATTTCTTTTATTACATTTCTTATATAGCAAGTATGATGAAATATATGCATGATTAAGTATTTAAAAGGTCAAATTATTTTTCATGACATTTTAAACAAATCATTATTTTCGTAATATAAAAGGTTCATACTTAAAGGAAAAAATGATTTTATGAAATTAGTTGTTTTCGAGTTTATGGAATAAATTGAAAATATTTTAAGAACTTTGAAATCAACAAGTATTGTTTTGAAATTCTGGAAATTAAGAACTTTGAAATCAACAAGTATTGTTTTGAAATTCTGGAAATGAACCTATTTGAAAAGTTCTATAACTTTTTAGGCCACGATGTAATTTTACAAAAGTTTAGGGTCAAATTATAATTTTAGAAAATTAGCGGCATAACAGTTTCATTGTAGCAGCTAACCGATAATTTTCTAACAGTTTTTAAGAATCAAATAGCAAATCGCTTACTCATATGCAGCAAGTCGACTTTGGATAGAGGAGTTTATGGAATCAAATGAAAAACTGATTAAATTGCAAGCAGCAAGCCGACTCCAGTCAGTGGACTCTCTAGAATTAAATAGTAAATCGACAACCCTTAGGCGATGACCAATTGTGCAAAATTTTCAAATTGTTTCATAACGATAACTTGCCACATAAGCCAAATGATGATCCTTTTTAGAATTAATGACGATCTGATAACGCCTAGAAAGTGAATAACAATTAGTTTTCTTGTTACAACTATAAAAGTCAAATCAAACTCATTTAAAACGTGTTCTTCAATCTTTGTCAACCTTAAACTTCTTCATGCAAATCATCTTGAGCTTTCATCTACTTATTCATATACATTGATTCATTAGCTCACTCTTGTAAGAAGTATGACCTTTGTAATCTTCATTTTAACATAAAAAATTGAGTGATTATCGTAAGTGGAGGGAACTTTGGAGAAGATAGATGGGATTATCTCGAATTGTACACCTTATAAATCAATTGTAAACTTCTTGAAGCCATGGGTTATAAGGCTTGATTAGTGAAATCCTCAAGCTTGGTTTGCTTGGAGGCGTGAATGTAGGTGGGTTGCTGAACCATGCAAAATTATCGTGTTCATTTTCTCAACCCTTGACTTTTTAAATTTACTTGTCATTGAAATTATTATTATTATTGGTTGTGGTAATTCTTGGTATTGATTTGTGGTATTGTTTTTTGAAGATTTTTCTTAAAACCCAATTCACCCCTTTCTTGGGTTGCTTAGCTAGAATTTGGATTGATATCATAGTGAGGTTCTATTGCTAAGACTTAACTATCTAGAGTGAAAGATCCATAGACCTCTATTTTTTAATGGTAATGACTATCCTTATTGCAAGACTATGATGAGAATCTATTTACAAGCCATATATTATAAAATGTAGGAAATGGTTTGTAATAGTCCTTTCATTCTTAAGAAGAACTATAAAAATGGAGCAAAAATTTCAAAACCTTTAAGTGAGTGGAGTGAATTGGATAAAAGAAAGATGCCTTTAAATTCCAAAGCCATGAATATTTTATTTTGTGCTTTGGATTAAAAGGAATTTCATAGGTCTCAGGTTGCTTTAATGCGTATAAAACTTGGAGAAAACTTAAAGTTGTTTATGAAGGAACTAATCAATATAAGATATTTCAAGTGAAGTCATATGAGAGTGTCCATAATATGTACACTAGATTCACTAATAGTGACAAAATGAAGAAGATTATTCGTGATACGAACCCCGCCAAGAACTGATGCGATGCTAATCAATTTAGTCTCCAAGATCAAATCTAAACCTAGAATTGAATGGAACCACGAGCCGATGTCAATGAAAGCATGAAACTTGGTATGTAAGGATGCCACAATCAGTTATGGATGATTTGATTGATAAGCCAAGAGTTCAAATAGATTGTATAAGAACCAAAGAGAATTAACTCTCTCACTAATTGCATCAAAATTGATCTTTTTTGTCTATTGGATGCGAGTACATTATATAAGGTTGATTACAAGAATTTTTAGAAATAAATCCTAATTCAAAATCAAATCGGAATCTTAATCTAAAGCAAATAAGGAAATCTTAATCTAAAGCAAATAAGGAAATAATCTAAATCAAATCAGAATCCTAGTCCAAGTGAATAGGAAAGAATCTAAATCAAATCAGAGTCCTAATCTAAGCAAATAGGAAAGAATCTAAATAGAAATCAGAATCCTAATTGACTTTAATGCCTTACCTCAATTAAAATGGAAACTCGACAATTAAAAGAGAAATAACTGATTTGTTTCTCCACTAGCCTCAAGAAACGAGAAAGTATCCAAAAAAGAGAAATAATATTTTTTCTCGCCATAATGTGCAAGTCAATTTCCTATTTCATGGAAGTGATTATTTGGACACTTCAAGAGCTTGAATCATGCATTTACCATGTGCCCCTAGGAATTTGATTGAGCCCAAATTGCTTGAATCAACCCATTAAGTGCTTCTTTGAATATCTTTGCTCGAGCTCTTGTGACGGGTCTAATGGGAACTTGAATAGAATTTGAATATACCTCATCCCACATGCTAGTGACAATTTTGTCCTCAATCTCATCAATTAGATCTTTACCAAAAGTGTGGAGACCCAAAAGAACGGCCATAAAAAAAGCTAAGGTTCTTAATACTTTATCTCATGATGATTTAATTGGTTCACTTATTTCTTGTGAAAAAGATATAGCTAATAAAAGAATTAATAAAGATAAAAAGAAGAGTTTTGAATTTAAATCTTCCATAGATGAAAGTGATGATGATGGGAGTGACTTTGAAGATGAAGGCATTGAAATGATTGCTAAAAAGTTTAGAAACATCTTCAAGAAGCAAATTAAGTGAAGACACTTTAAAGATCTTAAGAGAGAAAACCTTAAGTGGAAAAAGGGGAGAAGGAGGCAATGTTTGTTGTGAATGCAAAAATCTAGGTCACATAAGATTGGAATGCCCTCTTCTCAACAATCCCAAATCAAGAAAGAAAGTAATAGTAGCAACATGGGATGATAGCGATGTGAATCATTTGATAGGAATTGGTTGAAAAGAAAATTTTAGCCTTTTCAAATGAGAATTGTACTTTGTAAAAACAAAATGAGTATTTAAAAGAAAAGGTTAAGTGTCTTGAAAAAGATACTGGTATCTTGCAAAATGAAATCATTTCCTTTAAAGAAAAACCAAAGAATTTCATTTGTCGATGATTTAATTGAGGAGAATGAAGCTCTTAAGAAAAAGAGCAATGAGCTAAATGACATTGTTTTAAAGTTCACAAATGGTAAAAGAATTTAAAAAAATTGGTTGGTTCTCAAAATGTGTTTTTGACAATGGAGGCGTTGGGTATAAGCCTAACATAAAACAAAAGTACTACAAGAGATATTTTATTAAGGCTACCTGAACCAATGAACACCAAATCACTTATGTATGTTGAATTAGAAAGAATGATCATTTTGGTATTAGGAAGAATAATTAGTTTGGTATTAGAATGTTTTGGGTTCCAAAGGGAACCACTAAATCTAACACTTATAGGCCCAAGAATATTTAGGTACCAAAGGGTATAACTTGACTATTTTTTGTTGGTATCACAATTAAAGAATGATCGAGAGTTCCTTGATGAAAGCTTATAAGGTGATCATGATCTAAGAAAAAAGGATAAGGCAAGATGATTAAATTGTTTTGGTAACAATTCTTGCCTTACAATGATGGTCATTTACCTTATTCTTAGTAAAGATTTGATAATTATCTTATCAATTCATAATATTAAGTGCATTAACATGATGTGGATAAGATTAACTTGCCTATTGGTTATGTTCAGTAGATCTTGATGGATGGATAACAACTTGAAATTTGCATGACTGAATTATCATTTTCTTTATTTTTTATTTACTCTTTCTTTATGTGAATATTTGATGAACCCATGTCACATTATCATAATGAATTTGGATGTTTTTGATTATTTGTTATCATGATTCATCAATTAAAATGACCTTGAACATTTCGGGATCAAGCTATAGTCTTGGAGTCTATAATTTTTGGATAAAAATCAACATTGGAGCATGAATTTTATGGGAAACAGCTAGCCACCCTATTTGTAGTGGGTAACTGCTTAGAAGACAGAATGTGTGCCAATTGCTAGCGGCTAGCTGCTCGATTCAATTGACTAACCGTTTTTTAAGGATAAGTCTCGGGTTTCATCTCATTTCTACATCTTCCTCACTTGTTCATCACGCTCTCTCTCTTTCTCTCTAAGAAACCAAACGTAAACCTTTATCTCACTGAGATCTATTACCTTCTCATGTTTATCTTGCTCATTTGAAACTTCTAAGTCATTACCCATCATTTAAACATCAATTGTAAATCACTTATGTATGTGTTGAATTTCTATGTCATTGATTGTGTTATATAATCATTCATTCATTAAATTGGCATAATGATAGCTTATCTTGATATCTATGTTGATTTTGATGATCTATGTATTGCCACTATGTACTTTATGCTTTGTTTAAGCTTTGATGCTAAAGAATGTGCTTTGATGATTACTTTGTATTTGATGAAGTTTGATCTTATAAGATCTATGATTAGTGAATGGATGCATCTTTTGAACTTTATTGACATATCATTGAAAGTGTATTACTTGTTTGCTTTAAATGACATCGAAAGGGGGAGAAATACATGCACTTTGAGATATTGACACATATGAGATTATTTTAAGTTGAATTGAAATGTCACATTAGATCTTTAATGAGCTTAGTTTCTAAAATATGATTATTAATTATGGAGCTTACACAGTTAATATTAAGCTCTAATGACTCTTGCATGTCCTTGCTTAGTCTATCACTTGTTTCTAGATTATTGATAAGTGGAGCTTCCTTGACAACTGTACTTAGTTCTTGTTGCTTCCATTTTGCGTAATATGTATCTTGAACATTTTTGTTCTCAAAAGGGGAAATAATATACATTTTTGATGATGAGAGGGAGAAGTAACATGGATTTTGAGCATTCTTTTCTAGTTTATACACACACACACGCACTTGATTATTAGAGATTGAAATCATTGACATGCTCTATATATATGTATTTGATATCTTATAAACCCGTGACATGCATTAAGGGAGTTTATAATTCTTGAATATCTTGTTAGAGATTTTTATCACAAATGATTGGTGGGTATATATATATGTTTTAAATCTCACTGGCTCTTGAAGGACAAAATCATACATGTGAGATCAAGTTCAAGGCACTAAATGAACCTTGACAACAAGCAAATCGAATCAAGGACAAGCATCAAAGATACTAGCTTAGGTAATTTCTCTTGTTACATTTCTCATAAAGTTAGGATGATTAAATGTATGGATGATTAAGTATTTAAAAGGTTACATTATTTTCCATGATAATGATTTTATGAAATTGGTTGCTTTTAAGTTTATGGAATAAATTGAAAAATTTTTAATAACTCTGAAATTAACAAATATTGTTTGAAATTTTGCAAATGGACCTATAGGGGCCAAATTATAATTTTAGAAAATTAACGGTTAACCGTTCCATTGTAGCGGTAACAGATAATTTTTTGGGAGGTTTCTAGAATCAAATGACAAACCATTTACTCACACGTAGCAAGTTGACTTTGAATAGAGGAGTCTCTGTAATCAAACGGCAGATCGATTACATCGCAAGCAGCAAGCCAACTCCAATCGGTAGGCTCTTTGTGTTTAAATGGTAAATCGACAACTCTCAAGCAGTGATCTGATTACGCAAAATTTTCAAATTGTTTCATAAAGGTAACTTGCCACATAAGCTAAACAACAATCCTTTCCAAAATTAGCGGTGATCTAATAATGCTCAGAAAATGAATAACCGCTAGTTGTCTTGTTAAACTATAAAAAGCCAAATCAAACTCATTTCAAGCATGTTCTTCAATGTTTATCAAGCATAAACTTCTTCATACAAATCATTTTGAACTTTCATTTGCTTATTCTTATACATTGATTCATTATTGAGCTATCATTTGCTTATACATTCTTGTGAGGAGTGTGATCTTTCTAATCTTTATCTCAACATTAAAAATTGAGTGATTGTAAGTGTGGGGAACAGTTGGGAAAACATGTGTTGGATCATCTTGAATAGTAAAGGTTCATTGACATCTTAGAAGTCAATTGTGAACTTCTTGAAACCTTGGGTCGTAAGACTTGGTTGGTCAAATCCTCAAGCTTGGTTTGCTTGGAGGAGTGGACATAAGCGGGTTGCCAAACCACGTAAAATTATCATGTTCATTTTCGCTACCCTTAACTCTTTAAATTTACTTCTTGCTAAAATTATTATTGTTATTGGTTGTGATAATTGTTTGTATTTGTAGCATCTTATGTTTTTGTAAGATAATTTACTTAGAAATTTGCCTTAGTTTTAATAAAGACATTTTATTAAAAGTATAACATAAACTTTGTTACATAGAAACTTGATTACAAAGTTTAAAATTTCTTTACTATATATGCCAAAAGACTCCATAGTTACAAAATAAAATATGGATATTTATGTTTGGAAAGATTCTTAGTTGAGCCTATCGTACATCCCAAGGTCTGCGATGCCCATATGCACTTCGCCTTAGTTGGGACTTGGCTTCTCTTAACCCTACTTGATGTTGCCTGCAATGTAAGGACTATGTGAGCTAATGCCCAATAAGATAACACTTAGATGCATGCAAGGAATTATTATGCATATGGATTAAGTTGTTTTGTACTACAAGGCTACCACTTGCTACTCTCATGCCCTTGGGCTTACTAGTGATCAGTCCCCAAAAAATTACCTTTTTCTTAGCTTAGAGGGCTTGCCCTTCTTGGAAAAACTTTGCCACCTAGTAGTACAACAACCCATTTTGCAAACTCAAAATACCTCATTTATAAAATAAATGACAGAAAATATATGTCCAATGCAACTTATTTCCTAGCATGTAAAGCTTCTAAATGTACAATCGAGCTAATGTACAAACTATCCTAAAGTCAACAATCTGTGATTGCCAACCATGCGAGAATTAACCAAGAACATATTGCATTATAGCGCAGAGCAATTATAGCATGATTAAATAAGAACATCATGATTAGGCGATAGCCAATCACATAAGGAGTGATAAGGAAATATCATAACGAAAGTGCATAGCCGACCATATGAACATAATTAATGTAATATCATCACGAAGGCGGCATAGCCGACAATATAAAGATAAGTAAAATAATATCATCACATAACCAATAATCAAACCACATGAGGATAAAAAATAACAATGCCATATAAGAATAAAATAATAATAAATAATCACATCCTAGTAATTATCATAAGGCTAAGGATTTAAAACTAAATCTAACATAAAAGGAATTAGTCTTTACATTGCAGTTGGAGTGTTACTTACCTTGAAATCTTAAATTCTCTAACCCTCCTAGTTTGATGACTTTCTCTACTCTTAGATGTTTTGGTAAGAGAGCTTGAGTGCTTGTGTGCTAGGTGTGTTGTGTGTATGCTTGTGTGGTGCAGTGGGTGGTTGCATAAATGAGGAGTGCCTACTCATATTTATAAGGGTGGCCATGGGGAGTCTAGAGGGTTCCATACCACTTGTACAAATATCATGGGGACTTAAATACCTAATTCTAGAGTACTCTAGCCAATGGGTAATTGTAAAGAATTCTAGATTATGGGCCTTGGTGGGAAGATTGCTAAGCACACCACGGTTGGTTAGTTGTGTAGGTGGCCCGATTTCTAAGCGCAACCCCGCTGCTAAGTACATCCCGCCTTGAGTGCTGAGTGCTGAGTGCATCCCGCTTCTAAGCGCACTCCAGTTCTAGGATTAGATTGAAAATGGAAGGGCTAAGGGGTATTTCAGCTAATGGATGGCTAGGATTTTGCCATCAATGATTAGGATTTATTCTCTCATAAATATCTTAGTAACATCTAGACTTAATGTCTCTATAATTATTTCTTATTACATCATCACTTATATCATCATTTCCCTAGAATTAATTATTATTATTATTAATATTATTATTTTATTTTAATATTTAAGGAGATTTTATTTTAATATTTATGTGAGAAGATCGTACCTCACATTATTGATTTGTGGTTTTGGTTTTTGAAGAAGTTTTTCAAAACCCAATTTGCCCCCTTCTTCTGTAGCCTAGCTAGAATTTGAGATGCACGCTAAAATACAAATAATACAGATTTCAATATATTAAAACATTGTATTTTTTCAATCTATTAATGGCACCCTCACTTTGTTAAAATAAGAATTACTCTAGATATATATGTAGACAGATAGATAGAGTAAATAAAAAGAAAGCGAAAGCACATTCATTTTTAGAAGAAGAGTGATAGGAAAGAGGAGAAAATGGGAAATATTTTCAAATTTTGGGATTTGGCCAAACATTTGAGTTTGGGTCTTAGAAAGCCTAGATTGGAGAGTTATTTAGTGTGCCATTATCCCTAAATTCATTTGAAAACATCCATTATAGAAGAATTCAAGTGTAGAAAGAGGATTTGAGTAAGAGGGAAGTGATTCAAGCTTTCAAGTTGGTTTTTTTTACCAAAGTGAGTAAGATTTCTATCATTTTACCTATATTTTAAGTTGGATTGCACGAAAATAATGTTAATTTAAAGATTAGTATACTTTATTTGTAATTAAGGTTTCCAACAAATAGGCAAAGCTGATTCCAAGCTAATTTTTATAATTAGTAGATTATTTAGGAGTACAAGGGCACCGACAAGGGATCGTAAAGTCGAAGACACATAGCCCTTGCCATTTTCTTGATTTGGTTTGTAATTAGCATATAGTTTTATGTTATATTTAGGTAGTTTATAATTAGTAATGATATTTTTAATAATGTGGATGATTTATTAGTATTATACGATTTGAAAATTTAGTTATTGAGATGGAACTATGGGATTTACGATTGTAAGGTGTAATTTATGGCTTTGAGGTTACTATGGTAATTTTTAACTTATAGGTGTGGATGCCGAAGTTGTATGTTATTTGTAAATGTTCATTTTGAGCTATATTAAATATAGTTAATTGTATTTTACATGTTCAGAAAGTAATTGTGTCATTTCCTTGATTTAAGAGGAGCCGCAAATGTGAGTTAACTTGTTGTAGCTAAAGATAGCCAATAGGTTGTACTAGGGGTGGGCAAATCGGGTTTCGGTTCGGGTTGTTCGGGTTTCGGTTTGGGTTTCAACCCATTCGGGTTGGAGAATTGAACCCAATCGGGTTGAAAACGCCAACCCGAACCAAACCAAACCGAATTTAATTCGGTTCGGTTCGGTTCGGGTTGGCAATTCGGATAGGATTGGGTTGGAAATTCGGGTTAAAATTTCGGTTTGAGTTAATTCGGGTTAGTTTGGGTTACAATAATTCAATCTAAAAATTCGGATTAGTTCGGGTTAGTTTGGGTTACAATAAGATTCACTACTTCACTGCACATGCAGGGCAATAAGTGGGTTAAAAGAGCTGATCTACTGTTATGGACAAACTAATCACTCGAAGTGGAAACAAAATTTCTAATAGTCAAAGATTTAAAAGAAGTTAAAAACAGCACAAAATAATCAATTAATCAATTAATTGATTAACAATCTCTCATTTAATTAATAATAATAGCAACAAACCCACTCCAATTTAACTAATAACAATCTCTAATTATCCAATTGTCAATCAATTAATTAAAAATATACAATTTATCCAGAGTAAAATGCTGTCAAACAATCGTTCTTCAATTCGGTTGCCATTGCCAATAGCTGCGAGCATATCCAAATATCAGGAATTTAAGTGACAAACCTTGATCTTGGAGCAGCTACAGTGTCGGCAGAGAGTGACCGTGTTAGGCTGAGTGGAACCGCTGCCGTCGGTCGGGTGAGCGCACGGCCGCGGGCGAAGGAACACCTGACGCGCCGCGGCGATGTGATCGCAGCGCTTGTGGGCGGTAGGCTAGTTGACGGCGAGCCAGCGGTGAACGCCCGTGTCCGCTTGGAGCCGGACGAGGTCACCGGTTGCCGCGAGTGGTGAAAGGTCGTTGTCGTGGTCGTGGAATTAAACACGGGATCAACCCAAACAAAAAGAAATTTTACAAACTGAGTAGTGAGAGGAATGAAGAAATTTTGGAGCGGCCGAGTGTTGTCATCGTGGCTGAGTGGCTGAGTGTTTGCGGACTGCGGTGAACGGAGAGAGGAATGAAGGTCGTGAGTACTGACGTGAGAGGCTGATAGATTTAGTCAATTAGCTGTTTAGGGATTTCTAATTTTTTGGTTTAATGTATATATATTTCTATTTTTAAAAATCTAAATTAAAAAAAAAAAACTTCAACTCGAACGGGTTGAAAATTCGGTTCGGGTTGAAACCGAACCGAATTTTAACCCGAACGGATTGAAACTTTGAACCCGTTTGGGTTTCACCGGTTAACCCGAACCAAACGCCCACCCCTAGGTTGTACTATACAAGTAAGGCCCATGAGGGCCCATGGGTTAGTATGACATGGTCCACCATGCGAAGGGTCGTGCCGTACTGTTCCCAAATTTTTTTTTCTTAAGCTCAGCACCGCCAATAGCACAAGCCCACGCGTGTCATGCTCAGGCTTTCCCATGGACCATGCCCAAAACAAGCCCACCAACTTATGCCTTTTCTTCAAGCCCATCATTAATAATAATAATAACATAAACCAAATTCCATAAATCATAGTAATGATTAATAAATATTATAATTATAATCCTGGATTAACAATTACAAGAAGTCATAACTACGAGATATCAATCATAACAAGTCACAACTTGCAACTACGAAATACGGACTACGACAAATCACAACTATGAAAGTATGAAATATTGATTATTAATCACAACTATAGATACTGTAAATAAGCAAGATTAATTATGTCTTTCTCATTCGCAACTAAATAATTTGACACATGTCAATTAATTATGTCTTTCTCATTCGCAAGCTAAACAATTTGACACATGTCAACGTAAACCCCTTGTGCCATGGGCTCTTGAATAAATAACTTTTTGATAACAATAGTTACACTCGAAAATCATCAGTTTTTAAGAGGATGCAAACCATTAACTATCATTTCCCCCCTTATTGTAGTAAAATTTTGAAAAAGTTCACACCATGTTCTTGAGGGTGTTGAGGTTCTTCTGTATTGACATTATATTCTTTTAGGATACACAATGATTTTGGAATACTAAGAAAGATTAGGGAAAAAAAGAAAACGAAGAAGAAGAAATGTAATAGGCTTATGATATTCGCGAGTTACAACTTACAAGTGTGAATTCTCATAATCTATTGATATGTATATATAGTTAGTAGTAAAAGGACGAAAGTTAATTTGGTTAATTTGGTAGGTGGAGTAGTCAAGTAGGTAGGAAATATTTAGTGAAATATAAAAACTTGTGTTTTGTGAATCTTGTGATCTTGATTCTTGTGGAATGTGGAGCCACGGAAAAAATTATTAAATTATTTAAAAATAAATGAAAAAAAGTTAAAACTTAAAAGAAATAAAGAACATTTAAAAAAAAAGGAAATGAAGAAAATTGCATTGTTGGTAGGAGCCAGCCCACGAGGCCAAATGAAAAAGCGTTGAATTCGATTGATTATTTAGAAAAATAAAAAAAATTGAATTATGATTTTTCATTTTGACAAGCTGATAATCACAATGCTTGTAATTTTCTGTTAATTTTTCAGTGCTCAGTAGCTTTACATAATTATACTACACATAATTTTGAATTTTCAAATTTCACAGATTGCACACTATAATTATTTCGGGGTTTAGCCACGTGATGGTGCTAGGAGATATAAATGATATTATAAAGGCATTTTAATCATCTTATTTTGAATTGTATAAATATATTATGATTTGATGATTATGGATGTTCATAGCTAAGTATTTTGATACTTTAGAGATGTTTTGATGATATTTGGTATTATAGTTGAGGAGGTTAATCAATGAAGTTGGTTGTATATTGAATTATTCTTGGAATGCTTATTTTACAAATTTACAAGTTGAAAATGTCATAAATATAAGGGAGACCCTGCCGAACTTTTGGCAAAAATCCTTATCAATAAGTTTATTTTAGTCACTTTAGATGATATTAGCTAGACCCACCCTTGGATTTTGGGATGGGCAGTTGCATTTTGTACCAATCCCTCGAAGGGGAAGTCTAAGCCTTTTATCCAAGGCTTGGTGTTGGGACCTGGATCCATTTATAAGACTTGACAATAAGACTTGGATTTTGGGATGGGTGGTTGCATTTTCTACCAATCCCTTAGAGGTGAAGTCTCAACCTTAACAACTGAAAATAAATGTTCTTCTTTCTTTTCATTTGAATAAAAGTTGGTTTTTTCACTCTTAACAACACCCAAAATAAGGCCATAATTAACTCCAATTCAGATTTACTCGCTCCTTATCATTCCATTAATATGCTGAGCATGTCTTGACCTACTTGCCCTCCAAAACCAGCTACAAATTGAGTAAGGTTCCATAGTTTACGAGCTAACTTAGACCCCAAAGGCCATGAAAGATGGTTTCCATTCCTTCGCCAGAAATTTGACATAAAGAATGTGGTAATGCTTTCCTCCTCTAGAGGTTCTTAGTAAAATTCTAATCTTTCCTAGAAATTTGATAGTCCAAATGAGATACCATTGGTTACATTTCTTTCCAAGTGGCTCGGGTATCGAGAGTTTGATCTTCAAAGTAACTTCATGAACACTTTAATATAGTAGCTCAAGATTTTATTAATTTTTGGTCTTCTAGGAAGGGGAACTTTGGTGATTTTATTTGCATATTCTTTGACAAAATGTTGATACACCAAATCTATCATCCATTGGTTTTCAAAGTCAATCACTTCTAATATAGTGCCATGTAGCGATAAAAATAGAAAAGAAACTAGTTGAAAGGTTGTTGGCCTTGGAATCTAGTTTGCTTTGTAGATTTCACCTATTCACCATTACTAGACCCTGATATGAATCTTTTTTTAAAAAAAAAAAAACCACCAAGAGGTAGGGTGTTAAGTGGAACCCCTACCTGTAATATAAGGAGGGGGATATAAACCATACCTCTTAAAGTAAATGTAAATACACGAGAATAAAAAGAGAAGAATTTAAAGTAAAATTAAATACACAAGAATAAAAAGAGAAGAATAAAACAATCAAAAGGAGAAAGAAAGCCATCAATGCTAGGCCTAACATGAGGAATAGTCATGATCCAAATAAAGAATACCAGATTTATGCGTGCAAAAAGATCCCGAGAATATAGTGTAATTGGCCGTAAAATCGAGTAAAAGTAGCTCAAGCATGTGCCTAACCAAAATATGAGATGCCAAAGCACACACCCTACACAATGAATAAGTATAATCTTAGTAAATAGGACCCTGAAATGAATCTAAGAAACGACCATGGTCAAGCCCGACTTTACCTCAAAGACAGTAGTAATCAAGATGAAGAAAGCAAGCTCTAGCCTCTAAAAATAGCCATAAGCGCATGATATAGAATTAGTTAAAGGCTTGGAAAAAATCCAAATGTAGCCATAGCTGCACCTTGAGAATCTCGCAGAATATTGCCCAAAGCAATTAGCTATCCCAAGATTGCCCCAGAGCAAGCATCCATAGTTAGCTTGGCAACCCTGTGAGGCAGCCTCATCCAAGAAACTAATTGAATCGGCTCTTGCGTAGAGATGTAACTTGCAAACCCTCAAAGAATTTGAGAACCCAAAATTCTAAGTTGGGAAGGCTTAAATCCAAGACCAAAATTAGCAAGCTTGAGATTTATTATCACCTAATGATAATCGCATCAACAGAGAAAGATCAAATCAAACCTAAGAGCATTACGAGCCTTCCAAACTTGCCATTAAATAAAGAAAGGTAGGAACACTTAAAGATGAATCCGAGAATGAGCATGTCACGCCAATGAAGAAGCAAAGCATGGGAGGTCAAAAAAGCTCAAACAGACTTCTCAGTTGTTCACTTTCTTTCTGGCTTAATGACGCATATGCTCTACACTTGCCTCTTGTAGGATCTTGTGTATCAGAAAGTCCAATTTCCTTATACCAATTACCAGTTTTACCCGCAGGCAATCAATAAATAATTGCTAACAAGTTTCAACAGCCTGACTGCAAACACACCGAGAGACTATGCCAAAACTTTGAAGCACAAGTTTCAGCAGCTTATACAACAATCAGCAGAGAAAAAAAGGAAACCTGAGATGGGATATGTTGTTGCCAAATAACTAAAAAAACTACATCTTTCGGTTTAGAACAACGCACAAGCTCCCAAGCTGTCTGTAAGTGAAAAATGCCATCAGAGGCAAGATCCCATCAACCGACTCTTTAAGAGAAATAGAGCTAATAAAATCACTCAATAAGGAGAGGGCAAGATATCTCAAGTTTACCCTCACCTAGACTCAGACTTCACCAATAAAAGGGAACAAACACTATAAAAGCCACTGCAAGATTATAAATGACTAAAAGGCAAGAGCCTAGCCAATAATCATACAAAAAACTACACTCCCCACAACCAACCAACTAATGTACATGAGGCCTAATAACATACTAAATCAAGCATAGGCATCTTTAGAGAAAAGGGGCAGAATATTTAAACTGAATCAGACTCAGATGTGTAGCTTTGCAATACTTGGACTTTATATAGGAAGCCCATAATGAACTTTGTTCCTTAAAATGCCACCAAAGTTTAAGCTCAAAATGTCTCAATACATCATTAATAGATCGATTACCTAGGCATTCATCTTCAATTGGTTAAAAAACCAATAGCCATCTACGCTAGTGAGTATTATATCGCCTTTCGTAAACACCCTAAAATACCCAAATCTTTCGAGGTGAGAGGACATAACCAAGCGGGAATCAATACCTCTAACCAAGCAAATGAAATAACAGTTTTAAAACAAAGATCTAAGGCAACCTATGCAATCAATCAACTTTCAGAATTCATGCACTGTGGGGCCATACTAATCCCTTAGATATTCCAAATAAGAGTTAATCATTAAGGAGTGGAATCTTTAGATCGCATCTACCTATGAGTGTTCGATAGTTTTGAGTCGTAAACAAAGAAAAATCCTGGGGGGACCTAGCAAACCTTTGGCCATTAAAACTGTCAATCATTGTATCTGGGGCCGAGAGGTGTGAGCCTCCTCTGGATTAGACAAAAACCAACCCGAGTCCTCATCAGAAATAATGTCCCCATCCGATCAGATGGGCCACATCTAAGCACCGCCATCCTCGTCACTAAACCCAATAATATATGTATAATGAGAAGTGAAAACAACGTGCAAATGGCCATAAATAGGCACCGGATGAAAACCTCGAATAGCTGAAGCACCACTAGCACCAATAGCTACAAAAGACCGAAATTTTATTAGCCCAAAAAGCCCCAGAATCCTGACCCATGGGAGCTGAAGCCTTAGGAGGGGAAGACAGCTCCCTAGAAATCATCCCATGGGAGCTAATGCCTTATGAGGGAAAGAAAGCTCACAAAGCTGTAGGCCTCAATAGCGAATATCGAATGAGGATGTAAAGTAAAACCGAACCTTGGCCCATAATTGTTGAAGGTTGTACACTAGGATCACAGGGTTGATTATCAATAATAATAACATATTAAGCGGATACAAATCACGGAGGTTAAACATAAGCGATGCAATGAGTTCTTGAGGCTTGTAAAGCCCATCGATAGAATGCCCAAGAATCTTTACATGATCCATGGTGAATGGAAACTCTCTCAAAACCACATCCTGCCAAAACTCGAATCCTCTTCTAATCTAAATACGTGATAACAACAAAAGACATCATACTCCACCAAGACTCAAGCAAAGGATGACCTATTCACTGAGGCCGTAAGGGTTTTGTTATAGTTGAAGAAATGAAAAACAAAGCTGGTTTAAGATTAACAAAGTAAATAGGTAAATAAAGAAAGGATATCTATATCGGTACGATAGAGACTCCTTAAAACACTAAAAGTCTGTAGTTTATTTAAAGATCCATATACTCCTGCTATTAACATGCCATGTTTAACAAATCCAAATCCAGGAATAATCTTCCTCTAGTGCAAGACGAGTCAGAACATGTCTATTATCTAGCAGAGAAACCTGAGAATACTCTTTAGCCTAAGAGAGACAAAATTTTTTTGAATGACATCCTTTCAAGGCCGGCAAAAGAGAATTTATCAACTAGGGAAAGCTTAAAAGGTTCAACCATGATCTGCACTTCTACAGTAGAAAAAATAACAACCGGTTCTCCCCAGTGAAGTAAAATCATACAAACGACTTTGGTAGCCGAGCAAACGTATTATGCAACATTCTACTTTTATAACTAAAACAAGGTGATTTATTTCATTACTTTTTAATATAAATACAGATTCTTAAAAGTTTTACATGTCAAGTAGAAACTTCATTACAAAATATAAGAGGCACATAAGGACAACATGAGCTAATGTTATGTGCACTTTATCTCAGCTGAATCTTAGCACTAGCTTGACCTGCTCAGCATTACCTACAATGTAAGGACAACATGAGTTAATGCCAAGTAAGATAACACTTGGATGTATGTATTGATTACTATGTACATAGATGGCCTTATGAGCTTTAAATCTTTAAAAGAAATTTAGAAATATAAAACAACTTCACTAAGGCCTTATGTATGTTTGCACTCTGAGATCGGCACTTTTCATTTTTAAAATAACATGCCTTGGGCTTAAACTAATAATGATGTTTGGGCGTTACGTATCATTATCCCCAAAATATTACTATTTGCTTTGCTTTGAAGGTTCACCCTCTTTAGAAACTTTGCTGCCATGGTAGTACAACAACCTATTTTTCAAAACTCATTTTTAGAATGTCTTCTTTATGAAGTAATCTTAACATATTAACATGAAATGCATGTGTTTAATGCAATTTGTCTCATAACATGTAAAGTTCCTAGATACACAACAAAGCCAAAGCTTTTTGAAGACAACTATCTTTAATATAGGCGGTGTTGACCATATAATGATTAAATAAAACATGATTGGTAGGATCATATAAAGATTAAATGAGAAAATATCATAATATAGGCAACGTGGCCGACCGTAGAAGGATTAAATAAGAAAATATCATAATATAGGTGGCCAACCATATAAGGATTAAATGATAAACAATCACATCATAGTAACCATCATAACATAAAGAAATAATTAAAGATAAATTTAAGTATAAAAGAACTTTGCTCCTGCATTATAGTTGAAGTGTTACTTACCTCTTAACCTTGACTTCTCTAGACCCTCTTACTTGAGGATTTTTCTACTCTTTGATGTTGTTACTTAGGATAGAAGAGGATTGAATTTCTAAGATGATATGGAAAATGAAAGGGCTAGGGGAATTTGTAAGATTTCCTAAAGCTAATGGATGACTAGGATTTTGCCACATAACTTTTGGTTAACAATTGAGATTTATCCTTCTATAAATATATTTGTAAATTTTGGAATTTCTAAATATTTTTACAAGCATCTCTTATTGCATCATTGCTTATGTCATTATTATTATTAATATTTTAGTACTTAAGGGGATTTGTTAGCTTAAAAATTACTATATTTAGGTGAGAAAGTTGTACCTCACATATTAAGATCAAGGATTAAGGCTAGGTTGAGAACAAAAGCATAAGATGGCTTAGGTAGACTACGGGAAGAGGCTAAAGGTGCTAGTGGAGTGTTAGGGTAAACAGGGAGAGGGCTTAGTTGTGAGGTGTTTTGACGAAGTGGCTAGTCATGGGTTAGGGATTGCATAGTTCCCTAAAAAACAGGCTGAGTGGTTGATGAAAGAGATATGTGGGGAATGATGGTTAGCTATGAGGGGCTAGAGTGAATGTTGGATGGGAAAAGTTTTAAGACGTGATGAGAGAACTAGGGTTTTGTGACATGGGTGGCTGGTTGGTGGATGACAGCTAGAAACTTGGTGATGGCTGGCATGGTCGAGATGGGATAAAGGAGGGTGTAACAATGGCTGGGAAACGTAACCGATGGTGGAGGATGCGGTGGCAGTGTGAGCCAAACATTAAGAAGACCACGAGAGAAGGCTTGAGTTTTACAGTTGTAGGACGTTAGTGAGGGCTGGGCTGTGTCAGAAAAAGTCAACGATGATGCTAACAACTGAAGGATGGTCCCAGTGGTGGCTGAAGACATGGCGATGGCGATAGAGTAGCTAAAAGAAAAAATCAACAAACTAGGGTTATTATTTTGAGATAGTTACGGTTGTATTGATGGCTATATGGTGACAAAAATGGTCAAGGGAGGTGGCACGTCATTTGGGAGGTGTAGTAGTGGTAAAATTGTGAGTGTTAATAATTGTGTGAGGTTTTTAGTTGGTGATTTGACAACTACTGGGATTACTGAAGATTGCTAGCAAGGTGGAAAGTCTCCAACGGTGGCTAGGGGCCACCACCAACTGCTAGTGTGACCGTTGCCAGCTACTCAAAGCTTGGTCAAGGTTTAGTCAAGGTAGCAAAGTTAAGAGAATTTGCCCTAAGAGTTTCTTAACTTATTTAAGTGGCATCTCATATGAATGCTTTATGAATCACTTGCCTCCTTCAATAAATAAAGGCTTAATCTCAATTTGCATATAGAAATGGCAATGTCTAAAGTACTTACTTTAAGTGTATGTTTACTTACTAGATTAGAGGTAGAGAGTTGGAGTCCTCCCTCTTCATGGGTCCCACCTACTTTTGGAGTGTGGAGTGGGATTCCCACTCCCACTTATTCTTCTTTCTTGTTTTTGGTTATTAACTTATTCAGTTATGATCTTACCCTCATTTACCTGACATATATGAAACGATATGCTGACATTAGGGGAGGTCTTTAAGAATACTTAAATACTTTCTATCAAACTTGGAATATGCAAAACATTAGGGGAAGTTTTGGAAAATTACCCAAACAGATAAGGAAATAAAAGGCACCCTTTCCTGAGCCCTCTCTATAGTTGGATTAGGCTTTTCTAAGATCATTGATAATGATAGAAAAATATAAAGCTGTGAGCGGTATATTGTAGAGAATATGTGATCCTAAAAAGAAGAATAGAGACTTTAATATCATGGCTTCCTCTTCAAATTCACAAACAACTAAATCCTCTCTTGTTTTTTTTTTCTTCTACTCTTTCTCTTCCTATGTCCTGTACAAAGCATTTAGCTTCAAAAATTAAAAATCTTGTTGAATACTCTTATGTTCCAGATTCTGCTCAAATCAATGAATCTTCTTTACCTCTGATTAGCCCCTATAAACTTTATCAGAGACCTAATTCTTTAGTAAGAAGTATCAGAACCCTTATCTCTACTAGATGACCTGCTCCAAAGAAGTATATCCAATCTTCCAGGCTAGATCAGTGTGCTTTGCAAGCAACCCAAGCAGAGCAGTATGTCACTCTAGAAATCTCTACAAAGCTTGTTGCACAATGGAAAAGAGAAGGTTATACATATCTCCACCTTGGGGGAATACGTATAATCCTTACTTTTCATGGCAGAAAAGGCTTGCCTGTTACGGCAAGATTGGCCTTGATAGATACTAGATTCAAAGAATACCAACATGCTATCATTGGTACTGTTTTGACTACCCTCCATGCTAGTAGTGTCCATCTCACCTTTTACCCAAACTTTAACTTTGTCCTGAAGATCTCCTACACTACCTTGAGTTCAAGTTCGTGTGTCGTGATGATGGCTACTTTACATCATCAATTGTAGTCCAAAACATGTAATCACTCTTGGTGCTCTTCAGTAATGATCGACGAATGATCCGTACTGTGTCAGATTCCCAAATAAATCCAAACAAACCTCAAGTTGGTTTCAATTATGAAAATTCCATCGAATTCTCAACCTTCTCACATCTAAACCAAAAAAAAAAAAAAAAAATTATTCAATTAAATGACTTTTTAGCTATGAATTAAAAACTCCTCCTTCGAAATTCTCAACTATATATGATTAATTAACCCGACGAATCTCTCTTCATTGTATTCTTACCTCAAAAAAGGATCTTTATCCCGAAGGAATCGATAGACATATTGATGTTCATATGGGATATATCCGTAATCACATATGGGATGTCCTCTGTCAAACAAAGAATAGTTACAAACATCCACTTGTCTTGCCTCTAGATAATCTAGAAAATTTCTCTCATTGGCCTATCAAAAGCAAGAGATAGAAAAGAAATCCAAAGCCAAGATGTGTAGGTAGGAGATAAACACCAAACTTTTGCCTCCAACTTTTCCACAGCCTTGTATGATATTTTACTCATCCAACTCTTACCATGAGCAATTCCCTTCGTTGGAAAAACAAACAAATCCTCAAACTCGGGTTGTTACCAAACCATTTGCTCAGTCCTCTATCACATCCACTGGACAAATTGAAGATCCCAGACCATTTGAAGCAGTCCATAATTGGCAGACTCAAAATGCCAGAGTTCAAAATTCAGTCCTAAAATCTCTTGATACCAGGCTCAACACAGTGGCAACACAAGTTCAGAATACTGATAAAAAAATTGATAAGATTACAACTCAGCTAGAACATCTGTATCTCAATCTTCATGAACAAATCTCTCGTTTGGACACAGAGCTTCGTGTCATGACTCAAAATAGATATTGGGGACCAAAATTTAATGAAAAAGAAGCAGGGATTAGACAGCTTAAAGCTGAACTGGCAAGAATTGATGCAGAGAAACAACAGCCATCCTTATTTGCTAAAACTCAATCTTTACCTATGTACACTCCAACCTTCAGTACATATCAGCCTTTCTATAATCCTTCCACTTATGGAAAACCTGTGGACTATTCAAAGTTCTTTAGGTTATCCCACCTTTCAAGAACATAGCCTACTCCAAAACCAAAACCATCTACCCATAAAACTCACCCCAAATCACAAACACAAACCACTTCAGGTGACCCAAGTCAACCACAATCAACCCAATCTACTCTAGAACCATCTTAGAAACCACAAAAATACAAATCACCCATGCATCAACTCTCTTCGTAAATGGTTCATTCTGGCTCTATCATTATAGAAGCCAGTGCATCCACAGCAGAATCAAAACCTAGCTCATCTGATGGATCATATTTATCAACAGAATCAGTTGAATCATACTCCTCAACAGATACAGAAGAAAATCTTGTTGATATTCTTGATTTTCTTATAGTTCAACCATCAACTGGATCCAATGATCATCTTCTTCTTTTTTGACAGAACCACCCATAGTTGAAGAAGCTGAATCAGATGAAGCACCTACTACGGCCCTAGCTGCTCATCCTGAACCAGTTCCCAAAGCCTCAAATGGACCATGATTTACATTTGATGATATTCCTAAAGTTAAATGGTTTCCAAGGTTTCAAGAATTTTCTGCCTGGATTGATGTGCTAATGCTTAGAACGGGAGCCATTTCTCAATTTGTCCTTAGAGAATTTAGTTCTCTTTATGATTGGTTTGAAAGCCTTGGATAGTACAGACAATTACAATTGTACCAAGCAGAAATTCCTCAAATCTTAGGACTTATATATGAATAATTTATAGAAGAACTACTGTAGCATAGGAATCTGCTACAATTACAATATGAAATTCATGGGATCTCTTCATGATTGGTTTGAAAGCCTTGGATAGTACAGACAATTACAATTGTACCAAGCAGAAATTCCTCAAATCTTAGGACTTATATATGAATAATTTCTAGGAGAACCTACTGTAGCACAGGAATCTGCTAGAAGAGAATTTCATCAGATAAAGTGTTGACCTTGATTTTCATTACAAGAGGATGACAATCTTGTATTACAGCTCTACGGGTTCAATGACCTCTCTCTGAAACATGTTTTTGTAGCGTCTCTTTGTAAAGAGATCTTACCAGAACTACAAAGACAGTTCCATCTACATCAACTGGATGTGGCTAATATTTCTTTGGGTAAGATCTATCAGCTAGCAGTCTCTTATTTGGAAAGACTTTGTGAACAAAAGGAGTTTTTCAAAGACTTAATGGAAAACAAAGAGCCTTTCAAAAAGTGCATCAAATGTAAAGATGAAAAATCTTGCCATTGCCTACTAAAAAGAAAACTTATTTCCAAAAATACTCCCATCCAAAAAATCTCAGAGTACGTGGTGTTGTTATACCAGAGCAATGATAATTCTAAGAATTATCCTCTGGACAATAGCCCGCATGCTCGGGTTTCCAGCCTATATACCCAATACCAGAGAAGAAAGCCATAGCACATACCACCCTAAAATTCAATCCCCAATTTTAGGCGTAATGGAGGATGAACAATGTTTTTGCATCTTGCTTCAAAAATAGAAAACCTTGTTGAATATTCTTATGTCCCCGATTCTGCTTAAATCAATGAATCTTCTTTGTCATGTCAGTCCTATATACTATCGAGACCCAATTCTCTAACTAGAACCATCGAACCCTTATCTCCACGCCTTACTCACAAGAATATATTCGTCTTCTAGATCGATTGTGCTTTACAAGCAACTAAGGCAGAGCAGTATGTTACCCTGGAAATTCTAATAGAGTTTGTTGCTCAATGGAAAAAAGAAGGTTATACACACCTCCATCTTGGGGGAATTCGTATAATGCTTACTCTTCATGGTAGAAAAGGCTTGCCTGTCACGACAAGACTGGATTTGATGGACACCAGATTCAAGGAGTACCAACATGCTATCATTCATACTGTCTTGATTACTCTTCGTCTTGGCGATTTTACTCACCTTTTACGAACTTGACTTGTCCCTTGAGGATCCCAACTTACCAACCACCTTGAAGGTCCAGATCAATTTACAAGGTGCAGAACAAGTAGTCACAGCAAAAATGGCTACTTTGCATCACCAGCTGGTTTACAGATGTTGTGCAAATTTTATTGAACTCGCAAGTGCACGAATCTATTGTAGAATAGATTAATGGTGACGAGTGTC
This sequence comes from Citropsis articulata, assembly GCA_030449925.1. Classification (NCBI taxonomy): domain Eukaryota; kingdom Viridiplantae; phylum Streptophyta; class Magnoliopsida; order Sapindales; family Rutaceae; genus Citropsis; species Citropsis articulata. Next base: position 16,305,584 of record JASUUH010000211.1, on the reverse strand, counting down.
GATCCCACGAGGAGGTAGATTTTAATTATGTGTAGAATTAATTTTGTAAGTGGGTGGTTGGATTTGTGGTGAAAATAATTTAAACTATCATAGTATTTAAATTGGAAAAGCGAGAATAAATTAAATTAGAAACTATTGAAATTCAAGCGCTTGGGTATCTGGATCTGCATCAACATGCTCCATGGGCTAAATATTCCTTATTAATGCCAATTAAATCATGAGGGGGGTTTCCATACCTTATGAACCACGCTCAAATAAATATAGTGTTAAGGGCTTATCGTGCCAAATAATAATAACCTTATACTAGGGTGCCGATTTAACCAGGGCGGTGTCTAGACAAGATTATTACTATTTATCGACGAAAAGTCAAAACATCCACAAATATTAGAGGGGACGGGAAAGTAAATTTACCAAATTAAGCCTATGGAACATGTTGAGACTTCACCTTCAACCAAAGCTTGAAAGAAAATTAGCTACTCATTTTTTAACTTGGGGTAAAATGGAAATTTATTAAAATACGTAAAAAATACAAGATAGAGAAGGAATTATAGAAAACTAAGCTTAAAAATGGATTCAGAGGTATCGAATTAGGGGGGGAGAGCCCCTTTTTTATAGATACATTGAGTGAATCTAGCCATCGGATTAAAAACAATTCAGATGCTCAGGATTGCGCCGTGTCATCAGTCAACAGTACGCAGTTTGCATACGGTTTGCATAGTGACGCGGTTTGCACAGTAACGCGGTTTGAATAGTGGCGGCTTAAATAGTGACGTGATTTGAATAGTAAATAATCTCATGTGTGTGCATGTACCGTACGCATAATTTTGGTCCATTGAAATGCTGCCACATCATCCATCAACAGTACATAAGAATTTTAGTCCAATAGGATCGTAACACATCATCGGTCAATGCCACATCATCAGTCAATGCCACATAAGCAACCAAATGCCACATTTTTCTCCAATCAAATGTTGCCACGTCATCGGTCGATGCCACATCATCAGTCAACGCCACATAAGCAATCAAAATGCCACATCTTTCTCCAATCAAATATTGCCACATCATCGGTCATTGCCACGTCATCGGTTGATGCCACATCATCGGTCCGTATATGTGAACAGTGTCGTGAACAATAACATGAACAGTACCGTAGTTCACATGTGAATAGTGCCATTTTTCATTTTATGCTCCTTCTAAGGTTTTCGACCGTCCTGAGTTCAAAAGTGATGTCCGTTTTGCTGTCTGATCACTCGTTTATTGTGAAACCATCATGATGCGCCTAAAATATGTAAAATACTTAATTATAACAAAATACACATAATTAAATAACAAAAGGTGTAAATACATAAAAGTAGTAATGTTAGTGAGACTTGAAGTGTAAAATGACGATTTTCTCCTTTATAAATATGCACTTTCTAACACTCAACAACGGACTTCAAAACCATGCTTTTGACCTACCTACTCCTCAAACCTCTTCAGATACTCTCATGATCCTAGCCGACAATGAATCCATTCCCACTATTGTCCAAATTCCTAAACAGATCCAAAAATAAGAAGTTCTCAAGTTGATACCATTAGAATGGCTATCCACTTATGAAAAGTTCTATCAGAATTCTCAACACATTCAGACTTCTGATGCACAGTTTGAAAAAAGGCCTGATGAAACAGTCAGAATGACTTTCCAACCACTTGAAAGTCAACCTCCCAGAACTTCCTTTTCTATATGATCCTGGCTCATTGACTCGGGAAGATCTCACAATCACATGCATCGACAAGATACAAGGCCATTTTATTAGGATGTTCCAGGATCACATATGTGCGATCCGGATTGCCCCTGTTAAGATGATGACTGGGAAGTCATCCACAGATGCCCCAAGCGTAAGAAAAAGAAGAGTCAAACACGAGGTAGTTGCAAACCTCCATCTGATCTACCACCTGATGAGTCAGACGGTCCAGACTACACTGATTGGCCTGACGAGCCTGAAGAAACCCAAATTATCATCAGCTCTCCAACACCTCCAGCAAAAACATATAGGCAAGAAGTGAGTGATCACCTTCAGACTCAAACTCCTCATCAACCCTGTATGATGTTTTCCTCCAACTCTTATCAAAATTAGTTTCCTCCCTTGGAAAAACAAACCAACCCACAAACCAAAGTGGTTTCCAGGCCATTTGTTCAATCCACTGTCACTCCTACTGGACAACTTGAGGAACCAAAACAGTTCGAATCAGTGCGTAACTGGCAAACTCAAAATGCCAGAGTTCAAAACACTGTCCAAGAATCTCTTGATACCAGGCTTGATAATGTTCAAGCACAAGTCCAAACTACAGACAAGAATGTTGACAAAATTATAGCTCAACTGGAACGGCTGTATCTTAATCTCCATGAACAGATAACTAGGCGGATACTGAGCTTACTATGATCCGGAACAAGCTGATGGGACGAATTCAACCAAAAGAAAATCGGTAGGCGTGAACTTGCTAGAATTGATACTGAGAAACAACAACCCTCTCTATTCGGGAACTCCCAAACCTTACTAATCTACTCTACTTTCGATGCATACCAACCATTCTATAAACCTTCCTCCTATGCACAACCCCGTGGACTATGCAAAGTTCTTTGGGTTATCCCCTCTAGGAACCAGACAGTCAACACCTCCAAAGCCAACACCCCAATAAAAGCGTCCGGCCCGGAACAACAAAAGCGGTTCCTCTTGTTGAACCATCTCGACCTCATACCAGTATTCGAACTACTCAAAACCCACCAAAGGATAAAGAACCCATGCACCAGCTTTCCTCATAAAAAATTTATTCTAACCCTATATTTCTTGTAGCCAATGATTCCTCAGCCGACTCCGAGCAAGATTTATCTTCAGATGATGAATTTTTCTATTCAACAGACTCAGAGCTGTATTCATCCCCTGATGAATCATTTTCCCCAACAGCATCAGTTGAATCATACTCTGCTATAGATTCTAAAGAAAATTATATGGAAATTCCAAATCAGCTTATGGTTCAACCATCCACTAGTTCCAATGATCTCCTCTTTCTTCTAAAGGATCTCTACGCCTTGTTAGAGGACCACTCATAGTCGAAGAAGCGGAAGATGTGCCTCTTCTTGCACAACGATCCGATTCTAAAGCATCCGATGGACCATGGTTCACATTTGTGATTTTCCGAAAGACAAATGGTTCCAAAGATTCCAAGAGTTCTCGGGCTTGGACCGATGTTGAATCTTAAAAAGAGCTACTCGCAATCTATTCTTCGTGAGTTCATTTCGAGATTCATAGGCTCTCTTGAGGCGGTTCCAAAGTCTTGGCGATCTGAGACAATTGCGACTTCATACAGCAGTCCGCTCAAGTCTTGGGACTTATCATGAGCAATTCTAGGAGAACCCAGCGGTGGCACAAGCGGTGAGCGAGAGTTCCATTGAATGACTGCTGCTGCAAAATCAAAGATCTTGATTTCCATTACAGGCGAATGACAACCCTCTCTTATAAGCTCAACGGCTTCAACGATGCTTCTCTTAAACATGTCATTATAGCGTCTCTTCCTAAGGAAATCTTACAAGAGTTGCAACGACAGTTCCATCTTCATTAAATGGATGTTTCTAATCTCTCTCTAGAAAAGATTTACCAGATGGTAGTCTCTTGTCTCGACAAACTCCTTGAACAGAAATAGTTTTTGAAAAATCTAATGGAACACAGAGAACCCTTCAAAAGTACCTGTAAAAAGCGACACCTTGCTATCAAATACAATGATGAAAAAACTTACCATTGTCGATAAAAAGAAGTCCCACTTCGAAATATTCTCAACCTGGGCATCCTCAGGATCCACTCTTCCAAGCCTACAAAGTCTAAACAACCCTATCGGTTCTTGACCAAAAACATCCAAGACGAAAAGAAAAAGCATATCGGATTGCTTAAATACATAAAAGAAGGCCACTTTGCTAAATCTTGCCTTAATAAGCCAATCTACTCTGTTACTAGAACACCTTGACCGAGTGTCTCCTCTCTCCGACCATGAGGATGTTGAGTCCCTGTTCTCAAAACAGGAGCACTGTGATGATAATACAGTTTTCATTCTGGCAGAACAGAGCGATAGCTCTAACTCTGAAGGTATCCCAACTATCCATCACATGCAACAAATCAATCTTATCCAGAGTCCTATTCCTTCCATAAAAATCAGTCTCCTCTCTTCAAAATTTGCCAAACTATCTACATCATAGGTTTCATTAATATTAGACACAAAGAGTGTTGGGAACAACACGTTGAACTCATAGGTTCTTCCACAATAAGGACTCTTCATGGGCTTTGATGTTCTTCGTCTTGTCGAAGTTGAATGTCTCTTGAAAGGTATTCGGTATAAACAAAGGTTCTGGTATCTTGAAACCGAGGTTATATTCGATCTACGATACACCTCTTCATATAGGTCTTATAAAGCCAAATTTCTTGATCTTGTCACAGAGTCACCTTGATTTTCCATCCTCATCCTTTGTGGAAAAACACTCAGTTTTTTATTAAGCTACATTTCAAGCTTAATGAAGACATTGGGTACTAAGGCTACACATCCGGGTATGACACCCTCTGATTTTAAACTAGCCCAAGCTGAATGCCAGCAGCTTATGGCCCAAGGCCTTATTGAGCCCACTCATTCTGATTGTGCTTGTCAAGCGTTTTATGTTGAAAAAATGTCAGAAATAGTTTGGGGTAAGAAAAGATTAGTCATTGACTATCAACCCCTTAACTGTTTCTTCCAAATTCGACCTTAAATCAGGATTCTGGCAAATCGGTATTCATCCTGATGACAAACCAAAGCCAGCATTCTGCATTCCAAATGCCCATTTCCAATGGACAGTTATGCCCTTCGGTTTGAAAGTCACACCATCCCTTTTTAAAAATACTATGGTCAAAATCTTTGAGCCTATTCTTGAGAATGCCCTCATCTACATCGATGATATCCTTATCTTCACTAAAGACCATGAGTCTCATCAACGGCTCCTATATTAGTTCCTTCAAATTGTTGAATTATATAGAGTCATGTATCTGAAAAGAAAAGTCAAGTGGGCCAGACATCCATTGAATTCCTCGGAATGATAATTCAAGATGGTTCCTACCATCTAAGACCCCACATTACACAAGAATTGATGCACTTTCCCCATTAGCACCGATCCAGAAAGCAAATCAATAGTTTATCGGGATTATCAACTATCTCAGAGACTTTTTCCCGCACATTGCGGTCCACACCTCAAAGCTTGCCAGGATGCTAAAGCAATCAGCCCCACCATGGGAACTAGCGGGGCGACAATTATCTAACAATTAAAGCAGATGACTCAGCACACACTACCGCTGAGAATCCCTTTCATCTTTCATAATTTTATTGTCAGATTGGACAACTCCTCTCTAAAGATAATGGAATTTAAAAAAAAGGTACTACCGGACAAACACCTCATTCGCCTTATCCCTAATTTTCTCTCTCGACCTCTCAAATTAACCTCTCTCATCAATACCTTCAGTTCAATTCTAGTTATAGCCATGGTATCCCCCCTACCAAATCATGCTCTCACAAAAAAAATCCCTCCCTCTAGATATGACTTTCACCTCTCTTCACCAAATCTAGGATTTCGCCCGAAAGTTCTTTTTTAGGTTCTTTATGAATATGTACACAAAGAATCCTGAACCCATGGTTCTTCCTAGCATCCATCCCGACCATCTGTTTCTTACAAGATTAATCTTCCTCCAAACTGAGATATTACCAAAGATGAACTTTGGTATACTTAGTGTCTCACCGTCTATATCTTCTACAAAAGTGGTTTTCCTGTTTTACTCTTCTTGTGACTTAACAATCTTCATTATTCTACCGATTACGGACTCTCCTTGAATGGTTTTCACTATTACCTTGAGAAAACTCCAGCAGTTCGACACGTATCACCTCAGGCACCTCTAGACCAAGAAGGTAAACAGTTCACATCTGTCTTCATCATCCATCGTCCATATTTCCAGCATCCTCAAACCAATGCCTTTTGGACTCAAGATCATACTTATGAATCGATGACAGTTCCACATCCTGCTTGTCTTGAACAAGACTTCCAGATTAAGACCTCATTGAAGAACTTCCTTATGAAACTTAATCATATTCCTCCCGAACAACCTGTTATCCTCCATATATCTCTTGGACCAAAACATGATATGTTCATGGTATCCACACCATCCTCGCAATAGGGGAATCATCATTAAAGAAGAAAAGCCAGATTATACTGACTTTCTATTCTAAGATTCCCAAGACCCATACGAGGACTTCACTCACATTCCTTCACCCACACAGTATGAACATGGATCCTCCTCTACTTCATATCCCCCAGATCCATACCTACCATTCTTCTCTCAACCAGATCCTCCATCACCTCCAACATCAAAATCTCTAAATTGCCCTTGCCCATGTGTTCCTGGTTGTTCTCATCCAGATCGAATCTTCAAAAAAGACAAGGATCCTGATCAAGACCCTAACGAGACAGAGTCCTCATCAGAAGATGGCACTATTTCTCTTTAAAAAAGTAGTTTGTCTTGTTGCAATAAGTGTGCTTTAGCTTTTTTCAAAGTTGTTTGACATTTTGTGCTTTAGCTTTTTTAAAGTTGCTTGTCATTTTGTAATAATTGCTTTACTTTTTCAAAGTTGCTTTATTAAGGATAGGGACCTGTCTATCTTTGTATTTTTAGCTTTTCAAAAGCAAAGACTTTTCTTTTGACTTTTCCTTTAATCATGTTGCTTTGTCCTCGGCGAGGTCTGTCACCTTTTGAGTAAGGCTTTCCCTATATAAGGCCACCTTCTCCTTATTGTAAAACAAGTTTAGTTCCTTTAAGTTTTAATCTAAGTTTAAAGTTTACCTTAAATATGAGTGGCTAAATTCCTTTCCTTCTATTCTTATAATAAAGATCATAGAAACAGTTGCCAGAAACACACTGTTCACCCTTCGTTATGCCCAAGGTGAGGCTTTAGTTTTGGGTGGCATGTGCTATGGTTTCTACTCTGGTATTGGGTATATAGGCTAGAAACCCAAGCATGCGGGCTATTGGTCCAAAGGACAATCTTAGAATTGTCGTTAGTTTAGTATAACAACGCCACGTACTCTGCTACCCGCGAGTGTGAGTGACCGATATCCTACATCGGCTGAGTCAGTGAGCTATGATGTGGTTATAAATGCAGTTGCTGTCCTTACCTCACAAGGCGTCTTATTTGGCTAAGGAGTGCTCGCTAAGCCAAGGGGGCGTCAAGAGCTAGTCTTACTTCAGAAGGCGTCTTTTAGGGCTAAGTAGTGCTAGGGTTTTCTAATACACAGGATCCTACAAGAGCCAAGTGTAGAGCATACTCGTCGTTAAGCCAGAAAGAAAGTGAACAACTGAGAAGTCTGTAATCTTATTAGAAGAATAAAAGAAGTTTAGCCGATCATTTTAGCGTAAAATACTTTCAAATTCGAACTTGAACTTGATCTTACAAAGGGAGAAAGGCGTCCTTATATATGAGCGTCTTTCTTAAAAGCAGGACAAGACCCCTGCTATGATTACAAAACAACAAAGAAAGCAAAAGTAAAAGTAAAAGTAAAAAAATATGCTTTTGTAAAAGCAAATTCTTTGAAAAGAAAAGGATAAAATACAAAGATAGGAAATGACCCCTAACTTTAAATAAAGCAAACCAGATGAAAGATAAAGCAAAAGCAGCGTCAATCATAGCTTTATTGGCACACTGGGCGAGATTGAGCTTCGGATACCTATCAGTATCGTGCGATGGGGATCAACATGAGTTGTCACTTCTTAGAGTACTTTGCCCTGATCTGTGGGCAAGAATTTCAGCTTTGTCAGCTTTGCCTCACTTTCTCATATTTCAGCTTTTCTTACTTTCTCATATTTTATATTTACCAGTTATTTATTATATCATTTAATTCTATGTGTGTGGATAAATATGGAATAAAGTACCTAATGTGCCACAATTATATTAATGTGTCGACATTGTGTCAAAATACCATACAAATCCAAGAGAACTTTTAAATTAACATGATATAAAAATAACAAGAAAAGAATAAAATAAACTTAAAACTCACTTGAGAAAAGTAATTAATTTCATAAATTGAAACTTTGAGCTTCACCCTTCACCTCAGCTAGTAAAATTAACTACTCATGTTAAAAGAAAACGCAACACTCTTTTTATTTGATAAACTTTTGAAATATGTTACAAGGAAAATTGATTACAAAACAAAAGAGAAAAAGAAAGAAAAACACAATTCCTCAGCATTCTATCCCTCTCTTTGCTTTCGCACTCAACGAATTCTCAAATCTCCAATCTCTCCTTCGGCTTCGCCCCACGCTTGCCTTTTATAGGCAAGGAATCTTCTTCTTTTATTTTATTTTATTAATATTTAATTTATTATTATTATTATTTTTATTTATATATATATATTGATATACGTGATGGTCAGGAGGCATGATGGCCTCCTGACCATCCTAACAACTCTTTATGGTTGCCTTTGATTCTTTGTTCTTTTGCTCTTTTTTTTAATATTATTATTTTATGATTATAATTATTACATCTCCTCAATTGTGCTCCAAAGTGGTTCTTCTTTGTTCGCTTTCAATTCCAATTCCATCTTTACTCTGAAAAATATTTACAATATGAAAATTAATATATTGTGAATTAATTTAACATAAAAGTATATTTGGTGAGTATTAAAATAATTTAGAAATAATGAGCTCATTAATTGATACAATAAGTGAAAAACTAATAATTTTATCCTTATCAAATGTCACTTTTCAGTATCAATCACACCCCCAACCAGCTTATTGCTAGGTCTTAGCAATTTAAGCGATAAAAATTTAGAGAAATTTCAAAACCAAATTGAAAATCTTTTTTTTTTTTTAAATAGAAACATTGTGTTCACTTCTTTCATCAGATTAATGACAACAATTAAATAAAAGTATAAGCATTATCTTGACTAAAGAAAATCACACCCATAAATCAATTACGTAAAATGATGTAAAATGATCAATTATCGAGCTACAAGAATCAAACCACTTTTAAGAATGATACATCAAACCCCAAAACCTCACGATTAAGGTGACTCTCAAAGAAAATATACCCCAAATTAAACTATCACTCTAGGAAAGAAAAATAGATTTGAGAGGATAATAAAACAATATCACACGCTCTCACGGGATGAAAAATAATGCTCACTTAGAAATAAAATGATCTCAAGCCCCAAGGAATTAATAGCAAATAAATTTTTTTATTTTTACATCACCACATCTTTTAGTCCACATCACTAGTTTTTACTTGACCATGGTTCCCAAAATCAGAAGGACTTTTATTAGGACGTAATGTAGGCTAGGGTTATGGCTAACAAAAAAGGGTAATAGGAAAACAAAAATATATATGTTTGAAAAATAGGGGATTTTTTTTTTAATAGATTACAAGGTGCTTTTTTTTTTTTAGAGACTTTTTTTTTGTTTTTATTTATTTATTTATACATATCCTCTTTTTTTTTTTTAGCACCATTATCAGGAATACATAATCATCCCTATTTTCAAACATAATTGGTTGGTGGAAAATACAAAACATAAGGTGATACTCCTCATTAGAGTGGGACAAGATGATAGGTTATCAAAGAAAAGATATATATATATATATATATATATCAGAGCCAGCCAGGGTTAGTGCTGGGGGAAGGAATATGGGATTAAAAACGCAATGATGTCCCGCTCCACTACGGTGGGGACTTGCTGTAATGCCCGGTGGGCTTTGCGTAGTGGGCCCAGGTTGGGCCCAGCGTGGCGTTGGTTGGTCTGGTGGTGGCAAGTATCAGCGCCCCCAAGCTTTTAGTGGTAAGCGCCTTAAGATGGTATCAGAGCCATGCCAGGGTTCGAGTGCTGGTGGGGGAGGAATGGGGTAATTATCCACAAAATGCACTGGGATGCGAAGTGGTGCCCATATGTCCCTGTAATTGGGGTCCAGCAGCCACGGGATTCTCCCGTGACTCGGCCGGGTCTGGTGGTGCTTAATATAGAGAGGCGCCTTCTTTTGAAGGGTGGCGCTCATCTTGCTGCACCACTCGCCTGGCTGTTAAAGCGCTACTTGATACTTAAGCGCCACCAGGACCAACCAGCAACGCTACACGTTGGTGGGCCCAACCCAGTGGGCCCACTACGCCTGGTACAGGCCCATCACTGGGCATTACAGAGAAGTCCCCACCGTAGTGGGAGCGGGACCCACGATCATTGCGTGGCGGTTCTTATGTTTTAATCCCATTCCTTCCCCACTGGGACTCGAACCCAGGTGATACCATCTCTTAAGGCCACCACTGCTTCAAAAAGCTTGTTCAGGGGCGGCTACTGATACTTAAGCCGCCACCAGGGACCAACCAAGAACGCCAGCACGTCTGGTGGGCCTGATGGGCCCACTACGCCTGTGAGCCCCACGTGGCATTACAGAGAAGTCCCCACCGTAGTGGGAGCGGGACCCACGATCATTGCGTGGCGGTTCTTATGTTTTAATCCCATTCTTGGTATCAGAGCCAAGGGGAAGTAGTGTTTTATAGTTTAAAGATTTTGTGTGTGTTAAAATTTGAACAAGATTAAAAAATTGACAATTGATGAGGTTGCCTTGAATTGCTTGGGTAGTATTTGGGTGTAAGTCAGAAGCGTGTTTCTGAGGCGATAAGACCAACTCTTAGCCTAAGACATTTACTTTGCCATTTAGAACATTTTGAAGTCTTTTAAAATTTTGCATCTCATGGAATCTTTGCTCTGTAGAGCACAATCTTTCTCTAGCTCTTCTTCCGAGAAGACTAGTGTTTGAGAGCGTGGTGAATTCGGAAAATTCATTGTTGAAAATTTTGATAAAGCAATTGACAATTGGGATTTACAAAGATTTCTAAAGATAAGATTTACAATATGAAAAACTCGATTTTCTAAAGGCGATTTTGTCATAAAGGCGAAGAAAGAGATATCACTCTTTCAAAGCCATTTCGGACAATTCGTTTATTTTAGAAGAATCTTTAAATAATTTAAGAAAAAATAATTTAAATTATATTCATATCTGTTTAATCCAGTAGGAATAAAGCCACTTGACTAAGAAGGATTAAACACTTCTATTCTTGCTGTCCTCAGGGATGGGAGGTTCATCTCCTTTGATGATTCTCTACTCAGTAGTATTGAATCTAGTCTCTGTAAAGGACCCATTTCATTTGACTGCTATCCAAACATAACAGTTTCTCTTAAAGACAAAAATATTTTGGAAAGCATGATCCTCTGATCAAAACTCACAACTACCGTATATGTTAGAAGGATGCATTCCGGTCGCTTGATTTTCAAAATATCATACAAAGCTATGGTCTCGACGTTCAATCGCGGCGTAAATTCGATCGAAAGAGATGAAACTCTTCTCTTGCGGTGACTTGTCTAAAGCGAACAACATCGTATTGAAGATATCAATCTTCGGAAGAATGGATTCTTGAAGAACCCTTTCGACGGTAATTCTAAACAATTTGAGCCGAATCTGAGAGTTGCGAAATGTAACTCGATTATTGAACGGAAAAAGTCAAATTATCCTTTAGGAGATCTACATCTTAGATTCTCATGACTTACGATGAGATTGATTTCCGATCTTGATATTGGAAAAGAAATTCTCAAAAGTCCTTGATTCGTAAACTTGCCTTTTTGAAAAGCCAGCAGGGTTTTCCACCTCGGATATACCAAGTACATCTATCGTTACGTGATTACACTACTAGTATTCCTCGTCAATCTACTGGTAGACAGAACTAAAGCGGGAAAGAAGGAACCTTCTCCATAAAACTTCTCGACGCCTGCTGCGGTCCAGAGAATGTCATAAATGTCCTTGAAAAGATTTTGAGTTTGATAAAACTCTTAACCGTAAAGATTTTTATTCACGAATAACAAAGAAAAAGACTTTGGTTTTAAACATTTCTTAAACGAAGAAAAGAAATTGAAGAATTATTTTGAGTTTGTAAATTTGCATAAAGTCCACATTATGTTTTTGATTGGTTTGAGATTTATGTTTACGATAATAATATTTCTTATCCTTTCGAAAAGCAAATCCAATCGCGATGCGTAAAAGGTCCTTTGAATGGAATCTATCGAGACCTTGATGGAACCATTGATTACGTCCACTCTTGGGGCGTAACCATAAACCATGGAGAACCTCTATTCGGATCAAGCCTCTCCTTATAAAAACCAAAAAGCCAAATGATCAGAGAAAAATTTAGATAGCATTATTCAGCGAATAATTTCTGCAATGCTAATCTAAATACAATAGGAAAAGCAGTTGACTAGGATGAGAGTCGGATCAAAGTCAACCATTCAAGTCCCGATTCGTAATCGATTCATGAAAAGCTTAAAGAACTGTTTTCAAACCTTTCCGGGTTTGAAACATAGTCAAAAGCTTGTTCGAGATTCTAAATCGGTTTTACGAGCCGTTAAAGAACAACAACAAAATAGAAGCATCTTAACTGTACAACACAAGTACAAATTGCTCACGATACTCCACGAACTAGTAGAGTTAGGAAATAAATCGAGGATCGATCATCTTACATAGCCTCCTCGGATATAGAAGCATTCGAAGATCTACTCACAAAGTCAATCGTGTCCATTGGGAATTAGCACTCCCGAACATCAAAACTCCACGGATCTAGCCATAGATAATAGACTGGTGCCTTAAGCCAATCTCGGTTTAATGCATCTTGATCTATGAGTGGAATATTGATGGTATGTCCAGTACAATATTTTAGGTTTGTTGCAACGAGATGACCATGGCGCCAATGCCTATAAAACCCAATCGGGAACTTGACAAGGCCGTTCGAAATTCTTGTTGCGGGTTTCAGTCACTTAAAGGTTGGTGGGATCATCTTACCATGCAATGACAAATAGAAATCTAAATTCAATCAGTAGCGAGGATGGTATACGTTCTTGATGAAATAACGACCACAATGGGATCTTTGTTGCCACGTGATCATCACCATATCCGCCCGTTTCATGGGTGATCCTTACCGCTTAGAGACAAAAATCTTTGAGTTACTACGTAACTTGAGATGTAGAAAACTTAGTGATTTCCAAGCTCTGAAGCCACTTTCTTCCTCGACTTTTCTTGAGATGATGCAAACCATACAACTTGGAAAGAAAAATTCCTTCTTTGGTTTACTACTCTCTTGGGAGAAAAGTTAGAAACTACTATTAAAAGCCCTTCGTGACAATCGTATTCCTTATGGCGACCTCACTATGGTGAATTAGTTAGTTTAAATCGACAAGGAAGGTCTAAGATTTGCCAAGACTTGAAATTACAAAAGCACGAAATGGGAGCTTAGGCGGTCTAAGCATGAACTAGGCGACTTTTGTAAGCAGTTTAACTATGACCGTTTAAAGTCTCACTTCAAAGGCGTAATGGTAAGTGTTCTCAGAAACCTTACAAGAAACATTACAAGTCGAAACCTTATAAGAAATCCGAATCGATTTTAGAGGCGCTTTTATAAGAAACCTTGAGGCCTTATAAAGCCGATTTCTCTAAAAGAAGATTACAAAGCCAAACAAAGAACCGCTTTCAATTTCAAGAAGCCACTTGTTATAAGTGCCACGAAAAGGTCATCTTTGCGAGATTTTGCGGTCGATAAAAACTTCACGAGCTTGGTCTCGATGAAGAAACTCTCTCTAAAATCTCTCCTACGCTCATTGGGTCCTCGACTCAGTTAATTTCTCCTTAGCAGGAGCGGTGATCCTTCTGAGGTTGATGAATTAAATAATTTTGATTACGATCTTCTTTTCAGCGATGATGATTACGATTGAATCGTATTTAAGAAAATCAATGTTTTAACTAGGGATCGAAACTTTGCTTGAACTTGTTAAACATATTTACGATCCTACTCTTGAAAAGAATATCTTGATAAACTTTTAAAGACTTTTGATAAACACGAGACTTACAAAAGCTATAACCATTAAAAAGGATGCCTATGATCTCACGAAATCTTGGACAAGAAGAAATCCGAAAACAACCCACAATGTTCAAGATCTCGAAGGGAGATTAAAGACATTAAAATTGAGATCGAGATTTAAAGAAAAGCGAGAAAAAGGATTACGAAACCATTCGACTTTTACTACAAAATCAATTACAAGGTAATTACGATAATAATTCAAATTACGATGGTGAAGATCTTAATAACATTGAGTCTATACGATGATTTTCTACGTGTTTTAAAACAAATCACCATAAGAAAATACTTGATTAAAGTCACTTTGTCTTTTCTAAAGAATTTGAAATTGGCGCCATTGCCTTATTTGACCTTTGGTCTTGATTTGAATTGCATCGAAGAAGATGTTATCCAAAACATACGCATCGAGAAAACTAAAGAAAGGCTTTACTGCATATGATTCAAAATTAAAAGTTAATGCAAAAGTTGATCGTCATTCTTAATAATGGATTTAAAATCAAAACCTCTTTTGTTTTAACAAATGATATTAACCATATCGTTATTTTGGGAACTCAGTTTATAAATCTTATAACCCTTATCTTGTAAATTATGATAATATCTCTTTCAAGCAAAGAAAAAATTTTAATTTTCCTTTTATTGAAAAACCTAAAACTAGAATTTAAATATTGTTAAAACATTACATTTGCAGGAATGAAATTAATGTTCTTCTTAAAACCAAACAAACTAATTTAGTACATTTGCAAAAGAATTGAGTTTCTGAGAATAGAAAGTCATTTGAAAGATGATTTCTTACAAAAGAAAATTTCAGATTTTGAAACTCAAATCAAAAAAGAAATTTGTTCAGAATTACCAACTGCTTATTGGAAAAGAAAACAAAACTTGGAAGATTTGCCTTATTATCCAACTTTTGATGAAAGACAAATACCTACTAAAGCCCATGATTCAAATGAATGTTGAATTGGAACAACGTGTAGAAATGAGATTAAAGATTTAGAAAACAAAGGTTTGATTCTTAAATCTAGATCTCATGGTCTTGTCTTGCTTTCTATGTCAGCAAAAATTACGAAATAGAAGAGGAACACAGACTTGTCATAAACTCTGAACCCCTTAATAAAGCTTTAAAATGGATTAGGTACCCAATACACAATAAAAGGATTTCTTGAAAACTCCATTCTTCGTTCGTATTTTCGAAATTTGACATGAAATCGAGTTTAGCAAATTCAAATTCATCGAATAATAGTTATAAAGCGCTTTTCTTTGTTCCATTTGGCGGTATGAATGAGCGATAATGCCTTTTGGTTTAAAGAATGCACGCCCGAATTTCAAAGGATTATGAATGACATTTATAATCCCTTTCCGAATACGTATTGTTTACGATGATGATGTATTGATTTTCTCAATCGATAGATCAACATCTTAAACATTTAAAGACTTTTTATTTTACAACTAGAAAATTTGGTCTTCTTATTTCTAGTACAAAGATTTCTTTATTTCAAACAAAGATCGGGGTTTCTTGGTCATTACATTTCAAAAGGAACCATCGTTCTATTGAAAGATCTTTTGCCTTCTTGACAAGTTTCACGATAAAATCCTTGATAAAACCCAATTGCGAAGATTTTTGGGAAGCTTAAATTATGTTCTTGATTTACGTCACAATGCCGTTAGGATAGCAAAACCATTACATGATAGGTTAAAAAAGCCCGTTGCATGGTCGGAAGAGCATACTAAAATTGTTGACGGATAAAGAATATGGTTAAAGACATTCGTGCGATTTCTTGCTAATCTGCATTACAAATTGTTGAAAGCGATGCATCGTGATTTAGGATATGGTGGGATATTAAAGCAATTGGATAATAATAAAACGGGTAGTCGGTATGTTTACGCTCATTGGAATGAATGTCGGAAAAATTATTCTACCATTAAAAAAGAGATTTTATCCATTGTTTTATGCATTTCCAAATTTCAAAGCGACTTACTAAATCAGATTTTTACTAGAATTGATTATGAAAATTGCAAAACATGTTTTAGAAAAGATGTTCAAACGTTGCATCAAAACAAATTTTTGCGTTGGCAAGCCATTTAAGTGTCTTTGATTTCGATATTGAGTTTATTAAAGGAGATACTGAAATTCTCTCACGATTTTCTAACGAGAATTTCTTAAGCAGATAATGCCACAGAAAGAGACAAAGGAAAGGGATCCTCGAGACCACATGTCCCGGACACCTCTAAAAGCGTCCTCTCCTAAAGAAAAATTGCTCTCTTGTGATCACATCTGCAAAAGCCTATCAAATCTTGGATTGATATGGTAGAAGAGCAGGAAGCTCGTGAAGCTCGATCTAAAGCCACTTTCCTCCGAGAGCAGGGTAAAGAATGGATGCAATCCATTTCAAATCTCTGAGCTTATGCTGCCTTACAAACTTTTCCCAAAGTCAGATTTCTCGAAGAAGAAATTCGAAAAGAAAAATCCATTTAAAGAAATTTCAAAACTTCTTCTCAAAACATAGTTCTTTACGGTGAAAGTTCATCCTCAGTTGTCCTTTCCTGACAAGCTTTTAAAGAAAACTTGAATGGTTTGATAAAACTTTATTTCAAAACATTTTGCTCTATGGAAGATGGGTTTACCATCTTGACCCATTTCAAGCAATCTTAAGATTTTTCCCAATGGTTTTGAAACCATGGGATTTATCAAAACCCAGCCTTCTTATCAAGCATTTTGGAATTCACGAATACAGAAATTGAACATTTTATCTCGATGATCTCGTTACGAGCCTGCATTCTCTGTGACCGTCGCAAGTCTTGAGCCAAGCAGGTGGAATGACTGCTCCATGACTAAAAGCCTTCCGCTAAATTTTCAAAATCAAATGAACCATTGCCTTTCTTTCACCATTAGGATTACAAGCGGGCACAGTTGACAGCCTTCGTTCGAAATCGAAAAAGTCCCGTTCATGGTTATTAACTTGATTGAAAATAACAGTGCAAAGGCACCATTGGTTCAACAATGGTGGAATTATTTTGGTCGCTTGACATCCTCCGCTCTACGCCCGATTGTCTAAATCTTTGAAGCCCATTTATACCCTCTGAGAATCGAGAAGCGTTTTTCTCCATTTCTGCTACCATTTAAATACGAACTCTTCTCTGTGGGTATGGATGTGGAACCTTAGGTTTCATACCCAAGAATCGACTCATCCTTGAAGAACCTTTAAAGTAAAATGGTGGTCAAATTTGTGAACATTATTATCCATTACTGTAGTCAAGCGGCTATCGCCATATCGAACCCAGGTATTAGAGATGTAAGCTCGGGGAACTTTCCTTTCCAATCTAAAGCTCGATCCACTTTTGGCGGTGCAGGCGAAGAAGAATATTTTAAAGTCATGGAACGAGCTCCTGCAGATCGAGTCTTACATCATGGGTTCCTCGAGATCGTAGCGGTGAAGAGCCATTCGTATCCGCCGGAGATGACAACGAAGATGGCTTGAATCCTCCCTCAGCATTAAAGGTTATTGTAATCGGTGATCCGTCATGATATCGGTGATCCGTTATTTATTATTATGTAATTGATCCGTCATATTATCGGTGATCCGTTATTGTAATCGGTGATCGTCTTTATTATCGGTGATCGTTATTTTTGTAATTCGTTTTGTTTGTATGCTCACACGTGGCATCACTAAAGCAAAAGCAAAAAGTCAAAGATGCTCAGACATGTGGGGCCGCGTAATGTCTCATGACTTTGAAGACTTTGCAGCCTCATATAAAGCGAGGAGTTTGAAGGCGGTTCGTTCTATCTCTCTAATACAATCCTCCGACTTTGAGAAATCAAAGAAAACTTGAGAAATTTTCTGTCTTGATTCTCTTTCTTCTTCTTTAAAGCATTCGATTTCAAGTCTACATATAAGTTCAATTCATGTCTTTATTTAAAAGGCGTAATAAAGTTTAAAGTGTATGTTTAAATTTACAAATTTATTTTAAAGCATCTAGCGGTGATCTTTATCGGATCTGCCCATTACTACTTCTGTCTTACAAGGCAAAGAGGATCTCGTCCTTGAGTCGTATTCTCTTCTTCCTCTCCAGTCGAATACTATTTACGGGTTCCAGTTAGTATTTTCTCGAAACCTTGTGGTGCACACTTGCCACAATAAAGAATTAATAATATCTAAAGGCGGTAAAGGAACCTTGTTATATCGGTGGAAACCCGATTGTCGGACTATTGATCTGCAAGTCGGATCGGGTCGGCGATTAAGTTACGCATCGATCACGGTAATACAGCATACGTACCATTTCCCTTTTTAAAATTGGTTATTAAAATTTGACAACAAAGAATTAATTTGATCATTCACCTACTTTCCACGATCCCGGTCCTTGCCATTAGGATAGCAAAACCATTGCATGATAGGTTAAAAAAGAAGCCCATTGCATGGTCAGAAGAGCATACTAAAATTGTTAGACAGATAAAGAATATGGTTAAAGACATTCCGTGCTTATTTCTTGCTAATCCTGCATTACCAAATTGTTGAAACCGATGCATCGATTTAGGATATGGTGGGATATTAAAGCATTGGATAATAATAAAACGGTAGTCGTATGTTTACGCTCATTGGAATGAATGTCGGAAAAATTATTCTACCATTAAAAGAGATTTTATCCATTGTTTTATGCATTTCCAAATTTCAAAGCGACTTCTTAAATCAAAGATTTTACTAAATTGATTGCAAAAAAACATGTTTTAGAAAAGATGTTCAAACGTTGCATCAAAACAAATTTTTGCGTTGGCAAGCCATTTTAAGTGTCTTTGATTTCGATATTGAGTTTATTAAAGGAGATACAAATTCTCTCACGATTTTCTAACGAATTTCTTGCAGATAATGCCACAGAAAGAGACAAGGAAAGGGATCTCAAGACCACGTGTCCCGGACACCTACAAAGCATCCTCTCCTCACCAAGAAAATTGCTCTCTTTGATCACATCTGCAAAGCCTATCAAATCTTGGATTGATATGGTAGAAGAAAGCTCGTGAGCTCGATCTAAAGCCACTTTCCTCCAGGGGCAGTAAAGAATGGATGCAATCCATTTCTAAATCTCTGAGCTTATGCTCGCCTTAGCTTTTCCCAGTCAGTTTCTCGAAGAAATTCAAAAGAAAAATCCATTTAAAGAAATTTCAAAACTTCTTCTCAAGCATGGTTCTTTACGGTGAAAGTTCATCATGATTGTCCTTTCACAAACAAAGCTTTTAAAGAAAACTTGAATGGTTTGATAAAACTATTTCAAAACATTTTATCTATGGAAGATGGGTTTACCATCTTGACCCATTTCAAGCAATCTTTAAGATTTTCCCAATTTGGTTTTTTGAACCATGGGATTTATCAAAACCCGACCTTACTCAAAGCATTTTGGAATTCGCAGAATCTGTGAAATTGAACATTTTATCTCTGATGCTCGTTACGAGCTGCGCATTCTCTCGCAAAGTCTTGAGCCCAAGCGATTGGAATGACTACTCCATGACTAAAGCCTTAAATTTTTCAAAATCAAATGAACCATTGCCTTTCTTTCGCTTTGGGATTACCAGCACCTTCTTCGTTCAAAATCCAAAAGTCCCATTCATGGTTATTCTTGATTCGAAAATAATAAGCTTACCAATGTTGGTTCCAACGATGGTGGAATTTCGGCGGACATCCTGCATGGGTTGTAAATCTTTTAGCCCATTATACCTCTGAGAATCGAAAGCGTTTTCTCCATTTCTGCATTTACTCGAACTTCTTCTACCATGGGTATGGATGTGGAACAGGTTTCAGAATCGACTCATCTTGAAGAACAAAAGTAAAATGGTGGTCATTTGTGAACATTAGTATCCATTACCGTAGTCAGCGGCTATCGCCATATCGAGGTATTAGAGATGTGCTCGAGAACTTTCCTTTCCCTAAAGCTCGATCCCTTTTGGCGGTGCAAGGCGAAGAAGAATATTTTAAAGTCATGGAGCGACTCGCCCATGGTCAGTCTTACATGGGTTCCTCGAGATCGTAGCGGTGAAGAGCCATTCATATCCCTCGGAGATGACAACGAAGATATTTGAATCCTCCTCCTCTAAAGCATTAAAGGTTATTGTAATCGGTGATCGTCTATGATATCGGTGATCCGTTATTTATTATTATGTCGGTGATCCGTCATGTTATCGGTGATCGTTATTTATTATTATGTCGGTGATCCGTCTTTATTATCGGTGATCCGTTATTTTTGTAATTCATTTTGTTTGTATGCTCCGACATGGGGCTCTCATTACAAAAGTCAAAAGATGCTGGCCTAATGTCTCCATGAAGACTTTGAGCCTCTCAGTCTATATAAAGAAGCGAAAGGAGTTTGAAGCGAGTTCGTTCTTTCTCTCTCCTCTAATCCTCTTTTGAGAAATCAGAAGACTTGAGGAAATTTTCACATGTCTTACAAATTATTTCTCAAACTCTTTCATACTATTTCTTTAAAGCATTCGATTTCAAGTCTACATGTAAGTTCAATTCATGTCTTTATTTAAAAGGCGTAATAAAGTTTAAAGTCATGTATGTTTAAATTTACAAATTTATTTTAAAGCATCTAGCGGTGAACTTTATCGGATCGCCA